>OZ010789.1:435462383-436922383 GCA_963932465.1 Maratus speciosus | reverse complement strand
ATGTAAATTAACATACAACTATTTTGTATTAAAATTTAATGCAATTCAACTATAAAAGAAGTATTTAAAACATGAAATATTTCCAAAATGTGAAAATTATATTTATTTCATACAGTTAAAAAATAATATTTTAGTTTAATATATTTAAATAAAAATTTTGAATTTATAAAATAACAAAAGCATACTTGATATTATTTCGTAAGAATATACGAGTGCGATAAAGAGAAATTTACGTATTTTAGCGATGCAACTCCCAAAGGAAATCAATCTTGAGGAAAGATACTTACAAACCAATCGTCAAGTCATGATGAATTATTTTTTCATACGTTGCATCGAATCAAATAAACATGCTTAGAAATGTTCCAAATTTCTTGATGGTTAATATTACTATGTATATAACTAGGTGTTACATTTATAGATGCGATTTTTTTCCTCTAATTCGAAAAAATTATTTATAATGTACATAAGATGGAGAAACTTTAGAATTTTAGTAACATTAATTTTCTATAGAGATTGAATATTGAATTTCATTATATATGTTTCTCGTTAAATATTGCAAGTGTTTCTATTTTTTATCACCATATTTTAATAGACCGACAGCCGGCAGCACAGACAACCACCTCATCGAGTTGGAGGCTGAAATTCCAGAATTAGCTAAAATTCGATTCCCATATTAAAACGCAATCGGTCTGCCAAGTCATATTTTGGTGAAAAACACCTAAAAGCACGATTTTAGTGGTCAACTCGTAGGTTTACCATTGCGTTTTCCTGCACCGAAAGGTATGAAAACATGGCGGCCTGGGAGCAGGAAAACACAATGGTAAACCTACGAGTCAACCGATAAAATCGGGTTTTTATATATTTTCCACCAAGACATGATCTGGCAGACCGATTGCGTTTTAATATGGGAATCGACTTTTAGCTAATTCTGGAATTTCAGCCTCCAACTCGATGAGGTAGTTGTGCCGGCTCCCGGTCTATAATATATTTAATATTTACAGGGATGAGAGCGCTTCGCCGCAAATGACCCATTGCTGACACTAAACTTTAATTGTATTTTTCGCCTTATTTAATGATAGGATATCTGAGATTTAATAAAGCAAGTAATGCTATTAAAATTTGGTGGTGAATGCCAACAATTTTTGGCGGAGTGCTTTAATAAAACTACAAAAGTCTTCACATAAAATGAATTATAATTTTTTATATTCATTTATTAAATAAAATTTGAGAATTATTTTTGTGTATTGTCAGACAATGTGCAAGCAGTTCAATTACCGTAAAAAGAATTGAAATACATAGGGTGCCGCTTCTTGTGAATGATCAATGGTGTCTTTTTATATAGTTTTAGAGGTGTAATTCCAGTTGAATCAAATGTTTCAAATGTTTTTTTTTCAAAGTCAAAATGCATATACGTTAAAATAATTATTTTTCAGAAAGTTATCAAACTTAAATTTTTATTTGGCACCTGCATCCTATCAGTTATATTTATAATATGTTTCTCCACGGTCTTATGGTAAAACAGTAAAATTTCCATTCTTCTAATACCAAAACTTATCGATTTATGATATTATGAAGTTTACGAGTTTTTAGCGTAAACTTCATAATATCAAAAGAGGCTCTAAAAGAGGAAACATATGCTTTATAGCGCCAAAAAACTTATTAGCCGATATGGGCATTTTTTAAAATAAAATTTGAAGTTTTAGGAACCAGTGTCAACAAATAACTGTTATAACTTAAATGGCCTTTAAAATGACGAAGAACAGTATCTGAAACATTTTTTGCGAGTGAAATTATACTTGAAAACTAACGATTTAAGAAACACTTTTAGTCAACGTTAAGAAAAGTCGTCCTATTTGATTTTTATCAATTTTATAAATAGATAGTAAGATGAAAAAGATGTACCATTGGAAGTGTTAAGTTTCAGTATCTGTTATACTAATTAAGCAAGGCACTGTATTAGAGTAATACTTAATAGAGCCTAAAATTTATCATTTTACAATACAAAGCTAAGAGATACTGGGAAGAAGCATATTTTTTAGTTATTAAATGGAGAAAATAAACAAAATTCTCAAAAGTGCAGCACATTTCAATGAAAAAAAGAAACTCAATAGCAACATCAAATGAAATTTCGTTTAGTTTGTTAACAAACAAATGGTATCGGTTCGATTACTGATATGAAAATGCATCGAGACGTCAATGCCTAAAGCCAGAAAACTGTTATATACAGGAGAAGGCTTGAAAAGATGACGAAGCTTCCACCATTTTTCTAGCCACTGTGAATGGATTTCTGAACTGATATTTGGACGAGAAATCCATACATATCTTACATCATATCTGATACCATTAATATTTTCAATTGCATTTTTTAAGTTTAAAGGAATAAATCACGAGATTATCCAAAAAAGGTACCTTCGTCAACTTTCCCCAGTCACAGACGATGACAAAAAAGATGACAAAAATTACACTTTTTAACCAGTAACCAAGACTATCGCAAAAGTTTTAGTGAAAAGGTTGAAAAACTTTAACGTAGAGTGGTTATGGTCAAAAATTTTAGGTAAACACACAGAAACGAACTAATGCACATAACTTCTCTCAAACTGGGAATGCGCATGTTTATCCTAGTGACGCGCATGTCAGGCCTGCGATTAACTGTGAGAAATATTGAATTGTCATCTTAAGCCAACTTCTTCTATTCAACGCCATCAGCCAGCTGCAGAATATAATAAATGTCGTATGGTTAAATTTTATTTTTATTTTATTTTTTAGCTATCATTTTCCAGAAGAAGCTTGTACTTCAGACCGGGTACTGATAATTAGTATTCGAATTAGGACTTCTTCTGATTTAAACATTAATTATTTTCTACATATAAAAAAAAATACATTTACTTTCTAATTAATTTGCAATACGGAAAATATATTTTTTACTTTATGAAAGTTCCAATCAAAATCAAGCAGTATTAGCAGTTTTTTAGCAAAATGTAATAAAGGTCGGATGATACAGGGACATAATTATATTGATCCATCTTTCTGGAAGAATTGAAACTACCTTGAAATATTTATTAGAATATTTGTTACGTTGTTGTTCAACATTTTCCAAAATTGGTGTAAAGTTACCTGATATTACCACAAAGTGCTTTTAGCTTTAAAAAAAAAAAAAAAGTTTTGAAAAAAAGGCACTGAAAAATGGCCATTCATGTGACAGCCAAATCGATTTACTAAAACAAAATATAAGTTTAATTAAATTTTAGGAACAATTCTCTTTGATTAACTGTTTTCGTTTCTACGTGTTGAATTTCGAATAATAGAGACTTCGTATCGAAAAATATTCAGTTCATACTCATATAAGCATACTCTTATGTACAGTCGCGGGAAAAAAAGTAAACACCCTCTACTAACTCCTCAACAAATTATATAGAAGAAAGTTACTGTTACCGAACGATTGGAAATAAAGTCTACTTTCAATTACAAGTTCTTTTAAATGATGTATATAAAATTTGCTCAGGGGGCCATGTACAAATTAAAACTAACCCAAACTTCATTTTTTTTCAATAGCAATACCCAATTTGAACAAGATATTTCAAATCTTCGATTCAAAGTATGCCTAGACACCAAATTTCAAGTCATTTTAATGAAAAGTGTTTTAGCTCTAAACACTCAAATTTTTGTGCTTCTAATGTTAAATTACATTTCCATATTTTCATTAATATCTCCTGAAATTATATTTCTAATTTGCTAATTTTTTCGTAGCAATAATACTAAAATACCCAAACATAAATATGTTGAATTTGCAATTTTTATAATTTTATTATATGAATTATGAACTTATATTCGAAAAAATTACGAATTGCAACCTACAATTTTTTTTATGGATTTCGATTTATTAAGTCCTGCTTTATGGAAATCTAAAATTTCACATCTTTCTTCCAAGTAGTTTTCAAATTATGCTTATAAAACTTCAAAATTATGATTTAAGCAGCCGTCTATGATAGAAATAACTAGATATTTTGAAATTTCTTATGCTATTCTGTAATATAGCAGTCTTCAACGACTTCTTGGGTGGCGCTTAAGATGCCTTAATCAAGAAGGGGGCTCTCTCGGTCAATAATCGAGTACAGGACTTCGATTTGGTTACAGCCCCTAAAATATGCTCGTTTTAAAATAATTAATTTCTCGGAAACTTATCATACGAATTTCATAAAAATTTGTTTTTAGGCTTATTGAAGGGTGCAGAGTTCATTTATGCTGTCAGAATTGTGTACTGCTATTGAAAAATCGTTATGGTTCGTTTTAATATGTAGATGCCCCCCTAAGCAAATTTTATATACATTTAAATATAGAGTTTATTACTAATTGTGTTGTGCCAGTAACTTTCTTCTGCGCTATTTTTTTGCAGAGTTAGTAAGGGGTGTTTACTTTTTTTCTTTTTCTACGGCTGTACACTGTTGAAAATTTGTAGCAAAATGTCTAGTATTTTCACCGGTTACGTAAGGCTAAACAATCTCTATTCTTAAAATAAATAATCATTCTTTAACGTCTGATATACGATTTAAAAATAAAAAATATATTACAACTCATCAGACATACAAGTAAAAATTACATTAATATATCAAATATAATTAAAAAGCAAACGTTTCGACTTAAATTTTAGCCCCTCATCAGTGCAATAAATAACATTCAAATGACCAGAAAACTATCTATCAGGTTTACAGTTAAAAATTATTAGCAGTTAAAATTAAAGAAAGTATAAAAAAATACATCAAAGCAATGCTGTGTATTCAGCACTGTTAAAAATTTCCGTAAAATAATGATGCGTCAACTGTATAATTCACATTCGCTTTACTATTTTCATAGATAATTGTAGGAACACCATTTATTTACAAATATTTCGTTCGACCAATGATAAAAAAATCATCGTTTAGCAATGATTCCTGAATCCGGTCGAACGAGTGTTATTTTACGCAACGTTACTTTCCTTGTACCCTGCTTGTAACCAATGAGAACATTTCTCCTCAAGAATCTAGATCTGGCAACAACAGAAACTTGTTTGTGTTTGGCGGTAGAATGTTCGAACGCTACGTCCTTTCCAGCATTTTTGCCGAACGATCTGCGTGAAAAGTAAGTTCTTTTTTATGTTATTTATATTTATTTTACACGATTTATTTCTAAAGTTATGTTTAAATATCTAATTTAGATTGTTTATCTTCTAACGCAGACATTTTACATTTCGCAACAAAATTGCTGACACCATAACAAGGAAAACATGTAGGTCAAAGATAACTGTTTTGATATTTGATTCATATTTTTAAAATCACTCGATTACAAATGTTATTTTATATTCTTTTGTGGGCTATTTTTCGCGTTGCTCTGGAAAGTTTCAATTTTATTTGCGAATTATTTATGTTTTACGTTGTATATCTTCATGAATCACAGGAAAAAAAAAAAAAAAAAAATCTTGGGTTGGTAAAATTTGTAAACATTGCTAAAAATGCAATTTCAGTAATGTTTATAGTGCATAAAATATTTTGACTTAACTGCAAACCTAAATAATCAAATTTAATTTTTAAATTATACTTACCAAAATGTAATAACACCAAAACTTTTATAAATAGCTGCTTTCAAGTTATTTTATGTGGATTAATAAAATTTTAATATTTTATTTATTTTTTTTATATATATTACCTTGCATATTTTATAATCTGGCAATCAAACCAGCCAGGAAGCAGAAAATATTGTTTAAGAGCACAGTCAAAGAGGGGCTCATAGGGCTTAATCCCTCTCTGTTTAAATAAAAACTATTAAGTTATAGAAGTTATTAAAAATCTATTTTCTGTCTTAAATGTTTCCTTATTCATCTCTGACAAAAAAAAAAAAAAAAAGTAATATTAATGAAAGTTATAGGTAATATTCATGAAACTAGTGAATCTGCAGATCAGTGGCCTCAAATATCATTCTACAGTTTTATTTTTAAATTATTTTATTCAGTATTTAAAATATTCAACTCACAATATCATTTCTTTCCGATTTGTAATATTAATTATTATAAATGATATATCAAGTAGTCTCTGGAAGATTAATTGTTAAAAATAGTGAGACAAAACTAAACACTAATATTCCAAAACTTTTTTTTTTAATTGACTTTAAAATCCCCCACTGTTTCAATAATTTGATAGCTGTAATTGCCTGATATTTAGTATTTTAAACTATCATGATTATCACAAATATTTTATTAATTACTGGTATCCTAATTGTTAAATTTATTTTAAAATAACCATTTTGTTTCATTAGTATGTATTCATTAAATTCTGGTTCTAAATACAATCACAAAAACAATTATATTTATTGCTTTTTATGGGGTGTCCATTACTGGGCTAGAGGGTGTCCATTACTGGGCTTTTGATATATTTCTGTTATTTAAAATTAAATTTTGATTCATATTGGGAAATGAGACTATAAGAATGGTTAAATATTGTTGATATGTTAATATAATATTGAAAAAACTGGAATATAATAATTATAACTATTAATAAAAAAATAATTTTGAAAGAAATTCCTTAAGGGTGTCCATTACTGGCACATCTACCCTATATAGAAGAATCATAGATTTAGCTAACTAGAAGCTTGTGTATACCATAGTAATTTAATTAAAAATGTATTGAGTTTCATTAGGGACTCATATATAACATTATCAACTGTTTAATAACTTTGGACTCCCCCCCCCCTTCCCTCTTTTGGATATCATATATTATCAGCCTGCCAACCCCACCACCACCACCTTCCCTAATGATATCGTTATCAATGTCTAAAATTATTTTGATTTTTGCATTTTTTTCTTTTGCTCGCAGTGATGTACAGATATAGCTATACATTATTATTCTGATACTTTTTGGATTCAAATGAAAACGAGTTAATAAAATATCACAATTATATATATAAAATAACTTCATATCAAATAAATAACACTTAAAAGAAATAGGTACTATTTAAAAGTATTTAATAATAACTTTTTGTTACATAATGCATTCAACGATATGTCCTCTTGCACACATACCCCTGCAAATGGGGAGGGAAGGGGCAGGCAAAACTTCTATCAACAAAACAGGTGAATAACATTTTTTTTTCACTTTTCTTCACTAGTAAACACAAGTATAATTTCAAACTTCAGAAATAGTTTCTCAAACAGCGGATTATATATGCATACACATATGACAATAGAATAGGAATGCCAAACGTTAGAGTATTCCACATTTTGGAGTTAAAAAATTTTATAGTCATTTAATGATTTTAATAACTTTGTATTTTCGAAAAAACAGATAACAGACTAAAATATATATATCAGGCTATTTTCATGTAAAGAACAAATTAAAAATTAAAAGAGAAAATTTTGTTCGGATAAAAAGTGATAACAGTATGAAAAGACAAATCTCTCTTCCCCTAGAGATATATCACAATATCATGTGCCAGACCCCCCCCCCCTTCCCCCTAAAGTGATAACATTTTATATGCATATCCTGTTATCAGACTGTTCATCTATTTGCTTTTAATTGTTCACCAATTTGCTTTTGATTGTTTATTTATTTGCTTTCAGGATTTAATTGGTGAAGTTTTTTGCTACTTCTCAATTTAAAGTTTGCGTTTTCGATAAGTCTTCATAACAAAAAATGTGGTATGTATGGTTATGCTTAAAGTATTTTAAAATTGTATTCTAGAATTTAACATTTTGATTATATTAAACTTTGTAAAGTTGAAAGAATTTTAATTCTTTTTTGTCCTTTTAGCAGTAATTTAAAAAGTGGTTTATTATTATTATAAAGAAGATTATTTGTGAATTGTCATATTATATATATATATCATCATCATCATCCGTTTTCAATCCACTGCTGGATGTAGGTCTCCCCCAGATTTTTCCAATGTTTTCTTTCTAGTACTTTAGTCATCCAGTTTACACTGGCTACTTTTCTGATTTCATCACTCCATCTTACTTGAGGTCGTCTTCTTGGTCGTTTTACATCTCTGGGATACCACTGTAGGGTGTTTGTGCTCCATCTATTGTCTTGTCTTCTATATATATATATATATATATATATTCTTAATGTCACTCTCCCTCTTCCGTCCGGACTGTCATGCTGATTTATTATCTTAATCTGCAGACCTTAATTTGGGTGTATATCTTAAAGTAACCATAGTTGGGTTTTTGACATCAAAAAGAGGTTTTTGACATGACATGTCATAACTGACAAAAAGTGTCAAAAACCTTATACACTTTTTTTTTAGCAATCATTAGTGAAACTTTATATTAAATCAAGCTAAACACTGATTAAGTAATAATTTTATATGTTATATAAATTTTTATTTAGTTATTCACTATAATTAAGTTGTAATAAAATTATAAATCATAATTCAAATTATTTGTCAGCTGTCACGCCAGAAAAAAATGGCAAAAAATATTGAAAATACTATTAAATTCATTTTTCAAAGTAATTCTTTATTACTATTAAGTTTATTACTATTAAGTGTACAGTTTATTATATAAAAATTTAGCTAATTTATGCTAAAAAAAAAATAAAATAAAAATGTGTAAAGCTAAAGCGGCCACTAAGCAGTGACTGATCATAAGTTACCTAGATTTTTAATGATTCTACATGTTTGTTTTTGTAACTTAAGAGGATGAGGGACCTTAAAAATAATTTTTTTTTTTTTTTTTTTTTTTTTTTTTGTAAATTTCACTTTAAATATTATTCAAGGGTACATTATATGCATTTATCACAGAAAAAAAAAAAAAAAAATAATGGTATTTTTGAGAAGAAAGTGGAATTTTAGTAAAATTCCAATTTTTTCTCAAAAATAGGTACCATTTTTTATTTATTTATTTATTTATTTATTTGTGATAAATAATGCCATAATGCATATAATGTACCCTTGAGTAATATTTAAAGTGAAATTTACAAAAAATAAAATTTTACGCTTCGTCTTAGAAATATCAGAAATGCTCCCTGCGCGTTCCATATCAATGAAAAACCCCAATATTTTTTTTTTTTATAAAAGTTTGGTTTTTATATATGTAAATAAACTCTGCATCAAATTATATGCATTATGGCATGCATTTATCACAAAAAAAATTATTTTTGAGAAAAAAAATGGAATGTTACGCATCACGTCGTCTTAGAGTGGGTTGATTTTTGATGGCCAGTTATCTACTCGAGGGATATAGGCCCTATGGGAAGTGCCCTCCGTGGGGGTGTCTCTAAGGGAACCTATCCCGTATTTACGCATGGAAAATCCAAGGTTTCGAAGAAAACCACAAAAACTCCGAAACGGTTAGGCCAACGGGCGCGATTGGGTTCGAACCCAGCACCTCCCGTCTACCAGCTTCGAGAGCAGAACCTCTCAGCCACTGGTGGGGCCGTCGTCTTAGAAATCCTCAAAATGCCCCCTGCGCGAATTTTATATATTTGAATATAAAGGTATATATAAAAAAATAATAATAAATTTTTTGAAATTTTTTTGAAAAAATTTCAAAATGTTTCATTTTTTTTTTTTTTTTACCTTTTTATTCAATTATATAAAATTCGATGCACAGTTTTATTTGTATATATAAACCAAACTTTTATAAAAAATATTGGGGATTTTCATTGATATGGAACGCGCAGCGGGCATTTCGAAGATTTCTAAGACGACGCGTAGAACTCCGTTTTTGCTCAAAAATAAATTTTATTTATTTTGTGATAAATGCATGCCATAATGCATATAATGTATTCTTAAATAATATTTATAGTGAAATTTTCAAAAAAATAAAATTGATTTATAAGGAAGGTCCCTCGTCCCCTTAAAACTTTAGATATAAACCACAATTGCGACACAAATATTCTCTGAGTAAATGATTTATAATATGAAATCAATGTAATTAAACATTCTTTAAATCAATAACTTAAAAGAAGACAGTTTGTCATTTTCAATATTTACACATACATAATATGTGCATATACATATACATACATGTGTAGTTTCAGTTTAATTATTTAGAACAATTTGTTTATGTTAAATTTTATTTTTATACATTATACAATAGTCCCTACATTTTTTTTTTTTTTTTTTTTTAGTTTGTAAATGATGAATAGAGGAAAGCAGCTAGGACATGGCTACTTGAAATAAAGGCAAATTTTCTAAGATTTGTCATTGTTTTTGAAACTGAATCCCCACCATACCCTGATAGTAAATGATTTGTTATGATGTCAAGAACCCTCATTAAAAGGGACGCAAAGCAGGAAATAAATCAAGGAAGAAGCGAGACAGAAGGTAAGTTTAAGCTATTTCTAGTGCAAACAGCTTTACTCCTAAAAGGTCTTGGAACTTTTTGGGTTAGTAAAATCATTTGGAATGGTGTATTGCTTCAGAAATTCTTTATTACTTTAATAAATATAGAATAATAATTTTACAATTGCAATTTTCATAGCACTTTGCTCTTGTCTCCTTCTCCAGAGATATACCTCTGTTATTAGGAGGGGGGGGGGGGGAGTTCTCATATTTCAAAGCAATAATAGAAATTTTTAAATGTTATTTTATTATACGTTATTGTAGTTCAATTTCATTTGTGTTATAAAACCAAAATCTGTAAATAATTTCACAAGATAAACATACATTTTATTTGGTACTTTTCGGTTAGCCGGGCGCCAGTGTTATATTTACATTCGTATAAACATATATATGCACATATATGTACATATATATATGTACACACACACACATAAATATATACATGCATATGTATATATATATGTACATATATGTGCATATATATGTATATATGTATGTAAATATAACACTGGCGCCCGGCTAACCGAAAAGTACCTTTTATTTTTTCTAAATCACAAAGTTGCCGTTTTTTGGGGAAAAAATTCTCATTATTAGATTTTTGAAATTTTGCCAGAAAATTTCATTGTATATTCAGTAACACGATTTTCTAATTTAAATTTTATTAGCTTGATTTTAATCAGTTACTTTTTATATTTGATTTAAATCTAACAGTTCGAAGAAGTTGTTATATTTTGAATTTAGATCAAGATATTTTGTAATAAATATTTTGTTTTGCCATAAACTTGCTGCATATTTTAGGAGTTGATGAGGGAAAGGGGGCATAAATCCATGTTTAAGCTTTTTTTAAAATCAAGTGTTGAATTATAAAATAAAAGTGCTAATAGAGAATTTAAGCTAAAATTTGTCAAATGATTAATGCATCTGTTTGACTATTAATAAATATCTAAATTTGTTAGGAAATATTTTCATGTGAATTTTTCAGTTATTAGTAAAACAATGCACTTTCTACTAGGGGAAGGAAATTTTTAGGCTGAATATAATGCTTTGTAATGTATTTTTAATCAGAGTGATAGAATATAGGCAAATACAGTTTGAAATTTTTTTTTCATATCTTGCCTTATATTTTAGGAAATTGAATAAACTATTCTCTTTTTTTTTCTCTCTTTTTAGTATTTTTTGTGCAAACTTTGAAGTTGTTACTAGATAATCATTTAATCAATCATTTGTACACTAATTGATACTCATTTTGTTTCAAAGGGTATTAAGGATTTTTAATTTTCTAAAGTTTATAAAGTTAATTTATTCATAATTTGTGGTGTGCATTTGCCCTTGCACATATGATTCAAAAACAAATGTTTTTTACTGGCAACTAGAAATTTTTTCTGTCTGTTTCTACAAATGTATGTGTGCATGAGTGTATGTGAAAAAGACTTTGAATTTTTTTTTTTAATTCTTTGTATTTAAAAAAAGTACATATATTAGGGATGCACCGAATATTCGGTATCTATTTGGTATTCGGCCTATTCGGTATGCCGAATATTCGGCTTGACCGAATAGCTAATTATTCGGCATGCCGAATATTCGGTTTGGCCGAATATCGAAACATTCGGCCGAACTGAATACTTAAAAAAACTTTTAAAACATATATTTTAAAACCTTATACAATTTCTACGTTTAACAGTCAACTTATAAAGATATTCAGAATAATTAGAAACAAAATCATATTTAAATAAAAGAGAATGTTTTTACATTATTTATTTGATGTTTGTTAAGTATTATTTAAAAAAATTAGCCAATCATGAGGATTTTGGAATTAATTATGTACAAATGCAAGTTCCTCAGCATTGTCCAGTAAATAATCTGTTTCTTGCTAAGATTTTAAGAACAACGTTTACAATCTCTGAAAATGATTGCCCACTGCAGACACCGATCTAGGATGCATTTAAAAACTTCCTTGCTTAATCAAAGGGAGTAGAACAGTTATTCTTGCTAAGTTGTCACCATATAAAATTCAAATCGATTGTATTATTTATTAACTTTTACTTTAGTCTCTTCCTGACAAGCAAATATATGATCCTGTACAATTTTTCTTCCAATTTTTTCACAATCTCTCTTTGATTTTGAAATGTTTGTTTTAGAATTCAAGAAAATTTTATTCATTTGTTTTAATTCTCAGAAGAAGCTATGAAATTTAAAATTTTATTAATTAAAATTTTTTTTATAACTATCCTCTTCGTAAATAACTCAAAGCAGATTTTTTTTCAACATAAAGTTTACTTGAAAAAAGCTCTTGTTTATTAGAATAAAAATTTCTGTTTTAAATATTATGCAAAATTGTTTTAAAATTTAACATTTTAATGCCTTTAAACTTTGAAATATAAAAGTATTCGACAAGCCAAATATTCGGTATTCGGCCGAATAGTTACTATTCGGCTGGCCGAATATTCAGTATTCGGCCTAGCAGTTACTATTCGGCTAGCCGAAGATTCGGTATTTGGTTCGCCTGTTGGCCGAATATTTGGTATTCGGTCAAAATCACTATTCGGTGCATCCCTAATATATATACATATAAATGAGGTGAATCCAAGCAAAAATGGAGTTCTTTTGAAGGTCTCTTCAAAAAGTTCTTTACTTTAACTCATTGAGGCACAAGAAATGGGCTTTGTAATGTTGAATTCACATCATAATTTTCTAATAAAATTTTCTGATACTAAGAAAATGCAAATTTACAGCTTTTTTCACCAAGTTTATAAAAGTGCAATTTGATTTGTACAACATGATGATGACATACAACTTAAATATGCCCATTTGTAAACATGAAATACAAAACTTTGGCTATTGCAGTTATCCATATTATTCTGGAAAAGTAGTATAAACAGTGAAGAGATAAAAATAAGGTCATTTGAGGTAAAGTAATTGCAAAAAATATTTAATCTACAAAAGAATTACATAGAACACGCAAACAGACATTGCTCCCAGCGTTTCAAAAACAATTTTAACACTAAAATTGCAAATTATTACTTATAATGGAATTTTAAAACACTTATTTCACTCCATACCAGGGGTCTTTCTAAAGAAATATGAAGTAGAGACCTCCTATTCTCTTTTGTGTACTGAACTATATATTCCTCATTAAGACCCCAAGAAATATATAATTTGTTGTCTTGTTCAAAATTCTTGTTCCAATTCATATAGTTTGTTACTATTACTAATTTAAATTCGATAAACTTTTTTTCTTCTAAATTCATAAATCATCAATAACTCTTTTGGCAAGACTTTTAATTGTAGTTTCGGGTTTACATTTCTATTTTTTCACATCACTTTAAAAATTCCTTGTATGACAATTAGTATAAAGTAAACATAATATCCTAAAGTTGTTTATTTTTCTTTTACTATATATTAATTTATCAAATTAATTTTTAATAAGTCTTATTTCTACAGCACTATATTGTTTGAATGTCAAATGTTACATAAGAAAATGTAATAAAATCAGGGTTGCAAAAAAGCCGGTTAAAATTTAAAAAAGCCAGGCCAGTGACTTTTATTGGTTTTAACCGGCTTTTTTTGGCCAAAATTGGCTTTTATACAATGAAGCATTTTAATTATAAACAACACATTTTGATGTATTTTTTAATTAGTTTTAAAGACATTTAATTGAGGTAGAAATCAATATAACCCAATTTTTCAATAATGAAGACATTAATATTAGAATAAAAGGCCATACCAATTGCTTTGTCTGGTTTATACTGCACTTAACACCTTTTTTTATTTTTACTGCTTTATATAATTAAAAAGGACAACGGTTGCTTAGTTATATATTTTATTAACTAATTTTAAGGGATATTAATAATTCAAGTCTTATTTTATTTCTCATAAATTTAAAATCACACATAAAATCACTGAATAAAAACGCCATTTCTCTCTATTAAAAGAGTATTATGTAATAATATTATGTATTAGTACAGTAGTATGTAGTAACATATGCATTAATTTATGCATGAATATGCACTATTTTAAATAGTCACTAGCTTTTCAAAATTTAATTCAACAAGTTTTATTTGGAGATTTTTTTTTAAAAATTGTTCTCTTTATTTTATGCACTTACATGTACTAAAATTTCCTCCAATGTTATATCCTTCCTAATTTCTCTTTCAACATTGTCCATTCTATGATTTTAATCTGTCCGTATTAGGACTGGGCGATGTAGAAATTTCTTAAATCGATTTATCGTCCATCTAACATCGCGATTTAGTGCTAAATCGCGATTTAACACTGATTTTACTTTTTAGAATCTGGAAGCCTATTTTTTAATTTTTAATAACAAAATACGGTCTTTATGTGCCCCCCCCCCCCTCCTGTATTACTTAGTATACTTAGCTTTTAATTTTTCAAATAACTTTGAAAAGAGGTATATTTTACACATAAAAAAACTTTAAATGTCCCAAAACACTAGTTTTTTTTTTTTTTTCAATTTTAAAAATTAGTGACCTATTTTAATACATTCTATAAACTCATTCATTAAGAAGTAATATAAAAGAAAATGATTTTTTTTTTTTGTCTGACTTGTTATGCCTGCTACAATCTAAATTCCTTAAGGGGGGGGGGGGGACTTCCCCTAGCCCACCCAAATAGCACTTCATTGCTAACAACCTACACACACACTTTTTTTTTTTTTTTTTTTTTTTTTTTTTTTTTTTTTACTAACACAGATTTAAAAAGTTATTGAGGTAAAACAGAAGCACATTAAAAGAATTCAGTGATGAATTTAACTATTCATTTATCATGATGAGAAAAGTAGTGTAAACAAAAATAAAATAAAGGGGGGGGGGGAGGTATGAGAAATAAGGTGCAATTTTACATCTTTTTAACTTTTAGATTATAATAAGATTTAACATAAATGCTTACATTTATATAGCGGATGGAGAAGGATTGAAAGTTGGAGCACATTACTGAAATTGCTGATTTCTTTTCGCGGCCGTTGCCATCCTTTAAGATTAGTAATAAAATATAATCTTAAAATAATCTCTTTTTAAGGATAACAAAATATCGAAAAAACAGAAAATCGCAGATCTGCAGAAAAATCTAATGAATGCCTCCTCCACCCCTCCCTCATTCTGCTGTAAAAATAAAGTTACTTGACTCATTACAGAACTTTATTAAAGTATTTTTAATTAATTACAAAATAATAAATTAAAACTAAAATATTCCCATAATACTCAAACATATGAAAATTAATTTTTCATAAAAGTAATGCATAAAAATATAAACTAAAAATGGATGAATTTGGATGTAAATAGTGAATCAATTTCAGCAAGATACTCAATCCGCGTGCCTGGCGCTGAAATCGGATGTCAAACCTGATGCATGACTATTTTAAAATATTTTAATTACAGAATAATAGAAAATAAAGAATATGTATTAAAATATTACCAAACATGTGAAAAATGAATGTTTCATTAAAAGAATGCATAAACATAAAAACTGAGATTCGATGAATTTGGATTTTAAATATGAAACTTTATTCTTTTTTTCCAACCATAAATACTCAATCAATTTCAGGGAAAAAATATTAGTAAAAGATTTAGTCTTGATGTGGATCACGGCCAAATAGTGATACACAAAACAATGCATGACTATACTTTAAAATAATTTCATTAATTACAAAATAATAGAAAATAAAAAATAAATGTTAAAATAGTACTAAAACGTGTGAAAAATGAATTTTTCATAATAAAAATGCATAAAAGTATAAACTGCAAGTCGATGAGTTTGGATTTTAAATATAAAACTTTATTATTAATATTTTTAATCATATAAATGCTGAATGAATTTCAGGAAAACAATCTTTTGAAACAATGAAGGATTCTACTTTAAAACATTTTAATTAATTACAGAATATTGGAAAATAAAAAAATACATATTGCAATATTACTCAAATATGTGAAAACTTAATTTTTCATCAAAAGATTGCATTAGCATATAAATTGAAATTCGATGAATTTGGATTTTAAGATTTAAACATTACTTTTTCCTTTCAACTTTCCACTATATAAGTTCTTAATTTCTGAAAAATACACATTCCAATCTCATAAACTCTGAATCTTGTTTACAAAATAAATAAATAAATATCAATTTTTACTTAAATCATCGTTTTCTTAAACCACCTTTTTCTTAAATCGGAGAGGATTGAGGCTCGATGTTTTTTTAAATTGGATCCTGCTAAATCGATTTAACACCAGCTTGCCTTTTCTTAAATCGGAAAGCATGGAGGCTTGCGATGTTTGCTTAAATCAGATCCTCCTAAATCGATTTAACACCAGCTTGCCTTATTTTTCTTAAATCGGAAAGCATTGAGGCTTGCGATATTTGCTTAAATCGGATCCTCCTAAATCGATTTAACACCAGCTTACCATGTAAGTGTAGATACATCAAAGTAGATAAACCGTTTTTCCGATGTTAGCTCTGAATCAGTATTTTGTTTTAAATCGATTTAAAGCCAATGGCTAAATCGCGATTTAAGATAATGGCTAAATCGCGATTTAAGACATTAGCTAAATCGCGATTTCCGATTTTAGATTAAATCGATTTAAGTCCAATGGTTAAATCGGATTTCCGATGTAAGCTTTAAATCGATTTAAGAGTTAAATCGATTTAAAGCCCAGGCCTAGTCCGTATGGACATATCTGGAAGACGTTACATAACAGCTTAGTAGCAGAAAAACCTTACATATATCATTTTTATAAGTTATCAGAATATCAATTGCTTATTACATATTATCGATTGTTTATTATTGCTCAAGTATTATATAAGACAATTTCAGATATTAAATACATATAAGCTATTTAGTTTTAATCAATTTTTAAAGTAAATATCAGTATATGTAAGAATGTTTCTATTTTAATGTGTGACATCCTCTTATTCTTTCATATAATCTTTAAAATGTGTGGTATGTATAGAGCTATGATAAAGAATTCCAAACCAATACTTTAGTCTAATTTAATGTATTCTTCTGAATATTCATAATTTTTTTTTTCAGACATAATGCCTTCACAGTTTCATTCTAGCAGTTATAAAGTCTTATTTAATTGACAAAATTTAATAGAAGTTTATATTATTTTCGTAGAAAATATTTATAAGTGTATTAAAAATAAATTAATCCAAATTTTATATGAATTATCTATAAACCACCTTTTTGAAAAATAAAAGCCGACTTTTTTTAAGCGGTTAAAACCATAAAAAGCAAGCCGGCTTTTTTTGGCCTGGCTAAAAGCCGACAACCCTGAATAAAATTATCAAAAAAGTAAAAACAAAATTGCTATTTGTTTGCTAAGCCTAACATCTTAACTATTTTATTCCAGTTATGTTTTTTTTTTTTTTTTTTTTTTTTTTTTTTTTTTTTTTTTGCTATAAAATATAACTATTAAGTTATTCTGTATTAAAAAATGCAGAAAGTTAATTCTAAGTGTTTTATGTAATATAATAGATAAATAAGCTGAAAATAAGTTCTTATTTACTTTAAATCTAAAGTTTTTCTCCTCATTTCAACCAAGTTTTCTTATCCACGATTTTAAAATGACTACAAAGTATAATAATATAACAGGAAATATTTTATTATTCATTATTAAATTTCTGATAATTCTAACACACTAATTATGTAAAACAATTGAAAAAAAAATAGTTTGTATTTTTCATGAATTTAATTTAAAAACCTGCATATTTTACCCCCACTTGATCCTATGCAGTTCTTTTTCGTGAGACTGTACTGCTCAAAGAATGCATTGAGCTAAGGGTTGTGGTTTCTGTTAGTCAGCTTTCCCCCTTTTTAGCCTTAATATGGTTTTATAAAACTTTTTCTATAAATTACTTTTGTATTTTCTTAGAAAAGTTATTTGAATGTATTATATCAAAGTATCATTGTACTATAGCCAAGTTTAATGCATTTAACTTTTTCTTTAAGGTACCCAATGTTGATTAACCCTGTGTGTGAAACAAAGTACAGAAAAACAGTTTTCATAGTTAATTATAGTTCTGTAATATGTCCAAGCCAATGCAAATTTTTATAAAAAATAAAATGCATTCATGTGTAAAAGCAATTTGTGTGTATAAATATATAACAATGCGTTATAATATAATGTAATTTATTTATTGTAATAAATATATTTCTATGTTTTAATTGATTGTTTTGATTATTTGTGATTCACAATAATCTTTATTTATTTATTTTTTAATTTACTAAAAACAGTTATCTTGATTTTTAAGTACGTTTTTTTTTTCTCTAAATACTCGTACAGCAATATTTTTATTGCATTTTAACTGATTTAACAAAGTCAGTATTTAATTAATATGTAGAAGTTTTATTAAATAGTAAAAATTCTAAATTTATTTTATTCATTTTAATTTATCAATCTTTTTTTGTTTTGTTGTAGAAAATGACAATAATTTGTTACTTATAAATGTTTTTATAGCCTGCTAAACTTCTACATATTTATTTGTGAAGACCCATTAAGTAAACATGTATTCCACTTGAGTACTAAATGTAAATTCATACACTTCAAAATGTCTGGTTGTGCTGTAACTAATTAAGTCATTCAGGAAATAAGTTGTGAATATTTAGATATTGTCTTAAGTTTTTTGTATTTGTTTGTCTAGGCTTGTTAAAAAAAAAAAAAAATCTATGGTAAGTTTTCAAATGTATAGATATTAAAAAATATATTTTTTTATACCTATAAATTACATTTTAAAAAACACAAATATAGCAATTTGTATATTCTTTCTACATCAACTGGAAATCTAAATATTCATAACTTATTGTGCAACCTTACTATTCATAACTGATTTCATTAACCCTTTAGGCTCCAATGGTACTGTAATGTACCATTAAAATAATTTGTTACAAGATTCATTTAATACATTGATTAGTAGTAGTACAATTTAGAATGAGTTATAGATACTTTTCTTTATCTTGATCCAAAAGCATTATTGGTTGCAAAAAACAAAAATATTTTAAATGGATCATTTCTTTTTCATTCTTTCTCATCTTTTCAGCTTTCTTGATGTTGAAAGATTGATGAGGGAGGGGGGGGGGGGGGGGTTAAGTTTGGAAATATTTCTATTGTAAGAGCATTATTTTTTATTACATTTCCTAATTCTATAAAATACTAAAAAAAAAAAAAAAAAAAAAAAAAAATTCAAATTTAATTAATTAATTTTAATTGGCAAAATCCTTCAAAAATTTATTAAATGATTGTGTAAATCTTCTAATGTAGTTTAAAAAATGCTAAGATGAAATTTTCATGAATTCATAATTTCAGACATAAAGGGTTAAAAACCCCAACACACTGTAATAAACTTCTCAATGATACTCTAAAAAATATATGCTAAGTTAACTATATACAGAGTTTCTAAGTCTATTATTAGTATTCTAAGTTTTAAACTATATACTAAGTTTTGCAAGAATAACAAAACACTATTTTTCCATTAAAAAAAAAAAAAAAAAAAAAATTACAAAAGTTTGATTTGCTGGACAGTGGCAGTTTTAAACATTTAACTGAAAGTAAGAAATTTTAGATAGATTTGTATGTTGAGAAAAAAATAAAAATTCTTAATTTCCAAGTAAGTAACAAGAATCTCGGCAATAATTATAAAATTTTGGTCAATTTTATTAATTTTACATTATTCTTTTGAAATATATGAAATTTTTAAGTACATTGAAGTTCTTGTTTAATAAATATAACATTATAATATGAACAAAATCCCTTGTTATATCATGGATAATAATCTATTTTGTATGATTAAGAAATTCTAGTCTAGCGCAGCAAAGAATTTATTGTTATATGGCCAAAAGAAAAGTTGCCTCCTGATCAGGCATAGTCAACATTATGTACTATTAACTTTTTATATTTTTTAATATTTATTTATTATACAAGAACTGCTATTTAAAAAAAAAAAAAAAAAAAAAAAAAGACTGTGTATGTATACATTAGTAAAGAATAAAATCGATTTGACCAATTTGACACATTTTTACGTGTGCTTCCAAATATTCTTGTTATATGAAAATCAGAATTTTTATTTTCCATTTATTACATGCATTTTTAATTTATAGTTTTATGACTGTAAGATATATATGTATGAACTTTTGATTGTTTTGTTTTTAATATAGTCAAAAAATCACACATATATATTGTAAGGTTATATAACAAACTGAAAATATGGTTAAGTAACTGTTCTAAAAATTATAGTCAAATGACTGAACATATCCAAAGTGTTGCTGAATTTCACTGACAAATTCAAAGGGATGATAGTGGTTATTTAACTGTATTATGATTTTATTAACACATGACTGTAAAATATCTATGTACGATCATTTAATTGCATTATGGATTTATTAGTATGTACCTGTAAGGGTTTTGCCGGATTTGGCCTACACATTCAGAGGGCTGATAATAATCATCAAGAGGATGAAAAATTACTATAGAGCATGATGTGGTCACAAACCACATTAAGTGGAAACAAAACTGCAAAAATAGTTATGAAGAGTGCAACATTGAGTGGAACAAATAAATAGAGAAATACTTATTTGACATAAGCAGGATTACAATGCAGTACAGTTAAACGTCAAAGGATACGAGGCATTTTTATAGGAAATGTTTGAAGTTTCATGTTTAAAGATCATTGCACCGAAATCTTTCTGTAGATATCTGCTGTGCAATTATCTTCTTGGCTTCAACTTCGAACAATTCCTATAAAAATGCCTTGTCGTGACCTTTCTCATGTCGAACTGTTATGCATTGTAATTCTGCTTAGGTCAAATAAGTGCATTTCTACTTATTATTTTTTTCACTGACCATCACTCCCTTCATAAATATTTTTGCGATTTTCCTTCACTCAATGTGGCTTAGAACATGGAAAGGTGCATGGCAATTTTTCATCCTCTTGATGCCTACAATCACCCCTCTTTATTTGTCAGTCGAATTCGGCAACACCCTGTGTATCATTATTAATAAATCCATAATGCAATCAAGTGACCGTATTTTACAGTCATAAAATCCTAATACAGTTAAATAACCATTTTTTAAAAATACGGTCAAAAGGCCATACCATGTATATTTCAAGGTCAAATGCAAATTTATTCTTAATATGGTTATCTAACCATTTTCTAAAAATATTGTCAAATGACCATATATATATATATTGTACGGTCAAACGATTATTTTGACCTTTTTATACATTTACGGTCAAATGAGCATTTTGACCTTTTTATACAATTAGGGTCAAATGACCATATATATTTTTTACGGTCATATGGGAATATATATATAATATGATTAAGTAACCGTTATCTCTAAATACGGTCGAATTTCCGGACAGAATGCTGCCGTTCAAACGACCGTTTTCTGACGATGAAATTTTTAACAGTGAGGTGGAAGTGCACATTAATCATTAATCGGCGAAGTTTGCTTACGAGTGAACAAACCTTCTAGAGAATCTCTACTTTTAACATTATTGCAACCGGATCTAATAATTGTCATATCTGCGAAATATGGGATATGGTCGGTTTCTAAAGAATTGTAAAATTCTTTAGACCATTTCAAATTATGGTCAAATAACATTTTTCTATAAACAAGGTCGAATGGCTAGACAGTTTTCTGCAGTCTTTTAATACTGTATGCAAACACTAAGTTTTACACCGGCTACAATATATACATTATACCGCAGATGATTGTTCATGACTTGCGATTTTAAACGTTTTATTAAATATCTAGAAAATACATGAGGAATTATCCTGAAACTCCAGGTGTGTAAACAAAATAGTATAGGTCATATATTTCCGCAAAGATTTTTTCTCGAAACCCAAAAGAGGACAGTCAAAATATTGAAAAAGAACGAATCTCTTTTGGATAACCTTGTAAAAACTAATGTAGCAAAAGCGTTCAAACTATAGAACGTGATTAAGAGGCATGTTGTAGTAAATTGTGTTCATTTTTATGAGGATAGCGTGTATACTAGATGAGAAATTAAGGATTTTATAAAAGCAGTCCCAAATTTTGCCAATTTTTTTGCTTATAATTTGCAGAGTTCTTAATATATATAAAAAAAGTTCTTTTCAGAAAATATGACAAACAACATTTTACAGAAGACCTGCAATCAGAATAAAAAATAATGAAAATTGGATGAAAAATGAGCAGCTTTACGAAACAATGTTTCACTACGCATATAATAAAAATATAATGTGCATAATGTATTAGCTAAGTGTATAAACCAACATTTGTGAAAGTCTGAAAAACAAAGCTTGAAAATTCTAAAAACTATAGTCGATACAATAAGCTCGAAATTCGTTGTTCCCAAAAGGAAACAAAAACATGACGGGTTGTATCCAAATATAGTACGTGCAATATTGTGTACGCTATCTTGCCACAAATCAACAAATATTTGGATACAGATCCTTATCTTTTTACATCCTTTTGGGAACAACGGATTTTGAGCTTATTCCACCGACGATAATTTTCAAAATTTTCAACCTATGTTTTTGATACTTTCACAAAACTTGCTCTATACACTTATCTAATGCATTATGTACATTATATTTTGATTGCATTCGTGCATGTGCAGTGAAAAACAATGTTTAGTAAACCTGCTCATTTTTCATTCAATTTTTATTATTTTTAAATTCTGATTGCAAGGTTTGTGTACAATCTTACTTGACATATTTCTGAAAATAACTCTTTTTTATATTAAGAACTCTGCAAATTATAAGAAAAAAAAACTTGGAAAATTTGGGACTGTTTTTATAAAAACCTTAATTTCTCAACTAGTATACATGCTATCCTCATACAAATGAATACAGTTTATTACAATAAGCCTCTTAATCATGTTCTACAGTTTGAATGCTTTTGCTGCATTACTTTTTTCAGGGTTATTAAAAATATATTCGTTATTTTGCAATTTGTTGACGGTCCCCTATGGGGTTTCGGGAAAAAAAATCTCCGAAATATATGACATATACTATTCTGTTTACACACCTGTAGTTTCAGGATAACTCCCTATGCATTTTTCTAGATATTTAACAAAACGTATAAAATCGAAAGTGACTCGATTATTTCAAATAGTTATGAAAATGTAAAAAAAAAATAAAAAGCTATAACATTCATTCTCTCCAAACTTAAGATTTTGTAAATTTATTAACAAATTTTCCTATTAATGGTTTAAAGAAGGTGTTGTAAAATACTCCTTTTATTTTATTTATGTAATCTAACGATTCGTATATCTCTTTTCTTTTCTGCCGCTAGTAGGCCTAACGTGTTTCCATGGAAATAGGTTTTGATAATATATAGACATTCTAAGATGTTCTATGATGTTCTTTGTAGTTGAGGGTTGATTGTGCTTTGTAACAGTGATGTCTGCCGTTTTGCCCATATAAATGTATATATATTATGTGAAAGATGTTGCTGCATTATTTATTTGATGGTCATTCGTCTTTATTTACTACAAGCCAAACCTGCGCTACTGAGAAACGTAAGCATGAACTTTATTTGTTTAAACAAATATAATATATAATCTGTATTCTGTCACTGTTTATTTTAAATGAAAGTTCGCCAACTGCTAACAGAAGGCACTTTTAAAAACGAAGGAATTGGTTTTGGGATGTTACGGATTATAACTTGTTTTATAAATTATGTCGCTTCTGTCTTTTAAATAATTGTACAAGATCAAAAATTTACTTGGAAATAATGGTATTGGAATGGGTACCAGTTACTCATTTGCAGCTGCTAACGTATTTTTTTTATGAGATTCAGTACAGAATTAATACAGCTGCTGTTCGCTTCCTTGCTTACAGGTATATTGTTGATTTGATTTTTTTAAACTTTGAAGGAGACTTTAATGAAATTTCTCAAGAAATTTATCCTGAATCTCTGGTATTAAAGAAAACTAATAATATTGGGTTAGCGGCTGATTATCCTAATTTAAAAATTTTAATTGGAAATAATGGAAAGGTTTCATTTAACGATAAACGTTATAGATTCCAAATTAATATTAGTCAGATGGTTCACTGGTTCTCCAACTTTCATAAACGTATCTACGATTATCAGTGAAAAGTATTTTTTTTTAGACTTGATACAGGTAAACCGCTGTTTCCAAAGGAATTATTTTATTTTAAAAGTGATCTATGTTACAAAAACAATACTCCTCTTAATTTTATTTTAAAAAAATGTTCTGATTTTGCAGACTTCCTTCATTACTGATCGTTTGATTTTCGACGTCAGTAAATGAATCATAGTGCCTAAAGCCTGTTTAAGGACGGTTTTATGATGATGTGCTGCGTTTTTTGGCAGCAGACCTGAAATGAATTTAGATTGGTCGATGGGAGATGGATTTTACCTTGTTTTATTTTATTTATTTTTTATTTTATTTATTTATTTATTTATTTATTTTTTGATATGGCAACGCGACTAAGTTCGTGAAGCGCGGTTTTTTTTTAACAAACATAATTTTTCATCTATTACTAAGTTCCAGGTAAGGCATTCATTTAATATTATGGCGTAGGTTTTAATGAGAACCGAAACCCACTGCCACTAATACATTGTTTATATATATTACACTAGGGGACTCTGCCCCCTTCGAGCTACGCTCGCCAACCCCCGTTGAGAAACCGCAGACTCTAAAAAGCACGCTAATTTGATCTGCTTTAAAAATATTTCGGATTTGATTGAATTATAATTTAATTAGAATTATAATTTATTTTTTTATTCGGAAGATTGGATTATAATTAAAAAAAGAGTGGCAATCTCCCTATAAACGAATTTACATTAATTTCTCTTTGATTGGGGAATTTCAAGGCCAAATCAGCTGCTGCTAAAAGATACAATGGCTGTTTTCGTCTTTCATCTAATAAAATAAGTTAAACATTTCAAAATAATGTAATATAAAATGAATCAAGTAAACAGAGTCTTTTCTCTCGGTATTTTTTAACAAACGAAAAGAAAGTTCTTTTAAACAAAACATATTAAATGTATCGTTTTTAATATGACGTAAGTTACACCAAACTTTCCTTTCTCTTTTTAATATTAACTTGAAAATACTTTTGTTAGAAATGAAATATTATTTGCGCTGTCCTAACAAAAATAATTGAAAAGATCATCTCAAAATATCAAATAAATGTGTCGCGAAATTTTTTAATTTAAACTGTTTTACAATATTATTTTTTATTCATGTTACATAATAAGTCTAATGTTACGTAAATGTGACGTAATCTCTCCTATTTAAGACTTCGAACGCATGTTAATGCATTTATTATTTTGCGATATCCTTTCTCTTTTAAAATTCACATGAAAATATTGTTTTATGACGTAATTTTCGTTCCTTCTTTTTATACGTAATTATTTAATTACAATTGGATGGGTTTTTTCTGCTTATAATAGTCACGTAGTAAATAAATTTTTAATTTGAAGCAAACATTATTGTTTGCGCTGTTTATACATTTGGCAACAGTTTAAATTAATACCATTTTCTAAAATATTTAAAACATATCTCTCAAAATGCTGACAATTTGAATTTAAAATAGAAAAAAAACCTCAAAAAATAAATCAAATTAAAAAAATAAATGCAGTCTGCACACCGGGAGTTTCTAATGTATAAAATGATCTAAAAATGATTAAATTCCCATGTTTAGATTTTGCTCCTATAAAAAAACTTTTTTATTGAACGATATTGTGCAACTTTAGCATTAAATAGGTCTTTAAATAATTCTTCGATTTGAAAACTGTCTGCATCAGCGTGTTTATCAGACATTTCTCGATAATACCACCGATTTTCATATTTTTGTATGCAACAGTTTTTTTAATATTAACTAAGAAAGGCCTCCGATCGCAAAAAATTCAAAACCGGCGGCGGTGACAGCGTTAGTTGCTATTATATATATATATATAATAGAGAGAATATTCTTCAACAATCGATACCCAAGTCAAATGATTGGCGGAAAAAAATTACTTTTTCGACTCAATTAGGTAAATTTGGCAGAAAAATTGTCTTGCTTCTACAATTGCTGCTAATTTTGCACCAAAGTATATAGGCATTGCACTAAACTATGAATATAGCGATTCTTGCAATAATATGGTAGCGGTTTTAAACCCAACAAAAGTATAAGTACAGTTATCTATCAAGAAATATTAGCAAATTTACAAAATGTTTCGGTACTTTTCGATTAGCCGGGCTCCAGTGTTATATATACACACATATATATACGCACACACACACACACACACACACACACACATATATATATATATATATATACTAGGGGACTCTGCCCCCAGCAAGCTACGCTCGCCAACCCCCGGTTCAGACACCGCAGAATCTATCTAAAAACACGCTAATCTGATCGGTTTTAAAAATATTAGAGAAGATTGAATTATATTGCAAAAAGCTGTGCAGATCTCCCTGTAAACGGGTTTCCATTCAATTCCCTTTGATTGCAAAAATTTAAGGCAGAATCATATGCTGTTAAGACGTCCAATGGTTGTTTTCGTGTATGATTAAAGGGGACCAATTAAACATTTGAAAAGAAGCTAAAATAAAATGAATTAAGTGTACAGAGTCTTTGTCTTCCGGCATTTTAAAACAATTTCTATAGCAATAGCCTATGCCATGTGATTATCATCAACGGTTCCGGGCAGACTTCTTCTCTTTTTACATTCCAGGTGCCATTTTGGTACTTTTATGTTAGCCAGGCACAGGTGATAAGTCGCCAAATATTATTCTATCTCCATCATTTTATCTATATTATAACAGTCCAAGTCATGTAACTGCCATAAATAAATACGGTCTGATCCCTTCGCTTTCCATGTGAAAGTTTGGCATAGATATCATATACGGCACCATATTGGCGCGATTTCTTTCCGACGCCAATTTGGAGAAAACATCAACAGCATAAACAACAACATCCGGCTTACCATATCAAGCAAAATAACGATACTTTGGCGCCCACTGCGTATATGACATTGACGTAAGAAACAAATCATGCCAATATGGGGCCGTATATGACATCTGTGCCGAAAGTTTCAATTTTGATTAAAAAATCATTTTTTTTTTTTCTAATAAAACTACATAACAGTTGCCATGGTCGCGAAGAATTCTTGGTACTGTTACGCTAACCTGGTTCAAATCTCGCCAATAGTTTTTTTTCAACTCGCCAGTTAGCATTCTTTTTATTTTTCGAATCGTAAATTAAAACATTGCTTTGAAGTTGAAATTAAATATCATAGTTTTTTGCATTATTTTTCGACCAGATGTCATATACGCACTAGGTTTGGCATGATTTTTTTTTTACGAAAATTTGGCAAAATCCTCGGCTTAGAATACCAGTTACATATGTAATTTTGGTACTACTTAGTTATCCCGTCGACCAGAAATCTATCACCAAACTATAAGATTAAATGCCAATAATGGTTGATCGTAAATGTCACATTCACTTGAGTTTAAGCAAGTTACACGTGTTTACGTCATCAAGTGAATTTCATTTCGACGTTTTATTTGTATATTTATGAATGTTATACTATTTTATTTGTTCTTTCATTATTTAAAATAAAAATTATGCCAATTTGTATAATTTTTACGAGTGGTTTGGCGATTTATATAATTTGGCGAAATTGGTCGACGGAATAACTAAGTAGTACCGTATTTTTTAATTGTTTTCTATTATTTTTAAAAGAAAATAACCAAAAAGTAATTAATAACTATAGAACAAAACAATTTATATAATTTTAAAAAAGAAAACAAAGGTAAATAAACATTTATTATTAAATAAACAACAATAGCCGGGTTACCATGTCAATCAAAATAATGCCATTTTGGCGCCAATTAGGTACTCCAGTGCGCATATGACATCTGTGCCATATATCTGTGCTATTTTTCTTTTCATTTTGTTAAAAAAGAAAAAAAAATGAAAGCCATCAATTTTAAAGGTTTCAGTTCTAAATGAAAGTTTTGTATTTTAAATAAAATGAATGAAATTATTATATTTTAAATGAAATTAATGAAATACAAAAAAAATATGACGGAAAAGGTGATTGGCGATTTATCACCTGCGTCCCGCTAACATAAAAATACCGAGTTCTTGATTTCTTTATCAGAATCTTTCGATTTGGCGAAAGATTATTCAAGTAAATTGAATTATGAATAAAAGTAACATGATACATTTCTTAGCATATATTTAAGGGAGGCCAAACTGGCGCTAAATTAGTTTAAAAAATAACCTTTTCTAAAGTATGAAAAAAATATCTTTTATGATTAAGATCTGAGCTGCCATCATTAGAGAAAGTATTTAAAATTAGAAAAAAATTAATATCTTTAAAACTAAGTCGAATTTAAAAATTTTAATACCAGTTTTTAAATCTGCGGATCAATACGGATTTTTGGTGTTAATTTCATCGCAAAGTATTCCATATTTTAGGCGAAATCGCCGTTAAACATAATCGTTTTATACATTCGTTACATTCCAATCTTTTCATAATATCCATTTCATAAATTCGTTTCATTAGTATTTTATACACATAAGATATATATATATATATATATGTATACACGTATATATGTATATACCGAAATACATATAGGATATATATATATATATATATATATATATATGTATACACATATATATATGTATACCGAAAAGTACCAATGTTTCTGAAAATACTCAAGTTCACGAGATTAACAATTGGTAAAATCAATTATTTTTTTTTCTAGCCAGTTAAAAGAAATTTTACCATATTTTTTACTTACATATAGGCCGTTATTTAGTGCTCGATTTAGTATAGAAGATAAGCCGTAAGGGCCGTATTCTAGGGAGTTTTTATTGTGTTTATGATAAATGACCGTTAGCTGGCATTAGACCATTTAGGCAAGAATTTCGATTACAAAAGTTAGAAAAAAAAGTAAACAGAGAAAATTTAATTTTTCCTGATATAAAGACCTGGTTTGATATTTTTCTCATAATCAAATAAATCATATTTCATAAAAATAGTCGGAATTTTTTTCGATTGATACCGTCTTTTCGAGTAATGACCACGTCGAATTTTAAACACAGAAAACGAAATTTCTCGAATTAGTGACTTCGCTAGATTGATTTCTTGTGCTCGAATTAGTATGGTCATCAATTTTTGTGAAAATCGTTAGAGCCGTTTTCGATATATATTAGCATTCTTAGTGCTGAGTTTGTTTTAATAGATCAAACTGACCTTTCCCGAATTCGAAGCCTAGCTAGATGGATTTCTCGTGCTCGAATTAGTGTAGGCAACACGTTACGTGTAAGTCGTTTGAGTATTTTTCCACTTAACAAAAAACATTTTCAACGCTGAGTTTGTTTTACCCTGTAAAAAAGAATTTTCTTGTATTCGGAACCTAGCTAGATCTTTTTCTCGTGCTCAATTTAGTATAGGGGGCAAGTCTTGTGAAAATCTTCCCACTCGTTTACGATGTCATTCATAACCGGGAAAAACCCTTGCTCGTTTAATATACAGGGTGTCTCTAAACTCTAGGGCAAAACTTTAAGGGGTGATAGTACACATCAAGACAAACAATATTAAATGGGAAACTATGGGTCCCAAACGTCTTCCGAAGGAGATAGGCGCCTTTAAAGTTTAGGGTCCAAAATTTCAAATGATTATAAAAAATGGAAAAATTGGTCGATTCGCTTGCGGTTTTAACTAAAAGTATTCTTTATGTCAGTATTTTCTTGAAAATAAATTTTAAAGATACATTTCAAAAAATATCGGTAGAGGGCGCTTTAGACTTTGGAGTAACCAACAACTATTTGTTAACGTTATTTTTTGTATCTCATTACATGCTTTCAAAAGCTTAGACTTAAACTTAAATTTTGAGCTCAAAATCTGAATCGTTGGGAGTGGTTAAGCAGCGCAAACTGAACTGTGTTCAGGAGTTAAAATTTCAAATGATTATAAAAAACGGAAAAATTAATCAATTCGTTTGCGGTTTTCACTAAAACTATTCTTTATGTCAGTACTTTCTTGAAAATAAATTTTAAAGATACAGTTCAAAAAATGCCGATAGAGGGCGCTATAGACTTTGGAGTAACCAACAACTATTTTTTACCGTTATTTTTTGTATCTCATTACATGCTTTCAAAAGCATAGACTTAAACGTAAATTTTGAGCTCAAAATCTGAATCGTTGGGAGTGGTTAAGTAGCACAAACTGAACTATGTTCAGGAGTTAATATTTCAAATGATTATAAAAAACGGAAAAATTGGTCGATTCGTTTGCGTTTTTCACTAAAACTATTCTTTATGTCAGTATTGCCTTGAAAATAAATTTTAAAGATAAAGTAAAAAAAAAAATACTGATGACTTTGGAGTAACGAACAACTAGTTTTTACCGTTATTTTTGGTATCTCATTACATGCTTTCAAAAGCTTAGACTTAAATTTTGAGCTTAAAACCTGAATCGTTGGGAGTGGTTAAGTAGCGCAAACTGAATTGTGTTCATGAGTTGAAATTTTAACCCTCCTCCTGAACACAGTTCAGTATGCGCTACTTAACCACTCCCAACGATTTAGATTTTGAGCTCAAAATTTAAGTTTAAGATTTTGAAAGCATGTAATGAGATACAAAAAATAACGGTAAAAAATAGACGTTCGTTACTCCAAAGTTTAAAGCGCACTCTATCGGTATTTTTTTAACTTTATCTTTAAAATTTCTTTTCAAGACAATACTGACATAATAGTTTTAGTGAAAACCGCAAACGAATCGACTAATTTTTCTGTTTTTTATAATCATTTGAAATTTTAACTCCTGAACACAGTTCAGTTTGCGCTATTTAACTACTCCCAGCGATTCAGATTTTGAGCCCAAAATTTAAGTTTAAGTCTAAGCTTTTGAAAACATCTAATGAGATACAAAAAATAACGGTAAAAAATAGTTGTTGGTTACTCCAAACTCTAAAGCGCCCTCTATCGACATTTTTGAACTGTATCTTTAAAATTTATTTTCAAGAAAATAATGACATAATGAATAGTTTTAGTGAAAACCGCAAAAGAATCGACCAATTTTTCCGTTTTTTATAATCATTTGAAATTTTGGACCCTAAACATTAAAGGCGCATATCTCCTTCGGAAGACGTTTGGGACCCTTAATTTTCTGTTTAATATTGTTTGTCTTGATGTGTACTATCACCCCTTAAAGTTTTGCCCAAGAGTTTAGATACACCCTGTATATGAATTTGGCGACAGTAATTTGGTCGACAGGATAACTAATAAGTACCAATTGTATATATCGTGGTTCGAATATTGTAAATAATTAGTGTTTGTGATTAAAAATAATGTAAATAGTTCAATTAAGCTCTATTCATAAGCTAATATTAATTTTTGTTGCATTGCAATATCTCAATTTGTTGATCTTTTGCAAGCGAGTAAACGCTATTTGATTTCAATGGGAGTCTATAGAAATTTGTAGAATTACTGGAAATAGCGCCAAGTTGGCGCCACTTTTGACAGCTAATTCTGGTCTCCAAATTTGGCGATATATCGCCAAGTTGGTGCCAAACGGGTCCCTTCCCCTTGGTAATCCCCTAATAACGCCCATCCTGTCTAAATTTCTTTACTTTCTTGTTAATTCCCCCTAAGAAGAGTCAGAAAGCTCTGACCAATCAGATACGTTTCGCGGTATCTACGCAGATTTATATCGGTCCATTTCCAAACCATTACTCTTTTTTTATATATAGAAGGACATGAAAATATTTAAGCACACCAATAGGGCAGAATAAATTTAATTTAATTTATTTATTAAGTAGGCACACTTCTGTTAAATTTGCTAAAGATTGGAGTTTTCGAAAAGAAACATACGTGAAAAAGTAATATTTTCTGGGGATTTTTAACTCACCAAAATAATTCTTATAATTTCGCTAGCCATGACTCGATATATCTCAGGTGTTGTCATTGTAGGTAATGACTAAAAGGATAGTTTAAGGCAATTTAATTGAAAATGTTATACATGGGCTTTTACTTTATAAAAATAGCTAGATTTCTCTTGTACTGCTTAATATTTTTACATGCAATCTTAATATTTTTAAAGATTATATCTAAACCTTAACACTAGAATACTATCCTCGAAAAACATACTTTATTGATTTCGTTGCGTCTGTGATACATACATGACGTAATTTTCATATTTATACAAATTGTACGTACTGAAAATAAATAAATAAATAAAATAAAAATGGTTTTTACGGTAGGAGACTGGCATCCCAGCTGCCAGTATTATACTGTAAAACCAACACTAATCAAACGTAAAATAAGCAGTAATATACCGTTAAGCAGTAATTTACGGTATATTACAGCTAGTACATTTACAAGAGGCTATAGTGCTGCTTATTTGGGGTTTATTATTGTTAAGTTTACGGTATAATACTGGCACACCAGCTGCCAGAATTGTACTGCAAAATAAACATTTTTTTGCGTAGTTTACGTGGTTATTTTACGTAAGGTTATTTTACGTAGGTGATTTTACGTAGTTTACGTGGTTATTTTACGTAGTTAACGTGGTTATTTTACGTGGTTAACCTGGTTTACGTGGTTAAGGTCGTTATTTTGCGTGGTTATTTTACGTAGTTAACATGGTTATTTTACGTAGTTTACGTGATTATATTTTTGCGTGATTTTGCGTGATGCAAAATAAACATTTTTTTGCGTGGTTTTTATTTAAATGTTCGTTTAAAAAAAACTTGAAGTTTAACAAAAATATGTACAATGCTTTAATACGTATCAGTATTAAAAGCACTGATTGTGTTATTTAACAGAAAAAAAATTGACAGATGACAGAATATATGAATTATTATTGATTGTTATTATAAATACATTTTTTTTATTTCTCTTAAATAAAGCTAAAAACTAAAATTTTAACTTAATTTTTTTAAATTTGCAATTATAACCCTTAACCTTCCGTCTATCAGACGGGTCCATTGGACCCGACAGCAATATTTAATGTAAATTTTTCTCATGAAAAATAGCATTCAAAGTTTCGCGATTACATGACTTTTCCTGCAATTGTCTCCTCTATGTATATGCAATTGCGATTAAAATTTTGTTCGAAATTTTTTACCTATTTTTAATTTGTTTCATTGTTTACCACGCGGGTCCATTGGACCCAACATTAAAACAAACGTAATATACTGTTGCTTTCTTTTTCTAGGGTTGCCATAAATCATGAGGAGGAACAGGGTTACCATAATTGGCTGTTTATCGCCCATTTGGCGATGGATTTTTAGCGCCAATCTCGCCAAATTTGGCGACTTTATAATGAAGTTTTGAGAACATTCTAGACTGATCTAGTACACTTCGTGCTCTATATATAAAAGGTTACTTCTGGTTCAGAGAGTCATTTATCAACAGACACAGTTAGTGAGCGAATGGTGTCTATTGATGTTTTTGAGTCTTTTCATTGAAAATAGGACTTGATATTTGAAGACAAGTAATAAGTGTAGTTTGTACGTGCTTTGTTATTTTACAAATATTCATCATTTTCTTATTTCCTAACTTATTTTTTGTTAAAAACTGAATTGAAGATGAACAGAAAAAAAGTATTGACTCAAGAGGAAATTCAAAAAATTATGGAAAATCCGGACGATATAGAATTCGACACCGATGATGAAAATCTGTCGTCTGATGAAGGTGAAGTAGATTATGTTGAAATACATAATGAAATTTCTGATTCCTACTCAGAATCTGATAATGATTCCAATGAAGTAAATGTAGCAACCACAAGTACTTCAAATTCTACTTTTGTTTCCAAAAATAATTCACAGATCTGGTATAAGAATGAAGTTGCCAGACCACAAAGAAGACGTACTGAAGTCAATATTTTACGTGAAAAATCTGGACCTTCAAGATTTGCAAATCGTGAAGTGGATTCCATATCATCCTCATTTCTTATCTATTTCCGAAAAAGACTTTTGGAAATTATAGTAAAATGGACAAACGCGGAAGGCAATAGAGTATTCGATAAAGAGTGGAAACCTATAGATATTATAGAACTTAAAAAATTCATCGGACTTTTATTACTTATTGGAGTATATAAATCGAAAAATGAAACAGTAAGCGAACTTTGGAGCATAAAAAATGGAAGACAAATATTTCGGGACATTATGAGTCGCAATAGATTCACAAGTATATTACGTGTCATAAGATTTGATGATGCTGCTGAGAGGCGTAAAAGAAGATCAACTGAAAAATTAGAGCCAATAAGAGAATGCTTTGAATTGTGGAATAGCTATTTACAAGACCCTTATATTCCTAATTGGTCTATGACTGTCGATGAGCAATTAGTTTCTTTTCGTGGAAAATGTCCTTTCCGTCAGTATATGCCATCTAAACCTGGAAAGTATGGATTGAAGTTCTGGGTTATTTGTGACAGCGTAACATCGTATGCTTGGAAACTGGAACTATATACAGGCAAAAATGAAGTAAGAGAATCTCATCAGGGAGAAAATGTAGTTAAAAGATTGACGAAGGAAATTGAAAATTCTGGTCGTAATATTACATGTGATAACTTTTTTACGTCATATGCATTAGCAACACATCTTACTTCAAAAAAATTATCTCTTATTGGAACAATTCGAAAAAATAAACCTGAATTACCCGCTGTGTTCACAAATCCAAAACATCGTTCTGTATATTCTACTTTATTTGGGTTTCAAGAGAAGGCGACCATCATCTCTTACTGTCCCAGAAAAGGTAGAATTGTTACTTTGCTAAGCACAATGCATAACACTTATGATATTGACAACAGCTTAGAAAAAATGCCTCAAATAATCCTAGATTATAATAAAACCAAAGGCGGAGTAGATACGATGGACAAAATGGTAAGAGCATATAGTGTGGAACGCATGACACGTCAGTGGCCTTTGATTGTATTTTATAATATGATCGATATAAGTGCGATGAATGCATACATAATATGGTTGTCACTGAATGCTGAATGTGATCCGAAAATGAAAAAAAGGCGGAATTTCATTATTCAACTTGCAGAAGAATTAGTAGGTGAAGGAGGTATCGCCGTCTCAACATCTACTTCAGAACAACTTTACGCAAATAGTTTTGAACCGCCACGAAAAAAATCAAGATGTCATATTTGTCCCTCTAAAAAAGATCGAAAAACACGAACATTATGCAAGAAGTGTACGAAAAATGTTTGCGGAGAACATTCCGTCGTTATTTGTACTTCATGTACAGAATAATTTTATTATGATGAAAAACGTTTTGTAGTCATTATAATATACTATATATATTACTTTCTTACTGTATGTGTTACTTTCTTACTCTATTACTATATATATCACTTTTATATATTGTATAAGGTGCATTAATAACAAATATATTCATTCTAGATAAATGGGTGTTTTGTATATTTTGAAATCCTATATATTTTACATATGGGTCCAATGGACCCGAATGGTAGTTCTTGCATATACTTTTTTTTTGGTAGTCTGAAGGTTAAGGGGACAGTTTACCTCAAAATTAATCGAAAAATCTATTTGTTAAATATCAAATAAAATACTTTAGAAGAATTTAATTGTGAATATTTTGACACCTCATTTTTACCCATACGGCAATTATATCACGGGATATTGTAAAGTTTGTTAATACACCCAGCGCAATTCCCCACACAAATAAAAAATTTAAACGTCTTTTTCTTCATGTTAATATTGTTTTCTCTTCCACGTTTTAAAAATGCTATGGCTTTTTTTGTAGTTTAAATAGACATTTAAACTCTTTGAAATGTTCTGTATTAGATATGTGATAAATCTGCGCTTGGAATTAGCCTTTAGGTTATAATGATTATTTTCTTAAATAAAAGTCTATGAAAATGTGTTAGACTTCATCGTTTTACACTATATATTCAGTAAAAGTATTATATTAAATTAATAATTAGATTTATCTGAAAACCCATGCGCGGTTTTGTGTAATACACATTTGAAAATCTTTTTACAAAAGTCAGCGAAAATATTAATATTTAAAAAAGTAGTAGGGATTTTAAAAATTCAAATTTTCTTAAACTTTTTAAAAATGTTAATTAAAAATGCAGTTAATTTTTTTTTTTCAAAATGCACTTTTAGTTGAACATTGAAATACAGTGAGTTCACCATTTTAACCGTATTTTTTAAATAAAAAAATGTTGAAAAGGTAAACTGTCCCCTTAAAAAGAAAATGTTTAGTTTCAATCAAACATCTTTTTATTCATTACTTCAATGTTTCTCATTTAAAGTCCGCAAAATATCTAAGAGCAATCATATATTTAAATATTTTTAACAGTAATAAATTTATAAACAGTATTAGGTAGCAAAAATTCAAAGATTATTTTAATATCTTATGAATATGACCTTAATGAGCGCAATATTTTATCGAAATCTCAAATAAAATTATGAAACATAAATTTAAAATATTTCCTTTTTTCACTTAAAACCCAAGGATAGATTTTTTAACTGATATTTTTATATGTCTCTGCAGCAAAATATATCTTTTAGGTTTTTTTTTATATCCTTTTCTAAAGAGCCTCGGAAAAATGTATTCCTTTTAAATGCTTGAAACATGAAAAGACTTCTTTCAAAAGAGTTTCAAGTACCGAGAAAAATTTTCCCCAAACTACACACATTTCCAAAAGTTTTAAATAGAGTCATACTAGCGAACTTCAAAATTACTTGCAGTAAATTTTCTTCGATATTTATTAAATACGATGAGAAACCAGTGATTTTATAATTATTATTTGTTCCACATTTTTAAAAATATATTTATTGATTTTGTGTCAAACTTTTTGCATGAATTTAATGTTTTAAATCTTGAGATATTGATTTACACAAAAAAAAAATTGTTTTAATTTAATTTTCGCAAAATATAAATGGGTCATTGCGGAAATGAATGGTTGGTACAACAATTATTAATAAAAAGTTGTTTCTTAAAAGAAGTTTTTGAACGAAAAGTTCAGATTACTAATGTACCAGATATATTCATTAATATTTAATTTATTCATGACTTTTTAACTGAGATATACAAAATTTTCTTCTCAACTCTCTAAACATTTCATTGCAAGTTTGGATTTCATTATCACTAAATGAAATAAACCAATCATGGCAGTTATGAAGCAAAATTAATTTTTTATAACAGTTGTTCGGGAAGTGTTTCCATAAGTAAAATTATTTTCGATATAAATATACACAGCTTATCCGAAAGAAAAATAGCACCAATAAAAACCTTTTTATGCTAAAAATAGAGTTAACTTCATACCAAATGTCGAAGCTCTGCTTACAGCGGTCGCTTCAAATTACAGTGGATAGACACCCACACATATCCTGTTTTACTTTGTTTCAGTTGTTTTTGATGCATTGTTGCTGTTTTTAACATAATACAATTCTACTTATTTATACTATTGTTAAACCTAATACCGTATTCCATTCTGCCTGTTTTAGATAACATTCGCTCTCCCAGTTACTCATCATTTACTAACATGATTGGTGCAACGTTACCTTTAATGAGAAGGAGATTCTCTAATTCTACATATTTCAGCTGAAACTCTCATAAGTCACTACAACTTCAACTATTCTACCAAACATAATCTTTTGAAATTGCTCTTTGATAAGTACTTTGTAAATAAATTTCCTTATTTGTTTTTATTTTCATAATTCCCTGTTAACTTTCTATTTTACTAAAACACAAAAATGGAATGACGTAAAAAACTATTCTGTCACAAATGACCTTTATAATCTGCACTTTATAAATAAAATTCCTTATTTCTTTTTTCCATGTTAACTTCACAATTTAATCAAAGTCATAAAAATGCGGATTGAAAAGAAAATCTGTCATATATAAACGCTAGAAATTGCTCTTTTATGAGTACTTTCTGAATGAAATTCACTATCTGTATTGTTTGTTTTTTAATTTAGGATAATTTCCTATTTTACTCAAAATCTAAAAAATGCAAAGGAGTAATTGATCTATTCTGTCAAAGATAAGCTTTAGAAATTACTGTTTGATGAGTACTTTCTAGATGAAATTCCATATTTGTTTATTTTCCTAGTTATCCAGGTTAACTTCATATTTTACCAACATTACATGGATTCAATGGAGTAATATATATTTATAAAGTTTTCTATGAAGATAATTTTTAGAAATTGCTCTTTGATTCTAAATAAAATTCTTTACTTGTTCTTTTTTAATCCAGGTTAACTTTCTATTATATTCAAAATCACAAAAATGCAATAGCGTATAAATTAATAATAATTATTTAGATCAGAAATTTGGATAATTCTGAAAATCTCGTATTGTTATTAATCGGTAAATCGAGGCAATGTAATCTTTTAAATATATTAAATGTAACTTATGAAAGTAACAGAAAGTCACGGAAAAACTTAAAATCTTTAAGCGATGATAATTCTGATAACTAAATCAATACTTCTTTAATTTGAGACAAAACCTTATAATGATTTTAAACAATTGTATTGTTCATTCTCAAGTATTGGATCTTTCATCTATTAAATTATGTTTTTAACTTGACTTTAATTTCGCAAAATCTTGATCAAGTTTCAAACAATGATTTTTTTCTTTTCTATCAGGGATATTACTTATAATACTGAACCACTATAACTCGACCCCGAGATAATTCGACTCCCTTCTGTAACTCTCCATTTATTCCCATTAATATCCAAAACAAATTTTATTCATGAACATTCAATAACTGTTCAACATTTTGAATTCGTGTATAAAACTAATTACTGCACTTCAAAATTATTCGTAAATATTAAATTTCTTTTTCGATCATCTATTTGAAATTAGAGTGAAACCACCGTAACTCGACCGAACAATAATTTGACGTTCCCCAGTTACTCGCTTTTTATTTACATGATTGGTGCAAAGTTAACTTCAATCAGAAAGAGGCTCACAAATTCGACATGTTTGAGAAGAAACCTGCTTATGTCAACTACATTTTTAACTATACTTTCACACATTATCGTTAGAGGTTGCATTTTGATGGTTACTTTGTACATAAAATTTGTTACTTCTCTTTGTTTTTTAAAATCCTATTTTAAACCAAATCACGAAAATGCAATGTAGTAAAAAGAAAATAAGAAAAACAAAACTGCCCAGTTAAACTGATGATGTTGAGCTCACAAGTTATTCACAATATTTGTATATTATACTCTTATTTCAAAGAAAATAAAGAAAAATAAAAAAAAAACGACAAAAAAACCATTTAGCTAAACTAAAGGGGGCTCCCCCATTTCAACTCTCCCATTTCCCCCTTTTTAACTTAACCAATGAACCTCCAAATATAATCAGGGGAGTGCCTTATCAGAATAAACCTGTATACCGAATTTGAAGCAAATAAGATAGATCTGCATGAAAAACCAGTTTATTTAAATTAAGGGAGGGAATAGCCCCCGTTTCACCCCATTATACTTTACCAAAGAACGCCCAAAACTACTCAGGGAAGCGGCTTATCAGAATAAACCGGTATACCAAATTTGGAGCAAATCGGATAATTCTCCATGAAAAGCCCATTTATCTAAATTAAGCAGTGAGTTATGCTCCCGTTCCTCCTATTTACACTTAACCAATGAACACTCTGAAACTAATCAAGGATTTGCCCAATCAGAATGAACCTATATCCAAATTTGAAGCAAATCGGATTTTTCTATCAAGAGTTATCGCGTTACTTATATACATACACACATACAGAACCTGCGGGCACATTACCTCTCACACTTTGATAGCCTGTGAGCTATAAACCATTTTGTCATCGATAATATTTAGAAAACTTTCTAAATGCAATTATTTATCTATTTTTAACGCAGGCTAACTTCATATATCCCTCAAAATAACAAAAATGCAAATGGAATAATAATAAAAAAAATCTCACAGATAACCTTTAGACATTGCACTTTGATCAGTACCTTCAAAATAAATTTCCTTATATTCTTTTTTAAATTTAATTGAACTTTCTATTTAACTAAAAATCGCAAAAATGGGATGCAGTTAAAAAAATAATCATAAATTCTTCGTACAAAAATTTTGATAATTCCGAAATTCTGTAACTGTCAGTGATCGATAAATCAAGGTAATTTAAACTTTTTAAATTATTACTTATTGACTATAACAGTAAGAGGAGGTTGTAAAAGAATTCTAGAATCTTTAGCTATGATCTTTTAGAAAATTAAACTCCAGTTTTAAAGAAAATAAAACTTTCAGATAGTAAATAGTAGCACAAATTTATTATCACGAATTTAAATTCCAATTGTTGCACGCACTTACATTTTCAGTATACCAGAATCGTTTTGAAAAATCCAAACATCCTTTGTAGATTTAGGACAAACTTACCTAATTATTTTACTTACATAATTTTTCTATACTGAAATTACATAACTTTTCTCACAAAAGAAATTTATTAGTACAAAAATAATAAAGTACATTTGTACAGATTTTGTAATTTCGAGGCTTCAAAATATTATTCACGATTATTTTTGTATGTGATAGTTATCATTGACAGCAAGTCTCTTAACTGTAGTGTAAATTTACACAAATGTTAATGGCATAAAAAGTTTTAAAATATTGGAAGAGAAATCTACATTAAATTTCCATTTTATTTATTTATTTTAGAGTGTTTTCTTCATTAAAAGATCGTCTGAAATATATAGTAATTTTGAATTCTTCTGTAATGCTGTAAAATTTATGTGCAGACTTTTAAAATGTGACAAAATTACACACAAAATATGCAGTTGTATAAATATTGCATAGTTGCTCACTTTTTCTCTTTTTTTTTTTGTGCGGGGAGGCAATTATTACTTTTACTTTTTATTCATTATATATTTTTGCAATTTTTGCAAATTTTGCTTTATAACAAAAATAAAAAATAAAAAAAAGGAATAACAAATAAGTTTAGAAAAAATATTAAATTAATTGTAAATTAAATTATGAATTTATTATATTAGTAATATTTTATACAAAGACAGAAAAAATATATGAAAATATTTTATATATTTCAAAAATTAACATAAGTAGCATTTATAACAAAAAAAGAAAGCTAGTATATTTAATAAATAATTATTTTTAGGTTTCAGAAAAACTGTTTAGTGAAAACAATATTTCTTTTAAAGAATGGATAAAATGGGAAACAATTTTATTTTTTATTCTGGATTTTCAAAGGTTTTATTTGAATAATAGTTTTCATTTTATGATTTTATAACTGTTAAACAGGAATTTCATCAGTAAATCACTAATGATTTTTCAATAGATGTAAATATTTTTAATATATATATTTGATTTTTTATGAAAAATAAATTTTATTATCTCTTTTAGCTTGGAAAAGAATCGTGAAAAAATATTGAAATGGTTAAAATTAAAAAGATCTATTTGATGAGTTTGATTTAAGACATCTTCCTTTGACTTATTTTAAATTCACTTACTAGATTAAACTGCTCTAATATAAGCTTTTAAAAGTTTTTTTTTTAACTAATAAGAACAACATATAATTATATCAGACATCTGTGAACAGCAACTGTAGTATTATCTATTTCTATTTAAAAGGGGAAACGTGTCCTTGCGCAACTCTGACGTCATTCTCACATTGGCAACAGCCGTTTACTAGAGTTTTCTTAACATCTAAACATTGCACTTTTTCAAATTTTACATCATTGAATAGGAAAAAAATATACTTACAAATGCAATTTGTTTGAAAACTGTATCCCAATTCGCTTGAATACTGTATCGCAATTTGTTTGAAAATAGTATTGCAATTTACTCATTTTTTAGGGTTTATAAAATAATTTTCAAGCATTTATTTCTTTTTTTAATCTAGCTCTAACTCGTGCAGACGATTACGAAATATAAATCGGTTTGTACTTAAAATAGGGTTTATAAAATAATTTTCAAGCATTTAATTCTTTTTTTAATCTAGCTCTAACTCGTGCAGACGATTGCGAAATATAAATCGGTTTGTACTTAAAATAGGGTTTATAAAATTATTTTCAAGCATTTATTTCTTTTTTTAATCTAGCTCTAACTCGTGCAGACGATTGCGAAATATAAATCGGTTTGTACTTAAAATAATATAAATAGTGCAGTACTTATTTCCGGCTTACATTCCACAGCAAAATTAAAAATTCATCGATATATAAATAAAACACAAATTTAAGATGTGCAACTGAACTTCGTACACAACAACCTAAAGTTATCAGAATTAAAATTGCCGCTGTAAATAACGATTTTTGGCGATTTCTGTGTCTATACTCCTATCATGAGGCCAATGCGAACGTATGACTATTAATAAATTTCAAATCTTTATTCGGATACCTTTTTGATATTTTTCATATAATTTTTTGAGTTGTGCGAGTGAAAAAAAAAAGTAAAAAATCTATTTAAATTTTGAACATTAAAAAAAATGGTTTCACATACACCCTGTAACATGAGAAGGCCTGGTCGTATCCCCCTAGTACTTATAAAGATGGAACGTTTATTTGTTTGTTTGTATGGAGTAATCTCAGTAACTGTCTAAATGATTAATAAAATAATGGTAGCAAAATGATGAGGATAGTCTCTGCCTCAACATAGTCTATATATTATGCCGCTCCAACTATGCCTAAGAGATTTCAGTAGCAAAAAAGTTCTAAATTTGAGATTTATTACTTTTAGAGTTAAAACTGACAATTTCGCATGATTGTTATTTTTAAGATGCTCGCAGCATTTAAGCAAGATTGTTCTCTCTCTTTTTTAACAAATACATTTTTCTAAACAATTTCATCATATTTGAAAATTGTCTTTCACACAAACTATTTAAAATACGCCCTATCATTTTTAAGTCATTCATTTAAATACAAATTTTATTTTTATTGAAAAAAAATGCAGCTGGATTTTGAAAACCCTTTATTCTATGCATTGACATAATTCTTTGGAAATTGATAAAATTATTTATTTTACAATTGCTAAATAACTTTTCTCTTCTTTCCATTTTAAAAATATAATGATCATTAAATATAATTTTATAATTATTTAAGGAAGTTTATTTCTGAAATTCACTTTTAAAAAATACTTATTTCATCATATGATCATATTATTAAAATTTTCTAAACATTTCCGTTATGCATAAAAAATATTCTTCTCACAAAATTTTTAAAATATTCGGTATCAGTTTTATAATATATATAGAAACTCTATATCTCAAATTGAAACGTCATATTCACCTTAATAAAATAAATAAACAACATTAATACTTAATTCACAATACAATTTTTACTAAACAGGTGCAAGTATATAGAAGTTTTAAAAACATTTAAAACAATTCAAGATATTAAAAACATTGATGTCAGAAGACGTTAAAATACCTAGCGCTTTCAGCTAAACATTAACCGTCATCAACGGATCTGCTGTAACTTCAAAGACATACACTGGCTAAATATCAGAAGGTGAAACCAACAAACAACAAATAGAAGGGAGGGAAGGAAGGAAAACAGAGGGGTTTCTTTAGACGTATGTTGCCCGCGTATGTCTTTGAAGCTACAGCAGTCGTTCTGATGGCGGCTAATATTTAGCTGAAAGCACTAAGTCTTTTAAAATCTTCTGACAACAATATTTTTAACATCTTGAATACTTATAAATGTTTTTAAAACTTTTATATACATGCACCTATTTAGTAAAAATTGTATTGTGAATTAAGTATTCATGTTGTTTATTTATCAAATTTTATATGAAGTAACTGAAAATAACATTTTTTATTGCAAAAAATGTATCTGGAAATGTACAAGACTTAAATTCTTTGTAGAGGTCAAATTTTGTAGATTCTATTTTTTTTTTTTTTTTTCGCGAATACCGAACACTTTTTTTTTTTAATTCTTCAGAATTTAAAATTATAACAAGCATTCACAAGCAAAGCGGTTTTCTCTTGAGCAAGTTTAGTTATCAGTTTCTCATCCTTTGAATTTTTTTACATAACAGATACTTAAAAAAAATATTTTTCTATTCAGTACGAAAATTATCCTTCAAACAAAATATTTAAAATACTTTTTATGACAATTACATGAATCAATTAAAAGCGATTTTTCCTTAAGACTGTAAAAATGCTACGTAATTGAAATAAAAAATAAACGGTCAAGTGCGAGTATTACTCGCGCACAGAGGGTTCCGTAGAATAAATATATGAATTTGCAATTGTATTTAAAAAAAAAAAAAAAAAAAAAAAAAAAAAAAAAAAAAAAAAAAAACGTTGAAAATAATACTAAGACTTTGTAAAAAACTATACAATGTAGGGTTGGGTATAACAGTATATATTAGAAAAGTGTAAATGGATATATCATGAAAGTCAAAGAGATATGGAACCTAAATAATATCAAATATAGCTAGTCTGTATAAATCTTTTAATATTATCCTAATCTGTTTATGATGAACTTAATTCGGTACTGACAATAAAAACAGTGTATATTTAAACTTCATTTGGCATTTCATAAAACTAAATTCAGCCTAGAAATAACCCATATTTCTACAGTGTAGCTAAAACAAAACGTTTGTTCAAAGTTTAAATTTGGCATTGTGCTAAGCGAGTTTCGAAAGATGGTCGCAAAGTTGCAACGCCACCTTGGTCAATGCCGCGTTTTTCCAGATAGGTTTTAATTAACTTTTAAAGTCACTCGAGGTGTATTGAGAGATACACTCAATGCAAACTAGTCACGAATCCCACAGTATTTATGTGATTCATTCTAATTAAACCTTTCGAGGGTAGTGTCCTTAAAAAAAGCACACCTAATTATAATTCCAAAACAGACAAACGGTATTAAGTATATTTAATTAAAATTTTCCTTTTACCTTGTACGTGAAAATAAGCATGTTCGTATTTTCTAATAAATTCGTTTATAAATTCTGGTGTCAGTCCATTATTTAATAAGTTTATAAACATAATTACACCTCGCCGGAAAGGGTTAAGTGGTCGCAGGACTCTTAAAGCTTCAACATTTTAGAAATTTTAATTTTTTTAGATGTTAAACTACAATCTTGTCTGAACATTCTGATATAATTGTTTCCTTGAAATTCCCATTAGAACAGAAGTTATGGCTTTTATATACTCGCTCAACAGCTGAAGCGGCATTTCCGAAACTTTGGAGTCATTTTTCTCCAAATGTCGTTTTATGGGCATAACGCAAAGGATACCTTAAAAACTTCTGAATATTTTTTCATGAAATTTTCAAAACAAATATTTCATGTTAGTCTGTATAAACTGAACCGAAAATTTCCTTTTATTGTTCAAAAAAATATTTTTTTTATGTGATTATATTGTTGAAATTTTCAAAATTTTGTATTAGCTAAATGCAACATTGCATTAAAATTATAAAAATGCTTTAAATACAAATTTACTTAAGTTCAGGGTAATTATTACAATCTGAAGTATAAGTAAGCACTAAAATTTTCATTCCAGTTGCAATATTTATTTTGTAATCCTGCAAACTGTTATGCAAATTTTCTGTTCGACAAATGTGTAACAGTTTCGAGCCCCCTGTAAATACTAATTCTGCATCTTGCAATTTTTTAAATACATGAAATGAAAGAACATACTTATATCTTTCATCCCAACTAAAATTGTGTTTTAAAGTCACATACATTTTAAGACACTAGATGTTGAAATGATCTTTTTTTATATTTTTTTCCAATTTTTTGTGTCCTGTGACCCCTGAAATTAGTATGTTTTTAACAATTTGACATTTATTGCTTTTATACTGTAACTGGACACATACACATATGGACATAACACATATATATCATTAAAGCTTGTTAACTAGGCATAGAGTACGCCTACCCTGTCATTGTGTATCTTCAACCTGGCCGTATCTGTAAGGGTTAATATCTCGGCTAATTAGCGATGATTTTTTCCGAAATTCATTATCAACAATGCTTTTATACTTCTGCTACGATAGGTACATCCAACGATATTCAACAATTTTTCTGAATGCCCGTAAATCGAATTTTGTGTATAACAGAAAAATGCGATTTTCTCAAAAACTATGTGACCTATGGTGATCGCTATAATTTTACGACAAGGTTTAAATTAACGTCTACTACCTCTAATTTTTTCATAATTTTAGTTTCAGTAGATTCGGAATTAGATGGGGGGGGGGGGGATATTTTGCTGTACATTTTTGACATTATCTTTGAAAATACAATACAAAAAATTAAAAGGAATGTATTTTTGAGTTCAGCGTTACGAAAGCTTTTACACGGTATACAAGGAATTTTTTTTTTCAAGTACCATAGTTAGCCCCACTACATTTTTACTAAATATATTTATGAATGTTTATTAATCTGAAAATATGTAGGTCAATGGTCTTTAATATTTCCCCGAATTTGAACATTCCACGTTCCATAGTTTACGAGTAAAATGGCTGAGACAGACAGACACAGGAGTGATCTTATAATGGTTCCGTTTTTACTTTTTAAGTACAGAACCCTAAAAATATGAAAATATAAAAATAAAATACGTTTATAGTCTGTAGAGATCTATTTCTTTCGATATTGATAAAATTATTTGCTTTCCTACGAAATAAATTTTATATTTTTTGGATTTCAGAAAAGCAAGCATTAATCATAACTTTGCGTTTGAGTAAGATTAATCTTTTTTACCATATATATTTTTTGTTTCTAGATATTTGCATTAAATTTGAAACTTACCCGTTACGTGAAATATTTAAAATGCTTTTTATCGCGTTTATATGAATCAATTAAAAGTGATTTTTACCTTTTTTGTAAAAATGCACCGTAATTTTAAACATACGAAAATGTAAAAATAAAAGAGGTTTATAGCCGGCAGAGATCAATTTTTTCGATATTGATAAAATTATCTGCTTTCCTACGAAATTTTTTTTTTTATTTTTTGGATTTCAGAAAAGTAAGCATTAACCATAACTTTACATTTGAGTAAGATTATTCTTTTTTAAATGATATATGTTTTGTTTCTAGACATTTGCATTAAATCTGTAATTTTTCCCTTTACTTAATTTTTTAAAATACATTTCATCACGTTTATATGAATCAATTTAAAGCGATTTTTCCCTTTTTGTGGTACAAATGCAACGTAATTGAAAAAATACGAAAAGATAAAAATAAAAGACGTTTATAGTATGTAGAGATCAATTTTTTCGATATCGATAAAATTATTTGCTTTCCTACGATTTTTTTTTTTTTTTTTTTCAGAAAAGTAAGAATTAACCATAACTTTGCGTCTGAGTAAGATTATTCTTTTTTAACCGATACGTTTTTTTTGTTTCTAGACATTTGCATTAAATCTGAAATTTGTCCTTTACGTAAAATATTTAAAATATTTCCTACTTATTTTATATTAAGCTATTTGAAAATTTGTTTATCTTATTTTGAAAACCAGAACGTAAAATCATGCGATATGCATAGATCATGAAACACTTTCTAACACATTCAGAATTCTACAATAAAACTTCGCAGTTTAATAAAGCGAAAAAAGATGCATTTAAAAATACAATTTCATCATTTCCCATCAAAAGTATAATATATATATATATATATATATATATACATATAGGGGAGACTAAGGAGGGTTGACCCACTTTTTACAAAATTATTTTTAATTTTTTAAATATTGAGCGTAGAATAAAGATTGATATATCATTTTATTCGTTATATAATCAGTTATCAAAAGGAAATTGCTACATAAGTATAATATATATAAATTTGAAAAATGATTGATTTTATTCATGAGAAAATAATGGGTCAAAGCTCCCCACATAGGGGAGGCTTGACCCACTGTAAGGGAGGCTTGACCCACTGTAAGGGAGGCTTGACCCACTTTGTTTCATATTGAAATATTTGTAAAGAGAAATAAAATCAGATTAAAAAGAGGTAAAATAACTTTATGCTCCATGCTTTAATTAATATAAAAAAATATTTTTGAAAATATGAGACTTCAACAAACCTTTTTTAGGCGCAATCAATCGCATGATGAGTCGGGAAATTTGTTTTATGCAGGAATTTGTCTGAGCAGGTATAATTCTACAACAGGGAAAATGAAATTTTAATATTTAAGACATTATTCTGTTAGAGACAGGATCCGTTTCCATAGGGTTTCATATATTATTAAGTTCGGTAGAAGCAACTGTCGCGCTTTTTATATGTCTCTTTGCCCTACTTTCTGTGACATGCGATCTGACAACTCTAGTTGTCACATAGTTTGCACTCAACTCACTCTATACATTGTGTTGAAATTTGTCTAGATACCTTCCTAGTTTTTCGATTCTTGCTATGTTCGTTTGCAGCCGCATGAGTACTTAACTTATCAGTAATATATTTTAAACCTTTCAGTACATTCAGTTCTAAAATGTTGAAATAAATGACTGGCACCGGAATATACGAACAAGTTTATTTGGAAATATGAAACAGGCTATATTTCCCATACATACTAAATTGAAAAGATTTTAGAAAATTCAAATGCCATTGTGGAATTTGGGAATTAAAATAAAGTGGTTTCATAAACATACCACTGCTCCTGAAACGGTTAAGACTGCTGCTTTTGTACTCTCAAATGTTTTCCACTGTTTCTATTTACCTATTGTAAGTAATATTTAAATGAAAAAAAAGTTCCGATCAGCTTTCCCATTTATATTTCATTAATTTTTTTTCGTGCGGTACAAATAGCATTTTTTTACATCTTTCTTTAATCAATTTTAAACGTTTTCTTTTCCATCACTCCATTTTACTGTACCTTTGCAGAATAAATTTACATTCATTTTCTTATATAGCCATTAATCTTTTATTATGCACAGTATATAATAAAAAGATTTCCATAACCCCTTAATTAACACATAGCCGACGGGCAATTTTTATCAAATCTTAATTTTAAAACAGTAGAAGCTCCTCCCTGTTCTGAAAGTCTTTTGTAAATTGGTGTTCTAGATAGGTTTCCCAAGTTCATGCATCGGTAAATATCTTTCAATGAACGATCTTAATAAAAAATCTCTTACAATCTAAAAAAAATATAGACAACATGATATAAATTCATTTTGTGTAAGATAGAAACCACGCCTTTAGTCAATGATGTTTTTTGAATGAAAACGAAAATTCTCGTTTCCCACCGTGAATATGTTAAAGAAGTCTTGAACATGTGGTCAAACCTCCCTCACATTGACTGGGTCAAGCCTCCCCACATAACCTTTTTCTAAAGAATAGCACATTGTTATGTTAAGCCTAACTTACTGTATAATATTTATGCCTGGAATGAAAGCTTGATATTTCTACATTACTTAAAGCCTATTTACTTAAATTCCTGTGATATATTTTATTTGAAAAAAGCTTACAAAATATTTCTGAAATGTTGAAATCTGAGTTGAAATCGGGGTGCCTGTAGCCGAGCGAAGGTGTTGTTGGAGAAGAGTAGCGTTCATGGTTCGGTGTCTCCGAGCTGTTAACGCTAAATACCGATCTTCATTGGGCGTTGTTGCCCGTCTACGACCTTGCCCTGGTCTTCGGCCTGCACATCCACTCTCCAAAAAACGGTTCCAGGTCCTGGAAGTGACACTTTGTGACACTCCAATGGCTTGCGCTACTTCGGCTTGAGTTTGGCCCCCTTCTAACCTACCAACAAGTCTCAAAGCTTCTGAATCTGTCAAATGACTTCGCTGAGACATCGTACTCATCGAAACAAAGCAATCACTGAATGCCGATCATCCTTGTCTTCATTCTCTTTTATCCAGTTGAAAGTCAAATTTCATTCGCTGCCGCTGAAGCGACGTTTTTGACGCCGAACTCAAAATTTGCATACTCCACAGTTTGAAAACGAGAAAAATTTGCATTTGTGATTCTCTTCTTCTATTTTCGGCAAAAAATTTTTCGTTTATATCTTTATTTTATATAAAACTTCAAATATCCTTTAATTGTTTTGAGCAGTGTATATAAATTTCAATGAGTTTGAAATTGTGAAACATTTATAAAAAATCTCAGCAAACGGTTTTTCCTCATGGACCGTAATGTAACGAAATTCTTTTTAATGTCCCTGTAAAGGAACTGTAACTGCTACAAGCTCCATTTTCAATACCGAACATGCCATAGTAAATATCAATAACATATATTAATATCATGACAATCTGAGCAAGGACAGACAGATGGCTGACACACAAGCCGAAGTCCTAAACACTTTTCCACTATATTGGAAAGCGTTAAAAAACGACTAGAAGAGTACTTTTATTCTCTGTAGAGATCAATTTCTTTAATATCAATATAATTATATTTTTTCCTACGGGCTCTAAATTCCGAACTGAATGAAAAAATGTCCAGGACAGGATTCGAACCAGGAACCTTTGGCGATACCTTCCAGTGCTCTACCAATTGAGGTATCCTGGACAAATCTGGCAGACAAATCTCACCCATACCTATCTCAATTGGTAGAGCATTGGAAGCTGACGCCAAAGGTTCCTGGTTCGAAACATGGCCTGGACACTTTTTTATTCAGTTGGAAAATTACAAATCCAATGATTTATTTACCAATTAGAATAACTGTGTTCAAATTAATGTAGTATCTGTTTTTCTGTTAATTAACAGCACTTTCTTTTGATTTTTAGGGTTCCGTACTTAAAAAGTAAAAACGGAACCATTACAAGATCACTCCTGTGTCTCTCCGTCTGTCTGTCTGTCTGTCACAGCCATTTTACTCGTAAACTCTGGAACGTGGAAAGTTCAAATGCGGAAAAGTAATAAAAACCATTGACCCACATATTTTCAGATTAATAAACATTCACAAATATATTTAGCAAAAAAGTAGAGGGGCTAATTATGCTACTTGAAAAAAAACATCTTTTTTCATATATCATGTGGGGTATCCTGTGAAAGCATTTGTAACGCTGAATTAAAAAATACATCGCTTTTAATTTTAGGTATTATATTTTCAACGATATTGTTGAAAATGTAGCGCAAAAATATGTCCCCCCCACCCATCTAATTCCAAATCTACTGAAATTAAAATTATGAAAAAAATTAGAGGTAGTAGTCGTTAATATAAACCTTGCCGGAAAATTATAGCGATTACTCTAGGTCACATAGTTTTTAAATAATTAGCATTTTTCTGTTATATACACAAATTTCGATTTACGGGCATTCAGAAAAATTGTTGAGCATCGCTGTTATACCTATCGTTGCAAAAGAATAAAAGCATTGTTGATAATGATTTTCGAAAGAAATCATCAGTAATTAGCCGAGATATTAACTCTTAAAGGTACTGTCAGTTTGGACATACACAAGGACAGGGGCGGCGTACTCTATGCCTAGTTAACAACTTTTAATGATATATATGTGTAATGTAATGTCCAGTAACAGTATAAAAGCAATAAACGTCAAATTGTTAAAAACATACTAATTTAAGGGGTCTCGGGACTCTAAAACGTGGAAAAAATGAAAAAAAGACCATTTTCAACATTTAAAGTCTTAAAATGTATATGATTTTAAAACACAATTTTAATTGGGATGAAAGATATAAGTATGTTCTTTCGATTCATGTATTTAAAAAATTGCAAGATACAGAATTAGTATTTATAGGGGGCTCGAAACTGTTAGACATTTGTCGAACAAAAAATTGGAATAACAGTTTATGCGCAAGATTACAAAATAAAAATTGCAATATAATATTGGTATAAATAATATTGGTCCGTTTTTTAAGGGCATCGTACTCGAAAGATTTAATTAGAATGAATCGCATAAATACTGTGGGATTCGCGATATTTTGCATTGATTGTATCTCTCAATACGCCTCGGGTGACTTTAAAAGTTAATTAAACACCTATCTGGAAAAACGCGGCACTGACCAAGGCGGCGTTGCAACTTTGAGACCTCAATTCGAAGCGCGCTTAGCACAATGCCAAATTTAAACTTTGAACAAAGGTTTTGTTTTAGTTACACTGTAGAAATAAAGGTTATTACTACGCTGAATTTAGTTTCATGAAATTCCAAATTAGGTTTAACTATGCACTGGTTTTATAGTAAGTACCGAATTAAGTTTATCTTAAATTGATTAGGATAATATTAAAAAAAGAGCTATACGAATAGCTATATTTGATATTATTTAGGTTCCATATCTCTTTGAACTTTCATGGTATACCCATTTACACTTTTCTAATATAAACAGTTATACGCAACCCTACGTGGTATAGTTTTTTACAAAGTCTTAGTATTCTTTTAGCAACGTTTATATATATATATATATATATATATATATATATATATATATATAATACAATTACAAGTTCATATATTTATTTTACGGAACCCTCTGTGCGCGAGTAATGCTCGCACTTGACCGTTTATAACAATTCCAAGTGAAATAAGTATAGAACAGAATCGCATTGGAACATTAAATCATTCCTGAAAGTGTAATTCTTAACACATATAACTACATTTAAATAATAAAAAAAATCATCATTACCATGAAAGTTGAAAATAATTCTTTACACAAAACTTTGACAAATATTTTGAAGCAATTAAAAATTATATGACTTTTTCATTGCAAAAAACTACGGGACGCTGGCAAACCCCATTCAGGCACTGCCGGTTCTCTAAATACACTAATTTTCTCTTGTTTAAAATATTATGGAATAATCACTAGTCATCAGCCATTTTGTTTTTGATTTGTAATAAGCATTTTTTATGCATTTTTCCTTGTAGATTTGGAATCTGCTATCAAATATTAGGTAGCTTTCATTACAAAAAGCTACCTACTGCAGCCGTTCGGAAGAAAGCGATTTCAAAAAATTTTGGTATATTTTCATCGATCATGACCCCCAGACCCCGAAACCACCCTCCGTTCAAAATTTATATATATATATATATATATATATATATATATATCTGACCTATGTCACACTGTAACTCTCGTAATTATGAACCGATTTCGATGTAATTCGGTGTGTACATAGTACATACCAATGTCTCGACCGAGTTCGTTGGCCAGCTTCATCCGCCATTTTGTTTCAAAATGGTGGCCATTTAATTTTTTTTTTAATTAAAATTTGAAATGTGGTACCAAAAAATTGAAAATGGAAAAATATTTTTTTCTTTTGTATTTGACCTTTATACAAAGATTTCGGAGCAGTTTTTGTTTCGTCTATATCTTAAAAAATGGCTGAGTTGCAGCATTTTGAATTTCTAGGGTGGCTGACAATTTGGAAATTTCTGAATTTTGTCACGCGATAAAAGGCGTTTTTATGAACCGATTTGGTGTAACTTCGTTTATACATAGTACATACCAATGTCTCGACCGGGTTCGTTGACCAGCTTCATCCGCCATCTTGTTTAGAAATGGCTGCCATTTAAATTTTTAAGAAAAATTTAAATTTGAAATGTGGTACCAAAAACTTGAAAATTGAAAAAATATTTTCTTCTTATGTGTTTGACCTTGATAAAAAGATCCGGGAGCAGTTTTTGTTTCGTCTATATCTTAAGAAATGGCTGAGTTATAGCATTTTGAATTCTAGCGTGGCTGACATTTTGAAACGTCCTGATTTTTATCACGTAATAACAGGCGTATTTATGAACCGATTTGGATGTACCTTCCTGTGTACATAGTACATAAAAATATCTTGACCGAGTTCGTTGGCCAGCTTCATCCGCCATCTTGTTTCAAAATGGCGGCCATTTAAAAAAAGTTAAAAAATTAAAATGAGATAACAAAAAATTGGAAAATGAAAAAGATTTTTTTCGTATGTGTTTGACCTTAATTCAAAGATTCCGGAACAGTTTTTGTTTCGCCTATATCTAAAAAAATGGCTGAGTAATAGTATTTTGAATTGCTATTGTGGCTGACATTATAAAACGACCTGATTTTTGTCACGCGATAACAGGCGTATTTATGAACCGATTTGGATGTAACTTGGTCTGTACATAGTACATACCAATGTTTTGACCGAGTTCGTTGGCCAGCTTCATTCGCCATCTTGTTTCGAAAGGGTTGCCATTTAAAAATAAAATAAATTTAAAATTTAAAATGAGGTATTAAAAAATTGGAAAATGAATAAGATTTTTTTAATGTATTTGGCCTTGATACAAAGATTCTAGAGCAGTTTTTGTTTCTGAAAATTTGTTCTTTTGTTTATATCTTAAAAAATGGTTGAATTATAGCACTTTGAATTTCTAGCATGGCTAACATTTTGAAACGATCTTGTATATGTCACGCGATAACACACGTATTCACCTATTTCGATGTAAGAAGGCATGTGGATAGTATACATCAATACCTCGACCAAGTTCGCTGGCCAGATTTATCAGCCATCTTGTTTCAAAATGGCGGCCATTAAATTAAGAAAAATATATATATTTAAAGTGAGGTGCAAAAAAAAAAAAAAAAAAAAAAAAATAGAAATTGAAAAAGGTTTCTTTCTTAAGTATTTGACCTTGATATAAGGATTCAGGAGCATTTTTTGTTTGTCTTTATCTTAAAAAATGGCTCAGATATAGCAGTTTCAATTTCTATTGTGGGTGACATTTTGAAAAATCTGATTTTTTGCATGCGACAGCACTCGTATATATCAACCGATTCCGATGTGAGTGAGCATGTGCACAACAATTACTAAGATCTCGACCAAGTTCACTGGTTAGCCTCATCCACCATGTTGTCTTAAAATGGCAGGCACTTTAAGAAATCGCCGAATTTGGCAGCCAAATATAAGTTACTTTAAAGAAAAGCAGCTTGGATAAAGCTGACTAATTTCGCGAAATTCTCATTCATTATATTGATAAAAATTAGTATTGAATCTCCTATATTGGGTTTCCACTAAATTGAGCTTCTTGTGTTTGAATGATATAAGTTGGCTTTTTTAAAATAAGGAATATGAAAGCTACCTCTTCCTCCCGGCACTGGCCGGAAGGACTTTTTTTTCTATCACGTAAGGGTTTTACAAAATTTTAGAATGGAATGGTGAAATTTAAATTAAATTTAGAATTTTGTGATTAAATAATAAGGAAATGAGTGACAATGTAAGTTAAAACTTTTATTTGAAAGAATTCTGCTGAAAAAGTAACTATCAAAACATTCACAAAGGCAGTGTAGTAGTGTGAGAAATTTGCAATGTTTGATATGTGGCATTGAATCTCCTCGTGTTAAATCGCGTTTGCACCTGTGGGGTGTTTTAAAGGAGAGGTTAATTTTGTATGAATGCCATCATGGAATTTAATGTTTCCTTAATGGCAAAACGGTGCATTAAGTAATAAGCTTCGACTGTGTTCTCCATGTATTGTTTGGATTTTTGGATCTTTCTTTGAATTTTTTTACGTAAAACAAATCTATGTGTTTGTTATTTTTCCGTTTTTTCAAAATTTGCAATATTTCGCGCAATTAATTTCATTCCATATGTGTATTAAGTAAAGACATTTTTGTATTTCGTTCACCCTGTAAGTATAGCATAAGTAGAGGGATGACAACTGCTAAGCTTCGTGGTTATGCAAACAACCTAGATAACTTTTGTTACGTGTGTGGAAAGTTTACCCTAAAAGCTGAAAGAAAGACAATAACTGCCTTAGTTAAGAACGCTTAAGAGTTGTATTTTGACTGCCCTCTTGGTTATCAGGATAACCCCAGGGTACATCATGTTACTCACTTAACCTGTGCAACTACACTAACAGAATGTTGAAAGGAAAACATCGAGTTTGGTGTTCCAATGTTTTGGCATGAGCCTATCGATTGCTTAACGGACTGTTACTTTTACCTTACTAACATTGCACAACATTCAATAAATAAAAGCAAAGTATCAATTATCCGGACGTGCTTTCAGCACTGAAATCTATGCCTCATAGTGAAGGGTTACCTGTTTCTGATGCTCACATGAAAGGCACTAATGCAGGATCGTTATCAGAGGAAAGGAGTCAAAATCTGCATAACATGTGAAAGACTATAATCAATAACCATAAGAAAAATCGCTTCACTCATACAAAGAAGGAATTGATAGATTTAATACGTGAATTAAAAATTTCTAAACAGCAGTCAGACTTTTAGGTTCTATGTAGCAACAGTGGAATCTACTATCTGAAGGTACAAAGATTTCAATTTATAGAAGAAGACAGTAGCGCCAACTTTTGAAAAATATTGGGTGGGCTCAATCATTTTAGGGTAAAATTGACATGGACATTTTACTTTCTTTGCAGATAAGGAGATGAATGAGAAAGTTACGATAGTGAAGTTAGATTTTTTTTTTTAATAGAATATAAAGTTGTGATTTTATTAAATTATATTCTCATATATGAGGTCTTCATTTTACGGATTCTAATATTTCCGATTATACTATGAATATGACTATAAATTAAACTCAACGGTCTAAAAATGACGCATGTCAAAAATCGTTTTAAAAGTCTCTGATCTTATTTATTTATTTTTTAAATGGAATACTGTTTGATTTCTTAGTTTCTGAACACCTGCAATTTTCTGCATTTAGGATGCAAAATGAATCCGCAAATGTGCCAGAAAATTGTCAATCTCTATTTGAAAACAGCCTAGCATTACTTCTTTTATATGAATTTATTTGCTAATTTATACTATAACACATAAAAAAGATGAGTCTGAATGTATTCACAGATAATTTCTTTGCGAAGTTCATCTATACATTGTAACCATTCCACAAACCCTGTGTTTAAAAAAAAAATGATTTTCAATAGAATTATTTTTTCAGCGATTGAAAAATAAACAAGTAACAAAATCGAATAATGGAAATCGGGCGGGCTAAGAACAAATTATTGGGTGGGCTCGGGCCCCATGGGCCCATACAAGTTGGCGCCACTGGAAGAAGACATATATCTTTAGGTGTATTTTGGAAAGAAAAAATTCAATGCGTGTGTATACAGATGTAAAAGGTTTAATGCAACAGTTGGGTATTCAGTATGATTCCAACAAATTGGTACTGTTTATAGGTTCCTGGAAAGCTAGCCTGAAACTAGTGCTTTTGCAATATGGCAATAAACTATATTAGTAGCTTTTGCTCATGAAGTAAGCGGGGTGGAAACTTACGAAAATATTGCCTTGCTGCCGGCGGCAGTGACATATAATACCTTTGCTGTGATTTAAAACTGGTAGCAGTGCTGTTAGGTTTAGATTGTAAGCTCAGAAATTTTTGCTGTTTTTTGTGCCTGTGGGACAACCTAGATACAAAGAACCACTACAAAGGCATGCAATGGCCTATGAGGGAATCACGTGTACCTTATGAGAAAAATGTCAAAAATACGCCACTGATGGTTGAGCCAAGTTAAATCATTTCGCCTCCGCTTCATTTAAAGTTGGGATTAATAAAACACGTTTGGAAAGCTTTTAATAAAAATGGTCACGACTTTAAGAATTTGCAGGAACTGTTTTCCAAATTCAGTGAAGTAAAGGTGATGGAGGTATAATTGTTGGGCCGCAAATCAGAAAGTTGTTGAAAGATCCAACGTTCCATGCTAAACTCATGAATCTGCAGGACGTCTTTCACAAACATTTTTCACCATTTTTTGCGTAACAAAAAAGACGCTTCTGGTTATGCTTCTACAGTGGCTGGTCTACTGGAAAAAGAACATGGGTTGTAAAATCTCACTAAAAATTCACTTTTTGCTCTATTACATAGAATTTTTTCCCGAAAACAAATGTGCGGTGAGTCACGAACAGGGTGAACGTTTGCAACATGACATTCTTATTACGAAACATCGTTATCGAGAGCGCTGGGAACGAGAAATAAGGGGAGACTACTGGTGATTTCCGTTTGGAAAGAATGATCCGACATCTTACAAATGAAAAGCGCTTGTATCAAGATATACATCATCCAGTTCGTAGTTTTTTGTTAAGTAATGAATAAAACATTTTTACTGATGAGTACTATGTTTTGTTTGTATTTCAAACGCTCATTGCTTGTCAAATATTTCACTGTTGACTAAGTAACTGCTGTGTATATAATAAATATGATGTGATTGAAAAAATCTGACTATTCTATCGAATTCAGCCCCCTGAAATAAGTTAAGTACACATATTTACAATCTAGATACAGAAAAATACTGAAATTTGTTGAATACTAAAATTAACCAACCAGTGGAGAGCTTCTGTAATCGGGTTGCCATTAACTTTCCTTTGACTAATTGTTTCTCCGTTTTCAAGGTCGAATCAATTGCTGTCGCGAAGCTAATCGCTTGTTTTCCTAATTGATTAAGCGAGATCAATTAAACATTTGAAAATCAGCTTGTATAAAATACATAAGTAAAGTAAACAATGTCACTGTCTCCCATAATTTTATACATATTCTATAAGAATTTTTTTAAATAAAACATTTTAAATGCGAAATAATTTTCACAAAAGCTTTCTTCATATATATGTATTTTAATTATCCTTGAATACATTTATTAGTTGAAAGGAAATATTAATATTTGCGCTGTTTAAAAATTTGGCAACAAAGTGTAATAAAATGACTTTTTCGAGTAAATATTTTTTAATTGAAACAGTTTGGCAACATCGTTATTTGGACTTTTTAAATATGACTTAGTTTTCCATATTTAATGCTTTAAACACGTAATACTTTATTTATTATTACTACGTTTTCCTTTTCTTTTTTATATCCACGTACAAATATATTTTTAAATTAAAAATAAATATTGTTATTTGCGATGCTTTAAAATATAAAATAAATCTCTGTTGAATTAATGAAATTTTTCATAAAAATAAAAAAAAAGCAAAAAAGAATCAAATTAAAAATTGCATATTGTGCTAGGCTAGCTCGTTAAGTATGTGCCTGCAAAAGATTGTTAAATACAATGCATAGTTTTCTATCCGAAAATATGTTTTCTATTCATTAAATAGCGCCTAAATATTTCTTCGATTTTAAAATTGTCTGCTTAAACGTATTTACCGAACATTTCTTTACATAGCTAACAATGTTTATATATTTATAATAAAAATCAGTTAGTGCAGCGACAGCGGTTCATTTTCTAATTATTTTATTTTTATTTATTTATTTATTTATTTATTTATTTAGAAAAGAGAGGTACGCTTATCACATTTGTTCACCACAGAGGTCATGAAATTTCGATAATTGTAAAATATTTGTTCCTTAATAATATTCTATATAAAATATTTATTTATTTTGTCTTTCTGGATAACTTTTTTTAAAATTCTCTTGTTTTAAAATTAATTCAATTTTATAAATAGATGATTGGTCATAACGTTATATTTCATCGCAACTATTTTTCACTCTTTTAAATATTATTTTAAACAAATATTCCAAGCATTTGAATATTAAGCTTTTTTGCAAAATAATTCCTACCGCTTTAATGTGAAGCAATTAAAAACGATTTTAACATTGTAATATGTATAAGAATACTGAAAAAAAGATTGAAAAAATTTATTCTCTGTCTTTCACTATGCATATATGTATATAACTAAACTCTTTTCTTACAATTTTTTAACGAAAATTCGAAGCACTAAAATTACATTTGAATGTTATCTTTATACAAATTTATTCCTATGTGAACTAATTTAAAATGATTTTCGTTTTGTATTTTAAAAATAATTAAAAATAAATATATAAAAACTTTTATTTTCTGTAGCGATCAAATTCTTTCAATATTGCTAAAATTATTCATTGATTTTATATTTCTAGATAGGTTTCTAATTAAAATAATTTTATAAATAAGCCGTTACTCGGAATGTTACATTTTACCTCAACCCTTTTCTTTATTTTTTAATATATATATATATATTAATAAATATTCCAAGCATTAAAAATACGTTAAAATATTACTCTTTCTGCAAAATAATTGCTATCGCTTTAATATGAAGCAATTAAAAACGTTTTTATTTTCGCATTGCAAAGAAAATACATAATATAATATAATATGATATAATATAATAAAAGACTTTTATTTCTCTGTAGAGATCAATTTTTTTTTATTTTGTTAGAATTATTTATATATTTTACAAACTAGGTTCTATTTTTCATATTCTAGGTAACTTTTTAATTCTCATTTTATAATTAAAATAATCTTATTAATAAGTCATTACTCGGAAATTTCCTAAACTCTTAATTTCGGAAAAACACATAATTATCAAAACTAAATTTGGCAACAAATTAATTTGCAAAAAAATACTTTTGTCGATAAAAATTTTATTAATAAATTAATAATAGAGTTGTTATTAAATTAATTTTATGTTATTATTTTTGTTAATAAATTAATAATATATTTCTCAATAATTTAATTCAATATTTGTATATATTTTTTAATTTATGAACAATTAATTTCCTAATAAATTAATTTTGTTAACTAAAATAAATTTCCTAATACAATGTTTTAGAAAAGCTTTTACCCATTCCAAGTAGTGTAATGCCATCGAAATCAAAAGGAAACAGAGTGAAAGTAATGTTACTGATCCACAAAACATACATGAAAAAAGACTTAAGAAGGATGCGCTACAAAAAAAAAAAAAAAAAAAAAAAAAAAAAAAAAAAAAAAAGCAGCTGAAGATAAGGTGCTTCCACAAAATGTCGGGTAAAAAAACTGAAGGAAAAAACCGAAGGTCAATGAGGATGAGTGCACTGAATGTCTGGAACTGTACCAGGAGACAACTTCCACAACTGACCGGATTCAATGTATAGCTTGTTGCAGGATTGCACGAAAGATGAACGATTGTGGACGACGACAACTTAGGTTAGCAAACAAAATACAATGAAACTGTGGAAATAGAAATGAAGTAATTTTCAAGTTAAACATGTTATCAACTAGATTAATGTTATTTTGTAATCTTAGTAGGGCTTGGCTTTTTCTGATATTTTAATCTTCTTAAATTAAATTATTTAACTGTTGTTAAAATTCTTTCTTTTATTTATTATTTAAACATTTGGTTGAAATATTCACTCCTAATACAAAAATATTTACTCACAAAACTCGATTAAATGTAATCATTATTGTTAACAATTTAATTGTAGTTATTATTAATAACAATCTCTTCTACCTATGTGCGCAGTCTCTCCTACCCATATGCACATTCTATCCTACCCTGTAAGGTGAGATTGCGCAAAATAGTTTTCTTGGTTTTATTACTGCTGTTCTATTAAATTACGGTATAACAACAAAATAACAATGGAAATGCATAAAAAACAAATGACGTCAAAATTATTCATGCATAGTTTAGCAAAATATTAAGATTTAGATTTTTTATTATTATTCTTTTGAAATGTGCGCAGACTCTCCTCGCTTTACATTATTCGAATATTACTTCTCCTACAAAGTAAGTACTATCACTTTAATATGAAGCAATTAAAATGATTTTACCTTCGAATTGTAAAAACATTAATAAAATATAAGACTTTTATATTCTGTAGAGATCAAATTCTTTCAATATAGTTAAAAATATTTATTTATTTTACATTTCTAGATAACTTTTTATTTTTTATTTTATGATTAAAAAATTTTATAGATAAGTCGTAACTCATAGTGTTATATTTTATCTCAACTGTTTTTCTTTTTTTTTTTTGTAATACATTTTCTTTAATACATATTCCAAACATTAAAATTACATTCGAATATTACTCTTCCTGCAAAATAATTGTTATCACTTTAATATTAAGCAATTAAAAACAATTTAACATTTGTATTGCAAAAAATAAAATAAAATGAATAAAAGACTTTAATTCTCTGTAGAGATCAAATTCTTTCAATATAGTTTAAAATATTAATTTACTTTACATTACTAGATAACTTTTTAATTTTTATTTTACGATTACAAAAATTTTATAAATAAGCCGCAACTCATATTGTTAAATTTTATCTCAACCCATTTTCTTTTATGATTACAAAAATTTTATAAAAAAACCGCAACTCATATTGTTAAATTTTACCTCAAACCTTTTTCTCTTTTTGTAATATATTTTCTTTAATAAATATTCCAAACATTAAAATTACATTCGAATATTACTCTTCCTGCAAAATAATTGCTATCATTTTAATATGAAGCAATTAAAAACAATTTAAATTTTGTATTGTAAAAAAATAAAATAAGTAAAAGAATTTTAGTCTCTGTAAAGATAGAATTCTTTCAATAATCTAAAAGTATCTATTTATTTTGTGTTTCTAGATAACTTTTTAATTCTTATTTTATAATTAAAATAATTTTATACATAACTCGTTACTCATGATGTTATATTTTATGTCAGCCCATTTGCTTTCTTTTTTAATATATTTTCTTTAATAAATATTCCAAATATTAAAATTACATTCGAATACTTCACTTCCTGCAAAATAATTTCTACCACTTTAATATGAAGCAATTAAAAACGATTTTACTTTCCAACTATAAAAAAAAGTACAAAAGAAAATATAAGACTTTTATTCTCTGTAGAGATCAAATTCTTTCGATATTGATAAAATTATTTATTTTCCTATTACCCGATAACTTTTGGCGCGGATGCGGCGCTGTTTACTTGGCGAGAGATTAGACCGCATTGGAAGATCTCTCAACTGGTAACCCAGTTTTGGATCTCAGTCTTGCTTGAGACATTTACGGAGTCGGAGAGAGAATACTTTTTCCGACTGCTCTTTCTATGCGAAAAGCCGGTAATTCTGAAAGAATTTCCTCTCATAAGGAATTTACAAATATAATAAATAGCAAAAATTGAAATTGCTTGTGTGCGCTGAATATGGGGTGTTTTATTTGAAAACTATTTTATTAACATTTAAATGAGATGTTAGTGAACAGGGATAAATTGGTGATTAAATTTGTTTCTTACTAATTTTATTTTTCCATCATCTTGTTCATCCGCATGACGTGGTGGCGATAGTGATTGGAATAATTTCAATTGTAAGAAAAATGCCCTTGTAGGATTGTTTAGGCATGTAAGTAATTTAAACCTTTTTGCTTGTATGCTTCATTTATTAGCATCGCTATTGAATGTCAATCCATGTAACTATTTTTACATTTTACAAAAGAGTGGATTATTTTGCAATGAATCTTATTCCACATTATTTTGAAAACGTCGTGAAAAATGCTAACGTAGGATAATTTTGGTATATACACATTTGGTATATACATTGGTATGCTTCATTCAGTTTTTTTTAGGATCGTTGTTGAATGTTATTCAATGTAAATATATTTATGCTTTACAAAAGAGTGGAATATTTTGCAATGAAACTTATTGCAAATTGTTTTGAAAACAGGGTGAAAAATGCTAATGTAAGATTATTTAATATATAATTAATTTAAACCTTTATGCCTCAACCAGTTTTTTTAGAATCGCTGTTGAAAATTATCCAACGTAAATATATATATACATTGCAAAAGAGTAAAATGGTTTGCAATAAAAGTTATTGCACATTAATTCGATAAAGTAAAATTTTTCAAATTTGTACAAAGATATAATATACAAATAAAATATAACACACACACATACTTACCAAAGAGAATACGTGTCTGTACCAATCAAAGCATTCTTTTAAAATGCAATTCTTATATTTACTGTACTTACAATAATTTTATATGTACATATAAAATGAAAATTTAAAATAAAGTACTATTTATACGAGAGTAAAAGGGGAACAATATTTTAAAATTTATCAAAAACAAAACATAAATATTTATTTATAATTTTTTTATTACCTGTATGGAATAAATATATTGAAGATTTTTTAAAAAGCAATGTATACTTTTTCGACATTCTGGAGGCTGCAGAATTGCCGATTGCTAATAGTAGTTGAAGTTTTGGTATTCGCTAATTGTTAAAAATTATCACTATTCGATAAAGTGTGAACTTACTCATGGACAAATATAACTCTAAATTATAGTGAGATTTCTGTTTATAGATAGGAAACATAAAACATACATGCATTAAAACCGACTTTGTAAAAATATATAGAAAAAAAATATTTGCGCTTATCATAATTTTATCCATTAATGTATTTCAATGCAACAGCCGCAACATGTGAATTATTTATGAAATATACAGAGCGTTATGTAATTTTATTTTATTGTTTTTTTATTTTGTAGTTCCGAATAATCGACTTAATTAAAAACGATTTTATTTTTTCATGAAAATAAATTTAAATTATCCATCGCAAAGCAATTTTAATTTAGTCAGATTTTTCTTATCTTTATGATTATTTTGTTTGAAAAAAATGCAATCAAAATGTATAATGATATATGAATAATTCGGATGTCTTTTATAATTATGTGTTATGGGTAAATATTATCGAAATAAATGCATAATTTTCAACAACTATGAAATTACCTTTGATATAGTATAGATGCATAAATTATGCATTTATAATAGACTAAGCGTATTTTTATTGCACTTAAGTCATATTAATCAATTTTAACTATCTGTATTTAGCTCTAAACGGCTATTTATACATCCGCAGTAATTAAGTATAAATGTGTCTATTTTCTAGTGTTTTAAAATGTTTGCTTTTAGAAAAAATTCAAATCTTAACAATTTAAAATTTAATTTTATATTAAAATTATAACAAAATTTTATACTAAAATTCTATTTTATATAAATCCTATTTTATAGAAGTTTTCATAGAAAATATACAACTAAAATATAGTTTGATATATAATATAAAATTTTATCTTCTGTGCAACCATGCTGTTTATACGCGTATATGTGTTACTATAAATCTTCTTAGACATTAAGGAGAGTAAAATGTTTCACTGTAAAGAGGATATAAAACTTTATACATTCGCAATAATAAATTCTCTTCCGCAGATATAAATTCTCTGTTATCTCATAAATATAACAATCTGCTTTTGACGTTAGCCTCAAAATAAATAAATTTCATATTGTTACAAAGCGTGTGTTATTAAAAATTTACACTCATAAAAACATAAGTTCTTGGAAGCACGAGTATATGTGCTTATACTAATAATACTTTTTAGTTTGTCCTGAACAACTAGACTATTTTTTAACTCAGCATCTAATAAGACTTTCGTTCTCTTAAACGCCGTTTTATCTGAATGTAACAACTTTCAAAAATTATATTTACAGAAAGATTATAGAGAATTTAAATGGTTAATATACTAAATAAGATAAAAGTTGAATCATACATTAGCATCAAAATTTTCACTCCGTGAACAAAAATATGCGTCGTTTTTGAAAATGATTCTATTTAATTGTATGCGCATTGAAATAAATGAAGTAAAAAAAAGTTGCTACGTTATTTTCTGGTGTCTTAAGGATCTCCAGAATATCAAAGCATCAACATTTTCGAAAATTTATTATTATTATTATTATTATTATTATTATTATTAAATATTAAAGCCCTATCTTTTCTGAACATTTTGATATACTTTTTTTTTTAAATTCCCATTAGAACAGAAATTATGGCTTTTAGAATTATACCCTCTCAATAGCTTATACCTGCTCAATAGCTGAAGCGGCGTTTTGGAAACTTTGAAATCATTTTTTCTCGAAATGACATTTTTGGGCATAACGCGCAAGATGTCGCAAAAAGTTATCAATATTTTTTTAAGAAATTAAAAAAAAAACACGTTCCGTTTTAGTCTGTATAAACAGAATCCAAAATTTCATTTTTATTGTTCAAAAAAATATTTTTTAGCTGATTATACTGTTGAATTTTTTTTAATTTTGTTTTATCTGAATACAACTTTGTATCAAAAATATAAAAATGCTTTAAATAATAATTTATTTAGGTTCAGGGTAATTATTACAATCTGAAGTATAATTAGGCACAAAAATTTAATTCTAGTTCCAAAATGTATTTCGTAATCCTGCGCATAAACTGTTATATCAATTTTATTCTCGACAAATATCTGACAGTTTGGAGCCCCCTGTAAATACTAATGCTACACCTCGCAATTTTAAATATGCATGAAATGAAAGAATATACTTATATCTTTCATCCCAATAAAAATTGTGTTTTAAAATCATATTCATTTTAAGATATTAAATGTAGGAAACGGTCTTTATTTTTCATTTTTACAAATTTTAAGAGTCCTGAGACCCCTTAAATCTTGAAACTGCAGACACACAATTAGCTTGTAAGACTATTAAAAATACAATGACAAACTCTTACCATTTTTATACATTGCCATAAAGTTTTAAAATTAATAATATATTCTGAAACGCAATGTGCATACATAAAAATGTGTATGTGGGTGCATGTTGATGATTATAAATATTACAGTATTTGACCGATTTGCAGGAAATGCGGCATAAATACATTTTTAAATCCGGCGAATAATACAGTCTATTTTACAAATTTTCCGAACTAACACTTCCCCCTTTTTTAAACCACAGGTCATAACTTATCTTTATACAAATATTTAGGTGCATTCGTAATTATATAAATTCATAGTACCAATAGCCGTCGTTTGATCTGCCCTTCTATCCGCATATAATAGCACAAAAACTACCCAACAGAATGGTTAGAAATTTATTATATATTATATAGTCGTTGCAGAATTTTGTTCAGACATTTAACATTTTATGAAAATCGAATCAAAATTAAAAAAAATATATTTATACAAGTTTTCTTCATTCTATTAAATCCTATCATACGTAATTAATTCAATTATACTCCATGATATATAAGGATTCTAGGCAGCCATGGTGATTATGGTCTATTTAAGATAGAATCATGTGATTTCCGCATTATTGAATTTAATATATGGGGTACAATCTCTCACAGTCTTTTGACTTTTGGGGAAAAAATCTGACAAAATTAAACTTGCTAAAATAACATTTTAATCTGATAGACGAATGCCTTAATGATTCAAAATAAAGAAAAAATGGTCAGCATTGAAAATTTTTTTAATTTAACTGAGTTTAAGTTAAACTTGCGAGTTTAATTTTCCTTACCATTTTACCCCTATAACTTTTTATTTTCTTCTAAATTTTTACTTATAATGAATTTGCATAGTACCCACAGGACATTCAAATAAGAAATAATAACAATGTAGTACTTTTAATACAGAAATTTTGTATAAGATTGTCTTAAAGGGGTGTTAAAAAAGGGACGGTAAGGTTAAAAAAAGGGGGATGATATTGGAAAAAAGGGACGAAACGGTAAAAAAAGGAACGGTAAGGATGGAACGGTAAAGTAAATTACCACCTCTTTTTAGGAAAATCATGTTAAGACTAGGTGATAGCCACAATGTTCATTGATTTTTAGAAACAGTTGTTAACATTGGATTAAATATATATATATTTTTAATTTATCTCGAAAAGTGCAGGAATAAACCTTGGAGACGGTGAGACTACCAATAAAGCCACGATGCTTGAAATTGATACTTAAATGCTGATTTAAATTCTACAGTGAATTTCCTGTCACAGAATTTTAAACATTATTTCTCTAGCATACTTCTGCATGAGAAAAAACTTGAAAAAAATTCTGTGGCTGCATCTGAAATGATTTTCTGTATAATTTTAGAAGAGGGATGGTAAGGAATCTAAAACCCAGGGGTAGAGTTTAAAAAATAATAACAACCCTAAAAATGTGTGCAGGTTATTTTTTAGCAACATATTTATATAAAACAATAGTTCCAGTTTCAGAAAAAAATTACATCGAATTATATATTTTTATTGAAACAATTTTATCCAGACAGCTCCAAACTTAAAAATCAGCATCAGGGACACGGGACGGTATAGGAGTTTTCCAGGTGTTTGGACCCCCAACATCGTTCAATACTTATTTATCTCGTTAAAATTATTGTGCAATCATGCAATGGGATGTTCCCAGGTATATGAAATTTAAAAAAAAAATTGGATTAAAATAAAAATTATTATTGAGGGACATGAAAGTCAAAAGATTGTGAGAATACCCCATATATAATCGTAATAAATTTTGTATTCATGCATTTTTGCATAAGAGTGCATCAACTATTGCATCAAGATCTGAATATTTATAAAACTAGTTATAGTACGAACGCACTTCATTTGCCACGTTTGACGTACAATTTCAGACTTGTTTAAACCATCTGTCATAATTTATCTTTATACAACCTTTTTTTTTTTTTTTTTTGTTTCAAATGCAGTTATTTTCTTTCTTGTTTCCACTAATCGAAAAGGAACCGCACGTAGAAAATAATCAAAATTTTAGCTTCTGTATCTTGTTTATTTAATTCCAAAGTTAATTTACGGTAAACATATTTAAACTATACATATACAAACAACAACTTTGTTTAAATCTTTCTTTTGTTAATATATCTATTATTTTATTACGTGTATTTTGTTTTAAAATACAATAACAAATCAGGCCTACTTGCTCTATTTTCGTATGTGAAATTCATGTTATTCAGAACTGTAATGCGCATTTTTTGTTTTCAAAATTAAAAAGAAAAATGCGTGTTAAAATGACGTAGTATCGTCATTTAAATATATATTTAATTAAAGTATATGGGGCATTCTCACAATCTTTTGATTTTATGCCCTTGAATAATAATTTTTATTTTAGTACATGTTCTTGTGTTTTTTTTTTTATTATTATTATTTCATATACTGGGGAACATCCCGTTGCATAATTGCATAACAATATTAACAAGATAAATAAGTTCTGGACAATACTGGGGGTCCAAATACCTGGAAAACTCCTTACTGCCCCGTGTCCGTGATGCCGATTTTGAAGTCTGGAGCTGTCTGTATAAAAATGTCTCAAAAATAATTCGATGTAATTTTTTTCGGAAACTGGAGCTATTGTTTTATATAAATATGTAGCTAAAAATTAACCTGCACACATTTTTAGGGTTGTTATTATTTTTTAAACTCTGCCCCTGGGTTTTAGATTCCTTACCACCCCTCTTCTCAAATTATACAGAAAATCACTTCAGATGCAGCCACAGAATTTTTTTCAAGTTTTTTCTTGTGCAGAAGTATGCTAGAGAAAGAATGTCTGGAATTCTTTGACAGGAAATTGACTGCAGAATTTAAATCACCTTTTAAATATCAGTTTCAAACATCGTGACTTTTTGGGTAGTCTTACCGTCCCCAAGGTTTACTCCTGCATTTTTCGAGGTAAATTAATTTTTCTTTTAAATTTATTCCAATGTAAATAACTGTTTCTAAAAATCAATAAACATTGTGGCTACCAGTTAGACTTAACATGATTTGCCTGAAAGAGGTGGTAATTTTGCTTACCATTCCATCCTTACCGTCCCTTTTTCCTATACCGTCCTTTTTTTTTACCTTACCGTCCCTTCTGTAACACCCCTTTTAGACAATGTTATACCAAAAGTTTGTACTAAAAATACTACATTGTTATTATTTCTTATTTGAATGTCCTGTGGGTACTATGCGAATTCATTATAAGTAAAAATTTAGAAGAAAATAGAAAGTTATAGTGGTAAAATGATAAGGAAAATTAAACTCGCCAATTTAACAAAAACCTCAGTTAAATAAATAAAAAAAAATCGCTGCTGACCATTTTTTCCTTATTTTGAATCATTAAGTCTGTCACATTAAAATGTTATTATAGCAAATTTAATTTCACCAGATTTTTATTCCCGAAAGTCAAAAGATTGTGAGAATGCCCCATATACAAAAACACAGACATTTCAATTTCAATAAGAAAAATAAAAAAAAAAAATAAAAAATAAACTCTAAATATAATGCCACTTTCTATGAAAGAAACATAATGCATATTCAAATTAGGATCACAAGAAGAAAAGCAAGTTAAGTAGAAAAGCAAAGTTAATGGCGTCATTTTCATGTAATCATTATAGATTTAACTTTTATGAATGAAAATGTTCCATTTAAAAATGATGTTTTATCATCATACGGGGTACTTGCTTCTCTGAAATTAAGGACTGTTTTCTATACGGTAAAGCTTAAATTTCAAACCATACGAAATAAAATTTTAGTAAATGCCATTTAGATGTATTTTATCCGAGGGATATGGTATAGTTTTACGTTACACTGCTAAAAAAAAAAAAAGATAATTTTCGTTTTTAAAGATGGAGATTTTAATATGATTGCGTGACATATTTTTTTCTGATTGTCGTTTCAATGATTTATGGTCGTGAAAGGACTTAAGTTTTGTGATAGTCGTATTTTTAGACTATTACGTTATTCTTTATTTTACTTGGATGGCACTTGTGGTTAATATTGTCAAAGTCGGGCGTGTCTGATAGTTTTTATTATTGTTTAAGGTATAGAATACCTTTGAAAGCCAATTTTCGAAAATATCGATTTTTAGATTTTGGTATAATATAATAGCCGGATTCTTTATCTTTCCAAATCTGTTTGTATTTTGTTTATATCTTATTTAGAAGTCAGGTTATTTTCTTTTTTAAATTACTGAGTATCAGTATTTTGAAACCGAAAGTATCGTTCTGCTCACCGGAAGTTCACCTCTGCTCCCCTATGTTTTTCAATGCTATGTAAACACAAAAGTAAAGAAACAGTGATAATTATTAAATGAATTTGAAAAGGAAAAACAGCAATTGTTCTAAACCAAATAGATAACATAGTGCATAAATTGAGTAGCATATTACTTTTCAAAATAAAGGTCAGATTTTGAATTAAATATATTTTTAGCGTTTTCTGAAAGTCAACTTTTTAACATTTTATGTTTACGCAAAACATCATAACGGAAAAAATTATGGATCAATCTCTTTCAATTTTTTTTGTTTGCTTTGCAAAGTGCAATAAAGGGAATGAACGCCCGTAACAGTAAGTGTATTAGTTTTTTTTTTTAATTATTGATAAAGTTCCCAATTTGCAATAAATTTTTAGTAATTTTTGCTTCCTCACTGATTAATTTTCTATGTGGTTTTAAATATTTGACTCACAAATATGAGAGTAGTTCATTTCCTAGAAAAAGGTTTAATAATTATAATAATGTTTGCAAAATAAAAATATCTTGATTTAACGTTGAATTATGATGTTTTGCGGAAGTGATTATTTTCGCTGTTTTTTTGCTTATTTTTTCCCCAAAGTATAAAAAAATAATTTGAAATGTATAACTTTTTCTGTTTTATTTTACTTTTTTAATCATATCATGAGATACAATGCAAAAAAACAGTCGTATTTTAAAATAATTTTAAAAAAGCCCTCCGAAGGTATTCGGATACCTTAAACATAAAGTAGAATTTTTTTTTTTTTTTTTTTTTTTTTTTTTTTTTTTTTTTTTCGCCCATTATTATAACTCTTTTGTAAATTCACAATTTTTCAGCGTGCTTTTTAAAATGTCACATTATTCTTATTTTTTTCTAGCATTTCCGTTCACTAGAATGCTTTATTTTTGCCATAAACATTGTGTGCTGTTGAAACTAATGCATAATTGACACTATATGCATATATAATTAAAATAATGCTTGAAATTAGTATTTCTAGTTCAATACTGAAAGTATTTATTGATTTAAATTTTCCATAATTTTATATTTAATATTGAGATATTGATACTCATTATTTCCAGTTACATACTAATTATTAACGATAATAACTAATTAGTAAATATTAGTTACTATATACTAATTATCGGTATGCAATATTAAAAATATATATTATCATGATTTTCTACATTAGAAAATCCATGCAGCAGAACTTTCTAATCTAAATTATGTTAAAATCATTTAAAGTACATTTTGAAAATATATGTGTATGTGGCTGCGTGATAAAAAAAAAAAAAAAATTATATACATTGATAGTAAAAAATTAAACAAATAAAGACATTTTTATGTATAAGTAAGTTTTTTGTAATACTGAATAATCAAATATGGTAACTAGAAATATTAATAAGATAAAAAATATTTAAAGCCTATCATAAATTATTAAATAAAAAAACTACATTGGAATACAGTACACTGAAAAAAAAAAAATCCGACCAAGTTTCCTGTAGAAGACGGAAAAGCAGTTGCCCTTCTCGTAAAGGAAAATTTTCCGACCCAGGAGGCCTACCACGAACAGATCGAGTTCCTTCCGAAGCGAGAAGAAACCGAGGTCGAAATTACATGTTTACCGAAATTTTTTTCCGATACACAGATTAAGTGCTACCACGAAGATCTCGGCAAAAGCTCACGGATTCTAGATTCCTTTTCAAGTAGGCATCGGAAAAAACTAGATTGACCACTTCAGTTACGAGACAATTCTCACTGACCTTCCCTCTTTTTCTCCCGTTTGAAAAGAAAACAAATGTTTAATTTTGCTTTCTGTGTTTATTAAAAATGCCATCTACACACACCTAATTAAGATATTTTCATAATCTTTCTTTTTAACGAATGTGAAATATACAGATTTTTAGCTGTTAAAAGCTCAAAATCATACGACCGGTAGATCTTTAGAAAATGATAAATAAAAATGAAATTAGCTTTTTTTGACTAAGCGAGAGCTTTTCTTTAAAAATTAATAAAAAATTAACAAATTACTCTAGAGATATTTAATAACTATCATAAGAAAGGCCTTATTCTAAACTTTAAAATGATATGAAAATAAATTTTTTGTGAGTTTTTGTTAAGTAAATATTAGCATAAATACCCAAAAATTTCAAGAAATTCTGCTTAAATACAAAATAAACGGGAAAATATTTAAGCTTTGAAACTCATTTTAAACAGTAATAATAAATGTACTTTGAAAATATTGCATGCAGTTTTTGGTAGATTTAGATTGATGCAGTATGGAGTCCGTGTTTGTAATGAAAATTCAACGCAAAATTAAAAAAATAAATTCTAATGTGAATTAAAAAAATAATAATTGCAGTACATATTAAAATATAGTTTAACAAAATATCGTGTGTAAGTTTATTAATTTCCTTTAAATAAACAGCGTGTTATGCTAAGAAAACTCTAATTATACAATAGTTGTCGCATAAAAAAATTAGCAGAGAAAACATGCTGTGCTTACTAGAAAATAATTGACTAGATATTTTTGCTAAAACTTCTTTATAGTAAATATAACATTTCTGAAAATATCGAAGCCCACTATCCTTGTTTACCCAAATAAATCAAATATTCAAAATTTCCAAATATTTATTTATATAGATTATTAACTGTTGTATCAGTTTTAAGATTTGTTATTTGTTGCTTAACCCCTTGGGGACGAGCGGCACGTATACGTGGCGCATGAAGCGCTCCGAATCCTTGTTTTTCCGAACCAGTAAAATTTTACTGTAAAATTTGCCTTATTTAATCAGCGCATTTTCTCGATTCAAGAAGACACAAATTTCTGTTTTTAAAAAACGGTGACAAAAGATTAAAAATTTCGTAAAAGGCTCCCGTCCCGAAGGGGTTAAATAACAAAATACTTTAGTAAATAGATAGAGAATTTCTTTTTAGAACAAGATAAAAATATTAAATTAAAACATTTTTTGCGCAAAAAAAGAAAAAAAAAGAAGTAAATATCTTTGGGTTGGGTTGGGTTGAATTTTGACGGCCAATTATCTACACGAGGGATATAGGCCCGGGGGGAGTGCCCTCCGTGGGGTTCTTTCTAAGGGAACCTATTCCGTATTAACGCATGGAAGATCCACGGTTCGAAGAGAACCACGAAAACTCCGAACGATTAGGCTGACGGGCGCGATTGGGATCGAACCCAGCACTTCCCGTCTACCAGCTTCGAGAGCAGAACCTCTCGGCCACTGGTGGGGCGTAAATATCTTTGGAAAGTATTGCAGGATTTTGAATACTTTAAGATACATTTTTTATACTTCATATTTCATTGGATATAAAATAAATTGTAAACTTTCTAATAACATAAAAAAGCAACTTATTTCCTAGTAACTTTACAGTAAATTTAGAAAAGATAAAAAATATATTATTTGAAGATGATGTGAATCAGTCTTCTTAGATTTTTATTTTTTTGTCTCCGTCTTTAATTTCTATATAAAACTAATCTTTCAAAATATAAGTTAAATATTACTCAATCTACACACACACACACACACACACAAAAAAAAAAAAAAGAGGACTCTTTGGCGATCCTAATATTAAGCTTTATTTAATATCGAAACTTCCTTTTTTTTTTTTTTTTTTTTGTTAATTTGAGCAATAATTATTTTATATTCCGAAAAAATAGTTTTATAATCAAAGGCAGAAAAAAAATGAAAAGTGAAGAAGACTGATTCACATCATCTTCAAACAATATGTATATATATATTTTATATATTTGAACAAGTCATTAAAATTAATACAGCAAGCATTTAATAATAATTTTAAAAAAAGAAAAGGAAAATCTTTTGGAAATTTTGGATAATTATTTTGTTTGAGTAAACAACGATAGAGCGCACGTGGGCTTAAATATTAGCATAAATGTTATATTTAGTATACAGAAGTTTTAGTAAAAGTATATGGTCAATTATTTTTGGGGCATATGCAGCGCTTGGTCACACTGCTAATTATTTGTGCAAGAACTATGATATAATTAGCTTTCTGGGTATTGCGCGTTGTTTGTTTAAAGCAGATTAATAAGATTGTGCGTGATGATTTGTTAAACTATGTTTTAATAAGCATTTCAATTACTTTTTTTCAAATTAGTATTAGTTTTTGTTATTTTAAGCTAACATTTCATTTTAAAAAGATAGCGTATCACAAAGAAAAATCAATCTAAATCTACAAAAAATTGTTTGCAGTATTTGCAAAAAAAAAAAAAAAAAAAAAAAAAAAAAAACGCTTATTAGTGCTAAAAATTAGTTTCAAAACTTATAGTATTTTCCCAGTTATTTGATATTTAAGTAGAATTTCTTGAAATTTTGGCGTATTTATACCCATATTTGCTTAAGAAGAACTTATAAAACTTTTCTTTTTATACCATTTAAAAAATCTAGAATAAGATCTTTCTTATGATACTAATTAAATATTTTTAGGTTAACATGTTAATTTTTTATTAATTTTCAAAGAAAAACCCTTGCTTGGTTAAAAAAACAAATTTCATTTTTATTTTCCATTTTATAAATAACTATCCGTCATATCACTTTGAGATTTTGACAACTGAAAATCTGAACATTTCACTCTCGTTTAAAAAAAAAAAGATTATGAAAATATCTTAATTAGGCGTGTGTGGATGGTATTTTTACTAAACAGAGAAAACAATATCAACCGCTTTAAAATCTCTCCCCAAAGATGCACTTCCGACAATATATGCTTTTCTCACCCCCTTCAATGGGGTCGGAAGTTTTCGTTGAGATCTCGATGACAGTAATCCGATGGAAGACGTTCTCGATTGTGTCGTGGTAGCATTTATTTCAGAGTCATCGGAATGCCACGTCACATCGGGAAATGCAGAAGATTTTACGAGAAAGGGGAGAATTCGATTTGTTCGTGGTAGGCCTCCAGCTCGGAGTAAAATCCGAAAAATACCATTTTAGTTACTATTTACATTTTTTTTACGGATTTTATTCCGAGCTGGAGGCCTACCACGAACAGATCGAATTCTCCCCTTTCTCGTAAAATCTTCTGCATTTCCCGATGTGACGTTGCATTCCGATGACCCTGAAATAAATGCTACCACGACACAATCGAGAACGTCTTCCATCGGATTACTGTCATCGAGATCTCAACGAAAACTTCCGACCCCATTGAATGGAGTGAGAAAAGCATATATTGTCGGAAGTGCGTCTTTGGGGATATTGTTTTCTCTGTTTAGTAAAAATACCATCGACACACGCCTAATTAAGATATTTTCATAATCTTTTTTTTAAACGAGAGTGAAATGTTCAGATTTTCAGTTGTCAAAATCTCAAAGTGATATGACGGATAGTTATTTATAAAATGGAAAATAAAAATGAAGTTTGTTTTTTTAACCAAGCAAGGGTTTTTCTTTGAAAATTAATAAAAAATTAACATGTTAACCTACAAATATTTAATTAGTATCATAAGAAAGATCTTATTCTATATTTTTAAATGGTATAAAAAGAAAAGTTTTATAAGTTCTTCTTAAGCAAATATGGGTATAAATACACCAAAATTTCAAGAAATTCTACTTAAATATGAAATAACTGGGAAAATATTATAAGTTTTGAAACTAATTTTTAGCACTAATAATAAGCGTTTTTTTTTTTTTTTTTTTTTTTTTTTTTGCGAATGCTGCAAACAATTTTTTGTAGATTTAGATTGATTTTTCTTTGTGATACGCTATCTTTTTAAAATGAAATGTTAACTTAAAATAACAAAAACTAATATTAATTTGAAAAAAAGTAATTGAAATGCTTATTAAAACATAGTCTAACAAATTATCACGCACAATCTTATTAATCTGCTTTAAATAAACAACGCGCAATGCCAAGAAAGCTAATTATATCATAGTTCCTGCAAAAATAATTAGCAGTGTGACCAAGCGCTGCATATGCCCCAAAAATAATTGACCATATACTTTTACTAAAACTTCTGTATACTAAATATAACATTTATGCTAATATTTAAGCCCATGTGCGCTCTATCGTTGTTTACTCAAACAAAATAATTATCCAAAATTTCCAAAAGATTTTCCTTTTCTTTTTTTTTAATTATTATTAAATGCTTGCTGTATCAATTTTAATGACTTGTTGTATAATACCTATATATAAATATATAAAATCTTTTAATAACATCCAATGAGAATTTCCGATTAGTACAAAATCAAAATATTCAATCAAAAGGCTTTCGGAAAGAAAAAATCTTAGGAAAGTTTTGCATGTTTTTGAACGGCATATTTTATTATGGAATTTAAATAAATTGAAGCGTTTCTAAGGTCATCAAAAAACAATGTATTTCCTCGTAACTTTTTTACAATAAATTTCGAAAACTTTCAAACAAAATAAAAAAACTATATATGTATATATATATTGTTTGAAGATAATGTGAATCAGTCTTCTTCACTTTTCATTTTTTTTTTCAGCCTTTGATTATAAAACTATTTTTTCGGAATATAAAATAATTATTGCTCAAATTAACGAAAAAAAAAGGGGGGGGGGGAGTTTCGATATTAAATAAAGCTTAATATTAGGATCGCCAGAGAGTCCTCTTTTGTGTGTGTGTGTGTGTGCGTGTGTGTAGATTGAGTAATATTTAACTTATATTTTGAAAGATTAGTTTTATATAGAAATTAAAGACGGAGACAAAAAAATAAAAATCTAAGAAGACTGATTCACATCATCTTCAAATAATATATTTTTTATCTTTTCTAAATTTACTGTAAAGTTACTATGAAATAAGTTGCTTTTTTATGTTTTTAGAAACTTTACAATTTATTTTATATCCAATGAAATATGAAGTATAAAAAATGTAGTATCTTAAAGTATTCAAAATCCTGCAATACTTTCCAAAGATATTTACTTCTTTTTTTTTTCTTTTTTTTTTGCGCAAAAATTTTAAATTTAATATTTTTATCTTGTTCTAAAAAGAAATTCTGTATCTATTTACTAAAGTATTTTGTTATTTAAGCAACAAATAACAAATCTTAAAACTGATACAACATTTAATAATCTATATAAATCAATACTTGGAAATTTTGAATATTTGATTTATTTGGGTAAACAATGATAGTGCACACATGGGCTTCGATATTTTCAGAAATGTTATATTTACTATAAAGAAGTTTTAGCAAAAATATCTAGTCAATTATTTTCTAGTAAGCACAGCATGTTTTCTCTGCTAATTTTTTTATGCGACAACTATTGTATAATTAGAGTTTTCTCAGCATACCACACTGTTTATTTAAAGGAAATAAATAAACTTACACACGATATTTTGTTAAACTATATTTTAATATGTACTGCAATTATTTTTTACTATTATTTTTTTTAATTCACATTAGAATTTATTTTTTTAATTTTGCGTTGAATTTTCATTATAAACACAGACTCCATACTGCATCAATCTAAATCTACCAAAAACTGCATGCAATATTTTCAAAGTACATTTATTATTAGTGTTTAAAATGAGTTTCAAAGCTTAAATATTTTCCCGTTTATTTTGTATTTAAGCAGAATTTCTTGAAATTTTTGGGTATTTATGCTAATATTTACTTAACAAAAACTTACAAAAAATTTATTTTCATATCATTTTAAAGTTTAGAATAAGGCCTTTCTTATGATAGTTATTAAATATCTCTAGAGTAATTTGTTAATTTTTTATCAATTTTTAAAGAAAAGCTCCCGCTTAGTCAAAAAAAGCTAATTTCATTTTTATTTATCATTTTCTAAAGATCTACCGGTCGTATGATTTTGAGCTTTTAACAGCTAAAAATCTGTATATTTCACATTCGTTAAAAAAAAAGATTATGAAAATATCTTAATTAGGCGTGTGTAGATGGCATTTTTAATAAACACAGAAAGCAAAATTAAACATTTGTTTTCTTTTCAAACGGGAGAAAAAAGAGGGAAGGTCAGTGAGAATTGTCTCGTAACTGAAGTGGTCAATCTAGTTTTTTCTGATGCCTACTTGAAAAGGAATCTAGAATCCGAGAGCTTTTGCCGAGCTCTTCGTGGTAGCACTTAATCTGTGTATCGGAAAAAATTTTCGGGAAACATGTAAATTCGACCTCGGGTTCTTCTCGCTTCGGAAGGAACTCGATCTGTTCGTGGTAGGCCTCCTGGGTCGGAAATTTTTCCGTCCCGAGAAGGGCAACTATTTTTCCGTCTCCGACACTTTATGGAATTTAGTATATATATAGAAAATTTTGAATCACTTTCCAACTTTATCAGAATTTTGTTAAAAAATCTAATTATTACTTTCAATGAAATGAGATAACTAAATAAACAATTTAAAAAACACATAACACAGTAAAAATGCATTTTCAGCAATTGCCATTTATAGCCGGTCATATTTACGAATTCTTTGGTGCAGCCTTCTAAATATGCTTTATGTACGTTTAAGTTACATTATTTTTCAGAAATTAGAGCATCTTGGATCTACTTGGACCCAAAAAGTGACAATTGTTTTACCTTTCACTAAAATATACCCGAAAAATATTAAATGTGCTGAAAGCTCAATTTTTTTTCTAATTTCATGATATTTTTTCTAAAACTTTCGGCCGAATTGGAAAAACAATTTAATTTGGTACTACTTGGTTATCCCGTTGACTAAAAGTCTATCGCCAAATTATAAGATTAAATGCCAATAATGGTTGATCGTAAATGTCACATTCACTTGACTTTAAGCAAGTTAAGGGTGTTTACGTCATCAAGTGATTTTTATTTCGACGTTTTATTTGTATTTTTATTAATGTTATACTAATTTATTTGTTCTTTCGTTATTTAAAATAACAATTATGTAAATTTGTATAATTTGGCGAGTGGTTTGGTGGTTTATATAATTTGGTGAAATTACTTGACGGGATAACTAAGTAGCATCTTCAATTTTTAGCACTTATATAGTTGAAAAGTCTTTATGACTTCGGTTTAGTCTGTCTGACCGTACTCTAACTCGCGTAAATACATTTGGATTGCCAGGAAATTTACATATGTTATTGATATTCACTATGCATGTTCGGTATCTAAAATGAAGCTTGTAGCAGTTACAGTTCCTTTACAGGGACATTCAAAAGAATTCCGTTTCATTACGGCCTATAAGGGAAAATCGTTTGCGTGATTTTTAATAAGGTTTCTCCATTTCAAACTCATTGAATCTTATATCTCTGAAGTACACTACAAGAATAATATTATACGATATTGTATGGCTAGCATTTATCGTTCACTTACAAGGACACTCAAAAGAATTTCATTACATTACGGCCTACAGTGAAAAATTGTTTGCTGTGTATTTTATTCATGTTACACTATTTCAAACATATTCAAATTGATATATATCTCTGAGGTGCACTGCAAGATATTTGCTGTAAAATATGATGTGCAACCATTCATCATTGATATATAGGGATACAGAAAATAAATCGTCTACAGTACTAAGTATGAACAATAATTACTGAGTGATTGTGCTTCCTCCTTTGTGGTACGCGTTTTAAAAAAAAATCTTAAAAAAAAATATTTCTTAGGATGTATAAATTCTACGCGTCATATAAAAAGCTGTCCAAAACATCTGAAGATCATTTCCGATTATTGATGGAAATTGCTGAAGGGTATTTTTCAACTGTGGCATGCACTTTCTAAATTGAACTAAATTTTAGCATACAATGTATTTTATGAATATGAACAATGTATTTTATGATAAATCTATAGTTCTTATACAAGGCTGCGCAAAAATTCAGATTATTATTTTTATTTTATTTATTTATTTATTTATTTTAACTTTTGATTGGAATTGGTGAAATTGTGTTTTCAAATGTGTTATGCATTTTACAAAATATTTTAGGTGTGCATCTTTTTTACCCATAATAATCTGTGAAGTTTTATTATAGATTTCTAAATGCATTGGAAAGTTCTTCATAATCTATGCTTAACGCATGATTTTACGTTCTTGTTTTATATTATGTATTATATTATTGAAAGTCGGTTTCAAATAAACACTCAGGTTTGGATTGTTTGGAAAGAAGTTTATTTTTCACAGACTAAGCAATTTAAAAATACGAAAAGCTCAAGCATTACCTACGTTCTGGAAATACCATTCGTATTTTGATTTTAAAATATTCTTCATTTTAATTATAAGACTGTTTATTTAGAATTTAAACTAGAAAATGGATCAAAAACAAATAATAAATTGTGTGATGCTGAATAAAATACTTTAGCTCATTGTAAAAAAAAATATTACCAGTTTTCCTATAGGAATTGGAAAAATAGTTGCCCTTATCGCACCGGAAAAATTTCCGACCCAACTCGGAATAAAATCCGTAAAATACCGTTTAATTGACTATTTCCTTTTTTTTTTACTGATTTTATTCCGAGCTGGGTCGGAAAATTTTCAGGTACGATTAGGGCAACTATTTTTCCGATTTCTACAGGAAACTGGTCGTATTTTTTCTTACAGTGCAGACATTTTAGTGAATCCGAATACGAGAAAATAAAGTACAAAATTTTAGTATTTTTATTGGCGCAGAGAACAAAACGTTTTTTCACCAATGTCATTTGACCGACTTTTTGGCGTATCACACCAGTTATAGTATACTGTAAAAAAAAAAAAAAAAAAAAAAAAAAAAAAAAAAAAAAAAATCTGACCAGTTTTCTTGTAAGAATCGGAAAAATAGTTGCCCTTATCGTACCGGAAAATTTTCCGACTCAGCTCGGAATAAAATCCGTAAAAAAAAAGGAAATGTTCAATAAAACGGTATTTTACGGATTTTATTCCGAGCTGGTTCGGGAATTTTTCCGGTACGATAAGGGCAACTATTTTTCCAATTCCTACAGAAAACTGGTCGTTTTTTTTTTTTTTTTTTTTTTTACAGTGTGCAAAATTACCAAAGACCAACTTATCTGAAAAACGTATTTACTACATTTCAGTAAGAAATGGTAGCTTCCCTATTATTTGTTTTTAAGAATTCAGCTAATTTTACAACACACGAACTAAAAGGGGTACTTGATATAAAAACACTACCCAGTTATAGAAATTTGCCAGATTTGATCAATATTGAACTTAATGGGATTAAAAGAATAGACAACTTTTGCAAGGTTGGCTCCATTTTTGGCGGTCTATTTTTGACGCTAAATCTAACTAAATCTAGCCAAGTATTTCTAAGCTTGGCGGGAATTTCACGCTAGCAGACATGACTATGTTTTAAGTGTATGAGAGTTACAACAATGTACACATACTTAGTCACAACCAATTCGGTTCATAAATGCAAGTGCTTTCGCAATCTCAAACAAATCACACACACACATATATATATCTTAATCATATGAACATGTGGACGGACTGTGGTTTTGAGGTCTAGGGTTCATGATCGATTAATATATTCTGAACTTTTAAGGAATTACTTTCATCTGATTGGCTTCTATCTAACTTATTTTTTGTTATTACCCGACTGCCAAGAAGGGTTATGTTTTTCACGCGCATCTGGGTATGTGGATTTCTTTATACCCTAGAAACATCCCAACGGCTAGATGGATTTTAATGAATGAGGTCTCTATCGGTTCGTCTTCACCGTCCGATAGTTATAGGCGAGAATTTGTTTTTATAAATTCAAAATGGCGGTAGACACGAAAATAAATTTTTACGCACCATATTGAGTGGCATGTTATTGGATAGGTCTTTTTAAATGAAGACGATGTTTCACTGACTATTTTACAGTCAGAAGTTCCGTTTAAATATTACACAACCTGGAAGTTGTGTAGGTAGGATCTCTAGCTTTATTGCAATTCTAACCTTCATAGACATTTATATGTCTCATCAAAACAGTGTTTATAGATAGGAACTAACAACTAAACACAACTTAAAAGTCACCAATACAAGTAAATAAAAAAATAGGTAAGTAATATAAAAAATAGTTTCACATTGATGAGAAATAATTAATTAGTTCGCGCAGTCGAGTTTTTTGATTTTTTAAACTTAATTTTTACTTTTGGAAAACCTAAATAGCTGATGTGTCTCTTAAAAACAGTTCTGCTTATCTTATAGAATTTAAAGATTCTTCTAAATTTTCAGCTACAAAATCTGCGTACTTTCTGCTGCAGAGGACATTCTGTCATTTTGCGACCATGTGTTTTTTTACAGATCTGAAAATAAAATCAAGTGAATATTGATTTAATGAAATAAAATTGGAAATAAAGGTAATGATTAAAAAATACTTTTTCAGAGAAATTATAATAAATTTAATAAAAGATGTGGTTATTGGTTATTTGGACGCAACACTTTGCTGTAACGAATTCAACTTTTTGTTGATTCTTCTGTTATATTATAACCGCAAATTTGCACGTTTAATAATCTAATTTTTATATTTATTGTGAGATTTGTTTATCAGATTTAATTATATTTATAAAACATGTCTCCCTTTTTTTTTCAAGCTTTACATATTCAGTTTCGTAACTGGAATCGATATATTAAATCCAAAACTTTTGCATACCTAGTAATTTGGCGAGTTTTTGTAATTTATTTTAGACTATTTGTGATGCTTTTCACGTTTCAAGAAAATATGTCTCTTACTTTTTTTTCCAGTAGATCTCGATCTCATATATATTAGATACTAAATTACTTGTTATAACAAATAATGTTTATATATTTGAGATTATGTAAAATATATTTGAGATTATGTAAAACAAATATTTCGTTCTCATTGCGAGACTTTTCGAGAGTTCATTCTGTAATTTTGTATAAAATACCATTGCTATAAAATATTCATGATAGTTTCCAGAGGACTTTTAAATATGCTATAATGAATATCGCTTAATACAAAGTAAAAGGAAGAGTGAAAATTATTTGTTGTATGTGTGTTTCGTTATGACCTGCTGTTCTCTTTCAACATGATGCGATATGGAGGGAAGAGTTATAAGGTCTGACTGATCCGATTCTTCGATACAACCGGCCTCATATTAGGAGGGGTCAAGAGAAAATAAAAACAAATAGTTTTTTAGGAAATTAAAATTTAGATAAATAATTATTTTTTCCATTTTTTCTGTTACTATTGTTCTAGAAAGTTTAGAAAGTCTTTGAAATAGTGGCTATATTTTTATAAATTGATTTTATTTTGAAACCAAAATTTCGATTTATATCTTTATTATTATAACTATATTATAACTTTATCAGTACTATAATGCTTTTCTTAATAACAGGAAAAGAAAACTTTGCTGCTAAAATGGAATATAAAATAAATTATATGCTGCTAAAATGGAAATAAATTAAAAAAATATATTCTTTAATTAAAGATAAAAATCTCTTTATACTTTATGTAGGGAATATTTGATCGTCCAGTTATATAATAAATGGATGCGTCGAATACCATCACCAAATTTAAACAATCCTAATTCATGTTCGTCGAATATGTAAACATATGTAACTTTTCCTTATAAAGTGTTTTTTTAGGCTGTAACAGAACTGAACTATTAAAAAAAAAAAACTAAGATTGTTTATTTAAATTTATCTGAGTATTTGATTCATATAACAGTTGACATATTTTGGTGCAGCTTAAATATAATAATCTAAATAATAATTTTTTTTTTCAGATAACTCAAAAATGATGTATATTTTTATAACAGTGTTTAGATTTTTCTTATCATTATTTCCAGAGAATAACGTGAACAAATGAAAAAAAAAATAACCGTATGCATGCACGATGTTTAAGAACCTACGTTAGTCTACACTAGTACACTGGAGAACGCTAATGTTAAACATATGGGTTAATTTTTTTTTTCAGATTTCTGGCTTGCATTTTAATATTTTTATTTTATTTATTTATTTATTTTTTGCATAGGATACCTGAGTGATGCCGTATGCTGTGCCTTTTGTACGTTTTTGATTTTCCTTGCAGTTTTTTAACATGCGGATACATTCATTTTTGGGACCGGATGGAACAGGTTGTGGAAGTGAAACTACCTTCAAATAATAAAAACAAACTGTAAAAAATTTCTTTTTAAAATTTTTTAAAGCAAGAAATCTGTAAAGATTTCTCTCATAGGATTAACATTAGCGCTCTTGTTCTTTCGCGTGACTAGTGTAGGTTCTTAATGTAATTATTATGATCAACGTTTGAAATGAGGAGTCTTATATTTATCTATAATGTGGGAAACACGGAACAGAGTATCAAGTAACTTTGAAAATCTGAAATATTTTTTAAATGTTACTTAAGATATTCAGCAAATGAAAATTATTTAAACTTTCGTTAATTAAACAGAAATGAATCAAGCAATTGTTTTACACCAATGCTTAAAAATCACAATGCATTTCAAATAAAATTCTATATGTCAGATAAGAATAGGACAATCCACATAGGAATACGATAAGTTTGGCATGACGAGAAACGTTTTCAATGTGAATAAATTTGAACTAAATATACCTTGATAATTTGCTATGGAATGCGTTAATTATGATTTATTAATAGTCTAAAATAATATATTTTTTAATACTTATTGGGATATACGTCGTCTAATCATTTGAAAATATTTACACAGTATCATTCCGAAAGGTTTAAGGTAGATATGAATAGATAAATTGTATTTACATAACTGACTTGCAATTTATAACATACTTTGAGAAAGAATTATAGAGTTTCAATTTAATTTACTCGTTTAATTCGGCGTACATTTCATAAAATCTAGTAACTGTAAAACTTCTTTGAGATGAGTATTTTATTGTGTTGTTTGATGTGGTTCCGTGGTTGATAATGCTCAACTAGCGCAGCAATTTCTGAAACGGGGCACACTACAGCTCCAGATATGATTTAAAATGAAATAAATTTCTTGTTGCTCCCAATTAATAGTATATACATTGATACGGTAATTTCAAAATATTAACAAAGTATGTGTTTAAAATCCATTAGAGTGTGTGTCCAGATATGATTCAAAATGAAATAAATTTCCTGTTGCTTCCAAATAATTGTAAGTACATTGATGCGGTAATTTCAGAATATTAAAAAAGTATGTGTTTTATAAAAAGTATTTCTTTAAATTTAAAAAAGTTATCACAGTAAATGTATTAAACAGACAACTTTAGTGTTGGAGAATTAAAAAAAAAAAAAGATACAATGCTACTGAAATTATTAAAGAACATCATTGGATTCTGAATTTAAGATGTACTCATTTATATCTGTCACTATGATATACGAGAAACACATGTCTATCAGAATAAACTAATGCAAAGAATAAGACAATCTATATAAGAATAAGATAATTTTGACATCACGAGAAAAGTTTTCAATATTCGCAAGTGTTTCCGCAGATTGTAGAAATTAAGTAATAGTTAAACAATTTTTTACATTTTGACTACACATATTAGTAGATTACAAACATCATACATAATTCAGAAAGGTTATTCATAAAAAGGTAATCTGTATTTTTAATTATTATTTTTTTTGTTGTTGTTTGTTTGCGCAACATAATTTTTTCTCAATATTTCGATAAGAAAGCAAGAATGAATAAGTTTACTGAAATCTTAAAATTAGACTGCAAACATTTGCCTTGAAACTCCTTCGTAAACGGCAAACCAATATCTGTTATATCGGATAAATTTAGGTCCTATATTGTGCCAATATTGCTTCCATCGGAAATTGTCCATTTGGATATCTAAATACATATACGTATGCATATTCCAGTTTCATAGAAAATAGTAATTATATGCCAATTTTAGAGAAATATTACTTGAACATTTGAAATGTTTCTGATGAACGCTGATTTTGATGATGATTATTTTTGATTTAAATTAAAAATATTCATACTGAAATTGCCGATAATGGTCCAATATTGTGAAAACGTAAACATTAAAATGTTGAGAGATATTGCATGACAGAATATAACAAATATTGGACAATTTATATGCAATTATATATATGCTCGCCCAATTTTATTTGGTTACTGTAATTATAAATCCGGACCGATTCTGAGGTCACTTATTATTGATTTATTGTAGAGATAATTCGATCTTTATTTGGGCGTTCAAATTAGTTTGAACATTCTACAAAACTCAGTTTTAGTGCCTTGAAAGCTATTTTTATATTACAAAATATTTATATTGAACATTTTGTCAAGCCTATTTCCGTATCCAAACGCTTTTCGTTATTGAAATTTTTATGAGTAATTATACATATATATATATATATATATATTCTTTTACTGAAGTTTTATTATTTATTTTCGTTGTACTTTGTAAGTTCTTATAAACAAAATTTTAATTACAGTAAATGATGATTTTATTTAGTCGAATATATATATATATATACTAGCTAAAGTACCCGGCGTTGCCCGGAATTTTAAGAATTTTTATTTTGAAAAATCAGTTTCAAAATTTAACATGCAACATAAAAAATAAATAACAAAAAAACCACTCGAAAGGTTGTACACATGAATCAAATTAAATCCCAATATAACAAGTGGGTAAGTGTGATCACAGATCACGCAGAGGGTTTCGTTTAATAGTCCTTTCGAAACACTTTATCCTTTTGAAAAATCTGATAATTCCACATTTCGCAACCAGGGGCACACTCTATTCTAAAAAAACCTCTATCCGAACAAAACTCCGTTTTATATACTATCCGTAGATATATTAGTCGAGGGGATTGGGCCGATAGCACTCGAGATAAGTAGGCGCCCCTGGCGGTAAAAATAGAAATATAATATGTAAGGCTTGGTGCATAATATGAAAGAATGGTCAAAAGGGTGTTGGCAAAAGTTGGAAAAGTGTTTCCTGGATGAAAAGAGCGGAGGTTAGAAAAATTGCCTAAAATACGCAAGTTAGAGCCCGGAAGAGTAAATAATATAAGACTTTTTGAAAATTTTATGATTTGTCGCCTGGCCTCAGGTGTTCCGCTATAAGTATGCAAAATTTCAAATCTCCAATTTAATAAGGGGTCAGTTAGAAAAAATTGCTTAAAATACGCATGTGGCAGCCCAAAGGGATAAATGTACAATTTTTCAAAATTTTATGATTTGTTGTATGATGTGTGGTGTTCAGCTATAAGTATGCAAAATTTCACGCCTACAACCCACTTAAGGTCTCACTTAGAAAGAATTGTTTAAAATACACATGCGGGAGCCCAAAGGGTTAAATGTACGGCTTTTTCAAAATTATATGGTTTGTAATTTGATGCAAGGTGTTCAGCTATAAGTATGCAAAATTTCACGCCTCCAACCTGAATAGGGGCTCAATTAGAAAGAATTGTTTAAAATGCACATGTGGGAGCCAAAAGGATTAAATGTACGACTTTTCAAAATGTTATGGTTTGTTATTTGATGTGAGGTGTTCAGCTATAAGTATGGAAAATTTCACGCCTCGAACCTAATTAGGGCTCACTTAGAAAGAATTGTTTAAAATACACATGTGGGAGCTCAAAGGGTTAAATGTACGACTTTTTCAAATTTTTATGGTTTGTTGTTTGATGTGAGGTGTTCAGCTATAAGTATGTAAAATTTCACGCTCCCAACCTAATTAGGGGCTCACTTAGAAAGAATTGTTTAAAATACACATGTGGGAGCCCAAAGGGTTAAATGTACAACTTTTTCAAAATTTTGTGGTTTGTCGTTTGATGTGAGGTGTTCAGCTATAAGTATGTAAAATTTCACGCCTCCAACCTAATTAGGGGCTCACTTAGAGAGAATTGTTTAAAATACACATGTGGGAGCCCAAAGGGTTAAATGTACGATTTTTTCAAAATTTTATGATTTTTCGTAGGAGGTGTTGGGTTCAGCTATAAGTATGCAAAATTTCAAGTCTCCAACATGTATAGTTTCTGAGAACGGGCTCTGTGACAGATTAACAGACGGACAGACACACAGAGATGCGAGACGAATAGGGTTTCGTCGGATGAACGAAACCCTAAAAATGTATAAATTTATATAACAGATGTAAAATAATACAGCTATAAATGTACTTATTTCCATTCATCATTGGAGCAATACTGTTAAAATACGCCAATATTTAGATCATTGAGTTTTTACCATGCTTCAATACATTTTTTCACCCTTGTAGGACGACATATATTCACCACGTCCTTTATATTTCCAATATGACGTAATATTCCATCTTTTTTATTCGTTAAATTAATTAAATAACTATAATTTTTCACACAGAATTCATAAAACAGAAAAATTATGACGTAATATTGACTTTAGTTTTTAATTCGTCAAACTATTTATTTTATGTTCCTTTTGCACGTGGAAATTTTGCTGTAGAACAGTTATGATGTCATTTTCACTTTTTTTAAATTCATCAAACCATTTATTTCATTTTTTTTTCACGCGGAAATCTTGCAATAGAAAAGTAGATATTGTGGTAAGAATTTTATTGTGGATTTTTAAGTGTTGGCAATAGCTATAACGAAAAATGTTTCAATTTGATTGAAAATTGCTGTTAAATTTGTGGTTTTTATTAATTAAAAATGAACTATAAGTTATTTCGATTCTGGATTACTTTAGTTGCCTCAGCCGTGTTTTAATACACATGTAGGTAGCATTTCACAATTCTGGCTTCCAAACTGTGGATTTGTATAGCATTACAGACAGACAAAGTTTCATTTTTATATATTTGATATATATATATTTCAAATATTTTAATGTAACCATTTTCTGATCTATATACAAACAAAATCGTAATTCCTTAAAAATTTTCATTATTGTGATGAATTATTAAAATTAATAATAATCTAATTTTTTATGTGGAATACGAAATAATAGTGGATATGTGAAATAAAGTTACGTAGATTAATTTTAGTTGCAAATCTATTGGCTAAAACATAAAATTCCGTCTTCCAAACCGAACACCACAGTCTAAAATTACTCTTCATTTTAGAATTATTCGTTAGAACATTCGTCAAGTTATTGATAAAGATTATTCATTTATCTCAGAATTTTACATTATGAAAAATTGATGAGTATAATGAGCATTTTCAGAGCGATATCAAAAATTAGCATATGAGAAAAATATCGAGAATAATTTCATTAAAATATATTTACAATGTTGATTATTTGTTAGAATTATGCTAGATGCCGTATCTGTGTATATAAATTCTGAGGTAAGTAGCGGCAAAAAAAGGTGTTATTTCTATTTTGCCGATGACAACGAGAGGTTTATGACAATAAAATTAATGATAATTTTCACAAGTTTGCTAAAATTTAGAAAACTAATCTAGATATCGATTTCAAATTTTAAGAGCAAATTTAGATTTTTTTAAACATCTGAATATACTTATATATATATATATACTCGTGTATATATACGTCTGACAATTCCGTAGGTTATTCATAGTTTCTTATTACGCATTTCGCGTTTCTAATATACATATTTTGTTCATCTTTAAAATTTTACCAACTTATTCATACATTTGTGATTTCATTATAATTATATATATATACATATATCCGTCGTTTTTTTTTTTTGTTGTTGTTTTTTAACTGACTGTGATAGTACAAAAATTCGAGAAAGAAACCAGACATGGACGAATATTCCGTTTCAAACTTTTAAAAATAATACAAGAAGTATGAATATGAGTCAGTACAGAAAGCAGGTGAATATGACGCCAGTATAAGAATTGAAAAAAAAAAGAATATGACGTCAGGCAGGAAATAGAACTGACATTTTTTAATATTCGACAGTAATGAAAGGAGTATAAATATCAGTAAGGGCACAAAGTAGCAATATGGCGTCATATCTAGAATAAAGCGAACATTTTCAAATTTTTGTAAATAATACAAGGGTGTCGATATAAGTAAGTACAGAAAGTGGGTAAATATGATAACTTATTTAAAACGAATGTATGGTTAATAAATGTGTTAAACCTGATTTTATCAGACTTCGTTATTTGTTGTGATATTTCTCTCAAAAGTTAGGATTAAGATATATGATGACACGATGATTTTTTGGCAATATTACAATGATCTTGTTCATTCATTGTTGGGAGGATAGGACACGTAATTGTATAAAAATCGCTAACTTTTCGTTAATTTTTTGCTATTTTTTTTTAATGAGTTTACAGCTTGAAGTTTATAATTTACGCAGAAGAAAACATCGTACCGCTGAAACTGCGGATGAAATGAAGATCCATCCGAGATGAAGCTGATACGCGTAGGCGAGTACCGGACCATTCCGACCAAGGGCAAAATTGACTTTCCTAGTGAAGGCGGAACTGTACAAATTTACAATTTGAAGTGAACATCCCGAGGTTATATCTGTGAAAGTATGACTGACGTGTGCGATTTTTAGCGCACATGCTCTGCGCGGGATCAGCTAGTTTAGATTATAGCTTAATTTTTCATTAGAAATATGCAAATTTTTGACGAGGTTAGCAAAATAGCATTGACTAGCAAGGTTGTAATTAGAAATATTAAATACAGATATGAAGTTTCCTTTTGAGAACACAATGAGGTTACTACGTATGGTTTTCTTGTTAAAATAAATTATATCATGGTTTCATGTCTTGTTTTTATTAGTAAATGTTCATTCGACATACAGTGCCATAAGTCTGCTTTTTTTATTGGCGTAATTGCGCTTGTGATGCCACATAAAAATACATTTCAGGGCTGCTAATAAAATTATTTTTTAGAGGCAAAATGTAATACTAAATCGAGAATGCTCTCAAATTTGCATTTAATGTATTTCTAGTATCTTCTACAGTATTCAATATTGGAACGCCAACGATCAAAAAGTCGATTTTTCATTTTTAATATTCAATGAAAACCTGTTTAATGGTAAATATTTTGACACCTCATTTTTATCCATATGGTAATTATATCGCGAGATATTGTAAATTTTGTTTACACTTACAATTACATGCACAAATTAAAACTTTTTCTCCAAGTTCATATTTTCTTCACTTTCATGTTTTAAAAATGCTAAAGCTTTTTTATTTTATTTTATTTTATTTTATTTATTTATTTATTTTTTGTATTTGCGATAGAGATTTAAACTTTGTACACGTTCTTTATTATATATGTGATAAATCTGCGCATTGAATTAGCCTTCAGTTTTTTTTTTTTTTTTGTTATTTTTACAAAAATAAAAGTATATGAAAATGTGTTAGATTTCATCATTTTACACTGTATATATCAGTAAAAAAAATATATTAAATGTAGATAGATGTTTCTAAAAATCCATGCGCAGTTTTGTGTAATATACATTTCAAAACCTTAAAAAAATTGGGCACAAATACCAATTTTTTAGAAAAAAAATAGTAAAGATTTTTAAAAATTCAAATTTTTTATAAACTTTATTAAAACTTTAATTAAATATGCAGTTATTATTTTTTTTAAATGCACTTTTATTTGAACATTGAAATGCAGAGTCACAGTTTGAACCAAATTAAAAAAAAAAAAAAAAAAAAAAAAAAAAAAAAAATGTTGAAAAGGTAAAATGCGCCCTAAAAAAAAAAAAAAAACTATGGAAATATCTACTTATTTACTGTCATTTTTATTATACATATTTTTTTAGTTTAAAAATGCGATCCATGTGGTTAAGATGAAAATAAAAACAAAGAACAAAGAATAACGAAAGACAGACTGTAGTTTTCTGCACGTCCGACAACGCCGGGCGGGTTTGCTAGTTAAGAAAAAATTTATCCATAAAGCATTGTATGGTGTTAAATTTTAACTAAAAGAATATTAGCAATGTGTATATAGACTTAGTTTTAGTAACGCTTTGTATTAATCTTTAAATTTAAAATACGTTTCCAATACGTATGACCAATACGTATAAAATTAATTTTTGCCCTTTAATAAAAAAAAAAAAAAAAAAAAGAACTACAAAAATTTCAATAAAATGAGTAAAGTATATACATATGTTAAAGTTTAAAACAAACTTTAATATATGTGGAAACATTTATTATGTATGCTTAAAATGATATTTAAAACTTCAGAAGTAAAAAATATTCTCAAGGCATAGCCTCAGAATAAATTTAGACTCGAGTCAAATTTTAAACAAGATGTACGGCATGCAGTTTATTCAACTTTACATTACATAAGAAATTCATACAATTCCAGAGATTTATATATGCAGGAATAATAGCTATGCAACGCAAAATTCTAAAATCAAACTATAGAGAAACTCTTTAAAGAAAGTGACAAATTGCTTTGCATTATAGGTCTCGTGTATACAAAATATACTTTTATGGAATGAAAAATGTTCACTTTTAAATAGCTTTATTTCTTGAATTCGCTGCTATACCTAAACGAAAACCTTTTCAAATATAAAGTATTTTGAAAACAAAATTTTTTATTTTATTTTGAGCGTATTTTAAATGTTATTTTCTACGAGTGTAGTATATATTTTTTTGCAAGTTGTTTCTTCATAAGTTTTTTAGGTTCGTTCGTAATTGCAAAAATACGTAGCACCTATATTAGTCTGGTCCGTCTGTTTGTCCATCTATTCTCATATAACAGCGCAACAACTACCCAACCGAATGGTTTGAAATGTAATATATATGATCGTTGTAGAATTTTGGCGAGTCTTTATAAATATTATGAAAATCGAATCAAAACTTAAAAAGATAGTAATAAAAGTTTTCTTCATTCTATTAAATCCTATCATACGTAGTTAATTCAATGGTATCCCATAATAGGTATTGATTCTAGATTGCCATGGTGATTACGCCCTATTTAAGATGGGGTCGTATTATTTCTGGATTACTGAATTTGATATTTATACACGCAATAAATTTTGTATTGATACATTTTTGTATAAGAGTGCAACAGCTATTGCACTAGGATCTGAATATTTCTAAAACTAGATATACTACGAACGCACCTCATTTGCTACGTTTGACGTACAATTTATGACTTGTTTATGTTTAATATTAAAAGAGACTGTAGTTGTAATTGTCGAATTCATTAAAAATTATAATCTAATTCGGCAATATTTTTACCTGTTATTTTTATGTCAAATGTCAATTACTTACATATTTAGCTTATCATTTGCATGTATATCAAAGAATTTTTTTTATCCTTCTGTAGTTATATATTTGTTATTTCATACATATTATACATAAATATACTTGCATTTTCGTGCTTTACAGTTACATGTTGTAAATTGGTATGATATTTTAAATAATTTCTTCTACAACATAGGAACTATCCAATCAGTACAGTCTCTTATAAACGTGGCATTACAACTACGAAATAAATAAAGTTTTTAAAACATGATCATTTAAGATGAAATAAAGAATGATTTAACACCCTTTTTCTATAAATTGCAGGCTTAAAAGTATGTAGCAAAAATATTTTTTTTCATTTTTTTCTTGTACCTATTTTTCCAGAGGACAAAATATTAAAATAAAAAGAGATTTCTTAATTAAATATTGTTTTATATACAGGGTGTCCGGTCTCAACGGTGTCCAATGGCTAATTCCTAAACCGTTAGTCATAGACATATAGTTCCAATTAGAAAAATTCTTTAAATCAGATAAAGAAATATTTTAAAAGCTATTTGGGTCAATAAAAACATTTCTTAAAAAATTACGAAATTTAAATTTTTATACGGTCCCCGGGTCCTATAAGTTATATTTAGTAAAATTTTCCTATTACACTGACAAGTAAGACAAAAAAAGTCCCATTCATATGTCACTAAAATTGTGCGAGTTATGAAACTTTAAAAATGCATGACTTATGCCACTTTTCTGCTCTGAAAACAAATGAGTTCGGCTTGACTTTGAGGGGTCATATTCCAAATGCTTAAAGTATTAGAAGATCTCATTTCATGTGTATTTGCGCTTTGAAAAAAATCGTACAAGTATTACGATTAAGTTAACATTTATTAAGTTTCAGATTGGCTGAAATAACATGTGTTTTATTTTATCAGGATTTGAGCCTGTTTCTTTTATGATTTCTTTTAATAAAATTGTGTTATTTTTATAAGCTTTTATGTTACTTCAACGATCTTATGTATGTTTTTCCAGTTCAAAATTTGTATTCGAACTTTAACCCACTTTCAAATATCCGAACGAGATTACATTTTACATACTGACTCAAATCCGATAACAATCTAATATTATTATGATTTTCGGTGGTTACCATTTATACTTATTTTATAGGATAATAGAAAAAATTTCGGATAGATTACCGCCAAGAAGTTTATGAAAAAGTAATAGATAAATATAGTAGATAATACAAGACTGCGGTTGTTGGGTTTTTTAAATTTTATGTATTTTTTAGCACTGAATCCGAAAATTACCTTAATTTTTAACCATCATGTCAGGATATTTCGCAAATCATAAACTGTCAAATTTAAAGAATAACAAAAATCGGATACTATAGTGTAGAGGAGATGGTTGTATTTTTTAACTTTTGATAAATGATTTTTACGTACTTTTTAGCACTAAATCTGAAAATGACTTTCATTTTTAACCATCACGTTAGAATTTTTTTGCAAATGTGTAAGTTAAAATATAGCGAAAATCTCATACTATAAAACATATGTAAAACTTTTTTTATTTTATTTGATTCAATAATGTATTCGATATTTTTGCTTATCTTGGTATTCTTACAGCTGGGTGGTGTGATGAGATGGGGGAGGAGATTAAATTTTTACTTTTAACTTTTTAACTTTGAAATTTAGAATTTTCGAAAAATCTTGATGTGATGGCTAAAAATGAAGGTCTATTCCAGATTCAGCGGTACAGAATACATAAGAATCAATTATCAAAAGCTAAAAAACATGAAATAACCCAACTTTTGCAGGCTAGTGTAATCTAATAACATTTTAAAATACGTATCATTTTGTAAAGAATTGAGGCTGTTAATTTAGCATCATTTTATTTAACAAGAATTCTGTTCTTTTTGTTTTTTCTTAAATGTGCATTACAAGTTGTATATTTTGCATTAATATGTCAGAATGACTAAAGATTTCAAATTTATATTGCAATGTTAATTGTACTCTCGACCATTTTTTAATATATCTGACGAAATTATATTTTCACTAAATTTGTGAATGACCCCCAATTTGCAGCAAAAAATATGCCCCAACTTTAAACAGGTATTACTCGGTCAATTTTAATCGTAGAACAACGGGACTTGTTTTGTATTACTTGTCAGTGTAAAAGGAAAATTTTACTAAATATAACTTATAGGACCGGGGGACCGTATAAAAATTTAAATTTCGTAATTTTTTAAGAAATGTTTTTTATTGACTCAAATCGCTTTTAAAATATTTCTTTACCTGATTTAAAACATTTTTGCAATTGGAACTATATGTCTATGACTAACGGTTTAGGAATTAGCCATTGGACACCGTTGAGACCGGACACCCTGTATAATGAGATTTCTTAATAAAACGTATCCAGATCTACCTTTAGACCTTGACTCAACTGTTAAAAGTAACATAACCTTAAATGGACCGGGAAAACCCTATCGCCGCCATGTTAAATTCATCAACTTTATGTACCTTTTTCTCAGAAATGGTAAAATATAGAGGTCTAGATTTTTTAGAGTAGTTAGAATAACATGCTTTGCGTAATTAAACAGACTGTTTTCTTTGTAAGTGGAACTGAAAATTAATTATTAATTATTTATTGAAAGTCATTTTTAAATTACCATTTTCGGTAAGATTTCACCTTCTAAAATAAATAATTCTCAATAAATCGTTAAATTCCTGTGTTAAAGTATACAGTATAACATAATATAAGTATAAAAAAACCTAAGTCCTTAAATTTAATAAATATTGTAAAAAAGGAACACAAACATGAAAAATCCAACTTTTGAGAAAAAGTCAAAGATTTAAATGACCATTAAGCAATTTTTAACTTGTTTAAATACAGAAATTATAAAAAAGTTACGGAAATTTTTAATTGAAATTCCAGCCCTTTGTAGACAATCCTGAAAATAATAAAATATATTTATTTGTGCTCTATGTAAATATCAGAAAATTAAAGTTTAGCTATGTAACGACAGAAATACTCTTCCTTATTTATTTGGCTGAAATGTTTTAGAAAAATGTACCAGTAAAGAAATGAACACTAAAGATTAATTTGCTGGAACTAAAAAAAAAAGTAATTTTTCACATTTAAAATTTAAAACTAATTGAAAACCAATCACAAATTTTTTAATGTTCTCAATTAGATATAAAAAATTAAAGTACGAACTTTTAATATTTCATGAAAGTATACTAATATAATAATAATTTTCTAATTTATTACGGATTGAATTTCAGAAAATACTTTTGGATTCTTAGAAGATTGAGTTTTAATTTACTTATAACATTTTCGTTGTTTATCTTTCATGGATGATTGTTTACAGTTTCATGATTTAGAAAATTTATTACCCATGAAAAAATGCTTAATTTGTTAAAATAATTTTTGAAAAAAATCACTTTCATTTAAAAACTATTAACTTTTTTTAGATTTTGATTTTCCGTACTAAATTAATAATATGACGGAATTATTTATCAAATTAAATACAAATTTTTTTAGCGGAAAAATAAACAAAAATGTTAACTGACTGGTTATACCGACCGATATTTCAAACTGAATCCTACTATTACGCTAATAAAGAAACATAATGCCTACGCTAAAAAAAAATGATCTTTCAAAATTATGAAAAAATGATTATTAACTCAAGTTAAAATTTTTGTGATGATTTAAACTGCCTAAATACTTATTTTACGTATATGAAAACAGTATGTGGACTTTTATATCATTGAGACACTTCAAAAAATTCCATATTAATATTTTTTTACAGCGTCTAGATTTTTTTTAATTTAAGATTTAGTTTTTTACAAACTTCCTTTTATTAATTTTATAGCTCACAGGCCCTCAAAGCCTGAGACCTAACGTGCCCGCAGGTTCTGTATGTATGTAGGTATTCAGTATGTATATAAGTAACGTGATAATTCTTGATAGAAATATCGATTTGCTTCAAAAAAAAAATTTCCAGACTGATTCTGCTAAGGCGCTTCCCTGTTAAGATTTGAAGTTTCATTGGATAAGAGTAAAAGGGGAACGGGGGGGGGGGGGTGTAATCGCTCCTCAACTTAGATAAATGGGTTTTTCATGCTGAATTATTCTATTTGCTTCAAATATGGTAGATTTGGAGGCCCGAGGCCTTTCCCTAATGAGATTTGGAGGTTCGTTGGCTAAGTACAAAGGTGTAAAATGGGGGAGCTAATCCTCCTCCATTAACTTAGCTAAATGGGTTTTTCATGCAGATTTATGTAATTTGCTTCAAATTTGGTATGTAGGTTTATTCTGATACGGCACTTCCCTGATTAGATTTGGAGGTTTGTTGGTTAAGTTTAAAATGGGGAAACAGGAGGGGGGGCTAATCCCCCTTTATTTATTTTTAGAGGAGCAATATTCTTTCAATTAAGAATGTAATATGCAATTAGTGTGAATAACCTGCGTGCTCAATGCCATCAGTTTAACTAGGCACTTTCTTTTTATTATTATTATTTAGTGTCATGCTATCGTTATTGCTAAATATTTACATAATTTGAATTAATAGGGTGTAAATTTTAAGGAAGAGAATAAATTTACATTTTATTAAAAGCATTTTTATAAGTAATTTGTTAGGAAAAAGAAGCAATTGGCAATGGATGAGATATAAAATTTATTCTCATATCATTTCAATAACTTTACGTTTACATTGACTTCGTTCTTTTTATTTTTAGATACCAGCCACAGAAAAGGTTTTTTTTTTTTTTTTCTTTTTTCAAAGAATAATCATATACGATCATGTAAAATGTTATTTTTATAAATCACAAAAGATAGTTTTTCAAAAGCGGATAAAACATTTTTTTTAAATATCGGAAGAAATGTAAACATATTTTTTACAGATAAAATAAATGCTTAAGTCGTGTAGCCTAAAACGAAATTTAAGGCATTGTTCTCCATTTATATCTTTTTTTTTCTATAAATTCTGGAAAGCCTTAAGCATAATGACAAAACCACAACAAAACAACTTCATGAGTGCTTTATGCCATTCCATGGGGTGTTATTGATCGTGGCAAAATTTGTTCTACATTATTTGTGACTGTCTCGTTCTGCCGTAGAAAAGACAAATGAGGCTAAAATTTTTCAATATCTTCCTTGTCTTCATGTATCCCTCTTGCATTTTTCATAGCTATTCCGACTGTCAGAAATGTTATGTATGATCTCTTTCCAAATGAATTCACTCTAGGGCAGAGATATCGGTTTTAGATTTTTTTTCTTTCTGTTATTTGATTTGTTTCCTATGAATGCCTGCAATTATGTACAAAGAATAAGTTTTTCTTTTTCAATCTAAATATACAGTTTAATCATAAAGTTATTTTCGAAGAAAAGAATAAATTTATATATTTAACTAATCCGAAACTGATAGTAATGTTAGAAATCTGATATTAATGTTCGTATTATCGATGTCGCTTCCTGTCCACTCAGTCTTTTCCCCTACTTCTCTCTCATTGGATGTTTTGGGCGCATTCGGGTATATAAGCCGGCGCGGCGCGTCTCTGTTATTTTGTTCAGCCTTGCTTTTTCTAGCACGCTCTTACTTGCCCTACCTATCCATTGCTCCACTGAAGAAGAATCTCGCTAGTAGATTCGAAACAGCTGTTTGCTTCTTTTCATGTATTATTTGTGCATTTGTAGACGTTGGTTTTCTGTTTTTCAATATTGTTGCACAAATGATTTATTTGCTACTTTAATGATAGTAATGTATCATTTTATACAAAAATGTTAATAATTAATATGTATCATTTAATAACAGATTTTAATTTATTTGCACTTTTCATTATTGTTAAAAAGTGCAAGTCGTTCTTCTTTTCGTAGGCTTATCACTTCTGTTTTGTACTTTTTGTCGAAATAATCGAAAAAAATTCAAACTTCAATTTCATTGTGGATTTTCAAGATATCCAACTTTCAGCATATCATGCGGTTTGCATAAATTCTATATATCGTAAGCAGGGTAGCGCAAAAGAATTATTAAACTTTTACGAGCAGAAAAGCCGGAAGTGCGTTCCCATTTGTGTTATGCATTTTTTCAGATGAACTGAACATTATTATACTATTAGGTGCCCGTATAATATAAATAAATTCTTACAAAGGGTCGAACAAAGTGTTGTGGGCTCATTGCGGCCTTTGAAAGTTAATTGGGAAAAGGCATTTTCAGCTTATTTTGCGTATTCACTTTCACTACATGTGTAATAAATTTTAATGCACTGTGTGTAATATCTTCCTTGTCTTCAAGATTTTAATTTGTTTGCACTTTTCAATTTTGTTAAAAAGTGCGAGTCGTTCTTCTTTCTGTATGCATATCATTCACAGTTTGTACTTTTTGTCGAAATAATTGAAAAATATCCGACTTTAACTGTGATGTAGATTTTCAAGATTATCCATCTTTCAGCGTATCATGCGATTTGCATAAATTCTGCATATAGTAAGCAGGGTTCCGCAAAAGAATTATTAAACTTTTAGGAGCAGAAAAGCCTGAAAGTGCAAGTGCGTTTCCATTTTCGTTAAACATTTTTCATCTCAACTGAACTTTATTATAATATTAGGTTACCGTATAATATAAATAAATTCATACAAAGTGTTAAAAAAAATGTTGTGGGCTCATTGCAGCTTTTGAATTTTAATTGTGAAAAGGCGTTTTCAGCTTATTTTGCGTATCCACTTTTATTATGCGTGTAATACATTTTAATGCACCATGTGGAGTTCTAACGAGCACTTCGGGGCTGGTAATTTGAAATGTAACTATGACGCACGATTTATCACTAACAAAAAATATGTTTAAAGCAATAGATAAGGATGAGTATCAGTAGTGCGATAAGAATTTAAGTAATGATTTTCAAATAAATTTAGCTTGAAACGTTAAAACTTATGTATGTAAACTTATATTATGTACTCATGAGTTTCAAGTTCCCATCTTTTTAGCGGATAATGATTTTCTCAAGAAATTCACTAAATTCAAGCACTAGTTTAAAACAAAATAAGGCTACGGTTATTGTTTGCAGAACAAAACAAGTTGGAAATTGCCCGTCAAACGTGGCAAATGAGGTGCGTTCGTACTATAACTAGTTTCATAATTATTTTTTGAACCCCATATTGTACTGAATGTATATTTTTTTGCACTTCATAAGTGCATAGTCTGTAACATCATTAAAATGTACTTGGAATAATTTTTCTCCATTCCCCGTAATGTAACGGAACACTTTTAACTGTCCCTGTAATTAAACTATACATCCGATTTTCATAAAATTTGAAATGGCTCGACAAAATTTTGCAACAATTATATATTTAAAATTCCAGACCATTCGGAAGGCTAAAACATCATTAAAATGCACTTGCAATATTTATTTTTTTTTTTTTCATATTGGCCGTAATGTAACGGAAAACTTTTGACTGTCCCTGTAATTAAACTATACATCCGATTTTCATAAAATTTGAAATGGCTCGACAAAATTGTGCAACAATTATATATTTAAAATTTCAGATCATTCGGAGGGCTGTAATATCATTAAAATGCACTTGCAATAATTTTCCCCATTGGCCGTAATGTAAAGAAAAACTTTTGACTGTCCCTGTAATTAAACTATACATACGATTTTCATAAAATTTGAAATGGCTCGACAAAATTTTGCAACAATCATATATTTAAAATTTCAGACTATTCGGTTGGGTAGTTTTTGCTCTGTTATATGCGGACAGACGGACTGAACGACGACTATAGGTGCTACGTATTTATATAATTACGAACGCACCTAAAAACTGCATTTTGTGATAAAGATATCCCGAGTGATCAGTATCTACTTCATATTAATACAATGCATATAAAAAGTTGAGGCAACGTGCAAATTCATAGGAATTCAAGATGGCGGCTTTTATTCAAAATTGTTTGTATTTTTATTCTAATGCATCATGTAAAAGTGTCTTTAATGTCAATTTCAATATTTTTTAACTGAAAAATTCCCTTTTTAATATCATAAATACGCTTAAAATGAACAAGTTGGAAATTGCTCGTCAAACGTGGCAAATGAGGTGCGTTCGTACTATAACTAGTTAGTTTTATAATTATTTTTTGCACCCCATATTGTACTGAATGTATATTTTTTTGCACTTCATAAAGTGCATAGTCTGTAACATCATAAAAATGCACTTCCAATAACTTTTTTCCCATTCCCCGTAATGTAATGGAACACTTTTGACTGTCCTGTAATTAAACTATACATCCGATTTTCCTAAAATTTGAAATGGCTCGACAAAATTTTGCAACAATTATATCTTTAAAATTTCAGACCATTCGGAAGGCTGTAACATCATTAAAATGCACTTGTAATAATTTGTCCCATTGGCCGTAATGTAAAGAAAAACTTTTGACTGTCCCTGTAATTAAACTATACATCCGATTTTCATAAAATTTGAAATGGCTCGACAAAATTTTGCAACAATCATATATTAAAAATTTGAGACCATTCGGTTGGGTAGTTTTTGCTCTGTTATATGCGGACAGACGGACAGACGGACGGACTGAACGACGACTATAGGTGCTACGTATTTATATAATTACGAACGCACCTAAAAAAAAGATCACATCATTATAAAAGTGTCACTAGAAACACTGTAGTTAGCAACACAAAACTTCATTTCAAAACACTTCAATATCACTATTAAAAAGAACCCAGTGAATTTCAATGCTCTTTTAATTGAGATACCAAATTTTAACTCCTTTCCGCGCTGTTTAAGCAACCAATTGAAGATATAACTCCAAAAACCACCGATAGGAAAATTCACCGGCTACCTGAGCACGTTGGACAGAATTCAACGTCCAGAAACAGGAAGATTTTACAAACTTGAATAAAAAACACTATGTTCAAAATGTGTCTACTCCTACAAATCTGACTCATATCGCCGTATATATAGCATGTAAACAACCACAGATACCTAATTACCATATCATTGCACAAAACAATAAGGAAAATGAGATTCTTTATGATTCATACAATCTTTTCGAAATTTAATGGGATAACAAACTAGGTAACTCATTCACACACAAATGTGAGAATTCTTCACTATACGGTTGCGTATTAAATTTCCAAAACTCACTCAACCACATAGCATATTCATAAAGCAGTAGTTAGTCACTGCTGCAGAATGTTTTAAGATATTCATATCTGAAAAGATCTGAATAAAGGATTCAAATACATTATCGTCAATTCGGTAATGCCTGAAATTCTATTTAAATTGTGTTATATATTCCCAATATGTTTATTTAGGTATCTCTCATTTCGACGTATGCAAAATGAAAGTTGCTCAATAAAATTTCTGATAATGTTTACGTAATTGCTTCATGAGGATTGCATGATATTTCTTTCTTGCTTTACTTATAGCGGTTACAAGTTTCTTTAATATAAAAAGGCTTTCTTCTAGTAAAATTTGTGTTATTGTTAGGATTATACCGAAATTATTTTACATAGAAATGCATAGAAATAACAATATTCAATCTTTACTGAAAATCTATTTGCTTGCCTTTCAAACATTTCAAAGTATTTTAAATTGGATTAAATTTTCATATCTTTTATAAATTTATAAGATTTACATTATTTCAGGATAAATAGATTTAATTCTATAGTTTACAAATCCAATTTCAAAGTGAGACAGTGTTGAGATAATAGATCAAACGATCAGTGTTATTCAATATATCTATATTTTCTTCCAAAGAATTTGAACATTACAAATAATTTGTGACAAGTTATTATTCCCAATTATACATCAAATTTAAATTCTGGTGAAAATATCGAATAAACGTTTAATGAGTTTTTAAAGCACTATTTTTTCTATAATGTACAAAAATGTACATTTATTAATTTTACGAAATATGTAGATTCGGAAACTTTTTAAAAATGAACGAAAAATATTTTCGAATTAAAACTTGTACATTAATTTTCAATTTCTTCTGATAAAGAATCTATTAATTTATTATGATTCGTGAATAAACTGGAGATTATGGATAAATAGATTCTTACTTTAAGTAACTTTGAATGTGCTTAGAAAGAATTCTCTCCTATAAAAGTTTAACCTTCTAATATACGTGAAGAGGTCAATTTGTTTCCAATCGGCATATTGAGGTCCAATTTTACGTATTTAAAGATTCGTTACATATTTTACGTAAGATTTTTGAAAGGGATTAAACGAAAATGATAAACAGAAACAAAGGGGTTCGTGAATTCGAAAGTAATAGAAGAATATTTCCTTATTCAAGTGCCGTGTTGAAAGTTTTCAAATTAATTTCAAATTCATTTTATTAACAGCAAACTTAAACACAACAATTAAAATATTTAACACTTAAATATAAGTTATAAGGAATTCCAAGGAGCATATCAAGTATAGCTCCATTTTCGAGATAAATTTATTCCATCTGAAAGAAAAAACAATAGTTTTCTCACCAGTTCGGGATTATTACGTAACGGCGTGAGTGACAGTCAAAACTCTGGCCTGGGTCACGTGGTTCCATAAATTCTCAACAGGGATAAGTAGCCACTGTGAAATAGAAATTTATATGAAGCCCTTCCCGCCAAATTATGGTACGTCATAACTTTTGAGAAAATGAGGGTTTATTGCAAAAATTTATTCTTAGTCAAATCAGTATATTATCTGCATATAAGCAACATTTTATTTTATGAGGCTATGAATACATGATGGAAAAAAAATAAAACGGAAATTACGATAAACAATAAATTTCTCTTTTTTTAAGTCTCCTGAAATACTAATTGTTTGTCGGTTATGGATAATTTGGCGATACGGCTAGATAAATCCAAACATTACGGGAGACAATCTGCAACGCATTTTTTAGTAGAATAGGGTAGTTTAGGGAAAATTTAATTATCTTTTTTCATGCATCAAAATTTTCTTCAGATTTATTCGATTTAAACCTACTAATCATAGAAGATTTTTTTAATGCATAATTATTAAATTCCAAGATCCATTTTAATATCAATGAATACAAACTTTAATTATGACACGAAAATATGAAAATATTCAACACACATTAAACGAATAAATTTAATATAATTGCTGCGCGCAACTTCAGAGCCTAAAAAAAATAAATTTTAGATTTAGTTTTGATCTTTTATTTGTATGTTAGATATAAAGCTACACCTAAAAGTTTCGATTATATGAAAAATATTTTAATGGGATAGAATATGTAATCCAAATCTGAAAAATAGCATACTCAAAAATTCAGGATACACACAACAAATAAAAATTACGTCACATATTTTCTAAAACAATATCTCTACACTGTAAAAAATATAATGCCAGTTTTCCGGTAGGAATCGGAAAAATAGTTGCCCTTATCGTACCGGAATAATTTCCAACCCAGCTCGGAATAAAATCCGTAAAATCAGAATAAAATCAGTAAAATACCGTTTTACTGACTATTTCCTTATTTTTACGGATTTTATTTCGAGCTGGGTCGGAAATTATTCCGGTACGATAAGGGCAACTATTTTTCCGATTTCTACCGGAAAACTGGCAGTATTTTTTTACAGTGTAGGCTTAATCTAATATATTTTTACTAGCTGCAATACCCGCCATTACCCGGGTCAAACTATATCGCACGCTTAATTTTATGAGTACCAGCCTCCCCCTTCGATGTATTTCCGCAATTTGTTGCAGTTCATTGTTTCGGCGTTGTATAAGGATACCACGATGGCTATATTCGTTATCGACAATTACCACTGCAACTTTTTTGAATTGGGGTGCATTAAACATTCGTTCATACTCACCGGCTACACTGTTAAAAATTTTGCAGCAATCTGGCGGATCATTCGACCGTTTTTTGAAAAAACGGTTTCATAACCATAATTTAACTATATTCTGACCATAAAATGGCCAATAATATGGTCAGAATAGTGTTAAAATTACGGTTGTGTAACCGTTTTCGGAAAAAACGGTCAAATGACCTGCCAGAATGCTGCAAATTTTTAACAGTGTAGCCTTTTGTCGACCCAAATGGCGATCTTATAGTTGTCTGCAACCATTAGTTCTAGAGAAGTTATGAACACATTGGTCCGTTGATTATGGTTATGGAGTAGACGTTGCAACTCCTGAACTATTTCACCTTCTAGCCCCTGAATGAGCGTGCAACGCCGATCTATTTCGAGTTTTTCTACACCAAACAAATATATGTGTCTGTATTCATTTGGAATGGGCATTAGCGAGCCTACCCGATGTTAAATTTGCCCTTTGACTTTAAAAATTGAGTTGAAATGTTCCACGTTGCATATTGATGCGATCCCAAACGAAGCCATTTGAAATATCAACACTTGTATCGACGTACATTTTGTAAAAAAAAAAAAAAAAAAAAAAAAAAATTGATTCTGGTGCCGTTCCGATCATATAAGCGAATACTTGTAATTTTGGGGGTGTTATTTGTAATACTGGCAATCTGACTTTACCACTCATACAGCACATACCTACAGTTTCGCTCTTAATTTATTTATTTATTTATTTATTTATTTGTTCCGTAGTAGTTGCATGTTTTTTCCATTTTTCGATGACGTTATTTGGATCCATATATCAGTCATCAGTTGTTGCGATAACGACAAATGAGACCATGGTAACTGAAAAATGCCCCATTCAAACGGAAAAGCATGGCAACCCGATTACAGAATTTAGTCGCTGTTATAGTGATAATGTCATTCAATCTTCCGTAATCTGGTAATATTATTTAAACAGGGCATATTACTATGTTTTTAGAGGTTGTGAAGCCTGAACGGGGTTGGCGATGTAGATCGTAGAGGGCCCCTAATTAAAAATTAAATATCAATTTGTGAAGATTACTAAATCGAATAATTCTGAACAATTGATGAATTCCTTTAATAATAATAAAAATTCTTAAATAATATAATATATTGTTTGTAACAACTGTTTCAAAATCTGCTAGGAATTGCAAATATAAAAAAAAAAATTATTTTTATAAAATGTTTCTTTTCTTTTTTCAATTAAATAATAATAGATACATGTAGCAACACATTAGCAATACTATTATATTTTTTTTTTTTTACATTTTTAATCAAACACAGTGCACTCTTAAAGAAACACATATTCATTTAAAATTTTAAGATCACGTTTAAATATAGAAGTTTATATAATTGGTTATCCATTTATAATATATTTTTGTAGATAAAATAATATACAATGTTTTAAAGTACGGGTAAGGGAACGTCTGTATTTTTGAAGCCTTTTGAGAATTTGTCTCTAAACTCAATTCTTTAAAAATAAATGCATGCGATGTGTAACACCTTAGAAATCTTTACTGGCATCTGTATTTATTTATTATGAACAGCTAATCCAAAAGTAATCTTTAGTGTATATGCTTCTTCACGGCAGTAGTTCCATGATTTATAGGGCGTTTGTCCGAACAATGGATATTTTATTCATGCTCTTCCAAGAGGATAGGGGTGCTGCGAAGCGGTCATTCCTTAAATTATATGGAGTTTGTTCGAATGATGCATAATGTTATTAATGAATTTACCAGAGGATAGATTTGCTGCGAAGCACTCATGCGGGGGAGTTCTCGAAGAGGTTAAATTGACACTAACTTATGTAACGCTTATTCTAGAAGCCGATACTTTTACATGTATAGTAAAATTGACATCGTTTTTTTCAAGGGGGTTCAGGGCTTGACCGATACCGAAAAACATGTAAACAGTGCTCTTGCTTCGAATCCATATAAAAATAGAAGTATTCAATGTAACTAATTTAAACTTTCGGATATTTTTAAGGTATGTTTGTAGTCTTATAAAATTATAAAATGAAGTACTTCAATGTAATAAAATAAAAAATATATAACAAAATTTATATAACACAATTTTCGAAAAAAAATTTCAGTGTCATATCACCATCCGTAAGATATCTTAACGTTGAATTGACATAAGAACGTAATTTTTGCTTTAAAATGACTAGGAAGCTTTTTTCTATAGAATGAATTAAGGATATAACTATCACTCAAAGGAAACCTTAATAAAAAATCTCAAATTTGAAAAATTAAAAAAAAATACAATTTTTTTTCCCTTAAAAATACTCAAAATAATAAGCTATCTAAAATATATTAATTCATTCTATAGATAATGATGTTATATGCATGCAAAAAAAATTAAGCCATTCCATGAAATAGTTTTTTTTTAATCTTATGGATATTCGTCAAAAATCAAGTTTTGAGGAAACGCGACTTAAAGTTGCAATTATATGTGTGCGGTTATGAAAGTGGTTGTTACATAAATGCTTATAACTCCGTTAAAAATGCAAATATTTTTATGCGGTTTTTTGCACTATGTTTATATGTAATTGAATAATCAAAATAGATACTAGAAAAAAATCAATTTTTTGAAAAGTTTTCAAGCCCTGAGCCCCCTTAAAGCTTTAAAAAATATTTAATTTATTTATCTATTTTATTAAATAAAACAATCTAGCTTATAATATGTATTTTACCGGTAATTGTTTTATCTGTTATCAGATGTACTTGGATTTTTCCGAAATAAAAATTGGAGCCTTCGGCGTAAAATAATTAAAAAAGCAATAATACCGCGATTACAATAACAGAACTCTGTGCATTCGCGCCCGTAAATCGCTAAACAGAAAATCATAAAAAAAGAACGTTACTTTGACACATCAATACTATAATTTGTCCGTTTTAAAAATAGGAATTCAAGGGTTTTTTGGCAAGTATAATAAAACAGTATGCGACTACCTTGACAATATAGGAAAAATATGCTAGTTGCTTAAACAAATGGCGTAACATATAGTGAAAATTATATTTCATCCGTAACTATCTTGAAATAATAAAGTGCATTTTATCCATATAAACATTTCATCCAGGTAATGTACGCTAATCACATGCAAATGGTGTCATTTGAAGAAACTTTCAATCATGCCGTAACTCATGAAGTTTTGTTAGAAAAGATACAACCAAACCTAAATAACTGTTGCTATTATTCATACGATGTTAAATATATATCGCAGAAAATGTTACTACTGCATCTAAAGTTTTGGAACTCTTAGTTTATAGGTATAGGATATAGCTATTGTATACAAGTTAAATAGGAAATAAAATATGACAACCTATTGTTTAGAGTTTTACGTCAGAAAGAAACCGTCTAATAGAAAGTGACGTGATATTTAGTAAATTATAGTTATTATTTTTTCTTGTTTTTTACTCTGAAATTTAACAATATTTCTTGTGTTTGTGTTTTCCTAGTTTGGATAGATTTATCTATTTTCCCTTATATTTTTCTTGAAAATGAAATATTTCTATTATAGTTCATGTTTTAACTCTGAATGTATTTAACTGAAAATAATACGTAATTTTAACAGAATAATAATAAAAGTTAACATTTAACAGAATTATAGAGAAAAATACCTGCTTAGTATGTCGTTAATTTAGAATGCAAAAATATAGCGGGTATATCTGAATTTTGATTGACTTATAAAAATATGGTTTGTATGCGGTTTCTCTTTGTGACTATATTTCATAAAAAAATATTATTAAATTAAAAACATACAGATTTGAATAAAGATAAATGATGTAACTTGTTGAAAAAAAGAGGTCAAGAGTTGTCTGAGAAATTTTAAAGTAGCCAGTAATTTTGCTCTTGTATGATTTCAAATTTCGATCGAATTTGTCAAAATATGTACATTTATATAAGGAAAATACATACACACAGAGATTGACTCAAAATCATATATTGATTTTTTTTTTTCTTTTTTTTTCATGTAAGCATATTACAATTTATACTGGCCGAAAAGAGAAATTGGTTTTTGTTATATTTAGCAGCTATTATTTTTTACATATTTGCTTATTTTATATTTTAGCTATTTGTACTTTTAAAATAGTACCTGTTTGTAGAAATTAAAAAAATTTCAACAATAAAAGCATACTTTCTCATCAATAAAAGGTGTTAATAATGTTTCTCGTGTTATCTATATTGGTAGTGAAAAAAATCAAAGGATATTTAATCTGCCAAATTAAATTTTTATCTTTTTCTGGATATTATTAATCTGATTTCTTTTTCCGCCTTTCTCTAATCAGATTTTTGAATTGGTTCAATTTATTTATTTTTTCCTTTATTTCCAATAGAATAAAAGTAAACATTATTATTATATTTGTATCTAGGGCTCAATAAATAAAATAACATAGCAGAAAATTTAATATGAATTTAAAAATTTTAGGTTCCTTTGTAATATAATTTTGCAAACTACAGAAAATAGAACACAGCACTGTGCATAAAACAAAACTGTAATTTTGTGAATATAAATCAGCACACCGAACAAAAAATAAGTCACCTTATGTTGATATCTCTCTAATATAGTGTAACAATGCCTCCAACCTCGATAAATTCCTGGATTCTTAAAGATATGTAGTCTACAAGGTTCTACATTTGTGATAGATTCATTCGACGGCACTCTTTTATGAGTAGATCAAGTAGGGATAGTAAATTGCTGGCATGCTAGATTCTTCGAAACTTTTCCAATCAGTCCTCTGGGTTTTCTATCTGATTAAGATTAGATGTTTTTCTGACCAATTATGGTGTTGGTCCATGACTATTCAGGGAACCATAAAGTGTGTATGAATACCTGCGAAAAAGGTCGCTGTTATTTTAAAAAAAAGGGGGGGGGGGGTTCGGCGAGCATAGCTTAATCATCAAGAAGATGGGCATGAAGGGTAACACCTGATAACATAGAATGTTCAAATAAACATCCTGATTTATATTAATGGTCAGTTCCAGTGTCCTAAGTCATATTCCTATAAACAGTTTGAAATCATGAGGGAACGAATCATTTCCGATTGAACGACAGTCTCCACACACTGCCACTTGATAGACTCATTGGGCGAGACTCTAAATGTCAGTGTCTTTCTCTAAAACGCCAAATTTGATATTCGTGTTCGACGTTGAGTGCCTTCAGTCAGCTACTGTCCAGTTTTTTTTTTTTTTTTTTTTTTTTTTTTTTACCAATTGCAGACATGCAAATATATATGCTTCCGTTAATCATAGCCACTTGTGGGAGTCCCTACTGCAAGTGTTTACTGAAAGAAGTTACCTTTGTAATGTTTGCTCGTCAACAGGTTGGGGTGGAACTTCAGATTAACAATTATAAATGCTACCATGTTTAATGATAGCAATTTTACAGAATAATAGAATTATATAATAAACTAATTATAGAAAATGATTGCTGCATTCAAATAAAATTCAGAATTATATCTTGTTTGTAGCCGATTTTCATCTACAAGCTGTAAAAGGTATTTATGATTCCTCTTGGTTGGATCTTTTCTGAACCGCAATTTTGATGAAGTACTTCGTGGCCAGGAGGATCGAAACGTTCATTTCATGTACGTTGGACAGTCGGCTTAGATTCGGAAACAAATTGAACTACTTCTCTCGTTGTGTGGTCGTTAGCAAGTCCAAACATGATAACAACTTTTTTGTCACTCTGAAACATCTCGCATTTAAAAATTTTAAAACACTACATTCCTTTTACAGGAGGACTTAAATACTTACAAATTACTGCTGTAATTACAAAAAAGGAGTCCGGGAACAATTTAACTCACAACTCTTCTGGAGTACCAACTATGTAAGCATAATGAAACCTTCGACTAATATTTTATCCGCTGTGATTACATCAGATAATAAAAATTGTGATAACAATTCATAAGTTAGATTTAATAAATTTACATCTAACTTTTGTGCTGCATGATAAGGAAGTTACAAAAATTCATAACGTATAACATATATCATATCACTTACTAAAGTTCAACTATTAAATTTTAACGTATTATTTCATATGTCAATGTGGAGAATTTTTATTTTATAAGTTGTGTAAAGAAATGTTTTCTTTATACATTTGTTGTAAAGTTTTAGATTTTTTTAAAATACATATAGTAGTGTAATAGATTAATGCCATCAAAAGTTTTCATGTTAATAAATAATTTGTGAAACTTTCTGAAAGTGAAGGAAAATAATATAAACACTTAAATAGTGGATTAATAGAGCTCGAGAAATATAATAAAATGTGAAAAAGTAATCTGTTTTCCTCAAATGACTGCCATTTTGACAAAAATGTACTTTTAAAACTAAATGGTGGTATAAAGACCAGAGAATTTAATGGTCTTTTTTAATATGGTGACCAAAATTGTTTGATACGTTGTTGACCGGGGGAAAAACGGATACGCGATTACAAGTCCGTGCAAGTTACAAGTTCTGCAGCCGCACAAGACACAATATTCTTTTTTATACACAAAAGAAAACTTATAAATATTTAAAATGTCAATAAATATAATGCAGATTCCGAATTTGATATATCTTTTCTTTGTAATCGAAGAAAAATTGTAAAATCCACGTAAAGTTTAGGCCAAAGAATAAAACCTCCCCTTAAATTTTTATATTATTTACATGATACTAGCCTTAGAAACTTAACATGCTTAATAAAATCATTGATCATAAAGAGTCTATTATCTCCCTGTACTCTTCCTTAAAAAAAGAATAAATAAATAAAATTCCAGAACCACCTTTTAGAAGAACTATACCATTCCTGTATTTTATTAAGGTATTTATGTAGAATTTTTTTCTAAGCAGATAATCAAAGAAGACATGAGATAAAATCAGCGTTATTTGAGTCAAAGTTTTAGAAGATTTGCACTAATGGCAATGTCAGACGTTTTTAAGATTACACAATGACGGCGAATTGTGTCAGTCACAACTGAAATTATAACATAACTTCTTTATTTCATCAAACCTAACTTTCAGATAACCGTAATTTTGATTCCACTGTTGAAGTCACCGTGATAGATTTTTCAATCATTTGCGGCACAAAATAGGACACAACGAAATCAAAATTTCTGCCATGCGACTCTTCTTCAACATTTCGTGGGAACAGTTACGACAGCAGCCATTATATGTTGGTGATCATCAGTCTTGCCAATTTAGCGGATTTTTTAATTCAGTTTTACCATTTATTATCAGAAAGTTCGGACAGTAATTTTCGCTTCATTTATACAAAGGTCAGCGTTTAATGATGCAGAAAGTACTATTCGGAAGTTTTAAAATAATGTCGAATTTTCTAAAAATATATATAAAATCTGTTTTTTTCCCAACACTGTTCGAGGTGCATTCACATTATTAGACTGCTTACTATAGGTGCAGATTCACTGTCGCCAGTCGCCACGTGGCGACTAAAGTTTTTACTTTGGCGACTATTTTTTGTGTCAGTCTCGATCCTTTTGGCAAAAATCGCGTTTTTTCCTGCTTTCCTTTGACGAAAATCGATTTTTTTTCCGCGATCATCTGATGAAAAGTATGTTTTTTCCCCTATCCTCTGACGAAAATCACTTTTTTAGCAATCATCTAACGAAAATCGCTTTTATCTGTGATCCTTTGACGAAATTCAGGTTTTTATAGCGATCCTTTTGCGAAATTTGCAGTTTTTTCGCGATGCTTTGACAAAATTTGCTTTTTTCTCGATAATTTGACGAAATTTGAGGGAGAGAGGTTGCGATCCTTTGATAAAATTCCCATTTTTTCTGCAATCTGTTGACAAAATCCATGTGTTTTTTCTAGAAATGTTTGACGAAGTTCCTGTAGATTTTGCGATCCTTTGACAAAATTAGCGGGTTTTCTGCGATCCGTTGACAAAATTCTGCATTTTTTCTGTTATCCTTTGACGATTTTCACGTTTTTTTTCTGCTGACGATTGACAAAATTTGTTTATTTATTTATTTATTTATTTATTTATTTATTTTTTTTTTTTTTTTTTTTTTTTTTACAATTTGTCGAAATTCTCGATATTTTTCCGTGATATTTTTTTATGTCCGAATTTTCGGAATCGAATGCCTTAAATTTTCGGAAAATTCCGAACAGAATCACGTTTGTGGTAAGATTTTTTAAAAATTATTTAAAATAATTTTTCTTGTGTGTTCTTGAAAACAAATGTTTGAAGTGTATTTTGATTGTTATAGTGCAAAATACGTCACACATTGAAAATTCTTTTTTATATGTACTCTTATATGACAAATTAAAATAAGAATCATTGCTTTCCTAATATTCCCACTACCATGATTGCTCAGCTTATAAATATTTTTTTAAGCTTCATCTTGTCGAACTTTATCTTCTGACTGTACATAGCTTAAGATTTATATTGCACTTAATTCATGTCTAAATTAAAAGAATTGTGTGATTAAATTATACACATTTTTTAATTAGTTTTTTTTTTTTTTTTTTTGGGGGGGGGGGGTATTGTGTATGTTATTTTTCACTTTGAATTCCTAAGTTTTTTCTCGATATAAGCGCTATTGCTTTTATGCGTATCTTATACAATGTGGCGGCTGGATTATTTCGTTTTAGGCACCACTCGCTCCTTAAAAATTTTGGTAATCTGCACCTATGCGGCTTACATGATAATATTACAAATGAACAGCAACACGAAGTCTTACTCTTGAGCAAAGTGGGGAAATCAATTACAACAATGTAAAATAAAGTGAACTAGAACAATGTAAATATATATTGCAGTCATTAAGTCGGTTGTACTAAACTTAAGGAATGAATTTTATTTCAAACTCCTTATTTCAGAGAAAAGAAGTTGAAAAGAACAGTGATCTTTCTATTAAGGTGACATTAAAAATCCTTTCATAAATTTAAAATGGAAATTTTCTGATAAAGAAACATTGCTTTTGTACAATAAAAATGTTGTAACATCCGTACGACTAAATTTGACATAAGGTATTTAAACAGCGGTAACACAAATGTTTTGTTAAAAGTTATTAAAATAGGGAAAACATACACTAAATTCTCCATGGCAAGATTTTTTATGAACACATTCCAGAATCACTATGTTGATACTAGCACGTTATATATTACCAATATATAATAATAGGTTCTACAAGGCCCTTACTACAGCGTACGTAATTCACACTGCCAAAAATTATAACATGGCGACATTATAAGGGTAAAATATATTAAAGCCATGGCCCTTATTATATATACTTCAACTATTGGTACGGGTAAAAAGATATTTAATCATTCTTTAGAAGAACTATACAAAAATATAAACTCACAAAATCTTCCTTTAAGTACACAGTAAATTCAACAAAAATGTTTTCTCGTCCACTCTCTTTTATCAGATGTTACAGAATCTTAAGGACAGAGTCAGTGTATTGTATCTTTTAAAGAAGTAATCTTACACCATATAGTGGGATTTCAAAATGTGCAATTTTTCAACTTTACGCTAATAAGTATAATCCTAATAAATTTTTACAGGAATATATCTCTATAATTTCTGCATAATATGATAGACAGTTATATTTTATTAAATACCTGAGTCATACTTTTGAAATAATTAGTTAAATTAACATTAAATGCGTAATCAGAGGGGTTTTCTGATAATAATAATAAAAAAAGAAGACGTAGTCGAATCAATATTTTGAAAAAACATTTTACATATTTTATTAAGTTATATAAATTTATCAAATTTATTATGACTACTTTCAATCGCTCAAAACAATAACAAATTTTTACTCCAACTACCACTATGTTATATAATACTCACAAGAAATTATAATTTTATAAAACTGTATATTAATATCTTTAACTCAAAAAGGAATCCTAATTTTCTGAAATTATAACATTTATTTAATTCGTATAATAAGAATTTTAACAATCCGTGATCGTTTTTAAAGTACAATATTATTTTTTAATTTCTTTCATTACTAAACATTAAAATAGTTTTAATTAATAATGAGTATTTAAATTCAGAATTAAACTACATTTTCAGCTTGAATGTTTAGTTAATACCTAAAATGCTAAGGTATAATTTCTGGCATGAGATTAGAATATTTTTTAAACATTAACTTATGACAGCAGGTTTGTTATTTTAAAACATTTTTCATTTCTCTTGTGTTGGAAGATTTGCAAGACAAACTAAAGTTGTTAATCAGTTCAAGTGCTTAGCGAGCGATAAATGACAAAACACTCTTTTATGACAGACGGTTATCTTGAGCAACCACTTTAGGCTATGTGCAAAGACTTTACATGTCATATTTGAGTAATCAGTCTTAATCTTTTTTTTTTTCAGTTTTTAAGGAAAATACAATACTTCAGTCGATACTTTCTTTATTTTATGTATAATTTTTGCGCGTGTATGTGTATACGTATTAAAAGCGTATACTTATTTTTTTGTTTATATATAAACTCGTATACATATAGATAAAGCAGAGAAATAATTAAACAGCAAAGACAGATAAAATTATGTACTTGTGCTGATTTGTAAGATTGTAGGGATATTTAAAGTTTGAAAAATATTTAAATAATTTCTCTTATACAGTGTTTTTAGATTTGATTATAGATTATATTTGGACAATCGTATTTAAAAACTCATAATATTTATCTAAGGAATCTAAAACAGTTGCTTTTAACTTCTAACGCTTGTGAGTAAATTAATAATTTTCAAGTGCGCGGTTATGAAAACATCTTTTATATTGTCATTATAAAAGTTTTAATAAATAAGCAAAATCTGTCAAATATAACAGGTGGAAAAATAGTATGAAATGATATGTAAAATTTTTAGTTTAGGGCGATTCTCAAAAGGTGGGTACTGGACACAAGTCATAACTTTAAGCCTTTCAAACATAACTTTAATTATCATTGACTTTATTTTTTTTTACACTGAGTTTTTAATTCTATTCAGAGACAAAAAAAAATGACATAATTTATTGTAAAAGCTTTGTACAAATATCTTAAAATTTTATTATTTTATGCAAAAGAGGCCAATTTCGGACATTCATAACGTTAACTGCTCCAATGTACCACCAAGAAAAAGAGGTTTAACTTTTTTCCAGGTGGTTCTAATAGTAAACAACGAATGCATAAAGGAAACGGATGATTTTTTGATAATTTCGTTAAGAGATGGTAGGCTGATTTATTGCTTTTTTGAAGATAGAAGGACTTTTCTATAAAGACTTTTTCTGTATTTTGTTACGTCCGAAAGTAACGCACGTAACAAAGCATTTGATTTTATTATTATTATTACTGGATAACAAAACGTTAATTATACATATATATATATGTATACAGACACATTTACTACATTCTTAGTCTTAAGAATTTTTTAAATACTAAGAGCAACGTCCAAAATCTGCAAATGTCCAAAATTTGTAACGTGCACAACTGCTAATTAAATGCTTTAATCATTAATTTTCCAGAATAGTTGCTGTCTTTTAATATTTGTGTATAATTTTGTAGACATACTATTAAAAATATTTATCTATACTAATATTATAAAGAGGTAAAAATTGTTTATTTGTAGGAGGTAAGCTCTGGAACTACCGAACCGATTCCAAAAATAATGGTATCAAAATGATGGTGTTAGTCCAACTTAGAACATAGGCTATATCTTATGTTCGTGCCACTGGCGAAAAGGGGGTGCAGTAGCAAAAAACGTTCTAAAAATGCGATTTTTGTGTTACTGAAGGGTCTAGAAACATGAAATTTGGGATGGTAGTTACTTACAAAATACTAATCATCTCTAAGGACATTTCTTTAAAAAAATCGAAATTAAGAAGGTGTGAAAATGCGCGAAAAGCATTCTAAAAAACGTTCTAAATGGCGATTTTTACGTAATCTCAAGAAGTACCAAACCGATTTTCAAAAAATAGTATCAAAATGATGGTGACAACACTTGCTCTAACATAGGCTACATTTTATGTCGGTGCCATTACCCCTAAAGGGGGGTGCCTGAGCAGAAAAACATTCGAAATTGTGATTTTTGTGTTACTGAAGGGCCAGATACAGGGAATTTGGCATGGTAGTTAAGTTACTTATTAGATATAAATCATCCTCCAAGAATATGTCTTAAAAAATTCGAAATTTAAAAGGGGTGAAAATGCGCAAAAAGCATTCTAAATAACGTTCTAAATGGCGATTTTTACGCAATCTCAAGAAGTACCAAACCGATTTAAAAAATAATGGTGTCAAAATGATGGTGACAACACTTGCTCCAACATAGGCTACATTTTATGTCGGTGTCATTACCCACAAAGGGGCTGCAGGAGCAAAAAATGTTCGAAAATGCAATTTTTGTGTTACTGAAGGACCTGGAAACAAAAAATTTGGAATGGTAGTTACTTATAAGATATAAATGATCTCTAAGAAGATTTCTTAAAAAATTCGGAATTTAAAAGGGGTGAAAATGCGCGAAAAGTGTTCTAAAAAAAAACGTTCTAAATGTCGATTTCTACGCAATCTCAGAAAGTACCCAACCGATTTCAAAAGTAATGGTTGGAAATAGATGATGACAGCCCTTGCTCTAATATAGGATGTACTTCATGTCGGCGTCACTACCACCTTGCGGTGAAATTTTAAAAACTTTCTAAATTGTGATTTTTGTGATACTGAAGGGGCTAGCAACTTGAAATTTGGCATTATAAATACTTATGAGATGTAAATGCTCTCTGAGAAGAATTCCTTAAAAATTTGAAATTTAAATGGGGTGAAGATAAACCAAAAGCGTTCTGAAAACGTTCTAAATAGCGATTTCTACGGAATCTCAGAAAATATAAACCGATTTCAAAAGTAATGGTTTCAAATTGATGGTGACAGTCCTCGCTCCAACATAACCTATATTTCACTTTGTTGTCACTACCACCTGGGAGTTACAGGAGCAAAACATGTTCTAAATTGTGTTTTTGTGTTAAAGAGGGGGTCTAACATTTTAAATTTGGAATGGTAATTACTTCAAAGTTGCAAATGCTTTCTAAGAATAGTCGAAAGAAAATTCCAAATTTAAAAGGATGAAGTGAGAGAAAAGCGTTCTATAAGCATTCTAAATTACGATTTTTATATAATCGTATGAAATACGAAATCTATTTCAAACATAATGGTTGCAAATTGATAGTAATAGAACCTGCTCAAACATAAGCTATATTTTACGTCGGTTACACAACCCCTAGAGGGTTGCAGGAGCAAAAGACTTTCTAAATTGCGATTTCTGCGGTACTGAAAAGGCTAGAAACTTTCAATATATAGCGCGGTAGTTACTTATAAAATATAAATGTCCTCTAAGAACAGTCGAAAATAAATTCGAAATTAAAAAGGGATGTAGCAAAGGGAAGGAGCGAAAAGCATTCTAAAAGAGTCCTAAATTACGATTTCTATGGAATCTCAGGAAATAATAAACCTATTACAGAAGTTATTGGTTTCGAATCAAGAGGGATAGTCTCTGATCCTATATGGGCTATATTTTATGCCGCGGTGTCACTACCACCAGGTTAGCAGGAACAACAAGAAAGCCTTTAAAAACAACTAAATTCCGTTTTCTATAGAATATTAGGAAATACCAACCGATTTCAAGGTTAATGTTCGCAAATTAATGGTGACAGACTCTGTTTCAACATTTTTCGAGACGTTCTATTTCAACTCTGTTTCGGCATTTTATGTTGATGCCACTAACACCAGACAATTGGTAGACAGTTAGACAAGAAGTTTGGAATTTGCCATGATGGTTAATTTTAAGATGTAAATGTGTTAAGATGGTTTCTAAAAAATTCAAAACTTCAAATGAATACTGAAATGAGCATAAAAGTCTCAAAATACTTTCTAAATTATCATTTATTTGGAATTAGTTTTTGTTCTTCTTATTAATAAAAATCTCATTTCTGTCTATTGCACTTTTATAATGAAGTTTAGTCAAACTGTGGCTTAATTTGTAATTTTTGAATCAATCCAAAAAGTGTTCTTCTAATAAAAAAATCATGCAAATATCATTTGGCAAATTTCACTATTACGCGAGCAAAGCCGTGAGGTTTGCTAGTATATTATATTTATAGAGAAAATACTATACTATTAAAAAAATTTGGCCTTAAATTTGAAAATTTTAAAAATTACATATAGTTTACGTTTAAAGATCCCACCTTTTGAGAATCTCCCTTTAATATTTTCTAAGAAAATACGAATTAATCGTTAACATTATAAATATAAGAGACTTAACGCATTTAACTGCAATTAATGTATATTTTTTATATAAAAAATAATAATAGATTACATATTGTTATGTTGTAAATGTATTTGTATTATGTTTTAACATTATTATAAATGTGAAATGTTATATATATTTTTTTTACTATTCCATATTATTTACTAGTTTGTGTCATTATATGCATAGATAGTAATTCCTTAGTTTCCCTTATTCTCTGAAAGAAAAATGAAGGAGAAAACGTTATAGAGAGCGACAGTTTTAAGGCAAAATTACTTCTATTACTTGCTTAGAAAATTACATTGTTTTTATAATATTAGTATTTGATTTTAATTTTAATACTTACACAAATGTGAAATGTTATTTGATGAAACTGATCACTTTGAGTCTTTTTAATTCTTAAATTTTAATATTAAAACTTATATTTACTTTCTTCTTTATCTTATCTTACTGCAAACTATACAATGTTTTTTTTTTTTGTTTTTTTTTTTTCAACAACATTAAATTATTGACTTATTGTCGTTTTCTTTTCAGCTATATTCAAAGGGTTTCTCTTGCCCGCTAAATGTTCTTATAAAACACTATTTATAAAGTATATATAATAAAAACTTTCCTATGAATAATTTTGTTTTGCAAATTTTGTAGATAAAGATGACATGTTGTATTTAAAGAAGAATTTGTTAAAATTATTGTTGTTAAATTAATTTTTTTAAAGTACTCTTTAATTTTCAGTGCAATGGTTTTTCAAGTAGGATTTCTTCTTCAAACCGTCACATATCACATGCCTTAGGCAGTTTTCTTTTTTTTTAGAAAAAAAAATATTCTTACGTTAATAATGTTAATAGTAACTACCCAAATATATTTACTGAAGTTTAACGAATATGTCGTTGTCTTGAATCGAACGAACAATGTTATCCGTGGGCTACTTTTTTTAAATTCAGATTTCTTGATTGTTTTTTTTTTTTTTTACTTTTATTGGTGATTACTTTGGTGATTACTTTTTTTAAATAGTAAAATTCGCCTTATTTAATGATATATTAATTAACGCGAAAACAAGGGGAATTTTACAATTTTAGAAAAGTTGTGCCAATCAAGGAATCTGAATTTTAAAAAAGTAGGCCCACTGGCAACACTGCGAACGAATGCTATAATTTTGCGTACTAATCAATTCACACTCACAGGACAATGGGCTAAGGAAGAGTTTTATTAGATGTTTAGTAAATATCGAATTACAACAAGATTTAAAAGATATTAAAATTTTCTAACATTTTTAGCGTTTTATCATATACGATTCGTTCAAAAAAGTAGCCTATATTTTAAATTTAAAGAGTGAAATACATGTTTAATATAGAAAAATCGCACGGTGCAATGAGAATTAAGAATACTTTTATTATTATAATTATTACTAACATAAATGAAGAACATAAATGAAGTCATAATAAGAAATGCATAGACATAAATTACAACACTAGGTGTAGATAGTAACAAAAGTGATTGTTAAGACAAACTAATACTCAATAAAAATACATGTGCTATTAATGGTTCATCAGACCCGAACGGGTTAAAATGATTAAAGATTAAAAATTAAATATTTACATATGTGTCCATAAAAGGACAAATAACAAAAAATGAGCATATTAAAAAAATAATAAGTTGCTTTATTAGACCAAATTCACCTTAAGCGAAAAGTAACATTTAAAGACAGGAAACAGGTGTTACAGTTCTGCTGCAGAAATAAACACCTTTTCGTCCTCTGTCACAGAGAATGAACGTGTTTTGTGCTCGGATATGCATAATTGTGTGTATTCTTCCTTTTATAATTCATAGCTATTTTTGAAAAATAATATAAAGCTTCTTTACAAGAATCAGAAAAAAAGTATTTAAATATAAAAACAAACAAAAACTAGAAATTAAAAAAAAATGTCTTTATAAAAGTTTTTGAAAAGATAAATTTAACGAAGCGGTGTGAATACTTTTAATTAAGCACCATCGTGTAATTGAGAGTAAATTCAGAAAAGATATTTTCAGAAAAAATATATGCAAGTATTTTTATTAAGGTCATTCATAAAATATGGCATAAAAAAAGAAAGTTAGATTGATATTCTATTTTCACTATGTGATACCGATAAAATATCTTCATACGTAATACTTTCATTCACACAGATATATATGAGGAGTAAACATTCAAACCGTGTTTTCTCACAAAAAAATAAAAAATGAGTTATTGTTAGTTTTATGAACTCTGTGTTAAATTGCACATAAATAAGCGGGGTTTTATAAATATTTTTTTTCCGATTATGAACCAATTTTAAAACTTGCGTTTCAGTCAAAGTGTTCCTCTCAAGTGTTTCCTCCAAAGCCTGCATTCAATTAAACATTGATTTCTCCAGTATGCCCAGTGTTCTCGCTGGCTTTTGACCAACATTAGCGATTTGGCGAATAAGAAATAAAAAACAGTAGCCAAATGAAAAGAAATTAAACCATAACTTTGAAAAATTGGGTGTGCTCGACAAATCGTTTACTACAATCGTTTACTGGGCAAATCGTTACTTAATAAACGATTTGTTCAGCAAACCCAAATTTTCAAAGTTATAGTTTAATTTTGTTTAATTCGTCCTCTCCCCCCCCCCCTTTTTTTTTTATCCGCTTCATTTGAACTCTCCCGGAGCATATGGACGGTTTTTGATTCGTCTCCCTGTGAGCACGTGAGACCGACTCCGTGGCTGTTTGTCAACAGTGATTTTCATTTCGCTGTTGACGGTCGGGATGTGAGGTGCGCCTTCTGGCTCTGCCTCCACCCTCTTTTATTCCATGGTTTTAATTTATTTTTATCTTTGATTTATAAGCACTGATGACATATAGCACATAAGCACTGATGCCTTAGAGACTTCGAAATAGCTATATGCTTTTTAAAATTACTTACATTTGTGTTTTTTAAACGTTGTTTCTCTCTTTTTAATATATTGACACAAAGTACAACCCTCTCCCCCTTTTATGTGCGTTTTGTTACTTTGCTTATTCATATTGACTTTTTTCAAAGTATACATTTGTAGAGTCTCTTTTTACATTGATAATGTGTTGTTTTCTATTTTTCTTTGTTTTGTGTGTCCCTGGGCTTGCACTAAAGCTATAAAGCTGTAAAGCTTAACTACTCGAGGTGTTTGCCCATTTATAAATTTATTGCACATGATCGCTCTATATACTACAATCTTTTATGTAATTTTTAATTTAAAAAAAAAAACAGTTTTTTTGTGCTTATTATTCGAACGCCTAATATAAATTACATATTTAAAGTGCACCAATTTTCAATAATTCAAAATAAGAAAAGAAGTTGTGAAATATTATATGCGATACATGAGGCTTTTATTCATTTTTTTTTTTTTTTTTTTTTTTTTTTTACAATAAAATTATAATTTCCTGTTGGGGGAAAACCTGCATTTGCATTAAAAAATTGTTTTATATATTACGGCACATTTTATTGGTCTGTAAAACTTAATGTAAGATTTTATATTTAAGCATTCCCATTTCCCTAGAACTAGAAAAAAGAGCATAAATTAATAATGATTGAAAAGAGAATCGATTTCGCAACACCATAGCAAAGCCTATGTATGCAACATATCATGGAAAATTTAAACTATCCAATTAGGAGGAAGTATGTTCAAACTCGAAATTTCATATTAATGTTTCTGGCATCAATAAATTCGGTATTATGAATATCAAACGCTGTCTACTGATGAGTGAAGGCTGTAATAAGTTAACATTTTACAGCGTGTTTCAAGTGAACAAAGGAAATTTAGATGCGAAACTCATTTCATTTTCGAATTTTAAAGAAAGATAGTATGGTGGATTTAGCCTACATCTGCAATCAAGAGTAACAATTAGACGGCTGCTGGAACAAAAACAGTTTTTTTCAATTTTACATAGTTTAAATAAGGAATACTTACTGACGTGTCCAAAATACGTAAATAATTCAATATTTACCACATATATTGTTATACTTGTATTCTTATGACAAACACATTACATTAATAAAGGATGAAAGTCAAATGTATTTTATTTTTTATTAGTCTTGTATTCAGATTGCAATTTTATTTGTGATCTCTGTATACTGAGTGTAAGCGTCTAATTCTCTTTTGATAGAAATCAAATAAAAAAATTATGATGAGGCACAAATAACTTTCCAAATATATAAAAATATTTATAATCAGCTGTAAGTATAACATTTAATAAATGTTTAATATTTTTCCGATTTCGAAACAAAAAACATATTTTGATGTATTTTTTCTCATTTAAAATCGTAAAATGTTTTAAGGGGAGGTCCTATTTCTTTGAATATAAAGCTTGTTTCAAAATATTCCAAATTCTTTACTACGCTTTTTGCTCTTTGAGCATATCACCGCTCGTTGAACATAAAGCTCGTGTAGAACTTACATCATACTTACTTCATACTTACATAAACTTACATCAAGTCTCCATATCATACTTTATAACTGGGCAACACTTTTCCGAGAACTATTCGACGGATTTCTGACTTTTATATTTAAAGGAAAAATAATCTTTTTTTCCTGGAGTATAATTATCATTGATTAATTATTTTTTTTAACTCACAAAAAGTAAGAAAAGGGCGAAAATGAATTTTTGTTTTTCAAATGACAGTCACTTTATCAAAAATATATTTTAAAAACTAAATATTGGTAAACGCTCCATAGAATTCAATGTCCTTTAATAATTTAGCAACTAATTTGTATCAGATCCTCCTCACCGGAAAAAAACTTTCGCACGATTGGAAGTTCAACTACAGGTACTTCCTGTCCTTTAAGGCGTATTTCTTTCGTTTTTTAAACAAAAAATTAAATACAGAAGTTAAATGCAAATAAATATAATGCAAGAATTCCGCAGTTGATATCTTTTTTCTTTGAACAAGTATAAAAACAAGTATAGAAACAAGTTGTAAAGATCACGTGAATTTAGGTGAAAGAGGTACAACGTCCGCTTAGGTCGAATTTGTAATTTTCATTAGTGTTTTTTCACGTTAAAAATACAGTACATAAGTGTGCATAAAAAAACGGCCTAAATTTAAATTTCAATAATTGAAAACAATAAAACAGAATCTGAAATAAGTGATATGCATAAAAGCAGTTCATAAATTTTATATTAAAATGAATTTTAAAATAATATGAATAGCCATTAATTTTGTGATTTCATGATAAAAATTCATAAATAATTACCAGAAAACGCCATTCTGGAGACAAGAACAATAATTTTATATACTACATAATAAAAGTAATAGAAATCACACTGTAAATTCATTGCAAATATAAATTATCTAATTAAATGTTTTGTACAATTATATAAACGCTGACCAAAGTTACCATTAAACGTGAATCTAAACTGTACAAGAGCGTTCCTAGAAAAACAAACGGAAATCTGTAAATTAGATTAGTACATAAAGACACTTCGCAAACTTGGATAACGTTACTGCAATGTGAATTCTAATGGTATGGGTCTTAAAAGTACTTTGACCGGATTTGAGAAAATGGTGGTTTTTAAGGGGAAAAGACTTCCTTAAAGTGCTATCGCAAAAATATATAAAATATTTCCACATGTAAAACCGAATTTCCTTCTATTAAAACAGGATTATGGAATAAAAAAATGGTCAGGACGCCCACCAAAGCTGTCTGAAGGGGTGCAATGAAGGGGAACTGTGCAATAAGAGAACACCTTCAATGAGTGATTCACAAAACCTTCATGATATCCACTAACAGCGTATCAAGTACTTTGACAGGAGTAGTAAGAAGCTTTCAGGCATTGAAGTACAATAAAAAAAATCCAAACTAAAAAGCACCAGAAAATTGCATAGACTGGGAAAAGCTCATATGCCCTGGAACATAGAAAATGGAAAAGGAAAATTTTTTTATTAAAGAAAATCAATTTGGATAGACCTGTTGGTTGGTCATATTACTGGCAAGATATGCGCATGGCGCCTGAAACATTTTTTAAGCTGCTGTAAGGCGGCGGCTCACTCATGGTTTGGGCTGTTTTGGATTTGTTGTTAAAGTCAATACAGCGTTTCCCTCTGGCAGAGTGAATGCATTAATATGCCAATGTCTGCTTGAAAATAACGCTGTTGTTTACTAAGGTAATTGGTTGACCTTTCTGAATATTGCATGAAGACAATGTTTCAATCCACACGGCAAATAGTACTGAGTTTCTGAATAATGTCGAGTATATGATGGCGTACCCATCTATTTATCGGTTTTAAACCCAGTGGAAAACATGTGGTGTAGATACTACTGGTAACAGCGGTATATTCAATTAGAAAATAATATGGCACAATTAAGGTTGGTTGGTTGGTTGTGTTTATGACGGCCAATTATCAACACGAGGAATATAGCCCTAAGGGGTGGGTGCCCTCCGTGGGGTCTTTCTAAGGGAACCTAACCCGTATTTACGCATGGAAATCGAAGGTTTCGAAGAAAACCACGAAAACTCCGAAACGGTTAGGCCGACGGGCGCGATTGGGTTCGAACCCAGCACCTCCCGTCTATCAGCTTCGAGAGCAGAACCTCTCAGCCACTGGTGGGGCTATGACACAATTAAATCATTAAAAGATGCTGTCATCTCTTACTGTGAAGAAATCAACCAAAATACATTAAGAGTCTTGGTCGGCTCCCTGTCTATTCGTGTTTTTCCATTAATTAAAAAATCTCGTGGGCACACTAGCTCCTAAGTTGTATTTTGGGTGAGTTTTTATATAATTTTGCAACACCTCAAAATAAAGAAATGCAGTTTACTTAATCTAAAATCGGTTGTTTAAATTATGATTTGTTAAAAAAAAAAAAAAAAAACATTAAAATTTGTGCTATTTTAAATATTGCTGGCTTTTACGTTTATTTTGTACCTTATTTTCTTCCTTAAAATGATGTCGAAATTAATATGGACACCAAGATTTTATTTGTTCATATGAATGATATAAATTCCCAGATTTAGCGTCCAAGCATATCAATGTAAAGCTCAGTATTAGTAGATCCATCCGGTATTCTTCGTGTTAACAAGGGATTAGTTGTAGGGAGAACTTTCGAGTAAAATAAACTACAGATAAGTTACTCATATTTTAAAATCAGTGGTAACACCTTTGTAATTAAGAAATTAACACCCATTACTTAACCCATAATTGCGTGTAATGAATTTAAAACCGTATTATGCTCTAGTAATTTTCAGTAAACAAGATTTTATCGATCATGAAGATGTTCATCTTCACATGACATTTTAAATTTTGTATAAATCATTCCAGATATTAAATTTAAAAATAAAAGTTCGTATCGTTCTTCATATTTACATTAGTTATATATTAATGTTTTAAAATAATCTATTCACAATAAGTTATATCCATTCATTGAAAGTATTATTTTTATTTTACAAATATGTCTTCTTTTTACAAAACTCTTCTTTTGCAATTTTAATTTCAGTTGATTATTTTCCAAGAAAACTACTGTTTTGTATAAATTTGTGAAATGCGAATTTTAGATATCTATAAAAAGCTATTTCATTCCTTGCCAAAAAATGTTTAAGATGATTTTCAGGATGTTTCAGATAAAAAACGACAATCATTTCTAGTAATGTTTGTAAATTACATTATTTTAGACATCAATGTATATTAGATAAAACAGAGTGGACTCTTAAATGCATAAAAAAAGAAGTAATTTTATTTATATTAAAAATTTGCATTTTTCTGAATTTAAGCAATTCTTTCAATTTTTCTGTATATCTTCGCTTGAATGGAGGTTCCAAACAGATAATATTGCAAAAAAGAATACTTGAGAAAACCAAATCGTTTGCAATATAAACTGAAATACATAAAGCATTAAGATGCAAGTAAACATACTTGCATCATTGATTGTTTTCATCTGCCACAAAATTTGAAACGCCCGATTTCGAATAGTTCATTGCAGAGAATACCAACAACTGTTCAATAAATTTACATACAAATATAAAATCTTAATGGGATAAATGTTTACTTATACAAAATTTTTTACATTTTACTATCTAAAATATTGCTTTACATAAAGAAAACAAAACACTATAGAAAATTAAGAGATCACTGTTATCGCTAATCTGCTATACCTTAAACAAAAATAGAAAATTAATAGATGATATAGCAAACACACGATTTTAATTGTTAATTTTAAAGCTTCTTTTCCTGAAAAGAAAAAAATTCCCTTAAAAGTAATTTTACCGTAGTTAAATTGGAATTATTTTTTGTAAACAACACCATTCACAACTAAATGCGCACTTAACAATATAGCTTCATTAAACTCTGCTACGGAAAGATTTCAGATAAGTTTCAACGTTAATTCGATCTGTAGTGAATGTAATTATTTTATATTGTATTCAAGAACTGGAAGAAAGATTTTTTTCTACTATTGAAAAAATTCTTGAAAGCTTAAAAATATCTTCTTTTCTCAACTGAATTTAGTCACAAGGAAACGTTAAAAATACTGTTTTAGGATTATGCATATTTTTTATAGTGCGGGATTTGAAATTAGACATGACTTTGACATTAAATGATGAAATATATGTCTTTTCTCTACTTTTACTTAATAATATATATTTTGTGACCACACTGTTAAAAATTTGCAGCATTCTGTGAGGTCATTTGACCGTTTTTTCCTAAAACGGTTACACAACCGTAATTTAACACTATTCTGACCATATTATTGGCCATTTTATGTTCAGCATATAGTTAAATTATGGTTATGAAACCGTTTTTTCAAAAAACGGTCGAGTGACCTGCCAGAATGCTGCAAAATTTTTAACAGTGCACTGAAAAGAACGTTCGTGTAACAAGACGATTTTTTTTTTCATTATATCAACTTTCATGACTTTATTTGATGTTACATTTTTCCTAAACGTAAATTTCTAAAGTCTTATTATTCTTAAAGAATTTTGATATTTTTATTATCTGAGATATTTTTCCGTTTTTTTTTTTTTTTTTTTTTTTTTTTTTTCCTACAGTTGCATTAAAATAACTTAATTTAGAAAACATGTCTTTTAAGTTTTTAATTAACTCAATGCCTTGTAAACCACCACTTTTACAAATTCCCACTTATTATAGTAATTTTAACAATATTAACATCTAGGATTATTTCTTAATGTAGTTAAATGTTAGATTTTACCCGTCTTCCAGTAAAAAGAAAATTACCGGTATCGTGTAATGCAAATACAACAAACATTGTTGCCACCCACCTAAAATATGTGAAACATGTAGTACAATTACATTAAAATAATTTAATTCACAAAATATACTTTTTAAGTTGTCTGTTAACTCAATACCTTGTAAACTACCACTTTTATACATTCCTACTTATTATTAATTTTTACAATATTAACATTTAAGATTATTACTTAACGTAGTTCAAAGTTTGATTTTACCCGTTTTCCTGTAAAAGAAATTTTCCGATCTCGTGTAATGCAAATATAACACATGTTGTTGCCCCACAGCTAATGCATATAAAATATGTAGTACAATAAACATCACATTTTATGCAATTTTTAATGATAAAGAATTAATTTTGTAAGCAGTATCGTCCTAGTGCAAATATTTAAAGTATTATGAAATCTGAAGTATATTTTTTTCCTACAGTTGCATTAAAATAACTTAATTTATAAAATATATTTTTTAAGTTCTCAGTTAACTCAAAGCCTTGTAAAATACCACTTATAAATTTCTACTTATATTAATTTTAACAATATTAATATCGTGTAATGCAAACACAACAAACGTTGTTGCCACCCAGAAAATGTATATGAAATATGCAGAATAGCATAGCATTTGTAGAATATACATGTAGAATAATATATAGAAATATGTATAGTATATAATATATATGTATATATATATATATAAATATTATAGGTTGGTTGGGTGGGTAGATGTTAGAGTACGGAGGAGGGTGGTGTTGTCTGGATAATACGCAATGGTTAATTATTTAAAAAAAAGGGGGGCTCTTGTATTATTACTATATTTTTGTTATGTATTTTATATGGATGTTGATTTGATATTTTATATGTAAATTGGAGAATTTCATTAATATTATAATTAGCTTAATTATTCATTAATCTAATTTACAATTATTTGTTATTAAATTTTAATTTAATAAGGACAATATCATATTAATTACTAATAGTATGCCATTCTTATAGTGAATAATATACATATAAGTATGTTTAATATAAATATAGTTATACTGTATGCATTAAAATTGGGTAATTATTTTTATTATTATTCCTCTATTCTTTTTAATATTTATTATCGGTTTAATGTTTTTGAATGTCCCAAATTCATACTTTATGGATTTTTATGGATGTCTGAAAATAATCCACATTCTATATTTGTGCTTTTTAAGTAATGGGAATTTAAGTATCATTTAACTTTCTATATACTTCCACATGTTTTTTATTTCCTGTTCATTTTATAAATATCTTATATATAATTCATTAAAAAATAATTTTTATATTATTTTTAATAATTATTTATATTAATTATTACTGAATTTATTTTGTTTTATAGCATATAGCTATATGTTATATATTATCAATGTTCTAGAATTATTTAAACTCTTAGTTTAGTTTAAATAAGTTAGCTAATAGAATATATTGTATGCTTTTAAATTTTATTAACAATAGTTTTTAAATACATTGTGTGATTTATATTAGGTTTATAATTCTCTATATATAAGGATTTGTTTGGTTTTGCTGTTTAAACAGTTATTTACATTCAAATGCTTACAAATATTTATCTTGCGATAGATGTTTAATATAAGTAATAATAGATGGCAGCACCAAATTTGTCTCTTTCAGATTGCTCTAATTTTTAATTTTTCTAGCTCCATTTCAGTTATAATTTATACACCAGGGGGTATTTTTAGCTAAATTTTGACGATATTGTTAAACTGTTATCTATTAATTTAATAGTGCATTTTAAATAATGTAATTAATATCTATTTATTTTATATTAGATTAAATGTGTTTTACAAGGTATTTCAAATTTTATTTCAAAATGTATTAACTGCATCCTTTGGTATCATTTACTGTGATTTCTTAACTGTTTTATTCACCTTAATCTTTTTGATATACTGGTAGACATGTGCACATGGATTTTTGTAAAATACTAAAATATTAATCGGTATGGTGTTTATTATTTATATTTTATATCCTATAAATATTTAAATACGTTTTATTGATTCTTCCATTTCATATTATTTGTTTCTATTCTGCTTTCATTTTTAATCAATTCACTTGATTTTAGTGGTTGTTCGGGCACAGGGAAAAATAATTTTTAGCTTTAGCTTATTTTTCCCACAGAAAACAACCATTTTGCTTATATCATTGAATTCTGTGCCCTTGATAACGTAATTCAATGTATAAGCTTTTCAATTTTTGTCGGTGTCCACTTTTTTCTTTTTTCTTCCATAATAATTCTTATAATATATATTTTTTTAATACTTACAGCTTTAATTCATAATAATTGACGGTGGTAGGTTATGTTTAATTAATGGTAATATATATATATATATATATATATATAACCATTAATTAAACACTACCGACCATCATCAAAAACTGCAATATTGTGAATGATTGATTACACGCCATAAACCAACAATATAGAACTGTATGTGTAAAATAAAGTACCGTATACCTAATTACAAGAACTAACATGGAAGAAAAAAAAGAAGAATGTGGATTCCGAAAAAAATTGAAAAACTTATATATTGAATTACGTTTTCAAGAGTACAGAATTCAATGATATAAGCAAATCTGTTGTTTTCTGTCGGAAAAAAGATATAAGCTGAAAAAAAAATCCCTTGTGCTCAAACAACCAATATAATCAAAATAATAGTTTCAAGATGAATACGGAACATTATCAAATGGCATGAAATGGAAAAAAACTACAACCCATTAAATATTTAATTTACAGCAATAGAAATCTTACAAAACATACCGTATTAATTCCCAGTAGATTTTCAAAATGAATTCCCGCACATGGAATCCAAAAAGCATGATAAGATGAGGGGTTCATCTTCCGGTCCCGGGCCCTTTTCAGGCCCATTTGTCGACGCAAGGAACCACCCGTGAAGCAAGCCCCGCGACGCGTCCCGAAGGTCGCCGCCAGACAAGCTCCAACAGAGCGGAACCCCACGCAAACTCCGGCCAAACCGACACCGCTGCCCAGCGCACACGGTGACGGCTATTCCCAAGAAGAGACGAACGGCCGCTACGACAGTCCTCACCACCCAGCTAGAAAAACCAAGTGGTCCCTAAACTTGGTTACTCGAGCCGGTAGACCCCGCAAGCCATCGCAGGAACCAGACGCCTATAAAGACGCTGGGCCCACGGACTGAACCGAGGCTTCCCGACCCGAATTTAATTTCCGGACAGGCCCCCAAGATCAGATACCATTTTCCGGCAGAGACATTTTTGTGGGCCAGCCGATAGGAAAGTTAGTGAGGAGCCCCTAGCTTGAAAATCAGGGAGGACGGGGAAAATCCCTCCGGCCGTAAAGCGACCCAGCTCCTGGCTTTTCGCCCAAACCACCCGGCTCAACCGACGGAACCCCTCGCGGATCACGCCGGGAACCAGTTGGCCCAGACTAGGTGCCGTTAGCGACCCCAGGCGGGCACGGAAAGCTCCACCTAGACGGAATAGACTCCGCCTCGCTAGGGGGTCGGACGGAACGGAGTCCCGCCAGCCCCCACCGACTCGACTCCATCCTAGGACAGAGAAGCCAGTGGAGGCCGACAGAAGCCCGCCCGCCACTACCTTACCTCACGGCCGTCAAGGGTACCCAGGCCCGAAGGCCCCTGACCCCGTGCAGTGACCGACCGCTACCTTTGTTAGTGCGTTCGAAAGTTAGGTGGAGACACCTCTAGGTCCTCATCACCAGGCGAGGCAAACTCCGGTACCGCATAGACACGGAGGACCTGGATCGGACCAAGAGTTCACCCAAGGCACGATGAGCCGCCGCGTTACCGGCGAGCCTCCGGCCCGTTTCCCTGCGGGAGTAGTGTTCGATGGTGGACCTGCCGGCCGACCCCCTCCCATGGGGCACGGCACGACGTGGAGCAACCAGAACCATACTGGCCTCCCCACGCGACCGCTCCTTGGTCAACGGGGGGCACCGCCAAACCCCACCACCCTTAGGGTCGGCTCCCAACTGCTCCAGCTGAGGTCCTCAGAGGGATGAGCCACCCAAGTCATAAAGTAACCTGGGCGCTGTCCGAAACCCTCGCCCTTCGGTTGCTCCGGGAGTCCCTGCATGGCGTTTCCGCGAGCCCCGTCGTCACTAGCGAGCACCGAGGACTTTCCACTACAAAGCCCTCACTCATACTTCAGGCTCCCTCTTAGTCAATAGGTGGATGGGGTCCTATCGCCTTAGCTAGTCTTTGCCCGGCGACACCGTCCGGCCCTTAGACCGGCACCGGGATCGACCTATGGAGCGTCGCTACCCGGCTTGCCCAGAGAACCCGGGTGCCGGAGGACCGCACCTCATTACCCGCCGAGGCGGGCTACGGCCCTACGCACAACGTCCGTTAACCGTGGCCACCGTGCTCAACGCCTGTCGGAGATGAGCCTCTCGAGGAGGTGGCGAATCGTCCCCATCCGGCCCCCTCGCATTCGTACACAACGAACTCTGCCGAGCTTCCGGTCACCTCCCCCTCTCAAGGGGTCGGGTCGGAACCACCCGGAGGGGCGGCCACAAAAAAGCATGATAAGATTAAGGGGAATATAACAGTTAAGTTAACACAGAAATTAAAAGCTATGGAGTCAGTTAATTCATGTTGAAATATTGTGATAAATATAATTAATATAATATAAATAAAAAAAATAATTACATTATTTATAATACCTAAAAACAATTTTAAATTGTATAATAACAATTTTACAACATTGCCAATATTCAGCGTTAATTACCACCTAGGGAAAAAATTAAAATTATGACTATTAATAGAGGCTATTTAAAAATACAAAATTTATGGTGCTGCCATCTATTATTTTATATTAAAAACTATTATGATTATACAAATGTCACAGTAAGTAGAACCTAATACATGCTAATGAATTAAAATGTATCATCTGCATTCCTACACACATCCTAATATAAACAATACCATACTGTATTTCATTATTCAGAATTTTTTTTTAAATAAATTAAATGTTAATACAATATTCTATTACCATACCATTAAATCTGAACTGAGAAATTAAAAAACTTTTTTAACTTGATAATATATAGAATATAGGCTATATGCTATAAAATAAAATAAATTATATATTATAAAAATATAAGTCTTAATATTTAGCTTTACATATAAAAAATGAACAGGAAAGAAAAAGAAATAAATAAATAAATAAATTATAAAATAAATAAATAAAAATGGATGTTTATATAAGATTGTCAGATACTAAAATTCCAAATAGCCTAAAGATCACATATATAATGTGTGAATTATCCTTATATTAGTCATAAAAAAGCTAAAAAAATATGATTGTGCCAATCAAACATATAAACCGATAATTAATCATGGAATACAATGTTGAAAATAAAACAATATTAAATAGTATAGAGGAATAATAATAATAAAAACTATTTACTCAATTTTAATACATACAGTATAACATTAGTTAATCAAATAAACCAATATGCACAACAATCACTAAAAAGTTGGTATACTATTATTAATTAATATGACATTGTCCTGAGTAGACTAAATTAAAAATAAGTTAATATTGAATTTGATTAAATAAGTTAAATTTAATATGAAAAAAAAAAAAAAAAAAAGGAAAAGTCACCAATTACATATAAAACATCAAATCAACATCCATATAAAATACGTATTAGAAATGTAATATATATATATATATATATATATATATATATATATATATATATACACAGCCGGACCTCGTTATCCCGACACCCGGTTTTCACGTCACTTCGGTTACCACGTCAGTTTTTCATAGTCCAAATTTTCTGTATATGATTGTAATGTAAATAAACTACGGATTTTACGTCGTTGAATAATTTTCAACTCTGGATATCCCGTCGGTTTAGGAAAATTGTCCATTTTTCATATACCATCTTATAAACACGGAAAGTGGTAAGAAATGTCTTAACCAAACTTTTCATAAAAGTGTCTAATATACCCATTGAGATAAATGAGAAATTTTACTTCAATCTTTTATCTGAATATATAAACCAACAAAATAGGAATGACCCACTTAAGTTCCAGATGGACGTTTTAGCCAACTCGCGGTCTTTTTGTTCTGGTCCGGCGGCGCTTTCTTGTGCTTACACGCCGTTTATCATCCGACAAAAACCGAAGCATTGCATTTCATTGAAACAGTCAGGAATTATCTAACATCCGTTTCTGAAACAACGAATATTGATTACAATTCATTGTATAATATTGAAAAAATGTATTTTGGTAGCACATATAGGGACAAGCAAACCTTAATTCATCAATATTTCATGTACCAGTAAAAAACAAATCATCATAAATCTGACTTTTATTCTTTTCAATTTTATTTTTGTGTTTATTTTGTTTAATAATAATATTTTATTGTTTAAAAGAACAGTTATGAATTTAAAATAGTCATTAATTTATTAAAAATATCATTTATTATAAATATATTTTCTCCAACTCCGGTTATCGTGACACTTCACTTATGACTACACTTTTCTCTGGTCATTAAAGTGTCGGGATAACGAGCTTTGACTGGATATACTTTAGTTAATAAATTTAAAAGTGTTAATAGGTATTTCAATACAAATATTGTAATTATTTTCTATTTATATTATATTAATTGCATTTATCATGATATTTCAAAATGGATTAACTGCAACCATTAGGTTTTAATATCTGTGTTAACTTAACTGCAAAAATAACCTTAAAATTATCGTGCTTTTGGATACCATGTGCAGGAGTGTATTTGGATTAAAAAAAAACTGGGATTATATTAGGTATGTTGTGTAATATTACTATTTTTCATTGCTATAAATTAAATATTTAAAAGGTTGTATTGCTTTTTCCATTTCATGGCAATTTAATATTATTCTGTTTTCATCTTGAAACTATTCTTTTGGTCATATTAGTCGTTTGAGTACAAGAGAAAAAAAATTCAGCTTTTAGCTTTTTTCTCACAGAAAGCTACTATTTTGCTTATATAATTGAATTCTGTACTCTTGATAACATAATTCAATATATAAGCTTTTCAATTATTTTTATCGGTATCCATATTTTTCTTTTTTTCTTCCACATTAATTGTCGTAACATAGTACAAGGGACTATATTTTATGCATAGCAGCTTGTATATTCTATGTTTTTAGTATCCATGTTAAGTGTGTTGGGGGATACTGTATTATTGTCATTTCATTTATAATCACAATTTTGATGGTGGTCGGTAATGTTTATTTAATGGTTACATATATGTATATATATATAGTACCAAAACCACATACTACACTGCTCAAAACAATTAAAGGATATTTGAAGTTTTATATAAAATAAAGATATAAACGAAAATTTTTTTGCCGAAAATAGAAGAAGAGAATCACAAATGCAAATTTTTCTGGTTTTCAAACTGTGGAGTATGCAAATTTTGAGTTCGACGTCAAAAACGTCGCTTCAGCGGCAGCGAATGAAATTTGACTTTCAACTGGATAAAAGAGAATGAAGACAAGGATGATCGGCATTCAGTGATTGCTTTGTTTCGATGAGTACGGTGTCTCAGCGAAGTCATTTGACAGATTCAGAAGCTTTGAGAATTGTTGGTAGGTTAGAAGGGGGCCAAACTCAAGCCGAAGTAGCGCCATTGGAGTGTCACAAAGTGTCATTTCCAGGATCTGGAACCGTTTTTTGGAGAGTGGATGTGCAGGCCGGAGACCAGGGCAAGGTCATAGACGGGCAACAACGCCCAATGAAGATCGGTATTTAGCGTTAACAGCTCGGAGACACCGAACCATGAACGCTACTGTTCTCCAACAACACCTTCGCTCGGCTACAGGCACCACGATTTCAACTCAGACTGTCCGAAACCGGCTCCATGCTGTAGGTCTGTATGCTCGCCGACCGATGGTATGTATTAGATTAACATCAAGGCATCGTCGCGACCGCAGGGAGTGGGCAACCGAGCATGTCAACTGGAGGAGAAATGAATGGAGCAATATTCTGTTTTCTGACGAGTCCCGTTTTTCTGTTTATCCGGATAATAGGCGTATTTTCATCTGGAGGGACCGTGGCAGTAGGAATAATCCTGCGTTCGTGCACGAAAGTGTCAGATTAGGCGGTGGAGGAGTGTTGGTGTATGGTGGCATCTCCATTGACGGGCGCACTGACCTCTACATCATTCGAGATGGAGCTCTGACTGATCGCCGATATAGGGATGAGATCCTCAGACCTATTGTAGTCCCTTACGCTGCAGCAATCGGAGATAACTTCATTTTAATGGACGATAACTGCAGGCCACATCGTGCAAACCTGGTGGAGGATTTCCTTTTCGAGGAAGAAATCGTTCGAATGGAATGGCCAGCGTGTTCTCCAGACATGAATCCAATCGAGCACGTTTGGGACGTTCTAGGAAGACGAGTTTTTGGCCGCCATCAACCCCCACAAACTCTCCAAGAACTGGAAAGAGCTCTTCTGGAAGAGTGGGGCAGAATACCCCAACTCGTCATTAATAGCCTCATTGAGTCCATGCCTCAAAGGTGTTCAACGTTGCTGGCCGCCCGTGGAAACCATACCCCCTACTGAAAATGATTTTCTTTGAAGAAAACACCTTTTCTTATTCTTTTTTTCTCATATGCACAAATTGTGTTTTTTTCCTTTAGTACACAAATGCGCAATAAAATGCATTTTTTTTTCTGCCAAACATGTGTAATTTATTCTCATATAACCTACTATGTCTGTCGACCATGTATCAATCAGCTAAACAGTTTACCAGATACAAAATCCACCTAAAACTGCAATATCATTTAATTGTTTTGAGCAGTGTATAAACAGAGACTTATCTACATATGTATATATATATGTAGATAAATACGTAGAAAAATATGTAAAATTTTATGTACGTTTTAATGATAAATAATAAATTTGCCAAGCAATAGTGTCCTAGTGCGAATATTTAAAGTATTACGAAATTTGGAGCATATTTCTCCCCTACAGTTACATTAAAATCCCTTACTTTACAAAATATGTTTTTAAAGTTTACATTTAACACAAATCCTTGTAATCTACCAGTTTTATAAATTCGTACTTATTATATGAAATTTTTTAATGTTAACATTTTATATGTATTATTTCTTAATGTAGTTAAAAGTTTGATTTTACCAGTCTTCCTGTAAAAAAAAAAAAAAAAAAAAAAAAAAAAAAAAAAACCTGTATCGTGTAATGCAAATACGACAACCATTGTTGCTCTCCATCTAAAATATATAAAGTAGTATATAGTACAATAAACAGAACATTTGAACAGAACATCTCCCCTACAGTTACATTAAAATCCCTTACTTTACAAAATATGTTTTTAAAGTTTACATTTAACACAAATCCTTGTAATCTACCAGTTTTATAAATTCGTACTTATTATATGAAATTTTTTAATGTTAACATTTTATATGTATTATTTCTTAATGTAGTTAAAAGTTTGATTTTACCAGTCTTCCTGTAAAAAAAAAAAAAGAAAAAAAAAAAAAAAACCTGTATCGTGTAATGCAAATACGACAACCATTGTTGCTCTCCATCTAAAATATATAAAGTAGTATATAGTACAATAAACAGAACATTTGATGTAATTGTTACCTATAACGAATTAATTTGTTAAGTAGTGTCTTCCTAGACTAAATATTGAAAGTGTTGTGAAATTTTAAATATACAATTTATTAACTCGAAAAAACTGAAAATTTTATAATAGCAGAACAAATAAATTATGATTACATTTATTTTGCAAAAATTTAAACAAATATTTCGACTTCGCTATGAAGGTTCTGTATAACGCAGATTTAACTTTATGCCTAGGGGAAATAAAATATATTCAAATAAAGTTATTTCGCGATAGGATTAAAATCTATAAAACTTTGTCAGAATAGAAGAAATACTTGCATAATTCCGTCTTTATAATTTCAAATAGAAAATGGAGAATCGCATTTTTAACAATTGAATAAATATGACTATCAGAGTAAAATTTCTGAAATAAAGTTTAATAAGTACATTCAATATTTTAATAATAGGGATTTTTCAAATGAATTTCATTTTTTTTTCAGTTTAGCATGATATTTTAACTGAGAATTACGCAGCGAAATTAAATAGCTCCTTATATCTGTCGATTTGTTATTTTTTTTTCCCAAGAGTAAACTACGCCGAAAGTCATTTATTTAATAATTCTAAATTGAAAATACGTCATAATTAATAATTTTACATGTGTATTGAAAACAAAAAGAGTATTGAAAAAAAGCTAATAAATGGATTTCGCAAAATAATAATATAGCAAATAAAAATATATATAACTTTTCCAGAATAGAAAAAATACTTTCATAATTACGTCTTTATAATTTGAAATAGAAAATGAAGAATCCCATTTTTAACAATTAAATATGAATATCAGAGTAAACATTGTGGAATAAAGTTTAATAACAGGGGTTGTACGGGTATCATTATTTTCAAGGCAAATTATCAGATTTTTTTTAAATAGAAAAATAAATATAGTTTAAACGCGCGAAATTTCGCTTTATTTAAGGAAATATTTTGTATGCGAAAATACTGGTACCAAAGAATTTCTTAGTCTGTAAATTCAAGCACCCGTACGAACCTTGTAATAAGTAAATTCAATATTTTAATAATAGGGATTTTTCAAATGAATTTCATTTTTTTGTTCAGTTTAGAATGATATTTTAACTGAAAATTATGCAGCGAAATTAAATAGCTCCTTATATCTGCCGATTTGCCTTTTTTTTTCCTTTTTTTTTTTTTTTCAAGAGTAGAATACACCGGAAGTTATTTATGTAATAGAGGAGACCGGACAAAGATGTTTATGTTGACAATTTTTGTTGTTTTTCATTTCATGTTTAAGTATAGTAAAATTAATTTTACATTAACTGTTAGAGTATTCCTTGTAGTATTAAATATGCTACCATTTAATTTTTCAAATAAAAAAATAAAGGATAATTTTATTTTTAATAACAATAACAAATCGTCATCTTGCAAAAGTACTGGGACAAGATGACTTTGGCCTTGGGGCAAGATGACAACACTGAAAGATGTTGAACATATGTTATCTATTGAATATGTTACATGGGTTAACAAATAATAACTGTGTTTTTACATCTTACAAAATATCAGACTAAGCATAATGCATTGTAACGTAATGTTGAACTGTAGCTAACAATAGTCACAAATAAAAATGCCATTTTCATAATTGGAACATTCCTATTGGAACTCTTGGCATTTACAGCACTGGATCCATTCTTCTGCTGGTGGGTCACAATATTTGAATTACTTGGGGGGGAAGGGGACCAGTAGGGGATGGAACAGCTCTTGATCCCGAGGCCCAACCCCGTCGAACGGTACTACCCTCGTACCGATCGGACGCTTGGAAGCGGAGATACGGGCCCCAACAGGGTTTTTCCTTTCGTGGGGGTGCTAGGGGGGCTTAGTGGACGGCAAAATTGTCTTCCACTGATCGCCCTCTTTTGAAAGATACCTCCCCGATTCGATGCACCCCTTAGCCCCAAAAGAAATTGAAGCGCAATGTCGCGCGGACAAACACACAGACAAGCAAGAGTTTACAGGATTTAAATAGAATGGACAACACAGTTAGTTTAATAAATTCCGAAACACGGTGCTCGTCATCTTGCCCCAGATTGGCTGTTTAAAAATATTCGTTTTCATTCCCATGAAAGAATGCAATTAATTGACATTTATTCATGGTAATAGGTAGTATTTAAACTAAGTTACTCATAAATATTAAAGAGAAACGGTATATCTTACCTGTATCTGTAGCAAAGCTTATTTACGCATGCATAAAAGTTATAATGTGGCAGCGGCAAACAATCAAAGATTCACAACTAACACAAAAATGGCGATTTCAGCGTCTTTATACTATTTTTTAACGAACGGCCGATTAAAAATTTTACATGTGCAAATAAAAAGAGTATTGAAAAAAGCTAATAAATGGATTTCGCAAAATAAAAATGTAAAAAATAAAAATATATATAACTTTACCAGAATAGAAGAAATACTTGCATAATTCAGCCTTTATAATTTCAAATAGAAAATGGAAAATCCCATTTTTACAATTGAATGAATATGAATATCATAGTAAAAATTGTGAAATAAAGTTTAATAAAAACATTCAATATTTTAATACTAGGGATTTTCAAATGAACTTCATTTTTTTGTTCAGTTTAGCATGATATTTTAACTGAAAATTACGCAGCGAAATTAAATATCTTCTTATATCTGTCGATTTGCTGTTTGTTTTTCAACAGTAAAGTACACCGAAAGTTATTTATTTAATAATTCTAAATTCAAAATACATCATAATTAAAAATTTTACATGTGGAAATCAAAAGAGTATTTAAAAAACAGCTAATGAATGCATTTCTTAAATGAAAATATATAAAACTTTGCCTAAATAAAAGAAATACTTGCATAATTCCGTCTTCATTATTTCAAATAGAAAATGAAAAATCTCATTTTTAACGAATAAATATGGATATCAGATAATAAGAAAAATTGTGAAATAAAATTTAATGAGTACATTCAGTATTTTAATTCTAGGGATTTTCAAATGAATTTCATTTTATTTTATTTTTTTTTGTTATTGTTCAGTTTAGGATGAAATTTTAACTGAGAATTATAAAGCGAAATTAAATAGATCCTTATATCTGTCGATTTGCTATTTTTTTTTTCTTTTTTCAAGAGTAAAATACATCGAAAGGTATATATGTAATATTTCTAATTCAAAATACATAATAGTTAAAAATGTTACATGTTTAAATCAACAGAGAAATAAAAAAAAGCTAATAAATGCATTTCTCAAAATAAAAATATAGAAAACTTTTCCTGAATAAAAGAAATACTTGCATAATTCCGTCTTTATTACTTCAAACAGAAAATGGAAAATCCCATTTTTAACAATTGAATAAATGTGGATATCAGGTAATAGTAAAAATTGTGAAATAAAGTTTAATAAATATATTCGATAGTTTTAACGTACATTAAATATATTAAATACATTAAATATTTTAGGGATTTTCAAATCAGTTCCTTCTTTTCAGTTTAGGATAATATTTTAGCTAAGATTTATGCAGCGAAATTAAATAAATCCTTAAATCTGTCGATTTACTGCACTATTTTTTAAAATAAAATGCACCAAAAGATATTTATTTAAATTCTACATCCAAAATACATCTTAAAATATTTTACCTATGTACATCAAAAGAGTATTAAAATAAGCTAATATATGCATTTCAGAAACTATAAAAGCGTATCTACCATTTTTATTTTATTATTTTTATAGCATATAATTATTCTAATTACTTTTTGTAATGAATAAGATACAACTGTAAACATACTTACCAATATAGCTTCAAATCTGTTGCAAGTATATTGCTTCATATTGCATAGCATAAATATATGATCAAATGAAATCAATAGGCAGTAATTGTTTTCGTGTAGTATTCCGTAGTATTTTTTGAAAGCAAGATTTCTTTTAGTTTTGATAGGGAAAAAGCATTTCAGAAGTACAAAAAGATATTTTTAGAAAAAAAACCCACACAATTATCATGAAATATAAATAAATGCTTACCTTTTAACATGTCATAGAAGCAAAAAATAAATAAAATAAGGAAGGGTGTTCGCAAACAAAATTAATATATATATATTGATGGTAATATATATATATCACCCTATATACCGGGTGAGCAAAAAGTCCGTATAAACTTTAAAAATTCATAAAAAACCGAAATTAAAAGGGTCAATCCATTTCAAGTGGTTCAGCACTGGTTGCTCGACCATTTTTAAAAAATCTGAAATTTTTTAAACCCCAACATGATGGAAGTTCAAAATGACTATTATTTTAATTTCATTAATTTTTGTTTGTGCATGGCGGCCATCTTTGTTTCATCGTCTGCAGCAATTTTCTCACAAGAAGGGTTTATGAAATTGTAAATAATTCATCGCTTATTTATCCAATTCAAGTGCGGATTAAAGCAATTTTTACAGAATACATTGGGCTAAAAATATGGTAATATAGTAGTTTCCGAAACTAACTGCTTATTGGTAAAATTTAAGCATAAAGTTTCCGTTTTTTTCCAAAATTTGTCCGTTTACAAGAGGAAATTTTTCTAGCAAGGAAAACTGTCAACATGACTTTATTTTTTTTTTACAAATAGGCCGAAAGTACTTGTACTCACACGCCGAGTTCCAGATCTGTGACTTGCTTTCTCTTCGCTAAAAAAAATCCCAATTTTTTCAAAAATGACAAAAATCGCACTTTTCAGGCTTTGATATCTCTGGTGGGGCACGAGATAAAAATCTGAAATTTTTTTCTATAAGAGTATTACATGGTAGTGTTATGCACAAGAAATTTCAGTATGGAGATTTGACTACAAGGTGAGATATGGCAAGGGCAACATGTCAGAACAATACTGCCAAACTATTGTTTTGTTCTAGTCACAGCTAAGTATTTATCTCAGAGTATCATTTAAATTTATTTTTTAGATTATCTTTAAATAATAGTAACAGAAAATAAAGCCTTTTGCAATTAATTTAAAAAATAATTATGCCTAAGGCCTACATTTTGTATGGTTTCAGTAATTTTTGTTGTAATTTTAGTAACTAAAAGAAACCTCAGCACTTTTACACACACACACACACATATATATATATATATATACAAGACCTGAGACAAAAACAGAATATGGAAAAAGAAAAGCTGTTAATGTTGGCATACTTGTTGAGACACGATCAAACGTGTCAAAACGCATTCCTGCTTGTTGGTTTAAAAACCACAATTTTAATGCTGCTTGCCAGTCCCTGAAACTTGTTGCTACCATAAGTATGTTCCTGTAAATGAAACATTATGCGATGTTACCATGCATCAACCTCAAGTAATTTTCAGAAAGTAAAGATACACAAAGCATTTTCAAAATTTATACTGTAGAAAAATCACATTTTTGCATAAGAAGTAATATAGGAATTATTAATGAATTGAGACTTGCACATAGTGATTTCAAAGTATATTTCTATGAGCCAGCAGGGCCAAGATCTTCAATCAAGTTATCAAGAGATGACAAGGCTTGGTTCCTACAAATAAAATTTTGAGAAAGATCAAAATTGTGGTTTTTGAACCAATAAGCAAGAATTTGTTTTGACACGTTTGATCATGTCTCAACAAGTATGACAACATTAGCAGCTTTTCTTTTTCCCTATGTTGTTTTTGTCTCAGGTCTTGTATAAAAATATTTTTTTTTCTTTATGTAAAAGTGCTGAGGTTTCTTTTAGTTACTAAAATTACTTACAACAAAAATTACGGAAACCATACAAAATGTATGGCGTTAGGCATAATTATTTTTTAAATTAATTGCTAAGCTTTGCAAAGGACTTTAAATTATGTTACTATTATTTAAAGATAATCAAAAACATAAATTTAAATGACACTCTGAGATAAATACTTAGCTGCGACTACAACAAAACAATATTTTGGCAGTATTGTTTTGACATGTTGCCCTTGCCATATCTCAGCTTGCAGTCAAATCTCCATCCTGAAATTTCTTGTGCATAACACTACCATACAATACTCTTATAGAAAAAAAATTCAGATTTTTATCTCGTGCCCCACCAGAGATATCAAAGTCTGAAAAGTGCGATTTTTGACATTTTTGAAAAATTTGGGATTTTTTTTACCGAAGAGAAAGCAAGTCCCAGATCTTAAACTCGGCGTGTGAGTACAAGTGCTTTCGGACTATTTGTAAAAAAACAAAAATATGTCATGTGAAAAGTATTCCTTGCTAGAAAAATTTCCTCTTGTAAACGGACAAATTTTAGAAAAAAACTGAAACTTTATGCTTAAATTTTACCAGTAAGCTGTTAGTTTCGGAAACTACTCCATTACCAAATTTTTAGCCCAATGTATTCTGTACATATTGCTTTAATCCGCAATTGAATTGGATAAATAAATGATGAATTATTTACATTTCCGTAAACCCTTCTTGTGAGAAAATGCTGCAGACGATGAAACAAAGATGGCTGCCATGCACAAACAAAAATTAATAAAATTAAAATAATAGTCATTTTGAACTTCCATGATGATAGGGTTGTTGTACAAAAAATTTCAGATTTTTTAAAAATAGTCAAGCAACGAATTGATGATTTTCTGGACCACTTGAAATGGCTTGACCCAAAAACTGTTTGCAGAATTAGCATCTATAAGTCACGGGAATTTTTTTAAGACGAAAATAAAAAATAACTTAAAAACAGCCGACAGATGGCGCTGGTTCGTGAGATTTTGGTGGAAATATGCAAATGAAACGGTTATAAGAACTTGCGCTCGTAATCCAGAACTAGTTCACTGTTGTGAGCCGTGTACTTGATCAAGGATGCTGAGTATGAAGGATAAAGCTTTGTTGGTGAAGTTATTTTACGTGGACAATTTCAGGATTACGAGCGCAAGTTCTTATAACCGTTTCATTTGCATATTTCCACCAAAATCGCACGAACCAGCGCCATCTTTCGACTGTTTTTTGATTTATTTTTTATTTCTGTCTTAAAAAAAATCTCGTGACCTACAGATTCTAATTCTGCAAACAGTTTTTCATTTCGGTTATTTTTTCGGTTTTTATGAATTTTTATAGTTTATACGGACTTTTTGCTCACCCGGTATATAAAATTCTAATGAATCGAATTGAAACGAATTTATGTAACGATTCTATGAAACGACTGATTAAACAACTGGTTAAGTTTCACGGCGATTTCTCCAAAAATATGGAATACTTTGCGATGAAATTAACACCAAAAATCCGTATTGATCCACAGATCTCAAAACTGGTATTAGAATTTTAAAATTAGAATTAGTTTTCGAAATATTAATTTTTTTCTAATTTAAAATATTTTTTTTTCTAATGATGGCAACTCAAATTTTAATCATAACGATATTTTTTTTCATATTTTAGAAAATGTTATTTTATATTAATTTGGCGACGAGTTTGCCCTCCCTTAAATGTATGCTAAGAAATGCATCATGTTACTTTTATTCAGAATTCAATTTGTATTTTATTATCATTTTATTTAATACAAAACTTTCATTTAAAATTGAAACCTTTAAAATAAATGGCTTTTACTTCATTCTTTTTTTTAAACGAAACGAAAAGAAAAATATTAGACACAGATGTCATATACGCAACGGGGTACCTAATTGGCGCCAAAATGGCGTTATTTTGCCTGACATGGTAATCCGGCTATTGTTGCTTATTTATTAATAAATGTTTATTTGAATTTACTTTCTTTTTATTTACAAAAAAATATTATAAATTGTTTTGTTCTATAGTTATTAATTAATTTTTTTTTATTTATTGTTATTTCATTTTAAAAATAACAGAAAATAATTTCAATATACATATGTAACAGGTATTTGAAAACGAGGTTTTCGCCAAATTGTTGTAAAAAAAAAAAAAAAAAAAAAAAAAAAAAAAAAAAAAAAAAATCACGCCAAATCCGGTGCGTATTTGACAATGCAACAAATCATGAGATTTAATTTCCACTTCAAAGCAATGTTTTAATGTTATTACTTCTCCCGTCGACCAATTTCGCCAAATTATACAAATTGACAATTTTTAAAAAAATTTAAATAACAAAAGAACAAATAAATTAGTATAACATTAATAAAAATACAAATAAAACGTCGAAATAAAAATCACTTGATGGTGTGAACATGTGTATCTTCCTTAAAGTCAAGTGAATGTGACATTTACCATCAACCATTATTGGCATTTAATCTTATAGTTTGGCGACAGATTTTTGGTCGATGGGATAACCAAGTAGCATCGTTTTAATTTACCACTCGAAAAATAAAAAAATGCTAACTTGCGAGTTAAAAAAAGCTATTTGCGAGATTGTCACCCGGCTAACATAAAAGTACCAGGAATTCTTTGTGATCATGGCAACTTTTATGTAGTTTTATTCGAAAAAATAATTTTGATTCTTTAATCAAAATGGAAACCTTTCTTATGAAGAGCAAAGGAATCAGCTCGTTGTTTATGGCAGTTACATGACTTGGACTATTATAATATAAACGAAATAATGGGTATAGAATAATATTCGGCGACTTATCACGCATGTGGCTGGCTAACACTAAAGTACCAAAATGGCCGCCTGGAATATAAAAAGCGAAGAGATCCGCCTGGAGCTGTTGATGATAGTCACATGACTTAGGCTATTATTATAGAGATTGTTTTCAATTTTAAAAACAGTGCAAAGAATAATATTTCCTAAAGATTAAAATTTTATTTTCACGTGACTATTAAAAACAGAAAAAAAAACTTTAAAATTACTATTAAATGAGTACGTGTTAAAAGCAGGAAAATATTGAAATTATGTCCTGAAAATTGTATTTACACGTGCATATTAAAAGGGAAAGGAAACTTTAAAATAATAAATACATTAATATGCGTTTAACCCTTTCACGGACAAGGCACTTCTATTCGTAAAATCTTGAAATCAGTGAATGGCACCAGAATTTACAAACAAATTTCGAAATACAAAAATGCTTTTGTTCACTTACTTAATAAAAGGGAAATTTTCATCCCAATATTCTGATGCTAATGTGGCATTTAAGAATTAAAATTAAGTGGTCCAAAAATGAAACACCGCCCTTGAAGGGGTTAAAGCAGCAAATTTTAGTAATTGTATTATGTCGATCGTTTTATAACGATTTTAAAAATACCGAGAGACAAAGACTCTGTCTACTTAATTCATTTTATTTTAGCTTCTTTTCAAATGTTTAAATGATCTTCTTTAACCAAACACGAAAACAACCATTGGATGTCTTAACAGCAACTGATTCTACCTTAAATTTTTGTAATCAAAGGGAATTGAATGGAAACCCGTTTACAGGGAGATCGCTACAGGTTTTTTTCAGTATAATTCAATCTTCTCTAATCTCTTTAAAACCGATCAGATTAGCATGCTTTTAGATTCTACAGTGTCTGAACGGGGGTTGGCGAGCGTAGCTTGCAGGGGGCAGAGCTCCCTAGTATATATATATATATATATATGTATAAATATTCAAATTTTATGCAAGTTTTTGTTTATAAGTAAGTTATAGTTAATGACAAGTGCTCAAAACAAAGCTTTCAGACAGTGAATAATATTTCTTTCTGTTATCTAGTTTTGTAAAATTATGCTTAAATTTGAGAAAATATTATTTTACAGCGTTAAACTTTTCCTTAAAAAAAAATACGTTTCTGATAGTAGAATATAAAATAAAATTAAGTTATCTTACACAAATCAAATAAAAATATTATGAATTATAACATTAATTAAAACTAAATTGATTAAAACTAAATTACTAAAAATAATATAATTAATTTTGTGCACAAATAATATAAAGTGAATAGATAATTTTAAGAATTATCTGAATACTTTCTGGACTAACACAAGCTGCTTACTCTCCCTAGAAACTTCAAGTAGTGTCATACCATTATTTTCGTTAAGAAAATTTTCCTAATGTTTAATCTGTTTAATTCCCGATGTTTAATGTTTAATCTAATGTTTCCTAAATTTTCCAGGCTGGGTATCGTTCCACGTGGTTTAGTCGTGGTTTAGAACGCCAGTGCGCTTTACTGAGGGCCCTATTTCGAATCCGGCATGGAATCTTTTTCACTATGATGGCCCTTTGCGCTTCTTAAGCAATTACTTTGAAATTTGATTTTCATTTGAAACAAACAATTCTATTAAAAATTTGTGATAGAACTATTTCTATCTTACTATTGTAACATAAGTTTCAGTAACATTGTAAACATTTTTATACGCCAAATATTGCAAAACAAAGTGCATAAAGCTATTTACTAAACAATTATTGGTGTGATTTTTCTTTTCCCAACTTGTCTTGTACGCAATTTTCTATAATTAGAATCTAAAAGATTTTAAAAGCTGTCAATAGTTGAATTGCAACGTTTTCCTTTGTTGCTGAAATATTATTTCAAATGAAAGTTAAACAACGCTACAAAAAAAAAAAAAAAAAAAAACATTTATTCCAAATATCAAACCCAAGGAAGCCTAGACGTTATATTGAAACAAATGCATTACATATATATATATATATATATATATATATATATATATATATATATCAAAGCTTTAAAGATACTAAATATATATGTTTTTTTTTTAAGCAGCATCATTGTTATTGAAAGTGCAAGCTATTGTAGTATTAAACGTAATCTTTTGCAACTAAAAAATAATAATTTTGCAATTGTTGCAGAACTTGATAATTACGATTTTTTTTTCAGAACTTAGGCAAATAGATGTACATTTACTGCAGTTTTCAAGCATAATACATTCAGAGAAGTTATAATCTTCTATAATGTGTAACTAAAATAATAAAAAAATAAATAACATAATAAAATGATCAGATTAAGGATTCTAAAAAGAATATATTGATTTTAAAGAAATATTTGGCTGATCCAGTTTTAACCTTCCAATAAATGGTTCATTCCATAGAATATTAAAAATATACATTAAATAAATTCGCATGCAAGATATTTCAAGTTTTAATTTCAAGTTTTATTTCAAGTTTTTAATTTTTAATCAAGTTAAAATTTTAATTTAATTCAAATTTTAATTTCAAGTTTAAAATTTTAGTTTAAAGGTATAGGAATTAAGAAATGTAATTTTATCGATTTAAAATATTGTATTGAGTTCAAAAACACAAAGAAATTTTTAAAATATGATAGCAACATTATCTTTTATTTGCAAATATATAATTATTGATAAAAAACGAAAGTGAAAAACGTTTAAACAAAAGTATCAAAAATGTTACGCAAAAAAAGTACGGACGACCGTATAAACGACCGTTTTCAATAAAAGATTTTCACATTATAAAAAATTATACAAGCATTCAAAATATTGAAATACCAATACTATTTCTATAAATGACACTAGCTATTAATAAATGATTTGAAAAGTATCGATTCAATAATCCCTACCGTAGATCGCACTAAAACTTCAAAATTAATTAGATAAGCAGTGAAGGCTTACACTGCAGTTTTTTTACCTTCATAATCAGATAAATAAATTTATTTAATTTTTCGATGAAATATATTTCAAACACCGTAACCTTTTTAAACAAACACAATTATGCTTTAAATGTTCTTCCTCCATAATACAATACTTAGAATTGAAAATGAAACGTAATTATTTCAAGGAGATAATGATAAATTTTATTGGTTTTTTACATTTATAAAGTTGAATTTTATGATAATGAAAATGAAAGCTTTAATTGACGCATAAAATACATTGTTATTTTGATCACATTTTTTCATTTTATTTTGCTGAAGCAATAAAATCAGAATTGTTTCTAAAGAAATAAAGAAGCAATTATAAACTTTCAAAATGACAGTCAAATTACATTTTTTTTTATTCATTTTAATTGCATTGAAACGCCTTTAAAATTAAAGGCCTTTTTTGCAGTGATTTTTTTTAAAGAAGATCCTAAAATAAACAAAATTAACCTAATAAAAAAATAGTTGCTTTAACTCTTTTTTTTTCAATTTATTTAATATTAGTTTTTTATTATCTAATTGTTCTACTTATTTTTTGTACAAAATTAAAGTAGACGATAGTGAGATAACAAAAATATAATTTTAATTTAAAAACGTTTACAGGTCTCTAACTTTAAAAATTGGACAAAGCATTCAGTTTAAAGCTGTGGTATTCCTAGTATAGTATTCTTATTTTGTCACATTTATTACATATCACATCTGAAATGTGAGTAATAATTTGACAAGTGTTAAATTAAACGCTTTCAGTACACATCAGATATATTTCAGATGATTTCAACTTTTTTCCCATTACATTACGAAGTTGTATGTTTCTCTTTTCCACATTACGTTGCCTTTTGTCACATGTATTATTTCCTAAAATCAGGATAACGTTCACAACATTTAATTTGACAAATTGAAGGTTTTATGACAATGTCTTGGTGGGAATTTCTTTGAAATATAATTTAGATGATGAAATTTCTTGAAGATACGCATAATCATTTTGGAGACGTTTATCGCAACAGAAAATAGAAATGTTAGTGTAAGTAATGTAAGAAACGATAGTGTCGGATATAATGAGTATATACAATAAAGTATATATACACTTTTAAATTTTTGTCCTGGTAGGAATCAAATTTTGGCGCACAGTAGCTGCCACCATAAGATGGTGAAATCTCGCTTCATCATTTGGAGCTCCAGCTGAACCATAGTTCCAAATCCAATCTCATTCCAACAATTGAAACTATGGTTCAACCAGAGTTCCAATGTTGTTACGAGAGGTGAAATGTTGGAACGACCTTTCACCATCTTATGATGGCAGCTACTGATACTGAAATACGGTTTAAATCAGTACACAATTTTTAACAGTGTATTTCCCTAACAAATATGTTTGCATACGAACAACGGATTATTTATACTGTCAGTTGGATATATCACATACCATTTCCACCGCTGCTGGAAGAGTCTTCTCTTGAGAAGAAGGCTGCATACACACTAAAAAATAAATGCGTAAATTTACACATTAAAACAGATATATTGATGATACAAAAAAGATTTGACTATATCTATAAAGTGGCGTATAAATTACCAAATACAAGCATGGTGTGTCAATTTCAAAATGTACATTGCCCTGTTTATTTTTTTGACAAAACATTAAGCTGCTTAAATGAGTAAAATGTTATCAGATAACTCTGAAATACACAGTTTAAAGTGTAAATTGCGCATGAGCACACATAAATCTGTGTAATATACAAAAGCGATTGATTTTGTATACACAGTACATAACCTCATAGTTTGGGATGTGACTAAATACGTTTATGATCGAAAACAAATTTGCATGAAGAATCACTTCATGTGCTTGGCGTGTCTGTTCTGTTCCCAGCAGATTTGTTTTAAGACCACAAAATAGTGCAACCTTAACTTATAATTATCAGGATCGTCTGAAGTTATGTTTACTGCATGTCATCTCTCTGTTAGAGGTTTTTTGAAGTAATAAAATCGTGTGCACAGTTTATGCACAGAACTTTTATAATCTAAATAAATACACTGTAAAATACAGTTTCGTTAAAATAAAGAAACAGAGACGTCAGTGCTATTTCCGTATTTTGTAGATTTTTTTCCTATCAATTTCAGTCATAAGTTTTCAAAGATACATCTGCATCATGAGGATAAATTCTCTTTTTAATTAAATCTACAGTAAATAAGCAATACTTACCGAAACGGGATTCGAACTCAGAATCAGCAACATTAAAAAGCACTACCTTGACTATTGAGCTACTATTATACAAGCCAAGTTTTGAAGTATCGATATTTTTTGTGTTCAAATAAGTACGCATATTTCTGTGTAACACTCTGTTCTTAGACCTATAGTTGTGTAAAAAGTGCACACATATTTCTGTGTAATATTCTTTTCTTATATATTCTTTTATATATTTATTCTTTTCTGCATATACCTATGTAATATTCTTATTGATAATTGCATGTTTTTTTATTTGTTGCAAGAAGTTCTCTACATAACAAATTGCACAAAATTTATCCTTTCTACTGGTAAAATCCATTTTTAAAACTTAAAGCAATCTCATAAAATCAGCACTGAAAGGTATATAGTTATATGCACTACTTTTAACATTTTACAACCTGGTTCAAGGTGTTTATGAATTTGATTCGACTGTCCATTCGCTTCTCTACTATAGCTCTAATTTCCGTAAATATACTTCGATTGACACGTTATTTATATATGCTATTGAGATTTACCATTTCTTGTTCTATATTATAAACGAAATATGTAGCATGAGTAGTTCTTCTACAAAGACACTCAAACAATTTTTTTACATTATGGTATATCGGGAAAAGCGTTAGAAATATATTTTAAAGATGCTACTCTAATTTAAACTCAATGAAATTGATTTGAATTTATGAGGTGCACTAAAACATGTTTTTTTCTAGAATATATACTGTAAAGTATCTATCATTCATTTTCAGGGTCGCGAAAAAGAATTCAATTACATAATACTCTGAGGAGAAAAATAGATTGCAGCGTATTTTAATTATGTTACGACATTTCAAACATAATGAAATAAATGAATGAAACCTTTGATATCCGTACTGTGGAATATAGAAGTCGCAGCAGTTGTCGTTCATTTACAGTACATTAGAATGGCCATGGACAGTCATTTTGATTGGCACCAAAAGAATATATTTTTATTACAAGCAGAAATTTCTTTATAAAAAATAAACAAAAGAATTTTACTTCAATACTGTCCATGAGCCATAATTACTGGAAGTGCATTTTTTTTACTTTGGTTTGCGTTTTTGAGTTTAACTAATTTTTTTCATACTGTATGGTGTGTATAAATTCTACCGATAATATAAGAACTATACAAAAGAATTCGAAATTAAGCTGGAGGCTTCAGGAATTTGATAAATTTATCTCTTAAATTTATCCAGTGATGTCTTTTTAATTTTTTGTTCCGTTCCAGTCAAGTATCATGAAAGAATGCAGGGACCTCAGACGGGCCCGCGAAACGCCGACTCCGCGAATTCTGTGATGGTCAGAAATTATTCAAATACGCGTAAAAATATTTTTACAGCACGCTTTTACCAAGAAACTTAAATAAATTAACCGATTTTCATATTTTTGTTTGAGAAACGAAAATTGGTAATATGTTTAGTATGTAGACGAGCCTACATGCTTCGCACAACAGTGTGCAGTTATAAAGATTTTTATATTAATTAAAACGGAATATTTTATATTTGCATTAATTTTAACTGACGTTATACCCATTGCTAAGTTTGTTTTACATTTTTAGTAGTACAATATTTCCTACAAAGGATTATATATGGTACAGTTAGATATGTTTGAGATAGTACATTGGTTAATGGACAACTACATTTCTCTAAACTTAATGTATATGTATCCCATTTTAGGAAAATTAAATACTTCACGTAGATCTGCCATTATTAACAATGCAATAATTTCATTTGTATTAATTTTAACTGTCGTTATACCCATTGCTGTTTTACATTTTTCGTAGTACGATATATCCTACAAATGGTTATTTGTGGACAGCTACATTTCTCTAAACTTTATATATCTCTGTACCCCATTTTATGAGTATTAAATAATGTACAGAGGGCTTCCATTTGTGGCAATAATCTTCGTTATAGATTTCTTACTAATCATGTACGTAGACAATTTTTGTTTGAAACAGTGATATAAGCTAATACAAAATAGAGGCCACTGACAGCCCTTTGTATGCAGAATGTTACTGAGTAGAAAACACGTATCCGTGTACACACACAGTCGTAGGCACAACTGTGAACACAGACAGTCGTAGACACAACTGTGAACACAGACAGCTGTATACACAGACGAGCTGTACGCAACATGCGACACAAACTTGTCGTGTAGCGGTGTGGTAACATGTCGACAGTATGCCTGTAACATGGATTGCCAGAAAACAGCGTACACAAGTCCTGTTAACGAAGCATGCAAACTTAACAAATTCATAATAAAAGAAGTATTGCTTGGAAAAAATTTCGAGAATATGACCAGAGGGAGATTGGATATTTTTCCATGTCTAAAAAAAGATTCCAAGAATAACCAAAAGAGGGCGCTCGCATCTCACACTGAGACGTTTCATGCAAATCAGGCAAACACAAATAGACAATGAAAAAAAATAACATGGCACTGTATATGTACATTGATTTTAAAGTAAAAGATGTTCAAAATGACCACCATCAGCAGGCGTTAGGCAAATGAGGCGCGTCAATACGCCTGATGCAGCTGCGTATAGCATGTCGGCATCGATGCCACTGACGGTCCATCGAATGGTATCTTTCAGTTCCTCCATAGGGGATGGGGAGCCGCGCTATACACGAGACTTTAAGTATCCGCACAACTAAAAATCTTCCTTAGTCAAGCCAGGAGATCGTAAGAGCCACTCCAACTTAAACCATGACTCTTCACTCACTATAACAGGAACGTCTTAAATTGAACTATAAATTGGGTTGGAGCACCATCCTGCACACTGTAAAAAAAAATTTGTAAAGTTACTAAAGTTTTTCTAGGAAACTGGGATTCCAAGAAATCTTTATGTAACGGCAACAAGAAAAATTCCTGTAACAGACGCTCTTACAGGATTTTTTCTTGTTGCCGTTACATAAAATTTATTTGGAATCCCAGTTTCCTAGAAAAACTTTAGTAATTTTACAGATTTTTTTTTACAGTGCATGAAGGAGACGATAGGTAACGCATGTCTTTCCTGTAAACAGGCGCAACGTGATCACTCAAAAGCTTAACATACAGTTCTCCAGTGACTCTTCAGGTTTTCCAGCCGGATTCAAGACAAGGATCTTCAACAAAGAAACGGCACAAAATAAAAGACGTGGTCAAACGAAACCCTACAAAACAGTCATATGAAGAGAATGCAGTGGCTTGGTAAATGTAGCGCCGCCCTCTTTCGGTTACTTTTTGAATATATTTTTTTTTCATACATTGAAAAGATTCCAATGCTCTTCTGATCATATTCAGTGTAAACCGAAAGTTTTTCCAAACATTACTTCTTTTATTATGAACTTTTCAAGTTTGCCAATTTATGACGCGCATTGTATATTGATAGAGCTACAGTCATATTCAACTGCAGTCATTAGCAACTTTTATATTGCTATTTTTTATTCATTATTATTTTTTATTTGAATGTTAGAATTATTTCGGCGCTTTAGTTCATGCAAATGAAGAATATTTAAAGCTCTTTATACTGCAATGAAAATAATTTAAAATAAAGACTTTATTTTAAAAAAGAATATACTTTTCTAGTTCAGTCATACGGAGTAACCTTATAAACGGAGGCAAACCAAACATATAAAATCTTTATTGTATAATTACATAATTATTTATCTTGCATTATAATAATCTTTATTTACATTACGAAAATTAGCAACATTAGGAAAATGATAAAGAATAAATTATTTTTTATATGCGAAAATAAAAAGATAATTTCAGAATTTTACTCTCATTATCAGATAATGCTCCATTTGGAAGAAATTGCGATAAAAATGTATCAAAGAGATGTGATTTTGCGATAACAATAATGCAATGCTGTTTAATTTCAGTAGTATTACTATTTTGAATAAATTAGAAACTAAATGCTTATAATTAATAAGGGGAATAAAACTAATAAAAGAGTCGAGAATCTGTCTTAAAATTTTATTCGCAAAATTTCATTAACTTTTTCAAAGGTACCAATCTATACTAATATTATAAAGAAGTAAAGTTTGTTTGTGTGTTTATTTGTGGGTGGGTAATCTCTGGAACTACCGAGCCGATTTCAGATGTAATGGTATCAAAATGATTATGTTAGTCTCCCTATTCGAACATAGGCTGTATCATATTTCCATGCCACTACCCAAAACGGGTGCAGGAGCAAAAAACGTTCTAAAAATGTGATTTTTATGTTATTTAAGGGCCTAGAAACATGAAATTTGCCATGGTAGTTACTTATACGATATAAATGATCTCCAAAAATATTTCCTAAAAAATTCGATATTTTAAAGTGATAAAAATGAGCGAAAAACGTTCTAAAAACCGTTAAAAGCAATTTCTGCGCAATCGCATGAAGTACCGAACTGGTATTTAATTGTTGTCAAAATGATGGAGAGAGCCCTTTCTCCAAGATAGGCTTTATTTTATACCGGTGCCACTATCCCAAAGGAGATGCAGAAGCAAAAAAGTTCTAAAAATGCGATTTTTGTGTTACTGAAGGGCCTAAAGACACAAAATTTGGCATGGTAGTTACTTATTAGATATAAATGATCTTTAAGAACATTTCTGAAAAAAAAATCGAATTATAAAAGGGGTCAAATGTGCGAAAAGCGTTCTAAAAAACGTTCTAAATGGCGATTTCTACGCAATCTCATGAAGCGCACCAAATTCATTTCATAAGTAATTATTGTAAATTGATGGTGACAGCCCTTGCTACAACGTAGGATCTATTTCATGTCGGTGTCACTACCACCTGGGCGTTGCAAGAACGAAAAACGTTCTAAATTGTGATTTTTGTGATACTGCAGGGGCTAGCAACCTGAAATTTGGCACGGTAATTATAAGATTTAATGCTCTAGAAGAACGGTTTCTAAAAATTTCGAAATTTATAAAGGTTGAAAATGCACGAAAAGTGTTCTAAAACGTTCTAGGTTGCTATTTCTACGCAGTCTCGGGAAATATCAAACTTATTTCAAAAGTAATGGTTGCAAATCGATGGTGACAGTCCCTGCTCCAACAAAATTTTATGTTGTGGTTACTACCACTGGGGAGTGCACGAGCAAAAAATGTTCTAAACTGCGTTTTTGCGATACTGAGGGTCTAACATTTTTAAATTTGGCATGGTAATTACTTAAAAAATGCAAATGCTTTCTAAGAACCGTCGAATGAAAATCTCAAATTTAAAAGAATGAAATGAGTGAAAAGCGTTTTAAAAACGTTCTAAATTGCAATTTTTATGCAATCTTGTGAAACACCAAACCGATTTAAAAAATAATGGTTGTCGATTGAGGGTGATAGAACCTGCTCAAACATAAGCTATATTTTATGTCGAGGGTTGCAGAAAAAAAAACTTTCTAAATTGCGATTGTCTGCGATACTGAAGAGGCTAGAAACTTTAAATATAGCACAGTAGTTACTTATAAAATATAAATGTCCACTAAGAACAGTCGAAAATAAATTCGTAACTTAAAAGAGGTGAAGCAAAGTGAAGGAGCGTTCTAAAAAAGTTCCAAATTACGATTTCGATACAATCTCAGGCAATAATAAACTGATTACAAAAGTAATGGTTAAGAATCAATGGTGATAGTCTCTGATCACACACAGATGATATTTTATGCCGATGCCACTACCACCTGGGGTTGACAGGTACAACAAACATTCTAAAAAATCCTTTAAAAATTTTCAAAATTACGTTTTATATGGAATATTGGGAAATACCAAACCAATTTCAAAATTAATGGTGCTAATCTCTGTTTCAATATAGGTATTTTATGTTGCTACCACTACTACCAGAGAGTTGGTACACTGTAAAAAAAAATCTGTAGTTCTACAGATGTAAAGTTACATGCTTACTAAACTTTCATCTGTAACTGTACAAAAAAAGCTGCAAATCTACAAAACGAGTCTTTGTAAAGCTACAGAAATCTGTAACTTTACAAATGAATCTGTTAAAATTACAGTAATCTTACTAAATTTGTGTCTGTAACCCTGGTTGTAGTTACATGAAAAGGTCTAGGCATCCCAGTTTCCTAAAAAATTCTTAGTAGCCTTACAGATTTTCTGATTTTCGGCGCAAAAGTGTGTATGTTACATGAATTTTTGTTGTTGCCGTTAAATAAAAAGTTCTAGGAATCCCAGTTTCCTAGAAAAACTTTAGTAACTTTGCAGATTTTTTTTTACAGTGTAGACCGTTAGACAAGAATCTTAGAAATTGACATGATGGTTAATTTTAAGATGTTAAATGCGTACTAAGAACGGTTTCTAAAAAATTCAAAACTTCAAATGAATACTGAAATGAGCTAAAAGTTTCAAAATACTTTCTTAAATTTATCTTTTATTTAGAATTAGTTTTACTTCTTCTTTTAAATTTTCGTCTCCTTTCTTCCTAATTCAGTGTAATAATGAAGTTTAGTCAAACTGTGGATTAATTAGTAATTTTCGAATTATTCTTAACCCTCCGACTGTCTTGGATAAGGGCAAAATTGTAATGTTGTTTTTTCTGCATTTTGTTTTAAATGCTTAAAAAAAATTATTCTTTGAACATTTTATAAAAAACGTAATAACGAATATGAATGCAATTCTTGGAAGTATTAATCATTGCTCAATGAATTAAAAATACATTAAATCAATAGAATTATATTACTTTAAATATTGCTTGTATTGCAGTGAAACCTGGAGCTTAGTGAACGTATTAACACGGGCTTGTCAGTGAGGGGGAAGTATGATTTCTTCTAATAAAAATTAGACGTACAAATATCACTTGGCATATTTCAAGTAATATGTGAGCAAAGCTGCGGGTTTCGCTAGTTTAGTATAAATGAAAACATACATAATTTTTTAAGATTTTTCATATATTTTTGCAAAACAATTTTTTTAACTATGCTCGTTCATTTAGATTGACACTGCATTGACACTGTATTAAGATGAATATATCTGATTTTACCGTACCTGAATGTGATATTTTCATGGCTTTCTTGAATAAAGTTTCATTCTCCATATTCGATTGAAGCCCTTCAAATTTCTATTTTAATTGTGTATAAAAAAAATAGCGCTGCCAATTAAAGTACGATAATATAAATTAAATTTTTACTCAGTTTACGTTATATGAACAAATATTATAATCAGATTAGAATAACGTCTATTAAAAAGCATTATTAGTAGGCAGAAAATACCCAAACTTTTTTTATTATAATATTCAAATTGCTTTAATAATCTAACCATGAAGAATAGATTAATTGGCTTGTTTACGTCAAAACACATGCGCATGTATCATGCTTATTTATCCATAATTTTCTGTGTCGTTCAGCGTTTTAAAAAGTTCAATTTGTTTAAAAATGCATTTTTAAAAATGTTTTAAACTTAATTTTAATATGTAATTATAAAATTAACCTATTAACGATAAATATATAATCTATGTCAAATAGTTAACACTAAAACGACCCGAAATTTTACACAAGTTTTATAAAAATATTCTACACCCGAATTTTTATTTAAATCTATTTAACATACAAAGCATAATATAAATTAAGCATCCTATCTTAAATGGCAGAGGTAACCGCAAGATAAAAGACGAGGTCGTACCAATCAAGGTCACACGCCACGTAGCGGACGGGGTTGAACTGCAGGAATATGCCTAACTGTTTTTTTCTTTGTGGATAATCTATTAATTGTGCATCTATGAAATAACTGCGCAAGCGTAAAACGCCGTATTTTCATTTGTTTGTAGTATTTATATTCTGACAGTATAGAATATTCTACTAATTTTTATTCGTGATATTTAATTTATTTATTATAGATAATTACTTAAATAAAAACAGTTCTTTTTAGAACTAATATTATTTGTTAAAATGGCAAAATGTTGGCCATCTAATAACTACAGTTTTCGAAATTGTAAGAAAATTCTTTTTCTGGTGGATTTCGTATCTGTGAGTTTCCATCACTGTAAAAAAAATTCCGCAACGTTCCTGGGAAAAAATGGGCAGCTGAGTTGCCCATTATTTCCAAGAAACATTTCTTGAAAATGACTGGTACTTTACTGTATATGTTAAAAACTTTCTACAGAAATGCCAGTAAGTTTCCTGCGAAATACCAGGAATATTTCTGTTGACAGCAAAACATTACTGACATATTCAAGGCTGGAGTAGCACAAGAGCGAAAAATGTCCAGACCAGGGATCGAACCTGGATACTTGGCGTGCTGTGCCAATGCCTTACCTGTTAGGCTATCCGGACCGATACCTGGCTGACATAATTCACTCTGGATGTTCGTTCCCTTCATTATGACATTACTGACATTTCACAGCATGCGGGATCCGCAGACGATTTTTACATTTCCAGTTGACAATTTTCGCTTTATTATCATTATTTGTTAGAATGAAAAAATATTTTGAAATTGACATCAAAATTATTATTTATAATTTACACGAAAAAATAAATTTTCAGTTAAAATTCAATAAAGTAAATATATATGTGATATATTGTTTCTGAACGTTGCTTAAAATATAAAAATATATAAATGTAAATAATAATTAGAAAAAAAATCTAGACATAAAATATTTTGGATTTTCGTCAGTGATTATGTTAGTTTACAAGTTAGATAAAATACATATAAATTTTCATGAAAAAAAAAAACCTAAACATAATTGTATATTTTTTCCGAAAAAAAAAAAAAATTCAAATTTGCAGCAATTCAAAGTGTCAAATATATGTCAAATTTAAATCAAATTGCAATAAAGTGTTAAAATATAAAATTAATTAAAAAAGAAAAAAAAAAGTCAAGAGGTAGCATCGAACCCGGGCCGTACGGGTGGCGTGCAAGCTTTCTGCGTCCACACCACGAAAGACACGTTGAGAGCTGCAAACTAATGGGTATTTGAAACGTATGCTAAAACTCGGCATCTAATTTCTGAAAATCTAAGGCCCGTTTGAAGAAATCCTTTCACAAGAATAATTAGAGATAAGAACTCTAAAACATACTTTAAATTAATCAAAATAGGTGAGAATCATATTTGATTGTCCCCTGGTTAATGCAGATCCAAATAATAGGTGTATTTTTTTTTTACACAGTCTGCTCGTTAAAGATTTCACAGACAAGTACGAGAGATAATCTCTTAGTGATGTCACATAGGTATTGTATTTTCATCTGAATTATCTTGACAATAGAGACGTAAAGGATTATGTCGTCTATTGATTTATTTGCATTCCATATTGATTTTTTTACATTCATTTAAGGAATTCGTTTTCGACACTCGCGCGCGAGCAACGGATTATAGGGAAAAAAAATAATAAATGTCGGCCGCAGCGTTTTGCTGTTTCCAACTTTTGTTCAGGAACGTTTCAGATAAGAAAACCAGAATTTCACAGAAAAGAGCTAAATTATTCTGAAAACCTGATAAAAGGCGAAACGTTCCTGGATTTTACATGGAAAGTTACCATTTTTTTTTACAGTGATGAAGTAAAAGAAGTTAGTTACGTTTTTTATTTTAATTTATAAAACAAGATAAAATATTATTTAATATATATTATCAAATGTTGTTGATTTAAACGCTCGATTTTAATAATTATTTTTTTTAATGTAATGAAAAATGACGCATGAAAATTAGTAAGTAGTTAATATATAAAGATAGAATTTTGTAGCCTCAATTTTTACTTAATTCTTATGTGCTAAAGTTATAAAAAAAATGATATACACGTTTGTATTCCCGAATGATAACACAACGTTTATAAATGTTTAGAATATGTATAGAATTTAATTATAAATAAAAATATTCAATTTTAAGTATTTTTTAGTTTATCGAGCGCAGACGATAAGTTCCAAATATTTTCTTGAACGCATTGCACTCATGTTATTTAACTAACAAATAGTTCATTCATTTAATTTAAAACTCATTTCATTTTATATTAGGAATCACTTTAATTTAAAATGCGTGCATTAAATGTTGCACTATTAAGTATTGTTCATTTATTTGATTAACAATTTTGTGATTCTAGACAATAGATTCAATAATTATCCTAAAATAGCTAGATTAGATTTATTTATTTTTTAACAAATAGAGCCATTTAGAGAATCCCTGTTAAAAATTCAATCACGAATTTCAAATGGTTCTTAATTATGGAAGATGAATCTTGTTTTCAAGATTTGTTGCAATTTTTTTTTGTTATAGCTTGTTTTGATAAAAATGTGTTTTTTTTTTAATAAAATAGCAATATCATTTTAGTTTCAGGGCAAATGGCCGTTATGTTTCGAGGATATGTTTTCGTAGCATTAGTTCTTTTTTTTTCACGATTTTAAAATGATATTGTGACTATTTTTTTAAGTGTACAAAACTTTATCAAAACAAACCAAAAAAAAAATTTTTGTAGGAAATCTGGTAAACAAGATTCATCTTCTATAAGTGATTAAAAATTCAGAATATGTCCGCAAGAGATGCGCAGATAGTAGATATTCTGTCATATATGACGTCATACAAAAAACCCGCGTTTTTGCGTTATCGACCCCGTCCAAAAGATGGCACAGCTGAGTCAATTTACGACAGACTCCAGCATTGACATTGTAAGCTTAATATATATGCAATTTTGTTTAACATATTTAATTAACATTTTTCTTCTTTGTGTCTTTTAAACTTATTGTACAAAGAAATTTCTGCTTCGAGCTGAAATTTATTTATATAGTAGGGGTCAAAATGACCCCTCATGGTCTTTTTAGCATTAACTCATAATAAAACTTTTAAAGTGTAAAAGTCCATCCCGTTGACTATCATGTCTTCTCCGTTGACAGGTCAAAATTTTGATATGGACAAAATCTAATGAAAAATGAATTAGAAAACTTGACTAATATTGAACAAAGTCATTCACTAAGCATAAACGAAAACTTACATGATATTTTTTTTAATTGTTCGTATGTTTTTCCAAAACAATTTTTTAACTGTACCCTTTCATTGAGAATGACACATATACATATATGTATATATATTTTTTTCTTGCCGTAATACAATATAATTATTTCTATGTCGTTCACGAATGATGTATCATTCATTATGACCAATTGAGGAAACACGATATCTGCTTTGTTTATAAAGCATATTAACTTAAGCAAAATTTATTTTACTAGAATCTAATATGAGAAAATTAATGTTACACAACTGTGCTACTAAAATGTTAATATCTATACAATTTGTCAAAAAGAATGCGCATGTATCAGGCTCATTTATCCATAATTTACTGTAGAAACCCTTTAAAATCTATTTACACATATATTGTATAAACTTTTTATACGAAATGTTCTTATTTTTTTAATTTTTAATTAAAGTTTCTTTTAACAAAACTTACGATTCATAAAAGGAAAATAACGGCTAAGATAAGTTAGAAATATTAAATAAGGAAATGTTTTGTAAGCGTGCTTTTGAAAAAAAAATGATATGCGTGCTTTTTAATTAAGTTACTTCTTCTAATAAAGAGTAAGATATGAACAGGAATTTTAAGAAAATTGAATTTCAGTGTTTTGATAATGCCCGCTCTTGAAATGGGTAAATGTAAATAAATAAAAAAGATTATATATTTTTACAAAATTACAGTAATTAATAACTTTACTGACCAATATTTGTTTTAGATGCACACATGCACATATATGGATGTGTGTATGTATCAACTTTAAAATCTGAATGCTGGAAAATTCAAGGGTTTACTTAAGTGATACGAACGTCTTTCAACCACACAGTTGATTAACGACGACTATACTATTATCGGGTTTATAAAAAAATAATGCAAGATTTTTTAATTAAAATTTATAACGCTTTAACTTTTTTCAAACTAAATATATTTAATGAAAGTAAGAGTCATTATAATCAATAAATATTTTTGCCAGCTGGAAACGAGTTTAGTGATTCCTATGATATAAAATCTGGACTTCTGTTGACGACAAACTCTCGGAAGGCGTTTCCGACCATCATCTTGATTGATGACCTTTTCTTCCCTCAAGAAGTTTTCTAGTTGTTTGAAGAAGTTGTAGTTGGTTGCCGAGAGGTCCGGTGAGTGCGATGAGTGAGGTAGTGATTCGTAGGCCAAAGAGTATAACTTTTGGAGGGTCAATTGTGCGACTTGAGGCCGGGCGTTGTTGTGTAAGATGATTGCACCCTTTCTGTTGACTAATTACGGACAAATACGGACAAATCTTACGGTGAATTTCGTCAATTTCTCGGCAATACTTTTCCGCTGTAATGGTTTCTCCGTAATATAGGAAGCTGCGGTGGATCACGCCGGCAGTAGACCACCAAACTCCCACCATACATTTTCTTGGATGCAAACTCGGCTTCCTGAAAATTTTTGGTGCCTCATCCTTGTTCAACCACTGGCCATATCCCCTTTTTTATCGTATAGCTTCCACTGCTTGTCACATGTTACGATTCGATCGAGAAAAGGATCGTTTCTGTTGCGCAACACAAGCGCGGAACAGATTTCATAACGACATTTTTTTTGTTGAACTCGTGTAGCATGCACTTATCGAGTTACTTCATCTTGCCAATTTACTCTAAATGGCGAATGATACTGGAATTGTCAACTTTGAGGTCATTCGTAATTTCTCGAGTATTTTTGGTTGGATCAACTTCGACAATTGCCTTCAGTTAATAATCGTGAACAACAGAAAACCGCCCACGACCACTTGAAGGTCTAAATCACTTCTAGGAAAGTGTTTAAACCAACTGTGAACTGTGCTTACGTTCATGCATCCCTCTCCTCAAAGTTCGTTAATGTTTCGCGTGGTTTGTGTTTCATGACCCATGTTAAACTTGTAAAAATAAATTTGAAGAAAATCTTCCTTTGACATCTCAGCTTCTGAAGTCAATTTATAATTTAAAACATAAAAATAATAATTTCCAAGGATTATGCTTAAAATAAGCATTAAAATGATATACAGGGTTGTTCAGAACTATATGTCAAAAATGTAAAGGCACATAGAGGAGACATAAATAAACAGATTTCGTAAAGTAATGTGGGTGTGGAAATACATCATTGAGGCAGTAGAGGGCGCTGTTGAGTTAGGTGGATGAAAGCTCTTCGCTGACTTGAATCGTCATTCTCCACTCGGATTTTGAGCAACATGCGTCGTTATCCCGGAGCTTGCGGACATACATTTCATGTATGAAACTTCACAAGGTAATGGAGCGGTTGCTCAAAGGATATACGTACAACGATTCCAGGGTAGGAGTCTTTTGGATCTCCAAACATTTGAGCGTCTTCATCGGGAATTGTACGCGAGTGGATCATTTTATGCTTCGAAGCGTGATATGGACGTTGAAAGATATCACAAAATTAACGCAGTGAAAGAAGCAGTATTATGGGCAGTAGAGGATAGTCCTTCGACAAACTCAAGAGGTGTTGGGCGTGCGTTAAGCCTGAGCCAATTCCTTCCGCAGCTCCATACATGAATTGCAAGACAGAAAGCTCCGCGTTGGTGTAACGATGCATGTTGCCCGGAATCTGTGCAGGAAATGACGATTCGAATGAAGAATGAGGAAATGATGATTTTTTTAAATGTTGGTTAAACAGATGAATAAAGGAATTTATATGTAAAATGGTTAAAATTTCAAGAGGTTAAGTTTATTTTTATGTAATTATAATTATGTGTCATTTTCTTGGCATATGTATGCCAGGATAATGACAATTTCATTCTAAAACATTTTCACGTTCTTGTTTTTTTTTTTTTTTTTTTTTTTTTAGATCTAACAATCTAACATTTTAATTTTGTTTCAAGGAACATGTTTCCTCTATAGTACCTCAAATTCAGTTTAATCTAGAGTTTTATTTGTAATTTATAGAAGCCAGGAAAATTACATAATAAAAATCTACTCAATTTCTACAAAGCCTTCAAAGACATTATTTTCAAAGAAATGTCTAAAAGATCTGGCTGGTAGCAATGATTTTACTACTACTGACTTGAACTATGTCAAGAGCAAGAAGAATTACTCTGAAGCGCCATCTTCATATATCATAAAAAAACTAAAATAAGCAGGCCAGGACGATGATATTCATTTTCAGTGACAATCACATTTTAATTATGAAAAATTATTTGTAAAATACAGAACTTGTTACCTTCCACATATATGTCTCATATAAGGTATAATTAGAAATTAGAAATTTTAAAGAATCTAGAAAAAGATATTTGTACATATGATAGCAGAAAGTACTTTGCACACATCACAGTGTGACATGCCAGGAAAATTACGATCTGAAATAAGTCTTTTAATTGCTTTATTTTTGTGTTATTATGAATATGATATGTCTTGAAAATACTTCTAAGAATATTTTTAATTAGAATGTAAAAAAGAAAATTGCATTATGTAACATTAAATAAAAAATTTTATTGTGCGAACTGCAAATTCGTATTTTGTGATATTGACTCATATATCATACAAAGGGCTGCACCAGAGAATCGACATACATCAATCACTATAGAGAGCTAGATTTGGAAGAGGGATTTTGATAGTGTAACGTATTTTATAAATAGTTTATTAAACTCTCAGTTTTTTATAATAGTCTGATAGCGTTAGTAAGTCTTACATAATCTATCAGTGACGCTCAACTTTTTGTACTTATTTATTTTCCATTTTAAAGTTTTTTTTTCCTTTCTTTGCCATCCGATTTTCATAAAACAAATTTAATCACTCATTTCCTCCAACGATCAACACTAGAGCGTCATATTCTGTAGTCGCAAAGCGCTGTATAGCGCTTCCTCTATTAGTACTTTATATCCTGAATTTTGAATAAAAAAATTGTTTCGCCTATGTAATTATTTACGTTAATGTCTTAAGATATCCCGAACAACATACATAATAAGAATTTGATTTTTAGATTTTTAAAAAAATTAAAACTGATTTAATAAATCGTTAGATAGTTATGTTGTAAGATATTTATAAGAATAATTAGATTAATTAACAAAAAAATACTGTTGTGGAAATCTCATAATTCTTATAAGAACAGTGTAAATAAATGTATTGTGATCCTATCTGTAACAGAGAAGACTTTTGTAGTTGCAAATTTTCTGTAGAACATGTTTAATCGGATAAAAGCTACATCTAGGTAAATGGCTGAGAAAATAATCACATTAAAAAATATTTAGCTTCAAATGATTCACTGTGCTTTCTAAATAGTATTGAGCAAATTATTTTGTATTAAAAGTGCAATCTACTTTTATTAACAGACTAATTAAATAAATTTTACATCGTTTTTTCTTTAATGGTACTTAAAGTAGCGTCAGGATATGAAAGGTTAAAAAAAATCAGTATGCATCTGATTGGTATCTATATATCAGACCAGGCATATTCTTTTTCTTAAATATTTTTTTTACTAATATTTTTAGTTCAAACGCTTACTTGTACGTCAGCACAGATGTTTAATATTTTTTATATACTTCTTTTAATTCATAAGTTGCTATTCTAATTACATTCCAAACTAAAAAATTCTGAAGCTTTCGATTAAATCGGTTTGTAGCTTCATGCCCAATTGAACAAAAATGTATCCGCATAATCTTGTTTTTAGTGAGAAGTGACATCTATAAAGATTTTTAACAGTTCATAATTTATTTTTTAATTTAAACAAACATTTTAGAAATACCTTTTTGAAACAAATAAATAATTACTAGTGTAAAAATTGTTCAATTATTGAATATTTGGAGTACTGAAAGTTATGCCGAACTATTATATTTGTTTAGATATTTAAAAATTAATAAGTATTTTTTTTAGTTTTGAATATGTGAATAATAAAAAGAACGAAATGTACTTATTATTCTTCTGTATTATTTATTAATTTACTTGAAATGTAAGCAAAATTTAATAGATGGAATAAAAAAAGACATTTATATTTTATCAAATAAATTAAAAGATTCATTAAAGAAAACAGTTTATTTTTAATTTTAATGTCTTTCTCATTTAAAAATCCTCATACTGCACATTTACCGTATTTATGTTTAATTAAATTTTGTTTTGCAATTACCCCTGGACATCACAAAACGCTGTTAACAACATAGCTTCATTAAACTGTTTTGTAGATAGGAGATCGAAGAAGAGATAGTTGGTCGCTTCAGGATTAATTCGTTATTCAGTAAGGTCAATTACCGCAGTTTTTACTGCAATGATAGGAAGGAAGTCTTTTTTTATGAATGTAAAACCTCTCCATAAACAAATGCAGTGTACTCTATTTTGGAAAATTAGGTTATCAGGAAATGCAAATGAGCATTTGGCGTACCGCATCTCTTAATAGTCGGGAAATGCAAATGAAAGAGGCGATTAGAAATATATATTTATCTATGTATGTGGGTGTCTGCTTGTACGAGTGTAGATAATAAAAATTTACAGAACGTTATATTTAAATACAACTTTTTTATTATCTCAAAAAATATATATATAAGCAGTGAAGTGTTGTTTAAATCATATAACATTATTCCGGAATTCTGTCAAAATACAGAAATTAGAAAAAGGTTTGAAATGCTTAAATAAAACAAAATGCTGAAACTATGAAATAATTCTATTAATTTGATTTTTTTCTATGGATATATCTTCTGTACATATCTGAATATTCTGCAATGTTCAATATGAAAGTTTTCTTTATAACACATAAAAATACTATAATATAGGCTTTACGAGGACGTAACAAGGGCTATTCATTCGTAAAAGTGCCTCCTAAATGTTTACATTTTCTGTACATGCTGTTATGTTTTATAAAAAATTAGCTCATTTTCTTATGCCCGTTTTATGGATTTTTATTACTTGGGCTTTCCATTCATAAAGTGTCTCCTGAACGTTTACACACTGTAATAAAATTATCACCTATTTTATGGATTATTAACTTGTATAATGGTGTAATTTACACTGATATAACTGGTGTAATACTAAGCCATACTAATGAAAAAATATCAGAATTCACATTAGTATGGTGTAACTTAACACCAGTTACATCTGTTAAATTACTCCATAAAGTGGAGGCTGCAAGAGTGCCACAAATTTTATGGAGTAACGTTACACTTTTAAAAATTCAATTTTTTGTTATTCTTAGCCTTGTACACCTAAATTACTTTTGGAGTGTAAACGAATATGCATTTGAGTGAGCGTATTCTTCTTGCAACAATCGCCAATCTCAAAATAAAATTTTGCTCATGAATTTACATTGTAGTCTATACATGAATATTTTTTTATTATTTGAACATTATTTTATATAACATAAACATTTAAATCATTTAAGTAGAAAGCACCAGTTTTAAAATATAGAAAAAGAACTTGAAATTAAATTAATAAAAATAACATTTTTTTGTTTTGTAATCATCTTGTCTTGCTTATGAATATATTCAAAGATATTTAAAATTTTAATCACGTAACTAAATTAACTCATAATTTAGTATGTAATTACTCTTCTCTTTATTTACTTCAAAAATCTAAGCAAACAACAGCAACACAACTACATTAAATTATAAAAACTTCCAAAACAACGTATTCCTCTTATATATTACAAAAAAAAAATTCATAATTAGAAATTCCGTCGTGATCGGCTAATACCTCATTAAACAGTTATTGGACGCAGATATCTTTTATGCATTGCCATTAACAGATAATCATAATGAAATTCTATACAATTTCAAGAACATTCTTATTTAAAACATTTAGATAACGACGCAAAATGTTTATTTTAATAAGAATCCCTAATAATTTTAATATACAGGCGTAGTCTAATGTAAGGTTTAATGAGACGCTTGATTAAATCGCATTTTTAAATTTTCATTAATTTTATCGATGTAAAAAAACCGTTATGGTAGTTAACAAAAAAGTTTGTATAAGCTTTTAATTGGTTTGTTGAAAACTTTTGTTACTTCGAAAAAATTATATTACTGCAGCCTTTCTTATAATCTTTAAAATAATAAAATCATATTTACAAAAACGATTTTCCAAAACATAAACATTATCGAACTCAATTATCGATAGTTTACACAGCAAATTGCTGACGTTTTCCTCATAAAGGAAAAATTCTAATTCAAAGTTAACTTCTTATTACTTAAATGTGCTTTCAGCTTTCCGAGTCTTGGTAAAATTTTGAGCTGTTATACATTTCATCATGAAGAATAACTGAACTTTAATTTTAAAAATATATCCATTCATATTTTATTTGTTTTTTGTGGAAATATAGTTTATTGAAACGTATATTTTTAAATTACATGAAAGCAACAGAAAAAGAGAGTTTATAAATAAAAAAAAATAAAACACTCTGAATAATTATTTTTACTTTCTTCTATCTTGACAAGAAGAAAGTATTGGTTTCATGAAAATTTTCGAATTCCAGTTTTCGACGGATTTACACGTTTTACGGGTCAGAGATTCCAAAAAACATGTTTTTACAAAATGTCTGTCTGCCTGTCTGTCTGTCCGTCTGTCTGTCTGTCTGTATGTGATACAAATTTTGTGGGCGCTCTATCTCAAGAACTAATGCACGGAATTTAATAAAAATTTATATTCAGATAGTCCCTGATATAGATTGGGACTGATTAGTTTTTGGTGTAAATCGCCCTGCAGGTGGCGCTGCTATGTAGCATTTTGCAGGATTTCCATGAAAGCTCTATCTCAAGAACTAATGCACGAATTTTTATAAAACTTCAGATTCCGTTAATCCTTGATATGAATTGGTGCTGGTAACGTTTTGGTGCAAATCGCCCAACAGATGGCGCTGCTATGCTGCAAATTTGCAGCATTTACACGATTTTCGTAATAGCTCAATCTCAAGAAATAATACACGGATTTTCACCAAACTTCAGATTCTGTTAGTGCTTGACATGAATTGACGTTTAATTGAAATATAATGTCACTACAGATATTAGGTACTATAAAGCAAATATAATTTCCTATAATTTCAAAAAAAAAAAAATCTTGTAGAACAGCCTATTTAGCTAAAATTTAAATTTAAAAATAATATATATTTTTTAAATCCCTACTACTTTTTTAAATATGAATATTTTTGCTTCAAATTTTTTTTCCATATTCCTTAGATTATACTACATAAAACTGTGCATGGATTTTTAGATGTATGGAATGTTACATTTACTATCAATGTTTTTCTTTTTTGTATAGTAAAATATCAAGGAAAAATAATTGAAATTCTTAAAAAAAAATAACTATAACCTTGAATGTTAAACCCATGCACAATTTTATGCAGTATGTATTTAGGATTATGGGAAAAAAATTGAAGCAAAAATATTCATATTTAAAAAAGTAGTAGGGATTAAAAAATTATATATATATAATATTTAAATTTAAATTTAAATTTAAATTTTAGTTAAATGGTCTGTCCTACAAGATTTTTTTTTAATTATATGAAATTATATTTGCTTTATAGTACCTAATATCTGTAGTGACATTATATTTAAGTATATTACAGTATTGTTCAAAATCGAAAAAGTAGTTTAAAAGGTACTATGTCCCCTTAATTGGTTTTATAGTTTGTGATCATTGCCCTGGTCTATGACGTGAGCAAGGGCTGACCGTGACCATGCCTTGTTGCAACATCAACTATAGACTGCTGAAATTTGATGTATTCACATTTTGAATCTTAATTTTGGTTAAAATTTAGCATATTTGTCGATTTAATATTAACATATTTGTTAGAGAGAAACAAACTCAAAGGGCCGGTTTCAGAATTAGACATCAAGAGCTTGGTTGGAAATTATTTTAAATTTGAGATCTAAAATGGGATTTTAAACAAATCCTTTCCGGCCCGGCCTATAGGCGGAGGTAGATTTCGAAGTTAAATATATTAATTGCACCAGCAAAAACTAAATCATGATTAGATATAAATCCACTTTAACTGTTTTATTTGGCCACTTTTGACGAGTTTTTATTTCATTTTTATATAATAGCTGGTTTTATCAGAATCATGTTAAAGCGGAATTAAAAAAAAGTACTTTTCCATTCTCAACAACTCGAAATTTTCTGGCTCATTTTCAGATTAATTTTTAATAGAAAAAATACGAAACTTGCTGACGTGATTTTTGAAAAGATTTATAAGCGACATGTGTTTTTATTTTTCTTTCAATTAATTGAAACTTGATTAATAAACAATTATTTTCTCAGTAGGGCAATATTTTTCGTTTCTAACAAAATAGCTTCGAGAAATTCTGTTCAAAATGCCCACTTTGACATCATTTTTTGAAATATATTCTGCCTCTATCAAAAAATCGATCATTACGGTACATTATATTGTATCTGAAGAAGAGAATCTATGAATTGGACGCGTTTGAGAGCAAAAATTAATTTAAAAATGAGTAAGAAAATAAGCAGTTTGGATTTGAATACATTCTTAATAAGAAGACAAAAAATCGATCATTACGGTACATTATATTGTATCTGAAGAAGAGAATCTATGAATTGGACGCGTTTGAGAGCAAAAATTAATTTAAAAATGAGTAAGAAAATAAGCAGTTTGGATTTGAATACATTCTTAATAAGATGATTTTTTTCTTCAACCGCTATGTATTTTTAATTTGTTTTTGCTGTAAAAATTGGTCCTATCAAAACCTTGTGAATACAAAAGTTGTAGATAATATTAAGGAGATGTATAATAAAATTAATTGGATTTGATATCTTGAGAATTGACGAACTTATGAATTTTTTTCTCCCAAAAACCCTATTTTTTTTCGCCCCTTGAGCCCATTTTTAATTTTATCCAAAATCTGTGATGCATAAATTTTTGGTCTTATTTTTAGAAGTAATAAAATCTTTAAACTCATTTGATATGTACAAAAATTAAGAAGTTACGGGGTTTTTTCTGTTTACACAAAACCCTCCCTATTTCCATCCCCTTGGTCCGATTTTGCCCATTCACGAACTTGACCGAGATTTTATGCCCTTGATTTTATGTATCAGTTTGGAAGAGTTTTGTGCAGAATTGTGGAAGTTATCGTGTCCAGAAGAAAGTGATATATATATATATAGATATAGATAGATTCATATATATATATATATATATATATATATATATATATATATATATACATATAAAGTTTTTTACTGATGGTGGTTTTGGGTTCTAGGGGTCATGATCGGTGGAGATCTGCAGAAATTCTTCAGAAATTCCAACATAGGAACGACGCCAATAGGTAGTATTTCACACGAAATCTTCTTAATATTTCATACGAAATCTTCCTAATACTTTAATATCTTTCACATAATGGAGATGAAGGATCTTTTGTCTTTATACGCTTATAAAATAACGTCACTAACAGATATTACTTTCAATTTTATGTCTAATTGTTGCCTAAACCTTTACTTTGATACTAGTACAAACTCTTATCCTGAAATACAGTAATTTAAAAAATATATATGTATTGTTACAAATTGGCAGAAATGTCCCTTTTAACCCTATGGTAGGGGCTGAAAGGGACACTGTGTGTGATTAAAAAGGACACACTTGGTTAAGACACTTTCATTTATCACTTGATATTAAATTATTCAAATATAAAAGATAATAATGCACAAATAGAAACAAAAATATTGCAAAGTATAATATAACAAAAATAAGAAAATATCATGATTAGGCCTAAATGCTATAAAACAAATTTAAATCAGTCGAAAATTCTAAGAAAGATTTAACTCTAATAATAATAAGGGAACGTCATTTTTTCGAAAGATTGCAAGAACATAAAAATTATTTGAAGTTTCGTAAATTTTCTACAGCACTCTCAAGAAGCTACCATAAAGGACTCATTTCATTTATAGACTTTGACCATGCTAAAGTTATTTCCAAGCAAGTTTTTCCGCGCAATGCTATTATTCGTGAATCTTTAGAAATTCGTCTAAGAAACCATGAAGTGTGTAATGATAATGTTTCCTTTCACATCCCAGAAATATGGCTTTCTATTTTGAAATCTCAATGAAAATTCCACTTTTTTCAGCATTTCTTTCATCGTTAGTATCTTTGGTTAAAAGATGACGCCACTGAACTGTTTATTTGGGAGTAAGAGGTTTCCGTTAGACTGATTTGTATTTTGAATTGTTTTCAAAATGTAGCATGTAAAAAGTTTGTAGTCGATTTATATTTTAGAAATTTTTTCTCCTGATGAAGGTTTTAAAGATTAAACCGAAACGTAGACTTTTATGTTAAACTTGTGAATAAATTGTACGTTTGATAGCAACACCTATTTGTTTTGTATGGATTTAACTCTAGTTTTATATTATATTTGGTGTAAATTTCTACCGATCCGTAACTGACTGAAGGTTTAAAAAACTATCAACATTAGCTTTTTTGAAAATTGCACTTATTTATGAACTAGAGTCTTTATGTTTCTTACGGGAAAGTCTTAATTTCGTTGCATGAATTTTCTACTACTAATCAATGGGGTATATTGAAATTCTTCTGTTTGTGCGTTCTTAAATTTTAGAACAGTTTTTGCTTAAAACGTACTTTGCAATGCTGCATGCTTCTAGCTGTTGACCTTAAAGACACTCCTTCACCCGCTGTTTCAGTAATGGCAGCCGCCATTACTTCTTCATTAGTTTGATTTTTCTAACTTTTCTTTTTATATTTCCGAGGCATATTCATTTTTTTATGATTTCTAGAAAAGAAAAAAAAAATGCCTGAATAATAGTTATACGTTATTATACGTAATATGTGTATACTTTTGTTCTGCATAATAACGCATACATTCATTCTACGTAAAAAACTAAAAGCAATAACATACATTTTACGAAACGTAAATAATATTTTATTAGAATTATTATAAAGAACGAGGGTTTGAAAGGGTCATATCACTTTCAACAGCATGTCTACTTAGCAAAATTAAACAGGCATTCATGCATGGCAGTATCTTAGCTAACAAAATATTCTGCGATTCACATAAAGTGCATAGTTTACAGTGCTTAATAACATAAATATTATAATGGTAAACACAATTTTACTTTATTAAGAGAAAAAAGAAATAATTTTAAAATAATAATTCAAATCTTAAAAATCAACTAATCTCAAATCTTAATCCCTTAAATGCCTTATTTTTCAAAAATCATTGTAACAATGTTTTTCGTCTTTCATTTTTTAAATAAATCATGGGAAAAATACTTAAAAAAATCATATTTTGTTTTAAGTATGGTTTACGGCTAAAAAACAGTTTGTTACTAATCAGCAATACTGGTCTTTAATTGAAAAAATAATTTTGCTTGATAAAATTCTATAATATTAACCACACACGAATTTTAGGGACTATAATAAGAAATAAATTTTACTTGCTCACACTCTAAATTGAAATGTCTGAAATTCAGACACTTAAGTGACTGAAACGGAGTGTTCAATTTTCAGACATTTTAAAATGTCTGAATTTTTTCAGTCACTTCTTGCGTCTGAATTTCAGACACTTCAAACGTCTGAATCGCAGCCGTTTCATTTTGCAAGCATGATACGCAGCCATGTTTGACCACAATGAATCCTGGAAAAATATTTGACCATGGTCCTGCCCCTCCACCCCCATACAGCCTCATTTTATGGGCTCTCAAAATTGGTATGCCATTTTCGTAAAGCTGATAATTTAAATCTTTTATCGACATTGTACTGATTATAATCAATATTTTGAACTTCTATAGTAGAATAAGATTAAAAACAAATTTTTTTTTATCTAAATACAATAAAACCTCTCAATAGGGGGCTACTACGGAATTTGTCCGCCATTCGTTGCCGAGGTGCCCTTGATTGAGAGGTTTTACTGAATTTAGATTTTTTTAAAAATTTATTTAGTTTATAATCTTATTCTACTTTAAAAGTTCAAAATATTGATTATAATCAATACAATGTCGAAACAAATTTAAAATAAAAGCTTTACAAAAATTGCATGTTTAATTTGGGGCCCCTAAAACCGTAGTGAGAGGATACTGCCCAGTTTTCCCATTATTTAATCAAGTGCTTCATCTACAAAAAGTCCAACCCTGCATTATAAGTTCGCTAAATAGAGGTGTCCGGTATTCGGGAGTGTCCGTTATGAAGGTTAATGAACATTCCCTAATATCGGACACCTTTATTGAGCGACAACCTTTTTTAATCCGCAACCCAGACATTTGTTTATTTTTACTTCACAAAAGCAGACACCTTTGATTATCGAACAAATTCCGCAGGCCCCAGGTGTCCGCTGTTGAGAACTTTTACAGTATTTCGATAAATATATATATATTTTGTTTCTAATCATGTCCTACTCTAAAAGTTCAAAATATCATTATAATCAGTGCAATGTCGAAAGATTTTTTTTAAAAAAATTACGAAAATTGCATCACAATTGCGAAAAATTTGCTTTACGAAAATTGCATGACAAATATCCCCCCCCCCCCTCCCAACACACACACACACACACACAAAAAATCATATTATAGGATGCACGATCTTTGAATATCTCGAAACGATAAAAAACAAAGCATTTTTCAAGGTACCAAAACGCAAATAATATGCAATTAAGATCTTTTTTTCCCCCTTTCTGCCTCAAATATATATTCATAACTATAATATTATCCAGAAAAATAAATATTGTATATACAAAATTAATATCTAAATTTTAAATGTAAGCCGTCATATCACTAATGCGTGAATTAAAATCTAAGTGCTGCGCGCATGATAAAATTCTAAATTATGCATATAGAAAACAATTTTTGAACAAAATAGAATCATAACACACCTAATATACACATTAAATAAAAAATATACGCAAAAAATTTGGTTTAAAATTCAATTTCAGCACAAAATAAATTAAAAAAAGTAAAATATTTCAAGTTTTTCAAGTTCAAACAAATAAATAAACAAAATATGTTTGGGTTTTTTAGCATGTAGACTATAAAGAAACGCATATTTGTTTATTTTTTTAAAAGCTGCGCTTACATAGTTTGAAAGAAACAACAAAAGCACAAACTTCAAACTTGCTAATATGAGAAAACGCTTTTTAAAGTTTCGATATCTAACGGATCTTCAACTCTCCGTCTATAAATGATTATAACTCAATTTTGAATGGGGTTTTTTGCATATTGTTGAAAAATTTTAAAACATTCGGAATAAAACAGAAACAGAAAACTGATTTTTTGAAAGGTTAAAAGGTCCTGTGCCCTCTTAAAAATTAAGTCTTCTTTAAAATTTATATTTACACATGGGCAATTTTTTAAAAATATAGATCAGATGATAATCACAAGAGCTATTTAACTATCAATAAATAAATATTATATTTTAATAAGATAAAGAAAAATTTATTTCCAGTTTGAAACTTTGTCTTAAATCTGCACATAATCAGTAAAGCTTAATAAAATAGCTAAAGAGATAAAGTGTAATCATTCTCTAAATCATTAGAGTGTTATTGACATTATATATATTTTTTTCTCCTTCCAGTGTAGCGATGCCAGATGAATCATCGACGGGATTTGCTTACTATAGGAAAAATTGAATGATATGGTTGAATAACGGCGATGAATGGATGTTCAAACTGTATAATTTTAAATACTTATAATTAAGCATACATAATATAATAATTAAAAACAGTTATTAAATTGGGATGGTTGCTATAAAGACATGGGCATTCCAGTACATATCACATAATAAACCTTTGAAAAATATAGAAATCGAATGAAATCAAAGTAAACATTAACAAATGCTGTTCGAGAAGAAGGCTTAGTATTGCGTAAGTCAATAAATTCAATAACTGCAAAAAACATCCTGTAGACTCATTAAAACTGATTTTAAGGATAACATTGGTTAGAAAATAATATAGAAACATGATTGCAGATGTTTTTAAGAACAGAAACTTAATTATTAGCAAGATAAAATTTTAACACGGAAATTCAACAGACAAAATGCTTTAAACAAATGTTGGTATAACTCAGAAACTAATAAAGCTAGAGACTTGTGTAAGGGTTCCATTTAAAGAGAAAACATTTACGGAGAGTTTGCAATACATGGTCTAGGTCCCACTTACCTGGAAAAAGGTGTAAGGTATCCAAAATTATACCCGCACAGGGGGCGTCAATTTCAACTGGTGGCTAGGTTAATGATCCGTGAGGGAGAAATACTTGGATCTTTTAAAACGAAAATTCCTGTATACATCCGGCTAACTATATTAAAAGGGTGAAATATTTTCACTCTTAAAATAGAATCTGCCAGACAAAAGTTTCTATTTAACAGATTTGACGAACAGAAGACTAATAACACTGTATTATTCATAAAATGATTACGAATAAACACTAAGTCGATACGAATTAATCCACAGAACTTCACAATCCACAAAATATGAATAAAGTCAAAATAAACTTTCAGTTTGAAATTGAATTACAACGTACATTAGAACGAAACACATCTAAAACGCATGACGCATGCGCAACTGAGAGTCCCTCTGGTGGTTTATAAGGAAGAACTGAAGAAATATTTTCCCTCCCAGTATGATGAAATTGAATCAATTACGTTTTCTTTATGTCTGATAATTAAAAATGAATGATATTTCTTTTCTTACAAATGGCTATCGAATAATTTTACGTTAAGGGAAAATGTTACTAAGAATTTTACTTCAGAGAAACCCACCCTCCTTTGAACATTTCGTAGAAGACAATTTTAATTCTTTTCTTCTTTTTATGTTCATATATTTCAAATTTATCTCAAACGGTGTTTGTGTGTGTGTGGGGGGGGGGGGGGAAGAGTCCATTGAGAAAAAAAAGTTCTCTATTTTCAAAACTGTCGTTTGAAACTTATTTTTGAACGATTACTATCTCTTAATTGTTAAATTTTTAGATGCGTTCTTAATTATATAAATACGTAGTACCTATAGTCGTCGTTCAGTCCATCTGTCTGTCCGTCTATAACAGCGCAAAAACTACCCAACCGATTTGTTTGAAATTTAAAATATATAATTATTGCATAATTCTATCGAGTCATTTCAAATTTTATGAAAATCGGATGTATACTTTAATTAGTACAGTCAAAAGTTTACCGTTACATTACGGCCAATGGAAAAAAATTATTTCAAGTGCATTTTAATGATGTTACAGCTTTTCAAAAAGAATGAAATTGATATGCGCTTATGAAGTGCAGTAAAATATACATTCAGTACAATATGCAGTGCAAAAAATACTTATAAAACTAGTTATAGTACGAACGCACCTCATTTGCCACGTTTGACGTGCAATTTCCAACTTGTTATATTTATTTTTATGTTGATATCTTTAAAAATTTCTTGCACAAGGAGTTCTGACAAAATATTCTTAGTTTGCCTATTTCATGTTTATGTTCTGCATTTTAGAAAAGCAGATTACGCTGTTGACCCCAGTCACACCTGTTCCAAAATTTTGCCCCTCCCTAAATTTCTTTCTACCGGTACATCTCTTAGTATTTAGAGGGGAGGGGGGTTGATCCTTCCTTGGAAATAAATATATTTTGTGAAAAGCAATTACTGATTTATTTATTATGTCAAAAGTAACTTAGTCCCAAAACTTTAGTAAGCGATCTATTTTAATTTTCCAGATGTCCCATGATCTAATCAAATTACTTTTTTTAAATAAAATAATACCAAATCTAATGGATAAAAATATTTTAAACATCCTTTATCCATTCGAAAAAAATTTTCTGGTAGTGCTGGCATACAAATTGCAATACATTTATACATACAGTTATCACACATATGATACAACTGTATCGCATTTAGACACTTAAGTGTCTAAATTTCTAAATGTCTTAATTTCAGACATATCACCATTATTCAGACATTTTAATCAGCTCATTTATGCCATAATCATAGTAAGACACTTATGTATCTTAAATTTAGACATCTGTGATGTCTGAAATTTCAAATTTAGACACTTAAGTGTCTGAATAACTTTTTCAGTCACATATGTGTCTTAATTTAAGACGCCTCTATTTGCAGTGCACTGCAGAAAAAAATAGGGTATTTCGCAAGCTTATAAACAAAACAAAAAGAGCATGTAGTTACAATTGAAAAAAATAAATCTATCTTTATTCTTGAACAGCACAAATGCTGCCATCTACATGCTGAAAATTGATTTAATAATATTTTCAAAATGTATTTTATTGGCAACATGAGGCTTTATAGCTTCAATATTATTCTAATAGTATTTTAGAAGCCTAAATTTGGTATGTTGCTGAAAAGCAACACCAGACATTTAAGGGTTAATGTTTATGCGCTGCATCTAGACATAACACACAGCAGCAGTTTCATATATTTTTTTAGAGAAATGTCCTCGCATTTCGCTCAGTTAGAAATTTACATCTGATATGATTTATTTACCAATTAAATAATCTAGTGTAATTAAATATCCCACGATTTCTGGAGTTCCATTACCTGCGATTTATTCTGTTGAGCTGAACCAGATTTCAGACCAGATGCTGTAATTAATAAGATTAGCTGGGTGCAAATTTCCACCAGATATGTCCGGGATGGCTCAGGTGGTAGAGCATTGGCGGCTTCAGCCAAGACATCTCTGGTTTGAATCCTGATACGGACATTTTTAGCTCAGTCGGAAATTTATATCTGATATGGAAAAATGCCTTACATTAAAAAAAAATTGTCAGATAAAAATCTCTAATTCGAAATAGAAATGTTTTTAATAAAGAAAAATAACACTATAACACATTAACCAACTGGAAAGCCACAAAAATGGCTAAACTATTCAACTTTAAGTGAAGTATTTAAAAAAAAGTTTATAACGAAGGCACAATTCTAACTCACAAGGGAACCACTTTTGGTCTTGCTCGCACCTAGCATTGAGACCTGGTGCATTTTAAAGCCCTATATTATGAAGTTTGCGAATCGATAAAAATCTTTTGTTAAAATAATACTTTCGGATTATACAGCAGCATAACTTTCTGAAAATGCAATTTTCGAGACCACTTATCGAACTATTAACATTGATTTTTTTTAAAGAAAAGCATTTAAAAATAAAAAAGTAGATAATAATAAGTATGAAATATTGAAAAAAGTTTGAAAATTTCTTCAAAACCCCACGAATTTGATTTTGAAAAATTGCAACTTTATATTCATAGTTTTGGCGGGGAAACAGTTGGCGTTTATTTTCAAACGTAGAGCTTTCCGGCAACCCTAGCCAAATGCCATAGCTGAATTTGTAATAGCTAGAAATTGCAATATCCGACCTATTTCGCCACAGTAATTTTTCTGAAGTGTGTAAAAATATTAATTTACTTTATGATTACTTTTACCGAAGGACCATTTAATACAGCAACATTTCATTTTAAACAATCGAAACTTTATTTCATTCGATTTCAAAAGAAAATAGTTTGCTTATTTTGTATTTCACTAAAATATAGTTTTCAATGATCTTTGAAGCTTTTATAGAGTTATATTTATTACTATTATATTTATCGTCTGCATAGAAAAAAAACCTAATATTTGTTTCTTATGCTATCAATTATATAAAAAAAAAATCGCAACCTGATATAATTCTAGTAATATGTTCTGTACATTTTCTCTTTGGATAAAGCGAGCGGAAAAATTGTAGTGCCATATTTGGCGACTTAACTCACTTTTGGTGCGAAATAAACAAATAAATATGTAATAATAAAAATTAAAAGTGTAAAAAATTATATAAAATATTATTTTAACATAGAATTTTTTTCGGTTCTTTAACTTTTATGTATAGGGCTACAAAACGTACCAGGTCTCGATGCTAGGTGCGAGCAACACCAAAAATGGTTCCCTTGACAGTACCATTACTATGTTCATTGTGGCCTCTGAACTACACCATAAGTCAAATTCATGAATGTACGATAAGGGGTTAAGGATTTGTGCATTTTATTTTATTGTTCCGTATTCGTATTTGTGACGTTATTAATTTTCAAAGTACATTATTTATCGTTTACAAATATATATCTGATATGTGATTTTTTACCATGTTTGATATTTTGGTTTTTTGAAAGATTGCAAGTATTCTTTTCTGAAGTAGGGGGCTCGGCCCCCTACGAGCTACGCTCGCCAACCCCCGTCCAGACACCGCAGACTCTAAATGCACGCTAATTTGATCGGCTTTAAAAAGATTTCGAAAGATTGAATTATAATTTAAAAAACAGTGGCGATCTCCCTATAAACGAATTTCTATTCATTTCTCTTTCATTGGGGAATTTTAACGCCAAATCCGCTGCGGTACTACTTCATTATCCTGTCGACCAATTTCGCCAAATTATATAACTCGCCAAACCACTCGCCAAATTATACAAATTCATATAATTTTTATTTTAAATAACGAAAGAACAAATAAATTCGTACAACATTAATAAAAACACAAATAAAACGCCGAAATAAAAATAACTTGATGACGTAGACACGTGTAACAACATTTAAAAATAAGCTAATATAAAAGGAATTAAGTAAAGAGAGTCTTTGTCTCCTGGTATTTTTTAAAAAAGCGAAAAGAAAGTTCTTTTAAATGAGACATTTTAAATTAATTCTCAAAATATCAAATAAATGTCTAGCGCAATTTCTAAATTTAAACTTTTTTGCAATATTATTTTGTGTTCATTTTATGTAATAACTATAATGTGACGTAAATATGACGTAATTTCTCCTAAGACTTCTAACGCATGTTAATGAATTTATTATTTTACAATATCCTTTCTCTTTTAAAATTCACGTATATACTTTTTATGACGTAATTTTTAATAAGTTCCTGCTTTTTATACGTAATTATTTAATTCTAATTTGAAAGTTTTTTTCCTGTTTATAATAGTCACGTGTAAATAAATTTTTAATTTGAAGCAAACATTATTGCTTGCGCTTTTTATACAGTTGGCAACAGTTTAAATTAGTACAATTTTCTGAGATCTGTAAAAAATATCTCTAGAAATGCTGAAAATCTGAATTTAAAATAGAAATAAAACCTGAAAAAATGAGTCAAAATAAAAAAATTAATGCAATCTGCACTCCGGCAAATTCTAACGCATAAAATGATCTAAAAATGATTACACCGCTATGTATAGTTTTTGCTGCTATAAAACTTTTTTAGTGGAACGATTTTGTCCAACTTTAGCATTAAATATCTCTTAAAATAATTCTTCGATTTGAAAACTGTCTGCATCAGCGTGTTTATCAAACATTTCTGAATAAAACCACCGATTTTCATATTTTTGTATGCATTATTTTTGTTAATATTAACGAAGAAAGGCCTCCGGGCACAAAAAAATCAAAACCGGCGGCGGCGGCGGCGGCGGCGGTGACAGCGGTAGTTACTTTTTTTTAGAATAGAGAGATTATATATTAGAAGATTACGAGACTTGGAAAAAGTTACAGTTCTTATTCATGGGTTGCAAATATAAGACATTTATTTTAACTAAAAAAATATCAAGATGTTGAATTCTGAGAAAGAAATATTTAGCTCAATAAATAAAGCCTGGTATTTTTGACACATTGTATGAAACGATGAATAATATATAAATATTTTGCATTATTTGCCTATATAGAGAATATTTAGTGTGAGAACTTTCATTTGCAGTTTTTAAATGTTATGTAATTTTATTCAAAAAATATGAATCAAATGTTAACAAGTTGGAAATTGTACGTCAGACGTGACAAATGAGGTGCATTCGTATTATAACTAATTTTATAAATATTTTTTGCACTGCATACTGTGCTGAATGTATATTTTAGTGCACTTCATAAGTTCATACCCATTTCATTCTGTTAGAAAAGCTGTATCATCATTAAAATGCGTTTGAAATATTTTTTCCCATTGGCCGTCATGTAACGGAAAAATTTTGACTGTCCCTGTAATTAAACTACACATCCGATTTTCATAAAATTTGAAATGATTCGACAAAATTTTTCAGCAATTTTACATTTTAAATTTCAAACGATTCGGTTGGGTAGTTTTTGCTCTGTTATATGCGGACGGACAGACAGACGGATAGACAGACAGACTGCCGGACAGACAGACGGACTGAACGACGACTATAGGTGCTACGTATTTATATAATTACGAACGCACCTAAAAACGCATTGTTTTATCGTTTCTACTTACGTAAAACATTCAATTATCAATATATCTCTTTTATCGTACTTATTTATATTGTATTCGCAGACCCTATATTTATACAAATTTAAATCGAGAAACTATAAATATTTCTATAAATGTGTATATGTTAGGAGCGAAAGCCAAAGTTTCACCAGTTCACAAATCGGCCTAGAATCCTGGCGAAAGCGCAATGAAAAGTGTATTTGGGGCTTTGGCCGGACAATTTCCGAAGTTGCCAGAAATACCTGGTAAATTTCCGAAGTGGCCATCCAAAACTATCCGATAGGTACCATTCATGTGCACGTGGAAGGAACATTCCATGTTTTGGCGCTAATAATTTGTTTGTCTTGAGACTTATTCTGATGCAGAGGATTCATTGAAAGTATTGTATTATTCGTATTTGTATAGAATTGTATATAAATATCAGATATGACTATTCTGTAATTTCTTTCTACACGGAAAAAACTGTTTTGTTGAAACAACTAAATTTTGCTTAATAAAGCTCCAACCAAATATTTTGGTTGGAAGAACCAAATTTTCGTTGGACTAATCAAATAATTTGTTGAATTAATAGAATCATTTGGTTAATCTAACCAAAATTTGATCATTCCAACCAAAATATTTGTTTGGAGCTGTATTAACTAAAATTTAGTTGTTTCAACGAACAGTTTTTTCCGTGTATTCTCATTTTTTTTAATAACGAAGCTTCTGTTGTTACTGAATTTACTGGGATCCTGTTACTATCCGGTGTTTTCCTGCCAAAATTATTACTGTAAAAACTGGGAGTTTTATAGATGTATATATACGATAAATAATTTGCAGATGACATTTTTTAAATCGAAAAGGTTTTTAAAACGTTATTTAATGTTGGAATTGTTAAAGAAAATTCAGTTAATTAAGTTTTATAGATTCAAAACAATTCATAGCAGTTTAGCCATCTTTTGCAAGCATATAATGTATTACATTTTGGTGTGCAGCATCCAATTATTATTAAATTTGTTTAATTTTTTAGAGGTTTTTTTTTTTCATTATTTGAATCGAGATTCGTATTATAGTTTAGAATAATAGATGTTTATCTCACGTTGTCAGACGTTATAAAGCCAAAATAATATATCCAAGCACTTTTCAGTAAAAAGTAAATTTGCACATAGAATTTAAATTGAAGAAAACTTTAAAATGATTAAATTATAAAATACAAAAAGCATTTAATTGTGAAAATTTCGTTATAATTCAAAGAATATATTTAAAAAATTTATTTTTAGCGTCTAAATGAAAATTTTTATTTTAGACGTTAAATAAGGTCGGGACACAGTGACATTTTTTACTTAACCATCATACAGAAGTTGATTTTCAAATGTGCAACACATCTTAAAAAATATGACGTCAGTTTCTGTTAGACGCTTTCAGTGTGTCGTCTTACTTATTCGAAACTAGCGGTTAGTATCTTTTATTTCCTATTTTGTTTTTATAATACAACTATTTTATTATCTATACCTTATTTTTAAGTTATTTGATACTTTAGATGGAGAGGTAACATTTTCTACGATTTAAAAGAAGTAAGAAATGAAATATAATATACCTGTTATTTAGAGTCAGTTTTTTTTGTCTTTTGAAATAACATTTTATGACTGATCTCACGACTAAAATCGTCTAGAAAAAGGTGTCATATTCATGTAATCATTGTGTATTTCGTTTTTTTGAACGAAATGCAAGTTGTCTTTTAAAAAAATTCCATGCGAAGTAGAATCTCAGAATATACACTGCAAAAAAAATCTGTGAAGTTACAAAACTTTTTCTAGGAAACTGGGATTTCTAAAACTTTTTATGTAACGGCAACAACAAAAACTCATGTAACAGTACCTGTTACATGAATTTTTTTTTTGTTGCCATTACATAAATAGTTCTAGGAATTCCAGTTTCCTAGAAAAATTCTAGTAACCTCACAGATTTTTTTTATAGTATTTCAGTGTATAACATTTGGTTGAATTAAATTTTTTTTTTTCTCGAATTGCCAGGGAACTTTTGTTGTTGTTTTTCTGTTACACACGCTAAAGAAAACATGCATTTTCTTTTATAAAGCTGAAGGAATTTATCATTCCTGCCTCAAAATACAGTCCATTTTTACCCTTTTTTTAAAAATTTCAATTCTGTTTGTATGTGCAGTTAAATCTTGTTAATAATTTTTCACCCATTTCCTGTTGACATAGAGATTTGAAATTTCGAATATATATGTATTCCCTAGGGCAATACATGAATTGGACATTGATTTTAAAAATTCGATCCCTACGGGGGATAATAGAGGGAAAATTTAAATTTTAAAGAATCACCATATCTCATAAACCAATGGAAATAAGTCTTGAAACTTGACTTGCTTACATAAGATATCCAGATCAACATATATAAGAATAATTTGATTTTTAGATATTTTTTAAAAATTAAAACTGATTTAATAAATCGTTAATTATTTCTGCGTATTGTTAGAGCTATTTTTTACAAAATATTTACGAGAATAATAAGATTAATTAACAAAAATTACTGCCACGGAAATAACAATTCATATACGAACCAGTGTAAATAAATGCATTGTGATCCTATCTTTAACAGAAAAATGTTTTGTAGTTGCACATTTTTCGTATAACATTTTTTAATAGGATAAATGCTACACCTAGGTAAATGGTTGAGAAAATAACCACTTTAAAAAATTTTAGCTTAGACTGTTCACTGTGCTTTTTTTAATATGATTGAGCAAATTATTTTGTATGAGAAGAGCAGTCTACTTTTATTAGTAGACAAATAAATAGATTTTACATTGACTTTTCTTTAATGGTACTTAAAAGTACCGTCAGGATATAAAGGGTTAATATAGTCTAGCACACTCTGATAATTTCTAATTAAAAAATTATGAATTACACTAGTTTTCGTAAAACGTTTGTCTTGAAGCTTTTCCAAAACTCAACTGGCTTTGAGCTAAGCATTGATTCACAGTATTGGTAGACATATCAAAGTCGAATCCTCACCCGTTCTATATTGTCTAAATAATCGCACGGGGGTTTCAGTTTAAACTTTTAACGTTATGTCTGTGATTCATAAGATCCAAATTTATCCCCCACCCCCACCCCCCACCCCAAAAAAAGAAAAAGAAAAAAGAAATAAAGAAAAAGAAAAAAGATTTGTGACGATTTTTTTGTCATCGGCGGAACTATGCAGAGTATGCAGCCTTACTAAACGAAAACAGAAAAAAAAACATTGAATTGGACGTATAAAAAGCTTCCCTGGCTCAGTTCATTTAATAATAAAGAAAAAAAAAATTAAGAAAAAAGCGCATTTTTATTTAAAAAAATATACTAAGAAGTTTGAATTCTGTGCTAAATTGTTTACGTATTTTTCCAACATTACTTCTATATAATTATAGAAATATGCATTTTTAATAAACAAATGCCTCAGAAGAAAAGTTACATTAAGCTCAAATCGGTTGTATAATAAAGACAGTTCTATAATTGCGACAAATAGAGATTCAAATACTGCCTTGAAAGACAAATATTTAACTGTACATTAATAGTTTTCATTAGAAATCTAGTTTTCAAAAATATATGCTAAATATTAGCGAAAAAATTTTAATATAGTATAGAAATATTATACATTTCCTTTACAACGGTCTGGGGTTATTTTTTTTTCTAATACTGAAATGTATGAAATAGATTTTCTGGAAGTAATTCAAGTTTTATTTGAGAAATGTTTTATGATATATGATATTCTTTTTCAATAGAAGATTTAAGATTAAACAAATTGCTTTTTCCGCAGTTAAAATGACTTTCCTTTGAATTTGATTTATATAAATGTAAAGATAAAAACGATGCAAAATGAAGAATTTTCCCCCTTATTTAAAGTAATAATGATGTGGAAATTTATAGCAGAAATCCTTCGCAAAGTTTAATTAAATCGCTTTTGAATAGTTTCCATCAAGAATGCATGTATTTTTAGTTAACGTTTCTTATCATTGTCCACTGTGGATTTTGCTTAATTCGGAGTTTTAATTTTAATGCTAAAATATTATGAATGAGAAATCAATGTTAAGTGTAAAAAATTTTATTTTTATGCATGCTCATTTTTATCTGAAGATTTATAACTTCGTGGTTATTCCGTAGGTACTGGAAATACTGTTTTGATAGTATGAAAAGATGTACCACTGTAAATTCTGAACTATATAGGTTGTTAAAATCTTAAGAGTCTAATTATAAGTTGTTAACTATAGGTTGTTAAGAAAGATTAGAATTCAATTACATTATTGATATTTTTCCTATAAAAGTTCTTCTTGATATTGTTAGTGGGTGAAAATTAAAAAATAATAATAATAACCAGTCAAGTGAAAGTATTACTCACACACAGATAAATATATGATTCCGTTCGATAAATATATGAATTAGTAACTGGGCATTGCATTACAGAAATATATCATTAAAATTTGTTATCTTGGCTTTAAAATGTGATGGAGTATAGACTGTGCCACCCGTGTCTTTATGGATGTTCCAAAACGTCAGTGTCTTTAATGGTAAACATTCGGCATTTATAATTTTTTTTTTTTTCAAAAATCGTTACCAACAATCCTTTCATACTTCTGTGACGAAAGGTACCTCCACCTCCAGTGCTCCTCAACTCCTTTGCTGAACGCCCTCAAATCGAAATTTTTATGTAACGGAAAAATACGATTTTCTCAAGAACTATGTGACCTAGGATAACCGACATAGTTTTCCTGCAACGTTTAAATTAACTTCTATTACCCTAATTTTTTCATAGATTTAGTATCAGTCGATTAGGAAATAGAGGGAACATATTTTTGCATTACACTTTCGACGATACCACTGAAAATATAATATCTCAAATTAAAAGAAATGTATTTTTGAGTTCGGCGTTACGAAAGCTATCACATGCTACTCCACACAGTATACAAAGAAAAGATTTTTGTGCAAAAATAAAGGATCAATCACAAAAAGCTAATTTTCAAGTACGCGAACACTCAAAAGGAAATAATGCAATTCGAATAATTACTATCTCTACAACACAGCTAGTCCATATATCATCTCATTCATGTCACACATGATCACAAGTGTCACACAGTCGCTATGTTGAAGCAAAAAAATAGGAAATTAGATACATCTCATTATAAGTTTCAAATGATCATTATATGTGACTCCACTGAGACGTTAATGTGACTGCTGCATTGTGACGAATCACCAGGTGATTTTACAATGTAGTTAAATTGTGACTCTCATGTCACTGTAATTTTTAGACTCAATTTCAAAGTCATCATGAACGTTGCATTATGATAAGTCGCCAAATAATATCACATTATAGTCACACGGAGACTTTTCCCAAAAGAGCACAATGGTTACTTCACAGTAGTCTCTGTGTCACCTGAAAGTCATCATGTGACTTTAATATGATATTATTTGGTAACTTATCACAATGGAGCTTTCACGATAACTTTGAAGTTGAGTCTACAGATGACAGTCACATGAGAGTGACAATGTAACTAGGTTGTAAAGTCACATGGTGACTCATCACAAGGCAGCAGTCACAGTGACGTCTCAGTGGAGTCACATATAGGGATCATTTGAGACTCATAATGAAATTTATGGAATTTCCTTTTTTTTTTTTTTTTTTTTTTTTGGCTTTACCGTAGTGATTGTGATACTTGTGACCATGTATGAAATGAATGAGATGTTATATGGGCTGGCTGTGTTGCAGAGATAGTACTTACACGAATTATAGTATTTCCTTTTGAGTGTTCGCGTATTTGAAAATTAGCATTTTGTGCACTGTAAAAAAAAATGGTCATGTTCCATGTAAAATCCAGGAACGTTTCGCCTTTTATCAGGTTTTCAGAATAATTTAGCTCTTTCCTGTGAAATTCTGGTTTTCTTATCTGAAACGTTCCTGAACAAAAGTTGGAAACAGCAAAACGCTGCGGCCGCCATTTATTAATTTTTTGCTATAATCCGTTGCTCGCGCGCGAGTGTCGAAAACGAATTCCTTAAATGAATGTAAAAAAATCAATATGGAATGCAAATAAATCAATAGACGACATAATTCTTTACGTCTCTATTGTCAAGACAATTCAGATGAAAATACAATACCTCTGTGACATCGCTAAGAGATTATCTCTCGTACTTGTCTGTGGAACGTTTAACGAGCAGACCGTGTAAAAAAAATAGACCTATTATTTGGATCTCCATTAACCAGGGGACCATCAAACATGATTCTCACCGATTTTGATTAATTTAAAGTATGTTTTAGAGTTCTTATCTCTAATTATTCTTGTGAAAGGATTTCTTCAAATGGGCCTTAGATTTTTAGAAATTAGATGCCGAGGTTTAGCATACGTTTCAAATACCCATTAGTTTGCAGCTCTCAACAAGTCTTTCGTGGTGTGGACCGAGAAAGCTCGCACGCCACCCGTACGGCCCGAGTTCGATGCTACCTCTTGACTTTTTTTTTCTTTTTTAATTAATTTTATATTTTAACACTTTATTACAATTTGATTTAAATTTGATATATATTTGACACTTTGAATTGCGTTTAGGTTTTTTTTTTCATGAAAATTTATATGTATTTTATCTAACTTGTAAACTAACATAATTACTGAAGAAAATGCAAAATATTTTATGTCTAGATTTTTTTTTCTAATTATTATTTACATTTATATATTTTTAGGTGCGTTCGTAATTATATAAATACGTAGCACCTATAGTCGTCGTTCAGTCCGTCTGTCTGTCCGTCCGTCTGTCCGTCCGTCTGTCTGTCCGTCCGCATATAACACACCAAAAACTACCCGACCGAATGACCTGAAATTTTTAATATATAATTGCTGCAAAATTTTGTCGAGCCATTTCCAATTTTATGAAAATCGGATGTATAGTTTAATTACAGGGACAGTCAAAAGTTTTTCTTTACATTACGGCCAATGGGGAAAATTATTGCAAGTGAATTTTAATGATGTTACAGACTTCCGAATGGTCTGAAATTTTTAATATATAATTGCTGCAAAATTTTGTCGAGCCATTTCCAATTTTATGAAAATCGGATGTATAGTTTAATTACAGGGACACCCAAAAGTTTTCCGTTACATTATGGCCAATGGGAAAAAATTATTGCAAATGCATTTTAATGATTTTACAGCCTTCCGAATAGTCTGAAATTTTAAATATATAATTGCTGCAAAATTTTGTCGAGCCATTTCAAATTTTATGAAAATCGAATGTATAGTTTAATTACAGGAACAGTCAAAAGTTTTCCGTTACATTACGGGGAATGGGGAAAAAATTATTGTAAGTGCATTTTAATGATGTTACAGACTATGCACTTATGAAGCGCAAAAAAATATACATTCAGTACAATATGGGGTGCAAAACATAATTATATAACTAGTTATAGTACGAACGCACCTCATTTGCCATGTTTGACGAGCAATTTCCAACTTGTTATATTTTAAGCAAAGTTCAGAAACAATATATCATATATATATTTACTTTATTGAATTTTAACTGAAAATTTATTTTTTCGTGTAAATTATAAATAATAATTTTGATGTCAATTTCAAAATATCTTTTCATTCTAGCAACTAATGATAATAGAGCGAAAATTGTCAACTGGAAATGTAAAAATCGTCTGCGGATCCCGCATGCTGTGAAATGTCAGTAATGTTTTGCTGTCAACAGAAATATTCCTGGTATTTCGCAGGAAACTTACTGGCATTTCTGTAGAAAGTTTTTAACATATACAGTAAAGTTCCAGTCATTTTCAAAAAATGTTTCTTGGAAATAATGGGCAACTCAGCTGCCCATTTTTTCCCAGGAACGTTGCGGAATTTTTTTTACAGTGTGATTGGTCCTTAATGTTTTGCACACCAGTGTATATTTGTGAATGGTTAATAATCCATAAATATGTGAGTCAATAGCCTTTATTACTTTAGCTAATTTCAACCTTCCGCGTTCCATAGTTTAGGAGTAAAATGGCTGTGATAGACAGGCAGACACAGGAGGGATATTATAATTTCCCTCTTTAACTTATTAATCACGGAACCAAAAATAATAAAAGAGTTTTGAATTTAAAAGGAATGTTATTTTCTCCTATATTCTCTAATCAAAGAAGCCCAAGTTGAATCCTTTAGTAATTTAAAAACTAAGATGCGAATAACATACAGATATCATGTTATTGTATGCCTGAAAATTATCACTTCCTCATAATATTTGCTGTGTCCAACCTTTATAATAGTTTTTATGAAGTACTATAATCTTGCAGAATATTTCTAAATGAAAAACAATCAAATTAAATTATACATTTGTTTCAAGAGAACCCGTGTATTTTCAAAATTTCTGTTGTTAATAACTTTCAAAAGTAGCAGAAGAAGTACTAAAAAAAGTAATTAATTTTATATGAAATAGTGACAATATTTTTATCCGGTTATGATTCATCAAAAGAGTACCAAAAGTATATTATTTCTAATGCATTATTCAACTTCAGTGTTCATAGTTATGTGCATATTATAATATTCTAGCTCTTAGTAGCAATTAAAAATGTTTAAATAATGTATTAAAGAGTTATGTATATTGTTTCTTATGTGAACAACCCCTTTTCTATGTACATGCAAAACATGCAACGATGAATGAGATATCTTTCGAAAGGCTTTTTAACAGGTTTCTGACATGGTACATTAAAATTCGTCAAAACACGTTGTTTAGTCAAAATTACATTAAATAAAAAATATTACAGTTAATTGAAAAAATGTGTCAGCAAATGCATTAAAATATTCCAGAACGTTGATCCCAAATCCTTTCACGGATCACCTGCAATACAATATTTTAATATTTTAAATAATATAAACAACTCTTTTAAAGATTTTACTCAATGTAATTGTAAAAAGAAGTTTTTCATAATATTTTTTTCTGTTTCTGGAATATGCTTTAAAAAGATAACATAACCACAAAAAAAGATCGAATTTGAAATAATTCACTTAGTTTTAAATTTAGTTAAAGTAATAAAAACATTTAAAAATTACTATAAAATCTTTAAACATTATTGCTCGCTTTTTTATATTGAAACTTCGTTATATGCCATGCTCAGTATTCTCTAAAATATTTGTTTTAAAATGCAAAAAAGAAAAAAAAAAAAAAAAAAAAAAAAAAAAAAAAACTCGTACCAATTTAATAGCAACTGTATAAATCCGGTCATTTACATTCCTAACAATCTATGTCTTCTATAACATTATAAATATCATTTTACAGGAAACATATATAAATATAATGTAACTAGAAAAATGCATATTTTAATAACTGGTGTGAGCGGGTCTTTCATTCTTCATATAATTTTTACTATATTTGCATGTAGCTACTAAAAAAATTTAAAAATACACATATACTTTCTTCTGCATGTTGCAATCTTAGTGTCTTAGTGTCTTAGGGAAATTATAAAAGGAAATATTCACTTATCACATAAATATAACTTGCTTTCATAAAAAAATGCTATAAGTAGCTTTATATTTTAATATATAGATGACTATCTTTGTTTTTCTGCAGTTGTTTAGTAAAATACACAACTATAGTTTCGAGAGGAATTAAGTAGAAGCTTTGGTCATCAACTAATTGGTATCAGATAGTAGTTAATTGAGCAAGTACTACACTGTAAAAGATTTATGTAACGTTACTTCATAAAATTGGTGGCAGACTTTCTGTCTCCATTTTATGGAGTAATTTAACCGATATGACTGGTTTACATTGCACTAAAATGTAATATTACACCAGATATATTAGTTTAAATTACAGCATTACACAAGTTAAATTACTCCATAAAATTGGAGGCCGCATACTGCCACTAATTTAATAGAGTAACATTAGTTATGTTTTATTACAGTGGAAGCATCTGAAGAAGAAAGATGCAAATAAATTGCTCTATCAATCTATTACTGTATCATTCTCCATCTAACTATTAATTGGTCTCTATACCTTTCATCTCCAATTATATTGTTAAGACAGTATATTGATTTTATTAATTTAAGTGTATAATGAATAGTTTGTTATTGTCAAAATATTATTCATTTTAAATTATTGGCTGTTTCCTGCATAATTGGCACACCATTTCTCAAGTATGATTCTTAAAATGCATCTGTTACATAATTTTGATTGTATAGGACTGTTTCATTTAACCTCTTATCACTAGCTCCTATGTGCTACATGGTTGCAGAAATTAAGATTATCTATTTCATAGTTTTGATTTCATTGGACTTAGCTTGCTTGTTTAGTTGTTGCCATTCCTTGCAGTATAAAATAGCTTTGCATCAAGATATTTAACCTCTTCTCATTAGTTCATTGGGGCTAGATGCTTGAAAAATTAAAGATTATCTGGCTCACAATTTCAGTTGCACAGAATTTCACTTAATTGTTTCAGTTTTAGCCATATTCTGCAGTATCATATTTTTTTGCCTCAGGATGTATAATTTTTTCTCACTAGCTCCTAAATGCTAGATGCTTTAAAATTTAAAGATTATGTGTTTCATATTGTATATTAATTTACTTCATCTTTACAATTCGAACCGTTTTCTGTAGAACAAAAATCCTTTTCAACGGTGTGCTAAAACAGTTCTCACTAGTTCGTAACTACTATATGGATTAAAATTTAAAGGTTATATTTTTCATAATGTTGATTGAACAGTATTTTACTTCATTGTTTCTATTTTACCCATATTCTGCAGAAACAAATTCATTTGCATCAAGATATTTAAAATCTTCTCAATAGCTCTTTACTTCTAGGTACTTGGAAAAAAAAATGATTAGTTACATTTAAAATCCTTAAATTCGTGACACTCGCTATATTCCTACAGTTTAAATGAAATAATTTCTGTTAGGTGTTTGAAAGCTTTTTTTTTAAAAAAATGAATCCATGTATTTCACTACATTTTTTTAACAAAATGTTTAATAAAAAATTTCCTCCCCGGTTCTTTTTAGGAAAACACATGGTTTTTGCATTTAATACATGTTAAAATTTTATAGGATTTTGTTTTTGTTTTGTTTTGTAATTTAAATTTAAAAAAAAAACATACATGAGCAATAATTCCAATAATAACGTATAGCTGACTTTTTTTCATTGTATGCGAAAAACAGAATATATAATAGTATATCCGTGTACTTACAAGCAGATCTTTTAACCCTTTCTGGAAATCAAGCAATCGTTCCCTATTATTATTTTTATAAATGTATATAATTTCATATTTTATTAATATTTTATACAATTAATATTAATATTTTTAAAATGTGTCACATTTTCAATACATTAAATACAGTAAATTGATTCTCTTTAAAATAATGCATTTCGTAATTTATAGAAAGTAAATAAAATTTCATACATGAGCAATAACCCTATTAATAACGTATAGCTGACTTTTTTTCATTGTATGCGAAAAACAGATCAATATCCGTGTACTTACAAGCAGGTTTTTTAACCCTTTCTGGAATTCAAGCAATCGTTCTTCATTGTTATTATAAATGTATATAATTTAATATTTTATACATTTAATATTAAAAAATGTCTTTTTAAATACGTTAAATACAGTAAATTGATTCTCCTTAAAATAATGCAGTTTGTACTTTATAAAGAGTAAATAAAATTCCATACATGACCAATAAGCCTATTAATAACGTATAGCTGACTTGTTTCATTATATGCGAAAAACAGATCAATATGCGTGCACTTTCAAGCAGGATTTTGAATCCTTTCTGTAATTCAAGCAATCGTTCTTTATTATTATTATTATTATTATTATTATTATAAATGGATATAATTTAATATTTTATCAATATTTTATATACTTAATATTAATATTAAAAAAATACGTCATATTTTCAAAATGTTAAATACAGCAAATTGGTTCTCCTTAAAACTGCATTTCGTAATTTATAAAGAGTGAATAAAATTTTGCCATGATGAAAGATCAGAACCAATAAAAAGCTTAGAGAAATAATTATGATGAAAAAGTTTTCTTGTCGAAAATATTATATAAAATAAAAAGCAGATAACTGATTAAAATAATAATCTTTAATGACGACAATTCTATATTAAATTTCTTGAAATACTTTATCCCTATTCAGGTAATGTGTTTTAATTCGGCAATAATCAAGTTGAAAAATTACAAATACGCTTTGCTTATTATTATACATTAATATGATATTTTTAATAATAATAATAATAATAATATCAGGTTGTAACGAAAGTTTCCCGCCACAGCTAATACAATCTGTGCAAACAGTTCGCGTTGACGTGTTTGCTCATATTTTGTCAAACGATTTTTGGCATTTAAAAGAAAGAGACTTGCTTTATAACACTGTGTTGTGAAATTTGTAAAAAATGTCGTTATCATTAAGTACAAGGTGTTTCAAATGGAGCTATTAAGCTACCAGATTAGAATCATCATTTACTTCCAGTTCTGTTGCAAAAAGCCAGTTACAGAATATCCCCGAAGAATGTATACAGCTTTAGATACTACTGTTGTATCATATGACACTGTGAAGGTTTGGCGGAATGGTGGTTATATATAATATTACAGTTAATTATATATATTATAATTAGCGTTATGTAATGATTTGGCAAAACTTTCGTTACAACATAATATTTATTATCATTATATTAGACTTAATGCACATCCATTTTAAAACTAAGATAATTTGTATTAGCAAATAGGTATAGGTCTTTAAGCAAAAGAGCACTTCTGATAAATTTCTAATAAACGAAGTTTATCAATGGTAATAAATTGTAATTTTTACATCAACGACAGAAAAAATATAATTTTAATTTGAGCAATTATAAACTGTGTTTGAAAAATTCAAAAATTGACAAACGCATAAAAAATATATGAAGCGTTATAATGATATTTGAAAAAATTATTTTAAATGGATTAAATAATTTCTAAAAAAGTACTTGTTAGGCGAGTTTTTAATTACGCTTAAAGTAAATGAATCGTATCTATATCTTTAAAGTTTCGACTTATTCGAAATAATACATAATTTCAGGAACTTTAACAATTAGCAGATTTTCTTTTTCGTTATAAATTTCAAGCGTTTTCGATCGACACATTTTAAGTACAGTTCTTCACTTTTTAACTTTCGTAAACATAGTTTTTATTTTTGTGCATGATATTTGTGTACTTTTTGGAGCATAGTAGGAACAGATACGTCTCTGTGTGTTCATATAGTAATTATGCCTATTTATAATTTTCCCGGGGAGTTTAATTTTATGAAATATTTTGAATCATTTATTTATGTTTAAAAATGTACTTGATAAAATTTAAAGCAGAAGTTATAGTATAAATGTACAGTATAAAGATTTCTGCACGTATAAAAGAAAAATTTAATAATTACACAAGGGGAAAAATATTTTTTTTTTTACTTAAAAAAATTTGCCTTAGTAATTTTTAAATGAAATTACACATGCATTTTTTAAATATTTTATATGTCATTTGTTTGATTTCTTGTTTTACTTAATTTTTCTTTCAATTTTATCATATTAAAGTCTCAAAAAACCATTTAACTTTTAAAATAAAAAATATTATTCATTTTTTTAACATTCATTTCAACTGAAGCATATCAGTTTGATTACATATAGATCTTCATTATAAAACAAAAACTATTTTATCTTTCCGCAACATACTTCCGATTTTAAATTATCCCAGACCTTTTTATTGTTATTTTGGCAACAGTTCATCTGCATTAATAAATCTCAATGACATTCTTAGAAGTGGAAAGAAAATATATTGTTTAGTTGGATAAATCCCTATTTGGTATATTTATCTTCTTCTTTGAATTTTCTGTTTGTTACTGATATATTTTAATGGTATTTTCTGCTAAGAGCTCTTCAAGACTGAAAATCTTTCTTTTTTATATGATGTGCTTTACTTTTTTTTCTAATTTTATACTTTTAATGCCAATCATGAGTATATGATGTGCATGTGTAATGTTTTGGGGATTTTTAAAGTGAAAAAAAAGTATGGATATATATATAACCTTAAATAGTCCTTGATGGAAAAAAAATACTTTCCTTGATATTTTATCATCAAAATTTGACAGACTAGTGCAAGAGCTAAAAAAAAAAAATGGTGATTTTACAGTATAATACTGACAACTGGGGTGCCAGTTTATAACCGTAAAATGAGCAGTAATATACCATCTTATTAAACCGTATATTACTGTTTAATGGTATATTAATTGCTAATTTTACAGTTTATTACTGTTAAAATTACAGTATAATACTGGCGCCCCAGCTGCCAGTATTATACTCTAAAACAAGTTTTTTTTTTTTTTTTTTTTTTTTTTTTTTTTTTTTTTGCAGTGTACCATTCGTCATGGGAGTGTGTGAAATTTACGACTACTAATAAAATCTGTGAAATAGGATTCGTCTATATAAAAAAATTGTACCAACTAGTTTTACATTTTCAAGTAGTCACACCTACCTATGGCACACGATTTCAGAAAAGGATAATTTCAATGGAATTTAAATCTTTTAGTAAAAAGTTTATGAAATGCCGATTAATTATGATGTAATGATGAATATTGTAAATATTAAATAAGATGATGATACATTAAATATTATATAAGATGAATAACAAGATGAATAATAATAAGAATATTAATTATGATGTTTATTGAAAAATATTTACTCAGGTAGCAATTACTTACAGGGATTCATTCGGTCTGTTATATCAGCCTTTAAAATTCGTCAAATAAGCGCACTACGCTATCGTTGTATCACTTCCGGAGAACTTAAATCCATCTATTTAAATATTGTGTTTTGCAGAACCTTATCCGTTAAATTTCCGAAACGCCAGAAAATTCATGAATAATACTGCGTTGTGTCAGGCAATTAGTAGTCTGACTTTGTTTAAACTTGGATGCTCGCTTGATTTTTTCTAGTCATTTTAAGTTGAAGATTTCCTTCAAATGCAATGTGAATGTGGGTTAATGCTCTGGTATGTTGATGCTTTTATTCTTTATATATACACGACGATTATACATTTGGAATATATATATATATATTTCTATTATACACGCATTTAACATATCCTGGGGAGTCATAATTATTATCTTCGTTATTTATAAACTGTTTACCGACAATTTCAGGTAGTTGAATATGAAACCGTTAGGGGAAGATGAATATTGGTATTTGCACAACCATGCTTACATTTCAAATAGTTTTATTATTATTTTTTAATTATTACCTAATGCGGATTCGTGCGAATGATAGTAGACGAAAATACGACCTTTGGGATATCATGCTATATTTGCTTATGGATATTCCAGAAAAATGAAAAACTAAATAAATAGTAAACGCAAACAGCTAATAAATCAGACGGAATTGAACTCTAGAATCTCAAATTACTAAATTACTGATACATAAAAAAGTATTTAAAAGATATGTAAAACTATTTACACTGTATGCTAAATAATATAACACATAGTCTAATTAAATTCATTTACACCAAAATATGTGGCCAGCTAATCATAAATCTTAGTGTTGTCGAATCTGAATAGGAAGCTGATAGGAAGTTGATGTTCTAATTCAAATCTCGATGTCATTCAGTCTTTTTAGAAGTGTATATGGTCCGTCGTAGTTTAACTACATTATGATAGAAAGTTCTTTATGTAGAATTGGTTCCATCATCAATTTATGATACTTTTCGTTATTTTTAACTCTTTGCTTTGATATTACATCTAGAATTTATCTTCTCATTCGCCGTATGGATCCACTACCGATAACATATTCAAAGCATGCGAGGATATTCTACATGTTCACCTCGTGTTATGAATGCATATATGGGGGGCGACCGTTAACGACAGAAAATCATATGTGATAGAGTTTAAGTAGAGATGTTCCGGTAGTCTAGGGGGGAGAACACTGTAATATGCAAGTAGAAACAGAAGTAGTTGGTGGTCCGAATACAGGTAGTTTTTTCATAATACATGTACGAGATTATACAAGGTGATCCTATTAAACATCTCCTGAATACCGTCCAATTTCGAACGTAAAGGCGTAATTTTCTCAATGACGAAGAGTTGATATAATGTTTTCATTGCAACAGAAATCAAGTCAAATAAATAATTCTGTAAGGCGTCCAAAATCTCAACACATATTGTTGAACTGACACTTCAGCTATTAAAAGTTTCTTGAAAAAGAATATGAGAAGCGTCTTGCCACTTTGTGAAATAAACCATGATTACAATAATGCATTCTTCGGTATCTGCACATCTTTGTAAAAGGAATCAATTTGCAGAGGACAATCCATTTGACTGCTGTCCCTAATGAGCCGAGTGAAATTTGTCACTGTCGACTATATTTGTTCCTTACAGGGCACACATAAGTGACACATCATAATATTGGCACTATTTCTCCACATCTTCTCTAGACTTGTCACAGTAGTAGAGCTACCTAATTTCTATTTTTCATCACTCTACAGCATTTTTTATTTGAACCGTAATATAGGTACTCTAACGCGTCTCGAATACTAGATCCTGGAAGCAGCAGTTGCTACTGTAATGCTTCAATTATCAATATCTGAAAGGCACGGTATTTCTTATATGGAACAAGTTCCTTAGACACCAAAAACATTTAGTAATTATAATAAAAGTAGAAATGGTCTTCCAGATAGGTGATGTGTTGAATAATTTCTTAATTTTAATTATGAGATTTAATTCCGAATTACTATATTACGAATTAATAATGAGCAACAGAAAATATTTGGAAAATAAGTTTATTAAATTATTTTGCTTTTCCAATTGTTGTAGCAATATGCATGCTATGTACTGAATTTAATATCTTCTCTTGCAGACAGCTAGGAGAACTCATTCTAACAATCAACAATTTTTTTATATTTTTTTGTTTTACAGGGAAAAATCATTATTTCAATTTGTAATCCGAAATTATATTTTATGACGATTCTAATCTTTTCAAATTATTAATACATAATATTCAAAATTAATGCTGTTTCACGTATAGTCATTCAAATTTTTATAATTTTCTCTTTCATACAAATGACATTTTCTGTCTACTTGTACAATATTTTTCTTCCCAATTCTAAGTAGACTCGTAACTCTCGATTGCCTTTTAGCAACAGTTCATCAAGATAAATAAATTTCTGCGACCTTTTTTTTAAGTAGAAAGAAAATATATTGAAGAAGTGGTTGAGTCCCTAATACGTTCACTTATCTTTATTGCTAAAGAGTGTTTCAATTACATGTATACTTTATTGTTCTTGCCTCTTTACAGATGTGATAGGGTATAGTGCACTTCTGTTTTCACGCTGCCTATTGCATTAATTGCTATTCTTTTTTTTCCTTTGAGTGTTAAAGAGCTATATAAAAGTTGCATTATTTGAGGCATCTAAATGATAAAGTGAAGGCATATAATACATTGTTATAAATATCTGTGTAACGACATATGATAATGATTTTATTTTTCTGTTTCTATGATTGAAAATTTTTGTGAAGTGATTAATCTAATTTTCATTATTTGTATGATATTTTTTCAATTCTGTTGCAAATGATCACTTTTTGAAAACGTGTCATAATATTAGCATCTGTAATATTAACATGCATAACATTAAATAAATTTATAATTTAATGTTATGCATGATTTTTCTTAAAACAAATTATGTTTTCTTTCCGTTTCTGGAAATTTCTGAATGGATGTTGTCTTTTATTTCTTAATTGTTATCTAACCATTTATGTTAGTAATATTATTATCGCTAGTAATATCAACAATTAATCAGAAGTATAAGAATACTGTAGCATTTATATAAGTAGAAAGGAAAAGATGTTGCAAAGCTAAATTTACATAACTTACAGACTCTGCGAAAGCCATTTCAAATTCAATTAAATATGTGATTTTCACATATTTTCTCTTGAAAGTTGTTACAATTTTTAACATGTAACCATTTGTACAGTACGTTTTATTTGAATTTTAAATAGTATTTTTCATTTTAATTCTACATAGCTGAATACAATTTGTATCGCCGAAACATGTTTCTAATTAAGAAACCCAATACAAAATCATATTGAAGTATAATATCCATTAAAGCATTTTAATATATTTTTGTAATTTTTATAAATGGATATTTATTGTTTCATAAGATATCATTTTAGCAGCATCTTAAAACAAATGAAATTTTCTATCAACATATAAAATATACTTCCGATTTAGAGTAACTCATGTATCTCTTCATTGACTTTTGGCAGCAGTTCATACGGGACAATAAATCTCCGTGACATGTTTAGACGCACTGGAAAAAAGATATGTTACGGAACTGGACAATGCTTTCTTCATTTTTTCTCTCTGTCTACTAACTGTTTCAATTACAGATATATTTTCTTCTTTTTATTATTGCTTTTGAGATCAGCAGCATTTGTCTGAAATTCTTATCATGATTTTATAAATTCAGAAGTTAAAGCAGAATATTAAATAAATAAAAGGCACTTAAAAAATTTTCATAAAATTTTTTCTCAAAAATCTTTTTAACTTGCAGTTCTTCCGAGTAATTTCCCATCTGAAAAAATTAAAATACTAAGATTTTTCTTGTTCTCGGAGATATCTGAAGGGATACATTTTCCAATACTAACATCTTTATACTACTTCTTAAAGTGTGAATGAAAGTGTATAAATTTAGTATATTTTGCATACAATTTAAAGAATTCCCTTAATATTCGTCAAAATATAATCTAAAGAGGTTTCGTACGACTTGCATTAACTTTTGAAACATGCCCTACCACAAAGGGAATTAAAAAATACAATACAAAGCATATAAATTCATTTTTTTTATTCGAATGCTATTTTTTATTACGTAATGTATATTTCTCACACGAATTTTGAATTATGTCATTTCAACAAAATGTTTGGTAATTAACATATAACATCTTTGGAATGCAGAGTGAAGAATAAATGTTGTTACGGCATAAAAGTTTTATGTAAAATTAAACGATAAGGCGCACTAAAACAGATGCATAAAAAATACAAATAAACAATGTATTTTTTTTTCTTGGGGGGGGGGGGGTATTATACGATTGGATTTCTTTACGAAGGTTAGATATGTTATTATATGGTTAGAGATATGGTTATTAGATATTTTATAATTCTAAAGTTGGTTGATTTAGTGACTTATTTCTTTGGTTTGCACAACATGCAACCAAATACGTAAGAATACTTTTTTCTTTATTTAAAAAGCAGCTAAGTTGTTGCGACACGAGACTTGGAACATATTTTGTGGGTCGAACTGGTGTCCCATCTTGTTGATAAACAATAGTGGCCAATCCGAACTATATGTTCAACTCTGGGCGCCATATGATCTGTAAAATACCAGCTTTGTAATACCATACTCAGTCGTAATTTTTGTGTTGTCGTTTCACGAACACAAGATACAACTTACAAAATTGCCATACCCCAAAACGATTGAAGAAGGAAATGTTTTGTATTTTCAATCATAAGGTAGATTCTTAGCAATGTCCTATATTCAATTTGATCACTTTTTAGCGTTTTGAGAGTTCAGAACTTTTTGTAATACAGTTAAATTTTTATAGCAGAAAAGGAATTCATTCCCTAAGGGTCACGCAAATATCAACGTTTCTCTTCTCTTTTCTTTAGATTTTAGAGAAATTCTACGAATTTTACTATTTATAAGACGAGAATCCAGTTTCATATTTTAGAAATTTCTAATGGATGCTTGAGATGGATTCAATTCCTGGGCTAATTTTTACTAAGATTTTTTACCATATTTTCTATCTTACTCTTTTGGCGGCATTATGCGAGCGAGCAGAAAATTTTCTGCCATACTTTTTTTTTCGACTATTTGTTGCACCAGTTACTCTATACCATATTAAGCTACTGTGAAAGTAATCTATTTGTATTCATAGATAGTTTTTTTTTAATAATTGAAAAGACACCTTTTTATTCACAAATCACCAATATCTGTAAATTATTCCATTGATCTTGAAGTAAGTAAGTAATTCTGGTCTGTATCGGGGAGAAATTGCAAACTTCCATATTCTTTCGTTAAAAAAAAAAATACCAAAATTTATTAAGAGGAGACACAGGAAAATTCATGGAACGCGATTATAGAAGATTTGAAGTTTTCTTCAACATTGAATTATATGGGAAATTCAAAAAGTCTGTCAGGTTCCGATACGTTGGTTTCATTTACGTTGACCTGATTTTTCTTCCCACACTGCTATATCTCAACCATTTTTTAAGATAGAGGCAAAATAAAATATTCCCCTTGTACCAAGGCCAAACCTTTACAGGAAAAATTTTAGAATTTCTATTTATTTTCTATATTATTTAGATTTTTGATTTGTTTTTCTATTCTTCTCTTTAGGCAGCCATTTTGAAACGAGGTATTGGATGTAGCTGGCCAACGAACTCGGACCTTCTTTTTGGTATATCTTGTACACATGCACGAGGCACGAGTTTTACAGCATGGATGGGAATTCATGGTACAGCGGTAGCATGCAAACTTACGGACCAAGATATTAAGGGTTCGATCGCACCTTGGGGCATTTTCCCAAATATTACAAAACTTCTCATAGCAGGCATTTACATACCTCCTTTAGTAGATAGAAACCTGCTGGAGCAAGACCTTTTCCGGCTCACTAATATTTTTCCAAATTTTATTTGCGGAAAAATCAGATTGTTTCAAAGTGTCAGCCACACTAGAATTTCAAGTTGTTACAATTTTGCCTTTTTTTAAGATAGGGAGAAAACAAAAAATGCTCCGGAATCCTTATGTCATGTTTGTATTTTTAAAAGAAAAATATTTTAAAGTTATAAATATTTATACATATTTTTTAAAATGAAATATTTAAGTGGGCGCCATTTCGAAACTTGATGGGGAATAAATCTGGCCAATAAACTTGATCGAGACCTTGGTAAGTCCTGTACACATGCTTAGTCACTTTCAAATCGTGTGCTATCGCATGAAAACAATAAGATTGTTTCAAACTGTCAGCCAAATTAGAATTTCAAACTGCTGTATCTCATCTATTTTTAAGTTAGATATAAAACAAGAAATACTTCGGAATTCTTGTATCAAGGCTAAACAAAAAAGAAAATTTTTGAATCTCTTATACCTTTGCATCTTCTTGAATTTGAATTTTTCTATTTTCTTCTTCAAGCAGCCATTTTGAAACGAGATGGCGTACGTAGCTGGCAAAAAAACTTGGTTGAGACCTTGGTATTTCCTATACACTATGAGTGTAATCAAAATCGTTTCATAAATATGAGTGTTACAGCATGGCAAAAATCTCATATATATATATCAACATTTAAACAGTAAGTCGTTTGAGGGTCTAGAGGCCCAGATGGTAGATGAAAATGTACCAGAATATTGAGAAGTGCTTTTCCCAGGACGGCCCCGATGCATTTTTAGGTTTTGTAGTGGAAGCTAACAAATACATATACTATTACGAAATGTAATATACATCACTATTAAGTAAAATGTTCGATAAAATTTGAAAATATTTGAAAATTGAAGTTCACCAAAAATACAAAAATATATATGCAACATTAAAAAGTTGTATAAGAGAGTAGCCCACTTTATAAAAAAGCACAACAAAAAACAAAAACACACGATGAATTAGTGGATCCTTTAATATTTTAATAATTAAAATGTTTTGTTTACTTTAAATTTCTTTGATTCATCAAAAGTGATAGCTGTGTGTGACAAATTAAAATGTATCATTTTACTTCTTAAAAATAAATCATAATCCGAATATCTCTGGTTTATATAAAAAACGTTCCGCCAAAAAAAAATATTTATTGAAAATCTACACGATGAAATGTCCTGTTAAATAATTTACAACTTTTTATGTTAATTTCAGAATTCTTAGATTGTGAACAGTGTTATTTTTTATATAATAAACATAAATTGATTGTTTAAAATTAAATATTTACACGAATCAGTTTAATAAATGTGATAAAATTAAACAACGTGATTTATATAAAATGCCGTACTATCTACCAAAAAACGAAAGCTATAATAATGATGGTTTTTATCTACATATTATTTTTGAGTGGATATTAATTTTAACAGAGTTATACTATTAATTACTTTTATGCTTTCAAGTCACCGCTTATTAAATGTAATGATTAAAACAATATGGATACTTTTCATCTGGAAATAATTCACTCCTATTTTTACATTAAGCAAATAAATTAAAAAAAAAAAAATCTGCAATTAGTTATTTATTGACAGCGAATAAGATTTATTTTAATACGAGGGCTGTATGATAAGTACCTGGCCTTGACAAGAAAAACACATTTTTATGTCAAAAATGTAATTTATATTTCAACATAATCTCCTTTTAGTTAGATTCACTTAGCCCAACGTTTTTCTATTTTCTCTATTCCCTCTAAAAAATACGATTTCTCCAACCCTTCAAAATAGGCGTTTTTTCAGCAATAACCTCATCGTTAGAGCCAAATTTTTTTCCACCGAGCCGTTTTTTTTTTCATATTTGGATATAGAAAATATTTGCAGGGGCTAAATCTGGCGAATATCGTGGATGCAAAAGCAGTTCGTATCCTAATTCATAGAATTTTGCCATGGCGATGACACAGGTGTGCACGCATGCATGGTCTTGATGAAAGAGAATTTTTTTCTTCGCCAAATGCGGATGTTTTTCTTTCACAACATGATTGAAACTATTCAATAAGTTGGAATAATATTCACCATTAATCGTTTTACCTTTTTCAAGGTAATCGACGAGAAATATGCCGCATGAATCCCAAATTACTGTAGCCATGACTTTGTTTGCAGATAAAGTCGCTTTAGCCTTTTTTGGCACAAGTTGGTCACGAAAAACCCACTGTTTGGACTGTTCTTTAGTTTCTGGTGTACAGTTATAAATCCATGTTTCGTTAACAGTTATGAATCGATGCCAAAAATCATTTGGATTTCACTTTAACTTCGCCAAACATTATTTTGAAATTGGCATACGAGTGTGTTTAATGTCAAAAGTGAGGAATTGCGGCACCCATTTTGCGGAAAGCTTTTTCTTATCCAAATTCGTTGTTAAAAATTTTTACACCCGTTCATTTGAGATGCCCACAGTCTCAGAAATCTCGTGCACTTTCACTCTCTGATCGTTTATCACAATATTATGGATATTTTCAATCGTTTCTGATGTCGTAACCTCAGTTGGGTGACCTGGACGTTCTTCATCAAAAATGCTTGTACGTTGTACGGCGCGTTTGAATTCATCTGTCCAATATTTTATGGTTGGTAACGAAGGTGCAGAGTCCCCATAAACTTTTCTGAGTTCCGCTTTAATCTCATCAGTTGTTTTCTTTTTCAAAAACAGGTTTTTATCACTGTTCAATATTCAATTTTTTTTCATTTTTGAAATATTACCAAAGTTGTTTTATTCAAATTTCTTCCACTCACAAACTAAACAACTTGGTGACTTGGCAAATATCCAGATTTGATGTTAAAGATCACTTTTTTAAATCCTTTTTTAAATTCTAGTAGCACCATCTCTGGCCGAGGCCAGGTACTTATCATACTGCCCTCGTAATTTTCTGTTAAATGACGTCTTTTTTAATATCTATCTTTTTAAGTGCGTTCGTCATTACATAAATATGTAACACCTATAGTCGTTGTCTGGTCCGTGCTTTTGTCTGTCTGTTCATCTACCCGCATATAACAGCTCAAAAACTACCCAACCGAATGGTTTGAAATTTAATATATATGATCGTTGCAGAATTTTCTCGAGTCATTTCAAATTTTATGAACATCCTATTTAAAACTTAAAAAGATATTAATTAAGTTTTCTTCATTCTATTAAATCCTATCATACGTAATTAATTCAATAATATCCGATGGTAGGTAATGATTCTAGGTTGCCATGGTGATTACGTCCTATTTAAGATAGAGTCATATTATTTCCGCGTACTATTTTTAATATACATAATTGTACTATATTTTGTATTCATGAATTTTCGCATAAGAGTACAACAGCTATTGCACCAAGACATGAATATTTATAAAACTAGTTATAGTACGAACGCACCTTATTTACCACGTTTGACGTACAGGTTCCGACTTGTTACAAAAAATGTTTTTTTTTATTTTTTTATTAACATTCTGAAGGTTAACCTTTATACTCAGACCGAAGGTAACAATGTATGTGAGAGATTTACCTTACTAATTCGATTAATCCAATCAATAAATATCTGATTTATTTTGGGGCGGAATGACTAATCCATTAAAAAAAATTATTTAACAATGAAATAAAATCCCAGTTTAGAAAATACAAATTTCATTTTTTTTAAAAACCTAAAAGCTAAGTTTTTCAAAAGTTTTGGAACAAGAAACTGCACTTTTCCGGCATTTCAGAACGAATCATAAAAAATCAATTGCAAATTACGTCGCTATATAATAAGAGATTCACCATTTTATTCCAAAATACATGTGCATGTGGTAAAGGTCACCACATTATTGGGACTAGAGAAGTTAGTAGTCACGAAAATATGGGGGCGGAGGATTTCCTTCAGAAAATACAATAACAAAAACCGCAATAATAATAATAAAAACAAATAATAAATCACGGATCTCCGAATCCAGTTTGTCCTTCCGATTATTAAATAAAGCGCGTCCAAGAAATGTCTTTATCATTCTAAACATTAATAACAAAAATACTAACAGATGAAATAGAATGCAGTTTTCTTCGAAAGAATGAAGAAATCTGAGAGTTTATTTATTAAATTATTAATTATTCAATAAATAAGAGTTAATTTAGAAAATTAAAGGATACAATTAGCCAGGGTTGGGCAAATTTGTAATCTCAATTATCCGCAATATAATTACAAGTTAATTGAATGTAATTGATTATAGTTACACACATTCAAACGCAGAAATTCCGTCAAATAATGGAATGTGGACGATTTCGGCTACAGTGCTGTAAGAATTGTTTACGACATGTAACTTTAAATATCATTAATTACATACAATTAAAGTGTAATTACATTGCAAATAATTGAAATTACTAATTTGCCCATTTCTGCAATTAGTAATCCTCACTGTTACTCCGCAAATGTTTAAAAAAAAAAAAAAACATTTGGAGGGAAATTGAGTACAGGCTTGATATTCTTGGTATTACTAACGGTGATCACGTACAGTTAGTTACACTGAACGTACTGAAAAAAAAAAAGGGATTTTTTTATTTATTTGCAGCAAACTGCATTTCATTTGGATAAACTTACATTGTGATAAATTAACAACAACAAAAATTCATCATTAGTCTAATGATTTCTAAATAGTTTCAGCGATAAAAATACTTCCAGCTGTTACTAATAGATTGTTGCGAAAATTTCAGCGCCAGATGATTTCAGTTTATTTAATAAACTAAATTACTATTTCGTATTGCGCAACACTCAAAAGAAAAACTTACTTCATACACACACACATATATATATACAACAAATATTTGATTTTAAATATTCAGTGCGCTATTTCACATTATTATGCAGTTCTTTTAGAAGATATTATGGCATTAAAATTCTTATTAATCCCTCCGAGACATTTAAAGTAATAAACAGCATTAACAACATACTTCTCGAATACTGATAATTTTGAGTAGATTGTAGTTTCTAGAAAACATTTTGTTATACATTTTTATCTCTCTAGATATATTTTTCTGAAAAAAAAACTGCATTATCTCTTTAATCACAAAATGGAGATAAATCTGGCTCTGCTTTTAGATGCTGCTTTATTTTTAAGTGGAAAATTTTCTTGTTTTTTCTTACCATTCTACGCAAAAAGTATTTTTGAGAATGAGCAACTTTAAAATAATAATAATGAAAGTGAAACAAGACTATTGTTTGCAAGAAATCTTTTATAAAGCAGACATTGTATCAGTTCTACTAAGTTTTCATTTGTTTATAAAAGTTTTGCACATACATTATTAACAAATTTTCAGATTTATAAATTTAAAAAAAAAAAAAAACCATACTTACATTTTTACCCAGACAAAGAAAACAAATATCTTTAAAAATTACCGAAATAAAGATACAAATCTTTAAAGATCGATGAAAAGGTTTTTTGTATTAGACAACGATTTTAATTAAATTCTGTTTTTATTATTTATACAAAACATATCTAACATAGAAAGTGATATCGAAGTTTTTTTTTAATAAATAATTTCCTAGGTAGATATATTTATAAAGAAATATGTTAAAGGAATTATATCGTTTTATAATAATAAAAACCATGAACTTTTTTAATTGATATTCCTATCACAAGGTGTGAAGTTTGTTCATCATAAATAAATTAGAATGGTATAAAATTAGAATGGTGAAAATTTGAATGGTAAAGGAAATTGTAGAAAAAATGCATAAGTGAAAAAAAAAAATAAATAATCACATTCATCTTTTTTGTTTTTTTTGGAAATTCCAATAATTTCAGTCAGTTTTATTTAAAAAAGTATACACTCCTGATTATCCAAAACTCATTGGAAAAGACGTTTCTTTGAAAATCAAACTTTCTTGATAATCGGGAGAGCATTATTCAATCTACTAAAAGAAACAGATTTTCTTGCCATTTGTGTTATTAAATATTTTATTTTCAACCTAAACATCACATCTAGATTACATTATGTAATAGAAATAAAAAAGTATAATCTGGGCTGCTAAACTTTATACGAGGTGTTAAAAAAGCACAACAGTCTCAAGTCAGGAGAACGAGCAATATAAAATACAGGTGATTATCCATTAGGTACATTCTTTAAGGACTGTACAATTTATGAAGGTTTCGCTGGCCTTCCAGAACAATCTTCATAGATAACCCTTGTAACGACGTCTTGCACAGGTGGTTCATTTTGTTTAGCTTCCATACTGAATATAAGGCTGAAAATTAGCTGTTACACATTTTAAGAAGAAGGCAAGAAACTGCTGAGATAAGAAAAGGTAGAAATTATATGAAGGTCTTTATTGTCCACCGGGATCATTTCGAACATAGCCGAAATTACACGGCTAACGCCGATGTTGGAGAAGGGAGCAAAAATTACATTTTTTATGTTCACAGAATGAGATCTTAGAAGGAAGTCCTACAATTACATTTTCTCGAACTGGTCGAGTGTTGGCAAGCGTACATACACAATTTCGCCAAATACATATACTATATGGCGAGATTAAAGAGGGAAAGGCATGTGGTCAAAGTACGATAATTGAAATTGAATGGGGGATGTAAAAGAGTAATAAGAAATATTTAACGCCAAATGATTGCGTAGAAAATATAGCTCATAAACCGCGACCGAACATTCTATAGGGGTTATCAGAGATCCCACGGGACTGAAACGCCAGCAACAGAACGTTAATAAAATAAAACAAATTAAAAGACAGGGTTAATAACTGAAAAGACGAATATATCTTGCATCTGGACCAACGGCTAAAAATGTAGAAGTACCGTGTCTGACTAATTTCTGCATATCATCAAAACTAAGGCAGAAGGATGAAAATTGGAATTCGGTTGCTAGGCGAGAAGAGGAAATTATTTCTTTTCTTTTAAATGCAGTACGCTGCGGTTAAAATATTGCAGATACAGAAAAATGATTGCTTAATTTATGAAGGGAAAAGAGCGCTAGAAAATGAATTGAATCCAAATGTAGACAGATAATTAAATTTTAAGAATAATAAAAAAATGTAATTTTAAAGGGGGGAAAGGAGAAAGGTATTAATATTAATATGTGAAGGTAGGCGCCTTCACAACCCTTATAGTGCTTTGGAAATTATTCAACATATCTCTTATGGCTTGCGTGATAGGATCTGACTTTTGAATTTTTGATGGAAATATTCTGGATCGCTTCTTACTATTTTCTTCGCTGTCAAGCAGAAAGGACGGTTTTCATCTATTGTAAATATTTTTCATTATTATCTGAAAAAAAAAAAAAAAAACAATCTGGTTAGCGATTTAAGAGAAATGTTAAGGGGGCTCAGGACCTTTAAACTTTCAAAAAATCAGTTTTCGGTTTTTGCTTTATTCTGGATGTTTTAAAATATCTGAACAATATGCAAAAAACCGCATTACAAAATGTGCATTATTTCTTGTGTTATAATCATTTATAGACGGTGAGTATAATGGAAGATCTGTAAATATTGAAACTCTAAAACGCGTTTTCTCATATTAGTAAATTTGGAGTTTGCGCGCACTGTTACTTTTAAACTATGTAAGCTACAGCTTAAAACAAATTAACCAAATATGCGTTTCTTTATAGTCTACAGGCTAAAACCAAAAAATTTGGTTATTTAATTTTTTGCATTTGAAATTTTGTGCTAAAATTAAATTTTAAACAAAACTTTTTGCGTATATTTTGATTTTAAGTTAGAAGTAGGTGTGCTATGTTTCTATTTTGTTCAAACATTGTTTTCTATATGCATAATTTAGAGTTTTATCATGCGAGCAGCACTTAATCACGCATTAGTGAAATGAATTTTAAATTAAAAATTTAAATATTAATTTTGTACATACAACATTTATTTTCCTGGATAATGTAGTTAAGGATATATATACTTTAGGCAGGAAGGGAAAAAATATATTAATTGCATATTGTTTGTATTTGGGTACTTTAAAAAATGCGATGTTTTTGATCGTTTCGAAAAACTCAAAGGTCCTGTGCTTCCTTAAAACACTTCTATTTTCTTACTGTACAAACATTAAACTATGTCTATATTATAAAGGACAAACGCAACCGTACATTACACTGACATTATTAACAGACAATTCAACTTCGCTTTTATTGCTGCTTTTCAAACTTCTAGACATGGCACATTTTTAATTTTTACGCAGTCGAATAGAGAAAAAAAATGTATTTATAAATGCAATTTGTGTAAAATAAAACTGTATTGCAATTTTTTTTAAAAAGTATCGCAACTTACTCCTTTTTTATATATTTTAAAATAATTTTCAATCAATATTTCTTTTTTTTCCCACTCTATCTGTATCGCCGGCAGACGATTATGAAAAGTAAACCCGTTTACACTTAAGTTAACATAAATAGTTCAGAATTTGTTTCCGGCTAATGTTCTATAATGAAGTTAAAACTTCATAAATAAAATAAAATAAGAGATAACATAAATACAACAGAAATTAACACACATATACTCGAAATACGCGCATAAACAACTATAATGATCAGAATTATAAACGACTGCTGCTAAGTAACGAAATCTTTGGCGATTTCGTCGGCCATTAACTCGTACGAAAGTATCACTTTTAATAAATTTCAAAAATTTATTTGAATGCAAAACTGATACTTTTCAAATGAAAATGCTTTTTGGTGTTGCAGGTGTACAATTAAAAAAATATTCGAACTTAGTCTTTCTCTCTCCCTCTCTCTCTGTATATATCTATTTATTTATTTATTTATTTATTTAAAGTGGAAAATTTTCAAAGAACGCGAAGAATTTTTTTCTTTCTTGCTATCACATTCAAAGTACATTCGAAAAAATACACTGTAAAATAATGTTGTGTTTTTCCGGCACTTTATGTAGTAATTTTTCAAGCACCGGTGCTGTAACATTGAATTCAAGCACCGATTGCTCTCAAAGCAAATTCAAATAGCAAGTGAAGTAAAAACCGATTTCTTTCTCTTGTAGAGGGATTGCAGACGGAGTGCCAGAACATTTTGTTGTACAATACAATTTTTTTTTTTTTTTTTTTTTTTTTTTTTTTTTTTTTTATGGAATTAAGAAATGCAATATTATAAAAATTATTTTATTTATGCAGCAAAATATTTATTTACATTCTTTTTTGGTATTTCTCTTAGTTATTTTCACATAATTTAGAATATAGTATATTTATCTATATACTTTTATTTTCATGTAAAAGGCACTTTGCGGGCCACGAAAGACCGTATATATATATATATATATATATACCGTATATATATATATACCGTATATATATATATATATAAAGTGTAATATCAAATTAATTTTTTACTGACACGAAGAAAAATAATCAAATCCAAGAAAGCTTTTAACGATGAACAAAAAAGTTTTTCTTCATTTAGAAAATGATTTTAATTAAAACTGATGTGAATTCAATTCTGTTTTTATTATTTAAGAGAAAAAACATATTTGTCAGAAAAAATAACATTAAAAAAATGCTTAGGGAAATATATTAATTAACAAACGTGTTAAAGGATATAATTCATTGAACAATAATAAAATACCATGAACTTTTTCAGATGTCTATCCCTATGTCAATGAGTAAAGCTTTTTCATCTTTAAAAATAAGAATGGAAATTTAAAAGCCACTGCAGAAAAAAACAAAAGTGGGAAAAAAATTTAAGGATTTCTTTCATCCTTTTTTTATTTGAATAATTTTAGTCGTTTCTCTTATTAATAGACTTCTGATTATCCGAAACTCATGGCATACGTGTTTGTTACAGATATAAAATTGCTGGGTAATTGATAAAGCAATATCATGTGTACTAAGAGAAAAAAATTGCATTACATTTTTGCCACTAAATATATTTACATTACGTTATTGAGTCGAAACTAAAATGTTTACATTTCGAGGTGGTGCCTTTGAAAATCAGCCAACATTTCCCACTTGTCTTGCGTGGCCGAACCAAATTTCCCAAAACACATTGCGTGATCACTGCTGCTATTATATAAGTTATATTTTAGTTTTATATCTTTGATTGATATGCAGCATGATTTTAGATTCTACTTAATTAAGTAAGTTTGTTTTTTCTCGTTTATAAACAATTTAATGCGTTTGGCTATTAAATTTTATGCTTTCCGGAATTTGCCATTCTGTTTTGTCAGTTTCAAATCTTTTGAATATTTAAAATTTTCTTGTTTTTATCATTTATAAAGATTTTCTAATTCACTATAAATTGAAGATAACTTTATTTTCCAAAGTTTAGAAATACATTAACAAACTGCCTTGATGATGTGTCGGTTAAATGATTTTGTCGTTTAATAGACCTTCCAACAACTGTGTTTCTAGTACAGTTTCTTTACTTATGAGATCAAAATACATATATTAATAAAATATATAAGATTAATAGGGAAATAAACGATTATTCATATGTACAAACAAATATAAATCCAGGTTACTTTTTATACGTAGTTATGTTATATGTAAATCTGAAAGAAAATACAATATCTACGATATCTGCAGTATTTCCGCAATAAGCAGTTCTGCGGAAAACACAAAAGAATAAACAAAGATTTACATCTAATTTATGCCGAAAACTAAGATTTTGTATGAGATGCAAAAGCATAACTTCATTACATTATGTAAGTATATTTCAGTGGAAATATTTGTTTCAGTTATTCATAAGATCTAAAGTGGTACCTTGAGTATATATATCCCCTTTGTATGCCCCCGAGAATAAAATATGTTTTTCTCAAACGCCTAACTGAAGATTCTAAGCACGTGATATGCTGTTGCGATAGGAAATGATAAAAATTTCAAATGATTAATGAATGAATATTTGGCAACATTCTTCCCATAATGATTTACTGTAACACAGATAAGCACTGGCGCATACAGACACATTTCCCTGCAAAAAAATGAATGATAAATGTTAAAGTAACACATTAGAAACTTTTATTGAGCTTAAGAAATATAAATGTTTGAATCTTAAAAACGAATTTTCTCCAAAGAAATGATATGAATGTTTCCACAATGCAAAACTATACATTTTGATGCACAAATAGAAGCACACATGCATATACAGAGACATAATGCATTAATTTTATCCGTAAAAACAAAATTACGAAAATACACAATATGAACTTTAAAATTTTCAGTTTTGCGTAAAAGGCAACCAAGATAATAATAATATAGATATTACAAGTTAAAAATATACATTTTATTTAAATTTCATAGTACTTTTGGCCTGTAATCCCATGGCCATCATCAGGGAATATTTTTATTAATTGCTGTTCGATTAATTCAAATACGGCACTTCGTTTGAAATGGGAGCGTCTATAATTATTAGGGTAGCTAGAAGTAGAAGTAGCACTGCCTTGGATGGAACTTATGTAGAGAAAAATATTTAACTGCCGTTCCATTTACTTTAATGCGTCACTTTAATTTTAAATGCGTAGCTGGACAGTAGTATATGTAGCGGTGTTTCTCACATACGTCTTAAATGTGTAGCTGGACAGTAGTAGAAGTAGCAGTGTTTCTCACATACGTCTTAAATGTGTAGCTGGACAGTAGTAGAAGTAGCAGTGTTTCTCACATACGTCTTAAATGTGTAGCTGGACAGTAGTAGAAGTAGCAGTGTTTCTCACATACGTCTTAAATGTGTAGCTGGACAGTAGTAGAAGTAGCAGTGTTTCTCACATACATCTTAAATGTGTAGCTGGACAGTAGTAGAAGTAGCAGTGTTCAATCCAAGGCTGGAATTAATAAAAATATTCATAGACGACGACTACGAAATTACAGGTAGAAAGTACTATAAAATATAAAAAAATATAAATAAAAGGTAGCTTTTAACGTGTAACATCTATAAAATTATTATCTTTGTGACCTTTTAAGTAAAACGGTGAACTTTTTAAAGTTCATATTATGTATTTTGCAATTGAATCAAGGTAGAATATTGCATTTAATCATGATTTTGTTTACACAAAATTGTGTTTCTAGAAGTTATTACTGAATATGATATTATAGAAGTTATCATTGCTTATGTTTGTATATAGGAAATAGTAAACTGTTTCTTTAGCTTTATCAATCAATTTAATACATAGCAATAAGTAAATTGTTTCTTTAGCTTTATCAATCAATTTAATACATAGCAATAAATTTCATATAGAAGTACAACAGTCATGTGCACATCCAACGCTTTAATATCCGCCAACATTTAAAAAGTTACATATTCAGTCAGAAAATGTTGCCAAACTACGTTTTTTATTTTTACTTAAATTGCTTTAAATTCCTAAAACAATAAAGAAAGAAAATCAGCGTCAGTTATTTACTTTTACACATACTTCATTTTATTTCTTTCTAAACGAAAAAATATCCTCTTTAAAAATGTTTTTTTATTTTGTTTTACAAATAAAATGCTCAATATGAAGTATTTTTTTAACTATCAAACCATGTAATTGGAACAAACGATGAAACATATTTCTATTTAAGCGGCTTTTCTCCATAGATAAACGAACAATGTTACATTACATGGATTTAAATTCGTAGTTAAGCCAGAAATTAATGTGAATCCAATAACATTGTTTACAGTACTCCTGATGATTAGAACTCTTATCGGTAATGATAAAACATTGTGACATATTATTAGGATTAATGAAGTAAAACCTCATCAAGCCCTAGCTTTTTCCTCGTAAATATCTATTGCTTAACGATGTAGTCACTTTAATGACTGAGAAAAACTTACTTCTAATGAATGTTATGCTCGACTTAGCGACATGAGGAAAAAAATGAAAACATTCTAAATTGTTGAATATGCAAATTTCAATAGAAGCAAATGAATTAAATATTCTTTCAAGCATAAAAAATATATTTATGTAATTTTAATGATGCTCTTTATTCGTAATGCGGTATTACTCAAAAATTATAACGTGCAAAAAATATATATGAAATAAAGTGGACGGTTCCCCTTCAAGACGACAAAACTGGCAAAAAACTGATTCAATTTCGATACCTTTTCATAAACTACCTAATAAATCACATTCTATGAACTTTTTGGAATTGTTAAGTGTGGTATTACTTGTTACAATAAACAAAACAGATTGATGGAAAATATTTAAATTAATTAGAAAAACTTAATTAAGTAACCTACTGGTTTTTTTTCGTAATTACTCTACCTCACTACGCGCTATATATATCTCATATTTATTTTAATTTATTAACTTTAAATAGATTTTAATGCAAACATAACACATGACTTAACATAATGAACTAAAATCTTTTAATTATCTTTATTTATAATATTTACAATTAATAGGAAAATATTTAAAAAGAAAAGTCGGTAAAAATTATCGGATATTTTCTTAAATAATTTTTTTATTATTTAAGATAATTCTAAGATTTTAATTATTTTTATGCAAAAATATAATATCAATGCACTCAGATAAATCCAAACCATTATCTTTTATAGTTTTTAAGAAATCGTGCGCTCAGTGAGATATAGCAATTACAAAAAAAAAAAAAAAAAGTATGTTACTTAATTGAATTTTCTTAATTAATTTAAATATTTTTCATCTATCTCTCTTGTTTATTGTAACAAGTAATGTTACAGTTAATAATCCAAAAAACTTCATTGATTTTTTTTATTAGTTATTTTGTGAAAAGGTATAGAAATTGAATCAGTTTTCTAGCATTTTTGATGTTTGAAGGAAAACAGCCCCTAAAATTTATATCTTGACATCGATATTGATAAATCTAATCCGTTATACATATGTAAGGCTAAAATAAGAAACATAAACCTAGTAAAGTAATACAAATAATGTCTAATAAAGCTGTGCAAATCGAAAACGAACATAATGTATTTTCAAACGCACCACTTTTATAACTAATTTCTGTTATACTTAATATCTGGTTAATGCTTTGATGTTAAAACCTCGTAGGATCAAGCTTTATAACAAATGTAAAAATACTAATCTAAAATGTTATCGTCAGATAACATGTGTATGGTCATATCTCGGGTTCTTCTATTTGTAGATAGATATCTTATTCCATTTCATTCCAAAAATAAAGCTTCTTGTGCGTTTTTTCCCAATTAGCGAAATGTGGAAATATTTCTGAGCGGCAAAGTTCATTATAGCTTTTAATCGCTGTAAAATCGTGAAAAATAAATCATCCTAATCATAGAAAAAATTAATTATGTTACTGTTATTGGATTCTGAAGGAGAATTTATTTCTTCGCTATATAAAATAAAACAGAAAAAGTCCTAAATGCTCCGACTTTCGAATACGTTTGGATAGTGTAAGAATGCGTATACGTTATAACAACATATACGTGTGATGTACTTTGCCAGGTTCAATTGTATTTTGAACTAGCAGGATTTGTCCACTATGCTGGTGAGTTTCTTCAAACAAACCTTGAATCAAACGAAATATATTGGCAAATATGATCTTCTGTTTCAAAGCAATATGGATCATTAACTGGAATGCCCATCTGCATTGCTGAAAATGATCCGAACGTTATAGCGCTGTATTATTTTCTCTAATTTGCCAGTGAAAATTTCAACTGTTACGGACCAACTTTTTTTGTTCATCATATATAGTAGGATTTGGTGAATAACGACATAAAAATAAGTAATATACTAAAACGACCGTTGAAACATTATCTTACTAACAATAAAATCTCATCAAAATCCGTCGATTCGAATTATTTTTAAAAGGCAAATAACTAACATTGCAAGTCTCATCGAAATCCGTCCAGTAGAACCTTTTTAAAAGACTAATCCATCATAATCGGTTTCATATATTACAGAACTTTACTCCATAATTCTGTAACTAAGCAACGTAGCTACAGAAAACTTCCTGAGAGTTTTCCTGAGAAGCGTTTCAGGAAACTCCCTGATATATTACAGAATTGTGCTGGCAACCTTTGAACAAAATTAAAAATTATAAAATTATGCGCACTGTTATATATATACAATTGTCTATAGAGGAAACTAGAGACGTTTGACCCACTTTTTACAAAATGATTTTTTATTTTTTAAATATTGAACGTAGAATGAAGTTCCATACATAATTTTATTTGCTATACAATCAGTTATCAAAATAAAATTGTTACAAAAGTGTAATGTATAAGAAATTTGAAAAATGATTCATTCTAATCATGATAAAATAATGGGTCAAGGATTAACACATATGGGAGGGTTGACCCACTTTGTTTTATACTGTTTGAAATATTTGTGAAGAGAAATGAAATCAGTTTATTAAAAGCAAAATAAATTTTATGCTACGTGCTTTAATTATTATAAAAAAATATTTTTGAAAATATGATGCTTAAGCAAACCTGTTTAGACGCAATAGTAATTCAGAGGACAAAAATTTTCTTTTAAACGGGATTTTGTTTGAGCAGGGATAATTGTGCAGCGGGGAAAATGAAATTTTATCATTTAAGACAGTATTCCGTTAGAGACAGGTTCCGTTTACATAGGTTATCGTGTATTATTATGTCCGGATTTAAGAGCCACTGTCCCGCTTTTTTTTTTGCCTCCTTGCCCTAATTTTTGGGTACATTCGACCTGACAATTCTAGTTGTCACATAGTTTGGCTTCATCTCACTGAATTCTTCCTTGTGAAATTTGTCTACATACCTTCCTAAAGTTTCTCGATCAATGGTACGTTCTTTTGAAGCCGCATGAGTATTTAACTTATAATTAACATCTTTTAACCCTTTCAGGAGCAAAGTATTTTCAATACTAAAATGTTGAAATAAATGACTAACACTGGAATTTACAAACAAATTTATTTGGAAATAAGAGAAAGGCTATATTTCACATACACATTAAAGGGAAAAGATTTTAGCGAAATTCTGGTGCCATTGTGGCGTTTGGGAATTAAAACTAAGTGGTTTCATAAACATTCCACTGCCCCTGAAAGGGTTAAGATTGCTGCTTTCATACACTTTAGTCCTACCTAGTCTTTTTCACTGTTTCTATTTACCTATTGTAAGTAATATTTAAATGCAAAAAAGTAGCTATCAACTTTCCCATTTATATGTCATTAATTTTTCTCTTGCAGTGGATACTATAGCAATTTTTCACATCTTCCTTTAATCAGTTTTAAACATTTTCTTTTCCATGAGCCCATTTTACCGTAGCTTTACAGAATAAATTTGTATTTTTTTTGTACATAGCCAGTAACATTTCTCTAAACACAGTGCATAATAAAAATATTTCGAAAATTTCATAATTAAGGGAGCCTTGAGCATCTGTTCAACCCTCCCTGACATTGACTGTGCCAAGCCATCCCACATAGTCCTTTTCTAAAGAATAGTACATTGTTATGTTAAGCCTAACTTACCGTACAATCCTTATGCCTGGAAGGAAAGCTCGATATTTCTGCATTACTTAAAACCTGCTTACTTAAATTTCTATGATATACTTTATCTCAAAACATCTTACAAAATATTTCGAGAAAACACAACTTTTCGATTGAATACGCTTCACAATTGGTTTTCCACACTTATTTCGATTATCTGTATGAAACAAAGCCTCTTCTTTGAGTATTTCAGTAGCTTTGGTTGACACCTATTGATAAAACTCTGAAATGCTTTTAAATATGAAAACTGGTGGATAGGTCGAGCCTCCTCTATGGTCAAACCTCCCTAGTTTCCCCTATATGCAATATGCTGAAACCTTCCATGAAAAATTATTCAACAACCAAGCCCTATGAAAATCCATTCAGAAAAACTTAAGTTATAAGCAGCCGTAACGAAATTTTCATTTTCATTTCATATATATAGTAGATATGGTCACAGCTGATCACTTTTCCAGAAAAAAAAAATGTGATTGCATGAGAAACTCACCCAGAAAGTGAGTTCGAAATTTTTAAATCCCTTATGATGTTCAATGAAAAACTTAGCAATTTGTTCAGAACGTACCAGAAAATTCTGATATATTACGGAATGGCGCTAGCAAACTATATTTTGCCCAAAATTAAAAATTATATTATTATGCGCACTCTTGTATTCTGGGAAGTATAAAACTGCGCATTTATATTGTAGTAGTTTTTTTGTTGATTACTTCTAACAGTCTTATTATTTTTCTCAAATATTTATGATAATTTTTTAGCTCACAGGCTATCAAAACCTGAGAGCTAATGTGCCCGCAGGTTCTGTATGTATGTATGTGTAAACGTATGCATGCACGTATGTATATACGTAACGCGATAACTGTTGATAGAAATATCCGATTTGCTTCAATTATTTTTTCTAGGTTCATTTTGATAAGGCGCTTCCCTGATTACTTTTGGGGTTCATTGGTTAAGTATAAAGGGATGAACGGGGTGCTAATACCCCCTTAATTTAGATAATGGGGTTTACTATCCAATTTTTTCAAATTTGGTATACCAATTTATTGTGATGAGGCGCCTCCCTGATTAGATTTGAAGGCACATTTGTTAAGTATAAAGATGTGAAATGGGGGGGGGTAATCCTCCTTAATTTATTTTTCGAGGGTCATTATGCGTTGAAATAAGAGTATAACATACAATTAGTGTGAATAGCCTGTGAGCTAAATGCCATCAGTTTAACTGGGCACTTTCCTTTTTATTATTTAATGTTTAATGGGATATTTGCCTATAGAAGACGAAAAAAAGGTGTTTTAAAGCTTTTTTCTGGTATAGGAATGCAGATTTAGCTCCAGGTTTTTGCGTGTTATGCATTCATTTGAAGAACATTTCAATATTTTTTTAATTAAAGATATTCACGATGTAGCTCGTATTACGTAGGTGGATGTTCTAGCGTGCGTGTGATACACTTCCAAACGGGCGGTATTGGATAGATCACTAGAGACGCCTGCAATCAATTTCCTTTAAGGATTATGAAAGCAGATATGATTGTCAGGAAATTCAAGTACTTTGAGATAACAAAAAAAGGACTAAAATTAACTAAGTGGCTATCGATTTGAAAAAATGTCTATTTTTGACTTTTATCGTACTTTGGCATGCTTCTAAAAATGTTTCTTTTTTCTATAAAAATTGCTGAAAGTGGTCCAAGCTCCAATAAACTATATTATCTTTAATTTTTTTTTAAATGGCGAGATCAGATTAACAGTTTTTGCGACTAATCACGTCCAGTTTGAAAAATATAATTTTGCGTAAAATACGTTTATAGTTTCACGCCCTCTCTATATATGATTTGAAAAGAACTCGTAGCGTAATACCTGTAGTGTGTCCCTAGATAACATCAGGATAAATTTTAATGCATGAGTCTAAGTATAAAATTAAAATCTCCCGAATACACATGTGCTTTAAAACGGGGCTTATAAATCGTTGGACGTGATGCGCTCAAGCATTAAAGCAACTACGAAAGGACTTCGAGCTTGGCCAAATCGTTTTTCAGCGATAGTCTACAGCTGCAAACAGTAAAATGGAAAAAAAAAATCGATTTTTTTTTAGGAGCAAAAAAGCAAATCCTACTTTAAGGCTGTTCTGAAGAAAAAAAAGGGGTTAATTTTCAGACATAAGTTTTAATTCATTTTTGTTCGGAAACGCATGAAACTAGAATGTGTTGTTATTCAGAAACCATGTGATCGAACGGTTTTTTTTCGTTTTCTTGTAAACGCAATAGATCTTTCAGAAAATACTGTCAAAATTGGTATTTTAAACCGAACTTCCAAACGAAAGAAGAAAATCCAGTCAGTAAGGGGAGAAAAATGTCGTGTCACTTGATCAAAATCACTTATAACTCAATAGGTAATTTATTGATCAAAAAATGAAAAAAAAACAAGTCGATTTGAAAACGCTTCCATATGGTCAGGCTCTCCAATTTTATATCCTTCCGTTAAAAAATTAATTTATAAATGTGTCAAAACGTTTTGCGCTTGTTGGGCAGAGCAGTTGAAAACAGCTTTAATAACAATTGCAAATAACTATGATAGAATCATTATTTATTACTTTATTTTCAGCAGTCCATGAAATGCGCACGCTTAAAATACGCAACCTTATACTTAAAAGAATTTAATTGTTAAATAAAGTTCTGGAAATTTCCCTATTTAGATCATTAGATTATTTGTTAATTACAATTGTTTTTGTAATTGAAATTTATTTACAGGATGCGTTAGGATATGAATTTTTTTTCTATGTAATAATGAATGTGCATTGTAACATTGATGTAAGCCCGTAAGATGTATAAAAATATGTAATATAACTCCAAGTAATAAGTATGCATAATATACCTAACCTATATCGGGTGTTCCATATGTCCGATTACATTTCATAAAAATATAATAAAAGCAACGAAGTGACATTGGTGTGCGGTTTGTGCCGATTACCATTGCATGAAAACTTCTTTAAACGTGGAAAATTTTGTAGTACAAGAAAACAAATTTTTACATTTTTCTTTAACTAATTTCTGCCATAAAAAATCGGTACTTATCTATATTGCCGTTGACAACTTTCTATAAAAAGAGACTACTGTGAACAAATTGGATTTAATGCCAAATGTTTGTCTAATAATCATGGCCAAACGCATCGTCCGCCCTAATGCGGATTGTAGGGAAAGTAACTCGCATAAAAATGAAAAACTATCAGGAATGACTCACATCATAAAAGGGGCAGGTTAAAGCTGTTCGGATCAAAGTTCCTTGTTTGTATTGTTTTATATCGTACACTGTAAACAAAATCCGTAATTCCACAGATGTAAAGTTACCGAAATCTGTATGTTTACTAAACTTTATCTGTACACTATACAAAAAAAGATGCAAATCTACAAAACCAATTTTTATAAAGCTACAGTAATCTGTTGCTTTACAAAAGAATCTACTAAAATTACAGTAATCTTACAAAAATTTTATCTGTAACCCGTGTTCAAGTTACGTAAAATGTTCTAGGCATCTCAGCTTTCTAAGCAATTCTTAGTAACCACACAGATTTTTTAATTTACGTTGCAAAGGTTTATCTGTAACATGAATTTTTGTTGTTGCCGTTACATAAAACGTTCTAGGAATCCCAGTTTCCTAAAAATATTTCAGTAACTTTACAGATTTTTTTCAGTGTTTTATATTTTCATGTTTTTGTATAATATTGTTATAGTTTTTTCTAGAGTTGCGTAATAAAAGCTAATAAAAAACAGATTTGATGTTAATGAAAGAAAACGTAAACGAATATAGCCTATGCCACAATCATAAATAACAGATCTGACATTAAATGTATAGATAAAAAATTATATGTAGCATTGAAATTAGGATCCAGAAATATTTCTAGTCGTCGAACCACGATTATTCTTTCATCAGATATCAGCTTATCATCGTGTTTTACATTACATAGCTATTTTTGTATTCATTTGCCGAATTAGTATCATATTATGCTCATTAATATATTTTTTGTTTATGGCAGGATTGGATGATCTTGAAATTAGTTCATATTAGTTATTAGTTTATTTATTCTATACATTGATAATCCCATACTTTTATTATTAAAAAATGCAAAAGAAAACAAAGATTAATAGTCAAATTATATACAAAGTTAAATTATATCATCCAATTATATCCACAAAGTTAAATTATATCCTTCATTAAAATCCTAACCTGCCTTATCCAGAAAAGAAATAAAAGAGGAATACAGACGTCAGAGCAAGCACTGCATTTAGAACCAAATGTGACAGCACACTATTGTGTTACTGGTGATAAATCACATTTTTTGTCAATAGGTTTTTTTTATATAGGGTGATTAAAAAAAAAGTTTTCAAAATGACATGGCAAATCAGGCATACAACTAGGATAAAAAATCACATAGATAGGAACAAAGGGTCACAAACCACTTATTTAGTTACAAATACAGGGTGCATCAACCTAACTCAATTAGGGTTGACGGTAATAATTTTCAAAAAACTGAAGTATAATATAATAAAACATTTAACAGACATTCTCACCTTTGTTGTAAATGTGATAACACCAAACGAAAGTGGTAGAAACTTGCATTATACGCGCAAGCAGTATGCACTTGACGCTCCGCATTTTGTACTGTGATTATAAATTCATACGGTATCATCGATTGCTTGCGCAACATGTTTTCCAGATATTTTCGTGACGTTATCACATTTTACACAAAACAATGTACCTATCGTTGCATTTTCATTAGAATGTTTTTATTTTTCTCGGAATTATTAACTTCAAGCCAAGTTAAGTTACGATGAAACACCCTGTATTTATGACAAGATAAGTAGTTTTCGATCCTATGCTGCAATGTGATTTTTTATCCTTGTTGGATGCCTGATTTGCCATGTCATTTTGCAAACGTTTTTTTTAATCACCCTGTAGAATATGGTCGAATGAAAGTCGACAAGTGATAAAAAAATCTAACCGTTATACGATCCTTATGAAGTAGACCTCACTTCCATACGACAGTTTATAAATAATTATGATTTTTTGAAATATGAGCCAATTTCTGAGCCTTTTCGAATATTTTGTTTACTGTCATCCGAAAACACATAACTGATAGTGCAAAGGAAACTCCGATACCACAGTTTGTTAAATTGCTTGAATTTTTGGACTCTTAACAAAATTATGTGCCTTTATATATTTGTTTTCTTGTCTTATTGTACAAATCACGCTCCAATATGATTTTTTTTCAGTAAATTTATGACGTGAATGGATTTAAAGTAGTGCTCCCTATTAAACGTTTATACGAGTATACGTATAATACGTATTATGCGGGGATACGGATTCAGATACGTATAACATGGCTACGTATTATTCAAAACAGCATATACGATACATCGTATATCCGGATCTTAACCAAGCGGTTAAACGTATAAACATATAAACGTTTTTCGTTCAAGGCATGAAAATAGATGCTTATCTGCGGATTTTAGACATTCAGAAATATCTTCTAGAGTTCTGCATTCTCGTGGTTTACCAGGGCCTTCGCGATTCTTTGTTGAAAGAACCATGTTGGCCTGGGGTTTACTTACCTTCTAGTTGTTGTGCATAGGTACTTAAGAAATGTGAATACTTTTCATCAGTTTTGATTTTAGTTGTTTTCCCTGAAAATTAAGCTATTTATTATGAAATGTTTTACTATTGAAAGTGGGTAGCTGTAAAGCTACCTTTCGCAGATCTGTAGCTTGAAATATACGTATACTTTAAATGTACGTATACTTAAATATACGTTTAACCAATGTACCATTATACGTAACCGGATACGTTTAAACGTATATTTTAAGGCATTGGTATCTCATAGAAACGCATTATACGTATATACGTATATCGTTTAAACATATAACTGAAATACGTATCTCATCAAGAGCACTAATTTAAAGTATATAAATGTACATACTTACGGATATGTGAGCGAACTCAATTATCTTCTCCAACAAATGATATAGGAAATTTAATTGCTAGTGAGGTCGAAAGTAAAATTTCATGGCAATCTGAGTGTTTGCGTCGTTTTCTTAGAAACGGTTTAACCTAACTGCAGAAAAAGTTCGAATACATTTAAATCGTCATCAAAGATCAGAGAGTATGTGGAAAGTATTTTTTAAATAATTTTTGAAGTTGAAAATTATTTTGTCTGTTGGGTCACGAAATTTGAAAATTTACAAAAATCAATCATAGTTGAAACGTTGAAAAAAAATGCATTCCTGATTATAAGTAACTCAGATGTAAAAAATCCTTCATTGATCATTTGAATTTCGCTGAAAAAATTTTAGATTTGTGAAAATTTTAGAGCACATCGGATTTAGGATGTGTGTGTTTTTGACGGCCAATTATCAACACTAGAGACAACACCTCCCCTAAGGGGAGGAGTGCCCTTCGTGGGGGTCTTTCTAAGGGAACCTAACCCGTATTAACGCTTGGAGAACCAAGGTTCGAAGAAAATCACGAAAACTCCGAAAGATTAGGCCGACGGGCGCGATTGGGATCGAACCCAGCACCTCCCGTCTACCAGCTGCTTCGAGAGCAGAACCTCTCGGCCACTGGTAGGGCCATCGGATTTAGGATACGTGATGTCAGAAAAGTTGTGTATCAAAGAAGTAGGACTGGTGAGGATTTTAGAAACAACAATTCTTTCCGCAGAAATGCTATGAAAAATAAGGATTGTTCTTCCATGAATTGCTACCTGCTGTGGTCAACTACGTTTTAACACTATGCCGTCAGGTGGCACCACGTTGGTGCTATGTGAAAACTATCGGGCAAGCGCCGCGCCGGGGCTCCACTTTGATGCCATATGCGGAAATTATTGGGCAAGCTCTGGTGGCTGCACGTTGGTGCCATACGCGAAATATTCGGCAAGTTACGTTGGCTTCACGTTTGTGCCATGCAGAAATTATTGGGCAAGCGCGAGTGGATCTATTGTGGTGTTCAGAATTGTTGAACGAAGGCTAATACTGCCATGTTTTGCGATTACACAATGAACAAAATAGAAATAAATAGAAAAATATATAATGCAAAAAAAATCTTGTTCAATTTCTTCTCCAAAAAATTAAGCTGTATCAACAGAATTTAGGACAAGAAAACTCTTGTCATTTTCTGTTCAGAAAACACAAAAAGCTTCCCTAATGAATAATAAATCGTACGAATCGCATGGTTTGTGCTAAAACCAGTTTGATGCATCATCTAGTCGGTAAAAACCTTTATCTTCGTTTCAAGAGAAAAGAACGAAATTTGAAAACACAAATGTATGCGTTGTCCTAGCTCATAGATTCCGAATATACGTTGATGTTCCTATAACTAAAATGAACATAAATATTCTACTCCATTCCCTTAGAGCTATATTATTCGCCTTGTCGTTTTCCAGAGACAATTGAACCTTACTTATAACAAATTTCATTAAGAAAGTGTTTTCATATTATCCAAAAATATACGCCCATAAAGTTTATAAAGATTTTTTTTTATTAAAAAATAATATAATAAATTATAAAACTTCAAATTTCAGTTAAAATTATTTTGCAATTTTGCAAAAGATTTAATTTATTCTTGACACTTAAGTGTTATTATATTATGAGTACACACCCACAATTTTTTAATTGCGAAAAACATACTTTGAAATTGTTATAATCCCTATTTATATAAAAGTTAATAAAAAATTACACATATTTGAAACTTATGAGTTTTTCAAAATATGACCTTTGGTATTTCACTCATTGTAGCGAGAAAAAAAAATATTTAATTTAAATAATAAAAAAAGACCTTAATTATTACGAACAAATTCAATGAATCATCCTTATAGATGCATTTTCTCACGAAATTCGCTAGAGTGCTTTATATTAGCGTGACAGTTTTCTAACTGAAGTATTTTCCTTCAATATAATTAATAACAATAATGAATGTAAATTATTTTCATGCTTATATGTTACCGAGATTCAGACTAGTGCTATTTGTTTACGTTAATTAAATTTCATTTCTAATTCAACGTTCAAGTGCAACTCTATCATATCGATAAAATTATTTACATAACATGAAATTGAAATGTACATGTAATAAAATTTAAGAGTAGTTTTAATTAACACTCAAATGAAAGAATTACAAAATAAAATTTTTAAAGAATGATGTTCATTTATGCTACTTTTTAAACTTGTGTATTTTCCTTTAGCAAAATATGGAACGATTTCCCACATCGATCAATTATCTAGCGTATGAATTTATATTTAATGAAGATATTAAGACATTTTTCACTATTATGAACACCGTTATAATGAATTTTGTCCCGCGTGTTTTTATAAATTTAAATCTTAAAAAAAAAATCTTTATTCAACTATTTAAAGTATTCTGCTCTATTTAATGGAAGATATTCATGATTTAATAAAGCAATGATAACTACTCAAAGTTTTTGGTAGTGGTAGATATTTCGAATAAATATCGCGCTAAATTAAAAACGAGTAAAGTCCTCTCCGATCAACAAACTGTTATGTGGGGCATTCTCACCATCTTTTAACTTTCATGTCCCTGAAAGATAATTTTTATTTTAATACAGTTTTTTGTGTTTTTTTTTTTATTTCATATACTGAGGAGCATTCCATTGCATGATTGCATAACAATATTAACGAGATAAATAAGTTTTGGACGACATTGTGGGTTCAAATACCAGGAAAACTCCTATACGTCCCGTGTTCCTGAGGCTGATTTTAAAGCTTGGAGCTGTCTGCATAAAATTGTTTCACTAAAAGTAATTCGATGTAATTTTTTTCGGAAACTGGGACAGTTTTATATAAATATGTAGCAAAAAATTTACCTGCACACATTTTTACGGTTGATATTATTTTTTGAACTCTATCCCTTGTTTTTTTTTATCCTTACCGTCCCTCTTGATAAACTTAAACAGAAAATCACATCAGATGCAGCTACAGAATTTTTTTCAAGTTTTTTCTCATGCAGAAGTACGCTAGAGAAAGAATGTCTAAAATTCTTTGACAGGAAATTTACTGAAGAATTTAAATCAGCATTTAAATATCAATTTCAAGCATCGTGGCTGTATTGGTAGTCTTACCGTCCCCAAGGTTTATTCCTGTACTTTTCTATGTAAATAAAAAAAATAATAATTTAATCCATTGTTAACAACTGTTTCTAAAAATCAATGAACATTGTGGCTATCACTTAGTCTTAACATGATTTGCCTAAAATAGGTGGTAATTTTCCTGACCGTTCCATCCTTACCGTCCCTTTTTTTCCCATTTCATCCCTTTTTTTTCCATTTCGTCCCTTTTATCTTATACCGTCCCTTTTTTTTTACCTTACCGTCCCTTCTTTAATATCCCTTTAAGACAATGTTATACGAAAATTTTGTACTAAAAATACCACATTGTTATTATTTCTTGTTTGAATGTTCTGTGAGTACTATGCAAATTCATTATAAGTAAAAATTTTGAAGAAAATAAAAAGTTTCAGCGGTAAAATGGTAAGGAAAATTAAACTTGCAAAGTTCAATTTTCCATAACATAATTTTAACATAAACCTCAGTTAAATAAAATATTTTTCGATGCTGACCATTTTTTCTTTATTTTGAATCATTACGGCATTCGTCTATCAGATTAAAATGTTATTTTAGCAAGTTTAACTTCTCCAGATTTCCCCCCTCCCCCAAAAGTCAAATAATTGTGAGATGCCCCATGTACACTTGTGCATTTGTGAGTTTAGTGATTTTCGTGTGTAATTATTGTGCACAAATTTATAAGTGTGCAACCAACTCTCATAAATATCTCACACAAACGCCAATAAACAAACATAAATGTTACACACAGTCTTTCGCTTGGATACACTCTTACACAGGAATTAATTTGAAGTAATGTCTTCATTAAATGTAATTTTTTACAGTAAATAAGTGATGAAATTTACGAATTAGTGACTCAGTGAATTTTACTCAGGATTCTTGAATTGGTGATTCAGGTGATTCTTGAATTGGTTTTGTGTTACGATCTATAATCTAAGAAATTTATTAATTTTTTGAAATATTTGTCGAAATATTTACAATGTATTTTCCTGATATTAAAATAAAATGAATTGTTAATTGAAAAAAGTTTGCTATTAGTTTTTCTCTCGTAATGAAACATTACACTACTTAGTTTTACTCATAAAAATTGTTTAAATTATTGCGTACATAGGACATTAAATAAATCATCGCTGGAGATATATTTTTGCACAAAATTTGCTAAAGTGCTTTGTATTCCTTTGACTTTTTCAACAATAATGAATTTTAAATAAACAATCTTATGGTACTACACACTGAATATAACTCGTCTCTAATGTTAACTCAATTGTGGTTGAAATTCAATGTTGAATGAAGTTGATTAAATTTTTATACTATTCAAAAAATTAAACTTTCGTAAAAATAATATGCAAAAGTGTTCAGAATTGAAAAGAATTTCGGAATTGTTATATGAATTTTTAATATTATAACATTTATGGAAATACGTTTTAAATTTTTTCGATACAAAAATTTTGCTTCTGCGATTGTATTATATAATAGTACTTTGAAAATGTTTTTCATACTATAATAATTTAAAAAAATCCTTTTCTAAGGAGTGGAACAAAATTTCTTTTTCAGGTATTAAGTGCTTTTTACCAAAAATTAGAAAAGAAAATATTTTTAATTTATTATATTTATTTTGTTAATTTCTATTTTTTATATGTTCTAGTTTTGAAACACATTTCCAATAACGAGATTTATAAGTTGATTTTTAAAAATTTAAAAATATATATAATACCTATAACATATAAAAGTCTTTAAATTTTTGAAAAATTTGACAAATAATTTATAACTTATTTTCCTGATATTAAAAAATTGAATTTGTAATTTGTAAACTGTTTACTACTACTTTTTATCTCATAATGGAATAAAAAACTACTTAGTTTTATTCATAATAATAGTTTTAATTTTTGCATACGTACGACATTAAATGAATAAACACTGCAAATATATTTTCGCACAAAATTTGGTGACGTGCTTTATATTCGCTTGACAGTTTTCAAACTTCCACATATTTGAGTTTAATTATCAATAATGAATTTAAAATAAAAAATTATTCGATACCATACATTGAATTATTACTCTTGTCTGAAGTTAATTGAATTTTGTTTGAAATTCAGTATTCAATGAAGATTATTCAATTTTATACAGTCAAACCTCATTATCTGGACACTCTAATGATCAGAATGAATTGCCGTCATATGCGGAGTGTCGCGACAACCGGAGTTGGAGAAAAATATGTTTATAAAAAGCTGTATTTTTAATTAATTTAAGACAATTTTAAATTCATAACTGTTCTGGGAGTTTTAAGCAATAAAGCATTATTACTAAACAAAATAAACACTATAAAATATTGAAAAGAATAAAAATCAAATTTATGATGACTTGTTGTTTTATTGTTACATGAAATATTGATGAATTAAGGTTTACTTATCCCTAGATGTGCTTCCTACAATTATTAATTATTTTTTAATATTATACAACGAATTGTAATCAATATTCGTTGCTTCAGAAATGGATTTTCGATAATTACTGATCGTTTCACTACAATTCAATGCTTCAGTTTTAGTCGGCTGAAAAACGACGCATAATCACAAGAAAGCGCCACCTGACCAGACCTAAAAGACCGCGAGTAGACTGATGCGTCTATCTTGGGCTTAAGTGGGTCATTCATAGCTTTCGTAATTCTTATTCAGATAAAGTATTGAAGTAAATTTTCTTATTTATCTCAATGGGTATTTTATACACTTTTGTGAAAGTTTGGCTAAGGCATTTCTTACCGCTTAATTTACGGGTTAATAAAATTGGTTATGATAAATGAACAATTTTCCTAAACCGTCGGGGTATCTGGAGTTGAATTATTCAACGACGTAAAATAAGGAGTTTATTTACATTAAAATCATTTACAGAAAATCGAGACTTTGGAAAACTGATGTGAAAATCAGGTGTCGGGATAACGAGGTCCGACTGTACTAATAAAAAATATATATATATATGAAAATAATACGCAAAAGTGTTCAGAATGAAAATAGTAAATGAAAGAAGTCCTTACTTTTTAATTCTAATAGAGTTAAATACATATCGGAATCTTTTATATGCATTTGTCGATTTATGGAAATACGTTTTTAAATTTAGATAGAAAAATTTTGCTTAGGCGAATGTATTATGTAATATTTTGAAAATTATTTATACTATAATAAATTAAAAAAAAATATTTTCTAAAAGATCGCAACAACATTTATTTTTTCAGCTATTATGTGCTTTCTACTATGTATTAGAAAAGAAATTATTTTGAATTTATTATATTTATTTTGTTAATTCCTATTTTTTTTATATCTGCGGGTATTCAATTACTTTACCAACAAGAAAATTTGTAAGTTGATTTTTAATAATTAAAAAATACATTTTTTTTTTGGCAAACATATTATTCCCTAGTTCAATAATATTGTATTCCATGAAGATATTGACTTGAGCGTTTACGTTTGTGTTCCATTGATGTCTGTGTGAGATTCTAATTATTAGCATGACTTAACGTCTGTATACGTGCAGTGCGTGTACATTCATAATCTATTTACATGATTTAATCAGCGATTTATTTTTTAATTCTCAAGAGAGCCAATAAATAACATGTGGAACTAAAACAATCCATTCAAGAACGACATACATTTTACATTTAATTTTATTCTCACCAAACATTCATATTATTTTTAAGTTGTTTTTAGGAATAAAGTTAAAGAAACTGGTTAAAATAAACTGTACGATAAAAGATAAATCATTTAAATAATTTATTGGTAAATAGAATTATGCATTTCTTTCTTTAGAACTATGTTTCTTTTCTTTTAATTGAATTAAAATAACTCTCAAACATTTCAGATATTATACTATTTTACTTTCTATATTAATTAAAGTGTATTTATTTACAGGCATAATTGAAATGTAAAAGATATATATCATACAATTTAATTAAGAATTTAAGTTGCATTTTTTAAGAATGTGTTTTACTCATGTCAATATTATGTGTAAAGGTTTTTAAAAAATGTTTCTGCGTATTTCATATTACTAGGGGACTCAGCACCACGAGCTACGCTCTTCAAAACTCCTTCTGATGAACATAACTTCAACTTTTCTTACAAAATGGCTATTTTTCAGAAAAACAGAAATTATAAAATGTTTTTACACATGAAAGTTTTTATATAATTTGAATAATTTCATACACCGACATTTAAGAAAAAATAAGATGATCCGAACTTTCTAAATTATTAAACTTGCTGATCAAATTGGGTTCATGCATTCGGGTTTTTTAGAATAATAGAAGTCATCATTAGCTGTGGCATACAAGGAAAACTTGTAGAATATGGATAGTAACCCAAACATCATTTGTGACAATTTAAATGATGATTTTACAGAATATGTGCAGCAACAGCAATAGCAACACGAAGTATCATTCGTCGCAACATTAAAAATAATCTTGAAATTGTCCAGTAATATCAAGTTTTGATAGAAAAAGGAAAAATGAGGTAGAATTCTGTTCACGCTGGTATAAGCATTTATTCGTCATTTTGTTGGAGATTAGCTGCCCCATTAGTTAAAAAGAAGAGAATGCAGATATTGCAGATATATATATGTTTAATGTGGAGTTAATATTAAAAAAAAAAAAATCCTTCATACAAATAATGAAAATGGACTGACTATCGTTCGGGATATCCACAGTGAACAGGGGATAGGCACTTTTATACCAGACGCCTCAGTTGTCCTATTTTTTAATTCCACACATCTCTAGACAGAAATTCCAAACTAATGTATTTTTCAGATTCATTTTCCAAGTGGACTTTTCATTTCAAACTTTCCTCCAATAGGAGTATTACATATTTCCAGATTCATTTTTATGGCAAATACTAAGGAAAATTTACGAAGATCAGCGTAGTTTTAGAGGATTGTACGTTACTCTTACAAAATGGATTTTTTTTTGTTTTTAATTTTAACACTGGACTGGCAAAGGGGCTGAGCATTCAAGAATATCAGAAAATTTGTTTACGATCTAACACAATCAATATTGCAACACTGAAAGCACCAGATGTAAAGGTGAAGTTTTCTTTTTATGGTGAGATATGCGGTATAGCTACATTTAAGACACGTTGGCTACATCATTTCTAAAATGGAAGCAGTAAATTTAAACTGAAGTAATTGGGTAGATTTTTTGTATTTTGAAAATTTTAAGCCATCTCTTGAAGAGGAATTTGCAGAATTTATTCAGCAGAATAGTTAAACAGAAAAAAATTATTTGATTTTAAAAGATTTACGTAGTATTTTATTTATTTAAAATTAATCTCTTTAAAAATGAAGATTAAACGAAAAGATCACTTACTAGAAGACTTCCATTTAAAGATTTAATTGAAATTCTTAATATAATTTATTGTGATTTTAATTAGAGTTTAAAATTAAATAAAATTTCGTAGAATTAACGAAATTTTGTAATCGTTTTAACATTTAAAAATTATTTTAAAATTGCATTAGCATTCAATATTATTCAAATCCATTTTGATTGAAATACAATCTGTACTAATAAAAGGAAGTTTGGCTCTGTGTGTTTGTGTGTGTGTGTGTGTGTCTGTCTGCAATGGCAAGCAAACTCTACCATGAGTACAAGGCTGAAATTTGTGTGAGATTAGTCCAAGGCCTCTCATGGTGCACGATGACTTATAATTTTATATTTCTAATAATTATCCGAGTTATTAATTAAAAATCACAAATAACTGTTATTTAAAAGTCATTTTTGTCCTTCCCTGGAGGAAAATGAGTTCACGCTTAACCTCAATTACGCAACGGAATGTAGCGGAGAACCGATATTTCGATTTTACCTGTGATTTTTAATAGTTTTGCTTTAATTACCAAACCACTAGGTACAGTTAACATTTGAAGACATATTACGAAGGATCGTTCTCTTACGTCTCCAATTCCGCAATCAATTGAAAAAAATATCGCAGTTAACCCTTTGAAAAAAAATCAAAAAGAGTCATTTTTCCGAAAAAAGTTTTTCCCGATTTGGCAACCCCCCCCCCCCCTCTAGAGAGAAATTTTAAAGATATTGACAAACTAAAGCAATACACTTAAAACTTAAATCTTCTTCTAACGGACGGTGCAATCAGTTTTTAAAAATATCATTTTTAACCTTTTTAAATATAACGACGAACGCAAGTCCCTCCGCTTCTCAGGAAGACGATATTTTTTTCTACGCTGTACCGTCATGAGACAGGCACTATGCTGGGATTGTCTAGCTACAAAAAACGTTTGGCACAGCTATACAAAAATATTCAGAAGTTAAAATGAAGAGGTTGGTTTTTCACAAAATAGAGCTTACGTAAGGTCTTCCGCAGTATTGTCAGTACCGCACGTCAGTTACCACCTCCGGTTGGCTCTGATCTCAAGACGCTGCAGTCTGCTTATTTAAAGCCGCAGCAGAAAATGTACCTTCTCCGCCATATGCTCCCGCCGAGATATTATCACCAGCTTGTGCTTGGTAAGCTGTATGCGGGAAACCTCAAGAAGATTGACCTGAGGTGCGCAGGTTTGTTCGGAAGATTCTCCACCTTTCGCATGATGTCCCATCGAGTGCTTTTCACGCTCGCATGAAAGAAGGCGGACTGGGACTGCCGTACATGAGGGGGATTGTTCCTGTAATGGCCCTGCGACGTCTTTCCGCAGATCGGGAGAGAACCCTTCGGCTCATGACTTCCCCTGATGGCAGTCTCTTAACATCTAGAGCCAGTGTTGATTCCTTCTTTAAGAGGGACCTGCATAACCGATGCGATGGGACTGGCCTACAGCAATGTGGTGCTCTCTCTGCCTCGTCGGCTTAGCTTTATGACTGCGCTTCCGTCATGTCCGGTAGGGGCTACATTGCTGCGATTCAGGTCCAGTACAATTGTTTGGTATTGTACACATGAGCTAGGGCGGCCCGTGGATGCGATGCTGAGAAGCTTTGCTCACGTGGCTGCCGCGTACCGGAAACCCTGAATCATGTGTCTCAGCAATGCTTTTCAACTCATGGCCTAAGAATACAACGTCATGATGCTCTGTCAAACTACCTGGCACGTTCTCTTGAACAGCGTGGCTACTTCACCTAGAGCCCCTTTCCGTGCCAATGGTAGGAGGTGGAAGCCTGGCCTTATGGCCTACTGCATCGATCATGTTCTTGTAATGCAAGTAACTAATGACCAATTTTCTCTTGCTGAGGCCCATTTTCAAAAAGTTCAAAAGTACGAAGTCCTAAGGCCACAGCTTCAAAATTTTAGACCGAATGGTGCCTTTTTTGACTCTCTGACGTTTTCTTGGCGAGGTCTTATGTCCTTAGATTCGGCCAAGTTTCTCTCAGATTTCCATCTGCTGCGTCCGGTCGATATAAAGATCCTAGCTGTTCGAACGCTTTTGTGGACCTGGCGACTTTGGAGCGCTCACCAGAAGATGACTTTGCAGCTGCAGAAGAGGTCCTGTGTCTCCAATCGACGAGTCCCATAACTTTATGTTTGTGTTCTCGGTTGAGCACTACCTTTAAGTATGCGCATGTATTTTTCGATGTATATGCATCGCGATCTTGTTCTGTATGTATTGAATAAATATTTTTAATACAGCCTAGAGTACTCCGTACTCTGTCCGGAGAAAGTTTATCTCCGCAACCTGCTCTGAGGTACCTGGATAGACCTATACAGTGAACGTACAAAATTAGGTCTTTTCCTCTCTGAGCTCCAGTCGAGATTCCCTGAAACGGCCCTTAGCTATTTGTGTATATGTAAGCATGTTCTTTGATAACTGGCGACACTTGAAAATGCTTGAAGAGTGTTTCAAGTATTGTAAGAGTTATTATACCCAAAATGTTTAAAGCTAAGATCTTTGCTTAAAATATGTTTTTCAGACTGTCAGTTGGAGAGATTTGAAGTGGAATATATTGCAAGTTTAATTGGGCTGTTAGAAATTTTATGATACACAAAATGTATCGGTCTTGTAGCAAAAGAAGGATATTTAGGCGCCACATCTGCCTCTATTGACAGAGTGCTATTGAATAGAACCAGGACTTTACAACGCTAAAAGTAACTAAACGTCCGTATTTTAACACACTATTTTTACAGCATCTCAAGATACCAGATTTACATCACCTACAAAAATTTCGAAACGTTCGGATGGATAGAAATACTTTTTAGAAAGTAAAGTGTGTGAAAATTTTGACGAAATAAGTAAAAACCTGAGAGTTTCGTCATTGTTTAAATACGAAATAGTATATAGTTTGAATTCAATATTTTTTTCGTTATTTTTTTAAATATAAATTCAGATAAAACAGAGTTAAAGCTATAAAATCATATAAATCTTAGACTCATTTAAGGTTATTATCACGGTTCCGGGCAACGCCAGACTGGCCAGCTAGTATTTAAATATAGCAGTATCTGAAATCACTTTTTCCCACTTTCTTCCACATATTATATTATGTTACTTTTTTACATTAAAGCTACCTAATTTGTATTAATATGGAATGGATACTATAGTCAGTCCAGGGTAAACTTGTGTAAATGAAAAAGTAAGTAACAGCAAATTGTCATCAAAATAGGCGATGGCTAGTACATAAGACAATTATCTAACCCGCGTCAATGTTGAATGAGATAAGACGTAGAAAGCTATAAAAGTGAATGTATGACAAAGAAAAATATCATTTTATACTACATCAAAAATATTGTTTATTTCGATTGTCTTTTAAACAAAAATTCATATTTTTTTACCAACTAAAAATAAGTAACGCAATACGTGAAATCGATTTTATTTCTTTTTTTCTCCCACTTCTTCCTTTATACACTAGTATTTCCCCTTTTTTTCTTAATACCTATCCAAATTGTGTTCACATCCTGATTCTAAAAAAATATTGAACAGTTGACAAAAAAGTATTAGAACAGTGTGAAATTTGTAGTTTCTGAAGTAATAAACGATTTAATTGCTATATAAGATTTATATTATGCAAAGTTTTTACAAAAATACCCCATTATGTAACAAATACACATTAAAAATTAATAGAACTTAAAACAAAAACAAAAATATTAAAATTTGCATTGCAAAATAAGTATTAGAACATCAGATTTGAATGATGAATCATATAAAAGATAAGATAATTGAAGACTGAAATAGGAAGTTAATACTTTGTATGTAGTCTTTTTACTGCAGTTACCGCATCTAAACGTCTCGGCATAGATTCTACTAAATCATTGCTGATTTTTGGAGAAATTGTGTTCCATCTATTTTGTAATGCTTGTTTCAAACTTGATTTGCTTGTTATTGAGCTTTTTCTTATTTTCTCATCAAGTAAATGCCATAGATGTTAAATAGGATTCAAGTCTGGTGTTTGTGGTAGCGTTACTAATCTTTGGGTAGCATTATATAAAACCCTCTTCTTGGTTTTATTTGTAGTATGTGTGGGATCTTGGTCTTGTTCAAAGACGAATGTCTTCTCCAATCCTAATTTTATTGCACTGTCCTTCAAATTATGCTGTAACACGTTAATGTATGACAAATGTGTAATTTTCATATCAATAAACTGGATATTTCCAACTCCAGTGTAATCCATACACCCCTAGACCATGACATTCCTCCACTCCATGCTTTACCATTTCCAGTAAATTTTGAGATTCTAAAGCAGCACCTTTTTTTTCTCCAAACAGTGAGTACGTGTTTTGGTTTTAAAATTTCGAATTTGCTTTCGTCGGAAAAAAATTACACTTTTCCACAAATCTAATGTTTTGCTTTTATATTTTTTGGCAAATTCTAGACCGTCTTTTTTTCTGTTCATTTCTGAAATAAACGGTTTCTTTCTGGGCCGTCTTCCTTTTATACCAGCACTATGCAAAACATTTCTTACAGTCTATGGTGAGACAATCTTTCCTGAAAGTGATTCGATATCTGCGGCCAACATCCTTGCACTTCCAGTTGGTTTTTTAGAGCATCTTTTATCACTTGTTGTCTTTCACTCACAGTATTCTTCCTTGGTCTCACTGATCTTTCTTTGTTATCCAAAACACTAGTCTCTCTCTCTTATTTTTAAGAATATTATGAATTGCACACAATAACACATTTAATATACTTGAAATTTCCCGGAATATTTTTCCACTATGATGCAGATAAACAATTTGTACTTGCGCGTAAACTATTTTGAACTAATTGTCTGCAAATGAAGTGAGCATCATTGATGTGCCCTCGACACGTGTGAGGATAACTTTCAGAATTTAACAAGGATACTTTAGAATTTGCATATTGGTTTTTATTTTGTTCTAATAACTTTTTTGGCGGTGCGAGTCTCGTTTTTTTTTTTTTTTTTTTTTTTTTTTTTTTTTTTTTTTTAAATAATATATTTAATTTAAATAATTTTTGATTACTTATTGAATGCTCAATAAAACATACTGTTATATATAAATTGATTTTGCAATTTGTTTCATTTTATTACCTTGAAAACTGAAAATTTCACATTATTCTAATACTTTTTTTGCGAACTGTAGATCAAATACTTCTTAGTACAAAAATAAATAAATATGTAAAATTTGTAAATCTTTAGAAGTCTGCTTATTCCTGGCATTTCACAGTGACATCTAAATCGCGTCAGATATATTCAATGGGATCAGAAGTTAAAACTAATTAGTTAAAAAAAAAAAAAAAAAAAAAAAAAAAAAAAAATACTATTTATTGTTCAGGATGTTGCCGAGAATTTTAGTGGGTTGATAGAAGGTACGAAGAGGATGAAAATTGTAATGAAACATGGGGTCGCAAATCACTTATTCAGTCACAAATGCTAGGTGTTTCATATTAACTCAACTCGAGTTGATATTAATAATTTTAAGAAAAAAATATTGAAATGAAATGTTAACGATATGTACCTTGTTTTGAATGAAAGGTGATAACATCACAAAAATATCTAGATAAAAAGAGTGCTGATGCAATCGATGATACCGTATGATCTGGTAATCGCAATGCAACATCTGAAGTGTCAAGTACAGAATGTTCGCGTGTATAATGCAAATTTCTACCACGTTGTTTTGTTATCACATTTACAACAAAGGTGATCGTGTATGTTAAAAGTTGCATTATAGTATAATTTAGTTTTCTGAATGTTACTACTGTAAACCCATGTTGAATTACCGTAGAACACCCTGTATTTTTTATTAAATAAATGGTTAATGACACCTTGTTCTATTACAGTTTTTCGTCCTCTTGATGCCTACAATCACCCCATCTGAATTTGTCGCTCAAATTCGGTAAAACCCATTTATACGAAGTTATAATTATTGAATAATAAGGTTATCTTTTTAATCTGCAAATTGTTTTTAATTTAAATACTAAAAATAAGTTGTTAATGAAATCTTCTTTATGTTTTCCTTTTTCTTAAACATTTCTATTATATAACTAGCTGTTTAACCCGTTCTATGCATCGGAGTTCATAAATTTAATTCTAAAGCCAAAATTAAAAATAACTATTGGATTTAGTAAAATATTTTTCTACTACTACTTTTTAATGAAATTTTATTTATCACGTTACTATGGCAGCAGACGATAAAACGATATCTTTGGAATAAGGGAATAAATATAATAAAAAGTTTTGTTGATGTTTGTGATAAAATGTTTGCATTTAAAAAAATGTAATAATTAACAGCAATTAAATAATCTCTAATTATTTGCATGTGAGGTAATAGAATAATCGCAATACCCACTGGAGCTTTTTAGTATTGCAGCGTGGCGTAAGTAGTATGTACATCTCTAATTATTTGCATGTGAGGTAAAAGATATATGGTAATACCCGCTACAGCTTTTTAGAATTGCAGCGTGACGTACGTAATATGTATATCTCACATTGATTAAAGTACTCTCGCGATTACGGGCTGAATATAAAAAAAGGGGGGGGGGGGTTATTGTGAATTTTTAATTGTTGGCATCTGCTATTACGAAAAATGTTTAAATTTGATAGGAAATTGCTGTTAAATTGGTTGTTTTTTATTAAGTAAAAGTTAACTATGAATTGTTTCGATTCCGGATTGCTTTAGTTGCCTTGGCCGTGTTTTAATACACATGTGCATAACATTTCACAATTCTGACTTCCAAACTGTGGATTCGTATAGCATTACAGACAGACAGGCAAATTTTCATTTTTATATATTAGATTGATTATATCATTATTTCCAAAAGCATTCCAAACTTTATTTATTATGATACTATTTGTTTAATCCAGATATAATCTATACAATAAATGCAAATCGTGACCAGAATGCTTGGTTTCTAATCCTTAAACGGTCCTCTAGCTTGCATCATGTGTTATATGAAGCCAGTCATTGAAACCTAACAAGGTGAATGCACGAAAAGCGTTGAATCATTCACATTTTCTGACAGTCACCAGCTCTGAATAAACCACAATCATTTAAAGCTTTCAGATGAAACTTAAACTCACGTGTCGTGCATAATAATAATTCTGTTTCAAGTAATCGCATAGAGAATAATTCTCAGGTTAAGATTTTTTTTTTTTTTAATTAATGCAAGGGAATTGATATTTATGTAAATACGTACAACACAATAATTTTTTCATAAGTTTTAAACATAAATGATATGAAAGAAAAGTACGCGAACGCGTTTTGTACATTAGTTAACCCTTTCAGGGGCAAAGCACCCTTGCTAAAATGTTGAAATGAATGAATGACACTGGAATTTAAGAGCAAATTTATTTTGGAATAGCTATAGAATAAGCTATATTTCACATACGTTAGAAATCGAATTTGTTTTTTTTTGGCCAAATTCGTTGTGGCATTATGGCATTGTGGCATTTGGGGATAAAAATTACGTGGTTTCATAAACATACCACCGCACCTTAAAGAAGTAAGAGACTTTTGCACATATGTCTAACTTTCTTCTGTATAAAAAGTCTCTGTTGGTACTGGAATTCCTAAAGTATAAATATAAAACTTAGAAAATAATTTAACAATATTCGAAAACACCAAATACATTTTTTATTACAAAAAATATTTATTTATAATTTGCTTGCATAACAAAAACACGTATAAAATAACAAGTTATGAATATGTTTTAACTTTTCACTTTGTGAAATTTATTTCATTTTTTTTTTTTTTACATTTTATGAAATTTTTATATTATTATTATACTTTTTATATTTCCCTTTCTTCTAATTTTTCTTTCACCCTATCTATCGAAATTTCAAGTATATATTATACAAGAATTCACTTGGTAGCATTCGATTCAGAGTACACAAATACATCAAAATATCTCATTATTTGACACATAATTACAATATCCGACTTTTAAGGAATATTTTTTTAAGTTTGTTCTCTTTTAACCCCCCCCCCTTAGGGGGGAATTTTAGAAAATGCTTTTTAGCAGTAGTCTAGCTCATAAGAAGTATTTTTATCCTAATTTTCAAGATTTTAGATTCAGTAGGCCGTGTGTTGATCAGTCCCCCTCCCCCCCCCCCTCATTCAGATATTCTTTTATATATATAGATTAAGGCTTTACTTAAGAACAAATGTGTATAATTAGAAAAGTAAATAAGAACAAATCGTCAACAAAATACCTAAAGGCCCCAATAATATATAGCTATATCTTAATATGATTTAAAATATCAATATTTTCCTTTTAAAATATTTCTTGTATAAACATTCAACATTTGAACTTCTGAAATACACAATATGAATTTTAATACTTTACTTAAAAGGCGACAAACATAATAATGTTGTAGATGTTACAATAAATAAAATAAACATTAAAAGTTACAAATAGTTGCAAAAGTTACAAATACAAAAAGTAATAAAAGTTACAAAGTTACAATAAAAATATACATTTTATTTAAATTTCCTAGTACTTTCGGCCTGCAATCTCGCGCTCCTCGTCAGGGAATATTTTCATTAATTGTTGTTGTATTCATTCAAATACGTCACTTCGTTTGAAATGATAGAGTCATCATTATTATGATAGCTGGAAATAGAAGTCGCATTGCCTTGGATTGAACTTGTGTAGAGAAAAATATTTAACTGCCGTTCCATATAGTTTAACACGTCACTTTCATTTAAAAAATTTATTTAAGTTCACATTGTGTATTTTGTGATTGAATAAAGGTGGAATATCGCAATTCGTCTTAAGATTTTATTTTGAGACTTATTTTTAAATCCATATATAAATGCAAAAATTAGTAATGAAATTTCTGAAATCTCATTTATTTATTCCCTTTCTTATACTTTTTTCATTATATTTTTAATCAACTTTACAAGCTTTATCTCAACTGTATTTATTTATAACATTAACGATTAAATGCAGAAGAGATCTATGCAAATAGGCAAAAGAAAATAAGCAAATCATCAGCAAAAATCATATAGGGTTTGTCGAAAAAACCGAAATATTTACAATCGAAATGTAATAGAGCGGAAACGTTGCCTTTTGAAATAAAGAATAAATTCATAAAATATTATACCGATCAGTTAATTTCTTTTACCACCGCAAAGGGGCCAAAGTTTCAAAAAATCGCAAAAAACATGTTTTTTTTTTTTTTTCAATACATTTTTTTAAATTATCTAAACGTACGAATACAATTTCTAATAAGACACAATAGCTACATGAAGATATAAGAAATGTCCCGGTAAATGTTCATTATGATAAAATCATACCTTTTACTGACGCAAAGGGACCATAATTTAAATTAAAAAAAAAATTCAAAATTTCAAAATTTCATTTTTTCTAAATTTTTATAATTTTTATAATACGTCTAGAAGAAAATAAATTTACTTTATATCTATTAATATGCCATATTTTTTTTAACTATTTGTCATAGACTGGAAAATTAAAACGGTAATCATTCATTGTTCTTGACGATCGCTTCATCTACTGCTGTTTTACTGCATATCAGCAGTTCATATACCAGAAATCACAAAAATGATATAAAATGAACAAAATATTTTAGCATTTTATTAATTAAAATACAGAGATGTTTAACCTAAACGGACCAGATAAACTTAAAATGAAGAAGTATTTAAAGTAAATGAATTTCATAATATGACTTGCTTTCAAATAAAGCCATTGTTTTTCAGAAGCCGAAATTGATCATATCTCACTCTGTTCTGATCCACAAAATTTGCCAGCACTTCAGTGACTAATTTCATTTCTACTGATTGAGTGGTACGAGGAAAGTTACAATAGCTGGTATCTTAAATCGAACATTCTAAACTCACCAGAGTTGTTTGATCGTCAATGGAAAGACAAACCGTAACAGGTGGTTTCGTTAGTTTAGAGTTTTGCCTTTCGACTAAAGTCATGCAATTTTAAGCTTTAAAGTTCAAGTATCGAATGACGAAATGACGGATGGCACTATTCGTGCCCACAGAACTTCGTGCTTTGGCAATTTTCAATTTTGGCAGTTAGCTGATGCAGTACACATTCATGATGTACTCATTGAGTACATACCGAAAGTGTACTGCATCAGTTGGTTCACAATTAAAATGAATCCATCATATTTTTCAGATTCTGTGGACTATAATTAGTAACCTCCGTTACTTGCCATATCATCTAAGAAAGATTATAGTTCCTGTAATTTCACGAAATGCCTGTTACGCAAATCATGAAAATAGCCTCATTGGAATGATAGCATATGAAAGAGAGGACATCAGAATCAGAACCCCAGCCATAAAGAAAAGTGCCAAAGCACGAAGTTTCTGTGGACACAAATAGTGCCATCTGTCACTTCATCATTCCAGACTTGAGCGTTGATCTTAAGATTGTATGGATTTAATCGAGTGGCAAAACTGTAAACAAACGAAACCACCAGTTACGGTTTGTCTACCGACTGACAATAATTTTCAATTAAAGATACCAGCTATTATAATTTTCCCTGTCCCACTCAAAAAGATGAAAGATGCGTGAAATCAGTCTCTGAAGTGCTGATAAAATCTGTGGACCAGAACATAGGGGTGATCACATAGGATCAATTTTGGCCTCTCGAGGAACAATGACTTTATTTGGAAGCAAGTCATATAATAAAATTCAATTACTTTAAATACTTCTTCATTTTAAGTTTATTGAATCCCTTCCCGTTAAACATCTTTGTATTTTAATTAATAAAATACCATAATATTTTGTTCATTTTATATCATTTTTGTGATTTGTGGCATATGAACTGCTGATATGCAGTAAAACAGCAGTAGATGAAGCGATCATCAAGAAAAATGAATGATTACCGTTTTTATTTTCCAGTATATAACAAATAGTTAACAGAATTTATGATATATTATTAGATATGAAGTAAATTTATTTACTTCTAGACATATTATAGAAATTATAAAAATTTAGAAAAAATGAAAATTTGAAATTGTTACATTAAAAAAAAAAATAAGGTCCCTTTGCGGCAATAAAAGATAGGACTTTATCATAATGAACATTTACCGAGACATTTCTTATATCCTCATGTAACTATTGCGTCCTATTAGAAATTTTATTCGTACGTTTGGATAATTAAAAAAAATATATTGAAAAAAACATTTTTTTGCGATTTTTGGAAACTTTGGCCCCCTTGCGGCGGTAAAATATATTAACCGATCGGTGTAACATTTTAAGAATTTATTCTTTATTACAAAAGGCAACTTTTCCGCTCTATTGCATTTCGATTATAAATATTTCGGTTTTTTCGACCCACCCAAATGCATAACCTGGAACTTAACACGGTTATCTAACTCACTTAAAATGCTAAGTAAATATATGAAATTATATACAGGGTGATCCAAAAGTCTCCGGCATATTTTAAAAAACAATATAAAATCAAGTAATTGTCGTACGGAAGTGCGGTTTGAGCTAAAATGCTTCTCACGATGAAACGTTTTCTTCAAGCGAATGAAAATAATTAGTTCCAAACTTTGATCATAGACGGCTCCACTTGTCCGTTTGATTTCAAACATGCGTTTTTTTCTGATTTTCAAATTAGTTTTGAGACATTGACACAGAAATGCCGACTCCCATTCTTACTTCCTTTCTCAGCCCTCATTTCTAAGAGAATGCAGCATTTCTCTGAGGAGCATTTTAGCCCAAACCGCAATTATGTACCACAATTACTTGATTTTATGTTGAATTTTAAAATGTGTTAGATACTTTTGGACACCCTGTATTATGCAGATAATAAAAATATGTAGTATTGTGTAAATATAAACAATAAAAATTCGCGCTTATTTTTAAATCTATCACTAATGCAGAGGATAAACACAAGGCATTTCCCGACACCTTGTAATATTTTCCATAATTTCTTTCTATTTTTTTATGTTTAATTTTGTGCTTTTCAAAACTTATTCAAAATGTATTATTTATAATACAGACGATTAACTCCAGAGCATACCTATATAAATAAACAAACAAATAAAACCGCTTAACACGGTCATCTAGCTTGCAACAAATATTGAATAAAATCATTCATTGTAAACTAAAAATGTGTGCTAAAAGTATCACTCATAATAAGCTAACAAGGCATGCACGAAAAGTGTTAAATCAACCATTTTATCAGACAAATCCTAATTCTAAATAAACAATATCTATGTAAAGCTTTCAGTTGAATTGTAAACAGACGTGGCATGCATATATGCAGTTTTGTTTCGAGTAATCAAAGTTCACAGAGAATAATTCCGATGCTAATAAACTTTACTGGAATCAATGTATTGCAATTGATATTGACGTAAATACTAATAGTAAAATAAATAGATCCTGATAAATTTTAAACATATTTATTATAAAAACTACGTTCTTGTATGCTTTTATTTTTTTTCCATATTATGCAAAGGGTCCTTTTTTCACAGGATTATATTTTGTGTTTCATTTCAGGCTGCCTTTAGATTAATAACTCAACAATTTAAAATATAATAACAAACGAAGTGAGTAAGATATTTTGAAAGTATGGACTACGTTTTTCCACAAAAATGTATTTGTGTATTATTTAAATACACAACAAACGCAAGCATGAAAACGTTACAGTTTTTATGGAAGTTTATAGTTGTTATTTAACGTAATATAGATAACTTAGTGAACGTGGTATAGTAATAAAATATATCTTCTAAAATATTAATTACAAGAGTATTCAACATTTTGTATAAATACTATTTATTTGTATAAATTAACTTTATTTTATTGTAAAAGTTTTAAAATCATTTTCCTTTCACCGTGTAAATATTAAAATTTTCAGCGTATTTGAATCTCTCACTAAAAACATAAAAATAATAACGGTTTTACTGAAATCAATTTTTTTATTCTTATCCGGTTATTTATTTATATAATTGTTCTACTTTAGAAAACCCACTTAAAACCTTATAGCGTAAACAAACGTTTCGTGCAATACCGGCGAAATTTTGGATAAGCATTCCCTAATAAGTGAATTGGAATAGATATTTATTTACTAAATATTACAAACATAAAAAATGGTATTCACTAAATTTAAACAGAATCCAGACTGCCTGTTCATTAATAACAACAGATTTAATTATAAAACGCAAATGACAGTTTTCTGAATTATAGATTATATTTTTCTACAAGCAATATTTGTAGTATGTTATTTAGAAAGGCGTATAACAATTGTACAGTTTCTAAGGAATTTTTATATTCTTATTTCTTTTTGGGGGGAAGGGGGGAAATATCTTTATAAATATAAAAAATAAATCAAAATTCGTTTTTTTTTAAATAAAAATTGTAAGATTTTTAGACATTTTGTAGAAATGCTTTTTGTTCTAATGAAATGGCTTTATTAAAAAATTTTAACCTGTTTTTCCCTTTATAATATTACTTGGCACTTCTTAGTTATCCCGTCGACCAAATTATTGTCACCAAATTGTAAGATTAAATACCAATAATGGTTGCCATTAATTAATTAATTGACAGATTAAATGCCAATAATGGCCAATAAACCATTAATTCGACTTTTTATTTGTATTTTCATTGATGTGTTACTAATTTATTTGTTCTTCCGTTATTTAAAATAAAAATTATGTCAATGTGTATAATTTGGCGATTTATATAATTTGGCGAAAATGGTCGACGGGATAACTAAGAAGTACCTATTACTTATATAAATATTAAATTTTCAGCTTATTTTTTATCAGAAAAATTAGTTCTTTACTGAGATCCGATATCGGTAAAGCAAACTGAGTAGTTGTGGTGCTGCCCTCAATCGGGGTTCGATGATACTATAGTTTACGTTTCAGTTCAGTATTGTTTTCTATTTATGGAACGTTCTTGGTTAATATATTTCACAGTATTATGTAGTTCGCACAAAACATGATATAAAAAAGAATTTCGAATACCTCACAAACATATATCACAAACAAATAGAAATAATTGGAGTGTTTATGTCCAAAAGATAAGTTCAAATATCCTGGGATTCCAACACCCCTACTTTTTGGCATAAACCGACGATGATGACAATTGTAGTTCTTTTCTCAATTGTTCGAATTGAGTCTTAGGAAGGGGTTTGGTAAGAATGTCGGCAAGCATTTGTTTTGAAGGGCATAAGTGACCTTTATCACGCACTTTCACTTAAATGCTTCATGAAGTGAAATTTCACTTCAATATGCTTTGTTCTTGTTTGTGTCTTTTCATTTTTCGTTAATTTTATTGCGGATATATTATCCTCATAAACAGCTATCGGTAGTTGTAGGAGTAATTCAAGATATTTTAGTATGTTTAAAAACCACTTGATCTCCTGCGCGGCTCTTGATGGTGAAATGTACTCGGTTCCGTGGAGGACAGGGCAACGCTTGTCTGTTTTTGAGAAAGCCATGCTAAGATGTTGTTACCTAATTTGAATAGGTTACCAGTGGTAGACTTCCAATCCATCCTATCATTTGCCATGTCGGCATCACTATACTCCCTTTAATACTGGTAGTTTTGATTTATCTATAATGAATTTCAAGTTTCTAGTTGTAATCATATATCTAATAAGCTTTACGATGGCTTCCCAATCAGCTTCTGTGGGCGACTCGTTTCTCCTCCGCAGTATGTTCACTATTGATGCTATGTCAGGTCTTGTTAATGTTGCAATGTATAAGAGGCCCCCTACTGGCTTTCTGTGTCTCTTATTATTATGCATTGGTTTTCCCTCTGGATACAAGTTAAAATGGTTAGTACTCATAGGTATATATGTAGATTTACTATTAGTAAGATTAAATTTTTCCGTTATCTGTATTATTTTATGTTCCTGGTCGAGTTCCAAATTACCGGTTTCGGTTTCTTTTATGTTTATCCCTAAATGTTGTGTAACATTTACTAGGTTTTTGATTTCGTATTCCCTGGATAATTACGTATATATTTCGAGTGTGTCATCTTTATCTCCTGCTACTATAATGTCGTCGACATAGACTATTATGTATGCGATTTTCAAGTTGTGAATCCGCTTATACAGACACTGGTTTGATTCGCATTCTTGGAATTTTAAGTTTCGTAATGATTTGCTGATTTTTAAATTTCACGCCCTAGCTGCTTGCTTAAGGCCGTATATCGCTTTATTTAGACTACACACCTTGCCTTCTTCCACTTTACCTATGTACCTTTCAGGTTGCGACATATAAACCTCTTCCTCGAGATCGCCGTGTAGAAAAGCTGTCGTAACGTCGAGGTGCGTTATGTTTACATTTTTTAAAACAGCTGCATTTAAAATGCTCTTAAGGTGGTATGGGTTATAACGGGCGCGTATGTCTTGTCGTAATCACATCCATACTTTTGAGAATATCCCTTGACTACTAATCTCGCCTTATATCTCTCTATTGTCTCCTTAGCACCCCTTTTAGCTTTGAATGTTCATTTACACCCTATCACGTGTCTTCCAGGTATTGGTTTAATTAATTTCCAAGTTTTGTTTTGATTTAGAGATATAATTTCTTCGTTTGTCGCTTCTAGCCATTTATTTTTGATTTCCACATCTTTAATATTTTGTAAGTCTGTCCAGGTTTTAGGTTCCTGAATTTGGCATAGATTTACGCTTATTCCAAAACGGTTTGGAGGTACACCTCTGTTTTGTCTTTCGGACCTTCTTGGTTTGGCAGTATTTTGCGCTGGGGCTTCTATTTGGTCTTCGTCGTCATCTCTTAAATCAATTTTAATACTTTCCGCGGGTGTTTGTACTTCATTTAGACTTTCTTTAATATCCTTAATTTCCTCATCTTCAATTCCCTCTTCAATAAATTTTACGGTCCTAGAAGTTATTATGTTATTGTTCCCGGTATGAATTCGGTACCCTTTGCTTTTAAAATCACAGCCTAACGTGTCCCCTTCGAACGCCTTTTCTTCAAATTTAGATCTTTTAGGCTTATCAATGTAGGCAAATGCCTTACGTCCAAATGTTCACACAAAAAATGATATAAAAAAGAAGTTCGCATACCTCACAAACATATATTACACAAAATTGAATAATTGTAGTGTTAATGTCTAAAAGAAAAGTTCAAATGTCCTGGGATTCCAACATTTTTAAATCTATCTATAAACACAAAAAATTAATAAGAGTGCTCCTCAAATCTCCGTTATTTTTCCTCTATCTTCTACATATTTCATTATATTTTATATTCTACTTTTCAAAACGTATCGAAGGTGTTATTTATTTATAATACTAACGATTAATTCAAGAGCAGATCATATAAGTAAGCAAAACGAATACAAGCAAATCGTGAGCAAAATGCAGGATAGGTGGTATTTAATACGGCATCTAACCCGAATCAAATGCTGAGTAAATATTGCAAGTATGTGCTGTGCAAATATATTTAAATAATAAAAATATCTAATATTGCGTAAATATCAACAACAAACTTTTGAATTTATTTTTAAATTTATTACTAATACTAAAGGTAAATAAGGCAGTTCCATATATCTCCTTATATTTTCCTTAATTTTCTTCTACTTTTTTTATTATGTTTACTTTGTGCTTTTCGAAACTTATCCATGCTGCATTTTTATAATACTAACGATAACTCCAAAGAATATCCATATAGGTACGCAAACAACACTGCCAGAGAAATTTGTCTTTATACACTAAATTAACCTTCATTTTAAAACAAAATTTCCGTGCTCCTAGAAAACATGCTTTTTCCGTTAATTTTTCCCTTGAAGTCTGAAAAAGAGTGGAAATTTTCGTTTATTCCTAGCACGCATGCGTATTGGCTGTATTGTTAACAAAGTTAGAATTTCTTTTTAAAAAGGAAAGAAAAAACGAAAATTCAATAAATTAGAATTTCTAATTTATTTAAAAACAAACAGCCAAAAATAATGCTTTCGAATTTAATAAAGTAGCATTTTAAATTTACTCATACATTTAAACTTATTCTCAATTTATTTTTTAGAGTATTAAAAAATATTCGCATGTAAAATCTATATATATAAAAGAAAGTCTGGATTTTGTATTCATCAATACGCAGCCCAAACTACTGAACCTAAAATCTTGAAAATTGGGGTAAAAATACTTCTTATTACATCGAGTGTCGCTAAGAAAGGATTTTCGAAAATTCCACCCCTAAGGGGGATAAAAAGGAGAACGATCTTTTAAAAAATTCCTTAAAAATCTGATTTTGTAGTTATTTTTCGACTGATAACATATTTTAGTGTACTTTTGTATGCTGGATCGAATGGCTCTAAACAAATTCTTTCAAGTCTAATAGTTCATAAGATTTTTCATATTTTTCTAATTTGGCGATGTGTTTGGCGCCAAAACCTCAAATTTTCAAGTGATAATTTCTAAAAATACATCTGTTAATTCAAATTGAATAATTTTTAATCAACTCTTTTGGTTAAATAATTGAAACAACTATACCAGTTAGGACAAAAATTACAAAGCCTCAAAAACTAAAATAAAAAAATAAAAAATCTGTGGCACTTTTTCGTTTTACCAACACCATGTCAAGATGCATGGTATTGCGCTATTTATTTCAGTCTTACCGTGCAAAGGATTTTTATTGCAAACCGTGCCAAACATTAATATTTGCTATTTATAGAACGTGAATATTTTTTAGGAGTATTATTCAGCCGTAACCGCGCAAATTTTTTTAATTTGTTATTTTTTTAATGGAAAGTATTTATTACTAATTATAACTCACATTTATTACTGATACTGACGTGGATTTTATCATTCGGAAGTTATCTAATGATGAAGAAACTACAATAAAATTATTTCAGAACTTTGGAATCCTTCTATATATAAAAAAAAGTTTTGATTTGGAAAAGGACCAATGAAAATCTGCGTAGATATTCCCGACAGATTGACATCCAATTTGAATGCTCAAACATGGCCTTTCTTCGTTAATATTAAAAAAACTGTTGCATACAAAAATATGAAAAATCAGTAGTATTATAGAGAAATGTTTGATAAACATGCTGATGCAGACAGTTTTCAAATCGAAGAATTATTTTAAGAGATATTTAATGCCAAAGTTGGACAAAATCGTTCCATTAAAAAAGTTTTATAGGCGCAAAAACTGTACATTGGAATTTAATCATTTTTAGATCATTTTATGCGTCAGAATTTCCCGGTGTGCAGACTGCATTTAGTATTTTAATTTGACTCATTATTTGAGGTTTTATTTCTATTTTAAATTCAAATTTTCAGCATTTCGAGAGATATTTTTTACAAAATTGAGAAAATTGTATTAATTTAAACTGTTGCCAACTTTATAAACAGCGCAAACAATAATGTTTGCTTCAAATTTAAAATTTATTTTACACGTGACTATTATAAACAGGGAACATAAAAAGCAGGAACTCATTGAATATTACGTCATAAAAACTATACTTACACGTGAATTTTAAAAGAGGAAGAATATTTTAAAATAATAAATTCATTATCATACGTTAGAAGTCTTAAATAGGAGAACAAAAAATAATATTGCAAAACAGTTTAAATTTAAAAATTGCTCGAGACATTTATTTGATATTTTGAGATGATCATTATATTTCATTTTTAACAAAACTATTTTTACGTGAATATTAAAAAGAGAAAGAAAAGTTTGGTGAAAATTACGTCAGATTATGATTGTCAGATTCAAATTATAATTCAATCTTCCGAAATCTTTTAAAGCCGATCAAATTAGTGTGCTGTTAGAGTCTGCGGTATCTGAACGGGGGTTGACGAGCTTAGCTCGTAGGAGGCAGAGCCCCCTAGTTATACATATAAAAATGTTTTGTTAAAAAAACTAGAACGTCTTCAACATTAAAAAAAAATGAAATGTTTACTGCAATGTGGGTCATATGTATTACGTACGCCACGCTGCAATAATAATAAACATTTATAATTTCAAACCTGCAGTTTAAATTGACTATAATTACTTGCAAAATATTTATTTGTTCTTTTAAGTACTTATTTGTACTGATTTAAAAAATGGTAGATCAAAGTCTGTAATTTTCAAAAGTTATATTTTTTAAATGCTAATTTTTCATCAACAAAATTGTTCTTAATTTTTTCAAATGTTTCATTTCATTTTGCGCCAACTATTACGCTTGGCGACAATGGTGTTGGCATGACGGAAAAATAACAAAACAGTTACTGATTTTATTTCAAATGCAAGGAAAAAAGTTTTAATGAGAAATAAATATTGTAAAATGAAAACATTTAATTTAAATATAAAAAAATTGTTTGTATGACTTAAAAAAAGTTTTCATTTTTAAAGATTTAAATTTGAATTTGGTGATTTGTCGTTTTCTCCAGGATAAGAAGAAAAACTGGGTATTTTTATGTTAGCCGCGCGCAAATATCTCCAATAACGTTTTTGAAATCACAAATAACAGCACTTGCATATTAACACATCATCATTTACTATATATGTAAAACGCAAATTCCTATTTCATTTTGATTGATTATAACTTAGATCCTACCGAACAGAATTTTGTAGGATTTACACTGTTAGATTGTAAATTTGGTTTATAAATGGTTTAATGTAAAAACCATCGTTCTTCGTTGTACTAAGTAATAGCTACGGGAGTTCTAAAGTTAGGTAAACTCGATTATGGAAGTTTTAAAGTCTTACTGAATGGATTTTAATGACAGTTGTACAGTTAGTTAGGTAATATTTCAGGGATTGTTTTCAATATTTATCATATCATTCTAAATTGTTTAGTTACGAAGTTATGCGTAAAAAGTTCTCAGTGGTACAGTGAAGAAAATATGAGGATATACGCTACAGACAGAGCATATATACTAGAAAGTATATATGCTATAGTTATGGAAGTCGTGCAGAGTTTCTTAAAAAATCCAGAAGTGATTCGGTGTATACGTACCTCTACATCCCTGAGAGTTCTACAATCAGGTTAACGCGATTGTGTAAGCTATATTTAACTATATCAATATATATATATATTGCAAAGAGAAGCTTCATTCCGGCCGCTTATAACTTGAGTTCTGCTGAATTGATTTTGACGCGACTTACATTATTAGTTGTATAATTTCTCAAAAGAGATGTTAGTATAAAACATAACATTCTACGTTGCTTAGTTAAATAATTATGGGGAAAGTTCTAAATCAGATGAACCCAATTTCGAAAGATTGGCTTTTTTTAAAGGTTCCGCTGAATGAAATTTTATGGGATTTAAACAGTTCATTTTTAGAGAAGGTTTCGATACATTTTCCAGCTTAAAGATTCTGCTAAGTGGATTTCGATGGAACTTGATCGGTTGGTTAATTTTTCAGTGAATGTTTTAGTATAAAACGCATATCATTTTCTTGGTGTCCCGCACAATTGTACGGGTGATACTAAAGTAAAAGAGAATGACTATTTCCTGTTTTTGTGAGATTTAAAACCAAATCTTCACATTTATATGAGTTAATTGACTTTAGATGTTTTGATAAGACACAACTAGGGGGCACCAACCACAATGCAGGTTTAGATTTTCTACTTTTAAAAAGACTATATCATCTGACAGCAATAGACAAAAAGTATGTACTGTCGTAATTTCTTTTAAATATTATTTTTAGCGTTTGCTTAGATTTAATTTTTCTTTTCATATACTTCATTCAGGATTTTAATTGATTTTGTCTTTGATAAATTTAATTAGGCTTTACAAATTTTGAAAAACAAATTACCAGCACAATTGTGCGGTTCCGGCATTTACTACTCCCAAAATATGTACAATTCCTAATACATATTTTTTTTAAGTGATTTTTTTTAAACTTATGTTTTTAGCAATTTATTTTTTATTAATTACACTTTTAAAGCGGATTAATTTTAAATTAATAGGTTTGTACTATTCATGATTTCTATTTAAAATTGATAGTATTAGATGTGTAATTTGCATATGTAACGAATTGTACGTTTCTGCTCTGAGTTATAGATGTCATATATGATTTATAAGTTTTATATGAGTTATATGCATATCACGAGACAGATTTTTAAGTTTGATAAATTCATTCCATTTTATCGATACAGCAAGTAAACCACCAGGAATAAATAATAAATTATTGAAAGTTCAGCAAATGCTCGACAGATTCCGTGTGTCTGCTTGAATTTACCAGGAGATCAGGAAAAATTTTCCATAGATGAGCAAACGATTTATTTTTTTAGCACGTGCTTCAGTAAAGCAGAATATAAAAAAACAAGCCACACTCTGTTGTAACAGTATCACCTGGGATAGTTTTAAATTTTGTAGTATACCAGTGGAAAAGTACAGCCCTGGTCCAGAAGGATCTGGGCTTAGGACTTACTGTAGTCCTTACTCTGGTTCAGATCTAGTTTTATGTACTTCGATCGGTATTTCAACAAAATTCCGCTGCTGGAAAAACTATAAAAAAAAATTGATGAATCAGGCACAATCCAAACGCAGTGAAGGGCATACATTTGTCCACGGCTCTTAAAAGGGGTGTGAGCATTGAACACGTCTCAGAAAATTAAATTATAGTGGTCAGTCCAAAAACAAAAATTGTTTCAAACATTTTCATTGTAGCTAATGAAAATTATCTCAATAAACAACAACTTTTTTTGCTTAAACTTTTATCTTTAGATATTTGCACACATAATCCTAAACTATACAATTGTGTAGATTTAGCCCAAAAACGGCTGCATTAAGAACGAACCCGCACAATTGTGCGGGTCCTCCCTCGGCATAACCTGACATCGGGTATTTTTTTTAATATTTCTTTTAAATCAAATACGGTCCTATCGATAAAGGGAAACCACCCAAACTTTCAATTTCTACCAAAAAATTCCCGGTCCTTAAAGGGTTAACACAGTCATTTAATCAGCATGAAATGCTAAATAAATATGTATAACTCTATTCTATGGAAATGTCTGTAGATATTAACAATTTGTAGAATTCTGTAAATAAAAACAATAAAGGAAGGCGTTTCTTGAATAATTTTAATCTTAAATATTATGCAAGGTAAGTGCTTGAATACCTTTATATATATTTTTTTTTTACTTTTTTAGTTCTCAGGGTGAAATATTGCTACATATTTCAGATTCTCTGTTTAATTATTAAGTGAGCAAATTTAAATGCAAATCTTATAAAATATCAAAACGAATTTTTGGAGACGTACTATATGTTTTTGCAAGACATATTTTTCCTTTTATTTGCTTAAATAACACAAACACGTAGAAAACATTCCGTAAATTTTAATAATTAAAAAACTATACATTTGCGTAAATCTTAGGAATAGCTTGTTCTCCCTTGGCGCAGTTACATTACAAATGACTTCTTTTTTTTTTTTTTTCTTTTTTTTTAAGAATAAAAAAATAAAACTCACAAGTGCAATGAACCTTTATATGAAACAATTATTTTAAAAAAAAGTACTATTTATAAATTGTATTTGTAAAAAAATTATAACACTATTTTCTCAGAACTTATTTTTACCGTTTCATTTCTCTTGCAAATATTGCATTTTTTCAACATATTGAGTCCTACATTTTATATTAAAAATAAAAAATTTAGTTCCTGAAGTACCTTTTATTTTTTTCTTATTTATCTACTTATTGCATTATATTATTATTCTATTTTTAAAAACCTAACAAATTTGTGATAATCTATGATATAACTATTCACTCCACATTAAATAATCATGAATACATAAATCAGTAAATGCAAATACTCAACAAAATGCGTGATTCCTAGCACTTCACTAGGTCATCTAAATCGCATCAAATATTGAATGAAATCAGTTATAGGAAGCTAACAAGGTGCATGTACGAAAAGCGTTAAATCAACCCTTTTATCTGAGAGTCATCAATTCTGAATAAACCATTTCCATGTAAAGATCTCAGGTGAAGCGTAAAAAAAAACGTGTCATGCATGATAACTGTTTTGTTTCGAGTAATCATATACAGGTTCACGGAGAATAATTCCGGTGCTAATAAACTTCCCAGAATCTGTCGAATAAAACTGATATATATGTGCATACTAAAATTAGAAAAAAATTCTTTCTGATAAATTTTAAGCATAAATATTATGAAAAATAGCGCTCCGTTTCTCCTTAAAAAATTCTAGCTAGTAGATATATGCTATTTGTTTTTCTACATTAGGTAAAAAGGTTTTTATATTAGGTTAAATTTTGTAATAGTTTTCAGAATGTTTCTTGCGTTAATAACGCAACAAAATTAAATATAACCCATACATGTTTATATAATTATTAAAAATAGAATAAAATGTTACCTGCTAAATTTTAAGTATAAGTATTATGAAAAATAAGACCTATAATTTCCAAATTCTGTAAGTAATTTTACTTCGCTGTACTCATGATGGTGCAAAGTCATTTTACAAGTTTAATTCGATATATTTAAAAATAAGATTTCAAAGTTTGTTATTGATATTTACATACCATTAAGTATTGTTATTATTTAAAAATTGTTGTATTTCATATAATTATCTATTCACTTATCTTTTGATGCGGGTTAGATGACCATGTTAAGTACCAGGCATCCGTATTTTACTACCGATTTGCTTTTATTTTTTTTTGCGCATTTGTATGGAACTTCTCTTGATTTAATCTTTAGCATTATATGTAATACAGTTTAGACATGTTTTGCAAAGTTCATAAAAAATATAATGAAATAATTATAAATGTAAACAAATAATAATAAATTTGCTTTCATTAAAATTCACAAAAATGTAGAAATATGGAGTAACAGTTTTAAAGGGAAATTCGTCAAATTAGCCAGCTATCGCAAAGTTGATTTCATATATGGCAAAATATTTTTGTCGCCAAATTTGCCAATATTTCGCCAAGTTGGCCAAGATTTTGAGCTATTGTGATAAACCTGTAATTACTACTTTTCAAAAAATACTCAATGATGAAGCTGATATTGATTCCTGCATAGGTAATCAAACTATAATTGAGTAACCATTAAGTAAATTTGCTCTCCTTGGGAATCGAATTAAAAAAAAATCAATGTCTAATTCATGTATTGCCCTCAGGAATGCACACATATTCCAAATTTGAAAGGTCTATGTCAACAGGAAGCGGGTGAAAAATGAATCACAAGATTTGATTGCCACGCTCGAACATAATTGTAAGTTAAAAGAAAGCATATAATAAACTAGAAAACAGGAATTCTGCCTTTTCAGAATTTAATGTCGCCCCCGATGAAAATATATATATATATATATATATGCATATACATAAATAGTACATAACATATTTGAATTTTAAGACTAACAGCACACGCTTTTATTTTATGTAAAATGACGTCATTCGCATCCGCTAAGAACTCCGCATTTACGATCCACTCTTAAACATCTACAGTAAAATGGGCATAGGACGTCACTATCGCGAAATAATACGCATGCACCAAAAAGATGCCGTCATTAAAGAAACTCGATCAAAAAAAAAAAAAAAAAAAAAAAAAGGTTGTCTAAGGGTTCATAGGCATTCATTTGTCTGTAATGTTTGTAATATTAATATGGATGCTTAAAATTAAATATAGTTTATAATAGCTCCATCTTTTAACAGAAATCATTCGTTTATATTTTTTCAAAATAGCACGTATTTTAATTACATTTTCTTTCGGTTATTATGAAAAAATGGCAACAAAAATATGTAATTAATATTTTACAACTATTTTCCCTTTACTTTCTACAGAAATGGAATACTTTCGTGGCCAATATTTAAAAAATGGCCCCCAAAACTACAAAAAAATTAATATTTCAAAAATAAATGGAGATGCAGTTTTCAAAAAAATTGCATTTAAAAGTACTTTTTTTTTTCCCAATAAGACGGCATAAAAATTGAAAATTTGCGATGCTTAGAAGTTTAAAAAATTGCTATAGAGTATTTAATCGTACTGCTCTGTTTTACGGCTGGCTTCTGTAAAGTAATGTTTTTTTTTTTTTTTTTTTTTTTTTGTTTTTTTTTTTTTTTTTTTTTTTAAGATTACACATTTCAGAAAATAACTCAAAAGTATAATGTTTTTACAAGAAAGAGTTTAAAGGGAGGAAAGACAGGTTTAATTTGTTTTTTAGAAAATTAACAGGAATAGCATTTATACAGAATGTCAAATACTAGGCATTTTACATTAAGAAAAGGTCTTTTTAAACTGGATTAAAACTTATGATTGATTCCAGACTATCTGTTAAATTAATAACCAACCAAATATAAATATAATCCGCTGAAATTGTAATAATAAGAGTACTTTAAAAAAGACAATTGTTTATTAATGCATGAAAATATAATATAACTACTTCTAAAAATATACAATAACGTATTCCTGATTAATTAAAATTCAGATTAAAAGCACAAATAAGATGTACTAAAATTGCTTGCAAGTACATACATATAATATAAAATTATTTAAAACACATTAAAATATCTTAAAAATTCTTTAAAAACCCAACACGTTTCCAGCCATTACAAAGAGCGATCTTCAGTGGTTATTTCAATGTCGATATTTCTCTTTGTGTTCTTTGTCTTCGTCTAAGAAAGTAAATTGTAATTTAAGGAGACTCAGAACTTTTAAAGCTTCAAAATTTTCGAAATTTAAAATTTTTTAGATGTTAAACTCCTATCTTTTCTGATCATTTTGATATAATTTTTTCCTTAAAATTCCTATTACAACAAAAAGTTATGGCTTTTAAACAAATGTCTGCCAGATTGGAGCCCCGATAAATTTTAATTCTGGATCTTTCAATTTTTTAAATACATGAAATGAAAGAACATGTTTAGATCTTACATCCCAATAAAAGTTATGTTTTAAAATCATTTATATTTTAAGATATTAAATGTTGAAAATTATCTTTTTTTTTCTTTTTCTTCTAATTTTAAGAGTCATGAAACTCCAGAGAATTTTCTAACAAAAAAGCCTTCACCTGTTATGTAGCAATTCCTTTCAAATTCCATGGATGCCATACGACAATGCATCGTTACAAACTATATCGCTATTAAAAATTACTTCAATTAATTATTTACTGGAGGTGAATTTAGCACTAGAGTTTTAACCTTTAAACGCCTGAGTTTTCAAAAATCATTTAAAAAATATTTTTCGGCCTTTCTTTTTTTAAATAAATCATGGTAAAAAGAATATTAAAAATCATATTTTGTTTTAAGTATGGTTTATGGCTAAAAAAGTGTTTATTACTAATTGGCAATACTCTTTTTCAATTGAAAAAATAATTTTCCTTGATGAAATTCTATACTATTAAACACACAAGAATTTTGAGAACTATGATAAGAAATAAATTTTGATTGCTCACTGCAGAACAAAATAGGGTATTTCGCAAGCTTCCAAACAAAACAAAAAGAACATGTATCAAAAATTGAAAAAAAAATAAATCTATCTTTATTCATAAACAGCACAAGTGTTGTCATCTAAAAGTTGAAAATTGATTTAATGATATTTTCAGAATATTTTATTGGCAACATTAGGCATTATAGCTTCAATATTATTCTAATTGTATTTATAAGCCTAAACTGGGTATGTTACCGAAAGGCAACACCGGGCATTTAAGGGTTAAATTTCCTTTATGTAAATTCTTCCTAGTGTCGTTCATTCTAAAAAGCGGTCCTTACCTTCAGAAACTCCAGAAACCGATACATTTTTGGAGTATAGAGAAACTTTTTTTTGCTGCCACTGAATATCAGTTTTTAGGATGCGATTAATTTTCCACTAAACGTTTTCATCTGTGTAATTTAACCTTCAAGAGTAACAGATTAGTTTTAATGTTAATGTTGTTAATGTATCTTGTTTGTCTCTAGAACATGTTTGTTGAACTTGAAAGTGTTTACTCGAGAATTGAAGGCATCCGTAAACCAAAATTCCAAGTTTATAAAACTTATTAATGTGCTATAAAATCTCCTAGGGAACGTTTCTTAAAATCAGCGGCAGTAATATAAACTTCGTTTTCATGAATGATTCTTTAAATCTCGAAATTCTGTTGGTTGCTGCAGTTTCTAAAGATAAAGAATGCTTTTCGGAATCGTGGTTTAACTCGGATAAAGGTGTATATTTACGTTTGTGATAACGTTATATTTTCCTAGACTAGGAAACGTCCTTCTTTTTTTTTTTTTTTTTTTTTTTTTTTTAGAATGCACTGACAATATTTCTCGAGAATGATTTATGCATTATTTCATTATCTAACAGTAACACATAGAACACTTGTGCGCTTCCTAAAGGGCTTTTATTTTCTTATATAATGGGGTCCGGGACACATTCTAAAATAATTTTTATTTATTGAGTTAAAATTCAGAATTTTTTTGTGATGGTTAACATTGTCATTTGTAAACAAAATCACATGATAAAATTTCTCATAATTTTTTTAAATTTTAATTTAAAATTTATTAAAAAAGTGGAGTAATTTAAATTCGTTATAACTCGAAATATTATTTATAGAATTTCATTTTTTTTTTCATTTAAATAAACAGAAATATATAAGTTTTAATTTTAATTGAGCATTTTTAAAAATATTAATTTACAAAAAAATTAAAATTTTTAACGAAAAAATTAAAAAATAAGTGGTGCAATCTTTTTAAATCATATTTTCAAAATTAAATATATATATATTTTTTCAAATATGCTGAATAAGCATTAAAGTAAAACAATTGAAAAAGATATGTTCCAAGTTTGAACCCTTCATCTTTAACGGTTCTCGAGTTATAAGAATTTAAATGCGAGAAATGGAGAAAAAAACTATCATGAAGAAAAACGCACTTTCACAAGAAGTCGTTTCTATGACAGCCATTGTTTTAAAGATAGATTTTGAAAATAAACCATAACGGAAAAATTAATATTTTTTGTCCTAATTCAGATAGAAACATGATTTAAATGTCATTTTAAGCAGAAAAAAACAGAAAATGTTTTATTGAAATAAAATGTTTTTTGCAAAATTTGAAGATTTTTGTGTCCCGCACCCCCTTAAAGAAATTTCTTAACTAATTATCGAAAAAAAAATTTAAAGTTTAATTTTTCTGAAGCAATAATTTGAAAAAAATTGCTACGCATTTTAATATAATAATTTTATTTTCTAATAAAATATGTTTTCAACATTTGATTCCAATGAAATCTTGTTTGTGTAAATGGTAATGTTTTTATTTAATGCGTCTTTTGTTTAAAATTAATTGTACTAGTTTGCGAGAACCTGCTTCTAATACATTAAAATCCATTTTGTAACAGTGTTAAAACCATTATATATTAGTTGTGAAACATAAATTTCCCATCTTGCCACATAACTTAATACTCAACTGTAAAGAGCAACTGACATAAAATGGCACTCGAATGCCATAAAAATACTGACAGATTCCTAGGATTTATTGAGATGCATTTCAGTTATTTCCTGGATGTAACTATAATAAATGATTGTTAACAAACTCTATTTAATATAATATAAAATATCGCAATATATTAAATGTAATTTAACACAGTGTATATACTGCAATTTTATTCTGTTGTAAGAATGTAGGTGTATTTAGAGCGTTAATAACTTCCATTTAATAATGTAATGTTCCTGTGATTTATGATGAAAAGGAAATTTCTGTAAAATAACTCAGCGCTCAGCTATTTTTAGAAAGAAATAGAAGCGTCGCACGTTACATAGCCAATATCTTCCTGAATTTACATTGAAATTTTTGTATTTATAACTTTAAATTCCGTTTTATTTTTTTTTAAACAATTGTTAGTCCAAAAGTTTCATATATTTATCACATCATACATTAGAATTACTGTAAAATGAAAGTTTATAATGTGTAGGAAAGTAGTTAGAAACTGATAGCATAATATAAGCAGGTACAATAAGCAGATAAAATAGCTAAATAAATATCCCATTTTGATTAAATATTCGTATCCAGTCAATCGACTACTAAAAATTGTAGTACTGAAGTAATGTATTCTAGGTCAAATCCACATCAAGAAACTTAAATAATAGCACAATGTGGAATATTTCCTTCGCTCAAACTTTATGATTTAGCTTTTGTTGCACCATTATGCATATATTATACTTTCCACTTATATATTATATATTCCAATGAATCACATAAGCTTACTGAAACAGTTCGGTAATTCTCGCCCTTCATAATCCTTCCTTAACACTTGACATATGCCGAAGGCGGACTGCAATCACCATCATTTACTGTTTGCCGTTTTATATTAGCAAATAATTTACCCCATTTTTATAAGATTTTGCATCTTGCGAACGTATTATCTTACGAAATTATTTCACAGATGCAAAATATATGTCCTTATTATGAACATGTAATAATAATTACACCGGCGTTGTCCGGAGCAGTAATAACATCACATAAACATCTAATTTGTAAAATTTTAAATATTCAACACGATTTTGTATGAGTTCATATTTTTATTAAAAAATTCGAGAAAAGAATATTGATATTTAGCGGTAAAAACGTTCGTAAGTAGATATTTTCATGTTTTTTAAGACGGTCTATTAGAGTTTAAAATATAGTTGTTGTTACTCAAACATTTTGAAATAGTTTATTGATTATAAATATAAAAGTTTTGCAGCCAGTGTAAAACGTTCGTGAAAAATTATTGATATCTAATATGATTTGTTCTCGCCTTTTTTGTTTGTTTGTTTTCGAATCGGGTCCTTTAGCATAGCAACAAAAAAATAGTTCTTATCATCCGAACTCTGTGATATTATTTCAGTTATAAATGTGACTGTGTCCAAGCTTTCTTTCAAATTTCGTGAAAAAATATGCATACTTATTAGGCTGAGAACTAAAAACAAAACTGAAGCTATCTGTAAATTTACTCTAGCTCTCGGTTAAATGCATTCGATTGAGTTTCTGGGTTATCATTTTACGGGCATTTTCCTCATCTTATATCAAATTCCCTGAAGCAATTTCCACGTCTTTATATAAATATATTTTTTATCTATATTGTAACCTGTAATTCAAAATATACACTTGCAAATTCTTTTACAATTTTATATATAAACTAGGGGGCTCTCTAGTTATATATAAACTAGGGGGCTAGAGACATCGCAGAATCTAAAAACACTCTAATCTGATCGGTTTTAAAAATATTATAGAAGATTGAATTATACTGAAAAAGGCCTTGCAGATCTCCCTGTAAACGGGTTTCCATTCAATTTCTTTTGATTTAAAAAAAAATTAAGGCCGAATCAGTTGCTGTTAAGACATCCAATGGTTGTTTTCGTGTTTGATTAATGAGGATCAGTTAAACGTGTGAAAAGAAGCTAAAATAGAATAAATTAAGTGTACAGAGTCTTTGTCTCCCGGTATTTTAAAACAATTTCTATAACAATAGCCTAAGTCATGTGACTATCATCAACAGTTCCGGGCGAACCACTTCGCTTTTTATGATCCTGCTGCCATTTTGGTACTTTAATGTTAGCCAGGTACAGGTGAAAAGTCGTCAAACATTATTCTATCGCCATCATTTCATCTATATTATAATAGTCCAAATCATGTAACTGCCATAAATAAATACGCTCTGATCCCTTCGCTTTTCATATGAAAGTTTGGACCAGATATCATATACGGCCCCATATTGGCGTGATTTTTTCCGACGCTAATTTGGGGAAAACATCAACAGCATAAACAACAACATCCGGCTTATCAAATCAAGCAAAATAACGATACTATGGCGCCAGTTAAGTAACCGTTGCGAATATGACATTGGCGTCAGAAAAAACTCGCGCCAATATGGGTCCGTGTATGACATCTGTGCTGAAAGTTTTCCCTTTTGATTAAAAAATCAAATTTCTTTTTCGAATAAAACTACATAAAAGTTTGGTGCAAACCATGGTCGCAAAGAATTCTTGGTACTGTTACGCTAGCCGGGTGCAAATCTCGCCAATAGCTATTTTTCAACTCGCCAGTTAGCATTTTTTTTTTCGAGTGGTAAATTAAAACATTGCTTTGAAGTTGAAATTAAATGTCATCGTTTGTTACATCATTTAATATTTGGCCAGATGCTATGGGTTTGGCGTGATTTTTTTTTACGAATATTTGGCGAAAACCTCGTTTTCGAATACCAGTTACATATGTATTTTTGGTACTACTTAGTTATCCCGTCGACCAAAAATCTATCACCAAACTATAAGATTAAATGCCAATAATGGTTGATCGTAAATGTCACATTCACTTGACTTTAAGCAAGTTACACGTCTTTAAGAGATCTAGCGATTTTTATTTCGACGTTTTATTTGTATATTTATTAATGTTATACTATTTTATTTGTTCTTTCGTTATTTAAAATAAAAATTACGTCAATTTGTATAATTTGGCGAGTGGTTTGGCGATTTATGTAATTTGGCAAAATGGGTCGATGGAATAACTAAGTAGTACCGTATTTTTTAATTATTTTCTATTATTTTTTATTTTTAAAGGAAAATAATCAAAAAAGTAATTAACTATAGAACAAAATAATTTATGTAATTTAAAAAACGAAATTAAAGTAAATAAACATTTATTATTAAATAAACAACAATAGCCGGGTTACCATGTCAACCCAAATAATGCCATTTTGGCGTCAATTAGGTACCCCGTTGCGTATATGACATCTGTGCCTAATATTTTTCTTTTCATTTCGTTTAAAAAAAATAAAGAAGTGAAAGCCATTTATTTTAAATGTTTCAAATGCATTAAATAAAATGATAATGAAATACAAATTGAATTATGAATAGAAGTAACATGATATATTTCTTAGTATACATTAAAGGAGGCCAAACTTCTCGCCAAATTAGTTTAAAATAGTAACCTTTTCGAAAATCTGAAAAAAAATATATCTGTTATGATTAAAATTTGAGTTGCCATCATTAGAGAAAAGTATATAAAGATAGAAAAAAATTAATATTTCGAAAACTATTTCGAATTTAAAAAAATCTAATACCAGTTTTGAAATCTGCGGATCAATATTGATTTTTGGTGTTAATTTCATCGCAAAGTACTTCGTATTTTAGGAGAAATTGACGTGAAACATTATCAGTTGCTTAATCAATCGATTCATACTTCCGTTTCATAAATTTGTTTTATTAGGATTTTATCTATATAGGGTAGATATCAGAGAAGAAAATTTGATTTAAAATGTGTTTTAATAAAAATTAGAATATGGAGTTAGTCGGGATTTTTATCGACAATAACTTTGCAGCACTGAGCTCCGTGTATAACAGGAGTTCTTAGTCGGCGGTCAGAAACTTGTAAAGCAAATGAAGCATGCAAGGCAAAGGTAAACTAGTCGGATGTACCAATCCCAAAACTTTCTTCTATCTCATACATGTTAATACTTCAAAATTCGCTATCACACTGCCAAAATTAAATGGTAATCTATGCATCTCATGAGGATTCTAACGATATGAAATTCCGTGCATTAGTTCTTGAGATATGACTATCGCTGAAATCGTCTAAATTCAGCAAAATGCTGCCTAGCAGCGCCACCTATTGGGTGATTTATACCAAAATTTATGTCAACGTCTGACTGAATCTGAAGTTTGGAGAAAATCCGTACATTAGTTTTTGAGACAGAGCAATAGCGAAAATCGTGAAAATTTCTGCATAGCAATGCCACCTATTGGGTGATTAACACCAAAACCTAATTAACAACAACTTGTGTCAACATACAACTAAATCTGAAGTTAGATGAAAATTGGTCCATTAGTTCTATTGATAGAGCTATTGAGGCAATCGTGGAAAAGGCAGCAGAGAAGCGCCACCTGTTGGGCGATTTACACCAACACCTAATCAGTAGCAAGTCATATCAAGGACTAACTTAATCTGAAGTTTGATGAAAATCGGTGCGTTAGTTCTTAAGATAGAGCTATTGGGGAAATCGTGTAAATCCTGCAAAATTCATCAGAACAGCGCCACCTGTTGGGCGATTTACACCAAAACGTAATAATCATCAATTCATATCAAGGACTAACTAAATCTGAAGTTTGATCAAAATCCGTGCATTAGTTCTTGAGATAGAGCTATTGCAAAAATCGTGAAAAATGCAGCATTGCGCCGCCACCTGTTGAGCGATTTACACCAAAAACTAATCAGCATCAATTTGTATTAGGCACTAACTGAATATCAATTTTTATTAAATTCCGTGTATTAGTTCTTGAAATACAGCGCCCACAAAATTTGTGTCACATACACACAGACAGACAGACAGACAGACTCACAGAGTCAGAGACAGACATTTTGTAAAAACAAGTTTTTTGCAATCTCTGACCCCTAAAATGTGTAAATCCATCGAAAACCAGAATTCGAAAATTTTCATGAATCCAATACTTTCTTCTTGTAAAGATAGAAGAAAGTAAAAATAGTCCGCGGTATCAATTTACGATAATAGTGTTCTCATTTACTATTATCCTAATGTATGCTTCTCTAATTAGGTTATACTTATGAAATTAATAAATGATTCTCAAATCAAGCAAGGGAATGCGATAAAGAGCATTTTTTGCCATGAATGCAAACTAAAATTATCTTCACAGTATCCTACCGCACTGACAGATGGAAAATATGAAGATAGATATCCTGTTATATCAGGAGCTCGGTGCTTTGCAGTTATTTCACTCATGTGCATAAAGCTTGGTAATATTAAAAGCAAATTAAAATTATTTCTCCGATGAATCATAAAAGACATATTTTGTTTACAGTGATGGCAGCTCCTATAGCCAGGGCTTAATTTCTAACAAAAAAAGTACCGGAGCCCAAATATTCTGCGGTACCGGTACTAATAACCGTGTCGTTACCCCCTCCCCCCCACCCCCTGTTACTCCAATCTGAATATTTATATTTCATACACTATTTGCAAAATGTAAAGCATTTTTTCTTCAGCAAAATAAATTTTTTTAATATATCTATCAGCATATACTTAGCTGTCAACTATTCTACTTTTTAGTTATCACTCCTTCCGAATAGTAATATTTGCCTAATTTTAATGTTGTTAATTAGTTGCAGAATTCTGTGATTAAATATGGTAAGGATCATTCTAAAATAGTGATAACACAAAAAAGGGTTAGTTTGCAGCTAGGCATTTTTATGAAAAAATTAATGAAATTTACAGAAATTAATATTTATATGCTCAAGAATGGAACAACGTTTTTCAATTTCTTATAAAAGCTGCATGCAAAAATCTGACACCGTCATCGGAAAGATTCGATGCTTTTATAGAAAAAGGGGAAACGCTGCTTGATTGCTTTCTAACCAAGGCCAAAAACTGATATAAAAATTGAGTCTGTTTCAGCTACATCTCCGACGTGTGCGACACCTTACGTCACATATAATTGTTTTGATAAAAAATAATGCAAAATATTGGGGATGGGAAAGAATGAAAGGGTAATGTGGCGGGGTTTTTTGGAAGCGTTATTGCACTGGGCTCCGGAGCCTTGTATTTATGAGCGCCGGTGAATTCCGACCAATATTTAAATATTTACTAAAATCAGAGAAGTACCGGAGCTGAGCTCCGGTGGGCTCCGGCGCAAATTAAGCCCTGCCTATAGCACAGTTGGTAAAGTGTTTATCTCCAATTCAGCGGGCTCTGGATCTACTGTCGGGCTGGATAGAAATAAATGTTTTAAAAATAAAATGGTACAGCACCTGAAATTCACTCAAAAATTCCTAATTTATCGAAGTTCAAAAATGAACTAATTTCTAAAACTAAACAAATTTAAAGCGTCTACTGTAAATTTACCGAATAATTCCTCTGTTATTTTACAGAATCTCTATTTTTCTAATCTCTGTAATTTTACATAAGACTTAAGATAATGGATTAAAAGTAAATTCTCTGTAATTTCACAGAAAATCTTTCCACGGTGTGCGTTTCAGCCTTTTCGCCGAAAATTTCGAAAGTTTTATTTTCTTTTTAAATAATTCGTAAAAATATCGTTTTCATATTGGTCCGGATATTTCAAAATATGTGTACGTGAGCTATAGGTTCTAAAAATATAGTTTCGAAATACTGACATTCATTTACTTTTAGCGTAAAAAAAAAATCGTGTTTTAGAGGTGCTGAATGAGCTGCATTCGCGAATTTTTTCCGAAAGAAATTCGTATTTTTCGACACCAATTGCACCGTCGAATCTAGTCGGATATCGCAAACCCAAAATTTTTTTCCATCTCATATATGTGAATACTTCCTGAAAAATGAAGCATAGCAGCGCCACCTGTTGGACGAATTACTCCAAAAAACTAATCAGAACCAATTTATACCAGGGACTAATTGAATCTGAAGTTTGATGAAAATTCATGCATTAGTTCTTGAGATACAACTATTTCGGAAATCCTGAAAAATGCAGCACTACTTGTTGTGCGATTTACCCAAAAAACTAAAAAGCACTAACTTATATCATGGAGTAACTGAATCTGCAGTTTCATGAAAGTTCTTGCATTAGTTATTGAAATAGAGCTATTGCGAAAATCATGAATAATGCAGTATAGTAGTATCAACTGTTGGGCGATTTACACCAAAAAGTAATCAGAACGAAATTATATCAAGGGCTAAAGAAATATGGTGTTTTATGATAATCCGTGAATTAGTTCTTGAGATATAGCTATTCCGGTAATCGTGAAAAGTGCAGCATATCAGTGCAACCTGTTGGGCGATTTACACCAAAAAGTAGTCAGCACCAATTTATATCAGGGACTACCTGTATATAAAGTTTTATTAAATTCCGTTCGTTAGTTTTTGAGGTAGAGCGCCCACAAAATTTGTGTCACATACATACATGCAGACAGAGAGAGAGAGAGTAACAGATTCACAGACCGGCATTTCGTAAAAAACATGTGTTTCGGGATCTGTGACACCTAAAACGTGTAAATCCGTTGAAAACCGGAATTCGAAAATTTTCACGAATCCAATACTTTCTTCTTGTAAAGATACAATAAAGTAAAACAAGTGGGTAAGTGTGATCACAGATTGCACAGAGGGTTTCGTTTAATATTCCTTTCAAAACACTTTATCCTTTTGAAAAATCTGTTAGTTCCACATTTCGCAACCAGGGGCGCACTCTATTCCAAACAAACCTCTATCCGAACGAAATTCCGTTTTATATACTATCCGTAGATATATTAGTCGAGGGGATTGGACCCATAGCACCCGAGATAAATAGGCGCCCCTGGCGGTAAAAAGTGGAACTAAAATATGTAAGGCTATGGTGCATAATATGAAAGAAGGGTCAAAGGGGCGTCGGCAAAAGTTGTAAAGTGCTCCCCAGGTGAAAAGGGCGGAAGTTAGAAAAATTGCTTAAAATACACAAGTTAAAGCCCGGAGGAGTAAATAATATAAGACTTTTTGAAAATTTTATGATTTGTCGTGTGGTCTGAGGTATTCAGCTATAAGTATGCAAAAATTCATGTCTCCAACTTAATTAGGTGCTATCTTAGAAAGAATTGCTTAAAATACATATGAGGTAGCTCAAAGGGTTAAACGTAAGACTTTTTCAAGATTTTATCATTTGTTGCCTGGCCGCATGTGTTCTGCTATAAATATGCAAAATTTCAAATCTCCAATTTGATAAGGGGGTCATTTAGAAAGAATTGCTTAAAATACGCATGTGGGAGCCCAAAGGGTTAAATGTACGACTTTTTCAAAATTTTATGATTTGTCGCATGATGGTGTTCAGCTATAAATATGCAAAATTTCACGTCTCCAACCTAAATAGGTTTTCACTTAGAAAGAATTGTTTAAAATACACATGTGAGAGCCCAAAGGGTTAAATGTACGACTTTTTCAGAATTTTATCGTTTGATGTGAGGTATTCAGCTATAAGTATTCAAAATTTCACTCCTCCAACCTAATTAAGGTTCACTTAGAAAGAATTGTTTAAAATACACATGTGGGAGCCCAAAGGGTTAAATGTACGACTTTTTCAAAATTTTATGATTTGTCGTTTGATGTGAGGTATTCAGCTATAAGTATGCAAAATTTCACGCCTCCAACCTAATTAGAGGCTCACATAGAAAGAACTGTTTAAAATACACATGTGGGAGCCCAAAGGGTTAAATGCACTATTTCAAAATTTTATGATTTGTCGTTTGATGTGAGGTTTTCAGCAATAAGTATGCAAAATTTCACGCCTTCAACCTAAATAGGGGCTCACTTAGAAAGAATAGTTTAAAATACACATGTGGGAGTCCAAAGTGTTAAATGTGCGACTTTTTTCGAAATTTTATGATTTGTCGTTTGATCTGAGGTGCCCAGCTATAAATACGCAAAATTTCACGCCTTCAAACTAATTAGGGGTTCAAAGAATTTTTTAAAGTACACATGTGGGAGTCCAAAGGATTAAATGTACGACTTTTTCAAAATTTTATGATTTGTCGTATGATGTGGGGTGTTCAGCTATAAGTATGCAAAATTTCAAGTCTCCAAAATGTATAGTTTCTGAGAACGGGCTCTGTGACAGACAGACAGACGGACAGACAGACAGACGGACGGACAGACAGAGGAGCGAGACAAATAGGGTTTCGTCAGATGAACGGAACCCTAAAAAGGCGATCTCTGTTTTAAATAGATATTTTTCTCAATTGGTACCCCTTAAATCGAACCCTAGTGAAAGGTCACTTAAAGAAGAAAAAGTCCACCGCGAAAACGACTCTTTTTGAAAAAAAATAAAGGGTTAAAAGATTTATTTTTCAAACAGATTGGGGCGTTTAAGACTTAAAATTATGAAATTTAAGTCTATGTCTTAACCCTTTCGGGACGGGAGCCTTTTACGAAGTTTTTAATCTTTTGTCACCGTTTTTTAAAAACAGAAATTTCTGTCTTCGTGAATCGAGAAAATACGCTGATTAAATAAGGCAAATTTTAAAGTAAAATTTTACTGGTGAGAAAAAACAAGGATTCTGGGCGCTTAATGCGGCACGTATACGTGTCGCTCGTCCCCAAGGGGTTAAGTATTTAGACGTAAGTCAAGATAAGACTTAAGTCTTATCTTGAACAATTCGGCCTTAGGGAGTTTAGGAATTTGGCCAAATGAAAACAGTATTTTTTTTTCTCACTTTCTATGCGCTCAGAAGTCATGGACTAAGCAAGATGACCTCCGCTGATTTGAAAAAAAAAAAAAAAAAAAGATAGCTTTATGATGAACTTTTAATTAATATCTGACCTAGTTATCTAAAAATTAAAAGGCTGAGCCTCAGGTGCACCAGGACCTGCTTTGTAATGTCTTCCTACAAATTCTCTGGCCTCTCTGTGCGGTATAATTTAGTAGCCATAGCCAACAGATATTCAGACCGAGCGAAACTTTGTTTTATTAGCACTAGAGGGGCACCGCCCCTGCTCGCTACGCTCACCAACCCCCCACGTAATCGCTTAGCTATTGCATTCGGTATAGCGAAGCAATTCCTATTTTCTAGTCAACCCAAGATTATTGTTTGTGCTTAAAAATAATGTAACTAGTTCGATTAAGCTCTATTCATAAGCTAATATTAGTTTTTGTTGCATTGAAATATCTCAATTTGTTGATTTCCTGCATGCAAGTAAACCCTATTGTATTTCAGTGGAAGTCTATGGAAATTTGGCGAAATACTGGAAATAGCGCTAAGTTGGCGTCACTTTTGGTGACAGAGAGACGGGTCTCCCCTTGCTAACCTCCCTTATGGCGTCATAAACCTCTGACCAATCAGTTGCATTTCACGGTATCTACGCAGATTTTCATTGTACCATTTCCAAAGCATTACTTTTTGCAAGGCATACTTAGATACTACTACCGGCAGACCGATTTGCGTTTAATGTATGAAGTTGCTCGCCAGAGGACTCTGATACGCTGCCCAAAACAGAAATTTGACTCTGACCGTAACTTCAACGACGAGAACCAATCAAACCGCTCTGGGCAGGGTTCAGAGAATTCCAATGTGTTTACATTTTTTTTCCGTATAGATATGATTCAAAAGAGTTTAATAAAAATATTAACTCTAATCATCAGAAAAAAATTATCATTTTAACAATTATCGGAATAATAAATGGTGCGACCGGAGGATACTTCCAAGGTTGCTTCTTAATATCAAGTTAATACTAAATACCAAGGTTGCCACTTTGGCGCATTTATCACCAGTTTGGGGAGAAATAGAGTATTCTACGATTCACCCCAATAAATAAAAACATGCATAGTCTAAAAACATCAATGTCACAAATTTATTTGCTATCTTCATTGCTGAAACAATAAAACTAATGGAATTTCTTTTAAATATATTAAAGTACTCATAAAATTCCTTGTAATAATTAATAAATATAATTTATTAAGTAACAAATACACTTACATGATTTAATCAAAATTGCTTGGATAACATAAAATATTGCAACGATATTTAAATCTGCGATCACCATTTCTTTCTATGATTAAAAATAAGAATATTTAACGTTTAAGGAAGATCGTCTTTTTTTTTTTTTTTTTTTTTTTTTTTTTTTTTTTTTACTATTATTATTATTATTATTTAGTTCGGACACACACACAAACACAAACATTTTACGGGTAGCAATAAATTCGTCAAAAATAACTGCTTCAAGCCAGTTATGAGAACTGTAGTTTGATAAAAACCAAATTTTAATTTTAAAACGTGTATATGAAACACAAGCTATTTTTATGTAAATACGGGACATTCAAAAAAGAATAACAGAATGAACCAAACGATCAAGTAAACAATAAGTAATTTAGCTAATCTTAAATGTATGTGAACACTAAAATACTACAAGCTGTGTAAATTATCCTTTTAAATCGAAGGAAATTGAAGCATATAAGTATTTAATTTATTATTCTGAAAATACGATCAATGATTCTGAAACTTCGACGATGAGAAACAAGCCGCTATCTAAGCAGGGTATAAATGTAAACAAAAAAGAGCACGTTGTGATGTTTTGGTTCAGGGTTTGAAGCTGAATCCGACTTCACTTTTTCGACGGTTTTCGGCGAAATGCGTGGGCCGTATATATCATAGTAGGCTATGCTTAAGGTACTTTTCCGTTATACGGACAGCATTGTCGCCAAGCGCAATAGTTGGCGCAAAATGAAAATCACGTGAATTGAAACATTTGAAAAATAAAAGAAAAACATTGTCGATAGTAAAGTGAGCATTTTAAAAATATAACATTTGAAAATTACAGAATTTTACGAACTATTTTATTAAATCACAAATATATAATTAAAATAAGTGTACAAATAACTGTTATACAATAAAGTAATAATATAAAAAAATCATATTAAACTGCTGCCATAAAATTACAAATCTCTTTGGCACAGATGTCATATTCGCCCCATATTGGCGCGATTTTTTTTCAGTTGCCGATTTGGCGAAAACATCAACAGCATAAACAACATAGGTACAGATGTCATATACGCCCCATATTGGCGGGATTTTTTTCTGACGCATATGTCATATACGCAACGGGTATTTAACTGGCGCCAAAGTGTCGTTATTTTGCTTGATATGGTAACCCGAATGTTGGTGTTTATGCTGTTGATATTTTCGCCAAATTGGCATCGGAAAAAAATCGCGCCAATACATATGACGTAAATATATGACATCTGTGCGACAACATAATCCGGGTTACCACATGAACCAAAATAACGACACTTTGGCGCCAGTTAAGTACCCGTTGCGTATATGACATTGGCGTCAGGAAAAAATCGCGCCAATATGGGGCGATTATGACATCTGTGCCATACCTTTTAGCATTGCAGTAAACATTTCATTTTCTGAATGAAGACTTCGCCACATAAACTCTATGAGATACGACTCTAAATGATGACGAACTGTTCCCCGATGTCTTTTGTTGCGCCATTTTGCGATGCCCCATAATCTCTCAACATTTTGAGTATGACATCCAATATTAGGGTCGACAGAATTGTATTTGTGATTTACTGCGAAATGATCATAACCAGCACTTCGCAGTTCATCTGTTTATATCCTTTCCAGTAATCTGTAGAAATAATACTTCCATCAGCTACATTGTTTTCTATTGCCGCCATTAAAGTTTCAGCTGTGCGATCGGAAATAGGAGTAAGGAAATATACCCGTGTTTCACGGCATAAACCATCTAACACCCATTGAGAAGGAAGAACACGCCCTACGTTGCTTTTTCTTCTGGTAAAAAGACTTTCATCTACTTCTATAATTTTATTAGGTCCACCGATTTTTCTATTTGGTCGTGAACATAAAGCATTTGCACAAACTTCTCTAAAATAACTAATCCAGTCCACTGTTGTGTTGTGGTTCATATCAAGTTGCAGCTCACAAAGCTCAATCGATGCCAACTCTTGGCACCATAAATATATAAACCTCAAAGTATTAAGAAAAGACAACCGCGATCCTTCAAACCATGTTTTTTGTCGTATTCCTACGCTTTCTTCGCATGATCGTAAGCTACATCTCCATTTCGGATTTCCAGAACTCATCCATAATTTCATTTCATGGTTGTTTGAACACAACCTTTTATTATGCAGAATTCCAAATTCCTGAAACAGTTTTATCGCAACTTTCTCATCATCTGGTAATTGACAAATGGTAAAATCCATCTCAGCGTCATCAATAAAAGTAAATTATAATTTTATATAAAAAAAGCATTTTTATTTCGAATAATAGCAAATTAAAAAGCTTTCCAAGGTTAAGGTTAAATAATAATCATTCACGTAATTCACGTTTCATAAATAACAAATCACAATGTTTCGCATGGTTTACAAGAAAAATCCTTTTCACGATGAGGGCTGAAATAATTGGCGCATTAGCATACATTTTGGCATGCTGTTCGTATAACGAAAAACTACCCTTAATTTTGGCGAAATACTGGAAATAGTGCCAAGTTGGCGTCACTTTTGGCGACAGAGAGACGGGTCCCCCATTGGTAACCTCCCTCATAGCGTCATAAAGCTCTGACCAATCAGATGCATTTCACGGTATCTACGCAGATTTTTTATTGGTCCATTTCCAAATCAAAACTTTTTTTTATATATAGAAGTATAGATATGATTTTTATTACTATTTCTCCATTTATTTGTAGATATTTTTGTTTTGCAGCACCCAATATGCTTATACTTTTATCATTACTGTATAATACAAGACCTTTTACAAGATAACGAAACCAAAACTTTCGTAGTCATTTCTACAAGCATTCGTTCTGTTATCATTTATATATGTGTCAAATTACAAAGCGATGTAAGGGAATTTAAATGGCAAAAGGCCATCATGCGAGTCGTTTAATCATTCAATCCCTTTTTAATACTTCTCTAATAGTCTACTCTCAGAAAATGTTGTTGAAACATGCTGTCGAAATCCGTCTGAATAGATATGTTTACAAGACTATAGCATTGTTATCCTTATCATAAAGGACATTGTTCGGCTTAATTAAGATTTCGATGTAATTGTCAAGTGCAGAATTTCATATCTCTAATAGCAGGAGAATTAGCTTTAATTCGAGACTTAAATAGAATGATTTATTGTAGATAGTTGCCTAAAGATACTGGATTTTTCACCTAAAAAGAAAATATAATTTTATTTATTATGTCAAATTCACTATTTTATAAAATTCTAATCATTGAATTCCTTATAAAACGCCGTTTATTCTATAATTAAGTACATTAAATGGCACTTATAGCATCGTATAATTGAATGGCCCAAATTAGTTAATATAAATTTGGTTTACATGCGAGAAATATTTAAACAAATTTAAAGCTTTGAGCACTTCATAGTACACAAATGAACTTATTTGAAATTAATTTTACGTTATTGAACTTTCATTTTTTAATATTTACTTATACATATAAGATTGGACAATGAACACAAAGATTAAATAAATTTCTTTGAGCTTAAAGTTACGCAATATTCAAGAATAAAATACGCATTTCTTATCCATATTTTATTAAGGTAATTCCTCATTTCTTAAGAACTATTAGTAAATGATACTGGCTTTTCATTTTAAGGGATAACATCAATTTTACTATCTGAAATTTGAGGATTTATCCAGAATTTATTTAAAGAATTTTGAAATCTTTTTATAAATCCACTTATGATAAATTCTTATACAGTGTAGAAAACTGTATATTTTAGATGATATATTGAAAAAAAATCCCTGCAGGCTCGGCCTACAGGCGCAAGTAGATATCAAAGTTAAGTACTAATTTCACCAACAAAAACTAAACAAAGATTAGAGATAAAGGGAGTTTAACAATTTTATATGGCCGTTTTTGACGAGTTTTTAATTTCATTTTACTGTAAGAGCAGGTTTTATAAGAATCATACTAATACGATAATTTTTTCTTCAACCACTATGTATTTTTAATTTGTTTTTGCTACAAGAATTGGTCCTATCAACAACTTGTCAATATAAAAGATGTATATAATAATAAGAAGATTTGTAATAAATTTAAGCGGATTTGATATCCTGTGAATTGTCGAAGTTATGAATTTTTTTCTTCTTACACCCCAGTCCATTTCTTTTTTCGTTTTTAACGGTTTTTGCGGTAAGTGATGGTCCTATCAAAAATTTATCAATATAAAAGTTGTTGATAATATTAAGAAGATTTATAATAAATTTAATTGGATTTGATATCTTGAGAATTGACGAAGTTATATTTTTTTTTCTCCCTAAAAACCCTATTTTTTTTTCTCTTTGAGCCCATTATTAATTTTATCAAAAACCTGCCATACATTAATTTTTGACCCTATTTCTGGAAGCAATAATAACTTTAAACTGATTTGATATGTGTTATAATTAAGACGTTATGTGATTTTTTTTCGTTTTTCAAAAACCCATCGCCATTTCCATCCCCTTGGTCCGATTTTGTCCATTAACGAACTTGACCGACATTTTCTGCCTCTTGTTTTTATGTATCCGTTTGGCAGAAATTTGTGCAGAATTATGGAAGTTCTCGTGTCAATAAAAAAGTTGATATATGTATGATACGTTTTCACTAGTACGATATAAACATATCGGTCTTAAGCAGCAGCCATACACTCATTATCTAACTCAACCAAGAAAAATCAAAGTTTTGCAGTGGTAAAATCATGGTTAAGAGTGGAAGATCAGGCCGAAGTCCACTGGTAGTTTCCCGGAAATAACAACTGAAGCCTTTAGATTCATCAAATGTTTATTAGATGATCATAAAATGAACAAAACTCCATTAGCAATATGCTACCCATGTTCGGACCGTTGTTACGTCGTAAATAGGAACCACTAGATGTTAAATATTAGAACAGCATGACGAAGATACAGTAAACTGTAAAAGCTCTCCAGGTGACATCCCAGGAAAGAAAGAAACAGTAGGCCATCAGCTGGAAAAAAGATGGCAGCCAGCACTGCCATCAGTGGTAAAGTGCAATGGTGCCATTACTTAAACCTGTAAAAAAGTGTCCGTGCGGAATGCAACTGGCCCATCAGTAATGGCCAACAGCAGTACAGTATTGGTATGCCATCACATTACATCAATACGGCACTTTTCCTGCAGTGCTAGCACCTATCCCAATGCTATTCCTTTGCTGGGCCAGCACTTTCCCTTACCAAAATTTCTTATAGAATTCTATAAAAAAACAAAGCATTAGGGTTCTTTTTTCTATAAGCTAGTTTCACCAAGAGATATCTGTAGAAGTGTCTGTCTATAATAGAAATGTCTATTGAAATATTTGAACTTGCAGCGGATTCCATGTGGTCACCTTCCCAAGTACTAACCGCGCTCGATGCTGCTTGGCTTTCGTGATCGGACATGAACAAGTACTCTCAGCGTATGCTACGACCGCTCGTAGCTTTTAAGCTCTCATTACACTATTTCAAGTTTGTTTCTTTTGTGATTTACATTCCAAATCATTAAACTGGTATAGAAATTATTGTATTGTATAGAAATCCTATATATTTTATACGCTATTTTTTATTATTGATTATGAACTGTGTAAATTATGAACACCGAAATCCTTTGTAACTTAGTAAAACCAGATATAAGGGGAAAAAAGTGCGTTCAAATAAAGAATTTCTTTATTTATTCATTTACTTATTTATTTTGTTGGTGGCAGTGGTGCTATGTTATTTACAGTTTTAAAAATAATTAGCTTCACAGCTTGTGTTAAGATATTCATTTCAGATTTGTGTTTAAATACTCAATGTCTTCGATATTCGCAACGCCACCTAGCGTAAGGATTCCCAGCAATAATACTGCAAAAGTTAGTGCATTTTCATGTAGTGGTGTGCCAGTGCATGAGACAAAACGGAAGACCACCAGAATTTTATCTGATGATTTCCACAAAGTTGACTGAAGCTGTCCAGCGGTGGTCATGCAGTGGTAGACCATTAGCCAGCACTTCTCCATCATTGCCAGCAAATATCTTGTTGCTGGCCAGCAATTTCCTCTTTGCTGGGATGGGTTATTTAAGCAAATCAATAATCGTAATACTCTCTCTCTCCCAGCCAATGCAACAGGTTAAATACTTGTGAAAAAACACGCGTACGAATACATTATCAGTGAAGAACCAACCCCGTAAAAATAGCCGGAAGGACGCGACGAGGGGCAGGCTACGATAGGACTTAGCGCCGGGACAAGGGGAAGTACGTGTGACGTCGACGATGAACTCTTTAGCCTCGGCGTCAGTTTTATAACGTAAACAAATGTTGGCGGTCATGGGAAGGAATTGTGGGATATGGAACATCAGAGAACAAATGATGTTAAATACATTCGAAACTAAAAGAAATTTAGTTTCAGAATAAAATGAAAAAAGTAATTAAATGGGTTTTATACGATTAGACGAATGTATTTAAAATTTTTAGAATAATTAAAAAATATGCATTTAAAGCATGGAAAAAAGATAAAACATATTTAAGATAGTATTAAATCTAAGTAAAAAAGGTAGATATTATAATAATTTGGAATAGTTTAATTAAGTTAAAAGGGCGAAAATTTGTATTATTACATATATATATAGATAGATACATCTATAAAGTTTTGAACTGGGGGTGGTTTGGGGTTCTAGGAGTCATGATGGGTGTAGATCTGCAAGAAGTTTTCAGAAAATCCAATATAGGGTAGAATGTAATAGGTAGCACTTCTTAAGGCTCCTGTCCCTGCTTGTGAAGACAATCACGAGATAATGCTAATCCTATGGGGAGGGATTTTTCTATTATCTCGTTTGCATTTTGACATTTTTAAAGAATTTTTTTTGCATTGGATAGCCGAGGTCCGTCGCTACATCGCAACTTTTTTACTTTTTCTATTTTGGTTGCAGATATTTTTTAGAATGGCACTTTCATTTTCAGAACCGGTTTTGAAAGTGAAAGTAACTTTATAAAAAATATCTGCGACCAAAATCGAAAAAGTAAGAACGGTGCAATGTAGAGACGGACCTCGGTTATCCAATGCAATAAAAATTATTTAAAAATGTCGAAATGCAAACGAGATATTGGAAAAATCCCTTCCCATAGATTAGCATTAGCTCGTGATTGTCTTCACAAGCAGGGACAGGAGCCTTAAGAAATCTATTTAAAATGAGGCTGAGGAGTTGGACACGATAGCTCATTGCGGACTTTTTTTTTTTCGAAAGCGGGTAAAATAGTCGTTTTCCAAATTATGCATTTTTAGAAGATTTGCATCAATTCAATCATAATGTTCATTTAAAAAAAAAAAAAAACTTTCATTACAAATTTTGCAAAATAAAAACGAGATATAAATTCCTCGAAAAAAATCTTAAGCACTAGAAAAGTATTTGGCAGTTACTTTTCAAAAGATAAAGGTTCTTGATTAAACCTTGACGGTATTAGAGTGTACATCGATTTTGAAAATACTGTTCTGGAAAAAAAGTCTTAAAATTTTCATTACTATTTAAGGTTCAGCGAGGAGAGTTGGCGCACATTTCAAAAGAATAATAATAAAAAATCTAAATACTAATTTTTTGCTGAACTATCCATGAATAATTTTGACTTGATTTGTTTTTTAAGGATTTCCATTGTTATTTTGTTGTTAGGCTGTAATTTAATAGAACAGCAATAATAAAAACAAGAAAACTATTTTGCGCAATCTCTCCTTACACGGTAGGAGAGATTACGCACATGGGTAGGAGCGATTGCGCATATAGGTAGACGAGATTGTTATTAATAATAACTACAATTAAATTGTTAACAATAATAATTACACTTAAATGACATTGTTGTAAGTTTTTTGTGAATAAATATTATTGTAGTAGGAGTGAATATTTCAACCTTATATTAAAAAAAAAATAACACTAATTAAAGAATTTTAATTTAAGAGGATTAAAATATCATAAAAAGTAAGCCCCGATATAATTATCTGCTTGAAAACATGTTTAACTTGAAAATTCCTTCATTTTTATTTCCATAGTTTCAATGTTTTTTGTTTGCTAACTGAAAATGTCTTCGTCCACAATCGATGCACTTATTGTTGTAAATCGTGCAGATTTCGTACAATTATCTGCCATAAGCAATACATTGAATTCAGTCACTGGTCGAAGTTGTGTCCTGTACAGTTCTAGGCATCCAATGCACTCATCTTCATTGAACTTCGTTTGTTTCCCTTCAGTTTTTGTCCCACTTTTTCTGGAAGCATCTTATATTCAGCTGATTTGTCCAGCCTACCTTTCAAGGTGGATTCCGGAATAATGAATACCCCACGTCCTGTACGCATTTTAAGTGAGCTATTTTGTATTTCCTCTTCGGTGGACACCAGATTTTCTTCGGTACATGATCCTTCCTTCTTCGATTTCCTCTTGTAAATATTTGGCATTGTGACCTGAAAAGAAACCTGGCATTAGAATTTCTAACAGGCATTACTTATTAGGAAAAAAAAACATTTATTAGAAAATTTATTTTAGATAACAAAATTTATTTATTAGCAAATTAATTGTTCATAAATTAAAATATATATATATAAACATTTAATTAGTTTATTAACAAATATATTATTAATTTATTAATTAACAAAACTTTTATCTGAAAAAGTATTTTTTTTTCTTTTTTGCAAACCAGTTTCGATAATTATGTGTTTTTCCAAAATTATTTCAAAATAGATTCATTCAAATGTTTTATACGAAATTTGTAATTCATGCAAATTTACCAATAAGCTGCGTAATCTCTTCCTAGCACTGGAACTTTGGGGAAATGCGCCATATCTCCTATGTAGCAGATACGCAAACTCTCCGATTTTGGTAGGAGAGATTGGTAGGAGAGATTTGGTAGGAGAGATATTTATGAGTAAACATTTCTTTGTTTTAGAGCCATATAATTTGACTTGAAAACTTTTGTATAGGTGAACAATATAGTATATATTTTAGTATATTTAATGAAATTGAAGTATTTACATATTTTTGTTCTAATTTGAGATGTGTGAAATATATTAGATATTAACTGCATATTATGCTCACATGTATCAAAAAGACATTGATTTATATTTTTTATTAAATGGAAAAATTATAATTTTAAAAATAATAAAAAAATTCCGTCATTAAAACAATTATAGTAAAAAGAATATACTTCTTTAAAAGAACATAAATAATATCTATTAATATTTTAAAATGACGCAATATTATGTGTGAAAAGTTATAGTTCATAAACGGTTTAATTATATTTTCAAGTGTTTATATATTTTTCTCCAATTTTCATGCATTTTTGTCATGAACAACTTTTACTGACAATACTACTTTAGTTGTAATTTTCCAACTCGGCAAAAAATATCCATGCCAGGTTTCGAACCAGGGAACTTTTGGCTGAAACCGACAATGCTCTGCCATCTGAGCTATCTCAGATGAATCTGGACGACCGAATTCATCCTGGTAACCTTATTGATCAGAGCATCTGGTCTGATATATAAATCAGCTCAACAAAACAAATCGCAGGTACTGGAACTCTAGTAAACGCTGGATACGTAATTACACTAGATTAATTTTTACACAATTATTCTAATTAGTAAGTGATTTATATCAGTTGTAATTTTCCAACTGGGCAAAAAATGTCCAAGCCTGATATGAATTATTTACCAATTAGAATACTTGTGTTAAAATTAATCTAGTGTAATACTATTTTATTCAGAAAATTCAGCAGCTTTACTTATGTTTTATAGGTTGACCGTTAATGAATGATTTGCCTTTTAAAAAGGCATTAAGGAATTTTAATGGGCATTGCATTGTTAATTAGGATGGTTCAAGTATATTGAACATTGTTTTATAGCTCTGAGCCACATCTTACTGCAAATGATCCGCTAAATATGTTGATTCGTTTTGTTTCCAGCAATGCGGAAAGAAATTTCAGCTAAAGTTCCATATTGCATTAAAACACAAAGTCAAATTCACCTGTATAGTATTTTATTCACCTATATAGTATTGTATTCACTTGTATTCACCCTGCTTTCAAAAAGACGTGTGATGCAAAGTATAGTGCCAATACTGCGGTATTTCCCCTTCGTGGTGCTTTTATTTCGATTTCCCACTAATCAGCTCGCTGATAGGCTTGTTGAATTCAGTATTCAATTAGTTTTCCTAACATGACTTCGAGCTAATCGTAAGCTAATTTTGGTCCTTTTAAATCAGTGTTTACACGTCTTTTAAAAAATAATTTTGATGGTTAAAAAAAAGGTAGTTTGCAATTTTTTTTTTCGATAAAATAAAAATGAATCGATAAAGAAAATGGAAAACGACGAATTGCACCATGAAGAATTTGAATAATTAGTAACCGCAATGAAAGTTTAAAAATTTTAATTAATGAATCAAAAAGAACTGTTGATAGAACATAATTTCTAAACATAAACATGTTTTTCCCCTTTATTTTCAAACAATTCTGTAGCTTTTATTTTAAAGGATTAAAATTATTTTATCGTTCTGACTGCTATTTTCATCTTAAGTGTTGAAAATTTATGAAATATGATGAAATATCTCTCAAGGTAAAATTGAACATTGCATGTCAATTATTTGAAATTTAATTAGGGATTTCGTAAAATAGGCTGCTGGTACTCTAATAAGAAAATAATTGGAGTTTTAATAGGACTGGTATGACGAAACGTGATTTACATGGAGAAAATGTTACTTTTCTTTTAAAGTCTTCGTCAGAATCTCATAAAAGGCGCTTAGAGAGTCAATTTTATAATGGTTTATAAATGATGACGTTCTTTGAATCTTAATTTGATTCGAGAAGGACATACGATAGCGAAAATATCATAAAGGAAATGCATGAAAGTTTTATTTTTATTTACCTTGAACTGTAGCATTTGCTTAATTAAAATATAATATTTGGCTCATTGCAATTACCAGGGGATTTCCCAAGTTATAGTGCATAGATGAAACTCCTTTTTTAGGGTTTCGTTCGTCTGACGAAACCCTATTCGTCCCTCTCCTCTGTCTGTTTGTCTGTCTGTCCGTCACAGAGCCCATTCTAAGAAACTATATATGTTAGAGACTTGAAATTTCGCATACTTATAGCTGAACACCTCACATAAAACGAGATACCATAAAATTTCGAAAAATATTATATTTAACCCTCTGGGCTCTAACTTGTGTATTTTAAGCTTTTCTTTCTAACTCAACCCCTAATTAAGTTGAAGACTTGAAATTTTGCAAAATTATAGGTAAACACTTGCGATCAAACGATAAATCATAAAATTTCGAAAAAATCTTATATTTTACCCTTTGGGCTCTAACTTGTGTATTTTAAGCTTTTCTTTCTAACTCAGCCCCTAATTAAGTTGAAGACTTGAAATTTTGCGTAATTATAGCTAAAAACTTGTGATCAAACGACAAATCATAAAATTTCGAAAAAAATCTTATATTTAACCCTCTGGGCTCTAACTTGTGTATTTTAAGATTTTTTAGGGTTCATTCATCTGACGAAACCCTTTTCGTCTCGCTCGGCTCCTATATCTGTCTGTCCGTCACAGAGCCCGTTCTCAGAAACTATATATGTTGGAGACTTGAAATTTTGCATACTTATAGCTGAACATCTCACATCAAACAACAAATTATAAAATTTTGAAAAACACTTATATTTAACCCTCTTTGCTCTAACTTGTGTATTTTAAGCTTTATTTTTCTAACTGAGCCCCGAATACTGAAATACTTGAATACTTGAAATTTTGCATACCTATAGCTGAACACCTCACATCAAACGGCGAATCATAAAATGTTTAAAAAGTCTTATATTTCCCTCTGGGCTCTAACTTGTGTATTTTAAGCTTTTTTTTTTTCTAACTGAGTCACTAATTAAGTTGAAGACTTGAAATTTTGCATACTTATAGCTGAACAACTCACATCAAACAGCGAATCATAAAATTTTTAAAAAGTCTTATGTTTAACCCTCTGGGCTCTAACTTGTGTATTTTAAGCTTTTTTTTTCTAACTCAGCCCCTAATTAAGTTGAAGACTTGAAATTTTGATACTTATAGTTGAACACCTCACATCAAACGACAAATCATAAAATTTTGAAAAAGGTCTTATATTTAACCCCCTGGGCTCTAACTTGTGTATTTTGAGCTTTTTTTTCTAACTGAGGCCCTAATTAAGTTGAATACTTGAGATTTTGCATACTTATAGATGAACATCTCACATCAAACGACGAATCATAAAATTTGGAAAAAGTCTTATATTTAACCCTCTGGGCTCTAACTTGTGTATTTTAAGCAATTTTTCTAACCTCCCCCCATTGCACCCGGAGGGCACTTTTCTAGCTTTTGCTGACACCCCTTTGACCACTCTTTCATATTATGCACATAACCTTATATCTTTCAGTTCCATTTTTTACCGCCAGGGAGCGCCTACCTATCTCGGGTGCTATGGGCCCAATCCTCTCCACTAATATATCTACGGATAGGTTGTAAAAAGAAGTTTCGTTCGGATAGGGGTTTGTGTAGAATAGAGTGCGTCCCCTGGTTGCAAAATGTGGAACTAACAGATTTTGCAAAAGGATAAAGTGTTTAGAAAGGAATATTAAACGAAAGCCTCTGTCCGATCTGTGATCAAACTTACCAACTTGTTTTCTAATTAAGCCCCTAATTAAGTTGAAGTCTTGAAATTTTGCATAATTATCGCTAAACACTTACGCGATCACACGACAAATCATAAAAATTTTAAAAAGTCTTGTATTTACCTTTCCAGTCTCTAACTTGTGTATTTCAAGTAATTTTTCTCACTCAGGCCTTAATTAAGTGGGAGACATGAAATTTTGCGTACTTCTAGCAGAACACTTTCGATCACACGAAAAATCATAAAATTTTCAAGAAGTCTTATATTATTTACACCTCCGGGCTCTAACTTGTGTATTTTAAGCAATTTTTCTAACTCAGCCCCTAATTACGTTGGAGACTTGAAATTTTGCACACTAATAGCAGAACACTTTCGATCACACGAAAAATAATAAAATTTTCAAAGTCTTACATTATTTACCCCTCTGTGCTCTAACTTGTGTATTTTAAGCAATTTTTTTATCCTCCCTCCCCCCCCCTTTTTTTTCACCCGGGGGACACTTTTTAACATTTGCCGACACCCCTTTGACCACTCTTTCATATTATGCACCATAAACTTACATATTTTAGTTCCGTGTTTTACCGCCAGGACGCACCTACCTATATCGGGGGGCTATGGGCCCGATTCCCTCGACTAATCTATCTACGGATAGGTTGTAAAAGGGAGTTTCGTTTGGATAGGGGTTTGTGTAGAATAGAGTGCGTACCCTGGTTGAGAAATGCGGAACTATCAGATTTTTCAAAAGGATAAAGTGTTTTGAAAGGAATATTAAACGAAACCCTCTGTGCAATCTGTGATCACTTTTACCTACTTGTTTATTGTAAACACTATTAGATTTTTAAATTTTAATACATTTTTAGATTGCCTACTAAAAATAAAAAAAATAATTTTTACGTGAAAAATAACAAATAAAGTTCTGAATTAAAATATACATAAAGCACAAATAATTGTAAAAAAATTACTTTTAGATGAATACAAATAATATAAAGATATTTAAAATACAAATTTAAAATATCTCAAAATACATAAAAAAATCTAGTACGTTTTCAACCATTATAAAGTCCGTCTCCAGTAGGATTTAAATGTTGTTATTATTTTCTTTGTGCTTATTCGAGAATTGTCCAGAAGAAAACATTGTAATTTAAATTTAAATGTTGTACTTCAGATGAGATGCCAGATAACGTTATTCAAATTTTCAGCAAAACGAGCTTTCATCTATTATGCAGCAAATATCTCCATACACCATGGATATCGTATGACAGTTCACCTGTACTTATTTATATCATCTTCAAATGCACTGTCATACGATATCCATGGTATATGGGTATATTTTCTGCATAATAGATGAAAGCTCGTTTTGTTTCAAATTTGAATAACGTTATCTGGCATCTCATCTGACGTACAACATTTAAATTTAAATTACAATGTCTTCTTCTGGACAATTCTCGAATAAGCACAAAGAAAATAATAACAATAACTAAATCTTACTGAAGACGGCCTTGTAATGGTTAAATGCACTGTCATACGATATCCATGGTGTATATCCATGGTAATGCTATTTGCTGCATAATAGATGACAGCTCGTTTTGTTTAAAATTTGAATAACGTTATCTGGCATCTCATCTGGCGTACAACATTTAAATTTAAATTACAATGTTTTCTTCTGGACAATTCTCGAATAAGCGCAAAGAAAATAATAACAATATTTAAATCTTACTGAAGACGGCATTGTAATGGTTGAATGCACTGCCATACGATATCCATGGTGTATATCCATGGTAATGCTATTTGCTGCATAATAGATGACAGCTCGTTTTGTTTAAAATTTGAATAACGTTATCTGGCATCTCATTTGACGTACAACATTTAAATTTAAATTACAATGTTTTCTTCTGGACAATTCTCGAATAAGCGCAAAGAAAATAATAACAATATTTAAATCTTACTGAAGACGGCATTGTAATGGTTGAATGCACTGTCATACGATATCCATGGTGTATATCCATGGTAATGCTATTTGCTGCATAATAGATGACAGCTCGTTTTGTTTAAAATTTGAATAACGTTATCTGGCATCTCATTTGACGTACAACATTTAAATTTAAATTACAATGTTTTCTTCTGGACAATTCTTGAATAAGTGCAAAGAAAATAATAACAATATTTAAATCTTACTGAAGACGGCATTGTAATGGTTAAAAACGTTCTAAATTTTTCTAATGTATTTTGAGATATTTAAAATTTGTATTTTAAATATCTTTATATTACATTTATACAACTAAAAGTAATTTTTGTACAATTATTTGTGCTATATGTATATTTCAATTATTTAACTCAATGTGAATATAGCACTAGAAATTTAATTTCCATTTATTAAAGTTCTGAAATTAATAAAAATTCATCATCATCATTCTTTCGCATTTGTCTCGCTCCAAATGTAACCAAAGAAATCGCCAAAAATCGTTATATACAACAGACTTTTTCGATATTAATGATTTTAGTGGTTTGAGCTAGTATGTCGATTTCATGTTTTAAATTTTCGTTTTTTTCGTGTCTTAAATTTTAAATCAATGTTTATTCGATTTTCTTTGGCTTTTAACAAATTAACTTTGATTGTAAAAAAAAAAAAAAAAACTAGTTTACTTGAGATTATTTTTAACACAATTATTCTAATTGGTAAATAAATCATATTAGATGTAAATTTCCAACTGGACGAAAAATGTCCGGACCAAGATTCGAACCAGGAATCTTCTGGCTGAAGCCACCAGTGCTCTGCCATCTGAGCTATACCGGACGAATCTGGTGGAACGTTCTCGCCCAGCTAACCTTATGGATTATGATTTATTTACCAATTAGAATAATTGTGTTAAAATTAATCTACTAAAATTTCGTATCCAGCGATTTTTGGAGTTCCATTACCTGAGATTTATTCTGTTGAGCTGAACCAGGTTTCAGAACAGATGCTTTAATCATTAAGGTTAGCTGGGCGAGAAAGTTCCACCAGATCATCCGGGATAGCTCAGATGGCAGAGCACTGGCGGCTTCAGCCAAGAGATCCCTGGTTCGAATCCTGGTCCGGTCATTTTTCGCCCAGTTGGAAATTTACATCTAATATAGTTTACTTTGTTTCGATAAAATAAAAGTTAACTGATGAAGAAAATGCAAAACGACGAATTGTGCTAACTGGAAGAACTTGGATAATTAGTAATCTCAATGAAAGTTTTAAAATTTAATTAATGAATTAAAAAAAACTACTCATACTACAAAATGTCTGCACATGAAAATATTTTTACCATTATTTTTATAATCATATAGCTTTTATTTTAAAGCATTAAAATTATTTTTTAGTTCTGATTGCACTGTTATCTTAGGTGTTGAAAATCTAATAAATATGACGAAATATTTTTTTAAGGTAAAATCAAACATTGCAAGTCAGTTATTTAAATTTTAATGAGGGATTTTACCAATAAGGCTGCTGGTACTCGAATAGGAAAATCAATGCAGTTTTAACAGGACTTGTATGAAGATAGGTGATCAACAAGGAGAAAGTGCTTATTTCTTTTATTTTTTTTCAAGTCTAAATAATTGTCGCGTAAAAGGTTCTAAGGGGGTATATTTTATAATGGTTCATAAAATATGACGTTCTTTGAATCTTAATTCGCTACAACAAGGACACATGATAGTAAAAATATCTTAAAAGAAATGTGTGCATGTTATTATTTTTATTTACCTAAAGTTGTAACATTTACAAAATTAAGCTTAATATTTAGCTCATTGCAATTACTAGCGGATCCAACCCGGGCTTCCAAGTCACAGAATATAGGTAAAACCCTTTTTTATTGAAAATTCTAATACATTTTTTTTCCACTTAATATATATCAGATTGTAACGAAAGTTTCCCGTCACAGCTAATACGGTCCGTGCAAACAGTTCGAGTTCACGTGTTTGCTCATATTTTTTCAAACAATTTTTGGCATTTGAAAGAAATAGACTTGCTTTATAACAGAATGTTGTGAAAGTTATAAAAAATATCGTTATCATTAAGTTCAAGGTGTCTAAAATGGAACTATCGCGCTACCAGATTAGAACCATCATTTACTTCCAGTTCTGTTGCAAAAAGTCAGCTACAGAATGTCACCAAATAAAGTAGCTTTAGGTACTAGTGTTATATCATATGACACTGTGAAGTTTTGGTGGAATGGTGGTTATATATAAAATTACGGATAATTATATATAAGGTATTTGTACCCAATATGGACAGTGCTCTCAATATGAACACCCCTAATATTTTTAAAAGTAACAATTTTGATCGAGAGATCGCGCTACATGTCCGTGAAGAAAAGCAGTTGAAAAGATAATTAAACCTGGAAAGTTCAGAAAAGCGCACTTTTTGCCATTTGGAAGGAAACTTGTTGTTTCTTGGTGTGCTGATCGTAAGTACAGGTAAGTTAAAATTCTTATTAGATATGGTAAAAATATTTTAAATAGTGAAAAGTGGAGTGTTTTAGAAAGCTGATAAAACATATTTTCGATTGCTATTGCATATATTGCTTAAAAATATTATCTTTGTTTATTTATTACAAGATTTAGTAAAACTATGTCCGATTCCCAAAATGGACACCTTATGTCCACATTGGAAATACAGAAGTAAATTCTACAGATAGATGCAATAAAGCTAAACAAAACCAACTATATTATTTCATAATTTTTTGTAGTAACTAGGGTGCTTTGCATGGAACTTCGAAGAGCGACAACTGAAAATGACCCCTCCTCAATCTTCTAAAGTGCATGTTCTGAAGATATCTACTGCCCCCCCCCCCCTCTCCCGCAATATTTTAAGATATATTTCTTTTATCCTCCCTACTCTAAAATTCCTTGGAAGAGTGGCTCTTCCATACACCCTGTGTATGCATGTCCATAATAGGGACAGGTGATTCCTTATATGGACACTTGAAAACATTTTTTGTTTTTATCATTAAAATTAAACCAGAATAATTGCAAGGTCGCTAATTTTAATAATGATAGTCTACAGTCCAGGGATAGTGGTCATATATTTTTGGAGTCCTATGACGTGTATACGGGGGTGAAAAACATCAATTTTCCTTAGGGTGTCCATATTGGGTACAGGTACCTTATTAGAATTAGCATTATGTAATTGTGATTTGGCAGAAAACTTTCGTTACAACCTAATATATACATATATGTATTTTTCTACTTACTAAAAATACCAAAAATCATTTTTATGTGAAAAATATCAATTATGTATTCAAATAAAATCAGAAATTTGTTAAAAGGGATACTTTCTCATTGACCTCGTGCCAGAATTTAACAGACGGAGAAATCGCCAGAAATCGCTTTGTAGAACAATCTTTATGTTTAAAATAATTTCAATGGTTTAAGGGCGTATTTCGATTTTATGTGATACATTTTTGTTTTATTAATATTTTGGTACTTCACCCAAGTATTAATAAAGCTTTAATTTCTTTATTGAGTATAAGCCGGAAACAAAAGCTAAACTATTTTCGTAATTGTCTGCATGTGATAAAGATAACTTGAAAAAAAAACTTCATGCTTGAAAATTATTTTTAATACCATAAAAAATGAGTAACTTGCAGTGCAGTTTTCGAACAAATTACGTTTGAAAGTGCATTTTCCCCTCTATTCGAATGTGTAAATATTGAAATGCGCAAATTTTAATTATTGTATTTTCTGAAATAGACGACCCCCATGGAGTTGCAACTTATCTCGTCAAATGTTGCCCCTTTTTTTAAAGAAACTTTGCAATTTGAAGTATGTGCCTATGGGTAATACTGATGGAGATAGCTTATTGTTTCAATATTTATGAATCACACCGTATATCTGTACTAATAATCTTGTGTTTTCACAGATTCTTTTGAGAACAAATCTTTAAAAAATAAATTTCACTTTAACATTGACGCACAATTAAAACAAAGTAACCCCTCCTAACGAACCATAATAACTACCGTGAAATTCCTGAAAAATAACTATTTTTATTATATAATCAAAAGACCATATCATAAAATTGTATAAAATAGTTTCGCTTAATTTTCCATCCATGTGTTCAATAATTAGCTATTTTCATTTTATAGTGGAAAAGTAAAAATAGTCATATAGAATTAACAAATATTTATTTTTTTCTTTTTAAGTAGAAATTATTAAGAAAACAGTAATCCTCAAACAGCAATTCATTATAAGAATTTAATGTATCATTTAAATACACGTTCAAATGCAGTTTTTTCTATTTAGATGATAATTTTAAAAATAATTTTTAAACTCTATCATAGCATTAACATGCAATTCATTTTTTTGCCATATTTATGAGGTAAAAGTATGGTAGATTATTTTTTAAATGTGAAAGCCAAAGCGTGCATAAAAATAATTAAAAGGACTTTTATTAATCTGTCGGAAATATATCCGCCAGACAATAAATCTAAAGCTTACCTCCCGAAAAAAACACTGAAATAAATAAAATTCTTTATAGAATAACAAAGCTATTGTGTAATAGTTTTTTTAATGAAATTTTATTATGTAAAAAAAATAATCCAAGTAAGACAGATAAACCCCCTTTTAATTTTGATCTCGCATAATTTAATTTTTACGTATTCAGATTCCTTCCGCAATTATGTTAATTTGTACTCATTATCAGAATTATATTTTTTATACCCTATTTCTTGTGGTAAACTTCTCTCCATAGCTTGCAGTTTGTTTCTTTTTTGCTTAAATTTATTTTGTAAAAATAACAGAAATGTTGTTTTATGCTGTTTAATGTATTCTTTTTACAAGATTTTATTTAAATTCCCTTGCCTGTCCGTTCCGCTCAAATATTGTAATCCAATTTTAACACAGTTTTGTGGTACAATCGACTTAATTTTTGGTAATTTGACGTGTTCCCGGTAATAGTACAATATTCTGCATAAAAATAATACATATGTATTTACATTAATGATTGTTACTGAATTTTGTTATGAGATTAATTAAAGTTTCAAAAATACAAAGAATAAAAAAGATTAAATAAACTCAATATATTTTCAGTAAACTGTTTAATAACCATTTCGAATATTACAGCTTTATATCTAAGCGACATTAGTAAAGTCAATCTTTATATTTATAAATCTTCCAGTGACATTTCGAAGTCAAATGCCACATATATAATGAAGAAATAATCACAGAGATTAATAAATAGGGGTCCATTTGAAGAAATTAGTGTACAATTAACTGTAACTTTGCCCATGGAGAAATACGCAATTCGTGAACATTGTAAGAACTTCATATGGTCTGTATATGAAGTCTATGTATGTATTTGAAATTTTCAAATGCTCAGGTAACAAAAACATTTGGTCAATAAAGGTACGTAAATGTCATCAAGTATGTGATCTGATAAGTGTCATTGATTGCTTATTAAAAATGCGTTGATCTTCTATTTAACCATGGCGCCATCTTTCAGCTCCAGTCAGAGTGTAAATGGATGTTTTGTTCGATCCCCGGGTGGAGGTTGGTCAGTATTTTTTCTTGCAGGAATCTGAATTTCAAATTGTACGTTTGTTTTATTTATTTAAAAAAAGTGATTAAAATCACTCGCAGTTTAGTTTGTGTATTCTATAAAAGGTATTTATTCCAATCTATTTTTCTTAAAGACTTTTCTTTTTTGAACATTATAGTAAAAGCTTGTATTTAAAGCATATTTTTGCTCACAGTTTATTCCTTTTAGAAATATGCATTCTGAAAATAAACACTAGACAAAATTTCCAAAGTTTATTCTTTAATTAAAAGTTTAAACATAACTATAATCCTTAAGTAAAATGAAAATTTAATGGGTCTTTTCATATACATACTAGGTTAGTGACATTAAAATAATTTTTAAACATTACCAGATAGTAAAAAGAGGCAATCTATTTCATGCAATTTGCATGCGTATCCGACAGATGTAGGTCAGATTCTTTTCTAAAGATGAAAGCCAAAGTGGGCATAAAAATAATTAAGAAGACTTCCATTAATATGTCGGAAATTTATATTTATGATACCATAAATCAAACATTTGCCTTATTTACATAGTATCTGAAAGGGATAAATTTCCTTACAAAATACTAAGACAATTCTTTAAAGGTTTCGTTAATTTGTAAAACATTTCGATGCATGTATCGCGAACAATCATACTTTTAATTTTCAACATTTAGTTTTTACTTATACAATTTTTTCCACAATTTTACTTATCTATTGTTGTTGCGACAATTTATTTTAAATCCATATTTCACACAATAAATTAAAAATATTATTGTAAGAACTGTTTTATTTATACACTCTAAATAAATGAGTAAATTAGTCACTTTTACATACGTTTATTGTAAATTTGTAAAATTATATGTATTGTCATATGTATTATGTATTGTCATAAAATTTACACTCTTGTCGTTGAAATACACCTGTATTTATGTGTGTTTATTAGCTTAACGGAAGTGTGTAGCATATTATACGACATTACTGAAAACATTAACAGAAATAGAAGACATAATTTTAGTAGACAGAAATATTCAGTATTTATTTAAAGTTATTTAAAATATTTTGTGCAAAAATAAAATATTTTTCTTTTGAAACATGTAAAAATATTTATTTGGTGAGAATGATAACAGCGACAAAACAGTTTTAACCCGGGAGAAATCGCATGTGATGTGACATACCTCAGGTACGCACGGTTTTTACAATTGTCACCACTTTTTTTTTCAAAAAGTATTCTTCAACTGAATTTATTTTGGAATTTATAGACTTTGTCAGGTTATGGTTGCTATTTGTATTTACTGGTGACAAAGTAAAAATCCGTCACACTCTGGGTATGCGCGACTTCCCCCGGGTTAAATTAAGTTCCAGTTTATGATCTAATATAATTTTTACGATAAAATATATCTAAATTCAATGTTTAAATATTGTTTTTTTCATGTAAAGTTAAAGTAAATCGATGTATTTCAAGAACTTAAAAACGTTTTAAAGTTTAACTTGCTTGTGAAGTGTTTTTTTTTTTTCCTTTTCCTTCTATATATATAAAAAAAGTAAAGTTTTGGAAATTGACAAATGAAAATCTGCGTAGATACCACGAAACGCATCTAATTGGTCAGAGCTTTCTGACGCTATAAGGGGGGTTACAGGGCGGGTGCCTCTGTCGCCAAACGTCGCCAAGTTTTTCGCCAACTTCGCGATATATCGCCAAATTTCGCGACCAAAATTAGACGCCAACTTGACGTTATTTCCAGTATTTCGCGAAATTTCTATAAACTCCCCTTGAAATCCAATAGGGTTTATTTGCTTGCAGAAGATCAACAAATTTAGATATTTCAATGCAACAAAAATAATATTAACTTATGAATAGAGCTTAATTGAACTATTTACATTATTTTTAAGCACAAACGCTAAATATTTACAATATTCGTAACACTATACATATAAAATTAAGCATATATGTTGGTGGAGAAAAGGCGGCGAAGTGAAATTTTCAGAGAAGAGGAGATTTATATAATAAGATTATTTACTGTAACTAGAAATTATCGACTTCAGTACAAAGATAAGGGAAAAATAGTCTAAATAACTTTAATAAACTTGTTACTTTTTAAATTTAATATATTTTTTAAATTTACAATATTAATATTTTTTAATTTTCTATTGATTTATAATTTTATTTAATTAAATATAAATTTATTTAATTTGTAATTATTCAAATAAATTATAAATTTTACCCTTTTTAATGATTTTATATTTAACTAGGGGGATTTTCCCCCTGCAAGCTACGCTCGCCAACTCCCGTTCAGACACAGCAGAATTTAAAAACACGCTATTCTGATGGGTTTTAAAAATGTTAAAGAAGATTGAATTATACTGAAGAAAGCTATGCAGATCTCCATGTAAACGGATTTCCATTCAATTCGCTTTGATTGCAAAAATTTAAGGGCGAATCAGTTGCCGTTAAGACATCCAATGATTGTTTTCGTTTTTGATTAAAGAGGATTAGTTAAACATTTGAAAAGAAGCTAAAATAAAATAAATTAAGTATACAGAGTCTTTGTCTCCCGGTATTTTAAAACAATCTCTATAACAACACCCTAAGTCATGTGAGTATCATCAACAGTTCCAGGCGGACCACTTCTCTTTTTATACTCTAAGTGTCATTTAGGTTCTTCAATGTTAGCCAGGCACAGATGATAAGTCTATAAATATTATTCTACCGCCATCATTTCATCTATATTATAATAGTTCAAGTCATCAACTCCCATAAACAAATACGGTCTGATCCCTTCGCCGTTCATATGAAAGTTTGGCACAGATGTCATATACGTCCCATATTGACGCGATTTTTTATCGACGCCAATTTGGGAGAACGCATCAACCGCATAAACAACAACATCCGGCTTACCATATCAAATAACGATACTTTGGCCCGATACTTAAGTGCCCGTTCCGTATATGACATTGGCGTCAGAAAAAAAACGCGCCAATATGGGACCGTAAGTTTTCCATTTTGATTAAAAAATCAATTTTTTTTCGAATAAAACTACATAAAATTTTCCATGGTTGTAAAGAATTCTTGGTACTGTTACGCTAGCCGGACGCAAATCTCGCCAATAGCTTTTTTCAACTCGCCAGTTAGCATTTTTTTTTTCGAGTGGTAATATTTGGCCAGATGTCATATACGCACAGCAAGTTTGGCGTGTTTTTTTTTTTTTTTTTTTTTTTTTTTTACGAAAATTTGGCGAAAACTTCGTTTTCGAATACCAGTTACATATGCATTTTTGGTATTACTTAGTTATCCCGTCGACCAAAAATATATCGCCAAACTATAAGATTAAATGCCAATAATGGTTGATCGTAAATGTCACATTCACTTGACTTTAAGAAAGTTACACGTGTCTACGTCATCAAGTGTATTTTATTTCGACTTTTTATTTGTATATTTATTAATGTTATACTAATTTATTTGTCTTTCGTTATTTAAAATAAAAATTACGTCGATTTGTATAATTTGGAGAGTGGTTTGGCGATTTATATAATTCGGCGAAATTGGTCGACGGAATAACTAAGTAGTACCGTATTTTTTAATTATTTTCTATTATTTTCTAAAGGAAATTAAAAAAATTTAATAATTATAGAAGAAAATAATTTAAATAATTTATAAATAGAAATAAAAGTAATTAAACATTTACTATCAAATACACAACAATAGCCAGGTTACCATGCCAATCTTTTCTGAAATATGAAGAAAAAATATCTGTTTGATTAAAATTTGAGTTGCCATCATTAGAAAAATGTATATAAAATTAGAAAAAAAATAATATTTCGAAAACTAATTCGAATTTAAAAATTGTAATACCGGTTTTGTGATCTGCGGATCAATGCTGATTTTTGGTGTTAATTTCATCGCAAAGTATTCCATATTTTAGGAGAAATCGCTTGAAACATAATCAGTTGTTTAATCAGTCGATTCATATATCCGTTTCATAAATTCGTTTCATATATCTGTTTCATAAATTCGTTTCACTAGGATTTTATATATATAGGGTAGATTTAATAATTCTTATAATTATGAAACTCTCTGAGTTCTAATGATTATGTGGTTGGAGATAAAGAAATAAAATTGTCAGGAGTTGGGAAGGAGCGCATTTTTACCAAGTGGAATCTAAAAATTGAATGCATAGAAAATAAGAGATTGCAAAGCGATACAGAATGAAAACGCGAAACAATTAAGTCTGAGGTTGGCTAGAAAATAGGGATTGCATTGTGATGCCGAAAGGAATCGCGAAGAGACTACGCAGGGGTTGGTGAGCGTAGGACCGGGGGAGGGGGCAGAACCCCCCCCCCCCCCCCTAGTACAGTAAAAAATGACAGATTGCTAGATTAATATAATTTTCGAGCATTCTCACGTTTTGTATTCTGGGTGTTTATTCAAATAAAATAATAATAAATGATTTTTATAAATGTAGACTTTATAGTAAAAGTGAAATTTATTTATATATTTATTTATTTTTAGTAGAATGCATTTAATCGAGATCTACACACGTGCTAATATCATGGAAACTGTCCGGTCTAAATATTATAAAATTAATTATTTTAGTAATTTTAAGGTGCCACTATGTGTAAATCTTTTGGAATAACTCAGGGTAATATTGATATACTGATTCGAATTTTGAGGTTTTCTGATTTGGAGAATTTTTCTTATTCGATAAAGTTTTTCATCGCGACTGGTCATTGAGAGCTTTTTTGCTTTTGAATTGCAAGGAGAATATTTCGTGTATGGTAAATTTGTGTGACTTTAAAACTTACAGTAAAAGTTTTGTCTAAAAGAATTTCCGACTGAAAAAAACTTTGCATTTTAATTTGTACTTCATTACACTAAAATAATTGTTTACTACCCCTTAAAACAATCTGACATATTAATGATAACTGCATATAATGGCACATTAGACCAGTGGTTATCAATCGCTGTGCCATGTCACATTGCTGCTCCGTGAGAGGATCTCATGAGTACAACAAAACATGTTGTATTAAGATTTAAAATATCAACAAAAGCATCGTAATTTATCACCCCATGTATCATATTACTTAATTTACTAATATGAAATGAAGTTCTGCTAAATTAATAAAATTGCACTAATGGAACAATTATTTCTCTCTTTGTTAACACTTTCGAAAACAGTTGAAAAGTCTTTGTGAATTCGGTTTGTCTGTCAGAACGTCCGTGTATTAACTCGCGTAAATATAGTCGGATTATCATAAATTAATAGATTTTATGGAATGTTAATATGGCATGCCCTGTATTGAAAATAAAATATGTAGCATTCATAGTTCATTTACAGGTTCACTCAAAAGAATTCCGTTACATTATGGTCTATGGGAATGAATCGTTTGCGGTGTATTTTAATGATGCTATACTAATTCAAACCTTACTGAATTGGATATATATCAATGAGTTTCAGAAAAAGAGGTTTACCACAGAATGTATTGTACATATCATTCATTGTTCATTTACAGTCCACGAAAAAAGAAATCGGCTACAGTACTGTCTATGGACATTAACTACTGGAAGTGCATTCTCAGTTGTGGTACGCGTTTTTTAATTTAACTGTTTCTTTGTTCTACTCGGGATGTATAAATTCTTCGGATCATATACAGGGAAGCACAAGAGATGTTCGGTGCGTTTTTATTTATTGGCGGAAATTGCTAAAGCTGCATTGTCAACTGTGCTACAAGTTTCATAACTGAACAAAATTTTAGCTTACTATGTAGTATATATAAAAACCTATATATCATATACAAGTCTTCTCAAAATAATTCAGATGTTTTTCCGAATATTGATGGTAATTTGTTAAATAGGATTTTCGAATGTATTATGGATTTTCCAAATTGTTTATTCAGATATCATCTGTCACCTCAGTAAACGGTGACGTTTTGTTAAAGTATTATACACTGAGAAATATAACACTTTCAAATCTGAGTAAATCGATGTTTTCATTTTGTTCTGAAAACTTTTGTTTCAAATATGACGACCCAATGGCTTTCAATTCTGAAAAACCAGAAATACTCAGTTTCAAACAAAATTGTTTCTTATTCGTTAAACGTAGTTAATTTCACCAGGGTAGTTGAATTTATTCATATTGTTTCATTTGTTATGATTTCGAACGAAACGCTCTTTTCAGTAATATTTTATAACATGAAATGTGGCGAACTACATTTTAATCATGTTCGCAGAAGAACACTTAAAAACCGTTGTAATGTGATCGCAGAAGCGCAGAGTTTATTCTTCAACCTTCGAAACCAAAGAATGGATGAATTCGTAAAAGAAAGACTTTGCTGGTGGAATTTGGCAAACATCAACAGTATATAAATACAAATAGCATGTATAATCATGAATAAACATCATGAATAAGCGTCATGTCCTCATATTTGAGTATGTCCATGTTTTTAGAAATGAGTATATACATGTTTCAAACTTGAGTAATTTTGATTCGGTGCCATTTTGACTATGCGGCATACTCAGATTTGAGTATTCTTTGCTCAATTTTGAAAATGTCGATTTTAGAGTGTAGAACTGTTAGAAATTGTATTTTTCTATCTAACCAATGATCCGGTCTTTACCTGCCGGGTGGCACAGCAGAATGGGCCTGATGCCCGGTATCTGGCGCCGCTTAGCAGCAATAAATGTGACGAGCGATTAGATTGCCATCCTATCAGCAGTGCCTACTCCTTTGTTGTGAATTTTTATATGCCGATTGCTTGACATTTATATCTTGTTGTTTGACACCTGTCCATTGCTACTCAAGTTGATACCATAATTTAGAACCTTGGTCAGACGACGAGACCTTCACCTGTCATAGCCCCTCCAGTTGGAAATTCTTTCACAATCTATGAATGCGTATTTTCCAATTGTTTTTTACTCTTTACAATAGTATACCGGAAATTCATGAAAGTGATTTCGCGCAAGGCTCTTGCCACAGATCGCCTTTGCACCAAATCGCTGCAAAGTTTTTCACTTGACGAGAAAATGAAAAATTGATAAAGCCAACAGCGAAATTTGAAAAAGAAAATCTCTCAATGATGTTACTGAATCATTGCGATTTTTTTTCTTGTGTCTGAAAGTTAATATTTGAATTTAGATTTTTTTTTTCAGAATTCAATCTCATTTTAAAAAAAATAATCATTTATTTTTGAAGTTTCATTTAACCCAATAATCAAATATTTCAAATCGCGAATTAATTCTGATTTTTTTTTTTTCATAAAACATAAAACATTTTTTCATATTTTTTTTTCATTTAGAAATAAATTGCATGAAAGGGATATCTGCATTTTTTAATTTTTTATTAAATAAATAAAATGCTTCATGAAACCGGAAAACAGTGAAATAGAATTAATTTTAATTTAATTCTTATAAACAATTTTCTTTTTCTTTATTAAACTTCAACATTTTAATTTTTTTTAATTCGATATTGCACACCATATATAATAACACTTGTTTTATTATTTCCTATAGCTCATAATTCAATTTAGATCAATAACTACTCTTAAAACAATTAGAACATGTAATGAAAAAAAAAAGCAGTATACGTTACGGAGTTTAAAGAGCGACTTTAGAATCCAATCGCTTCAAGAGGATTCTATTGCTAATGTTGATTTTATTTTGTGTAGTTTTTCTTAATTTATTACCCATACTTCTAAGCTTGGTTAGAAACTAGCAGAACCACGTCTCGATTCTCAAGATAAATTATGACTAATGAAAGATAAGTGTTACAATATACAATGTAATAAAAATTATCTCTTATTATGATTTAAAGCTATGCATATCTGCATCAAGAAATTCCTATACCGTCTCTTGTCCCTGATGCTGATTTTAAAGGTGGAGCTGTCTGTATAAAATTGTTTCAATAAAAGTAATTCGATGTAATTGTTTTACATAAATATTTAGCAAAAAATTAACCTGCACACATTTTCACGGGTGTTATTATTTTTTTTATTCTGCCCCTGGGTTTTAGATTCCTTACCGTCCACCTCTTGCTAAAATTATACAAAAAACACTTCAGATGCATCCACAGAATTTTTTTCAACTTTTTTCTCATGCAGAAGTATCCTAGAGAAAGAATGACTAAAATTCTTTGACACAAAATTTACTTCAGAATTTTAATCAGCATTTAAATATCAATTTCAAGCATCGTGGCTTTATTGATAGTATTACCGTCCCCAAGGTTTTTTAATGCACTTTTCGAGGTAAAGTAATTTATTTTAATCCAATGTAAATAACTGTTTCTAAAATTTTATGAACATTGTGGCTATCACTTAGTATTAACATGATTTGCCTAAAAATAAGTGGTAATTTTCCTTACTGTCCCATTTTTCTTCTTACCGTCCCTTTTTTCTCCTTGCCGTCCCTTTCTTCCTATACCGTTCTCTTTTTTTCCCTTACCGTCCTTTCTAACACCCTTTAAGACAATATTATACCAATATTTTGTAATAAAAACACTACATTGTAATTATTTCTTATTTTACTGTCCTCTGGGTACTAAGCAAATTCATTATAAGTGAAAATTTAGAAGAAAATAAAAAGTTATAGTGGTAAAATATTAATGAAAATTAAACTTCCAAGTTTAACTTAAACCTCAGTTAAATAAAAAAATAGTCGCTGATGACCATATTTTATTTATTTTGAACTATTAAGGAATTCGTCTATAAGTTTAAAATGTTATTTTAGTAATTTTAATTTCACCAGATTTTTATTCCTGAAAGTTGAAAAATTGTGAGAATGCCTCAAATCCTTGCATGCTTTTTCATCATATCACATTATTAAAATATTTATTTGCTTAAAAGACGTTATAAAAACACATTAAAAGTAAATTAAAAATCTATATTGACATGTTTCAACTCATTTTCTGAGTCGTCATCAGAGTGTATATCATAAAATTACAAATGCATAGAAAAAATGGAAAAAATCAGAGAATATAAACAAGTAATCATATAACGCGCCCTACATTTGCTCGTGTTCCATCTGTGTCACGACGCCGTAAGTTGTCCAACCATTCAACCCATAAATTCGGGATACGAAAAGATAATGTATCGTTACAAACTCCTGAACCTCTTAAGTAAATTTCAATGGACTCTCTTATGAATAATTGTAAATAAAAGTTAGACCTATAGATTATTTTACTCTCGTTAAAAGTATGTTAATGTTCTCTATTTAATTTAGTCGGGATAAAGCAGTATTACCTATATTACATTTTATGTCCTCTATATGTTCTTTACATCTGATATTGAATTTTCGTTTGGTTATACCTATATAATGATTTTTGATTCCTCCCTCCCTAATACTCTGCAAATAGATGCGTCTTAAATTCAGACACATATGTGACTGAAAAAGTTATTAAGACACTTAAGTGTCTGAATATGAAATATCAGACATCATAGGTGTCTGAAGTTAAGACACTTAACTGTCTTACTATGATCATATCATAAACACTGTAAACTGAAATGTCTGAAATTCATACATATAAGTGTTTTAAAACGAAGTGTTCAATTTTCAGACATTTTAAAGTGTCTTAATTTTTAAGACGCATGTATGCGTCTGAATTTAAGATATTTCAAACATCTGAATCGCAGATATGTTTGAAACCTGCATGTTCGACAATCAGCAGCCATTTTTTTTGTAAGCATTATATACTTTAAAAATATATCCCTTAAAATATGGAAATTGTGCTACTAATTTACGTATTTTAAGGTTCAGTAGTTTAAGGTTTATTTTCTTCCGTAAATTCCAGAAAAATTTCCTTTATATATATATATATATATATTTACAAAATATAATCAACCTTTTAAGGAAAAATCCACATATTTCAAACACCATCTAAAGTCACGTATATAACATGATATATTAATTTAAATCAAACCAGGACCGAAACTAAAGGAGGGGCGGAGGTGGTGCCTGCCCCAGGCGCCATAATGAAAAGCGAGGAGGGCGCCAAATGAAGATTTTTTTTGTTTGCTACAAAAATTGCAATTAACTGTCTTCTATTGGATAGATAATTTTCAGGATCTAGATAATTTTTTATACAGGCCGAATGTAAGGAGGGGGGGGGGGGGCAGCGGGTGTATTGTGCCCCGGCGCAACGAATGGGTGCCAAATGAAGTTTTTGTTTGTCGATTTTTCTTACGTCTATTTTTAGCACGGTATTGTTAAATTCGTCCTGTCTGGGATATGCCAAAGCATAGAAGAATCTAAGGATGATATTGCATAAGAATCCTGCATAAAGCGGAATTTTCTTACATTCCGTTTTCACGTTTTCAATGAATCAATATTTGACAAAACAGATTACGTAGTTTAGTATTAGATACAACCTGTGACCAGAAAGTTCAGTGAATGAATTTTTATTTCAAATACAGTATTGTACAGCATCAAATACAATTTACTGTCCGTCAAAATAATCTCCATGGATGGTAATGCACTTTTGGGAACGAGTATATAAGTCCTGGAAACTCCTGTAAAACAGTTCTTTCGGAATGACTTTCAGCTCGGCCGTCACGGCGGAGTCCGTCGTCGCCTAAGAAAAACAAGGAACGGTCGGAAAAATCGCGCATTAAGACAATACTTTTCGCATTCTTTGACTCTAAGGGTCTCATTCACAAAGAATTACTCCCTGAGTACGCCACGCAAGGCTCCTGGACTCTTCTCCACGATAATGCCCGGCCACACACCGCCTTGGTTGTACAGCAGTTTCTGGCCGCAAATTGAGTTGTGACCAGGGCTTAATTTGCGCCGGAGCCCAGCTCCGGTACTTTTATGTTTTCAGTAAATATTTAAATATTGGTTGGAATTCACCGGAACTCATAAAAACAGGGCTCCGGAGCCCAGTGCAATAGCGCTTCCGAAAAACCGAAGCCTAAATTACCCTTTCCTTTCCTTCCCATCTCCAAGATTTTGCATTCTTTTTTATCAAAACACTTATGTGTGACGTAATGTGTCGCACACTTAGGAGATGGAGATAAAACGGATTCAATTGTTATTTCTGTTTTTTGGGCTTTAATTGACTCAAGCTCAATCTGTCGCATAGCTGAGAATTAACCCTTTTTTGTGTTAACACTATTTACGAATCACAATCCTTACCATATTTATTCGTAGAATTAACAAAAAATCGCAATTGACATTATAATTAGGCAAAGATTACTATTTAGAAGGAGCGATAAGTAAAAAGTGTAATAGTTGACAGCTAAGTATATGCTGATAGATATATTTAGAATTTTTATTTTGCTAAAGAAAAAAAAAATGCTTTAAAATTTCAAAATAATGTACAAAATATAAATATGCAGATTTGAGTGATGGGGGGAGGGGGAGGTAGAGGGAGAACAATACAGATATTAGTACCGGTACCGTAGAATAGGGAAATTAGGGCTCCGGCACTTTTTTTGTTAGAAATTAAGCCCTGGTTGTGACACTTGATCAACCCCCTTATTCACCTGGTTTGGCACCTGCAGACTTCTTCCTCTTCCCCAGATTGAAGTCAGCCCTGAAGAGAAAGAGATTTACGGACATCACCGACATTCAACGCCACGTGACGGCCGAGCTGAAAGCCATTCCGAAAGAACTGTTTTACAGCAGTTACCAGGACTTATATACTCGTTCCCAACAGTGCATTGCCATCCATGGAGATTATTTTGAAGGACAGTAAATTGTATTTGAAGCTGTACAATACTATATTTGAAATAAAAATTCATTCACCGAACTTTCTGGCCACAGGTTGTATTTTATGATTACATATTTTAAGTTTTAAAATATGTCGGTTATTAGAAAATTAGTAAAATTCTCTTTGTAAATATATTTTGCGGAGAAAGGGGCACTAAAATCCATGTTTTCCTTGAGTGCAAAAAAAGGCTAGTTTCGGCCTTGGTTTTATAGTTAAGATGATAATGTTTTATTTGTCGATAACAGAATCCTGTCTTAAATGAAAAATTAATATATTTATATACAAAGCTGATTAAGATGTTCAGTATTACGTATTTAATGATTTCATATTTTACATTTTAAAATAAATCGGCTTTTAGAAACTTGACAAAATTATTTTCGTAAGATTTGTTAGCAGGTGATCTCATAGATCTCATATTTTGTTTAAAAGAAGTGGCGCTACCTGGCGTGTATAATTTTTTTTTTAATTGAGAAAAGAAATTGAAAAGCAAAAATCTATTTATTAAGGGTCACAAGCAGTGCCTGATTTACGGCAGGGCATTCGGGGCACAGGCGCAGGGCCCCTGATTTTCAGGGGCCCCCAAATGCTGCTGAAGCTTTCAATTATTCTCCAAAATCATATGTAGTTTTAACATCTGGTGGATTTTTACATTTCATTCTACATTCGATTGTGTTTTTATAAATTGTATGTTTTGTCTGAAACATCCGTATTTAAATACTTTACTATTTATTGAATTTTTTTTTTCTTTAATTCTTTATAACTTTAAAAATGTATTGTATTATTAATACTTATTTAATCCTTTTCCTGATCTCGTCTGAATATTTGGGAGTTGGTGAGCGTAGCTCGTAGGCAGCCAAGTCCCTAATATTTAAAATAATTGTAGCTTCGTATGGCGTAAAATTTATTATTAGTTGTTGCATACTTTATCATTTCAAATATACTAGCATAGGAAATGGATAAGTCCGTCCTAAATAGGAGGAGCTAGCACAGTAAAAGAAAATCAGCTTCGTATAATACATTATAAAACGTCTGCTCATTTAAACTTCATAATTATGAAATAATTATTTAAAGTAAATTAATGATTATCAAATTTAAAATAGTTATCTTAGTAATTACTTTCTTTCTTTCTTTCCTTCTTTTTTTTTTTTTTTTTTTTTTTTTTTTTACGCAAACCTTTTTTAAGCATTGGGGCAAAGGAGCCCCCATAAGCATCTGTGCCCGGGGCCCTGAAATTCGTAAATCGGTCCCTGGTCACAAGGGTGTATTCAAATCCAAACTGCTTATTTTCCGATTCATTTTTAAATTCATATAGAATTGCCGATATACATTTTGCCTCAATACAAGGGCTGAAATTATCTAAACTTAGGCTATACAGTACATTGCAGAGCTGTCATGTGTCAAACAGTTTACGAAATTGGTAAAAGAAAGCGAATTTACTTTGTCAAAAATATTCTTTTCAAAACAAAATTCGCAAATAACCAAGTTAAGTATTTGCGAATGTTGAAATGTTCTATTTCGAGAATAATTAAAACCCGCGAATGTTAAGGCATTGCTGTATATATATATATATATAAACATTCTTAAAACGTTTTATATATTTTAATATTTCAAAAATAACGTTACTCTGTATAAAACAATAATATTTGTGTTCTAAAAATTTCTCCGTCAGAAGAGAAAAAAGCGTTGTTCTGGCGTTATAACGCATGAAAGTTAAAAGCGAAATACTCAAAATTCCAGAAAGAAAATTTGTAAAACGTTTAAAATTATACTAGATTAGAAAAAAATTACCACGACCGTAAAATACATTTCGTGCAATTGATAAATAGCAATATTTGTAGAGCTACTTCGTAAAGGCATAGCCGAATGTATACGACCCTGGCTTTGGAAGCAGGAGGTCCCGAGTTCGATCCCTGGACGTGGTAAGCGTCAAATCCCGAAGTAATGTGAATTAGATAAATAAATCCTGTAAAATGTACGCGACCTAGATTTGAAATGAGTGGATTATCCCTTGAAAAACTTACATTTTTTTTTTTAATAGAAATTTCTCTGAAATTTACGGAAGATAATTTCCATTAAAATACGTAAATTGCACTGGCGGCGTTTCGATCGGCGGTACAATTTCCACATGTTAACGGATTTTTTTTTCAGTGTATAATGCTTAGAAAGAAAAAAAAGAAAAAAAAGTGAAAAAATGGGCTACTGCCGAGAAATGAAAGGTGGTCAAACATGGATGCGATTCAGACGTTTGAAATGTCTGAAATTCAGATGCATACAAGCGTCTGAAAAATACAGACATTTTAAAATGTCTGAAAATTGAACACTCCGTTTAAGACACATAAATGTCTGATTTTCAGACATTTCAATTTACAGTGTAAATGGAATCATATAAACTCCTGAGAGGTCCTCTATTAATAGGATCAAATTTTAGTATTTAAAAGCATCTGTAATTTTGGAGGCGGCTTCGTGATCAAAAATATACCAAAATTTCTTAAATGATTTTTTATATGCTCTAAAAAACCCGGGAAATAATTTGCTACAACCATTTTCATATTAACTTCATTAATAGTTTTATTTTTATTTTTAGAAGTACCAAAGGAGCTCTGAATAAATTTGATAATTAATTTTACCTGATATCCATAATCACTAGCAATATGTTTAATTTTCCCTAATTCATCCCTCAGATTTATATCGGAAGAAATCCTGAAAGCACGATTAATGAGGAATCTGAAGGTGGATAATTTATAAGGCATTAGGGTGCATGCATCGGAAGGTATAACGTTTAAATCCGCGATAGGTTTTCGGTAAACTTAACGAATTAATTCATTCCCCTTTCTCTGTAACTCAACATCTAAACAAGTTGGAAATTGCTCGTCAAACGTGGCAAATGAGGTGCGTTCGTACTATAACTAGTTTTATAATTATTTTTTGCACCCCATATTGTACTGAATGTATAATTTTTTGCACTTCATAAAGCGCATAGTCTGATACATCATTAAAATGCACTTCCAATATTTTTTTCCCATTCTCCGTAATGTAATGGAACACTTTTGACTGTCCCTGTAATTAAACTATACATCCGATTTTCCTAAAATTTGAAATAGCTCAACGAAATTTTGCAACAATTATATCTTTAAAATTTCAGACCATTCGGAAGGCTGTAATATCATTAAAATGCACTTTCAATAATTTTTCCCATTGGCCGTAATGTAAAGAAAAACTTTTGCCTGTCCCTGTAATTAAACTATGCATCCGATTTTCCTAAAATTTGAAAGGGCTCGACAAAACTTTGCAACAGTTATATCTTTAAAATTTCAGATCATTCGGAAGGCTCTAATATCATTAAAATCCACTTGCAATAATTTTTCCCATTGGCCGTAATGTAAAGAAAAACTTTTGACTGTCCCTGTAATTAAACTATACATCCGATTTTTCTAAAATTTGAAAGGGCTCGACAAAATTTTGCAACAGTTATATCTTTAAAATTTCAGATCATTCGGAAGGCTCTCATATCATTAAAATGCACTTGCAATAATTTTTCCCATTGGCCGTAATGTAAAGAAAAACTTTTGACTGTCCCTGTAATTAAACTATACATCCGATTTTCCTAAAATTTGAAAGGGCTCGACAAAATTTTGCAACAGTTATATCTTTAAAATTTCAGATCATTCGGAAGGCTCTAATATCATTAAAATGCACTTGCAATAATTTTTCCCATTGGCCGTAATGTAAGGAAAAACTTTTGACTGTCCCTGTAATTAAACTATACATCCGATTTTCCTAAAATTTGAAAGGGCTCGACAAAATTTTACAACAGTTATATCTTTAAAATTTCAGATCATTCGGAAGGCTGTAATATCATTAAAATGCACTTGCAATAATTTTTCCCATTGGCCGTAATGTAAAGAAAAACTTTTGACTGTCCCTGTAATTAAACTATACATCCGATTTTCATAAAATTTGAAATGGCTCGACAAAATTTTGCAACAATCATATATTTGAAATTTAAGACCATTCGGTTGGGTAGTTTCTGCTCTGTTACATGCGGACAGACAGACGGACGGACAGACGGACGGACAGACGGACGGACGGACTGAACGACGACTATAGGTGCTACGTATTTACATAATTACGAACGCACCTAAAAAGAGACATCGAAAACAATAACGTACTTTTTAACGAGAGTAAAATAATCTATAGGTCTAATTTTTATTTACAAATATTCATAAGAGAGTCCATTGAAATTGACTTAAGAGGTTCAGGAGTTTGTAACAATACATTATCTTTTAGTATTCCAAATTTATAGGTTGAATGGTTGGACAACTTACGGCGTCGCGACATAAAGGGAACACGTGCAATCACGAAAATGCAGGGCGCGTTACATGATTACTTGTTTATATTCGATGATTTTTTCCATTTTTCATATGCATTTGTAATTTTATGTTATACATTCTGATGACGACTCAGAAAATGAGTTGAAACGTGTAAATATAAATTTTTAATTTACTTTTAATGTGTTTTTATAACGTCTTTTAAGCATATAAATAATTTAATATTGTGATATGATTAGTAGTGGACGTAATTTTGACTTACTACTCGCACTTATTTTTATTTGCTTTTTCATCATCATAAATTTAGTATGCGACGGAAGTTTATTGAAGGTTTATTTGTGTTCTGATTTATAAAGTTTGAAAAACGCAGCTTCAGGCTAATCCAAAATACGTACTTATAAATACGTACTATTTCAAATGATATTTGTTCAATTTATTAAATAACGTAATATTTTGTTGAGAGAAATGCCATACATTGTAGAGATCAGTTCAGGCTGAGCGAAGCCTTGCTTTTTCTAGCACGCTGTGTCTTGCTCTATGTTGCACTGAAGAATAATCTCGTTAGTAGATTCAAAACAGCTGTTTGCTGCTTTTTCACATATTATTTGCGCATTTTAAACGTTGGTTTCCTGCTTTTTAATATTCCTGCACAAAGGCTTTAATTGCTATTTTAAAATATATATAAGCTTTGTTTCTACTTTGTGCGATCCATAAGAATTTTGGGCATATCATTATTAATGAAGTTATTTTTACTTTTAAAAGGTCGCAAATCCCTCAATGCTTTCATTCACGATATAAACTACTCCATAAGTAATGATAAATGACTTGCCTCTAGAGATGATTACAGATGCAGTGATTCACGAAACCTTTAAATGATATGTTCAAAGTTAGGAAAAATCATCTCATGAATCGCGTATTGAATAAAATTTACATATGTCACAAATGCTAGCCGTAGGTATAAAATTCACGAAATTAAAAGTAACATGAAATATTTTTGTCACATTTTGATCAATAATGGTTTCAGATAATTTAAATCCTCCATATTTCTAGAATAATTACTTTATAAAGAACCAAATACTTTTGCAAATATACCTATTTAAAATGTTCATTTTATATAACAACTACTAGTAGTTATTTTGTTGAATATTTCTGCATAGTAACTATTATTTACAGGGTGTTCCAAAAACATTGACCTCAGGTTTTATTACTTAAATAGTTATTATGGAAATGCAGAGTGCACCAAATGTCCCTGACACATTTTAAAACACAATATAAAATCGAGTAATTGTCGTACAGGAGTGAACTTTGGACTAAAATGTATCTCATGATAAAAATTTTTCTTGAAGCGAATTAGTTCCAAACTTCGATCATAGATGGCGCCATTTGTCCACATTTTGTGGCCACCTCATTCCCCAGACTTTACACCACTCGATTCTTTCTTGTGGGGATATGTCAAGGACAAAATGCATGTTTCTGCAGTGTGCCATTGAAGTACTAAAGACGAGAATCACGCATGTTATCCAGTGAATTCCGCAGTCAATGCTAGCGAACACGTGGATGGAACTGGAGTTCCGTATGGATGTGGTTAAAAGAGTGCAGCTTTAAAAGGTACATAATTTTATGAAATCTATTAAAATTTTCAGTGTGGTAAATTTGAAGAAATACAAAATTAAAATTTGTATAAGGATACATTTGTATAAGGAGTACTCAGATTTAAAATGCACTCTAAAACGATTTTCTACTATCTCGTTCAGGGTATAGCACTGTTCGATATTCTTAATTAATTATTATATATGAAAATTGGTTCCTTTTTTATCATTTTTATGTTTTTATATATTATCAGTTGTTTTTTTTTGTTTTTTTTTTAAATCGGTTTAGATATTATTTTGTCTATTTTGAAGATACAGGAAATATGCACTACTTTTAATACTTTTATGAATTGTAGATTACTAACATTTATGTGAAAGTAACTGATAAGGAAATATATTCACAGCACGTCAAATTTTGCAGTTATTCAAGCTCAAAAGAATCATATTTTAAACTTTAAATACTCGATTACCCGAAATTTGTCTTAATCGAACGAAATTAAACTTTGACTTTCATTTGCAAATACGTGAAACTACTATTTAAACCTTTCTATTATTTTAAATTTCCCATAAAACATAATGGATTTTGTTTATTTTATCCAATATATGCATATGCATATAAATTTTTTTATAGGGTAAGTTGATTTAAATTGGTACTGGGGTAATTTGATGACTAATATTCAATTATTATTATTATTATCCTATTGTATGATGTGAAACTTTCATATTTTTTACAAATACTTACACGTGTGTACCGTGCATTAAATATATCCTGTTTAAAGTAGCACATTTTCCGGAAGAAAAAAATATTTTCTAGAATCTGTTGAAAACTACGCAAAATGTCCAACTTCCGCAGACTCAATATCTTTCTACTTACATGAAACCACAGGAAAAGCGAGATGATGTACTTATGAATAAAAACTGTACTGACATGTTGAAAGCACACTCTAATAAGTAATGTCTTTCTTCCTTGTGTATCTTGTCAAAAAATATTATTGGCGCAAGCACCAAATTCCCCCGTGTAAAATAGAAAATAAGGTAATTTTATGGCGCTGTATTTTACGTGTAAATTGATTTATTTTTAATGTTGTTTTATTATGTTTTCTGATTGTAAGTCAGATTTTCGCTGGAAAATATTTGTGTGTGAACATGTGGATAATCAAATAACTGTCGACATTTTGGGAAAGGTAAAAGCACCAGTACCTGTGTCTTGACGATTTCATTGTTTGGAGGCGGGTGACTTAAAAACTACTGAGACAAGAACGCAATTGTATGAAGTTGGAAATTAGTGCACTGAAATGTGCAAGACCCGAGACCTAATTTGCATTTAGAAATGTGTAAGCTATGGCATAGCTTTTTATTAAGAAACTGTCGGAAAAGTTTTTTTTTTCATACAGGCCTATTATTCAGAAGACTGTGTACTGTCTTAAATTTCATTATTTCTATTTTTAAACGTTTCACTGTAGCCCATATAATTCAGTGGGGTTCTTTTTGATTCACTTTGTAATTTTCAACATATGTAGGTAGAATAATGTTGATAGCTATTTTTTAAGAAATTGTTTCAATTTTTTTTATTGTTATTATTCAGAAGATATGTTATCTAAAATTTCATAACGCCCATTGTAAAATGTTTTCCTCTATATTATGGAGCTGTGTTATTGTATTATAATCTTCTAATATAATTTATGCTTTCATTGATGTATAAAAACACGTCTATTAAACTTTTTTTTCAAATAACCATGCTGTATGAATTTTTTTTGGTTAATGTAGTTTGCAACGTCATCTTTATAACAGAATAAAACATTCTGAATTTCAATAGAGCCTTCAAAATTCTTCATGTAATTGCTATTTGAAACCGTCCCTTTAAAAAACATTTACTCTAACAGAAAAATTCACATTGCTCTCAAATATTATCTGATTAAAAATGTTATCTGTGTTCAGAATAGCACATTGTTAAAGTAAAAAAATATTACATGCACCTTATTACAACAAAATATAGATACTATTGCGGTGCAGTAGTGGTAACAAAGGTGACACCCCAAGGGTTACCCCTTGAGGGATAATTTGCTTTTTCCTAGTTATTTATAGATTGCTCTAACTTATTAAGTGTTGGCCAAAATTCCTTCTTTCTTGTATGAATTTGTCCCCGAAAAAGGGTGTGTTTTGCTTTGTACATTTCACTCTTTTTAAAAACATGTCATTTTTTTAAAATTAAGCGTCAAATTACTCCACCTTAAAATATATTAATGTAGGATTTGAATTTAACCATATTTTCTTTATGACGTGCAAGATCATCAAATTAACTGACTCTCCGTTATTTTTTGTAATCCATGATTTAAAATCATGAGTTATGAAAATCCACAATCACGAGATCAAGGTTTGGAGATCTTCAAAATTAGAAAAGAGTCGGTCTATTAATTTTTATCATTCATGGAGCGTCGACATATGAAATGCTTATAAGGGCACTGTTAGGCCTAATCGGAGTGTTCGAAAGAATGTGCATTATATGTTTTAAGTGAAAAATGTTAAATATTTGAAGAAGCTACCAACGACGCGTTGTAAAATTATCTTTAAAGAATTACATTGAAGTTTATGTGTTGTTATTTCAACGTCTAGTTATTCAAATAATTCAATAAATTAACTTTTTACATATCATCTTCCTATTGGGTGAGTGCAAAAGTTCTACCCGTTTTGAAGATATGTAGATGTCAAGTTGAGTATGGGCGTTACAGCTTATGTTTCGAGGATAGGAAAGTGACCTATAACGCGTAGAATAGTTGATTATGCATAGGCACATCATTTGTCAGAAAAACTCATGCCGAACGGGAAACAACATGGCAAGCAATAAATTCCACACCAGACATTGTTTACTGTACGGGTATGACAAAGCCGTTACAGCAACCGCAGCTTGCCGCAGCATTTCTCAAGTGTATGGGGAGGATGCCAAAGACATAGCACCTGCTGCCGACTGTTTAGAAAATTCCGGGACGGAGACAGGAGCTAAAAAAATCATTCTCATTCTGGACGCTTGTCAGTGGTTTCTGATGGGGATCTGGACACATCCATAACAAAATCCTCATATCCAACAGTCGAAAAATTAGCGGAAACATTCTCAGTAGACAGAACAACAGTCGAAAGACTGATGCATGCTCTTGGCTTCATCACCAAGCTCGATCAGCGGGTACCACACCAGCTTACAGTAAATTCAATGAGCAGAGAGGATCAGTACCTGTGTTTCTTTGCTTTCCCGGAACAGTAGGAAACTCTTTTTGAACCAAATTGTAACGGATTATGAGAAGTGGATATTGTACTGTAATGTGAAGCGTCGAAGGATCGTGTGCCGATGTTGCATAGGGTACTCCACTGACCTAAACAGCAGGACTTCATCGCGAAAATGTTTTGCTCGGTGTATGGTGGGATGCCAAGGAAATAACCAAGTAGGAGGTCCTCGCACCAAACCAAACGATTAATGCAGACCTCTACCGCCAACAATTGGACACACTGTGACTAAAACTCACGTCTAAGTGGCCAGTACTCATCAATCGCAGAGAGATTCTCTTTCATCACGATCCTTATGTTGCTTTAAGGACTTGGCAAAAATTACCGGTCCTTGGTTGAAAAGTTTTACCTCACGAGACGTATAGCTCAGACCTTGAACATGCGATTTATCACATTTTTTGATCGTTACACAACGCCTTCGGTGGCCAAACTTTCAATGATATGGAGACTATGAAAAGAGTGTTGCAACAGTATTTTGACTGTAAAACAGAGAGCTTTTATCGGCGTGGGATTCACTTACTTACAGACAGATGGCAAGTGGTCATACATAATTATGGTGCATGCATGAATTCATTGGTGCCTGTGGTGAAATTGGTAACTCCCTTCACTATGTGCTCAGCTGTCCATTAACATCAACCCTCCATATCCGTAAATCAGCCACAATGGAACATCACCATTGGTTCAAATTTGTGCTGAAATCACCAATGCTATATACTAAAATAATAGAATGTGTGCGGTTACTAGAAAACAATCAACTAATTTTTTAAAACCCACATATGCCAATAGATGAATAAGATTAGCACTAATGAACAGAAACATGAACTTCAGGCCAAACAGTGCCTTACTAAATCGAGAATATAAAATTTAGAAAACTCTTGTACATAGAACAGCCATACACTCAGGTTATCCATAATCTAAAAGTTATCTCACAACAAAACACTTGAACTCATGATAATAACTATTAAACTAATGCACCTGAGAATATGTAGAGCTTAAGAAAATCTTATTCATCTGCTGCTATTCGTAATTAATCAATCATATTCGTGTTGAAAATAATACACATTTTCGTCTGTAAAGCGATCAGCTCATCTGTTCTATTATTACTTTTATTATTATATTTATAATTACTATTATTATTATTTTTACTATTACCTTTAATTCTTATTGTTAAAACTATTGTTAAATAACATTGTAATTTTTTTTTTTTTTAATAAACTTGCAACGCGTGATCTGGAAGCCTATGCCAATGGTGGGTTATCCCGCGTTGTAGAAAATGTAAAATGTGTTCTCCGCCTTTCGGTTTTAACTAAAAAACGGGCAGAACTTTTGCACTCATCCAATGCAAGTTTTCAAACAATACCGTATTACAGTGAAATAAACGCCGTGGAATTTTATTTTAAAAAAAACTGCTGTTTTACTTTGCTATTAAGTTTGACATCACTTCTAAGCCGCTTTTTTACGACATCTTTTGAGCAACAGAATGAAAAAAAATTGTAGCTTCCTCCTATTATTCAATTTACTGAAGTGCACCATCTAGTATTTAGCATTAATACTAGTGTAACGTTTTCTTTTGATCCACGGCTACAATTTTATTAAAATAAGTTTATTGGTTATCCGAAAAAATTCTACGATATTTCGATTATATGGAATTCCTTCTGTCTCATGTTTTTCGGATAACTCGACTTCTACTGAATTATGCTAACACGCCTTCGTTAGAAACATATTTTAAATCCTTTAAAACTGATTAACATAGTTTTCCATTACATTACATTTCATGTTGAGACATTAGAAAAAAGTGACAATAAATAAAAAAAAATCACGGATTTAAAAAAAGGATAAATGTGCACTTTCAGATTCAGAAAATTAAAATATTCATAATTCTGCCAATTTACATATGATATTGTATAGAATGTGACAAAGGTATTTAATTCAAATAACTGGATAATGGAAAAAGACTAACAAATGTAATAAATAAAAGAACTTCCGATTCGGTGAATGCGGAAGTGCAAAAATAAACGAAAACGTAAAGAAAAAAACGGCAGAATAAATTTGCAGTATATCTGTTTAAACGATTTTATTCTTCTTTGAAAACAAAAATGATTAATATTGAGAAATGCCAGAATCGGCAAACATATTCACTGTTACTGCCGATTTAGAAATTTAATTTTGCATTGGTAAAGAAGGTATTCCAACGATGCGTAAACTATATGTATTCTATTTTCATACTATTTTTGGTTGATTTATTGCGATAAATACGGAAAAAACAAAGGAGAAATAAAACAGAATAAATTCACAATAAAACTTTTCCGAATTTCATTCTGTTGTGAAAACAAAAACGAAAAATCATGCGGATTTATATTTTCCAAAATAAGCATACATATTTAATAGTTAATAGAAATGAACGTTTAATTTTGCACTACTAGATATTTTAACTTACTGGTACTAGAAAAGAGTTATATGCTTAATTTATGCTATTTTTCACATTTATAAATTATGTATTTTTGTTATTTACTCAAATTTAAGCTGCTAGATCGTTTAAATGTGTTGTATTTCATGATGATGAGAATATGGCACTTTATTGCGATTATTGTGTCTAAATTTACAATATAAAATATTGAGTAATTTTTGTTTCTTCCAAGACATAAGGATGAATATATGGATAAATAATATGGACGACATAGATTTTTTAAACTGTAATTAATATTTGAAAATCATTTTATTGAAATTATAAATTGTAATGAAATGAATAATAATAATAATAATAATAATAATAATAATAATAATAATAAAATTATTAATACTTTTTAATATAATATTAACATTACTTTTATTACTACATGAAATTTATTTTACTAATTACATTAAATTTCCTTATTGTATATTTTTATTATTTTTTAATAATATGTTATTATTACTATATTTTTTAATATTATAATACGTTTATAAAAGACTAATTATTCTTCTTCAAGTTTAATTTTTTGGAAATTTTTTCCACTTATTACATTAAAAAAATTTCACCATTATTATTTTTTTGTAGGTTTCTACAGCGATAGGAGGTGTTATGTGCAAAGCCATAAACAAAAACTGGGTAAGATATTTTATTATATTTACTGTTCTTTTCTTATTTTTTTTTAATTTTCTACAGATAAGTTTGCAGTGTTCTATTTTAACGGTTGTAAAAGAAGAAGTACACGCTTGTAGAAGTAATAAAATCTCTTTCAAACTTCTATATAAATGACGTGTTCGGTACTATCAATTTGGATCAATTACATAAAACGTTATGAAGAGATATTTGCAGGTAAAATTAACAGACCCTCGTATGCTCCATCCAAAATCAGAAAGGACTAGAGCTATTGGTTGCTCACACTTTCAATTTGCATTTTAAAAATTAACAAATATGTCTTAATCCTTAATGTACTGAATTATGAATTCGTGAAAATTTTATCTTCTAAGGAATTTTTCGTGAATTGTTTAAAGTGCATTAGAAGATTTACATAATCATTTAATAAATTTTAAAAGGATTTTAGAAGGATTAATTAAATTTGAATTTATAGGGATTTTGTGCAATATTTATAACCCCACTCAAATCTTTTACTTTAAATATTTTTTTTAGTATTTTGTGGAATTAGGAAATGTGCAAATATAATGTTCTTACATTAAAAATATAGAAATATTTCCGAATCGAAAAACACACCCCCTCACCCCAACGCCAAGATAGTTGAAAAGATGCAACGGCAAAAAAAAAAAATCATCCGTTTAAAAATATTTTTCTTTTGTGCAACCCATAATGCTTTCGGAAAAAGATAAAGTAATGCATCTACAACTCATTCTAAACTGTATTAAAACTAATTGATGTATTAAATGAATTTTATGACAAGTTATTTTAATGGTACTTATAAGTACCGTCAGTAGATAAAGGGTTAATCTAAGAAAATATTATATAAACACAAAGGAAAATTTAAGTAACCTCTTCCGAGTCATCCATGATTCCAAAAATCGTTCTTTCTCTATAATGTCTTTGAAACCAATATATTTCATATATTTAAGGGGACGGTGGCCGTTCAAAAAGTTTTTTATTCATCATACTTATATGAATTTTTGTGGAAATATATATTTCACCTTAAGTATATAGAACACCGAACACCGAATAGAACCGAATAGAACAGTAAAAGAAGTTTCGAATCTTATCATAATAAAAATAAATAAATAAATAAAAAAAATGTTTAAACGAAATTTTAAAATGCTCCACGCCTCGTAATTTTTGAGATATTTCCTCGATTTTTCATTTTAATCACTTAAAACTCTATTTCAAACAAATCTGTGTATTTATTTTTTAATCCCTAGAACTGTTAATTTATTAGTGTTTTTTATCCCGAATTCCATATCGATTTTCATCAAACTTTTGACTTTTAATAAGTTAAAAATCAAATTTAATTATCTTAATGAATTCAAATTTTACAATGCATGCGCAGTTTCTTTATAAGAAACATCAGAATTCTACTTTATCAATTTCATGAATTTTTATCAAAAATTAAGAAGCATGGAGCATTTCAAAAATCTAAAAACGTTGAAAAATTCGTTTTAAGAAAAACAGATTTAAACTATATTAAAGGGCAGAAAAATTGTTTGTGTACAAAATTCAAACGCTTGAAACTTTGCGAGAAATAATAGCATCTACATGCACTGTAAAAAAAATCCGACCAGTTTTCCTCTAGGAATCGGAAAAATAGTTGCCCTTATCGTACCGGAAAATTTTCCGACCCAGCTCGAAATAAAATCCGTTAAAAAAGGAAGTACTCAATAAAACGGTATTTTGTGGATTTTATTCCGATTTTACGGATTTTATTTCGAGCTGGGTCGGAAATTTTTCAGGTACGATAAGGGCAACTATTTTACAGGAAAACTGGTCGAATTTTTTTTACAGTGTGCGGTTTTTCGCAAATGGCTCAGAACAAACTGGAGAAACATTATATGCACAAAGCTAATTTTCGATTTTTGGGTCGATTTTTGCTCAAATAAAGATCAACGGTCCCCTTAAAGAAACTTAAAATATATATATATATATATATATATATTTCTGCCACTTATTTTCGGAAACTTTTGTGACTAGTTTTTACAGTGTATTATTCAGTTTTCTCAGAAAATAAATTTCGCCGAAAAATTGATTTTTCGGATACTATCAAGTCTGAATTAAATATTTTCAGCTGCGCAATATAATTTATACACATAATAAAGAAATAATACTATTAAGTTTATTGTTAGATGTTAATGTTGGTTATTTATCACGTTTGTGTACAAAATATGGTTGTTGAACATAAAAATGACACCTTTAGAACTGATAGCATCCAAAAACTATATTCCGGGTTGAGAAACTTATTAGGTACGTTCGTAATTATATAAATACTTAGCACCTATAGTGGTCATCTGGTTCGTCCGTCTACACTGTAAAAAAAAATACTGCCAGTTTTCCGGTAGAAATCGGAAAAATAGTTGCCCTTACCGTACCGGAATAATTTCCGACCCAGCTCGGAATAAAATCCGTAAAAATAAGGAAATAGTCAGTAAAACGGTATTTTACGGATTTTATTCCGAGCTGGGTTGGAAATTATTCCGGTACGATAAGGGCAACTATTATATTTTTCCGATTCCTACCGGAAAACTGGCATATTTTTTTTTACAGTGTATCCGTCTGTCCACAGTGCTGAAAATAACCAACTGAATGGTTTGAAATTTAATATACAGTCGGACCTCGTTTTCCCGACACCCGGTTTTCACGCCACTCCGCTTATCACGTCAGTTTTTCAAAGTCCCGATTTTCTGTATATGAATTTAATGTAAATAAACTCCGGATTTAACGTCGTTGTATAATTTTCAACTCCGGATATCCCGACGGTTTAGGAAAATTGTCCCTTTTTCATAAACCATCTTATAAGCACGGAAATTAAGCGGTAAGAAATATCTTAGCCAAACTTTTCACAAAAGTGTCTAAAATACCTATTGAGATAAATCAGATATTTTACTTCAATCCTTTATCCGAATAAATAAACCACAAACTCTATGAATGACTCACTTAAGCTCCAGATAGACGTATCAGTCTTGTCTACTCGCGGTCTTTTTGTTCTGGTCAGGTGGCGCTTTCTTTTTGTTACAAGGCATTTTTCATCCGACTAAAACCGAAGCATTGGATTGCATTGAAACGATCAGAAATTATCTAACATCTGTTTCTGAAACAACAAATATTGATTACAATTCATTGTATAAAATTGAAAAAAGAATTGTAGGAAGCACATCTAGGGATAAGCAAACCTTAATTCATCAATATTTCATGTAACAATAAAAAAACATGTCACCATAAATCTGATTTTTATTCTTTTCAATTTTGTTTTTGTGTTTATTTTGTTTAATAATAATGTTTTATTGCTTAAAACTGCAAGAACAGTTATGAATGTGAAATTGTCTTAAATTACTTAAAAATTCAGCTTTTTATAAACATTTTTTCTCGAACTCCGGTTACCGCGACACCCCGCTTATGACGACACTTTGTTCTGATCCTTAGAGTGTCGGGATAACGAGGTTCGACTGTATATAATAAAAGTAGAACTTTCTCGAGTCATTTCAAATTTTATGAAAATCGAATCAAAACTTAGAAAGATATTAATAAAAATTTTCTGCATTCTATTAAATCCTATCATACGCAAATAATTCAATGATATCACATGATATGTTATGATTTTATTTTGCGATGGTGATTCCGTACTATTTAAGATGGAGTCATATTATTTTCATATTACTGTATTTAATACCTATAATCGTAAGAAATTTTGAATTCATGCATTTTTGCATAAAAGTGCAACAGCTATTGCACAAAGATCTGAATATTTATAAAACTAGTTATAGTACGAACGCACCTCATTTGCCATGTCTGACGTACAATTTCCTACTTATTAATATAATGTATAACTGATCTAAAATATTTCCAAATTTAAATGACAGAAAAAAACGGTTTTTATCATTTCTTCTTTAAATCTGGAAAATATATTGCTTTCAGGGGTTTCTAAAGATTAAGAACGCTATTCAGAACCGTCGAAACCTCGGAAGAGTTTACTGTGTATTTTTGTCCGTGGTTATTAGTATGAGCGAAGCGAATCCTCCACTAGGCTACACAAATTACATTTTGTCGTACACTTTACAAAAAAAAAAAAAAAAAAAAAAAAAAAAAAAAAAAAAAACTATTCAGTATCTTGACTTGAAATTAAACATAAAAATAAATTATGATCTATAGATTTGAACAATATTATTTTTTTTACAGAATAACCTTAAGAAAATTATTATTTTAATTATTTTATTTTACATGTTTTTCCATTACGGGCGCATTTTTGCGAATAATAATAAAAAAAGAAACACGTATATTTTCAGAAGAAAAAACAATAAATCATAGAGTTAGTACTCACTTATAGATAGAATCATGATTAATAAAATAAAATATATTTTCATTATTCCGCCAAAATATCTCAAAAACTGTTTTTTAAACTTAACTAGCTGTTTAACCCGTTCTATGCACGGGAGTTCATGAATTTAATTCTAAAATCAAAATTAAAAACAACTATTTGATTTAGGAAATATTTTTAACTATTATTGCGCATTTTTTTAATAACATTTAATTTATCATGTTACTATGGCAGCGGACGATAAAACTGTATCTTTGGAATAAGGAATAATAGAATAAATAGTTTTGTTGATGTTTGTGATAAAATGTTATGCCTTTATATAAAAAAAATTGTAATAATTAAGTGGAATTAAATAATCTCTAATTATTTGCATGCGAGGTAAAAGCATTATCGTAAATACCCGCTGGAGCTTTTTAATATTGCAGCGTGGCATACATAATATTTATATCTCTAATTATTTGCATGTGAGATAAAAGAATTATCGTAATACATGCTGCAGCTTAAAACTTTTCTTACATTAAACTTTCTTATATTTTAAATGTATGTTATTTGAGGGGAAATTATACATTTTAATAGAATACTTTATTAAGATTGGTTGGAGATGGCGCATATTTTGGTGCTCATTCCTTTTAATCATATAATAGTTTCACGATTTCTTTTATGAAATTTTTAAAATACTTTTTTTTAGGAAAATTATAGCATATTTTTAATGAATTAAAATGTGTGAAAATTCAATTATTTACATTAAATTAAATATGTTTTAGTTTTAAGAATTCAAATACACAATTTATTCTTATTATGTGAAATAATTTACACAGACGAAACTTAGGCATCTTAAAAGAATTATATTATGATTTTTTTTTTGTAAAGTGGCAACAAAAGAATTGTAAACAAATAAAATTAGTTGTTAAATTCTTTATATAAAGTGTTATTCGAATTCGAAGATTGAAAATTTAACCAAATAAAACATATTTACTATTAAGAAGTAATTGCTATTAGTATTATTTTTAATATGTTTGCCGTTGAAAAACAATTTATGGAATGAATTAGTTCTATTATAAAGAATGCCGAGAAACTTACTGGTCGAAAAGAACACAAACATGATTTAGCAAGGCAAGAGGCTAGATATCAGCGTAAAAAACGACGACATGACGAATCTTTTCTGACAGAGAACGAATGTTCTCGAAATATGCTTTAAATTTCGAAGATGTACAAAAAAAATTAAATTCGTTGGTTTGTTGGTCATCGTCGTTGGTTTGACATGCATATTCAATCTGACGGATCTTGTAAGACTTGCCATAAATGTATAGTAAATAATGAACTAAATATTTTTTCTGTAGCTAAAAATATGGATCCAGATCCACAACCGGAAATATTGAAGAACTTAACTTTCGTTGAGGAGCAATTAATTGCCAAAGTTCATCCAGTTATTACTGTTTATCGCATTAAAGGTGGTCATCTTGGATAGAGTGGGCAATTATGAGGGCAAAGTTATTAATTTTCATCAAGATATTACAGGATTTTGTACTTTATTACATTATTCCATAGATACTATATCACAGTACATCTTTGTTAGAAAACAAGATGGTGAACAATTCAAAGATTTTATAGTAAATCGTGAAAGCGTTAAGACTACTTTAGAATATCTAAAGGAAAATAATCCTTGGTATCGTTATATTACTATTGATGAAAAGAATTTGCAAAGTTTACCCGAAAAGGAAAATAATTTTCAGCGAATAATACTCAGTCAAGAGCAACAACAGATTTATTTACCATCAGTTGAAAAGACTTTGAATCTTGCAGATGATCAATGTCCATGGACAAATAATATGTATGAATCCAGAGCCCCAAATGTGACTCTCAGATGTAATCGAGAGGCAATAAATAGTATGTTAGGTATTGAAGAAGGAAATGATGAATGCAGTGTCATTCCTTGGCCTCAGATAGATACTAAGCCTATAAATGAATTTTCATGTGATGGATATATTTTTAGAAATTTTCCAACATTATTTCCAACAGGAAGAGGTGATCGTAGAGATGCTAGAATTCGCAAAATTACACCAAAAGAATACTTTAAGTTTCTGATGATATATGACGATGGAAGATTTTTACGGAATCCAAGATTTAGATTTTTTGCTTTCAATAGCATAATGCGTTGGACAGCATTACAAAATGTAATTATTTGTATAAAAAAATATATATATTGCCTACATGATGTTAAAACAGTTGAAATTCTCCAGGAACGGTTGCAGAAAGATCCTACATTGTACAAGTAGATTTTATCTTTCAATGCTAATTTAAGATCATCGAGCTCTTATTGGTTTATCAGATCACAAGAGTTGTTAGACATGGTTGAGGAATTGGGAACTCCTACTGTTTTCATTACACTTAATGCAGCTGATTTATACTGGCATGAAATTTATCGCATCATTAATGCAGACTATGATTTCGCTAATCGTAAAAAAATTCTGAATTCATCAGAAAATCAAAATTGTTGAATTGTAATCCTTTAATCGTTGCTTACTTTTTTCATAAGCGGTTGGATTTTTTTATGGAACATTTTTTCAAGAAATATTTCAAAATCAAGGACTTTCGGTTTCGTATTGAGTTTCAACATAGAGGTAGTCCTCACATGCATGGTATTTTTTGGTTTGAAGATGCTCTTGATGTAAACAATCTTTGTTCAAATGATGATGAAAAGATATGTAAAATTGTTTAATACTTTGACGAATTCATATCGACTTGTCAACCAGATAATAATCAAGTTTATATTATACATCCATCTAAATTTCATTTTACGGATGTGCCTGATAAAGCTGCTGACTATAATCACGTAATACGTGCAGTACAAAAGCATAAATGCTCTAAAACTTATTGTAAGAGAAAGAAAAAAGATTCTTCTGAAGTCACATACTGTTTCAAATTTCCCAAAGAATGTTCTCACGAAAGTAAAATTCAGTTCCTTAATAATGAACCCGATTATATTTCAAAAATAAATAGTCCTTATTTAAATAATCATAGCCCACAAATTTTAAAAATTTGGCGAGCAAACATGGATTCTCAAGCAGTCATTTCCTTTCATGCAGTTCTAAAATATATTGCTAAATATGCTAGCAAAAGTGAACCCAGATTAGAAGGGATGAAAGATTTCATCAGAGAAACAGATCCAGAATCACGCGATAATATCAATGTTCAGCAGACAATTCAGAGGATTTTAATAAAAATGTGTGCTGAACGTGATTATTCTGCCCAGGAATTATTTTGGTGTTAATGGGATGGCCTTTCTACATGGGAAGAATTAGATGTGAATAAGGAGGATGGAAGCATATGCGTTTCCAATATTTTGGAAAAGTAGCAGCAACGCCCAGTGAAATTTGAAAATATGTCCTTGCAGAATTATTTCACAAACGTTTATAAACGCGGTGTAAATTTCAGTATCAGAAAAAACCATTTATCCCCAGAATTATACCGAAATTGAAATATGATCCTAATAATGTAAATAATGAAAATTTCTATAAGCAACAAGTTATGTTGCATATTCCTTGGCGTGGTTTTAAATTATGAATCCAAATAATACTTCATGGAAAGTTATACAAGGTGGCCATAATTAAACTGACAGTACTCAGAGTGCTCTGTAGCGCGATCTAATTGAGAAAATGACGCCAAATTTTTTAAGATGATTAAACAAAACGCGAGACGAATGATTCCGCAAAAAAAATTAGTTCCAAAAGTCACCACTAGGGTAATATTTGGAGCTGTTTAACTGAAAGGAGAGTTTTTAAAAATGCAGATTCAATACTGAAATAAAATTACCTTTTATTTAGCACATTTAACAATTTTAATATTGATTCTGCATTTTTTAAACTCATTTTTCTGTTTTACAGCGCCACATATTCCCCTAGATTTAAAAAATGCAAAATCAATACTGAAATAAAATTACCTTTTATTTAGCATATTAACGATTTTAGTATTGATTCTGCATTTTAAAAACTCTGTTTTCTGTTATACAGCGCCACATATTCTCCTAGCGGGGACTTTTGGAACTAAATTTTATTTTTGCGGAATCATTCATACCCCGTTTTGTTTAATCTTCTTACAAAATTTGCGTCGTTCTCTCAATTAAATCGCGCTACAGAACACTTCGAGTACTGACAGTTTAATTATGGCCACCTTGTATATGAACAGCATTTTGAGAATAATGAAATTCAGAGATTGGATTTGGAATATCTGTTGCAAAATTTAGAAGTTGAGGAAGAATTTGAAGAAATAGAATCTACTGCAATAGATCAACCATTTGAGTGGATGAATGTCGCTTCAAGACAAACTATTGCGCAGGATGAATTAGATTTGGGCAGAAGGGACATTGATACAAAGTATAACTGTCATGCCATTCAAAGTCAAGTTTTGCTTAATAAATTACAGAATTTTATTGAAAATGAAAAGTTGAAACAGAGTGAAAAAAGTGGTTGTGTCACTGTTTCTTCTAATTTGCCAAATTTCATCTTTTCCCATAAACAGAAAAAAATAATAAATATTTTTGATGAACAGCTTAATTTCTTGCTAGGTTTCTGGAAAAAGTACTTTAATACATTACTTCACTGCTCGATTAAATGAAACATTTGCTCCACCTTCTTTTCAACTGCTTGCGCCAACTGATGTTGCCGCAGTCAATATAAATGGATCAACGATTCATTCAAAACTTTTATTGGGACTAAATCAAAAGCTAAGAGATCTTAGTCCATATTCGACTGGTCAACTTCAGAAGGAGTTTCGAAACTGTAAATACATAATTATAGATGAAATGAGTATGATTGGATGCAGTCTTTTGCGAAAAATAGATTTAAGATTATGTAGTGCTGTGCCATGAAAACAAGATGAAACTCAACAAATATTTTGTAGCATACTTGATCGAATTAGCAATGGAGAATGCACTATTGAAGACTATGAAATATTAATGAATCGACGCTTACAGTCACTTTCAAAAAATGAACAGCATTATTTAAAGATGCAATTTTCAACGAATAAAGACGTAAAAGAATATAATAATGAAAAATTAAAAGAACTGCGTCCACCTGATGCCTTGATTCAAGCTCTTCATAAATGTACTAAAGTAAATTTGGCCGATTCTGAAATGACAAATGGACTGGAACCATTTCTTAGTTTATCAATTGGGTCTAAAGTAATGTTACGTTCTAATTTGTAGATCGAAAAAGGTTTGGTAAACGGGGCTTTAGGCTGTGTTGCAGATATTATTTATGAAGAAAATAACGAGCCACTCGACCAGATGCCGTGAATAATCATGGTTAAAGTTGAAAACTACAGTTATTCAACTTATGAGAATGGCTGCGTTCCGATTCCACCAATAACAAAACTCTGGAAAAATGGAAATATAAATTGCTCAAGAAAAGAATTTCCTCCGCAGTTAGCTTTTGTAGTTACAATTCATAAATCCCAAGGTTTATCATTAGGTAAAGCAGTCGTAGATATTGGGGATAAAGAGACAGTTGGCTTAACGTACGTAGCGTTGTCCAGAGGGAAAATCCTTCAAGGTTTAGCATTCAATAGACAATTTCCCTACGAGAGATTTTACAATATCAAAAATTCTCATATGCTAACATGCAGAAAAAAAGAAGAAATTAGAAAGAAAAGTTTTACAGTTAATAATTATTAGTATCAATGAGAGCAGATTTCAAATGTTTTTCCAGTTGAAGAAGTAACTTTCTTCAAGCTCTCTTCGAATATATTATTCCAAGATTGCTATCAAAGATTATTTGATGTGAATTATAAAGATTGGAATCATACCTATTTCAAACCATTTGAGAAAACACTAGAGACTATTGTAAAATGTAAAAACATCTTTAAAAGAGATTTTAGTTAAAAATTTAAAAAGATTTTGTAAAATTTTGCTTCGAAAATATTTTTATTTATACCAGACTTATATCATAAATAAAAAATTCTAAGGAAATTCTTAGTTATTTGGCTGAATTTACATTTCTAAAATTAAAATGCGCCAAAATATAAAATAACGTTTTTGCTTAATAAAGATGCAAAAATAATATTAAAAAATATTGTTACTTTCAAATATTTATCTTATTAAATAATGCTTCGCGAATCCAAACAAAGCAAGTTTTTTTGCTAGTATTATATATTTTCAATGATTAAGAAACTTTTGTCTTTTTTTGCAGTGTAGGACATGGTTTTTTTATGGCACCGAACAGATTTTTACTCACAGAACAAATGTCATCTCAAACTTGGATATACAATAAAATGGACTTGATACGGTTTGGTTCCTTGATACAGTCTCAATTAAATATTTTCAGCTGCACGATTGAATTTATACACGCAAGAGTGAAATAATATCTACTGTTAATTTTGTTATTAATTGATAATGCTGGTAATTTGTCACGTTTGTCTGTAAAATTTGTTTATTGAACATTAAAATGATTATCTTAGAATTGATAGTATCCTAAAAACCCGTATTCCGGGTCGATAATTTATATATTATATAAACTAATCGGAAACGTTTCCAAAAATAAATGGCAGAAAAAGAAACTGTTTTTTTTCATTGCTTCTTTAAATCTCAAAAATATATTTGTTTCGTGGTTTTTTAAAGGTAAAGAGAGCTTTTCGGAACCGTCAAAAACTCGAAAGAGTTTATTGCACTCTCAGAAATAAAACCCTCACTTTTGACCATTTAGCAATCCTCGAGCTGTATTTCGTCGTTTTTGACAATCATTTCCAATCAACATCACGTAACTTTTAACAAAACGTAAACTCAAATATTTGACGAAAGTTTTGCCTCAATCACGGTCAGACGCAATGCACTTTAAGGAAACAGTTGCTGTAGCTCCTCAAATCCTGCGATTTTAGCAAGCAGATATTTGTTTGTTTATGTTAGTCCTATAATAATTTATTTTAAAACAGCACTTTTTAGTGCTTTTCAGAAAATACTGAAATATAGGTAGTTATTGTTTCTTCATTAGTTATTTTTTTAGCTGTTAAAATTTTTAGGAATGCTTATTATTATTTTTATTTATGTTGTTGTTCGTTATGTTTTAATTCGAAAAGAATATATTTCCTGTGTTCTCCAAAAACAATCAAAAAGAATATTTGGTCAATAAAATTTCAAACTTCCATGATATCTTTTTTATAAAATTTATTTAAAAAGTATATTCTGTTTTCAATCAAATTAAAAATAAACATAATTGATCCCTCTCCCTTTATAAACAGTTAAGTGTTAGAATCTTATCCACTTACTCAAAGTGATAAAATCTCACGCAATATGCACTTCACAATTCGTTATTTGTGTGCAACAAATTAACCAGACCATATTCTAACCATTCATTGAGCAAAGAAAATTTCACTAATAAATGATTTATTGAAGCCATATTATAATTATTCACTGACCATGAGAAAACCATAATAATAAATTAGCCTTACTTAAAACTTTCAGAAATTATAGCAGATCCGAAAAAATTACAATCTACCTTATAAAAATATAAACACGCAGTAGAATTCATTACATCAATCTAAAAGAACATCTGTACAAGTCCCCAATAGCCAGGTCGAAAAAGCAAGGATCTCCCACGCCAAAGGCCGCGGCTTCGAATCACCCCAAGGAAAACGAAAGGTGAATTTTTTCTTTCCCTGGTCAATAAATACAAGAGCTTCCAAACTGTTCGATAGATGGCACCACCAGCCCTCTTTTGACGAAAATTTTGAGGAAATTTTTATCGACAAGCAAGTGAAGAAAGTAATTTCATCAATTTGGCGAAATATTCGCTCGGAGCATTTCACAGGAAACCGTTTCGTCAAAAACAAAGAAAATTTCACGAAATCTGAGTATTCATTTCTGATTGTGTGTATATTTTTGCTAGTGGCTATATTATATATTTTCAGTAATTAAAAAAATTTTGTCTTTTTTTGAAATGTAGGGCGTGGTCTTTTACGGCACCGAACAGGTTATTATAGAACAGAAATCATCTCAAATTTGGATGTACGATAAAATGAACTTGATACAGTTTGGTTCAGAACGTCGAAATAACGAATCACTTTTGCGTATACAGGGGGATATCCCCGGGCTTCCCGGGATACCGAATATAGGCCAAAAAATCATATATACTATTTCTAATGTTAACATCCTGTTTTCTCAGCTGAATTTAAAAAGCACAGCATTGAATGAGAAACTTTTCGAAAGATTACTCAAGAGGCTTTTGACGTAGTATACTTATATACCGTTAAAACACGTTGTTTGATTTAAAAAATACTGTGAATCAAAAATTAAATAAAAAATATATCATAGCAAATAATCTCAAAGATTAAGGCAATAAAATCTTGTATGGGTCTACTGTTATTTTTTTCTTTAAAATAATAAATCTAATAGATTTTTTAAATTAAATTCATTTTTTAGAATGCCGACTAATAATACCAAAAATCATATTTATATGGAAAATAGCAATAATGCGTTTAAATAAAGTTTTGAAAGGCAAAAGCAATATTTTCCATAGTCGCCTCACTTCATGAGATAATAGTCAAAATAAATTACCAAAAATTTCAATTTAAAATCAGACTTTTTTACTTTGTTCATTTCAGAGGTTTAAGCGATTACATGTCCTAAATTTCTGTTTTATTTATTGATTGATGAAAATTTTTAATTACGTTAAGAAATATAAACTGGAAACAAATGATGAGCTATTTATATTAATTTAAGTGCAAGCGGATTTATCTACTATAATCGTCTGCACGCAATAGAGGTAGATCTGAAAAAAAGTCATGTTTGAAAATTATTTTAAAACCAATAAAAATTGCGTAAATTGCGATACAGTTTTCAAACAAATTGCGATATAGCTATCAAACAAATTGAATTTTACAACAAGTACATTTTCACCGTATTTGACGCCGTAAAAATTGAAATTGTGCGGTATTTAGAAATTAAAAAAAAATGAATAAAAATTAATAAAAATTAAACTTAACCTTCTGCTGTTACCGCCGTTAAAACGACTTCAGCGTTACGCACAGACAAGTTTTTCTTTTATAATATAGATATCATAAAGAACTCTTTTAACTATAGATTTCAGTAACATTAAAAAAATATTAAAAACATTTGCACAATAAAGTATAAGTTTAATTTTGCGTGTGAAAACAACAGAGTTATATACTCTTGAAATAGAACAGAAATCATCTTAAGCTCGGCTGAACGAAAAAGAGTTCTTTCGTCCAGTGCCGGGAGGAAGAGATAGCTTTCATATTTATTAGTTTTAAAATTTTACAAGTTTTACTCGAAGCTAATTTTACTCAAATTTTAAGAAGCTAAAATGCAAAAAACCCGATAAGAAAGTATTCGTCAATAATAAATTTGAATGAGAATTGCACCAAATTAGTAAGCTACAGACAACTTGGCATCATTTATGATTACTTATTTTTGGTCGCCCCATTTGGCGATATTTCGCGAAGTGTCGCTAAGCTTGGCGAGAATTTGAAGCTAACGGATATATATTTAAGCATTGCGTGGCAGTGCACTGTGCAAATGGCCGCCATTTAGAAACAAGATGGCGAATGAAGCTGGTCAACGAACTCTGTCGAGACGATGGTACGTACTATCATACAATCAATCTCACCCAAATAAGTTTATAAATACAAGAGTTACAGCATTATGAAAATCAGATTGTTTCAAAATGTCAGTCACTCTAGAAATTCAAACTGCTATATCTCAGCCATTGTTTAAGATGAAATCGAAACAAAATATGCTCCGGAGCCCTTGTATTAAAGTCAAACTCTTAAGAAAAAAATACTTTCCAGTTTTTAATTTATTCGCACCCCTTTTTAAATTTTAAAATTTAAATTGTTTTAATGGCCGCCATTTTGAAACAAGATGGCGGATGAAGCTGGCCAAGGAACTCGGTCGAGACATTGGTTTGTACTACGCTTGCAATTAATCTCATCCAAATCGGTTAATAATTATGAGAGTTACCGCATGACAAAAATTATATATATATATATATAAGTCACGTTTGAACGTAGGGTGGTTTTGGTGTCTGGGGGTCATGATCGGTGAAAATATAACAAAATTTTCCGGAAGTGCTTTCCTCCGGACGGTTGCAAAAGGTAGCTTTTTACTTTTTTGTAATGAAAGCTACCTAAAATGGACGTGATAGAGTTCGATTTGGAAAGCCGAAATAAAGAATAATTTTTACTTCGAAATGCTAAACAACTCTTTTAACTATAGACTTCAGTAATATTTAAATATTAATAAAAAAATGAGAAATGTAACCTTGTGCATAAATTTAAATAATTACAATAAATGCTAATGTTAATAAATTCTGAAAAACAATGAAACACTTGTTGCACAAAATGAAAAAAATATATACAAATACAAATGAAATTTTTACAAATGCGTTTTCTACATTTACTATTTTGTAAACTTTCCCTTTAGTTTGTAAATAATGCCCATGACGGTATTTTTGTTTTTAAATCACCACATTCTATATTGTAGAATTTCACAGAAAGAATCAAACATGCAAATTAAATATATATATATGATCAAATAAGAATTTAAGCATAGTATAATATGATTTAATCACATAATTTATATTTTATTTACTATATCATTTACAATTTACAATTTATTATTTTTAATTTAGTGAAAAATCAAATATTAATGTTTAGTAGAACTTGATAAAATAAGTAACTATTAAAAATTTTCAATTAAGTTACACTGAGTCGATTTTGTTTAAAAGTAAAATTGTAGATAAATATCTAAGAAGAAGGAATTCGTTTACTTTCTTTTTACCTCCAACGATTTTTTTTCCTTTCGACTATAATAGCAACAAGCAAATAAAATTTAAATGCATTTAATTTCAACAATATTTTTCGCCTCGTGTAATGAAGTATTATTATAAATCCAATAAATTGTAAATATTTATTTAATGCAGCATCTTGAGTATAAAATACAAAAAGTGACAATACAGAAGTTGAATATAACTTATAGAACCTATCACATTCATTTAGCTGAATAAATAATTCATGAAATTGTTATAGAAAACCATGACATGGCGTTTGTACTTATCGCTATTGTGCAAGGTACATTTTATATTCAATGATACTGATGTTTTCAATCTCGTAAACTTTCTATAAAATTCATGACATCTTTTAGAGAAATATGTAAATTTATTACTCCGCGTCTTTCAATACGTATATGAATAAGTTTTCTTAATTATGGAAGAAATCTTTACCGAACAAAGGAATAATATCATCGTTAAAACTTCCCTTTCATGATATTACAAGTGAATTTCAGTTAGTGCGCCTATACCTGACAGATAATGTTGTTATTACGTCTTGAATTACATTCTTGTCGTCAGAGATTAAAATGAACTGAATGAAATTTAAGTGTTAAACAATCTATAAATACGCGCTAAAAGGAAAATTCTTTCGCGCAACAATAAAGATAAAAAATAAATGAAAATGGAGATATTAAACTTAGAAGAATATTATAAAAAACAACTGCATTATTATTTTAATGAATTTTTTATTTTATTTTTTAGAATAACGATATTAGAGATACTGATGTATCGGCAAACAAAATTCATAGTTTGATATTTCTCAATTGTTGAAAAGAAAATAACGAAAATTTCCATTTCGCTCATTAAAATTTCAAAACGAAAGAATCTTTTTTCATTTGAAATTTTAACATTTAATTGAGAAGATGAAACTCATTTTGATTGTTTACAGGAAAAACCGTTCAATTAACCATGAACTTATACAATTAAAATTTTATTAAGTTAAATTAATAATAAAATTATTATATTATTGTGTTATTATTTTATGCAAATTATTTAACGCAATCTGTTTATAAGTTATACTTGTTAAAATAAAAGTTTGTTAAAATTTTTAACTAGTAAAGTATGTGTTTGAAGTACCTTTTTTATCTTATTTAAGTTTTATATTTGTGTAATTTCCGACACTTGAGTCTTTTTTTTTTTAGTTAAATAACTGGGTTAAAACGGTTTGCAACTTAAAATTTAAAGAACAACATATTAAAATTTAATAGCTAATGTAATTCTAATGTGTGATCTAAAATTTCTAATGGTCTCCTTACGGCTGAATTCTTTATTTTAAAGGTGGTATGCATTTTGAAGTTATGTAAGTAAATGACTCATTTTAAGACATATTCAACATCTAAATAAAAATAACGTACTCATTACTAAAATAGCGTAAACAAGGGAATATATAAAATAATTACAACGAATATATGTTACTGTAAACAAGAGAAAACGCGAACAGCACAATCTATTTAAATTCGATTTGTCATTATAATGAAAAAGATTTACACAAAAGACAGCAGAATATTTCATTGTTATTCTTTGCGATACCTTTTATATTGTACTAGAAGACGTAATATCCTTATGTATGGCATTTGCATTGTATGTGATTTTTCATTTATGTTGGGGAGAGAAAATCTTATATTACTCGGCATTTGAAAAAGAAATACACTGTCAGTTTTATTGAAATGCGCATTATAAGTAATTATATTTGTGTAATTTCCGTCACTTAAGTTTAATTTTTAGTTCATTAACTTGGTTAAAACGGTTTGCAACTTAAATTTTAATGAATAGCATATTAAAATTTAACAGCTAATGTAATTCTAATGTGTGATCTAAAATTTCTAATGGTCTCCTTCTGGCTGAATTCTTTATTTTAATGGAGTGTGCATTTTGAAGTTATGTAAATAAATGACACATTTTAAGACATATTCAATATGTAAATAAAAAAAAAAACTACGTTACATCGTACTCATTGCTAAAATAGAGTAAACAAGGGAAGATATAAAAAAAATTACAACGAATATATATTATTGTAAACAAGAGAAAACGCGAACAGCACAATCTATTTAAATTCGATTTGTCATTATAATGAAAAAGATTTACACAACAGGTAGCAGAATATTTCATTGTTATTCTTTGCGATACCTTTTATATTGTACTAGAAGACGTAATATACTTATGTATGGCATTTGCATTGTATGTGATTTTTCATTTTTGTTGGGGAGGGGGAATCTTATATTACTCGACATTTAGAAAAGAATTATACTGTCAGTTTTATTGAAATGCGTATTATAAGCAACACATCATAATGAAATTGTAAAATAGCTGAAAATTACGAAGATTGCATTTCATAAAATTAGTGATTTTGTTCCAATTATAGTTAACATGTAATTAAAAAATGATCACATATTCGCGTTAAAACTGGATTCGTCAGGAGAATTTTGGACTAATATTTGGTTAGCCTGCAGTTATCATCAAGCTAAAGTTTGTTTATTCTTCAACTTTACATTTAAAACTAGTATGTTGTGGCCATCACAAAACTTTCTTCTTTGTAACTCAAGTCAATTAAATCATTTAAATAGTACAAGAAATTACATTGATTTAGCACAAATTCATATTAAAGAATATCTGATTTGAAATTTAATGAAAATGCGTGCATCAGTTCTTGAGATAAACCTATAGTGGAAATTCTGAAAAATGTAGCATAGCAGCTCCACCTGTTGAGCGATTTGCACCAAAACATAAAAAGCACTAATTCATATCAAGGTATACCTGAATCTGAATTTTGTTGAAAATCCAAGCGTAGTTTTAGAGATAGAGCTATTGGGGAAATCACAAAAAAGGGACCCTAGCAGTGCCACCTGTTGAGCGATTTACACCAAAATGTATAAAACTTCAATTCATGTCAAGTACAAACTTATCTGAAGTTTGATAAAATTTCGTGCAATAGTTCTGGATATTGAGCTATTGTGGAAATCGTGAAAAATGCTGTTTAGCTGCGCCACCTGTAGAGCAATATACACCAAAAACTAATCAGCACAAATTTATATCAGGGACTAACTGAATATAAAGTTTTATTATATTCCGTGCAGTAGTTCTTGAGATAGATCTCCCACAAAACTTTCGTCACACACATACATACAGACAGAAAGGGTCACAGACGCACAGACTCACAGACAGACATTATGTAAATACATGTTTTCCGGAATTTCTGACCCCTAAAACGTGTAAATCCGTCGAAAACGAATCCAATACTTTCTTCTTGTAAAGATAGAAGAAAGTAAAAATAATGCAAACTAAAAATCCTTACTTAGTTTATTCAATCAAAACCAAAACAAGCCAGCTGTCCAGTTTGAAGAGCAGACGATACCCCATTACTTCCCTTTGTGTTTTCTTTTCTGTTTTATTTATTTATTTATTTATTCATTTATTGTTTAATGAGGGAATAGTTTTTGCCTATATTACATAAATGGACTTCCAATTACAAAATACATTAATATTATCTGCGAAACTAATTTTAAATTCCAATTTTAAAGAGTTATTATTATTATGACTTCCTTGAATCCATACTACGAAGGGATGTTAGTTTCTCTGAACAAAGTTCAATTTTCTCAAAGGTGTGTAGTTGCTTACTACAAAAATATAGTCATATTTTAATGCAATAGATTTTAAATAAGACGTTATGTCGAACAACAATATCAGCACAGCATATGAATTTGTTATTATATATTTATTTCTGATTTTTTTCATATTTACACTACAAAACTTTTTTTTATCTTATATACTGTTTATACGGTAAAAAAATATATAAATTTAATTTTAAAACAATTCCTATCCATAATTTTCAATTTTTCAGTACTGTATTTGACACTTAATTATATACTCGAGAGTCCTCTTCAATATATCTTAATACTTCAAAAATTACATTAGAATTTAAATTTTTCTTTTGTTACTAATTAAAATAGCTTTCAACATTTTAATCTGTTTCATTCAATAAAAAACAATTCGATTCTTTTTAAATAAAGTTTTTGTATTTTTTAATTATTAAAGAAATATAGAAATACGATTTCGTCTTTGCACCAATTAAACTATAATTAGTTTTTTAAAATACATAGAGAAAAATATTTACATCGAAAACGTAAAATTTATAATAAAACACGTTACTGATAATTGTATTATTCTAATGTACGCGATTTTAATTATATTGTTTTTACATTCCCTTTCATACATCAACTTAATGATATTCGAAATGGTTAAATCGCAAGAAAAGGAAAATAAAATAAATGTTAAAGATAGTTGCTTAAGAAAAGCTTGGAAATTAAATTTCCTACAAGAAGTTCAATTACCTTGAAAAATACGCTCTGCAACAACAATAACAAAAAATCTTGCAATATTTTCAAAATACTTAAGAGTATAATAGTAATTTTCCGAAACAAAATCTTTAATCAATACGAGTAAATAATACCATCCAATGAAAAAAATATTAAGTAAAATTAGCAATCTTTAAAACACAGAAATAGTCTCAGAATCTCGAAAAAAAAATTAATATTAATTAAGAAAATATTTTTTCCTGTTAATAAACTTCTCAATTTAATTACGTGAATATTTTAACGTTCCTTTAAATTCACGAAAGTAACTTCCAAAACAGTTAATGAGTCAAAAGGGAAAACCTTTTTAATCCATGGAAATCAATTTAGAGTAAAACAGAGATCAAAATTGGAATTCCCGTGGTTCTAGAACGGCAATGTTTTCTGTAGCTAAATTCATGTTACCTGACGTTTTTTTACAAAGAAAATGTTAGGATACCACCAAAATTTTCTTTATAACATCAAATATTCACTTTCACGAGATGTTGACGGAAGTGCTTTTTACCCGACTCCCAAGAAGAGTTATGTGTTTATGTGCGTATCTGGGTGTGTTGATTTTTTATACCCACAAAACATCCCAACGGCTGGATGGATTTTAATGAATAATGTCTCTATCGATTCGGCTTAACCGTCCGATGGTTACAGGATAGGTTTTGTTTTTATAAATTCAAAATGGCAGCCGTAAAATACAAAATGGTGGTACAAACCAAAATTACGCACCATATTCAGTAGCATATCATTGGATAGGTCTTTCAAAATGAAGACGATGTTTCATTGGCTATTTTACAGTCAGAAGCTCCGTTTAAATATTACACAACCTGGAAGTTGTGTAAGTAGGATCTCTAGCTTTTCTGAAACTCTAACCATATTAAACATCTATAGGTCTCATCAAAACAGTGTTTATAGATAGGAACTAACAATTAAACACAACTTAAAAGTTATCAATACAAGTAAATAAAAAAAATAGGTAAGCAATATAGAAAAATAGTTTAACGTTGATGAAAAATAATTAATTAGTTCGCTTTTTACACAGTCGGGTTTTTTGATTTTTTTTTTAATTTAATTTTTACTTGTTCTCATAGTTCCTTTTAACAGCGTTTTATAATTTCTTGAGAATTATTCGGGAGTATATGGAATACCATTTATTAGATCAGACGGATTATAGAATTTCTATAGTGGTATCACTAGCAGGAAATTTAAGTATAAGAAAAAGAAGCATGTAACTGCTATTAAATAGAAATAGTGGATCGTACCCGGGCCTTATAGGTTAAAGAATATAGGTCAAAACATTTTTTTTTTTTATTATTGAAAACTAATAATTTTTTATATGCAATAAATTTTATAGATTTCCCACTTACAAAACAAAAAAGCATTTTTCATATAGAAAATACGAATTATACAATCAAATAATTTTTTTTAATTTATCAAAAGCGATATTTTCTTATTAGCTGCGTGCTAAGAGTTATTTGAGCAACATTTTGCTACTTATGGCATACTTTTATATTCTGATAATTTCAGAGCTTATACATTAAATTTTGGGGTACTTCTTAGTTATACCGTCGACCAAATTACTGTCGCCAAATTGTAAGATTAAATGCCAATAATGGTTGCCATTAATTAATTAATTAATTGCAAGATTAAGTGCCAATAATGGCCAATAAAACCATTAATTCGACATTTTATTTGTATTTTTATTAATGTTTTACTAATTTATTTGTTCTTTCGTTATTTAAAATAAAAATTATGTCAATCTGTATAATTTGGCGAGTGGTTTGGCGATTTATATAATTTGGCGAAATTGGTCGACGGGATAACTAAGAAGTACCAATTTTTGTTTTATTTGTATTATTTTATTTATTTATTCATAGGAAGTTTTTTAATGGATATTATCCGTAAGAAAATGATGAACTCTTTATTTTGTTTTAAGAGCAAACGGATTAATCTTTCGTAATCGAACTCCGCGCGATATAGATAAATTAAAAAATATTTCATGCTTTAAAATTGTTTTTAAAACCATAGACAATCAGTAAACTGAGATGAACTTTGCAAACAAATTCCATTTGAAAAAAAAATCCTATTTGGCGATATAAAAATTTAAATTGTACGATTACAAAAATGTTAGATTTGTATTTTTACAATATTATTCTTTTATTTGTTTATAAAAGAAGTATTCATTTCGTTAATTTGTCTTTCACAAATATGTTAGATTGGTGGGTTTTTTTAATATTATTATTTTATTTGTTTATAAAGGAAGTATTAATTTCGTTATGCAAAAATAGTCAGAAACAAATGCTGAAAAATGTTTGATGCTTTATGTGCAGAATAGTTATTATTATTATGCATTGAATACGGCACGTAATGAGATAAACTTAAAAAAATCATGCTTAAAAATTATTTTAGAAAATATATGCATCAGTCAATTAAGATACAGTTTTTAAAGAAATTGCATTTGAAAGTAAATTTTTCCCTATGCGGCGAAAATTGGAAATGTACGATGGTCAGAAGATTAAAAAATCGCAATAGCGAAAATTTCAAGACCGAAATTTGATCTTGAAGTGTTGCCATTCGCAAAATGATGTCAGCGTTACGCACAGATATACGTTTGTTCTTTATAATATAGATAGATACTTAATCATTAAAATATTATAAAAATCAGTTATTAGGATGTGCTTATCAATTGAGTCTCTTATGAAGCTCTTATATCTTCGTCTATAGAAAAGTATGCATATGACGCCATTATCACGGAATAACAGACAATATTCTTGACATAGCCCATATTTTAATTTCAACTTTTTTTCAGGTTTTATTGGAAAATGGCAACAAAAAGATACAGTATCTGCTATTTTCGACTATTTTCCGTTTACTTTCAATGACTTTCAATAGAAATGGGCTACTTTTGTTGCCACGATAAGAAAAATGATATTAAAAACTACCAAAAAATTAATATCTCAAAAATAAATTGAGATACAGCTTTCAAACAAATTGCATTTAAAAGAGCATTTTTTTCTCATACGATGGTGTAAAAATTTAAAATGTGCGATGTTTAGAAGTTTAAAAATTCGCAGCAGAGAAAATTTTAAAACCAAAATTTTATTTCAAATTTCAAAGTGTTGTCATTCGCAAAATGACGTATGCGTTGCGCACAGATATGTTTGTCCTTTATAATTAGACAAAATGACGTATGCGTTACGCACAGATATGTTTGTCCTTTATAATTAGATATAGAAACCACAGCCTCAGCAAGATTAAATCAAGAAGAAACCACGCTGTAAAAAAAAAAAAAAAAAAAATCCGACCAGTTTTCCTGTAGGAATCGGAAAAATAGTTGCCCTTATCGTACCGGAAAAATTTTCCACCCAGATCGGAATAAAATCCGTAAAAAAAGGAAATAGTCAATAACACGGTATTTTACGGATTTTATTCCGAGCTGAGTCGGAAAATTTGGTTTGCAAATGTTTATCTTATCTTTTGATCTTTATTTGTATGCTGAATTATTCCAAGATAGGAAAATACAAACTAATCTAGTTTTGATTAGAATCTAAGATTAGATCTAAGTGATAGAGATGTATTTAAATTTTTATTGCACGATGCAATAATTAGAAGTTTTATGTTTTTAGTTTCAGTATTTTTCTTTGGAAAGGAACTGTTTTACGCATCGATATGATTATCATACATACATTGCACATATAATTTGGGTTGGAAATTAGTTCGTTTCAAGTTGTGTAATTTTTTACCCACCCCCACCACCACCACCAACCGATATCTGTCGCTACGCCCTTGGAGACGTAAGTAAGTCCCTTGGAGACAGGAGTAGCGTTCGAACAATAAAAAACACATACAAACGTTTTAAGGAAGGTGAACTCTGACTTGAAATCAACACAGAAATGACAGGCCATCAATTCATAATTTTAACTAGTTGAAGGGGAAAGAAGTCAGGACATACATAAAAGGCAATATGACAAGTTTTAGAGAAATTTAAACAAACTTACAGAGACTCAAGGAAAAAAAAGAAAAGAAAATTCTTTTGATACACCCTAATAATAAATTAGTATATTAAAATCCATTACATTATTAAAAAAAAAGATACATAAAAGAGTTAATTTTATCTTTATATGGCTGTTGAATCTTTTGGTATGAATATAACAAAATTCGAGATTTTAATTTAAACATACTATCACAATATTTATTATAAAGTTATTTGACTACAAAATCCTTCGCTTTCTTTTCCTATTTTCTCCTTTTCTTCCGATTGATTCTTATGCAAAAAATTTTCATATTTCCAGGTCAATTCTATACTTTTACAGTACTAGAATTAGTAAACAAGAAACAAAGATTTGTTGTTGCGAAGAAAATAATTTATACAATATGCTCGAAAAATACCAAAGAAGAATTGTGATCAACTATTTTTTAACATATTACAAGGAATTCATAAATAAGCTTTTAATAGTTAATAATTTGATAATACAAATGTATATATATATATTTTCGCAGATGTCACTTAAAGTAACATAAATATGCATTTGTCAACAATTTCCGAGTGCATAGCAGTAAATATTACCAACTTAACAAGAAACAAAATGCGTTGTTTTTCTTTATAAATAGTATACAAATAGTAAAATTTGTGTTCAACTATTTTTTAAAATATTACAAGGAATTCCTAAAAATAAGATTTTAATAGTTTATCATTCGATAATAATAATAAAAAAAACTATACTTTGACTATTTCGTAGATGTCACTTAAAGTAAGATAAATGAGGAGCAAACATTCAAACCGTGTTTTCTCACTAAAAAATTAAAAACGAGTTATTGTTAGTTCTATGAACTCTGTGTTAAATTGCACAGAAATAAACTGTATTTTTAACCAAAAACATTTTTCTCCGATTATAAACGAATTTTAAAACTTGACGTTTCAATCAAAGAGTGTTTCCTCCAAAGCTTGCATTCAGTCAAACAGTGATTTCTCCAGTCTGCCAATCACAGTTGTCACTTATTGTGTACTTTTGAAACCTACCATACATATCACAATTGAAATGGATTGTTTTAGAGAAAAATAAGAGAACTGTTAAGGTTAAAGGCTTCTAGAATTATATATTTCAAGATCTAAGTGAAGAATATGACGTAAATCTTCTTAAATAGGGAGTTACTGTCGCGCGTGTTCAAAGGGTTGTTTTAGAATTTCTTCCTCTTAGCCACGCCATATCAGTTGAAAAGAAAAAAAAGATGTTGACAAACTTTTGAAGGCAATGATGGTGAACAGTGGCTAAATCAATCTGATGATGTCTTCAAATGGTACAACAACATTATCCATGATTTACCAGCCTGCAATGAAGAAGAGGGGGGAGTGTGTGACTGTCTCAGTGGATTTTTGGCAAACGAGTACTTATTTAGTAAATACTTAAGGAATACTACCATGTACCATAATCTGCCATTTGATTTTATCAATAATCAACTGAAGTTCTGTATTTGCTCAAGTAAAATAATGCTTTTGTATTATTTGTGGGTTAGAACTTATTTCATTCAAAAAGCGTTTTATCCACTTGTCAAACAATCAAAACATGTTTCCTCCTCTAAATTCGGTCAAAACGTGATTTCTCCAAATATGAAATGCATTTTATTAATGTGCTTTATGTTTAATATCTTATACATGCTTGCAATTCTTTCTAATAACCAGTATTAAAAATACACGATAAAAATTAGAATTAAATACAAGTTATTTTCTAATTTATCAGTTTTTTGTGTTTTTTGAAAATTTGTATCTAAAAGAGAAAGCATGGTTTGCATGTTTGCTCCACAAATATGCATTTGTTAACAATTTTCGAGTGCATAGCAGTAAATATTACCAACCCAACAGAAAACGAAATGCCTTTTCCTTTAAAATAATATAAAAGTAGTAAAATTTGCGTTTAACATTTTTTTTAAATATTACAGGGAATTCATAAAATAAGCCTTTAACAATGTATCATTCGATAATAAAAAATACATATATTTTTTTAATATTTCGCAGATGTCGTTTAAAGGAAAATAAATATTCATTTGTTAACAATTTTAGAGTAAATATTACCAGCACAACAGGAACGATATGCATTAATTCTCTTTTAAAAATGTAAAATTTGAAATGATACTTAAAAACATAAAATAGTAACAGGTTATTTATATTAATTTGATGCGATTCATTTGTTTATTTTTGCAAACTCTTTTAATATTAACGGTATAAATGTATAAATAGGATTAATTTAAAACATACTACAAATCATCTGAATTTTCAGGATTATTCAACTGAAAAAAAAAGAAGTTTTTTTTTCTCTTCTACTTTTCATCTGTTTGACATTTTGGACAGCAGATTATCATATTTTCATGTCTTTACTATATTTTTATCGTACGAGAATCAGAGAACTGGAAACAGAGATTTGTTGATGCAAAGAAAAGGATTTCAACAATATCATCGAAGAAAGGTCAAAGAAGAATGGTGCTCTACTCTTTTTTTTTTTCTTTTTTTAACAAACTGCAAACAACATTTAGCCTAAGCGTTCACCAGACATTTTTAAAATGTAATATAAAAACATAAATATTTTGAAACGTTGCATGAATTTACATAAATATGCTACCTTTTCCTTTTTTATTTCTGTAATGATAATGATTAACACTGCAATTAACAATTGATTTTAGAACACATATTTAGAACGAATTGTGAAATTTAACTGAATATTAATCTTGATTTTAAGTGGCACTAAAAAAAGTGCATCAGCTACAAAACAATCTTATTAACTTTTAATATTAATATTTTATACTAAATTACAAAAATGAGTATACGTTTAATTTAAATAATAAAGTTATAGATTTATCTTAGACCTTCTATTTTAAGCTATTTTTTAACACAATCAAACTGAATGGTAAAGTTATCAATCGAACGGACTATTTCCAACTGAGTGAAAGAAAATGTCCAGGCCGGGAATGGAACACAAATCCTTGGCTTACAGGGCCAATGCTTTTTATCGCTCGGTTGGAAATAATCAGTTCGTATGATAACTATACCAAACAGTTTGATTGTGTTAAAATAATAGTTTATCTACATACACATCGTTTGCGGTTACGCAGGTGGTGCGTACCTGCGGTTTATTCTGTTGAGCTGTCTACGTGACAGACTAGATTTTCTTACCAATAAGGTTATCTGAGCGAAATATGCTCACCGGTTGTTAGCCCAGTTAGCTTAAACGGTAGAGCATTACCCCATTAAGCCAAGGATCAGGGTTCGATTCGCGGCCTGGGCCTTTTTTCACTCATTTTAAAATATTCAATTCGTATGATAACTTTACCAATCAGTTTTATTGTGTTACAGTTTATCTACGTACCCATCATTTATACGGGGTTCTTTTACCTGCGGTTTAGTCTGTTGAGCTGTCTACATGACAGACCAGATGTTATTACCAATAAGGTTATCTGAACGAAATATGCTCGCATTCTATTTTGTTAAGAATACTGATAATATGTTGTTTAGAGGACAATCTAATACGTAGTGAAGTGAGGTGGAGGGGAGACCACATACACAAAGAGGGTAGTCACGTTTAACTATGTCGTAAAGATATTTCTTTGAATGTATAGAAATATCTTCATTGTTATATATACATTCTATGATTAGCTTCCTTAAATTGTAATCATTAAAGATCTGAACATTCTACAAAGAAAAAAAAATTAAAATAGAAAAAAAGTCAACCCCGATAACCACACTACTCATTTATTATCTGCTAAAAACACTGTTGAGAATGACACGACATATACACATTTAACATCGGAAATATTGAATTGTGCTTCTCAATCGGGCACATCAGCTATATTAACAGGCAATTAGGTAGATTTCGTATGAAATACTACCTATTGAGATCGTTCCTATGTTGGAATTTCTGAAAAATTTTTGCAGATCTACACCGATCATGACCCCTAGAACCCAAAACCACCCTCAGTAAAAAACTTTATATATATATATATCTATCTGTCTATCTATCTATCTATCTATCTATCTATCTATCTATCTATCTATCTATCTATCTATCTATATATATCACTTTCTTCTGGACACGATAACTTTCGTAATTCTGCACCAATCTCTTCCAAACTGATACATAAAATCAATGGGCATAAAATCTCGGTCAAGTTCGTTAATGGGCAAAATCGGACCAAGGGGAGGGAAATAGGGAGGGGTTTTGTGAAAACAGAAAACCCCCCATAACTTCTTAATTTTTGTACATATCAAATCAGTTTAAAGTTTTTATTACTTCTAAAAATAGGGCCAAAAATTTATGTATAACAGATTTTTGATAAAGTTAAAAATGGGCTCAAGGGGCGCAAAAAATAGGGTTTTTGGAAGAAAAAAATTCATAACTTCGTCAATTCTCAAGATATCAAATTCAATTAATTTTATTATAAATCTCCTTAACATTATCTAAAACTTTTATATTCACAAGTTTTTGATAGGAGCAATTCGTACCGCAAAAAAAAATTAAAAACGAAAACAAAAAGGGCGTTTGAAGAAGAAAAAAATCCATAACTTCGTCAATTCTCAAGATATCAAATCCAATTAATTTTATCATGATTTCCTTAACATTATCTACAACTTTTATATTCACAAGTTTTTGATAGGACCAATTCGTACCGCAAAAAATATTAAAAACGAAAACAAAAAGGTGGTTTGAAGAAGAAAAAAATCCATAACTCCGTCAATTCAAAAGATATAAAATCCCCATCAATTTATCATATATCTTCTTAATATTGTCTACAACATCTATATAGACACGTTTTGGATAGGACCAATTCTTAGAGCAAAAACAAATTAAAAATACATACCGGTTGAAATAAAAAATGATCTTAGTAAGGGTGTTTTCAAATCCAAACTGCTTATTTTCTGACTCATTTTACAATTCATTTTTGCTCTCAAAGGCTTCCAATTGGTACGTTTTCTTACTCAAAAACTATATAATGTACCGTAATGGTCGATTTTCTGATAGGGGCAGAATATATTTTTTTAAATGCTGTTAAAAAGGGCATTTTGAACCGAATTTACCGAAGCGGATTGTGTTGGAAAAATCATTGTATTAAGGATGCGCTTAAATCCAAACTGCTTATTTTCTGACTGGTTTTTAAATTCATTTTTGCTCTCAAACGCATTTAATTGGTAGATTCGCTTATTCAGAAACTATATAATGTACCGTAATAATCGATTTTTAGATAGAGGCAGAATATATTTCAAAAAATGATGTCAAAGTGGGCATTTTGAACGGAATTTCCCGAAGCGATTGTGTTAGAAACGAAAAATATTGTCCTTCTGAGAAAATAATTGTTTATATATCAAGTTTTAATTAATTGAACAAAAAATAAAAACACAGGTCGCTTATAAATCTCTTCAAAAATCACGTCAGCAAGTTTCATATTTTTTTTAAATTAAAAATGAATCTGGAATTATGCCAGAAAATTTCGAGTTGTTGAGCATGGAAAAGTACTTTTTTGAATACCGCCTTACATGATTCTGATAAAACCAGCTATTATATGAAAATGAAATAAAAACTCGTCAAGAGCGGCCAGATAAAATTGTTAAAGTGGATTTATCTATAATCATGATTTAGTTTTTGTTTGTGAAATTAGCATATTTGACTTCGAAATCTACCTCTGCCTGTAGGCCGGGCCGGCAGGGATTTTTTAAAATTAAAATACTCAAAATATACCAAAGGTATCGTCAGTTGTATGTAATTTAAATCATTTGTGCCTGAATTTTTTTTTCTCAAACTTGTTGGTAAGATCACTTTAAAATGTTGCAAAATGAACTGGAAAAATACTAAAAGAAATTATGCTATTTTTTTCTTTTTTTTAGTATTTATTTGATAAAATGTAAGCGTACTAAATATGGGAATATCATAATATTTATAATAATATAATATGCATAATTATATGTTTTGTCTAAATTGATATAAAATAAGCTTTTAAATTGTATATTATATAATACAATTAGTATTTATATGAACTACTAATACAATATATATCTTTACAGAGGCTAATAATATTATAAGTATTATTAATAATAAACTAAGAATAATCGTGCTTGGGGCTTAAAAACAATTTATTTCATAATCATCTGAAAAGGACGTTACATAAATAACTGTCCCCTAAATGGCTAATAAAAATATGTACCCATTCGAGGCTCACGCCCCATATTTTGTAAGCTACAAAATGCATAAAAAATAGGCTTGAACATATAATTTAACGATTTAAAAAATACGTATTTCAAAGAAGTATACAAGTTAAGATTATGACTTATTTATTTTGATCATTGATAGAAAAAATACAAATAAACTCACTTTTTACATTTCGCCATCTTGAAAAATGAAAACCCTATTAACAAAGATAAAAGCCTTCATTTAAGCAAATAAATATACATCTTATGCTGACATCTCTCGGTAACAGATAAATATATTTATAAATAATTATTTCATACACTTTTTCTTTATAACGAAGAAGAAAATTATACAAATTTATTAAAATTCGAATCGTCCCAAAAATGGGAAGCTAGGCATAAATGGGTTAAGCAAGATAATACGGAAGGAAGTGAATAATCTTTAAAAATAACTAGCAATAGCAAAAGAAGAAATATTTAATATGGAATAGTCACAGCTTTGATACAATAGCTAAACATCTTTGAAGTAAATCATAATTTTGAAATGACACAGAAAGATTAGACGGTTGCATCATTCCGACAACAACCTACACATATAAAATAAAAAAAAATAAAAGCGTGTCCTTTACTTATGATGATCGAGATACAATTCTTCCGGTGACCTCACAGGAAGCTAAGAATAGTTCCTAAAAACCAAAAAGTACAATGTTTGAATCAAAAGTTCCGATTATTATTACAATTTTAATGGAACGTATGTTAAATAACAATAATAAAATTGAATTATTTTTTATTAAGTATTCATAGTTAAATACATGAATATTAATTTTACATGTATTCTTATACCGTTGGCTAATCTGTATATTTTCAGGCGATTCTCAAAAAAAAAATTTCACACTCAACAACTCGAGATTTAAGTATGCATTTACGAACACGTTTATAAACATAAAAGCATAAAACCTACAGGCAGAATAATTGAGGTAATTTGTTGCCGAAAAGTTTACTTTAATATTTTGATAAATGACTTACTTATTAAGGGGACTGGGCAAGCCCTATCTCCGCCATGTTAAATTCACCAACTTTAGCTACCCTTTTCACAGAAATGGTGAAATATAGAGGTCTATATTTTTTACAGTAGTTAGAATAGCATGATTTACGTATTTTAACGGACCATTTTCTTTCTAAGTGAAACTCAAAATTAATTATTAATTATTTATTGAAAGTCATTTTTAAATTAGCATTTTTGGTAAGATTTCACTGCCTAAAATAAATAATTCTCAACAAATCATTAAATCCATGTGTTAAACTATACAATATAACATAATATAAGTATTAAAAAATCTGAGTTAATAAGTTTAATAGATATTGAAAAAAGGGAACATAAACATGAAAAATCCAAGTTTGAGAAAAAGTCAATTAAAGATTTAAATGGTCATTAAGCTGTGGAGTACTCTTAGAATAGAATGAATAATTTCAACACTTATTTTTTATATATAAACATGTGTGACATATCGTTGGAAAGATAAAAGTTTAAATTATTTAATGATACAAAAAATTAAAAATCGATTTTTTGGCTGAATTTTGCTTTCCCGGTCCCCTTAAGTACTTGCTTTAGTTGTTTCATGACGGCAGTTTTTTCCTTTCCAGTGCTTTCGCGTTCAGAAATTCGATTCAAAAGGAAAACTTTGAAATGGTTTTGTTTTCTAAATAATTTCATTTCTTTACTGGAGAATAAAAAAACTAGACGGGTGTGGCAGTCCCAAAACTTTGTTCTATATCATACATGTTAATACTTCCTGAAAAATGCACCATTATCAGCGCCACCGGTTAGCTGATTTATACAAAAATCTAATCATGAACAACCTATGTCAAATTCTAACTGATTCTGAAGTTTAATAAAAATCCGTACATTACTTTTTGAGATAAAGCTATTGCAAAAATTGTAAAACATTCTGCATATCAGCAACGCCACCTGTTAGGTGATTTACATATCAGGGGCTAACTGAATATGAAGTTTGATGTAAATTCATGCATTAGTTCTTGAGAAATAGCTATTGTGGTAATCGTTAAAAATCCAGCATAGCAGTGCCACCTGTTAGGCTATTTACACCAAAAACTAAACAGCACTAATTTATATCAGGGACTATCTGAATCTGAAGTTTGATGAAAATTCTTGAGACACAGCTATTGCGACAATCATGAATAATGCAGCATAGCAGCGCCACTTGTTGTGTGATTTTCATCACAAAGTAATCAGCACCAGTTTGTATCAAGGTCTAACTGAATCTAAAGTTTTCTGAAATTCTGTGCATTAGTTCTTGTGATTGAGAACCCACAAAATTTTTGTCACATCCAGACTCACAGAGTGGCAGAGTGACAGACAGACCCACAGACAGACATTTTCTAAAAGCCACCGAAATGTCTTTAGGACATTTTAAAACGTATAAATCCATCGAAAACCGGAAGTTGAAATTTTTCTCGAATCCAATACTTTCTTCTTGTAAAGACAGAAGAAAGTAAAAACTGTTAGATTACATAGTTTCTGAATAAGAGCCTATTTCATTTGTTTGCGAATAGAAACGAATTCAGAAATGTTTCAGAAAGTAGCCAGTTTGGATTTCAGGACAGCCTTAAATATAACTAAATCCAAGAGCTTAATATCAAACATACAATGAAAATCTGAGATTCAAGTTTATCTCGCATATTTTTTTCACGTCTTTCGCATATCATGGAAATCTCACTTTTCAAGATTATTCCAGCGGCAAAAAACACGTTTGTTTTCAACTTTCAGTTTTTCATCTGTTTGAACCTTATGACAGCAGATTTCATATTTCCATGTCGATATTATATTTTTATAGTAAGGGAATCAGAGAACTGGAAACAGAGATTTGTTCAAGCAGAGAAAAGAATTTCAATGGTATTTTCGAAAAAGGTCAAAGAATAATAGTATTGTACTTTCTTTCAGCATGTATCATAAACAAACCTTAGAATATGTTTTTAATATTTTATCATTCATCTGTAAAGTAATATGTGAACATATTTTGAATATTTCATTAACAACACTTAAATAAACACAAATATGTCGTTTTAGTGGTTTTTATGTAAGTGAAAATAAATATTAAACGCAACAGAAAATGAAATCCATTATTTTTTATTCAAAATAGTAAATAATTAAATGTTACATAAAAAGTATTCGTAAAATGAGACACATTTTTCTATGTACAATCTATTTTTAAATCGTGCTAAATCTCCATAGTGTAAATGTAATTATATCAGGCAGAGGTTAAGTGGAAACATACATGATATTTGAGTTTTAAAGATTTTCTCAATTGCAATTTTTTTTCATTGTTGTTTATCCATATTCAACTTTTGTATCTGTTTCAGCTTTTTGGCAGCTGATTTTTTTTTTCATGTGACATTACACTTTTATGGTACGAAAATCATAGAACCCGAAATGGGGATTTTTCCTACAAATACAAGAATTTCAATGATATCACCTAAAAAAAAGCTCAGAGAATAAAGGCGTTTTACTTGTCTCAACATATTACAAACCGTCCATAGAACAAACGTTTAATATTGTACTTATATAGTGGCTGCAAGGTATTATGAAAATATATTTCTTAAAAAATCTAGACATGAATCAAAATAATATTAATATATACTTGTAACTATTTGCATGTACGTATAAATAAAGATTAACAACGCGGCAAAAAATTGAATGTATTAACATTTTTTTATAAATGCATTAGAAATTGAATTTATACCTAGTAATTCTTTACAAAATTTTAACCAATGAATATTGATAAAATGCACACAAATAATTTATTTTCAACTTTATATAGTATGTCTCAAAAACAGTGAAGCGTGATTTAATTTTTTAGATGCGTAGGCAAGTTAAATCGCAGAATATTTTTAATTAAGTTAGGAATTATTTTTGTGAAATTTGTTTTGCTAAAAATTATAAAAAAGTTATTTTTGATAATTTCTATACGTCCCCTGGACTATATTTTGAAATATTTTTTCAATGTTCTGTAAAAAAATAGCTGTAAAACCTTCATTTTTATATGACCAAACGTTCCTTTATTAGGACACTTTGGCTTCATTTAATTTTTAGGTGATTTTCGGCACTATATATCCGGACAAACGATTTTTAGTATGATAAAATTTCATAAAATTCAGAGAATCATAACTCGGTGAATTTTTGTAGTAGACAAATGGCATTTTTACTGTTATACTTGTCAGATCATGAAAGAAAAATCTCGAAGTCTAACTTATAGCTTACAAGGACTATAAAAATTTAAAACTGTATTCTTTAAAAAATGAATGGCAGGACTATTTTATCCACACAGTCTTGACTCATAGTTTATTTTGACACTTTTGCAATTTACAGTGCCTATGTATCTCCAAGAGGTAAAACATTAATGTGCGTTTCAGTCTTCTTGGGATATACTATATGCTCTATGAATTCTTATGTTACCCATGAGCATCGTTTGAACCATACAAGGAAAAGTTTTGCTGTAAAGAAAATGGTTTCAAATATATGCTCGGAAAAGATCAGAGATTGATTGTGATCCATTTTATTCAACTAATTAAGTGCAATCCTTAGAGCAAGCTTTTTTACACTTTGTTAGTAGACTATAAAGCAATATTAAAACAGGTTTTGAATGTCTGATAGACGCAAATTAAATTAAAATAAAATGTGACTTTACAATTTTTATGTGTAGTTTTAGAAATTAAATCGATGTGTAGATATATACTTCAATAAACAATGTTATGTAATAAAAATTTATAATAAATTATGAAATTTCTATTACTTTTTAAAATCAAATTTTCATTTAAATAAATATGCATTGCAAGAAATTTTATTGGCTTTTATAATAACAGCATTGTAAACATTTTCTTCTAACTTAAGAAAAAGAAGAAAAAATAATATTTGTTGAATTCTCATTTATAATATAAACAAACTATGTATTTTAAATAAAAAATGCTTTTTAGGAATCTTATTGTATCATTTAATACATTTTAATAATGAATTGAAGGAATAAAATTAACTTAATGGAATATTTTCCGCTTAAAACAGTGACTAATTACGTAAAGAATACTTTGTATTTTAAACTTTGATACATCAAGTTTTATTGCTACCTCAATGCAATACCATGATCCCATACTATGAACATGTTGTCCATATAACGATACCATACTGACGGAGTTAAAATGCTGTCTGTCAAAATTCTTTCTTCAAATGGGCGTAATTTGAATTCGGCTAAAATACTTGAGATGGCGGAACCCATTGGTGCTCCTTTAGTCTGCTTATAAATCCTCTTATTATAATGAAAATATTATTTCCAGTTACTAGGTTAAGTCCAGATTTTACGGTGGTCTGCATTTCTGAGTTTAATGATGGCTCATTATCAATAAAGTTATTAATGTGTAATTTTACTTTGTCAACGTCGATGGATGGGAAATGATGTCAAAACTTGCTAAAACATTCTCTTTATTTAGCTTCAAATCTTTAATTCGGTTAATAAAATCAGTGGTCGACGTTAAACTATAATTAGACGGTGGTAGAAAATGGTTCAGAAAAGGAACAAATGCTTTTTGAAGGAAATATGTTGTGCCTGCACATTTTCCAACTATCGGCCTTAAAGGAAAATTATTTTTATGGTCTTTTAGTGTCCCAAATTACCTTGGAGTGGTGACGGTGTTATTTACTCTCAAATTGCTTTTCATCATCATATTATTCATCGAGAAAAATATTTATCTTAAATACATAGGAATGACTTTGCGTAAACTTAAAGTCCGTTCTAATGAACATTTGAGAGATTAAAAATATAACAGACCTACAACAACCCAGTCAAGACTTAACCAGAAGCAGAATATACAAGTTAATTTCGAAGACGCAAAAATTATATATACTTCGAAGAATTATCATGATTTAATCATCCGCGAATCAATAGAAATTATTACTAAAGAAAATACTGTTTGCAATGACGTTTTATCCTACAAGATACCCAGAATTTGGCTCAGTTTGCTTAAATGATCATAAAACAAGTAATATTCCACTTAACAATATCCATGTTTTATTTTCCCAATGTTTTCCGGATCTAAAAATTAACTCCCACTTTCACTCCTTTCGCCACCATCTACGTGAATTTTGAAAATTAGATGTCAATAACAATTGTATTTCTTATATTTCTCTGACGAAGACTATGTTTTTTATAGTTGAAAGTACTAAGGTATTAAAATAATTTAACATATTTTTAATACTGTCTCATCTTTTAAGTAGTTTTGCACATAGTGTAAATTTAAGTTTAGTTAAATTTTCTTAATGTTACAAAATTTAATTTTTGTACAGTTCTTGTGATCTATAAGTTATATTCAGAAAATCTACTTGTATGCTTTCGCTTGCTAAAGAGTAAATATTACCTTATTCTGTGATAAAAACTTTCTGAATTGTGCTAAACTTTTATTCCAGAATGATACAAACGTAGGAAAAAAATCATCAGTTTTTATCGACAATAGTAGTAGAGAATTTAACAAATTTTTTTAAATCGAAATGCATAGTTTTTTTTCTCTTTTCTTATTGAAGAATTTTATCAGAAATCACAACTGCAGGAAGTTTCTCGCTTTTTTTTTCTGTTATCTCCCCCTTCTGGCTAAAAAAGAAAGATGGTACATTTTTAGATGGCCCACCGTTTGAAGGCACCGAATGGCCGCAAGTTTTTATTCATCCTTCTTGAATGTAAAGGTTTACCTCAGCATCTTCAACAATTGCGCTTTGCCCCTGCTCCATAGTCTCAGTATCAACAATGTCAATAGACTCTTCAGTGCATGCCACCTCAACAGGTATGACTGGTGTACTCTATAACAAGTAAAATGAAAAAATTGAATAAATAATAGTAAAAATATGTACTCAAGTGTTTTATATCCAAATTGTTTTGCAATAGATTACCTGGAAAGTTGGTTCCTTGGTCAAAGTCTCCAACCATAAGTTGTAGAGATCTGTTTGCTCCACAGGGCCTTTCCATTTGCCTTTATTTTCTAAGAAAGATTTTACTATTTCTTCTCCAATTTTATCTTCAAGAACTTCTAAGAAAAAAGACATTTCTCACTTCTTTATTGGTGATATTATCACTTTCTTTGATGTTAGTGTGGATTCAACACTTACTTTCTTTGGATCCCATAGAACTAGTCTACATGCTTTTTAAATCCATTCACAATTGTTGCAGAAGTTAAGCTACCTAGGTCTGACTTTAGGACGGGTGGAAAGTCATGTTTCTGCATCTGTTTGCTTTCATGGGTTATTCTGAAGTTCACTATCAGCCTACTGCAGTTGTTGCTTGGTCTGATAACAGCTAAGGGTTCTAGCCAATCAGTAGTTGATTTGTTATCTTATAGGTTTGTCTAGTAAACTTGCTTTTCAACTTTAAAAACTGGTGGCCTACTACTGATACATTTACTCTTTTGACTGTTAAATATTCTAATAATTTTTGCATATGATTAGGACATAAATAAAATAAATTCAAAATTTTAGTCAACAAAAATATTTTCGTGCAGCAAAAATATAATACAAGTTAACAAGTATAGATATTTCCAATGATCTTATTTAAAACTCCATAAGCATTTAATAATGAAAGTTTAGCCGACCAAACAATCAACGAACAATGAAAAATGAACTATTTTACCTATTAATTTCTTTTAATAATCATATGTCTGATAGCTTAGTGAAGTTACATTTTCGCCGCTCCAGAAGTGGGCCACTTGTGTACCAATAGTGGGCCCGCTACTGGTTCTGATGAACAAAAAACTAAATAAATTACATACAAAGTCTTAGAACTTCAAAAAATACTTAATTAAAATAAATTAAACATAATTTTTTTTTGACATATGCTCCATTAGTGGGCCCTCAAGCCCACTACTGGTACAATTTAAGAAATTGTGATCCAGAAGTGGGCCACTCCTTAAAATCAATATAATACTCAATTTTTAAATTTTCAGCTAATCTAACAAATTATTTATGATGTAATCCAGTATATCATAGGCAGTTTTATTCAGTATAAAACATTATATTAAAGAAACAACGTTTTAAATAAAATCTTTTCCTCTTAATGAAATCGCTAAGAATTTGACAAAAAAACTGTGTTTGAAGACACTCTAGAAGATAAACAAATATATCTACAGGAAAATAGCAATTATTCCAAACTGTTTATGGAAAGCTAACATTTAAGGAGTTTAGTTAATCAGATTTCTTTCAGTCGTTTTTCTGAAATGGATTGTGAGCTTGTTTTAGGTAGCATTCATTACAAAAAGCTACCTATTGCAGCCGTTCGGAGAAAAGAGATTTCAAAACATTTTGGTATATTTTCATCGATTATGATCCCCAGACCACGAAACCACCCTCTGTTTAAAAGTTGATATATATATATATATATATATATATATATATACATATATATATACATACATATATATATATATATATATATATATATATATGTGTGTGTTCCTGGTTACGGCAGCGATCAGAAAGACATGAAGACAGAGGGTGCTAAGAATAACCGGGCTCGGCTAGGCTGCCATAAGTTGATGACCTTGGCTACGTATAATGAACCATCCCTATTTTCGAAAATTGTTTACAGGAACTTAAAGAAGAATTAGAAAGAAACAACTGGGACATCCTAGGATTATGTGAAGTAAGAAGAAAAGGAGAAGAGAAGATAGACCTTGCCAGCGGACATGTATTATACTACAGAGGCACAGAAGATGGAAGAACAAGCGATGTAGGATTTCTGATTCATAAAAGGTGGAAGAATTACATCGTAGAATATGATAGTGCATCAGATAGAGTTGCAAGGTTAGAAATACAGGTGTCCAGAAGATACAAGCTGCAAATTACCCAAGTTTATGCACCAACAGTAAGCTATACTGATGAAAAAGTTGAGGATTTCTATGAAGAAGTAGCTTCAATGCATCAAAAGGGAAAATGCTACATAAAATTAATAATGGGAAACTGGAATATTAGAATTGGGGAAAAAGAGAAAGGTGAGTTATCAGTAGGAAATCATGGATATGGGGTGCGAAATGAAAGAGGAAACAGATTGATTGAGTTTGCAGAATGTGAACAGTTGTATATCATGAATTCATTTTTCAAGAAAAAGCCACAAAGAAAATGGACATGGCGTTGTGCAAATGGCTCAACAAGTGAAATCGACTACATCTTAACAAACAAAAAGCATCTTATTCAGGATTGCAGCTTCCTCAATAACTTCAATACAGGAAGTGATCACAGGTTGGTTAGATGCAAACTGCTGTTAAATACTAAAGTGGAAAGAATGAAGCTTTTGCAACACTCAAAGAAATCAATCGATATAATGAATCTCCAGAAACATAAAGAAGAATTCCATTTGGAACTTAAAAACCGTTTCCAAGTACTTCAATCAACTTTAGAAGAAGAGCAAGATGTTACAGTAGTGAACAAGAAACTGACCAATACTCTACAAGATATTTCAAAGAAGATAGCCGGCGATGCACAAGTAAAGCAGACAAAGAAAATAACAGAAGAAACAAGAAGATTGATGAAGAAACGCAGAGAATTTAAAATGAAGAAAAACGATCCTAAATCAAGAGTTGGATATGCTGAATTATGTAAAACGGTAAGAAAATGTGTTACAGAAGATATCAGAAAATTTAACACTGATCTTATCAAGAAAATTCTAGATGATAACAAAAGTTTAAAATCAGCTCGCGCAAGCTTTGTGTTGGAAGAAAAGGTATTTTTGCACTAAAGAGGGCAGATGGAACAATCACCAAAATCAATAAAGAAATAGTACACATTGTCGAAAAATTCTATAACGATTTTATATAAATGTGAAGATTAAAGGGAAATCAACCTATACGATCCACGAGAAAACTTAACAGAAACCGAAGCCATAATCCCAGTGATGACAGACGAAGTTTTACAAGCCATTAAATTTATGAAAAAAGGTAAATGCTCCGGAGAAGATGGAATTACAATCGACCTTATCAAAGAAGCAGGAGAAGAATTTACAAAAATGCTATCCTTACTGTTTTCCAAATGTCTCAAGAAGTCAGATGTACCAGAAGATTAGAATAATGCTGTGATGGTGCTACTTTACAAGAAAGGAGAGAAGGAAAACATTAAAAACTACCGTCCGATCAGCTTACTATCAGTGATTTATAATATTTATAAAGTTTTAACGACAAGACTTGAATCAGCTCTGGACTCAGCTCAACCTAGAGAACAAGCAGGATTCCGAAGTGGATTCAGCACAATGGATCATATCAAACGGTAAGGGAACACATTGAAAAACATAAGGAATATAATTTACCTCTTTGCCTTGCCTTTATTGATTATGAAAAAGCATTTGATTCAGTCTACACATCAGCAGTAGTAGAATCTCTGGAGGACATTGGTATAGACAAACCTTACATCAATAATATAAAGAAGATTTACAAGAAAGCAACAGCGACCATCCGCTTGGACAAAGGAAAAGCAAAGATCAAGCTTGGTAGAGAGGTAAGACAAGGAGACACCATTTCGCCTAATCTTTTTACGGCTGTCTTAGAAAATATTTTCAAGAAGCTGGATTGGAAAAACAAAGGGATTAGAATAAATAGGGAATATTTAAGTCATCTCCGATTCGCTGACGACATTTTAATTTTCAGTAACAACCCTGAAGAATTGGAAAATATGCTAAAAGATTTGGCAGAAGCTAGCATTAATGTGGGATTAAAAATAAACTTGAAAAAGACTAAGGTGATGTTCAATTCATTTGCATCAAAAAAGAAAATTGGCTACAACAACACTGAAATTAAAGAAGTGAAAAGTTATGGGTACCTTGGGCAGGAAATATCATCGGATAATAGTATTATGAATGAAATCAATAGACGAATAAGAAATGGATGGAGTGCTTTTGGGAAGAACAATATTATTCTGAAGAGTAGCATGCCCTTTGTTTGAAAAGAAAGGTATTTAACCAATGTGTTTTGCCTGTTCTAACGTATAGAGCAGAAACATGGACGCTAACAAAACGGATTGTACAAAGATTACAAACAACACAGAGAAGTATGGAAAGGTGTATGCTAGGTATAGCTAGAAGAGACAGAAAAAGAATAACCTGGATAAGACGTCAGACAAAAGTTTTTGACACCATTGAAAGAATTAAACGGCTAAAATGGAAATGGGCTGGGCACATTGCAAGAAGACAAGACAATAGATGGAGCACAAACACCCTAGAGTGGTATCCCAGAGATGTAAAACGGCCGATAAGACGACCTCAAGTAAGATGGAGCGATGAAATCAGAAAAGTAGCCGGTGTAAATTGGATGACTAAAGCACTAGACAGAAAACGTTGGAAAAATCTGGGGGAGACCTACATCCAGCAGTGGATTGAAAACGGTTGAGGATATATATATATATATATATATATGATGATATATATGATATTGATGATATATATATATATATATGATGATATATATGATATTGATGATATATATATATATATATATATATCATATAACTCTCGTATTGATGAACCGATTTGGATGAAATTTTGTGTATGCATGGTACATATAAATGTCTCGACCGAGTTCATTGGCCAGCTTCACCCGCCATCTTGTTTCAAAATGGCGGCCAATTAATTTTTTTTTAATTTAAAATTGGAAATGTGGTACCAAAAAATTGAAAATTGAAAAATATTTTTTTCTTATGTGTTTGACCTTGATACAAAGATTCCGGAGCATTTTTTGTTTCGTCTATATCTTAAAAAATGGCTGAGTTATAGCACTTTGAATTTCTAGCTTGCTGACATTTTGAAACGACCTGATATTTGTCACGCGATAACAGGCGTATTTATGAACCGATTTGGGTGTACCTTGGTGTATACATAATACGTACCAATGTCTCAACCGAGTTCGTTGGCCAGCTTCATCCGCCATCTTGTTTCAAAATGGCGGCCATTTAATATTTAAAAAAAATTAAATTTAAAATGTGCTACCAAAAAATTGAAAATTGAAAAATATTTTTTTCTTATATGTTTGACCTTGATACAAAGATTCCGGAGCAGTTTTGTTTTGTCTATATCTTAAAAATTGGCTACGTTATAGCACTTTGAATTTCTAGAGCGGCTGACATTTTGAAACGACCTGATTTTTGTCACGCGATAACAGCCGTATTTACGATCCTATTTGGATGTACCTTGGTGTATACATAATACGTACCAATGTCTCGACCGAGTTCGTTCGCCAGCTTTATCCGCCATCTTGTTTCAAAATGGCGGCCATTTAAAAAAAATTTTAAAAATTTAAATTTAAAATGAAGTACCAAAAAATTTGAAAATGAAAAATATTTTTTTATATGTGTTTGACCTTAATACAAAGATTCCGGAACAGTTTTTGTTTCGTCTATATCTAAAAAAATGGCTGAGTTATAGCCTTTTGAATTTCTATTGTGGCTGACATTTTGAAATGGCCTGATTTTTGTCACGTGATAACAGGTGTATTTATGAACCGATTTGGATGTAACTTGGTGTGTATATTGTACATACCAATGTCTCGATCGAGTTTGTTGGGCATCTTCATTCGCCATCTTGTTTCAAAAAGGCTGCCATTTAAAAAAAAAATAAATTTTAAATTTAAAATGAGTTGTCAAAAAATTGAAAAATGAAAAAGATTATTTTTTATGTGTTTGACCTTGATACAAGGATTCCGGAGCAATTTTTGTTTCGTATATATCTTAGAAAATGATTGAATTATAGCACTTTGAATTTCTAGCATGGCTGACATTTTGAAACGATCTGATATTTGTCACGTGATAGCATACGTATTTATTAACCTATTTCGATGTAAGAAGGCATGTGGATAGTATATCTTAATGTCTCGACCAATTTCGCTGGCCAGCTTCATCAGCCATCTTGTTTCAAAATGGAGGCCAGTAAATTAAAAAAATATATATTTAAAGTGAGATGCAAAAAATAAGAAATTGAAAGTATTTGACCATGATATAATGATTCCGGAGCATTTTTTGTTTTGTCTTTATCTTACAAAATGGCTCAGATATAGCAGTTTGAATTTCTAATGTATGTGACATCTTGAAAAATCTGATTTTTTGCCAGCGACAGCACTTGTATATATCAACCGATTCCGATGTGAGTGAGCATGTGCACAGGAATTAGTAAGGTCTCGACCAAGTTCACTCGTTAGCCTCATCATATGTTGTCTTAAAATGGCATGAACTGCAAGATATCGCCGAATTTGGCAACCAAATATAAGTTACTTTAAATAAAAGCAGCTTGGATAAAGCTGACTAATTTCGCGAAATTATCATTCATAATAATTTAGTATTGATAAAAATTAGTATTGGATCTCCTATAATCGGTTTCCACTAAATTGAGCTTCGTGTTTTTGAATAATATAAATTTGCTTTTTAAAAATAAAGAATATGAAAGCTACCTCTTCCTCCCGGCACTGGCCGGAAGGACTTTTTTAACTTTGAAAATTAGTGGCGCCCGCTACAGTTACGTGGCCCTCTACCGATACGTTTACCTTACACAATAGATAGCAAGATATAAATTATAGATTAAAAAGCATAAAAATTATATATATGCATATGAAGTTTTACGTAAATAGATACATAAAGATTAAAAAAATTATACTAATGCATGCGTACTTGAGTGTGACAAGGGGTTTTGGTTTCAAATGTCTGCAACAGATCACTGAAGCATTTAGCGAAAAAATAATAATAATTTAATATAAAAGAAAGTTAAAATTTAATTCTGTTAATTTAAAAAAGTTTAATAATGTAGGCAAACATGGCTATTCTCATAAATGTTAGAGTTTTTTAACGTTAATGCAGAAAATTAAATATGCAATTTAAAATATGCTTAAATATTACCTAAAAAATTATAATGAAAACGACGCAATTTCTTATACGCGGAACTTAAAATATCAGCGTTTAATCAATAAAACAATTATTAGTACATTATTAAAACGTTACATACATACATTATTATTATTTTTTTTTATTAAATTTATAATTGTGCTTGCATTTCATTAAATATCTTGAATATTTAATACAATGTAAATAATTCAGTTTCATTATTGTACATTTCAAGTAATTTACTTTTAGGAGCAATAAAATGAAAATTTTAAATCCATTAAAAAATAGAAGGTCTCATTAAATAAGAACTTTTTCTTTCTAATAAACTAGCTTCTTGAAACGGCTTGAAGAAAGATTGCAGTATCTATTTATAGAATGCTTTTATCTGTCATATTTCGAAAATCCTTGACAATAAACATAACAGATTAAAATTGCATCTACTGTTTTGAAAATTGAATGTAGGGTTTAATTATAAATACGGTAAATTATATTTTTTGTTAATACGTACCAACGTTTTAAATGATTTTATCAAAAATGAAATTTACAATTTTCATACGTTTAAAAATTTTTGATATCCATAACACACATAACATAACGGAAAAAAAATATATATATATACGGGGTGATTCTAAATTGATGGTATAAACTTTAAAGGTGGTACAGGACGCTGTAACAATCATTTATTGTATAGGAATGTATGGGCGCAAGTGACGCGTCGAGGTACAAACACCAGGGCACCACTTTGGCCCTTTTTTATTTAAAAATTTCTCATTCATACAGAAAATTCCTATACCATTGTTTTCTTTATTTAAGACAGACATTTCATGATTACATAAATAAAAATTCTTTGAAAATTTCCTATATGAAATCAAAATTTTTGAATAAAAGTAACAACGCAAAAGTAAGCCAGTTTTGAACAAAACTGACAAAGCTGCCAAACACAGGAAATACATCAAAATAAATATAAACAGAGTTTTTATTTAATAGACTTGTATTCTGCTCTACTACTTATTTGTTTTTTGGCATTGTTGTTAATATGTTGCTAATTGTCGTTAAAATTGTTATAAAGCATGCTATTTAGGACTGGATATCTTCTTTTACTGAAAGAAGGAAATGTCTACCAACTCGGTTTTCTGTACGGAAGTTTGTTGGATTTTTCTTTAACCATCTCTTAAAAATTTTTAATTTGGTATATACATTTCAGTGTTTGTATGTTTCTGTGTATTATTTAAACGCTAATTGTCTAAAGAAGAAAAGAAATGACTCAAATAATTTTCAGTTAAATCTACTTCTTAAAAAATATATAACTAATTATTCACTTGATAATCTTATTAATACTTATCAAAGAATTTTCATATTCGTAATCCTCATGAATACAATGCATATATTTATCTATGTAAAAACTATTCGACTTATTAATTAGCGAATATTTTTTTCTTTTACATTTAAATACGATTATTTATTTTTATATATTTAAACACAACTTAATGTAAATATTGAATTAATATTTCGATTTTGAATTTTGCTTTCATTTTTCAAACTACTTAATATTTGACAAAAATCAAGGCAAATATTTGAATAAATGTACTTTGGAGTATTACGCTATTCATACTTTTATTTTTCAATTGAATGTTTAAAAACATTAACTTATTTTTTAATATTTCTATTAACGGGAATTATTTCACGTATTTACTTTTGTCTCTTTATCTTCCGAAAATTATTGAATTAAGAAAGGAAATAGTATTTTGGAGATTCATAATTTAACGTCTTTTTACTTTAATTTTTATTAGCTCGCAGGCTATCCAAAGCATGAGAGCTAATGTTCCCGCAGTTACTGTATTACGTATGTATGTGTGTATGCATGTAACGCGATAACTATTGATAAAATCTCCGATTTACTTCAAAATTTCTTTTCCTAGGTTCATTCCTATAAGGCGCTTCCCTTATTAGTTTTGGGAGTTCATTGTTTAAGTATAAAGGGAAGAACAGGGGCTACCACCCCTTAATTTATATAAATGGGTTTTTTATGCAGAATTATCAGATTTGCTTCAAATTTGGTATACCGGTTAATTCTGATAAGGCGCTTCACTGATTAGATTTGGCGGTTCATTGTTAAGTATAAAGAGAGGAACGGGGGGGGGGTCTAATATCCCCTCTTAATTTAGATAAATGTGTTTTTCTATTCGATTTGCTTCAAATTTGGTATATCGGTTTATTCTAATAAGGTACATTCCTGTTGAGATTTGGAGGTTCATTGGTTAACTATAAAGTGAAGAACGGTGGTCTATTATCCCCCTTAAATTATTGGTCCCCCTTCATCGGTCTTCCTGAGACATTTCCACAGAATACTGAATAATAGACTTATGGCACACATTCCTTTTTCTTACCAGCAGTTCGGGTTCCAACAGGCGGACGCCATTGGTCGCGCCGTCGAGGAACTCGAATCCGTATTCATGCAATTCAAGTCAAAGTTTAATCCACTATTTGCAGCATTTATCGAAGGCCTTTGACTCAATTTCATTTACTGCCATTTATTCAGCCCTCCAGCAGTTGGGTGTCCCCGAGCCTTTCATTCATTATATTAAATTTGTTTACAGTCATGCCAGGACATTTCGCCGAAGAAACCCTCTTTCTTCCACCCTCTTTTTAATAGTTCTTGATTTTGTTTTGCGGACTCTCCCTGATCGTCTTGGTGCGATCTTGCTAGAGTCCGTTCGCATTTCTCATATCGCCTATGCAGGAGATATTCTGTTGTTGGCTCTGGACAACAACTGTTTGCAAGAACTTTTAAACATCCTTGGTTTCTTGCTTCAATCCACTGCGCTTGAAATGAATTGCGAAAAGTCATTTACCTTTACGTGGCTCACTAACAAAAAGTCGAAAAAGGTCATTTTCGACAAAGATCAGCTCTTTTTTGTTGGTGCCACCCCATTAAGATCCATGAGATTGGACGAGTCATTTACGTACCTTGGAGTAGCTTTAACACTGAACGGGCGGATCTTTTCGAATCCCTCAGTGGGGGAGGGTCTTTTGATCCTCAAGCTTGTCCCCCTCCCCCTGAAGCTTCAACAGAAACTCTTCTGTTTGAGGAACATGCTACTTCCAAGGGACTACCACCAACTTGTCTTGGGTAGAGTCTTTGCGGGTCACCTAAAAAAGATTGATTTGAAGGTGCGCAGGTTTATCCAGGAGCTACTTCGTTTGCCTCACGATGTTCCATCAAGGGCCTTTCACACTTGCGTGAAGGATGACGGTGTGGGCATCCCCTGTCTCAGATGGACGGTTCCTGTGATGGCCCTGCGACGTCTCTCAGTCCATCAGGAGAGAATCCTTCAAATGACCATGGCACCTGACGGGAGTCGTTTAACATCAAAGCCCAGGATCAATTCTTTCTTTAAGCGTGACCTGCATAGCCGATGCGATGGTGCTGGCCTGCGTTAAACCAGTACTGTACCTACCTCATCGGCATGGCTCACCGATGGCTCCTCCCTTATGTCGGGCACGGAGTTTATTGACGCAGTGAAAATCAGGTAGAATTGTTTGTACAGTAAGGCCCGTGCGACCCGGGGACGGGATGCTTTGCCTCACTGTTCACGTGGTTGCAGAGTGCCTGAGACACTTAATCATATAGTTCAACAATGTTTCTCCACTCATGGTATGAGAATCAAACACCATAATGCAGTTTGTCAATATGTTTCTCGCTCTTTGGAGCAGAAAGTATACCTTGTTAACCAAGAACCCACTGACGGGAGGCGGCTAAAGCCCGATCTAGTCGCTTACAATAAGGATCATTCATTAGTAATTGATACTCAGATCATCAATGATAAATTTTCTCTTTCCGAGGCCCATAAAGCCAAAGTAGAGAAATATTCTATTTTAATTCCACAGCTGCAGCCTCTTAGACCAAATGGCACATTCGTCACCAGTCTGACTCTTAATTGGCGGGGAGCTGCTGCTTTGGACCCGTTCAAGTTCTTCGCCTCGTTCCGGTTGCTGATAAGATCCGAGTGGAAGGTGCTCGTTGCTAGATCTTTCCAGTGGACTTCGTGCAGTTGAAGAGCTTTCCAGAGTATGAACGCTGTTTTGTAACGGTGGACGAGCTGTCCTACATCGCGGAAGGTCCCGTGACAGTATGTTTTGTGTTGTGGGGAGAGCACGCGCCCCTACGTTAAGTGTGCTTATGTCTATTTCGGTGTTTATCGCCTAACTGTGTTGTAAATACTTAATAAATATATTTTAGATAAATGGGTTTTTCTGTCCGATTTGCTTCAAATTTGGTATATCGGTTTACTCTAATAACGCACTTTCCTGATGAGATTTGGAGGCTCATTGACTAAGTATACAGATTGGAAACAGAGGAGAGGGGGCTAATGCCCCTTTAGTTTAATTTTCGAGGGGCATTGTTCTTTGAAATAAGAGTATAACATACAATTAGTGTGAATAGCCTGCGAGCTCTATGTCAACAGTTTAACTGGGCCCTTTTCGCTTTATAACTTCTATAACTTATGGATTTTAAGGTATCCAGCGTTAAATTTTGGGTGTCAAACGTAATAAAATATAAAGCTTTTATTTTAGTAAGAAGAAATAAGTATAATACTGATTCATTCAGAAGTATTAATATAAGAAAAAAGCTTAATTTTTTAAATAAATTATGTTGATGTGATTTCTTATTATTGTTAGTGTTTTTTATTTTAAGAAAGAAAATGCATAGCTAATAAACATACAACAGAGGAGTTAGTATTTAATGCATGATTTTCTTCATTTCATTTTTAGGTGCGTTCGTAATTATATAAATTAGTAGCACCTATAGTCTGTCTATCCGCCCGTCCGCATATAACAGAGCAAAAACTACCCAACCAAATGGTCTGAAATTTTAAATATATAATTCTTGCAAAATTTTGTCGAGCCATTTCAAATTTTAGGAAAATTGGATGTATAGTTTAATTACAGGGACAGTCAAAATTTTCAGTTACATTACGGCCAATGGGAATAAATTATTTCAAGTGCATTTTAATGATGTTACAGCCTTTCGAACAGAATGAAATTGATATGCACTTATAAAGTGCACTAAAATATACATTCAGTACAATATGCTGAGCAAAAAATGTTTGTAAAACTAGTTATAGTACGAACGCACTTCATTTGCTACATTTGACGTGCAATTTCCAACTTGTTTTTTTATTAAGAAAAAATAAGTATAATTATACTGATTCATTCAAATGTATTATTATAAAATATTCAATATGTATTCAAATGTATGTAATATTAAAAAACCCAGCTTAATTTGTTAAATAAACTATTTTGATGTAATTTCTAATTATTATTGTTGTTTCTTTATTTTAAGAAAAAAATAATGCATAACTGATAAGATTGCTATCTTTTCACTGAATATACTACTTTGGTTATTAATAAGAAATTAATCGACTATGATTTAACTTGTTGAAAATGCTATCCTAGATATTGATGAATTTCCATACATTTTCCGTGCACTGAAAAAAAAGTCAAAATGTACAAATATTTCTCAATCTACTAATATATAAAATTAAACAAAAACCTAATTTGCAGAACAAATTAAAAAAACAAAATTTATTTCCTAAATAGTTTAAGCCCGAGAAGGGGTAGATATTAAAATATTTCATCCAATTCGTTCTACATTTAATGTTAAATTTTTGTAACAAATAAGCTAAACCAATTGAACATTAAAAAATAAAAATGAAAGTCATGCAACATAATGCTTTAAACACCTATATACTTAGATTCCGTTCAAATGAAATCGAAATAAATCTTAGTCTTTTTTTAAAGTTTTGTATTTTGCATGTACCTTATCATATTATGTACAATCGTCATAAACATAATGCAAAATCTGCAGTACAAATACTTACAACTTAAAAATGGAAAAAGTCTAAGATTTATTTCAATTTCATTTGAACGGAATCTAAGTATATAGGTGTTTAAAGCATTATATTGCATGAATTTCATTTTTATTTTTTAATGTTCAATTGGTTTAGCTTATTTGTTACAAAAATTTAACATTAAATGTAGAACGAATTGAATGAAATATCTTAATATCTGCCCCTTCTCGGGCTTAAACTATTTAGGAAATAAATTTTGTTTTTTTAATTTGTTCTGCAAATTAGGTTTTTGTTTAATATGTCAAGTTTTTTAATAACTACTGCATTCAAAGAAACACATTTCAAAATTAATGGAGGGTATCATCACCAGGCTTTGATTTGTGCGATATCGCATCACAATTTGTGATCAATTTACCTATGTATAATTCAAAATGTATCACCAGTGCAGTAATGCAGGTTGTTGTAGTTTGGTCAAAAAATTACAATCTGAACTTAAACAAGTAATATAAAAATTTTGTTTTTAAAGTCAATTCCTACTTAGGCCATCAAAGAAAAATTTAATATAATCCCTTAAGCTAATATTAGCTTTTGTTGCATTAAAATATCTCAATTTGATGATTTTCTATAAGCAAGTAGGTTTACAATGGAACTCTATGGGAATTTGGCGAAATATTAGAGATATCGCCAAGTTGGCGTCATTTTTGGCGATTCATTTTGGCCGCCAAGTTTGGCGATATATCACCAAGTTGGCGACAAATTTGGCGGTGTTTGGCGACAGAACAGGGTCCCCCCTATGGTAACCCCTTATTGAAAATACTTTCATTGAACTTCAATAACCAATGGCCACCATTTTGTTTCCCATGCAAAACTAAAATTAATTAATTAAAATTTAATTAATTAATATTTGAAAGAACTGTATTAACATCAATTGTCATCCAGTACAAGTTTAAAAAAATTTATTTCAACTTGATAGGATGAATAATGAGTATTTTATTAACGATTGAAAATTTGAACAAGATAAATATATAAATAAATAAATATAGGGAGAGTGTGAGCTAATAGTAGGAATTGAAAAATAAAATCTGCTTGAAAATGTCATTTTTTTCCCACTATGACGTCATATTCATTTTCTTTTTAATACTTAAAAAATAAATAAATAAATAAATACATAAAGTATTTCAGTTTCATGTTTCACGTGAAAATCATTCAACTAAAAATAGGCAAGTTATTATTACGGCTTTTGAATTATTTACAACAATGAAGGGAAAATGTTGCATTTTATTAGAAAATGTCCGTTGATTCTCAATGAAAAAAGCGAAATTTGGAATTATTAAGAAAAATATTTGAATAATGTAAATAAAAATTAGCTCATGTTACTCTCTAGATTATAATCCACCTATATGCAAAGGCATTTTATGATCCGCTTTGATCCTGACGTCTGGCAAATGTTTTTACACTTTGAATTTATAATATTATTAGAATTAGCAAAGAATTAAAAATGAGTGGCATCAGGGACAAGAGATGGGAAGAAAAAATGAAAAAGTTATGATCTCCATAGGCTTTTCTATGTTAAATTAACATTGAGAAGTGACACTGGAAATAAATAAGTATTGCGCTGCCGCGCAATACTTAAATAAAAATGCCGGAAAACATAAAATTATCTCAAAGAAACCTCAGAAAAACATATATTTTTGAGATTCACAAAAGCATTTATACAAAACAAAATCTGCTACCTTTTCATGCTTTTTGGTTTGCTATCGTTTCTCTAGCAAGCATTTTTATCTTCAACAGGATAGGTAGATTTCGTAAGAAATACTACCTATTGCAGTCGTTATCATGGTGCGACTTTTGAAAAATTCCTTCATAACTTTTCATTATATGACCCCAGGAACCCAAAACCACCCCCACCTAAAACGTTTATACATATATATATATATATGTGTGTGTGTGTGTGTGTGTGTGTGTGTGTGTGTATGTATGTACTAAATTTTGCCCGCACGATAAAAGTCGCAATTATGCACGGATCGTCTTCAAAATCGCCAACAACTTTGAGATGGCTAATATCTCGGCGGGGATTGAAAATGAGCAAAATCGGCCCAAGGGAATGGAAATAGGGAGGGTTAAAAATTTTGAATACCGTCTTAACATGATTCTGATAAAACCATCTCTTACACAACAATGACAAGAAAAAATAAATATTTTTTATTATAGCAGTTGCCAACAATAAAAAAAAAAACAATAAAATTCTCACCACAACAATTGCTTTTCTATTGCAAGATTTTTCACGTGAAAAAATAAATTAAATAAATAGTTTGGCGAATTGAAAACAAATTGAATATTACGTCATAAGTTTTCTAGAGCAAGATTTCAGAATGAAAACTCAAAATGAAATAAATAGTTTGACGAATTAAAAATATATATATATTACGTCATATTGGAAATATAATGTACCACAGCAGGTGAATATGAAACGTCATGTGGGTTTGAAGAAACGTATTAAAACATAAAAAAAAACATGACTATGGAAATATTAACATATTTTAACACTTTGAGGTTTTCTGAATTTGTTTTAGCCATTTTTAAACCTATTCCATATACATGCGTGAGTGTATTCCTGTATATTAGAATTTTCACAAAATGTTTAGCTCCCTAGAGCTCATTCTTAGTGAAGGAACTGGGTTTATCTCTAATGTTGATTTAAGTTTTGTTGGTGAATATAGTACTTAACTTCGAAATCTACCTCCGCCTGTAGGTTCGAGCCGGCAGGGATTTTTTTATAGACATGATGAGTTAACCGAAATAGCATTAACATTATATTTATTTTATTTTATTACTCTTTCATGCATAATTTCAATTACGCTACCAAAACTGTCCGAAAACGTTTAACTGATAATTGATAGCATTCTAAAAACCGATATTTCAGGTGGAGTACACTGATTAATACACTATAAAAACTACTGGGCAATTCCATCGTAACTGACGTAACATTTTATCGTCGAATTTTGTTTTCAAATTTATGTAGAAAATTTACTAATAAAGCTAGAACATATTTTTACAATTTAAAATATTTCTTACTAAGGTCTTAATACCCAAATACCTGCAGATTATTTCAATCTCTCTTTTAATCCCCAAAACTACAATTCAAAATTCTGTAACTGACGTAACATAAAAGATATAAACATTTTTTCTGCCTTCACTGAAGTGTAAAACTTATCAAAACTATCCAGTTAAAAAAAGTGATTTAATGTCCTCAACAACAGTAAGTAATGCCAAATTATAACAGTAACTTGATTAATTAATTTCTGGATAATAATAAAAAAAATGGCATTTACATGTGTAACTGACGTAACTTTTATTGTGTAACTGACGTAACATTATAACTTTACAAAGACAATAATGGTACTTAACTTAGTTTGTAAACAGTAATTTATAATGCCTTTTTATTAGTATTTTTATATGGAATATAAAAATATCAAGTTTTCCAACCATATCCTTAAATTAAACATATTATAAATTTGATTACACCCCCCTCCCCCCCCCCCCCACCACCACCACCAAAAAAAATGATGATTTTCTGTGGAATTGCCTTACTCGGAAATGTTTTCAGACATTTTTTTTAGTGACAGCAACAGAAACTTTTAATGAATTCTTTTTTTTTAATCTGAAAGTATTTTGGTTTCTAGAGTTTCTAAATATAAAGATAAGCTTTGAGGAATTATGCGTTTACTCGAAAGAAAAGATCGTATATTTTCATTCTTGGTTATATTATAATTTCCTAGATTTAGAAATATTTGTGATTTTTTTACAGTTTATATTTATTAAAATATATGGGACATTTCAAGAAATACTCAGAAAATGATAGCCCATTACAATCACAGCGTCACAAAAATTATGAATAATTAGTGTTGCATAAATATAGACTAAATTTGTAGATATTGCGTTTTCGGAAACTGGTTATTCATGAAAATCATGTTTTTTTAAGATTTATTAACACCGGAAAAAGATTTATTAACATCTACCCGATTGCGTTTAATATTCTTAAGTACATAGTGCAACAAATACACACAAAAGCAAAAAACTAACTCTTGGATATATTTATAAAATTTTTAAGAGTGTATGTTTGCTATGGAATTTGTAAATTACGCTTACTTGAAAAAATGAAATCAGATACTTAGCATTAAATTTCTTTTAAGGCATTTTGGGATTCATTGGAATTTATTGAACAGTTTAAATCATTGGATTATTTCAACATATAAAAAAAACAACATTAAAAAAAAATGAAAAAAATTTCAACATAAAATATATATATATATATACATGTATATATATATATATATATACATATATATATATATATATATGTATATATATATATATATATATATATATATATTTCAAAATATGCAAAAGAAACAAAATGGACAAATCATTACTAAAGATATGATATACAGCCCTATTACCAAAACATTTCCCTTTTGTGATCAGGATAAATGTTATTATTTAATGCGGATAAATATCACCATTAATTCAAGGCTTAACAAATATATGTATAAAAGTGTGTGGCATGTCTTATAATTTAAGAAAATTGTAGCACACCGTTTTCAATGAAAATGATCGAATGACTGTACAGTTCGCTGAAAATTTTTAACAGGGTACCCTGATAACAATCTGTAGCAAACTTTCCAACAATTCAACTCTTTATATAGAAAACGGTTACACATCCGTAATTTAACTGTATTATAAATATTTATAGCCATAATATTATCATCATACAGTGAAATTACTGTTATGTAACTGTTTTCTGTAAAAAAAGTTTCAAACGGACAATTTTCCTGAAAATTTTTAACAGTGTTTTGCTGATTAAGATATACTGGACAGTTTGATGATAATTTTTACCAATATGAGTAAAGCTCAGAATATTTAGACAATTGCTAAACCAGTGTAGAATGAGAACCACACAAAACGTTTAAAATCTACATGACACTTAAAATATGCATGACGTTTAAACACTAAAATGCTGTTAAAAACTTCCCAACGGTTTCAGCCAAAACACTTGGCCTTGCCTTGAATATTCAAAGCATATTAAAGACGGACTGGCGAAGGCTCACCAGCCAACACGATGAGAGATGGAGGAAACACGTAAAATAGAAATAATGACAAAATTGAGAAATCCAGGGGGGGGGGGGGGAGGAGAAGTTACTAGTGGAGCCATGCGCAGACACGAACCGAGAAAAAAAGGAACTAGAGACAAATAACGAAATAGTTCTAAAACTGAAAAGATGGGGGAGGGGATTTTTCTAGGTTTCACAGGAAAACCTCTCCTTAATGTTACTTAAATGCACTTTGGGTGAATTAAACACATACTTCCGGTTTAAGAGTTGAAACAACTGAAGAATTTTTTTTAAATTCTGTTTTAAAAAAATAGAAAACTATTTTTTACCGTTTTTTTTTTAACCCACCAATATAGCAGCTCTATAAACCGTTGACAATTTTTTTTTGTGGAAAAAATAGTTCATATTACATATAGATTATCTTCTACCTATTTATGCACTAAAGTTTGTAAATATTTTACAATGTAATTTAAAAAAATCATTTCTTTAAGTCATCGATTCTATGGTCTTCCTTTTCGAATATTCTATAAAACTTACAAAAACATGAATTTTCTCTTACGTATTAAATTTTAAAGCTAAAAGAATATTCATGCAGCATGGAACTTCATTTTTCTTACTTTTTCATTACATTATAAACAGCAATATTGAACTTTTTTTATTTAAATAACATTTTATTGGATGTCATAAAACACCTACTTTATATCATAAAAAGTAATTTGAAAACCTCACACTGACATCATCTACAGCATGTTTTTTCTCGATTAAAGTAATTTAAACACTTCAAAAATTTTGCTTGTATATATATTTTGGGAGCTAGGATCGACGCTTAAAATCACACATTATAAGCTCTCAAAACATAATTGCTATGCGTTAGATCAATGTTTGTCGAAATATTACATCATCATTTTTACAAGCCGTAAAAGTATTTTCATAGCATGAAAATCAGATTAGCGTAACACCTAAATAAAACTGAATCACTTCTATGCTCTTATAAGTGTTTTATTTTGAATATCGAAAACAACTTAATATATAATGGTTTACTTTTCTCTAAAATTTATAATAGAGGCCGCTTCAAAAATGAAATGAAAAAGAAAAAAAGAAAGGAACAGAGTTTAAGTCTAAAATAGATATCTCTACAGAGTGTTTCGTTAATGTGGCGAAAATTTAAAATAGGTTCCAAAAGAAAACAAACAAATTCTGTATTTTAAACAATAGTTTCTAAATAAACTTATTCAGCCAAAATTATAGGGGGTCACACCTTGAACCAACCTAAGATTATAGTTCATATCTATAAGCATAATCAATCTAATGTAATGAAATTTTCAAGGGTTTTACTTCTTCTCAATATGTCATTACAAGCTGATTCCGAAGTGTACAGATGTTTGATTAATTTCATAGCATGTAATGTCAGTATGTACATGGCGTCCTATTATTATTGAAATATGCTGGGAAATTATATTTAAGTATGATAGATATTCGATATCTCAAACAGATTAGCTTTCGTATTGAAAACAGAAAATGCTAACTGGCTAACTGAACATGGAATTCTTTGTCTAAGTAGAAATATGTTTTGCAGAATCTAATTGGAATGCCATACCAATGTATATAATTGTTTATAACTTGATAAAGTTTCTGAAATCGACTTTAAAATTCATTGTTCTATAATGGAATAACTGTGCACAGATAGCAAACTTAATATTTGAGTTGCAAAGTACCAGGTGTTAAAAAAATTCGGATTCAAAATAAAACAGGATTTTTTTCCTCGGAAAGACATTCGGTTTGCATATTAGCATAAACATTGATACAGAATTTTGTGGTGGAATAAAAAATAATAATTCTAAAAATCGACTGTAAAAAATGCTGCATCAAATCAGGCAAATATAACGTTACCGTATACGAGGTGTGGCTATTAAACAACGAGTTTAATGTTGTAAAACATTTTATTTTAAATTTATACATATTTAGTTATCATCCCCTTCAATATGCAACTCTCCTTTATCCCTACAATGATACATGTGAATTTTCCATTGTTTGAAGCAGAGCTGGAAATCTGCTTCTGTGACCTCTGTCATAGCGCGTTCCGCTTTTTTTTTTCACAGCTTCGGCGTTCTAAAATCTGATTATTTTTAATGCAGATTTAACTTTAGGGAACAGCTAAAAGCCACATGGTATCAGGTCAGGCGAATTAGACGGATGACCCACACTGGGATACCATACTTGGCTAGAAACGTCTTGACAGGTGAGCCGGAGTGTTGTCATGATGAAGCATCCATGATTCGTTCTTCCACAATTCGGCCGTTTTTTCCGTATTTTTTCACGGAGTTGAGCAAGGACCTGAAGGAAGTTATGTTGATTAACAGTTTGACCTTCAGGAATCCAGTGAAGGTACACAATCCAATGAATGTCGAAAATTTTCCTCGCTGATGATGTGGAATTGCGTCCCGAGTGAACATCGTCTTCAATATCTTCTCGGCTAACGATTAAAATACTGAAACATCAGCGCCCGGGACAAAAATACATTGCCGTATACTCCTCTTAACAAAAGATGTGTTTCGGTAGCGGATTTTTCAAGTTTAAAAAGAAATTTCACATTAATTCGTTGTTCTTTGAAACATTCAACATTTTTCAGAGAAAACACTAAATCAAGGTCCAGAACAAGGGGGGTCAGCTAGGTGGGGAGGCCTACAAAATGGCTTAAGCACTCACAAGCCCCACCCAGCGGTTTCCATCTACTACCGCCGTCACCATACACACACACAAAAAAAAAATAAAATAAAAAATAATAAAATAATAATAATAATAATAAATAAAATACCCGAAATAAAGGTAACGGCCAGGTTAATCGCAATACTGCCAATTTAGAGTAAGTAATGTATACTAGAGGTTTTACGCTACATAATTATTGGCCGTACGAATTTGGCACATGCGCAGTTCTTTTATAGAAGCATTAGTCTAGTTATTTAATAGCCACACCTCTTGTGTATCACTTAGACAAAGCAAATTTAAAACAATTCAAAAACACACCTCGGGATTTGTGGTTATGCGTCTACTTAAAATCGCCGATCTCTATAAAAAAATCGCTGTATTTTGCGCCAATGAAAAAATTTAAACTGTAGGGAATAACAATTTTTCCACCTGATACGCTATTTCCGGTTGCAAGAAAGAAGATGAACAAAAAGACGGCTATACCATCAAAGGAAAACTTACGAACGGGATAAGAAGAATGAATTCAGCAAAAAAAAAAAAAAAAAAAAAAAAAAAAAAAAAAAACAATGAAAAAGAAAATATTTCCACGACAAAAGTGCCGAAGAGGAAATATCGACTAAAATGTGCCTTAAATCACGATTCTGTGAAGTAAATTCCCAATTCTTTGCGTCATTGAAAATCCACTGTAGATAATATATTGTTTTAAGGTGTTTCAAGCGTAATGCAGCGGCGGCATTCATAATTGGAATAAGGGGGTGCATATACTTAGCAATCTCAGCTCTATATGCTTTTGAAATTACATTTATCTTTTCACAATTGTTACATTTTTTTTCCTTGTAGGAGTATTCTTGAATATTTCTGAGATCTTGAATGTTTTATGTCATGCAAAATACCGCACTACGGAGTTATTAATACGGTAGATGCATATCTCTATCACACATAAAATGTTTTAATTAACCTGTAAGTCGCCCTATAAATTTTAACTTTTAAAAATAGGTTATAAAATTACTAATCGTCCCACCATTATTTTAAATTATACCAGTAACTTTTACATTCATTTTTTTTCATTTATGTCCTATATTATATTGCGAGCAAATTTGGATGTGTGTGTCTATGTAAATTTTATCTTAAAAACGGCTCTAACGATTTTCACTAAATTTTGTGTCCTAATGTTTTCGGGTACGAGAAGACGTTACTAGCTAGTAGACGTTATAGGCTACGTCACATGTTCGAGAAAATTCTATTAGTTAGTCATTTGGGGTCACTACTTATCAATGTTTTTCAAGGGGATGAAGGTTCAAACACTTATTAAGTTGTCGAACAGTTGGCAATAAACAAAGTCGCAAAGTTAGCAACAGGTTGCCAAATTTGGCGATATTTAACGAAATATAGGAGACTTTGACTTGATTTGGAGGAAAAATATATTTTCTAGTTTACCAACGGCAAAACACACGCTTGGAGCCAAATGACAGAATGTCGACAAGTTTGGATACATTTGGCGAAATGATTGACTTTCAGACTCTAAAGGAATTTTCTAGAAATCCCCAATAGAAGCCGAGATACATGATTCAACCAATCACAGCCCACAGAATATTCTTGAAATCACAATTCAATCAATGACGGTACATAGAACTTTCTCAACGCATGCTTAGCGCCAAATTAAAGAATGTCACCAAATTCACGATATTTGGCGACATATGGTGAAAAAAAATGGCTTTAAAAAATCTGAAAGATTTTTCTAGACTCTCATAAAATAAAATCCTTTATAGCAATAATGCAGCTTATTATATAAAAATACAGCAATTTATGGTTATATCGATTTGAACGCAATGCTAATTTACCGAGTGCAGCTCGGACATCCCCGTCTGGATTTTTCTATACGTAAATATGCAATGCAAAATATAATTAAATCTTATTTATGTCATAGGTTTATATAAACTTTTAAAAAATTGTATATAATCATAAATCACTGCAGAAGTTAGTAATGTTTACGTACAGAGAGAGATGCAAAAAGTAAGGATTATAGAACTCTCATTTAACAACACGTTCTTTCATAAATAATATTCAATGAAGAGAATGCAATTGACGTTGTACGTTCACTAAATTGCCTTCATGTGACTAATGGGCCGTTTAGACTAAATTTACCGGAACCGCAATACATACTCTTGATTGAAAAATCGATAACTTTTTGAGTTGCAATATTTTTGTTTTAAATAAACAGATAAGAAAGATTACAAACAAATAATAAGAAAATAGTATACAAATTATATATGTATATGCATTTTAATTTTATTTATTTATTTATTATTATTCTTCAACACACACATATAGGGGAGGGTAGTACACAGTGAGACGAAGATTATTATTACCGAATGGCAACGGTTTTTATTCTTTTGAAAAAAATTTTGCTACATCTTTAAGCTACACAAATACGCTATACATTAATGTATAAATGGTTTTAAAAAGGTATTTATAAAAGCACAGAAGCAGTTAACGGAGTATCGAAAATTGTCGCACTGTGTACCACAAGTGGTACATAGTAAGACAATGTATATATTTTCATAAATCATACATTTTACACTTTATCAATAATTTTCTGCAGTTTATGACTTCTAATTAATATTTCTAGATTTAAAAAAATTAAAAATATGAGTCTCGGGTGAACAATGGATGACATTGGGCTACCTTCATGCAAAGTTTCAGCCTCTTACGTTTAGTAAATTTCACTAGCCGTTGCACGCCCCCCCCCCCCCCCTCCACACACACACACAGACAGAGAGAGTGATAAAAAAAAAACATTCTTTCATTAATAAATAACATTTTTAATATCAGAACAGCATAGTAGATACACAATGGGGCACGTCTCACTGTGTACCACAACTGTGTGTCTCATTGTGTATTTTCGTTACGTTGTAACAAAATGGATGCCATATCTGTTTCATCATCAATTTCACAGCTTTGAATGCTTGTGTCGCATTGTCGACATAGTCTATCATTAGATATAACAAGGTTTGGCTACGTAAATATATGCTATAATGAAAGAAATAAACTCTAAAATGCACGTTTATGTAACTTTAACCCCTGTAAAATAAATAATTACTTACTATATTGTTGGACGAGTAACCGAAGTATCGAAACTACATCCACGTGTTGGATAAGATGAGATGGTTCAGTGTGTGTTCCAGCTAAGAGAAAAAGTTATAACTGTATGTCAAAATGGCTGCTGTCTCACTGTGTACTCCCCTACCCTATACATATATGTGTGTAACATCTACTTGTTTGTAATACGAAAACAAAACTATGTTAAACATGATTCGGATTTCTATTATGCCACACTTACCAGCTAAAAACAAAAGATTAGTAAAAGTGGATGATTAGGGGGGATTTATTTTAAGACGACTTAACTTAAATTCAGTGGATAATAAGGTAAAAAGGAAAAAAATACCTCAACCATGAGTTAAATATTGTCGCATTTTGAAGATGAATACTTTTATTATTAATTACTTAATTCAAATCTAACATTTTTCTGGTAATCTTCCAAACCTTCAGTATCTCATTATAGTGAAGAATTTTGCTAATAAAGTGTTCATTTAAAAGAAAATTATACTACAAGAAAAGTAAATAAGGAAGGGTTATAATTTTATTCGATAGTATTAGACTTTTCAGAAGACATTGTTTTTGCTTTTTCTCCGGTTGATGTCCCAAATGCACTTAGGTCTGGACTTATAGAACATACAGTTTTTTGCCTGTGTTTGGTTTTTTATCTGTATTTTTGAAAGTTTTTGGGATTTTTATAGTTAAATATTGCTGATATACACCTTCTTTCCATAGTTATGGTATTTTTGCATTTTTATTTATTGATGAAATATATATATGTTATATATATATATATATATATATATATTACCATTAATTAAACATAACCTGCCACCGTCAATTATTATGAATTAAAGCTGTAAGTATTAAAAAAAAAAAAAAAATTTTATAAGAATTATTATGGAAGAAAAAAGTGGACACCGACAAAAATTGAAAAGCTTATACATTGAATTACGTTATCGAGGGCACAGAATTCAATGATATAAGCAAAATGGTTGTTTTCTGTGGGAGAAATAAGCTAAAGCTAAAATTAATTTTCCCCTGTGCCCGAACAACCACTAAAATCAAGTGAATTGATTAAAAATGAAAGCAGAATAGAAACAAATAATATGAAATGGAAGAATCAATAAAACGTATTTAAATATTTATAGGATATAAAATAGAAATAATAAACACCATACCGATTAATATTTCAGTATTTTACAAAAATCCATGTGCACATGTCTTCCAGTATATCAAAAAGATTAAGGTGAATAAAACAGTTAAGAAATCGCAGTAAATGATACCAAAGGATGCAGTTAATACATTTTGAAATAATATTTGAAATACCTTGTAAAACAAATTTAATCTAATATAAAATATATAGAAATTAATTACATTATTTAAAATGCACTATAAAATTAATAGATAACAGTTTAACAATATCGTCAAAATTTAGCTAAAAATACACCCTGGTGTATAAAATATAACTAAAATGGAGCTAGAAAAATTAAAAATATGAGCAATATGAAAGATACAATTTTAGTGCTGCCATCTATTAATAATTATATTAAACATCTATCGCAAGATAAAAATTTGCAAGCTTTTGAATGTAAATAACTGTTTAAACAGCAAAACCAAACAAATCCTTATATAGAGAATTATAGAACAACCACTAAAATCAAGTGAATTGATTAAAAATGAAAGCAGAATAGAAACAAATAATATGAAATGGAAGAATCAATAAAACGTATTTAAATATTTATAGGATATAAAATAGAAATAATAAACACCATACCGATTAATATTTCAGTATTTTACAAAAATCCATGTGCACATGTCTTCCAGTATATCAAAAAGATTAAGGTGAATAAAACAGTTAAGAAATCACAGTAAATGATACCATAGGATGCATTTAATACATTTTGAAATAATATTTGAAATACCTTGTAAAACAAATTTAATCTAATATAAAATATATAGAAATTAATTACATTATTTAAAATGCACTATTAAATTAATAGATAACAGTTTAACAATATCGTCAAAATTTAGCTAAAAATACACCCTGGTGTATAAAATATAACTAAAATGGAGCTAGAAAAATTAAAAATAAGAGCAATATGAAAGATACAATTTTAGTGCTGCCATCTATTAATAATTATATTAAACAACTATCGCAAGATAAAAATTTGCAAGCTTTTGAATGTAAATAACTGTTTAAACAGCAAAACCAAACAAATCCTTATATATAGAGAATTATAAACCTAATATAAATCACACAAAGTATTTAAAACTATTGTTAATAAAATTTAAAAGCATACAATATGTTCTATTAGCTAAATTATTTAAACTAAACTAAGAGTTTAAATAATGTTAGAACCTTGATAATATATAGCATATATCTATATGCTATAAAACAAAATAAATTCAGTAATAATTAATATAAATAATTATTAAAAATTATCTAAAAATTATTTTTTAATGAATTATATATAAGATATTTATAAAATGAACAGGAAATATCAAACATGTGGAAGTATATAGAAGGTTAAATAATACTTAAAATCCCATTACTTAAAACGCACAAATATAGAATGTGGATTATTTTCAGACTTCCATAAAAATCCATAAAGTATGAATATGGGACATTCAAAAACATTAAACTAAGAGTGGCATACTATTAGTAATTAATATGATATTGTCCTTAGTAAATTAGAATTTAATAACAAATAATTGTAAATTAGATTAATGAATAATTAAGCTAATTATAATATTAATGAAAATCTCCAACTTACATATAAAATATCAAATCAACATCCACATAAAATACATAACAAAAAAATAGTAATAATACAAGAGCCCCGCTTTTTTTTTTTTTTTTTTTTTTTTTTATAAATAAATAATTAACCATTGCGTATTATCCAGACAACACCACCCTCCTCCGTACTCTAACATCTACCCACCCAACCAACCTATAATATTTTTTTTTATATTATTTTACAATTTTTAATTTTTTATAGATATTTTTTTATTTTATAATTTTTTTGTAATTTTGTTTACGCATGTGTTAATTTGTGTTTATAGATCATGTAAGAAAAGTACTAATTGTATATTAATGAATATATGAATTTTTTTGGAAAACCATGATTTAATGCATCATAAATTAGTTTTTTAATATTATTGTTAATTAGAGGAGAAGAACATAAACATTTTATTCTATATAAATGATTAAGTATTATATTACGAAATACAGAATGATGTAGACAAGATTTAAAATTTGTAAATGTATTAACTGTGAATTTAAATTCTTTACGTTTGTCATACAAATCTGTGATTGTTTTATTGTCTTGTATTGTAATTTTAAGATCTAAGAAGTTAATTGTATTGTTAGATAAAAGGTTTTCCGTTAATTCCAAATTAGTGGGATAATCAACTGGAAATCGAGTAATTGCAGATTGATCAGTTTCAATTAAAATGATGTCATCAATATAACGATATAAATGTAGATCATTATTAGTAAAATTGCGTTCATAATGAGATAAGTATAAGTCTGAGAGTAAACTGGAAGTACAACCGCCTTGTGGTATACCGACATGCTGTAAATATAAAGTATTATCTTGCAATATATAATTATTATAGATAATGAAGTTAGTTAAAGATTTAAAATATGCAATATCTATATAAGATGGTAATTCCAGTTTTTTATAATACTTTTTAAATAATGCATTTATAATTTTATGTAAATCTAATAGGTCTATATTATTAAAAAGATCTTTGAAGTCATATGTCGTTATATTACAAACAGAATGAAGATTTTTTAAAATCTTAACAAGTTGATAGCTATTTTTTATACAATGTGTATTATCATTGTTTGTAGTAAGTTCATATATTTGATTAAGAATTTTTAAGAGAAGTGTATTGGCTTTATTATTATATGTATTACAACCAATAGTAACAGTCCTAAATTTAATAGGAGTTTTATGAAATTTGGGAATAAGAACTAAATATGGATAATTAAAATTAGTAGATAAAATATTTAAAAGTTTATAATAACTTCGAATTTTACGATTATTTACAATAACATTTTCATTAGTTTTTTGAAAAGACTTATTAGAAGAAATAGAATTTGTAAGTAGTTGGTGATAATATGATTTACATATAATAGCATAATTGTTAGGAGATTTGTCTACATATGTAATAACGAAGTTTTTTTGTAATTTAGTAATTTGTTGGAAATAATGCTGTGTATTAATAGAAACCAAATCAGCAATATTATTTTTTAAAACCATAGTTAATTTTTCAATTACTAATATCTTCCATTGATTAAAATATTCAATAGGCTTATTATAAGAGATAGAAATTTTATAAATAAAAATATCAATATCATATGTAAACTGTTTGATAATAGATTTAACATTAAATTTAGATGGAAGTCTATATTTAGTACCATAACCCATTAGTTGTTTCAATTTAAAATCATGAACAATATCAAGATTTCCAGTGATTATATGTCCATGATCATAGTTTATGTATTTTTTTAGAGTGGGGTCTTTGCAGTTACACGGAAAAGTACTTGCAGCAGATGTATTTTTTGAAAATGTATTATAGTTAAAAATTTTTCTCCCAATTGTATTCGGATATTTAAAGGTTTTTGATATATGAAGATTATTGATAGGAAAAAAACAATTTTTATCATTAATTATAGAATTGATATTAATTTTATTAAAAATGTGATTTGAAAAAGTAATTATCATTTGAGTATTCATGTTCTGAATTTTGTGTTTTTTTTGTATATTAATATTTAAAAGATTAACCCTACTCATAATAAGGTCAAAGTAAATATCAGAGAAATGTTTAGAGAAAGATTTACTTAGAAAGACATTTAAATGTTGTACCAGCTGTTTCTTTTTAATAGCAAAGATGTTTTTACGAATTAACAACCAGTTATAATTCTCTAAGTAATTTCGTTGAAGATCATTAATTTGTTTTGTGATAGATTTTTTGGAAACTACAACTGATGATGAACCCTTTCCGCGTTTATTACGTGTTGTTTTAGCATTTAAATTATGATTAAGAGTAGGATAAATTGGAGAATAATCAATATTGTTATTTATAGATGTGAAGACTTTGACAGGTCTGTTAAATACTTCACTGTTAAGTCCATAAGGATATACTGTGTTATAATATTTCATATATGATGATTCCATATAAAGACGTTCTGATTTATTTTTTAGAATTTGAAGGATTTCAATTGTAGTATTTTTAAATAGATGTTTATGAAAATGTTGAATTTCAGCTGTAGATTGTATATTTTTTGCTTTGTTATTATTAGAGTCTGATCGATGATGATTGATTCGTTTATGAATTGGACCTGATGTTTCACCAATATATTTCATATTACATAAGTTGCACTTTATACTATAAATAACATTAAATGCTTTACAAAAACTTGAATAGTTAGGATCTGAGACAATTTGTGTCTGAGCAGCGTATGGACATGTCTTGCACCGAGAATCATAGCACTTACGAAAAAATAAAGGACGAGGGGGAGAGTATAAATGGTCGCTGGATGACGATCCAGGAACAACCCGATTATTATTCCTGTACCGAGCACTACACTGCATAGATGCTAAGTGTATCTTGCCAGTATCGAGATGTTTACTAAGAACTGCCATATAAAAATTATGTATGGAAAGTGCAATAATTGCCATAAAAATAAGAAATTTTAATAATAAAAATTAATAATTTAATTAAATTAGCCTTGATTAAATAATAAAACTTGAGTATGAAAAAATATATATATACAATATTTACAATCATAGAAGCAGAACGCAGAAACAATCTTCAAATTATCCAAAACCAAATTATGATAACAACCCAAATAACGTAGATGAATAATATCAAGCAACCACTAGACTATTTTATAACAAATAAGTCTAAAAAGATCCGCATAACATCCAAATCCTAGAACAACTATAACCATGCAAAGACAACCAAAACGCTTACCCAACTAACTACTCAGATCAAAGTAATATGAATTTAAACTAAAGCAAATTAACATTAAATCATTGAATAGAAATAATTATTGCTACCATATTAATGTATATATAAAATGATTATCTCTACAGAATTATGTAAAGCTATAGCACAAATAGAAAATATATAGGACAATATCATACACTAACTACAAGAAAATTCAGATAAAATCATAGCTAGAAAATTAAAAAACATTAAATAAATCGTTGCAATGATAGGAATGAAAAAATTAATGGAATCCTAAAATAGGTATCAGATAACTACATGGTAGAAATCTTATTGATAATACACATAGATTGTGCGCTAATTGCAGCAATGATCTAAGCGTATAATATTTAAAAGATTGCTAAATAATTTAGCGACCTGGGAATATATAAATATATATATAAGATACCTTAAGGAAAAAATACATCAAAATGAATTGTTGACATTCAATATGAAAAGATATTTAAAATATCGTAAAAATATCGTAAAAAGCATACGTTCATAATAACTTGCGCAAATGCATCATAGTAATTTGAATGCTAATATATTACCATTAATTAAACATAACCTGCCACCGTCAATTATTATGAATTAAAGCTGTAAGTATTAAAAAAAAAAAAAATATTATAAGAATTATTATGGAAGAAAAAAGTGGACACCGACAAAAATTGAAAAGCTTATACATTGAATTACGTTATCGAGGGCACAGAATTCAATGATATAAGCAAAATGGTTGTTTTCTGTGGGAGAAATAAGCTAAAGCTAAAATTAATTTTCCCCTGTGCCCGAACAACCACTAAAATCAAGTGAATTGATTAAAAATGAAAGCAGAATAGAAACAAATAATATGAAATGGAAGAATCAATAAAACGTATTTAAATATTTATAGGATATAAAATAGAAATAATAAACACCATACCGATTAATATTTCAGTATTTTACAAAAATCCATGTGCACATGTCTTCCAGTATATCAAAAAGATTAAGGTGAATAAAACAGTTAAGAAATCGCAGTAAATGATACCAAAGGATGCAGTTAATACATTTTGAAATAATATTTGAAATACCTTGTAAAACAAATTTAATCTAATATAAAATATATAGAAATTAATTACATTATTTAAAATGCACTATAAAATTAATAGATAACAGTTTAACAATATCGTCAAAATTTAGCTAAAAATACACCCTGGTGTATAAAATATAACTAAAATGGAGCTAGAAAAATTAAAAATATGAGCAATATGAAAGATACAATTTTAGTGCTGCCATCTATTAATAATTATATTAAACATCAATCGCAAGATAAAAATTTGCAAGCTTTTGAATGTAAATAACTGTTTAAACAGCAAAACCAAACAAATCCTTATATAGAGAATTATAGAACAACCACTAAAATCAAGTGAATTGATTAAAAATGAAAGCAGAATAGAAACAAATAATATGAAATGGAAGAATCAATAAAACGTATTTAAATATTTATAGGATATAAAATAGAAATAATAAACACCATACCGATTAATATTTCAGTATTTTACAAAAATCCATGTGCACATGTCTTCCAGTATATCAAAAAGATTAAGGTGAATAAAACAGTTAAGAAATCACAGTAAATGATACCATAGGATGCAGTTAATACATTTTGAAATAATATTTGAAATACCTTGTAAAACAAATTTAATCTAATATAAAATATATAGAAATTAATTACATTATTTAAAATGCACTATTAAATTAATAGATAACAGTTTAACAATATCGTCAAAATTTAGCTAAAAATACACCCTGGTGTATAAAATATAACTAAAATGGAGCTAGAAAAATTAAAAATAAGAGCAATATGAAAGGTACAATTTTAGTGCTGCCATCTATTAATAATTATATTAAACAACTATCGCAAGATAAAAATTTGCAAGCTTTTGAATGTAAATAACTGTTTAAACAGCAAAACCAAACAAATCCTTATATATAGAGAATTATAAACCTAATATAAATCACACAAAGTATTTAAAACTATTGTTAATAAAATTTAAAAGCATACAATATGTTCTATTAGCTAAATTATTTAAACTAAACTAAGAGTTTAAATAATGTTAGAACCTTGATAATATATAGCATATATCTATATGCTATAAAACAAAATAAATTCAGTAATAATTAATATAAATAATTATTAAAAATTATCTAAAAATTATTTTTTAATGAATTATATATAAGATATTTATAAAATGAACAGGAAATATCAAACATGTGGAAGTATATAGAAGGTTAAATAATACTTAAAATCCCATTACTTAAAACGCACAAATATAGAATGTGGATTATTTTCAGACATCCATAAAAATCCATAAAGTATGAATATGGGACATTCAAAAACATTAAACTAAGAGTGGCATACTATTAGTAATTAATATGATATTGTCCTTAGTAAATTAGAATTTAATAACAAATAATTGTAAATTAGATTAATGAATAATTAAGCTAATTATAATATTAATGAAAATCTCCAACTTACATATAAAATATCAAATCAACATCCACATAAAATACATAACAAAAAAAAAGTAATAATACAAGAGCCCCGCTTTTTTTTTTTTTTTTTTTTTTTTTTTTTTTTTTTATAAATAAATAATTAACCATTGCGCATTATCCAGACAACACCACCCTCCTCCGTACTCTAACATCTACCCACCCAACCAACCTATATATATATATATATATATATATGACATTATTTTATTTGATACTGATCATTCTGCAATTACTCAATTTCCAGTAGATTATCCCACTAATTTGGAATTAACGGAAAACCTTTTATCTAACAATACAATTAACTTCTTAGATCTTAAAATTACAATAAAAGACAACAAAACAATCACAGATTTATATGACAAACGTAAAGAATTTAAATTCAAAGTTAATACATTTACAAATTTTAAATCTTGTCTACATCATTCTGTATTTCGAAATATAATACTTAATCATTTATATAGAATAAAATGTTTATGTTCTTCTCTCTAATTGACAATAATATTAAAAAACTAATTTGTGATGCATTAAATCATGGTTTTCCAAAAAAAATCATATATTCATTAATATACAATTAGTATTTTTCTTACATGATCTTTTAAAACAAATTAACACATGCGTAAACAAAATTACAAAAAAAATATAAAATAAAAAAATATCTATAAAAAATTAAAAATTGTAAAATAATATAAAAAATTATTATAGGTTGGATGGGTGGGTAGATGTTAGAGTACGGAGGAGGGTGGTGTTGTCTGGATAATACGCAATGGTTAATTTAAAAAAAATGGGGGCTTTTGTATTATTACTATATTTTTTATACGTATTTTATAAGGATGCTGATTTGATATTTTATATGTAATTGGTGAATTTCATTAATAATGAGCTTATTATTGTTTAATCTTATTTACAATCATTTGTTATAAATTTTAATTTAATAAGGACAATATCATATTAATTACTAATAGTATGCCATTTTTATAGTGATTAATATACATATAAGTATATTTAATATAAATAAAGTTTTATATATGTATTAAAATTGGGTAATTATTTTTATTATTATTCCTCTATTCTTATTAATATTTTAATATTTATCTATTTTCACTTTGTGTTATAAAATTTATTATCGGTTAAATGTTTTTGAATGTCCCACATTCATACTTTTAGGATTTTTATGGATGTATGAAAATAATCCACACACTATATTTGTGCTTTTTAGGTAATCGGAATTTAAGTATCTGTTTACCTTCTTTATACTCCCATATGTTTTTTATTTCCTGTCCATTTTATAATTATCTTATATATAATAGTTTTTATTAAAGATTTTTATATTTTTAATAATTTTTTATATTAATTATTAATGAATTTATTTTGTTTTATAGCATATAGCTATATGCTATATATTATCGATGTTCTAGAATTATTTAAATTCTTAGTGTAGTTTAAATAAGTTAGCTATAGAATATTTTGTATGCTTTTTAAATTTTATTAACAATAGTTTTTTTTAAAAAATACATTGTGTGGTTTATATTCGGTTTATAATTATCTATATATAAGGATTTGTTTGGTTTTGCTGTTAATAAAACAATTGTTACTTTTAAATGCTTACAACTGTTTATCTTGTGACAATTGAATCATAAAAGTAATACTAGATGGCAGCACCAAAATTTGTATTTTTTCGATAAGTTCTAAATTGTACTTTTTCCAGCTACATTTCAGTTATAATTTACTAAACCAGGGGGACTTTTTAGCTAAATTTTGACGATATTGTTAAACAGTTTTTAATTTATTTAATAGTGCATTTTAAATATGTAATTACTTTCTATTTATTTTATTTTATATTATATTAGAAGTTATTTAACATTTATTTCAAAATGTATTAACTGCATCCTATGGTATCAATTACTGTGATTTCTTAACTGTTTTATTCACCTTAATCTTTACGATATTTTGGGTGCCATGTGCTTGTGGATTTATTCTAAAATATTGAAATATTAATCGGTATGGTGTTTATTATTTCTATTTTATATCCTATAAATATTTAAATCGGTTTATTGCTTTTTCCATTTCATATTATTTGTTTCTATTCTCTTTTCATTTTTAATCAATTCACTTGATTTTAATGGTTGTTTGGGTACAGGGGAAAATAACTTTTAGCTTTAGCTTATTTTTCGCACAGAAAACAATCATTTTGCTTATATCATTGAATTTTGTGCCCTTGACAACGTAATTCAATATATAAGCATTTCCATTATTTGTCGCTGTCCACTTTCTTATTTTTCTTCCATAATAATTCTTATAATAAATTAAAAAAAAAAAATTATACTTACAGCTTTAATTCATAATATTACGGTTTTTGATGGTGGTAGGTTATGTTTAATTAATGCTTATATATATATATATATATATATATATATATATATTGTTTTTAATGTAAATGGGTTATTTCTTAATGGTGTCTGTACGCGATGAAGATAAATCTAAAAAAATTCTGCTTGAAAATTATTTTAAATGCCATAATAAATCCGTCAACTAAGATACAGTTTTCAAACAAACTGTATTTGAAAATAGATATTTCCCCATATATCACGGTGTAAAAACTGAAAATGTGCGATGTTTAGAAATTTTATAGAATTGCAGTAGCAAAAACACCAAAACCGAAATTTCATCGTTAAGTGTTACCATTAGCAAAATGACTTCATCGTCACACACATGTTTGTTTGTCTTTTATAATACAGACTAGCGTAAAAGGCCGTCCTAGGACATTGCCTAGAAATCGTTTCTACTTAAAATTTGAAATAACTGATAAAAATTATTCATGTGCTATTTATCAACAATACGGAAACCTGATCTGAACCGTTCAGTTTAGTTCATAATTTATCCATGGTCCTCTGCGGATTTTAACAGGAAATTTTTAATGTCTTGTAAATAAGATGCCAAAAAGATTAGAAATTACAGCCTTAATTAGTAAATTGAAACATATATAAATTGAAGGCAATATTAGTAAAAAAAGTCCTTCCGGCCAGTGCCGGGAGGAAGAAGTAGCTTTCGTATTCCTTATTTTAAAAAAGCCAACTTATATTATTCAAACACACGAAGCTCAATTTAGAGAAAACCGAATATAGGAGATTCAATACTAATTTTTATCAATACAAGATCATTATGAATGAGAATTTCGCGAAATTAGTCAGGTTCATCCAACCTGCTTTTATTTAAATTAACTTATATTTGGCCGCCAAATTCGGCGATTTCTTAAAGTGCCTGCCATTTTAAGACAACATGGTGGATGGGGCTAACCAGTGAACTTGGTCGAGACCTTAGTAATTGCTGTGCACATGCTCACTCACATCGGAATCGATTGATATATACGAGTGCTGTCGCAGGCAAAAAATCAGATTTTTCAAAATATCACCCACATTAGATATTGAAATTGCTATATATGAGCCAATTTTTAAGATAAAGACAAACAAAAAATGCTCCTGAATCCTTATATCAAGGTCAAATACTTAAGAAAGAAACCTTTTTCAATTTCTAATTTTTTTGCACCTCACTTTAAATATAATTTTTTTAATTTAATGGCCGCCATTTTGAAACAAGATGGCTGATGAAGCTGGCCAGCGAACTTGGTCGAAGTATTGATGTACACTATCCACATGCCTTCTTACATCGAAATAGGCGAATACGTGTGTTATCGCGTGACAAATACAAGATCGTTTCAAAATGTTAGTCATGCTAGAAATTCAAAGTGCGATACTTCAACCATTTTTTAAGATATAAACAAGACAACAAATTTTCAGAAACAAAAACTACACCGGAATCTTTGTATCAAGGTCAAACACATAAGAAAAAAATATTTTTTCAATTTTCAATTTTTTGGTACCACATTTCAAATTAAAATTTTTCTTAAAAATTTAAATGGCCGCCATTTTTAAACAAGATGGCGGATGAAGCTGGCCAACGAACTCGGTCGAGACATTGGTATGTACTACGTATAAACGAAGTTACATCCAAGTAGGTTCATAAATACTCCTTTTATCGCGTGACAAAATTCAGGACGTTTCAAAATATCAGCCACGCTAGAAATTCAAAATGCTATAACTCGGCCATTTTTTAAGATATAGACGAAACAAAAACTGTTCCGGAATCTTTGTATAAAGGTCAAATACATAAGAAAAAAATATTTTTCCATTTTCAATGTTTTGGTACCACATTTCAAATTTAAAATTTTTTTTTAAATTTTAAATGGCCGCCATTTTGAAACAAAATGGCGGATGAAGCTGGACAACGAACTCGGTCGAGACATTGGTATGTATTATGTACACACCGAATTACATTCAAATCGGTTCATAAATACGAGAGTTACAGTGTGACATAGGTCAGATATATATATATATATGTATATATATATATATATATATATATATATATATATATGTATGTCAATTTTGAACGGGGGGTGGTTTCGTGGTCTGGGGGTCATGATCGATGAAAATATACCAAAATTTTTTGAAATCGCTTTCCTCCGAACGGCTGCAATAGCTTTTTGTAATGAAAGCTACCTAATATATTTTATTGAATGTGACATAAAAAATGTTTACTTATTATTAATCGACAATAAGGAAAAGTTACCTGAAACGTTAAGTTCAATGCTTGTTTAACCCTTTATATACTGAATTTTGAATTCATGAAAATTTTAGCTTCTAAAGCATTTTCCGTGAATCTTTAAAACTATGTTAGAAGATTTACGTAATCATTTAATAAATTTTAGAATGATTTTAGAAGGTTGGTTGGTTGGTTGTATGGGGTTTTATGGCGCAAAATCCCTTAAGGGACATGCTGCGAAAGGATTTTAGAAGGATTGAAGGATTTAGAAGAATTAATTAAATTTAAATTTATAGGGATTTTGTTCTATATTTATAGCCCATTCAAACTTTTATTTTACAATTTTTCTTAGTATTTTGTATAATTAGGAAATGTACAAATATAATGTTCTTACAATAGAAATATAGAAATATTTCCGAATTGAAAAATCCCCCCCCCCCCCCCCCAACGCCAAGAAAGCTGAAAAGATGTAAAGGCAATAGACATCATCCTTTTAAAAATATTTTTGTTTTGTGTAACCAATAACGCTTTTGCAATAAGATAAACTAATGCTACTACGACTCATTCTAAACTGTATTCCTACTAAACAATGTATTAAATGAATTTTATAACAATTTATTTTTATGCTTCTTGTAATTACCGCCAGCAGATAAAGGGTTAAACCATGAGCTTCTGGAGTTTTAACGCAATTTTTCAATCTTATGTAAATAAGACGACAGAACAAAGAAGAAATTACAGATCTTTCTTAATTAGTAAAAGGAAACAGATATAAATGTACTTTTAACTTGTGTTTTATTTTGAAGTCTTAATTTTGTACGGTATATTAACTGAAAACATACGCGGAACTATTTATGTTGTTTTAAGTGCAAACGCAGTACTGTTCCGTAATCAAACAGGTTGGTTAAAAAATCATAATATGTCAGTAAATTGAAATATAGTTTTCAAACATATTACATTTAAAAGTACATACTCCCCACCCCTATTCAACGTAGCAAAATTTAAAAAATATAGGATGTTGTGGCCAAATTAAGTTTACAAAAAATATGGAAATGGATTCATTATTCATCAAATCAATTAATATTACCGAAATAAATCATACATAGACACCCGCAGCAAACATACAAAGAACGAAATATATATCCTTTTCCATTTCAAAAATTAATGCACACAAAATAGAGCTGAATTGTCTAAAAGTTATTTTCTAAAACAAAAAACAAAGACAAATTTCGTTGGTTCATAGACGAATGATCTCAAAGACCTTTTTCCGATTTTTGTTTGTTTGCGTTAGCAAAATTAAACACGGTAAATTTATTTCAACTATTAAAATACACAAAGTTTAAAAAGTCAGACAACAGGATGTTAAAATCATGGCATACGTAATAAGAGAAAAAGCATTCACATTTGCATTTAATGTCTGAAGCCATCCATCAGCGGAAGCTGCAACTCTGCACCAAAGTTGAAGTCTGACAATGTGGCCAACTGATGTGTTTTATTGAACGCAGATTGGCGAAAATTTAATTTCATTATTGTAACCTGGTTTTTCAGTTGATTAAATAAGAAATCGCAAAATAAAATATTTGTTATTTTAAGTTTGCAACGTATTTTAGTGGTTATTTGTTAACTATTATACGTTAACAATTTACTGTAAACTATGAAAAACAAATTAAAAGTTTTTTATAACAGGAAATAAATGTTGTTTTTTTCAGTTATTTGTGGAAGTTATTGTTCTTAATTTACACATGCAAAAAATAAAATCTGCTTTTCGCAAGATAAAAAAAAAAAAAAACAAAAAAAAAACTGTAATTTAATAGATTACAACGACCATTTAGATTTTTTGTTGTTGTTGTTGTTGTTGCTGTTGAAGCAGTCCGAATCATCCACAGATTGCGACAAATTACCTACGTTGAGCTCAATTTTTCCCGGTTAGAATCGACCGATTGTAAAACGCCGTGGCTAGTGGATTGGAGCCCCTCGAGACATGGCCTTTTACTATCAATCGATTAAACATTAGATTGTTTTCTTTTTTGCGTTCGTCTTTTATTCTGTAATCGATTTTCATGACCTACATAATCAGTTGAAGCCCTCGATTTTGATGGCCTACACAATGAGTTGAAGACCTCGATTTTTGCTTTGCAAGACGATTTTCATTTCGGCTTCGCTCTTTGGCTTTGGATTTTTCCATATCTGATAATTTGCGCCTACACATTTTGTAACTTTTTCAATTTTTATCGGTTTTATGCCTTTCGATTACCTATTCAAACAATTTTTAACGATTTTATGAATTTCTATTACCTATTCAAATAAAAATTCTTCTAAAAGTAAAGAACATCGTTGAATTTCGTTAAAAAGAAATTAAATGCCTGCATCATTTGGCCCCATCCTCGACCGAAAACAACAACCATTTCCAAATGGTTAAAAAAAGTACATATATGTTAGCCGAGTGCAAGTGATAAATCGACAAATATTGTTCCTATTGTTATCATTCGCATAGGACTAACATTATTTTTATTTTAAATATAAGCCACTCAATTTATTTTAAATACATAACTTTCATTTAAAATACATATATTCTATACATTTAAATACACGCATTTCACTCATTTCAATTAAAATACGCAACAAAAAGAAAATAAAAAATATTCTGGAAATATGCAAACATTTTTTAATAGATCATTGACCTCATAGTCTTGTTACATTTGAAGCCCCTACCACATTGTTGACAAAATCACTATTCTTTGTTGCCATCTTGGCGACATATCCAGAGCATAGAGCTTTAGTCTGTAATGAGGAGTTCAGGAAATTTAAAATCAGTAATTTGTTAATGCATTATTAAAATGTTACAATCTATCGAAAAGTATTCTTATAAATAGTATAAAATTCAAGGTTATAAGTAACTGTTAATTTGAACATAACGATTAATCTTCCACATACTTCGATCACCGATGAGGAAAAACAAATGTGATCCTTTATCTTTGCACATTATAATTCTAAACAAAGATCATGCTACTATTTCGCTGAATCTTGTGTTTCGTGGTTTCTGGTGAACCCAACTACGCTTTTTCATAAACATTACGTACATCACAGTTAATATATTCAATTGCCGAAAGTTATTTTTTTAATTATTTTTTTAAATGGATCTCAAAAATGAATGATTCACTACGTAGCTTATTGTTTAAGTTGTTTGTTTTAAACACAATTTCTGAAATGTTAATTGCGCAAATAATCGTTGCTGTTTTGTAAGTGTTGAATGTTTTATGGAAGAACATGTTAAACAGAGGTCGTTTGAGGTAGGTGGCATTTGTATTTATGTGAGATAGATTTTCTCATACACATCTCAAATCAAAATCAAGACTAAGATGTCTCTATCTTATCACCGACTGGTAAGATGCATGGGTTCGCACCGGCATGGTTTCCGACACTTTCCTACATTTGAATTTTATTAAAAGTAATATAAGTTTTCTCATAAATATCTCGAATCGAAATCAAGACTAACGTGGCTCCATTTTACCGCCGACTTGTAAGATGCATGGGTTCACCCCGGAATGGTTACCGACACTACACTTGGAATGGTTGCAATTAATCTTATTTAAATAGACAATTATAGAAATTAGCTTTAATGAATTTTCTAATGTATGTAATTATTTTCATATTGAAAACTTAGATTTTATTTATTTTTATTTTTTATTTATTTTTTTTTTGTAATTGTAAAACTAAAGTTTAGGTGAAAGAATAGTAAAACTACTGTGATTATACCTTATTATTTTAATTTATTAATTATTATTTTATTATTAGCTATAGCTATTTTAAGAGCTTTTTAATGAAACAGAATCTCACAGATTACGTTTTGAAACTATCAATTTATTTGTTAAAATATAACAACTTTAAAATTTATATTTTGACGAGAAAGAAATTTCAAGGCTTAATCATTATTTAAAGAAATAGTAACTTTCATAAATATGTTTACATTTTTTTTTTATTTAAAGCTTAAAAATTTGATTTTTATACAATATCAGTTAGAGAAAGAATTTAAATACATTAATTTTTATATACACAAACGTTTTCAGATTTAATTATACAAGTATTTTTAAAAAAATAGTAATATTTAGATGGAAAAACTTTAATCTAAGAAAAATGGTAAGTACGTTCATAAAAATGTAGTAAAAAGAATATTTTTAATAATTAAACTGAAACACGAGTACAAAAATGTCTACATAAAACGCAAAAGTTTCCCTTCTAAAAATGAATTGATAGTTTAATGACTACGATAAATGTACTATTAAATTTGGCGGCTTATCCGGAGCAAAAAAAATATGGGAACAATCCCATAAAAAAAAGACCTGACGTTAATAGATGTGAACTGCATTTTGAAGTGCATTGCACTTAATATATCGATCACAGAAAATTAAGCTTTAGGCATTATCTTCAACATGAAATTTCAACCAGTGATTACTTTCTATCTGTTTAGTAATTTTTCTTATATTTATAGTAGGGGATACAACCCGGTTCTCCGGGTTACAGTGCAATAGGGAAGACTACTTTTTTAATATTAATGTACTGTAATCCCTTAACATTTTCGGATTTAACATTCTCGATTTTTAATTATTCGCGAAATGTAAAATTAAGAACATTTCAATATTCTCGAATACTTAACTTGGTTATTCCCGAATTTAGTTTTATAAAGAATATTTTTTGCAAAATAACCTCGCTTTGTTTTCATTGCATCTGAAATATTTTCTGCAAAAATTGTCAAGGAAATTTTAAAACTTCAAAAACTACTTGTTGAGAAAATAATAGAATGCAATCCGTCACTGGTGAAGAGTCTTACATTTCAAAGTGAAATCCGTGCTGCAACTTTTCCTTATGTGGAAATTCATAAACAAAAATTCTGTTCTTCCAAACCATAGCATAGCACCTTTTCAGTCTTCAACTAGGAAATAAACTTTGCGCAATATGTTTATAATTATTAAAATTTATTTACAGCATGTACTTTTTAACGCTTAATAAAAATACTTTACGTTTCAATATATTTTTCCATTTTAAAAAAAATCATAAAACCTAACCTCCTTTTATGCAAGGGAAGATAGTCTCAACATTCGCGATTTTCACATTCGCGGAGAATGCCGCGAACTTCACACTAGCGAATGTTACGAGATTACTGTATACATATGTACTGTATATATATACTGTACTGTATATGTATACTGTATATATATATATATATATATATATATATATATATATTATATATATATTTCCCCCTTAAAAACACCAAAAAGCATTTTTATTTGAAAAACATCAATTTTTCAATCAAATAAATTTGTGAAATTTATTAAAAGCGATACATACGTATGAGTTAAGAACCAAAGAAATCACCAACTATCTCGCTACTTTCAGCAATTCTTATTAATGCTGGTCATTTCAGTGGTTTAAGAGCGTAGTTCGATTGCATGTCTGTTTTATTTTTATTATTTTATTTATGAAGTTTTAACTTCGTTACGGTATATAAACAAATGCTTAACTCTTTATATTAACTTAAGTGTAAAATAATTTATCTTTCATGATCTTTGATAATACGCTTCACGCCGGGGATATACACGCGGTAGATAGGCTTGATACTAATTATGCTTATTATACTAATTATGCTTGAATACTACTTTAAAAGCCAAAATAAATAAGCAAATTGCGATGCCGTTTTGTAAGTACTTATTTTTCTCTATTCGACGGTTTCTAAAAATTGAAAACGTCCGACGTGTAGAAGATTAAAAAATTACAGAAGTTGCAAAATTTAATCGTCTGCTGTTGCCAACATCAAAATGACGTCTACATTACGGACGGACGCGTTGATATACAAAAATTGTTTATCTATACTAATATTATAAAGAGGTAAAAATTGTTTATTTGTAGGAGGTAAGCTCTGGAACTGCCGAACCGATTCCAAAAGTAATGGTATCAAAATGATGGTGTTAGTCCAACTTAGAATATAGGCTATATCTTATGTGCGTACCACTGGCCAAAAGGGGGTGCAGTAGCAAAAAACGTTCTAAAAATGCGATTTTTGTGTTACTGGAGGGTCTAGAAACATGCAATTTGGAATGGTAGTTACTTACAAAATACTAAAAATACTAATCATCTCTAAGGACATTTCTTAAAAAAATCGAAATTAAAAAGGGGTAAAAATGCGCGAAAAGCATTCTAAAAAACGTTCTAAATGGCGATTTTTACGTAATCTCAAGAAGTACCAAACCGATTTTCAAAAAATAGTATCAAAATGATGGTGACAACACTTGCTCCAAAATAGGCTACATTGTATGTCGGTGCCAGTACCCCTAAAGGGGGTGCAGGAGAAAACAAAGGTTCGAAATTGCGATTTTTGTGTTACTGAAGGGCCTAGATACATGGGATTTGGCATGGTAGTTACTTATTAGATATAAATGATCTCAAGAACATTTCTTAAAAAATTCGAAATTTAAAAGGGGTGAAAATGCGCAAAAGGGCGTTCTAAAAAACGTTCGAAATGGCGATTTTTGCTAAATCTGAAGAAGTACCAAACCGATTTCAAAAATAATGGTGTCAAAATGATGGTGATAACGCTTGCTCCAACATAGGCTACATTTTATGTCTGTGCCATTACCCCTAAAGGGGGGTGCAGGAGCAGAAAAACGTTCGAAATTGAGATTTTTGTGTTACTGAAGAACCAGATACAGGGAATTTGGCATGGTTGTTAAGTTACTTATTAGATATAAATCGTCCTCCAAGAATATTTCTTAAAAAATTCGAAAATTAAAAGGGGTGAAAATGCGCAAAAATCATTCTAAATAACGTTCTAAATGGCGATTTTTACGCAATCTCAAGAAGTACCACACCCATTTCAAAAATAATGGTGTCAAAAACATGGTGACAACACTTGCTCCAACATAGGCTACATTTTATGTCGGTGTCATTACCCACAAAGGGGGTGCAGGAGCAAAAAATGTTCGAAAATGCAATTTTTGTGTTACTGAAGGACCTGGAAACAAAAAATTTGGAATGGTAGTTACTTATAAGATATAAATGATCTCTAAGAACATTTCTTAAAAAATTCGGAATTTAAAAGGGGTGAAAATGCGCGAAAAGTGTTCTAAATGTCGATTTCTACGCAATCTCAGAAAGTACACAACCGATTTCAAAAGTAATGGTTGGAAATACATGATGACAACCCTTGCTCCAATATAGGATCTACTTTATGTCGGCGTCAATACCACCTTGCGGTTGAATTTTAAAAACTTTCTAAATTGTGATTTTTGTGTTACTGAAGGGCTAGCAACTTGAAATCTGGCATTATAATTACTTATGAGATGTAAATACTCTCTGAGAAGAGTTCCTTAAAAATTTGAAATTTAAATGGGGTGAAAATAAACGAAAAGCTTTCTGAAAACGTTCTAAATAGCGATTTCTACGGAATCTCAGGAAATATAAACCGATTTAAAAAGTAATGGTTTCAAATTGATGGTGACAGACCTCGCTCCAACATAGCCTATATTTCACTTTGTTGTCACTACCACCTGGGAGTTACAGGAGCAAAACATGTTCAAAATTGTGTTTTTTGTGTTAAAGAGGGGGTCTAACATTTTAAATTTGGAATGGTAATTACTTCAAAGATGCAAATGCTTTCTAAGAATAGTCGAAAGAAAATTCCAAATTTAAAAGGATGAAGTGAGAGAAAAGCGTTCTATAAGCATTCTAAATTACGATTTTCATATAATCGTATGAAATACGAAACCTATTTCAAACATAATGGTTGCAAATTGATGGTAATAGAACCTGCTCAAACACAAGCTATATTTTACGTCGGTGACACAACCCCTAGAGGGTTGCAGGAGCAAAAGACTTTCTAAATTGCGATTTCTGCGGTACTGAAAAGGCTAGAAACTTTCAATATACAGGGTGTCCGGTCTCAACGGCGTCCAATGGCTAATTCCTAAACCGTTAGTCATAGACATATAGTTCCAATTACAAAAATGTTTTAAATCAGGTAAAGAAATATTTTAAAAGCGATTTGGGTCAATAAAAACATTTCTTAAAAAATTACGAAATTTAAATTTTTATACGGTCCCCCGGTCCTATAAGTTATATTTAGTGAAATTTTCCTTTTACACTGACAAGTAATACACAAAAAGTCCCGTTATTCTACGATTAAAATTGACCGAGTAATAGCTGTTTAAAGTTGGAGGATATTTTTTGCTGCAAATTGGGGGTCATTCACAAATTTAGTCGAAATATAATTTCGTCAGATATAAAAAATGTTTGGGAGTAAAATTAACATTGCAATATAAATTTGAAATCTTTAATCATTCTGGCATATTAATGGAAAATATACAATTTGTAATAAACATTTAAGAAGAAAGAAAAAACAGAATTTTTGTTAAATAAAATGATTCTAAATTAACAGCCTCAATTCTTTACAAAATGATACGTATTTTAAAATATTATTAGATTTCACAAGCCTGCAAAAGTTGGGTTATGTCATGTTTTTTAGCTTTTGATAATTGATTCTTATATAATCTGTACCGCTGAATCCGAAATTGGCCTTCATTTTTAACCTTCATATCAGGATTTTTCGCAAATTGCAAATTTCAAAGTTAAGAAGTTCAATGTTAAAATTGAATTTCCTCCCCATCTCATCGGACCACTAAGCTGTTTAGCTGTAAGTATCCCAGGATAAGCAAAAATATCGAATAAATGTTTTAATAAAATAAAATAAAATAAAAAATGTTTTACATATGTTTTATAGTATGAGATTTTCGCTATATTTTAACTTACACATTTGCGGTTTGCAAAAAATTCTAACGTGATGGTTAAAAATGAAGGTCATTTTCAGATTCAGTGCTAAAAAGTGCGTAAAAATCAATTATCAAAAAGTTAAAAAACACAACCATCTCCTCTACTTTATAGTATTCGATTTTTGTTATTCTTTAATTTTGAAAATTTATGATTTGCGAAATATCCTGACATGATGGTTAAAAATTAAGGTAATTTTCGGATTCAGTGCTAAAAAATACATAAAATTAAAAAAAACCAACAATCGCAGTCTTGTATTATCTAATGTAAAACTTTTTCTTAAACTCCTTGGCGGAAATCTATCCGAAATTTTTTATGTTATCCAGTAAAATAATTATAAATGGTAACCACCGAAAATCTTAATAATATTAGATTGTTATCGGATTTGCGCCAGTATGTAAAATGCAATCTCGATCGGATATTTAAAAGTGGGTTAAAGTTCGAGTACAAATTTTGAACTGGAAAACCATACATACGATTGTTGAAGTAACATAAAAACTTATAAAAAAACATAATTTTTGTTAAAAGAAATCATAAGAGAAATAGTCTCAAATCCTGACAAAATAAAACATATGTTTTTTTAGCCAATTTGAGACTTAATCATAATACTTGTAGGGTTTTTTTCCAAAGCGCAGATACACATGAAGTAAGATCTTCGAATACTTTAAACACTTGGTATATGATACCTCAAAGCCAAGCCGAACTCATTTGTTTTCACAGTAGAAAAGTGGCATAAGTCATGCATTTTTAAAGTTTCATAACTCGCTCAATTTTAGCGTTATATGAATGGGACTTTTTTTGTCTTACTTGTCAGTGTAATAGGAAAAAAATACTAAGTATAACTTATAGGACCGGGGGACCGTATAAAAATTTAAATTTCGTAATTTTTTAAGAAATGTTTTTATTGACGCAAATCGCTTTTAAAATGTTGCTTTACCTGATTTAAAACATATTTGTAATTGGAACTATATGTCTATGACTAACGGTTTAGGAATTAGCCATTGGACACCGTTGAGACCGGACACCCTGTATAGCGCGGTAGTTACTTATAAAATATAAATGTCCCCTAAGAACAGTCGAAAATAAATTCGAAATTAAAAAGGGATGAAGCAAAGGGAAGGAGAGAAAAGCATTCTAAAAGAGTCCTAAATTACGATTTCTATGGAATCTCAGGGAATAATAAACCTATTACAGAAGTTATTGGTTGCGAATCAAGAGTGATAGTCTCTGATCCTATATGGGCTATACGCGGTGTCACTACCACCAGGTTAGCAGGAACAACAAGAAAGCCTTTAAAAACAACTAAATTCCGTTTTCTATAGAATATTAGGAAATACCAACCGATTTCAAGGTTAATGTTCGCAAATTAATGGTGACAGACTCTGTTTCAACATCTTTCGAGACGTTCTATTTCAACTCTGTTTCGGCATTTTATGTTGATGCCACTAACACCAGACAGGTGGTAGACAGTTAGACAAGAAGCTTGGAATTTGCCATGATGGTTAATTTTAAGATGTAAATGTGTTAAGATGGTTTCTAAAAGATTCAAAACTTCAAATAAATACTGAAATGAGCATAAAAGTCTCAAAATACTTTCTAAATTATCATTTATTTGGAATTAGTTTTTGTTCTTCTTATTAATAAAAATCTCATTTCTGTCTATTGCACTTTTATAATGAAGTTTAGTCAAACTGTGGCTTAATTTGTAATTTTTGAATCAATCCAAATAGTGTTCTTCTAATAAAAAAATCATGAAAATACCATTTGGCATATTTCAACTATTACGCGAGCAAAGTCGTGGGGTTTGCTAGTCTTAAATATTTACAAATAATGTTCAGAATGTTTATATAGCATTACTTTTTCTTGTAAATAGTGGCAAAATTAAAATAAAATATGCGAGTAAATATGCAATAATTGTATCACAAATAGATTAAAAATGTAAATAAGATGTTTAGAAAAAGCCGTTTATGTTGGTTATATTTTTCGGCCTAAATTATAGCAGGTACGGAAAAAAATATTGATTGCATAATGTAAAAAACTTAACAAAAAACCAAAAACCTTAAGCATCCTCTTATTGCCACGATGAAATAAATCATACCAATTTTTGGAAATAATAATATATCCTCATATCATTACATAAAATATATCTTCAAGTATAATAAAATATATCCTTATATCATTAAATACAATTATTAAAAATTCCCTATAAAAGCAAATAATACAGAAATACATACAAAAATGCAACTAAACTGCAATTTGCTGTTTAGTTTGTAATTAAACGTACAACAATTACTGCTTCTTTAATTAATTTTGGATTCACATTCATGTTTTGTCATGTGTAGTGTAATGCACAATTACTCAATTTACTCCAAGCATAGAAGAACTGCATATTATCTTAAAATTAAATTACTGGTTCAGTAACTGTTCTGTTTATTATATTTTATATACTAATTTGTATTAGATTCTTACTTGTGATTGATGTACTGATATTTTAACGTGTAATTTAAGGAGATCCTCTGAAAAAACTGAAGCACTATCATTGGAATAAGGCACGATACATATATATATACACACACTATATGGCCGGTCATTAATGGTCATATAGTGTATATTATTATATACAATATACCATTTTTTTAGATCTATGTGGGTATATTCGAATTAATTTTTTCGAGATTGTAAAATATTTTTGTTTAGTATTTATCTTCCACTTTATTCATTAATCGACATTTTTTCATTCCGTTTGACACTAAATGTTTCAATGTTCAAAATGTTTCAAAATCATTTTTTCCCATTGGCCGTAATGTAACGGAAAACTTTTGACTGTCCCTGTAATTAAACTATACATCCGATTTCCATAAAATTTGAAATGACGCGACAAAATTTTGCAACAGTTATATATTTAAAATTTCAGACCATTCGGTTTGGTAGTTTTTGCTCTGTTATAGGTCTGCAGACGGACAGACTGAACGACGGCTATAGGTGCTACGTATTTATATAATTACGAACGCACCTAAAAAGGCAAAAAAAAATTATCAAAAAAAAATGTATTCAAAAATTTCGAATTTTTTGCCCCAATCGTTCATGATTGGGCCCCCTACCACCAACCCGTGTGCCAAATTTCGTAACCCTGCGTCCTGTGTTTTCCGAGTTTTCCAGGTTACATAGATACGCGCACGGATTTTAATAGGGTAGATTCTGGTACAAACATAATTATATTCATATGAATTTCTGAGGTACATTGAAACATGCTTTCTGTAAAATATGGCGTGCAAAACATTCATTATTCGTTTACGGGGTCACACAAAATAGTTCGTCTACTGCTGCTTAAAACTTTTCGCAGAATATTACAATTATGTTACACTATTTCAAATATGTTGAAATTGATACGGATTACTGAGATTTACTACAATATGCTTGCAGTAGAATATGATGCGTATTGCATTTATCGTTCATTTACAAGGGCACATAAATTTTTCAGATACAATACTATGTCCGAAATGCTGTGGGATGTTTGTTTAAAGTGTATTTTCAGTTACGGAATGCCTTTTTATGTTAATTAAATTTTTGCATACGACGTGACGTGCATAAAAAAATGTATAGACATATACAGGGCTACCCAAAATAATTCGTAAGAATTACTGTGAAAGAATGTGGATGGCTTAAAGGTGGTATTCAATTTGAGTTATGCAATTGCAAGGTCAATTGCATTTAGCATACTAAGAGATAAATCATATACAGTGCTATGCAAAAAAGTGGATACCTGGCCGCCTAGGAATTCCTGAAATTGTGGTTTTAGTAGTTTTAAACATGCTGCTGCCTGAAATAAATTTCAGCTTAATATGTGGCGTATATAAAAATCTGTATGTAATATACAGGGTTGTACAAAAGAATCCAAGTACGTTTCATTTGATCGGTAGAAATTGTTGCTGGTGAATTTTCAACTGTGTTTTGCGTTTTCTTGTTAAACTAAATTTTAGCATAATATGTAGTATCTGTACATATCTATATATCATATATAGAGATGCATGAAAGAATTTGAGTACTTTTTCAGCAATTGGCGGTAATTATTGAAATCTGATTTCCAAATATGTTATACGTTTTCTAATCGTTATTCGATAAGTAGCACGCATTATCCGATGTCTTCAACCTTATTTGCAAATAGGAAATGATGGGGGAAACGTAATCGTTCCTATTAAACGGAGATATGTCTTAAAGGGTCTTGTACCTTTTAAACGCGACGAAAATTAATGAAAAAATTCAAAGTTTGAATTAATCTATCTTCAAAACTTTTTTTATGTATAAACACGAAAATTTGAATATTGATTAAACCGATTGTGCTTTATAGTGTGCTACCATTAGAAATTTATTAGCCTTTTATAGAATTTGTGCATTGTTAAAATTAAAATCGGTTTTTTTTTATTCCGTAAGTCATTACGTGCATCATATCTTGAGAACGTATGTATGGTTTGTTATGAAATTTGCTATAGATACTAAGTAAATATGTGTGTTTAAAATGATCTACTTTTAACTATTTGCAGTTGTAATTTTTTTAGTTATGACTATTTGTATTCATTAAAAAAATGTAAAATTTGGATTATTTTTTTTACACAAATATTTTTCTTACATAGTTAATAAAGTAATTTTGATCTAAGAGTAGATCATTTAAAAAATAAGTATGTGCATATTATATACACCAAATTTCATAACAATCCATACATACGTTCTTAAAATATCATGCGCGCAATGGATTACGGAGTAAAAAAAAAAAAAGAACTGTTTTAATTTCAACAAGACACAAATTGTGTAACAAACTAGCCAGTTTCTTGTGGTATTATATTAAAAAGCATAATCTGTTTAATCAATAGTTTAAATTTCATGTTTATACATAAGTAATTAATGAAGATACACTAATTCAAACTTTCAATGATTTTGTGGATTTTCGACGAGATTAGAAGTAGCAGACCCCTTAAACTGAGCCGCCTTAACGAGAATCTTCTGTATTGTCCGCAAATTTGTAATTAAAAGGTAATCTTTTTAAGACATACACACACATATATATATATATATATTACTATTTATTTCTTTATTTTTAAAACAATCTTTAATAGCTTGTTTAGACACATCATTTTTCTTTAAAAACACAAAACATAAAGATACAAAAGAATGAAGCAGACATGTGTAATTTACGCATTTACACATCCTGTACTTTTTGCTTCGAAAACAACTGCCAAATAGCTTTCAATCATAAGTGTTTTCAGTTTGATGAAAAATGTATGGCAATTCTCCAAAAAATGAAAAAAATAAATATACTTCTCAAAAATTTGGCTACCCACGGTAGCCATTAAACATCTTTTATTTAACACAAAATGATGAAGGTTTTTTTTCTTCATATTTTGTTACAAACATATAATAATGTGACATATTGTTATAAAATGAGCGCTTTTTCGCTAATTTAAATTCATTAACTTTGTTCCCGTTTTTGTTAAAAATAATGTAAAGAAGCACCATGAAGTTATGTTTTAATAAAAAGAATTACATTATTCATTCAGTTATCTTTTTTATTCTTTTCCATTTTGTATAACTTAATTATACTTATTAAATGAATTATGCTGAAATTTTCAAAAAATAAACATTTAAGAACATTATTTTTAATTTAATTAAAATCTTAATTTTCAAAATAAAATTTCCTGTTCGATATTAATTAACTGCAATTGTATGAAAAGCAGAAGCCACAATGTAATTATATTTCTGTAAAATGAAATTAATCTTTTTTTAGATTACAAAATTGCATTATTATTATTGTGATTATTCCTTTATATATTGATAATTTAATTCCTGAAAATGGTACTTTAATGATACTTAATATTTATTTGTAAGAATTTTTTTTTTTATCATAGAAGAAGATCTACAGTAAATATTTGATTATAAATTATTTGTATATTTGTTGTTTTGAATTATAAAAAAGGAAATGTCGTAAAATTTTATTTATTTATTTACTATCCTTTGGAAAGTAAAGCAATATATTTTAGGGACGTTCATAGGGAGTTTCATGTTACATATATTAATCATCCAAATGCCACTATTAAAGTGAGATAGGAATTCCTGAAACAGACACATTTTGAATGAAAAAAAAAAGAAATACAGTTTAACTTCAAGTCCGACATCATCGGGACCGACAGTATGCCAGATTTTTGGAAATTCCGGATTTTTGAAGGAATATCAAAAGTAGTGACTATGAATATTAAAAGAATTACTATATTCTTAATGGCGACTTTAACTATAATTTAGTTCATTATTAAGTGATAATTATATACGAATAAGAGAAAATTAAATAGGAAAAAAAACTTGCTTTATATGATATTTTCTATGTTACAATAAATAAATAAATAAATAAATAAAAATATAAAAATATAAAAATAAAATAAAAATAAAAAATCTGATATAGAGTGAAATTATCTCTTCTCTTGTAATTTCGGAAACATCGATGTCGACTTTGTTTGCTTCAATTTTTTGGCCGTTCATCGAAAAGTTTTATATATATATATATATATATATATATATATACAAATAAAGAATGTCTATTTCGAAAAATACAGTCTTGTTTCTCAAAAGAATATATTAATACTCCAGTCAAATTTATGCATTTTTCTAGCGACACCTTTTCTTCTGCCGGTTACTCAGTCACGTCTTCTGAGCTGCTACTAGCATTATCGGCGGCTCTATATAGCACAACGTCAGTGATTTCGCTGTCTGTTAAATTGTTTTTTTTGCTGAAACATTTTCGTCAATGATCAGACAATCTTCTGCATCCCTTTTTTCGACACTTAAAGCATTTTTAGATTTCACATGTTTACTCAGCTCATAAATTGCAGCTTTTTCTGGGCAAATTTGAAAAGCCCGAACATTCTTCCTCGTCAATGATGTCGTCCTTGCCAAAAATTTGTTCCAGCCATATATTGTGCCATGCATTCGACAAAGTTGTCCCCAAATTTGTTACCGTTGTTAAGCAACAGTGCATTCCCCCCCCCTCCCCCCCCCCAAAAAAAAATCAGAAAAAAAAATCAAATATTCTTTTTTTGTATTTTTACTCTCAATCTTAAAGTTTTTAATTCATAAAGAATTGCTATTTTTATTTTCCCATAACTTCTAAGTGTAAAAGATAAAGGAAGGGAAATTATAGTTTTGATGCCGGTTTTTTGAAGTCACATTGTAGTTAAAAGTTCAGCGTTTTCAGAAAAAAAAAAAAAAAAAAAAAAAAAAAAAAGCTTGCCTTTTGAAAATAGACGCTGGAAAGTTACACTACTTTATTATATAAGATGAGAAATAACAAAAGCAACATTAATAAAATAACATCGAATTATGAATGCTGCTTGATAAAGTTGTGCTAAACAAATGTTAAATTCCCAAAAATGAAGATTGACATTTGAATAATATTTCCGCATTATAAAAATATTTAAAAATTATTTGTGTCATTTTCTATCGCATTACCTTAAATCAGACGTATTTTGTCAATATTTACAAAAACATATTATTAAAAAAAATACACTTGTGTACTTATTAAATTACATATAATTAATTTATGTATTTTAGTAATTATTCAAATTAATAATAGCAGAAAACTGAAATTTCATTTTTAATTATTTTACTTTATTTTTAAAATGTTAAATGTCTGTAATTTTTTTTTTTTTTTTTTTTTTTGCAAAACTATAACCAACGAACTTTATAGATAATGAATTAAAAAATAAATTTTAAAAAGTTATAATTAAAGAAGTGACAAATATTTATACGTTAATTTAGCATTTTGTAGTTTGATATTATGTGTTCTTATGTAACAGACCATTAAAACTGGACTAATATTTTTATATTATCGCTTACTTTTAAAAGGATTATATCTCGCTAAATTTTGTCCAGTTTAAAATTTATTTATAGATTTTTTAAGCAGTTTTTAAAAATTATTAACACAAAGACTATTTTTTTGTTCTATTTTCTTAGAAATTGATAGTATACTTGCTTCAAAAAGCTAAAGAATTTGAAGTTTGAATTGCAGCCCTGTTGTATTACTTAAAATCGAATATAGTGACAACAAATCCTCTATTGACGCTAAATGGCTACTCTTATGTGCATGAAAGGCACCATGACATTCATGCCTGCATCTAGCTGCAACCTTGGATATTGGTATAATAACAATTTTAAACGATTTTGTATCGCATGGAAGGAATTTACTTTATATTTCAACACAATGTCTGAAGCAATATGTTAAAAGAACAGTAACAAGTCTTAAAGTATGTGTAAATCGATTATATAATTTACAGACAACGAGGACTGTGTTGAAAAGGCAAGAGCTTTAGGAATCTATATATATATTATACTATCGTAGATGGCACAGAAATCGCGATTATTTGTTAATTGTTTAATGGCAACGATCGAATAGAACGCAACTCATTGGTTATTCAACAGCATTTAATGCATCACCATACCTATAAGGGGGTCACCATAGGGGGGCCCTGTACTGTCACAAACTTGACGATATATCTCCAAATTTGGTGACCAGCATTAGTTGCCAAAAGTGACGCCAACTTGGCGATATCTCTACTATTTCGCCAAATTCCCATAACTTCACTTGTAAACCAATAGGGTTTACTTACAGAAAATCAACACATTGAGGAATTTTAATGCAACAAAAACTAATATTAGCATAAGGGATTATATTAATTATATTTAAGGGATTCCAATTATATTAATTATGAATAAAAGTAACATGATACAATGCTTAGCATACTTTCCCAGACATAAATTTTAGCCCATTTATGTCTGAATTTTTGTTTTTTCAAATTTGTGGGTAAAATCACTTTAAAATATTGCAAAAATGAACTAGAAAAATACAAAAAAAATTACGCTAAAATTTTTTGTACTTATTTGATAAGTATTAATAATAATAATATAAGAGTATAAGAGTATGTGATGCTTAAAATCAATTTATTTCATAATCCTCTTGAAAAGTATTTTAAGGCATGAATGGGTTAAGGGAGACCAAACTGCTCGCCAAGGGTGTCCAGTTCACAAAAAAGGAAAGCAATGTGTAGCTGTATAATTGGGAATAATGAAATCATTTACGACAAACTAAATAGTAAAATTGGTCTGTCAATTGAAAAATTTTAAGCTTTTGCAACGTGATAAAATAAAGCCACGTGATACTTATTAGTTCATAACCATGCTCTTAATCTAATAGAATACACAGAGTAATATAAGAGGTTTAAATAGAATCTATAGAGCAAGTTCGGGTATTATGAAATATTAAATAAAGTTTTATTTGTAAGTCAAATAAAGAAATTGAAAAACATTAAAAGTCAGTAAATAACAAATTTTGGACACATTTTTAATGCGTTTAAAGTGAAAGAGAAAAAAATTATATCATTATTTAGCTTTTTAAAAAAAATATACCCTTTTCGAGTAATGGCAGCCACTTCGGTCATTTGGAATAGGGTTATAAGAAATATTAAAATTGCGATTATAACCACTATTTACAAGAATAATCAAAATTATTTGGTAAGTAAACATTAGTAAATTATCTATAAATCATCAGATTTTTTTGAAAAATTGTTTTAATTCTTATAAAAACAGAAATGTATTCTATTGTTTCGGCCCCACCACAGTCCAAATGAGCTCATATCAGGCATTATAACCTCGCCTCCCTTCTTCCATAATCTGAATAATTTCCATTGCAAAACAGTTCCTCATCTGGTGTACAACCTGGTAAAAATCTCATCTTAAATTATCTGTCGGAGTGGAATGATTGTTCGTATGCACTTTACTCGTTTTGAAACAGTCGTATAGCTGGTATTCCATATTATCCGACACACCATTTTGACAAACATAAAATCTTCATTCGTCAAGAAGTTAGCATTAGAGAAAAATTGGCTAACACAGACATAAATATAACTGTTCCATTCTATACTGAATTTGGTTAACATCACTGACAATGAGAGTTTATAATTAATGCGGATTTTATGAAATTTACCTACAAAAAACTGCAAAAAATTGAGAATAAGATTTTATTTCACCGCATCTCTCCAAGTACAGGTATCGAAACAGAACTAAGCGCAGTGCCTCATGAGAGTATTAGGAAATCGTCTGACAGTTTTACGCTTGTCTACAACACCGTATGCGCCAGATATTGAAGTATTTCATATTGTCCAACCATTCCATAATACCCGCACTTCCTCTACCCATTCGAAATCTAAAACCTTAAACAGAAGGTTGAAAGGCGACTAAAGCTAAATCAACTTGAAAAAATTCATGTATATGCATTCAAAATTAAAGTGATTCTGAAATAATAGGTTTTCTTAGTTCCTACGAGCTTGGTGTCATCCTAGTTAATATCTCTTTCAATCTACTAATTTTTCTTTTTACAATTTTACAAATAAATTTATCAGTATTATGAGCTGCGTTTTTGGAATATCAACAATTCGTGTTCTTGGAAATGCTACAGGAGCAGCAATTTTTCTCATTATACTAGTAGGCTCTGCCCCCTACCAGCTACGCTCGCCAACACCCGTTCAGTCACCGCCAACTCTTAAAGCACCCTAATTTGATCGGCTTTAAAAATTTTCAAAAGGCTGAATTATTAGGTTGTAACGAAAGTTTTCCGCCAAATCCGCATTACATAATGCTATTTATAATATATATAATTAACTGTAATTTTATATATAACCACCATTCCGCCAAACCTTCACAGTGGCATATGATATAACAGAAGTACCTAAAGCTGTACACTTTATTCGGTGACATTCTGTAGCTGACTTTTTGCAACAGAACTGGATGTAAATGATGGTTCTAATCTGGTAGCGTGATAGTTCCATTTTAGACACCTTGTACTTAATGATTACGATATTTTTTACAAATTTCACAACACAGTGTTATAAAGCAAGTCTCTTTCTTTCAAATGCCAAAAATCTTTTGACAAAATATGAGCAAACACGTCAACGCGAAATGTGGCGGGAAACTTCCGGTACAATCTGATATAGTTAAAAAAAACAGTGGCGATATCCCTGTTAACGGCCTGTTTTCGTCTTTGATTAAATCAGATTGGTGAAAAATTTGAAAATAAGCTAATATAAAATTAATTAAGTAGACAGAGTCTTTTTCTCCCGGTATTTTTTAACAACGGTATAAGAAAATTCTTTTAAATAATACATTTTTAATGAATCGTTTTAAATCTGACGTAATTTTCAGCAAGTTTTTGTTTTCTTTTTAATATTCACTAGACAATACTTTTGTTGTGAGAAAGGAAATATTATTTGCGCTGTCTTAGAATTCGCAACAATAGTTGAAAAGATTATCTCAAAATATGAAATAAATGTCTGGCGCAAATGTATTTTATAATTTAAACTGTTTGGCAGTATTATGGTTTGGCCATTTTAAAATGACGTAATTTCCTGTATTTACGACTTTGAACGCATATAAATGAATTTATTATTTTACAATCTTCTGTCTCTTTTAAAATTCACGTGTAAACATAATTTTTTTTTAATTTAATTTTCTATATATTCCTGCTTTTAAAAAGTAAGCATTTAATTCTAATTTCAAAGTTTCTTTCTGTTTATAAAAGTCACATGTAAATAAATTTTCAATTTGAAGAAATATTATTTTTTGTGCTGTTTTAAAAATTGGCAGCAATTTAAAAATAATACCCTTTTCTAAAAGATGTAAGAAAATATTTCTCGAAATGCTGAAATTTTGAATATAAAATCGAAATAAATCCTCAAAAAATGAATCAAATTAAAAAAATAAATGCAGTCTGCTCACCGCGAACTTTTAATATATAAAATGATCTAAAAATGATTCAATTCGTATGTACAGTGTTTGTTCCTGTAAAACATTTTTTAATGGAACGATTTTGACCAATTTTAACATTAAATATCTCTTAAAATAATTATTCGATTTGAAAACTGTCTGCATCAGCGTATTTATCAAACATTTCTGTAAAATACCACCGATTTTCCTATTTTTGTATGCAATAGTTTTCTTAATATTAACGAAGAAAGACCCCCGGTCAGAAAAAAATCAGATACAGCGGCGGTGACAGCGTCAGTTACTTTTTTTTTAGAATAGAGAGATAAAGATTCTTTTAAAAATATATCAGACTCAATAGTGTAAATTTGCATGGCAGTAAACGTAAATCTTAAAAATGAGTCTATAATACATTGAAGAATGTACTTTGATAAACAGCACAAGTAGAGTCAAATTCCCATAACATATCTAGATATCTATTTTTTATTTTTGATATTTGTAAAAAAAAAAAAAAAAAAAACAGTAATTTAATAGTCAATAAAATTGGTAATAAAATATGTTCTCTATATTGTTTTTGTTGCACATGAATAAATATTTGTGACCTCTTTAATTGTAACCTTTGTTAATTAATTTTTTTATTTATTATTTATAAATGTCATTGGTTATATTTTTGCAAAAAAATATTTTTTTTCTGCAGATATCTAACATTTTAAATCTAATACTAAAATAATAAATAATGGAATTTCAGTTTTCGGGCCGCAAAATTCGCGGAGCGCAGCATTCCGCGTAAACGCCCGAGGTTATTTCATGTTCTTTTTAACGTTTACCAATTTCTGACACTTCACCGAAAAAAATAAATAAATATAAAGAAGCCACCGGACAAATTTAAGAGAGAAATTTATTAATTAAAGACATCGAAAATCGGGATGGGATAGTCTCGGAGTACTGAAGCTATCAGACATTGTTGCGGCTTCGAAATTACTTCGATACATTAAATTTTCTCTAACCAAATGTTTAATAAATATACTATCAACTAGTAAGTCTCCGCTTACATCGAATTTTCAACAATGCGCGACAAAAACTCGCAAATTATTTCACTGGCCTTTCTTTTTCAAAGGATCTGTGGTCCTCAACAAAAGAAAGGGATTCTAAACAAAAAAGCTGTATAAACATGCTTGGGATATCTTCCGTTAACATCTGACCTGTAGTTGAGCTTCTGAAAACGCCATCAGGTGAAACGTTAAGTTTCCATCACTGTACCCTAGCAGCTCTGACCCATCCCCAAATCATGTTTACCACTCAAAATTCAAACATTAGTGGAAAGAAGAAAAAAACATTTCATTGCTCACTAAAGTAGTATGCATGCTTTTTGTTAACCTTTCATCGCGCTCAGCCTGCTTAAATGGCACACTTCCGAGGCTTAGGTAAGGCTGGCTTGGAAATTATTGCATTTGAAATAAATGAAGTTTCTAGAATCAGATTTCGAATAATTTCTCTTTATACTATCTAATGAAGATCACTAGTAACCTCAATCTATTTAAACGCATTAGAATTGAGTTAATTAGATTCTAATGATGATTTTAAAACAGGCACCTGTTAACACACGAGAACAGAGATGTGGCACTGGAAAGTGGCAGTAGAAAATATTATGTCCAGAAAATAACACAGGAGGAAATAAAACAAAACAACTGCATGCCATACTTTTATGTTTAAGGAACGAGGTACTCACAGGAAGTCCTGTAAATGTACTTCTTGCACTTCCGGACACATGTGTCGTGCAAATTTCAATACATTTTTCTTATAAAAGAGACATTTTCTGAGGGCTAACTTCTCGTTGAGCACAATCTGAAATCTGTACTTATCGTACGCAAGTCTTATACTATAATACGAGAAAAAAATTGCGCGTGTGTGTGTAAATTTTATCTTAAAAACAGCCCTAATGATTTTGACTAAATTTTGTATTTTACCATTTTTGGGTTCGAGAAAACCATTGGGCTAGGTCACATGTTCGATAAAATTTGATTAGTGGGTTATTTTGGGTCATAATGAGTCAGGGCCAAGATAATTATATCTAAAAATGTCTGAAACATTTTTGACAAAATTTTGTATTATGCCGTTTCCGGGTACAAAACCATTGAGCTAGGTCACATGTTTGAGAAATTTCGATTAGTGGGTCTTTTTGGGTCACTACAGGTAAAACTAATTTTATCTAGAAAACGGCTCTAACGATTTTGCTTAAAGTTTGTATTCTATCGTTTTCGGGCTCGATAAGACAACGCGGTTGTGTTACATTTTCGAGAAAATTAGATTAGTGGTTCATTTTGGAATCACTGCGGATTAAGTTTATTTTATCTATAAAACTGGCTTAAGTGATTTTGACTAAATTTTGTATCCTACCGTTTTTGAACATTGAGATATGTCACATGTTCGAGCAGATTCGACTAGTGCATCAATTTGGGTCACTGCGGGTCAGAGATCACGAAACCGCAAAATTGGCGAAATATTGACAACATTTGGCCGAAAAATCAACTTTCAAGATTACGAATGTCTACAAAATAAGTTAATATAGCAGCTACAGTTCTGAAATTGACCGTATAAACATCTAAGACATTAGGCTTCAATATTCCTCATCAACCATCGCAGAACAAATATTTCATACACACTCGGGACAAATTATTGAACCACCCTAGTTCAATCTATAGATCACATACTGGGATGCACAAAAGAATTCAGATACTTATTGGTTATTGCTAATAATAGGAAAAACTGGAGATTTTCAAATAAGTTATAAGTTTTCCAAATCTTAGAGGGTGAAGTTTTGTTACAGTATCCTGAATGTGTTGAAAAGTTTTATAAATTGTATAATCTATAAGTTTCAAAGGTGTTTTATAAGCTATGCTTGACGTACGATCTTTTTTTAAATTTCATATGCTTTTCTGAGATTTAAAAAAAATAATTTACCTTAATATTTACAAGTAAATATAATAATAAACATATTTACAACATTAAATCATAAGAGCTGTTTTTAACAGAAAATTTTATAAGAAAAAAAGTTAAATAAAACAATAGGTTTCGAAATCACATGTATTATAAAAATATATTTAAACTATATATTTGATTAAATTTAAGTTCTAAATTAAATTTATTAATACTCATAGAATATTTTACATTATTTACTGTTGATCTGAGATTTTTTTTGTTTTAATTTCTCTTTCATCCTTGGAACATTAATTTAATTTAAATTCAACGACATTTAAATTAAGATAAAAATTTAAAATATGCAAGCTGTAATAAGAAGGATATAAAATATGCAATATTTATGAAAAAATGCCTCAACATCACTATTTTTCAAAAACATTTTTATCTTAAACATCACATAAATATTTTTAAGTCTTTATAATTCTATTTAATACATTAATTTAAAAAAGTTACAATCGGTGGAGTTGTTTATAAATGTTTTTAAATTTTTTTAAATTACTCGGGTTTTTTTTTAAAACATAATCTCATAAATAATTTAAAATGTCCCTAAAAAACTAAATAATGCCATAAACTTGTTCTTCGTATATAAAATGATTTTCAAGTAAAATGTTATTTCAAAGCAGCTTCTAAAATTAATTATTCTTGCTATATTATCAAATATATTTTAAGTAGACATGGCTTATTTAGCATTTTGCAAAAATTATGTATATCTATTTTCTTTCCTTAATGGAACTCTAATATTCTTATTACTTAAATTCAATATTGATTAGATAGTTCATATATTTAATTCCAGCTAAAATGTAATGCGTTTTATTTTTCAAAATTTAGTAAATAATGAATGAGTAATTATATTTTATATTAAAATAAAAAATAAAGTCTATAACGTAAATTTCAAAAATTAAATTACTTTTGAGAATAAGCTTTTTAAATATGCTTAACAAAATTAAAAAAAATTATTCTGTGTAATTTTTTTTTTTACATTAAATTACTGTTTTAAACATTATAATATTTTTTCAAACTCCTGTTAACAAAGAAATTTGATATTTCTTAAATATAACTTAATTAAACAGAATGGAGTTATTTTGTACATTTTTATGAAATGTCCTTTATCATTTATTTAATAACTTGCAGGCTTCGCCCGCTACGCTAGTCGGTTTCTCCAACCGAAACTTGCATCAAACGAAATATATCGGTGAGTTTGAACTTCTGTTTTAAAGCAATATAGACTTTTATCTGGAATGTTCCTCCATATTTCTTAAAACTCTATGAATTCCATAGAGCTATTATATTTTCTAATATGTCAGACAGAATTTGGACTGTTAGGGACAAAATATTTTAATTGATCATGTACAGAGGATTTGGGATAGAGCGATATGTAATGTAGGGTAACTCTAGGAGAGATGGACATAGTTTTTAAAAATCTCTCTATTCTAAAAAAAAAGTATCTACCGCTGTCACCGCCGCCGCCGCTGCCGCCGGTTTTGATATTTTTGTGACCGGAGGCCTTTCTTCGTTAATATTAACAAAAATGATGCATACAAAAATATGGAAATCGGTGATTTTATACAGAAATGTTTGATAAACACGCTGATGCAGACAGTTTTCAAATCGAAGAATTATTTTAAGAGCTATTTAATGCTAAAGTTGGACAAAATCGTTCCACTAAAAAAGTTTTATAGCAGCAAAAACTATACATGGCAATGTAATCATTTTTAGATTAGAGAAAGAATTGCCTAAAATACATATGTGGTAGCTCAAAGGGTTAAACATAAGACTTTTTTAAGATTTTATGATTTGTCGCCTAGCCTCAGGTGTTCTGCTATAAGAATGCAAAATTTCAAATCTCCAATTCGATAAGGGGCTCAGTTAGAAAGAATTGCTTAAAATACGCATGTGGGAGCCCAAAAAGTTAAATGTACGGCTTTTTCAAAATTTTATGATTTGTGTTCAGCTATAAATATGCAAAATTTCACGCCTTCACCCTAAATAGGGACTCCCTTAGAAAGAATTGTTTAAAATACACTTGTGGGAGCTCAAAGGGTTAAATGTACGTTTTTTTTTCAAACTTTTATGTTTTGTCGTATGATGTGTGGTATTCAGCTATAAGTATGAAAATTTTCAAGTCTGCAACATGTATAGTTTCTGAGAAAGGGCTCTGTGACAGACGGACAGACAGACAGAGGAACGAGACGAATAGGGTTTCGTCAGATGAACGAAACCCTAAAAAAGCGCATATCATAAATAAAAATACATTTCGAGCAATCATTACTAATATACAGTAATTCGGATACAATATAGTATCTGAAATCTTTTCAAATACACCGCAAACAATTTCCCCTATACCATTATGAACGGAATTTTTTGTGTGGCCCTGTAAATGAACAATAACTATTCTTTGCACCGCATATTCAACAGAATGTATATTTTAGTGGGATTCATAAACTAATATCAATTTTACTATGCTTGAAAGAGTGTAACACCATTAAAAATCATTTGAAACGATTTTTTTCCATTGGCCGTAATGTAACGGAAAACTTTTGACTGTTTCTGTAAATGAACTAAATATGCTACAAACTTCATTTGAAACATGGAACGTGCTATTGTAGAGGTCAATAACATCCAAAAATTTCAGAACGATCCGACCATATTTACGAGAGTTAGAGCGTGGAGGCCAGACGGCCATACGGACAGACGGCCAGACAAACCGAAGTCATAAACACTTTCAACTTTGTTGGAAAGTGTTAAAAAATGAAGTCAAAATAGCAAATAATAACACATTTCATGTAGTTAATCATGAAAAAAACATTGAAATTTGTAAAGCTGCAATTATATCACGGAAAATCAGTGAATAAAATTTGAAAGAACAAAATTTGAAGTATGATTCCAATCCTTCTCATTTCGTAAAATTTTACCACATTTTCGGCAAAGATCATAATGATTTGTACATGTTTCATGGAACCACTTATGGCACCTTATGCGTTATATGCAGTAATCCTTTTTAATTATGGTATTATATTCTTCTCCACAACTAAAACAGTGATCCTCTTCCAATTCTATTCCCTCGGAATCTATAGAATCTAATAATTTCAAATGTACATTAGAGCGCCGATTATCCGAACAAGTCGGGACCGACCCTAGTTCGGATAAGCAAAAGTTCGGATAAATGGACATACAATTTAAGAGATGTTCCTGACTGTACTAAAACCTTCACACTCTATCCAAGCTTAGGACTGGCACCACCAGTTAGTGCTGGCGTGTTTAAAAACTGTTTTTACTTTTCTATCATTTAAAATTTTCTTTTTCTCTTTTTATAATTTTCTGAACTCCAAAGATTATAATTTAATCAAAAAAGCTTTCGATTGTTGCTTGCTTCAAAGAAGACATTTTTTCCCATGCTGCCATATCTCTTGAATACGTTAGTTGAATAGGATCAGAATTCTTCTGCTGGTCGAGCCATTTCATAGTTGTTTCCAAACATTCAAAAGCTTTGTTATGGGATGGACCTGGGTCTTTTTCATTTCTTCAATTTCTTTTTCATCTTAAATCTCATCCACAACCTCATCATCATTACAAAAAATTTTTGAGGGAAATAGGCTGTTCTGATAAATGGAAGTTCGGTTAAAAAACTTTTTTTTGCGAGAAATAGGCTGTTCGGATAATTGAAAGTTCGGTTAATTGGAGTTCCGATAATCGGCGCTCTACTGTATTTCATCTTCTTCGCTAATGGAAGTGTCATGTTTTTGTTTTTTTCTCGCGTTTATTTTAGATTTTTCGCTCTTTTAAGTTTATTTATCAACTTTATCTGTTTCTAGAATGAAAGTTTCCGAAGTTTTTCAATATTTTCTGAAACAAAATTATATTATTGCTTTTGAAATATTTATATTAGTTAATATTTAAGTAATTATATCAAATAATACAATTATAAGCATAAGAATTATGTAATTATTTTAAAAATAATGATATTTAGTTAAAATCCTCACTCCGTATAATTTTGAAATATTGATTATAGGTGGCCATCTCTAATCCTTTTGATATGGACATCTCTTCTAAAATTGATTTACAGATTGCCACCCAATTTAAAGCGTCACTCCGCCATTGTACGTCTTTGTTTCAGATTCAAAAGCAAAGATTGGATTATAAACGTGCCTTGAAAGTCCTTATAGTTACAAAAAATATAACATAGGTACTGCAAAACATTCAGATACCTAACTCAAGAAAAATATCCAACCACTAAATTAAATAAACATTAAAATTACACTTTATTTTTATAATTCAAAAACACCGCTGCAAGTCGTAATGAATTAACATGTTGAACTATTTCTTACGAACAAAGTTTATACTACAATCTGTGATATAATTTTTGAAATATTTAGACTGGCCATCTCTTTTCTATGGTCATCTATCCTAGAATTACCCTAATTCTAGAATTATCCACGAAAAGTTGTCTAACTAATATTGCAAGTCTCATTAAACTGCGACAACCAGAACTTTTAGAAAAAGCTAATATTTTATAATCGGGTTATCCTGATTATAGAACTTTGCCTCATAATTCTGTAAATAAACATCGTAGAACGATATGTTACATAAAAAAATCTTTCTTTGAGAATCTCTAAGTAACAATTCAAGTCTCGTTAAACTCCGACCTGAATTTTTTTTTAAAAGGAACAATCTTTCATAATCGAGTTCACTGTAATATGGAACTTCCCCCTAAAATTTTTTAAGTAAACAATGTGGAACGACATATTACACACAAAAACCTTCCCTGAAACATTAACGAATCAGCAGTGCAAATTAAATTGCAATCTATTCAGTAGAATATTTTTAAAACCCAAATCTTTCAGAATCTGGTTCATCTTATTTTAAAAATTTGCCTCATAATTCTATATATAGGCAATTTAGGACGTTATGTTATAATACTAAAACCTTTTTTAAAAATTCTGAAACTAGCAATGAGAGTCTCGTTAAAATCTGTCCAGTAGAACATTTTATAAAGGCTAATCTTTCATAATCCGGTTACCTGATTACAGAACTTTTCTCATAATTGCATAACTAAGCAACGTAGAACGATATTCAATGTAGTAAGATCTTCGGTGAATTTTTTTTTAACTAATAGTGAAATCCCCATCAAAATCTATTCAGCAACTCAAGTTATAAGCAGCCGGGACGAAATTTCCATTATCTGACTGGCAACACAAGTCTAAATTAAATACGTCCAGTAGAACTTTTAATGGCTACTCTTTCATAATTGGGTTATCTTAATTGCACAACTCTGTCTGATTATTCTGTAAATAAACAACGCAGAACGATAATTTATATAATAAAATATTAAAAGAATCTATAACTAGCAAGTAAAATCTCGTTAACTCCGACATGTAGAACTTTTTAAAAAAGAATAATGTTTCATAATCGAGTTCACTTGGATATATTCACTTGAAGGGGATTTTTTCATCAACAAATCATACTGAGTACATTGCCCCGTCAGGAATGCGAGTCCCGAAGCAGTCGGCTAAAGAGAATAGCAAGAGTCGAAAATCCCGCAGTTCATGACGAATTATTAAATCAACACATGATGACAAACATCTCATCTGCATTACACTGGCATAATGCACACTTTTTGGATTAGTTCAGTTTAATTTTCTCTGTCAGTCGACGTGTAGAAGGTAAACAGCTTCAGCACAGATCATGTTTATTTTTTTTTCATCTATTTATTTCTACCCATCATCAAAATCTAACACTTTAACGTTCGCCAAACTCCAAAATTTAAAAAGAAAACCTACTATTAGAACAAATGGATGCAGCTCTTGGGAGTTGTAATAGATAAGCTCCTCAATTGGTTTTTGTATATTAAATTCTTAAAATTAAAACTTATAACTTATTATATTAACTTTACTAAATTTAGTACTAAATCTTAAGGTATTAACAATAAATTATTAAAATCTGGGGCACCTTACTATCACATAAAAAATTATCCCACATAGGTGGGTATTTCGTAAGGTAATTTCACAAAAGCGGAGAAGGAAAAATTAATCTCTATCCAAAGAATGTTTTTATTGCAATTTTCCAAGGAATGTCACTGACGCCATAAGCGTCATTACTGGTATTCGTCCCATTACTTTCACTGTAGAATATGAATTTAACATTAGTCAAAAATTACACCTTAACAACAATGAAATGGGGCACAGTAGCATAGTGTTCAGCGCGTCTCTCTTCCATGCTACAAGTCGATGCAATTTTCACTCAAAAATTCAACCATTCTGTATCGATAAAATGAGTATCAAGTAAATTTGGGAACTAAATACTGAGGATCCGCATTAGGCTCACATATGGGATACATGCTATACCGGGACATATGCTGTATAGTACCTCGAAGGCCAGGGTCATGAAAACAGGGTTGGGCATTGTAGGCCCTGATCCACAATGGATCGTGAAGCTACAAGTTTTTAACAATGAAATAACTGATTTCCATTTTCCCTCGTACACTGATTCAACAAGACTCCAAGATGGAAACTCCACCCATCTGAAGACATTTCCCGTTTACAAGTAAATCGTTTTTGAAATTCATACAAACTTTCAAATATGTTGAAACTGGCGTTGGTACAATTATCTGAGAAACGAAAAATGGGGTCGTGACCCATGAGTGGGACTGTAGATTGAATGACAACAACTCCGTTTATTTGCTATTCACCTTTGAACTGCAAATTAATTGATTGTTCCAAAAACTTTATTAAAGTTTATAGTAATTGTCTATCCTGTTTGCATGTAATTTTAGCATTAAAAGCAATAAACTAGCAAGCTTTGGAAATTAAAACCCAGATATAACATCTTTTTCAAAACACTTCACTTGGTCACACCTTAGCACAAAGGAGGATCTTTTGTAATTAATCTGCAGATGTTCTAGCTACACTCAAGCTATACCGATGAACACCACCTTTCAGAGTGCGTTATCCAACGTCATACTGAACGAACCTCAAGCGTGATGGTTTGAGTCACCATTAACTATCATGGACGATTTAAGTTTCTGAGGATGGTAGGTAATCTCAACATCAACCGATAAATCAGGAAGGGTCCGTAGCCCGAGGTCAACTCTGTACTCAACGCATTCGGGGAGCTGTATTTCAACAGAACAGTAATCATCCACATACTACAAAGAATGGACAAATCTCCTTTTTAGAAAAACAGATGCATTCTTTTCATTTCCCTGCCTATTCACCGAAAACGTCGCCTATACAACATGCCTGATATTTTGCTGGATGGCGTCTATGTAATGACGCCCGTACATTAGCTGATACAGACGAACTTTGGATTTGAATAGAAAGAATCTGTTATGCCTCTCTTGGTGCAAATTAAATTCTGTTAGATTCGATACTAGGTCATATAGAAGCACTTGTTGCTGAGCATGGTAGCTTTACTAAATGCTGATTTTCGATATGTAATATTTTGTTTTTGTTTTATAAATTTAATAATTTATTTGTACCGAAACAGGTCGTTAGTGAAAAATGTTTCATTGAATTCTGACGAGTACTTCATGGTGTTGCAATTTTTCAAACCAAAGTTTATTTTATTTTTTGATTTCACAATTTATTCTAAAACTAAGAATTTCCACTCAAAGCATGAATAAATATTCTTTTTTTCGTAAAAGCGAAAAAATGAATTTCTAATACTTTCTGCTTTCTAAAGTTACTCTTTTGTTTGAAATCAAGTTTCACAGGCAATATCTGTCAAAAAGTAAAATAAATCAAGAAAAGTTTCTCCCATGATGGAAGAAAACAAGAATATTTCTTGAAGCCATAAACACTATGGAATATTTTTTTGGAGATATTTACGAACTGCGGAGATATATTTTTTTATGTGTTCTTTAAGTTCATTTCTAATATGATTCATGCTTTACATTTTCCAATGAGATAAAATTGCTTAACGCCTGAAAATTTTAGGTACTTGTAGAAAATAAGGCAATGTTAAGAACGCACCACAAAAAAAATGTTTGTTGTTGAACATCTTTATACATATGTTTAGAATATTATATCATGCATACTTTTGTCGCTGGTGAATTTTATACAGGATACTTAAAAACAAAAGAGACTTTAAAGTGGCCTTAACAGAAGAATGTTTTCTAGACAACGCCATACTTTGTTAAATGAATGGTTTAATTTGAACTAACAGGTATTTTACAGGTACTATGTGATCATCGAACAAAGTAAAGTAAGTCTTTTAAAATTGAAGATTTTATGTGTTGAAAATGAAATATATAGGTATAAGAAAATCAAAATGAAGTAATTATTACTTATAAAGAAATTTAACATAGAGAGGACACGTGGTCGGAGACACAGAATGCGGCGACCCTTTGTGCATTGTTTGAGTATTGCCAGGAGATAAACATATGAAAGTGATAAAGTGCAATATGCACAAGGTACACAAAACACCCTGCCGAGACGCCAACCGTAAGGTTTATGTACCAAATGTCCCGGTGGGAAAACCCTATCTACGATCCAGCATTACCACCTGCCCGGGAACGAGCCCAGAACAGCAACATTTACCAAACCAATAAATCACAGCATATTTCCATTAGGAATTAAAACAAAAATGCAAAAATAAAAATCGGCAAAAACAAAAAAATATAATATAATTACAAGAACTGACGGTTTATAGGTTACCGCCAACTAAAAAGATAAGACTTAACACATTAAAATAGAAAACTGACAATTAGCAAATCAATATTATAAAAAATGGAATAAAATAACTGTTAAAAATGACAAGAATGTACAGAAACTGACTGATTATAGATTACCGTCAACTAAAAGAAAGAGAAAATTTATATAAATAAATAAAATAAATAAGGAAGCATAATTCCAGTTTATAGGTAACTGGCAACTGGCAAAAACTAATTTAATAATATGTAACAGTTTATAATAGTCCTCAAAAAGCACAGATACTTGAGAGGCAAATTCTAATAAGATAATGAATAGCTGTATGTGACAGTCCTCAAAGAGTAAGAATACCTGAGAGTTCATCACTGAATGTCCTAAGTTCACCTTGATGAAAGGCAAGTATAATAAGTCCTCAAAATTTATACTTTACTAGGGGCTCTGCCCCTGCAAGCTACGCTCGCCAACCCCCGTTCAGACGCCACAGAATATAAAAGCACGCTAATTTGATCGATTTTAAAAAGATGAGAGAAGATTGAATTATAATGAAAAAACCTATAGCGATCTCCCTGTAAACGGGTTTCCATTCAATTCCATTTGATTTCGAAAATTTAAGGCCGAATCAGTGGCTGTTAAGACATCCAATGGTTGTTTTCGTGTTTGATTAAAGAAGACCAGTTAAACATTAAAAAAAAAAGCTAAAATAAAAGGAATTAAGTAAACAGAGTCTTTGCCTCCCGGTATTTTTTAACAGCATTATAAGACGATTGACATAATGCAATTTACTACAATTACTACAGTTTACTGCTTTAACCCCTTAAAGGGCGGTGGTTCGTTTTTGAACCACTTAATTTTAATTTTAAATGCCACATTGGCACCAGAATATTGGAGTGAAAATTTTCCTTTCATTAAGTAAATGAACAACTGTGTATTGGTGGGTGTTCTTCCTATATATATTGATTTGAAATATAAACTAGAGTGCATTGTGGTTACTCATGGAACTTCACAAATCATAATTGAAGATACTTGTATAAATGCAACAAAAATTATGGGATCATCATTTAATCATAATTATATGTCATATCTTGATTTAAACAATTTATATTTTGTTAATTTAGTTGTAGATAAAGAACCAGTGTCACCTGACCCTATAATATATACTGACGGATCGAAAATGGATAGTGGTACAGCTATTGGCTTTACAAAGTATCATGGAGAAGAATTTATTTACGATTATTCGGCAAGACTTCACTAACTGAATTCTATCTTCCAGCGGAGTTGACCGCAATTAATTGTGCTTTGACTTGGCTAATTGAATCCAAATATCAGATGGCTTTTCTCTATACAGGCCGCACCAGTGGCCGAGAGGTTCTGTTCTCGAAACTGGTAAACAGGATGTGCTGGATTCGAATCCAATCGCACCCGCCGGCCTAATCGTGCGGAATTTTCGTGGTTTTCTTTGAACCTTGAATATCCATGCGTAAATACGGGTTAGGTTCCCTTATAAAGACCCCCACGTAGGGCACTCCCCCCCCTCCGGTCCCATATGGCTTGAGTAGTTGATCGGCCGTCAAAAATCAATCCAATCCAATTTATACGGATAGTAATTCATCACTCCAGGCACACCGGAATTTTATCCCGAGAAATAATATAGTGGATGATATTTACAAGAAGTTAATCAGCAATTCGAATAAAATTTTAATGATAGGTTGGATTAAAGCTCACGTAGGCCTGAGAGGTAACGAACGAGCCGATGAACTGGCTAAGGGTGCTCTGGCTAGAAATGACGTGTATATTATAGAAAATATTGGTTTTCCAGTCTCAGTGGTAAATAATTATTTTAGAAAAGCTTCAATAGAGCACTGGCAGAATTATTGGTCGGACTCCACTAAAGGTAGAGACACGTATGCAATCTTAAACCGTGTGGACACTGATTTTGTGTGCAGCTCTCAAATTTTAACTTATTATCTCAGTGGTCATGGTAGCTTCCCATCTTTTTGTTCAAAATTGGGAAAAGAGCTAGCGATAAGTGTAACAGCGGTAAAACTCGAGACGTTATGCGTTATATATTTTGTAACTGTGTTCTCGTGAAGAGCTGGTTTAGATTCAACTCTAATCTTACAGTGAGACATAATTTTAAACAGGTTCTTTTTGATGGAAATAATTATCTCAAGTTAAGGGAAAATTATAACGTTTTGAATGGTCTATATTCATTTATAAAATATAAGTTTTAGAAAGTTATTTTGTATATGATAAGGCTGGTCATGATGGTTTCACACTGATATCATTGCTTTTGTTATAGGCGGGAGATTTATCCTGTATTTTATTTCAACACCTTGATTCGAGTTTGTTAACTCATTTTAAGTATATAATTTTGTGAATGAGCTGATTTAGCATATGCATCCTTATACAGATCTATTTTGGATACTCAACTACGTATACATATACAGATTTATGAGAATCGCTTCTTCATCTGAAGTGACTTGAGTTACATCATTGGATCTTGGCATTGGTTTCCTGATTTAGCAACAATCATTGATGGTATACTGTGACTTGTTGGAGCCTGGTATTTTTAGAAACTATTTTAGTGGCTCTCTCGCTGAACGTTCTTATAAACTTATTAATAACTATTTTAACTATGGATTCAATCACATGGCTGGACATGTAGACCATCTTTATTTCTTGGTGTCTGGTTGCTTTCTGACGTTTGCTATTGATATCTTTGATGTATGTTTATCTCTAAGGCAAGTAAACGTATTGTTATTAAGTGGTTGCTGAGAAACCTGTTAGTGATCTTCTTGAATGACATTTTCAGATAATTTCTTAAAAACTATTTTAACCCTTGGCCATACTTGGTGGTTAACTATGCTAACCATTCATTATGTTCTCGCTCAACATGCCGTATTATCAAGGCGTTCTTTCTGATATCAGTAATCTTTGTAGCTGAGTATCTTGGACTTGTTGAACTTACTTGCATACTACTTTATTTTATAGACTTTTTCAGAACAGTCATCACAATATTTGATATCTTGTCTCAGAGGAAGTTATTTTCTTTTGGCTTGAACTATTAATAGAGACTGTTCGAATGATGACAGACTTTTATCGATTTTCTTCTGTTGTCTTCTCTTATGTAAATTATTAGTTATTGCTTCTCTCACTGTGTGTGATTTGTGCTTTTTTCTAGTATTAATTTAGCTTGGTTTATATAAGATTTAGTTTTATGTTAGTTAGTTATTTTTTATTATTGTTATTTTAGTTAAACAGCATGTGTTGTGCATTGGCAGGTGCCAATTTTGCTTGTATATAGTCTGAATGAGAATTTGCTGTATTTTATTTTGTATTATTTGTCGCTGTAACCAAGCCGTTTCGGCTTGGCTTCTCTGAGTAGTTGAGGGGGTTTCGCTGCCGGGGCATGGATCCACAAGCCTTTACAGGTTGGCGTCCCGGCTAGCTGATTCAAGTCCTTCAAGTCATTCAAGTAAGTGAACAAAAGCATTTTCGTATTTCGAAATTTGTTTGTAAATTCTGGTGCCATTCACTGATTTCAAATGCATATTAATGTATTTATTATTTTAAAGTTTCCTTTCTCTTTTAATATTCACTAGTAAATACAATTTTCAAGACATAATTTTCTATATTTTCCTGCGTCTAACACTTACTCATTTAATAGTAATTTTTTTTTCTGTTTTTAATAGTCACGTGTAAATAAATTGTTAATCGTTAGGAAATATTATTCTTTGCGCTGTTTTCAGAATTGTAAACAATCTCTATAATAAGTCATGTGACTATTAGCAACAGTTCCGGGCGGATCCCTTCGCTTTTTATATTCCAGGGGGCCATTTTGGTACATTAATGTTAGCCAGCCACAGGCAATAAGTCGGCAAATATTATTCTATCGCCATCATTTCACTTATATTATAATAGTCCAAGTCATGTAACTGCCATAAACAATTACAACCCTTCGCTTTTCATAAGAAAGGTTTCCAATTAGATTCAAGAATCAAAGTTATTTTTTCGAATAAAACTACATAAAAGTTGCCATGATCGCAAAGGATTCTTGGTACTTTTATGTTAGGCGGATGCAAATCTCGCCAATAGCTTTTTTAAACTCGCCAGTTAGCATTTTTTTAACTCGCCAGTTAGCATTTTTTTTTTCGAGTGGTAAATTAAAACGGTACTACTTGGTTATCCCATTGAATAAAAATCTATCGCCAGACTATAAGATTAAATGCCAATAACGTTGATCGTACATGTCACATTCACTTAACTGTAAGGAAGTTACACGTGTTTACGCCATCAAGTGATTTTTATTTCGACGTTTTATTTTTATTTTTATTAATGCTATACTAATTTATTTGTTGTTTCGTTATTTAAAATAAAAATTACGTCAATTTGTATAATTTGGTGAGTGGTTTGGCGATTTATATAATTTGGCGAAATTGATCGACAGGATAACTAAGTAGTACCATTAAAACATTGCTTCGAATTCGAAATTAAACGTCAGGATTTGTTGCCTTATTTAATCGGGTTTGGCGTGATTTTTTTTTACGAGAATTTGGCGAAAACCTCGTTTCAAATTCTTTTCTATTATTTTTAAAATGAAATAACAATAAATAAAAAAAAATTAATAACTATAGAACAAAACAATTAATAAAATTATTTTTAAATAAAAAGAAAGTAAATGTAAATAAACATTTATTAATAAATAAGCAACAATAGCTGGGTTACCATGTCAGGCAAAATAACGCCATTTCGGCGACATTTAGGTACTCTTGTGCGTATATGACACATGCGCCTAATATTTTTCTTTTCATTTCGTTTTAAAAAAAGAAAGAAGTGAAAGCCATTGATTTAAAATTTTTCAGTTTTAAATGAAAGTTTTGTATTAAATAAAATGACAATGAAATAAAAAAAAGCATTGATCTTAGCATGCATTTAAGGGAGGCCAAACTGGTCGCCAAATTAGTTTAAAATAATAACCTTTTCTAAAATATGAAAAAAAAATATCTGTTATGATTAAAATTTGAATTGCTATCATTCGAAAAAAGTATTAAAAATTAGAAAAAATTAATATTTCGAAAACTAATTCGAATTTAAAAATTCTAATACCAGTTTTGAGATCTGCGGATCAATACGGATTTTTGGTGTTAATTCCATCGCAAAGTATTCCATATTTTAGGAGAAATAGCCACGATACGTAATCAGTTGTTTAATCAGTCGTTTCATAAATTCGTTACATTTCAGTCGTTTCATATATCCGTTTCATAAATTCGTTTCATTACGATTTTACATATATAGGGTAAATAAATGAGTACAACCGGTTCAGCTCATTATAATTTATTTTTCAGTTTTTCATAATTATCTGGAGCAAAAAGAGTACGTCTTAATTTATATCTCACCGTTCTACTATGGTCAAAGTTGAAAAATAGAGCATGAAAGGACATCTGGCATATATATAGCACAGCACATTCCCCACTTTCCCGCAGTCACAGCCGTTTTCTAATCTTGTTCAAAAATTTAAGGAAGCTTCCGTGGCCAGTTAGATAATATTGAATGACTTACTTACAAGAGGGTATCTAGTGCCCACTTTATTAATAATTTAATAGGTATCTCGACCATTCTCACTAGTTCGCCATTCCTCTTGCCAGATATTTAAGGCTTTATCACGGCAAACTCTCTTGATAATTGAAACTGGAAAAGGGATAGTGTCCACAGTATCCGCATTTTTCTCTAAAATAAACGCTTTAGCTAAACCATCGACTCTTTCATTACCTAGATGGCCCACATGAGCCCTAATCCAGCGTATGGTGATATGCTTGTTCGAATATTGCAATAAAATTTCAAAAATTTGTCGAACAATCTCGTTACTTGGATATGCTTTCTGTAAAATCATAAATGAAAGCGCAATAATCAGTGGGGTCTTAAAAAAAATCCAAAGTCAACCAATCTTGACGCTTTATTACATAATCTGATACATTACACACATTTTTGAGAGGCCGGAAGATACAGTTGGCAGAGAGCCAGACTTTTTCTCTCTCGAACTTTGTGAGTTCAATACACCGACAAGACATTTTTTTTTTCGTTACGAATTGAATCTTCTGAAATTCATTTTTCAGTGTTTGTAAATTTAGAAAAATCTTCACTAGACATGTTTTTTCATTTTAATTACGACACTACCCTAAATAACTACGTCTAATCTCTGCAAAACTTTATAAACGAAATGCCGTGCTCACTCGGTTTGCAGCAGATGGTTATTAAAACTTTAACACGAACACGTGTAAACATTGTAAACATTGTAAACCTACCCTTTTTATTTTTAATAGCGCACATGTTTTGATAAAAAATCATCTGCAAATCTACGTAATTAGTAAATATTACTACACATGAAAATATTTTTTAATGGCGAAAACAGTTATTATAATTCCAAACAAAAGATTTCAAGGTAAAAAATAAATTGTTTAAAGAATAATAATTACAATTTTTTTAATTGTTAGGTATTTTAAAAGATGAAATTAAAATGCCATATTTTATTTTTATTTAGAACATTTTAATTGATTTCAATGAGAAGAATGTGGCTCATTCGTATAAAAAACTATAGGTAAATGTGAATTAAATAAATATTTTGCCGTCTGAGAAATTCTAAATTATGCATTTTTTTCCCCTTTACTTTTTATTAGATCAGTAAAACTGCCATAAAATTGCAATTGAAGAAGAAAAAATAATTTACAAGATATCAAATCCACTTATATTTATTATAAATCTTCTTAATGTGGGAGGAAAATTCACACAGGCTTCAACAGGAACTACTACTGTTTAACTCGTTAAAATGTTTAATTGAAACTTTTAAACTTCTAGATTACATGATACTAAACTACTAGCATTTATCTGACATACAAAACAGCACGACATTTAACGTTTAATTGAATAATATCTCTAGCACGGGTCTACAGCGATCCCGTCTAAAAAAAGTAAAAGCGGGCAGCGCCCAATTTAAAATCAGCTAGGAGAGAGCACCGCTCTCCTCCGACGCAGAAAACCATCTCTCTCAAACTCCAGCGTTCGGCCTTCCGTTTTCGTTAGCTCATCAACTTCTCGTGAGAAATGGACTTCGCCTTCTTCCGACATCTGGTCTGGGCTATTGTTCGCCACTACATTCGTCCATCCTGACCACTCTGTGTCCTCACAGATCATCCACCATATAGACTGGACTGGTACCGTCCGACTTTCCTGGAACCTGAAAAATACTAGAAAAACACACACAAAAACAAACAACATGACAAATATGCAATATCAAACTACGTATACAGACGAACACAGTCTTTCCATCAAAAAAAAAGAAAGAAACACAGTTTCAGTTCTTTTTTTGCTAAATATAGTCCAAAAAAAACACAATGCGCAGGTGAGTTCATCACGTGGATACAGTCCTATGAACAGTTTTTAAATAGAGAGTTTTTTTTTTCTTGTATAAAACAGTAAAAAAAAAAACATGTTCAGATGACAGCACAGTCACTTTTGATAAACACAGTAAAAAAAAAAAGATGAGACGATGCAAAAAAAAAAAAACACATAAAAATATCAGCTTGGATTAGCACTATATTTTTTAGGTTGAAGAAGCCCACGGCTTCATGTGATCGGCTGCAGTAGAGGTCACTCTTGGACCCTCTTGAAAGCCCACTTTTTCGACATCGTATCGATCATTGCGCTTCACTTTGATCACTTTGTATGGACCAAGGAATTTCGGTCGTAGCTTCATACCAACCCCAAATTGGGTTCGTTGGATTGCAACTAAATCACCGATTTTATAACATTTCGCTTTTTTGCGTTTACGGTTGAAAGTTTTGCGATTTTCCTCCTGAATTTTTAATATATGTTGTTTCGCGATATTTCTGCTATTCAGTCTTTCCTCGACAAATGCGTTTTCATGTTCCTCATCAAGAATTTGTTTTATTCTTAAATCTTCCCTATTTCTGATTTTTACTCCCGTTAAAAGCTCAAAGGGTGTGTATTGAGTGCTTCGGGAAATCGTACTATTCATTATTCGTTGAACAGCCGGTACGTATTTGTACCACTTTGACGGATCGTCGATACTTAATTTAGCAAGGATTGATATGAGTGTTTCCTGTTGTCGTTCTACCTGTCCGTTTCCTCTGGGTATTCCCGTTGTAATTAGAACATGCTCAATATTTTCGTCTTCGAGATACTTTTTAAACTCACTAGAAGTGAAGGCGGCACCTCGGTCGCTGATTATTCGCTCTGGGTTCCCGAATGTAGCTTGTTGAATTTTTAATTTAGAAATTGCTTCCTTTGCAGATGTAGTCTTGACTGGATAGAACCACACGAATTTGGTAAAAGCGTCCACTACAGAGAATATAAAATTGTAGTTTTTGTTGGTCGAGGGCATTGGGCCTAAGTGGTCGACGTGATAAGTTTGGAGAGGGGAATCATGTTTAGGAATGGGATTTAGCAATCCTTCACCTTTCCCTCGCTTTCGGTTGTACAGGATGCATTCTACACAATTTCCTATAACACTTTCGATTTGTTTTCGAAGATTAGGGATATAATAATCCTGCTTTATTATCGCTTCGGTCTTCGCTACAGCGTAATGCCCTTTATTATGAATTTCGCGAATAATTTCTTTCTGCATAATTTCCGGTACCATAATTAGTTCTCTACCATCTTCATATTTGTACACCATATTTTTCCTAACAAAATAATCTTTACTTTCATTTTTCTCAACTAGTGTTTTGATAGTTTTAATGTAATCGTCTTCGTTTTGTGCTTTGGTTAATTTTGTTGTAATTTCATCATGCGAACGTGTTGTGACTAATACGGTGTTACGACTCAACGCATCAACGTGTTTCATTTGACTTCCGGGCCTGTGGACAATTTGATAATCGAATTCTTGTAGGAATAATGCCCACCTTGCTACTTTTGGCGTAAGATCTTTCTTCTCTAATGTTTTTTGAAAAGCGGAACAGTCAGTTACTATTTTAAATTTATTCCCTAACAGGTATGTCCGGAATTTCTTTAATGCTTCAATAACAGCCAGCGCTTCAAGCTCGTAACTACTATATTTGGCTTGGGCGGGTGTTGTTTTCTTACTCATGAAATGAACGGGGTGTAAGTTTCCATAATCGTCTTTTTGTAACAAGACTGCTCCAAAATTTAAGCTGCTAGCATCCGTGTGTAACTCTGTCTCGGCCCCTTGTCTAAATATGTGCAACACCGGTTTATCCGATAATTTATTTTTCAATGTTTGGAAAGCTTCCTTTTGACTCGCTCCAAAATTAAATTCGTTCTCCGTTTTCAGGAGATCACTTAAGGGTTTAGCGATTCTAGCATAATTCGCTATATATTTTCTAAAATATCCAGTTAACCCTAGGAAACTCTGGAGTTGTTTCTTATTTTGTGGCTCAGGGAATTTCTCAACGGCTAATGTTTGTGTTTCTGAAGGGCGAATTGTTCCGTTTTCCACTATGTATCCTAAAAATTCGATCCTTCTTTTCAAAAACTGGCATTTAGAAAAATTGAATTCGAGACCATACTCTGATGCTACCTGAAACACGCGTTTCAGTTTAGAAAGCACCTCTTCTTCAGTCTTCGCAGGGACGATTATATCGTCTAAGTACACGGAAATCGTTTTATCTCTTATTAACTCTCTGAGGCATGCATATATGTAGCGTTGGAAAAACTGCGGGGCGGAGCTTAAACCAAAAGGCATTACATTATACTCGAACTGGGAATTATTTGTAACAAACGAAGTAAATTGTTTACTGTCCTCATCGAGTTCTACGTGGAAAAAACCATTCTTTAAGTCCAATGTGCTAAAAACTTTATTTTGCCCGATCTCGTCTAAAATATCATCTATAACTGGAAGGGGGTAATTATCCCTAATTATCTTTCGGTTAAGCTTTCTGTAATCAACGCATAATCTGTAATCGCCATTTTTCTTTTTGGCTAAAACAATAGGCGCGGCGTAACTCGAACAACTTTCTCGTATAATGCCTTTATCAAGCCATTCCTGGACTTGTTTATCAACAAACGCTTGTTCTGCAAATGCTAATCGCCTAGGTCGGTGCGTAATCGGTATTTCATCGCTCAATATTATTTTAACTTTCAAGTTAGCACTTTTTATTTTCTCAGGCTTGTAATTCTCAACTAAGTGAATTAATTCCTTTTTTAAACCGCAGTCAATTATGTGAGTAAGATCAATTTCGTTTATATTAACCGAATTTACCATTTCTGCTAAGTAAACAGATTCATACTTAGGAGTGTCAGTTAAGCATTCTTCAATCATGGGAGTGTCTATGGAATTTGACCGCAAGCCTGGGATGGTCATGGGAATGTTTACAACATCCGACTGCGAGACTGACTTGGCCATGGGAATGTTTACAACATCTGAAGGAGTGTCTAACTTCGGAATTTTTAAGGAAACCGCAGTTATCATATTAACAGTATAATTTTTCTCCTTATTTCGCTTACTCATAACTTTAAGGCCATTACCAGATATTTCAAAATTTAATTTACTTAAACAATTATTTCCGAGGATCATATCATATTGTAAATCATTTAAAACGTAAATATCACAATAGATACTAATATTATCAATTGAAATGTCGGTATTGAAAAAACCCTTCGGACTCGCTCCTTTTCCGCTAATTCCTGTCAGTTTCACATCGTTTTCATTTAATTTAGGGCATCCTAAACTCTTATAGCTGTCATCATTAACCATTGTTACGTCAGATCCGGAATCTACCACACAGCTGACCTTTTTCCCCATAATTTCAATAATTTTGAGGATTTTATCCGATGGGCAGGAATTTTTATTCGCAGTGTTTACTGATTTATTATTATGGAAGTTACTTTGCTCAGCCCTATGTTCGGTTTCTTTGCCTCTAAAATAAGTTGGCCCTTCTTTTCTTCTGGGACATTGATTTGATTTATGGGAGGCGTATTCATTACAATAAAAGCATCTAATTTTGAAAGGGTTAGCGTTATTCCTCGTGTTAAGATAATTTTTTTCATATTTGCTACTCTGCGGAATGTTATTTCTGTTAAAACTTTTGTTTTCAACATTTTGAGTAAAACGCTTTTTAACATCGTTATTCGGACTTCTCGTTTCGGAGTTTTTCCTGATAATATTGCGAGCTGCCTCATAATCATCAAGTTTACTTATAAAATCTGAGACCTTCGTAAACTTAGGCAAGTCATCAATAAAATATTCCCTTATCTCAAGCGGTAATCTCTTCCTTATTTGGTCAATAACCAAAATGTTATTTAAATCATCAAAAGACGAAATGTTAAGACCCGTAAGCCACTGTTCCAAAAAATTAGTAATTTCAAATGAAAAATCTCGCCACGAGGCCGAATTTTCCTTTCTATGCGAAAAGAATTTTTGTCTAAATTGTTCTGGACTCAGTTTGAATCTTTTCAGTAATAACTGTTTCACGTAATCGTAATCATTGGAGAGTTCCTCCTTTTCGCGACCTATTATGTTTACTATTTCCAACGGTAACAGACCTAACAAATAAGTTACCCAATTTTCCTTTTCTACGCCCAAACGCTTGATTTGGCGCTCAAACAATGTAAGGTAAATACTAATTTCTTCTTGGTGGTTGTACTTTGTAATTAATTTCAAAACATCGGGGCTTTTAATCCCGCTACTCAATGTTGGTATTTCGATTTTATTTTTCGCGGCTATTTCGAGTTCAAGTCTTTTGAGTTCGAATTCGCGTTTGCTCTCTTCTTCTAATAGTATTTTTTTTTCGGCTTCTTCCCTTTCAGCAACAATTCCGGCTAGAAGATTTTTTATAACATCTTCATTATAATTGCTCGATTTAATGATCATGTCCGAGAGTTGTGGCTTAGTAGAGCTTTCTAGAGCTTCTAGCCCCAATTCCCGCACTACCCCTAAAAGGTCTACCTTCTTGGCACGTACTAAATGCGCCATTATCTTTATTTCCAGTTTAATATCAATTTTTTTTATAGCAACACAAACATATAAAAAGGAACTCACTTACTTTTAAAGGGAAAATCCTTTCTTGAAAATATAAAACACAATAATAAAATAAAAAATGGTTTGTGCGAGCTTGTACCACCACCGGTACATTCGCTGTGTGTAAAATGAATATATTTTTTCACATACGTAAGAGAAAAAAAGACGAATCAAAGCTCACGACAAAAAAAGCACAGTGAGCCAAAAATTAGCCAAAACAGCCTACAAAAAATAAATCACTAGGCTGCATAAATTGATTTGATCGCACTAAAAACACACAAAAAACAACAGCCCACAAAAAATAAATCACTAGGCTGCTTAAAAATGATTTAGTCACAGAAAAGCTCACTAAAAAAAACACACCGTGAGCCAGTAACTATCACATCACTCGCGAGAAAAAAAAACACGGACTCACACAAAAAAAACACTGTGAGTCGCTCACACTCGGGGATCCTTCGGCCCGTGAAATTAAGAAAATATTTGGAGCATTTGTTGCACACAGGTTGTTCTTTTCCTGATTCTTTCGAAGCAACTCCGCAGCTTACACCAAATCCTTTGGATCCGAGTAGTTGTAGATTCAGATTCCGTCCAGGTTGTAGGATGTCCAAATGTCCAGGGGATTGATTTCAAATTTCAAATCGTAAAAAAGAACTTGTTGAATCCGGTAATTCAGTTCATATCCAGGCCGGGCCCACAAAAATTTGTGGGAGGAAAATTCACACAGGCTTCAACAGGAACTACTACTGTTTAACTCGTTAAAATGTTTAATTGAAACTTTTAAACTTCTAGATTACATGATACTAAACTAGTAACATTTATCTGACATACAAAACAGCACGACATTTAACGTTTAATTGAATAATATCTCTAGCACGGGTCTACAGCGATCCCGTCTAAAAAAAGTAAAAGCGGGCAGCGCCCAATTTAAAATCAGCTAGGAGAGAGCACCGCTCTCCTCCGACGCAGAAAACCATCTCTCTCAAACTCCAGCGTTCGGCCTTCCGTTTTCGTTAGCTCATCAACTTCTCGTGAGAAATGGACTTCGCCTTCTTCCGACATCTGGTCTGGGCTATTGTTCGCCACTACATTAATATTTACAACTTTTATATTGACAAGTTTTTGATAGGACCCAACATTACAGCAAATACAAATTAAGAATACATAACTGTAGAATAAAAATGAATCGTATTAACATGACTCTTATAAAACCAACTGTTACAGAAAAATAAAATTAAAATCTCGCCAAAAGCGGCCAGATAAAATTTGTTAAACTGAATTTATCTCTAATCTTTATGTAGTTTCCATAGGTGAAATTAGTAACTTCGAAATCTACCTGCAACTGTAGGCCAAGCCGGCAGGGATTTTTTATGATAAAACTGTTTTGTACGTCCATTTATGTCTCTAAAGTAACAGGCTAGCCAAGTTTTAAAATTCTAGCCGAAAATTTTCAAATAAATCGAAATTTAAAACATTTTTAGAATGTTTTCCACTTATTTCACCCTTATAAATTTTGATTTTTTAGAAACCGTTCTTAAATAGCATTTACATCTTATAAGTAATTTCTATGTCACATTTCAAGGTTCTAATCCTTTCAGCATCACAAAAATTGAAAATTTCGAATGATTTTTGCTCATGAACCGCGTTGCGGGTTACGGTACCGACATAAAACATATCGCCTATGTTGGATCAGAGACTTTCACCATCAATTTGCCACAATTACTTTTCAAATCAGTTCGGTAAGTCCAGAAAATATCCCCTACAAACAAACAAATGTTACTTCTTTATAATATTAGTATAGATTCGAAATATTGCTATTGTTATTACACGAGATTCGTTTTATTCGAGGTTAATTTGATTCAAGGCTCATTTGTTTCGAAGATTTTTTTAAAATAAAAACAAAGCAACGTATTGGGTGAAGCCTTCTAGTAAGCATATTTAAAATGATGCATTAAGCTTAAGTTTCTCAATATTTAACCCTTTAGTGCGCAGCTTTGCATATATGCAATCAAAAGTCTTTTGAATTTAACAGATTTTTTTTTTATTCGTATATACCCAATTCACACCAGAAAATTAAAATAGCAATATTTGCTTTAATTAATAGCAGACATTCCGTATTTAAATAAAGCGAAATTAACCATTTAAACTTTCTGGTGTAAATTCAGATTCTTTGAACTACGTAATTTCTAGAACGTATTCTATCATGGGAATTAAAGGGTTAAAAGTTAAGTTTTATAAAATAAGGTATTTGGAGACATACTTATTAAAATATTTACTAATTTGCAATATTTTAGTGAAAAACAGACACACGACAGCAGTTTTTACTTACATTGCAGATGTGCAACAGAAGAAAAGATTGATTATGTGAAAAATGTATCTCTGATTTTTTTCATTATTTTTCCCATGTAATTAACCTTTCAGAGAATCATATATAATATTTTCGAAACAAAATAAAAAATCGCGCATTTAAGGGTTAATAGGGTCTGAATACAGTCTTGAGTGAATGGCTTTGAGCTTCTTGAAAAGGGATGACAAAAGACCTTCTGTATTTTCTAGGAATTTAGTCTACAACACGATAACATGTACATACAATAAGAAAATAGATCCTGTGATAAGTTCATGCGATTATAAAATATAAATGAGAGCAGCTTTTATTTGTATAGTCAAAAATAGCTTCGTTTCTTCGTGTGTGTTTTAAAAACCTACAAAAATAACCGCATCGTAAGCTCGTTCTGTCACCTGCGAAGACGTGGAAGTGACAGTCAGAATGTTCTTTCATAATAGATGTCTTGGCACCTGTTTCAGGAGACCTGTTTCAAGTAAAACAATTCTTAACATAAATCGAGAAATAATTTTGCTAGGACTGGCGGAAAAGCATCGTCCCGATCGACTGTTTTCTTCCAAATACACTAAACTAAATTAAGGCACGAATGTGAGTAAACAAATTTATTTAAAGTTACATGTCTGCTAGCCTATTGTGAAGTGTTTAGACATATAATTGAGTCAATCAGCTATTCTTGGGCTCAATGTGTAGCTAGAAAAAATTTCTTTTTAAAAATACAGTAAACCCTCGATTTAACGGACCTCGGTTCAACGGACTTCGGATTCAACGGACTAATTTAAAAAAAAAAAATTAAAAATTAAGAATTAAACAAAAATTAAAGTAAAACAAGTGGGTAAAAAATTAATTAATAACTATAGAACAAAACAATTTACAACATTTTTTGTAAATAAAAAGAAAATAAATTCAAATAAACATTTATTAATAAATAAGCAACAATAGCCGGGTTACCATGTCAGGCAAAATAACGCCATTTTGGCGCCAATTAGGTACCCCGTTGCGTATATGATATCTGTGTCTAATATTTTTCTTTTCGTTTCGTTTAAAAGAAAAAGAATGAAGTAAAAGCCATTTATTTTAAATGTTTAGATTTTAAATGGAAGTTTTGTATTAAGTAAAATGATAATGAAATACAAATTGAATTCTGAATAAAAGTAACATGATGCATTTCTTAGCATACATTTAAGGGAGGCCAAACTTGTCGCCAAATTAATTTAAAATAACCTTTTCTAAAATATGAAAAAAAAATATCTGTTATGATTAAAATTTGAGTTGCCATCATTAGAAAAAAAGTATTTAAAATTAGAAAAAAATTAATATTTCGAAAACTAATTCTAATTTTAAAAGTCTAATACCAGTTTTGAGATCTGTGGATCAATACGGATTTTTGGTGTTAATTTCATCGCAAAGTATTCCATATTTTAGGAGAAATCGCCGTGAAACGTAATAATTTTTTAATCAGTCGTTTCATAGAATCGTTACACAAATTCGTTTCAATTCGATTCATTAGGATTATATATATATAGGGTAGATATATATATACAGTAGTATATATGTATATACAATATATATTTATATATATACATATATTGTATATATACAATACATATATATACACTGTATATATTGTATATATGTATTATATATATATATATATATATATATGTGTGTAATTTGCACTGTAATAATATATGTAATTACAAGTACGTAATAATATATATATGTACTATAATTATAACAAAATAATATTATAAATCTTACTTTGCGATTTAACGGACTTTCGATTTAACGGACACATCTTTGTCCCAATTAGTCCGTTAAATCGAGGGTTTACTGAACTAGGAAAATTAATTCAAGCTTTTATTTGACATTTTTAGTACGCATATTTCCTCGCATCTAGATTATAAAGGACAAACGTGTCCGTGCGTAATGCAGATGTCATTTTGATGGTGGCAACAGCATACGATTAAATTTAACTTTTATTAACTTTTTTGCTATATTTTGAACTTCTAAATACCGCACATTTTAAATTTTTATTACTTTCTTCTATCTTTACAAGAAGAAAGCATTGGATTCGTGAAAATTTCGACTTCCGGTTTTCGACGGATTTACACGTTTTAGACCCCAGAGATCCCCCAAAACATGTTTTTACAAAATGACTGTCTGTATGTGATACAAATATTCTGGGCGCTGAAGAATTAATGCACGGAATTTAATAAAAATTTATATTCTGATAAAACCTGATATAAATTGGTGCTGATTAGTTTTTTGCGTAAATCGCCCAATAGTTGTTTGCAGGATTTCCGCAATAGCTCTATCTCAAGAAGTAATGCACGGATTTTTATAAAACTTCAGATTCAGTTAGTCCTTGATATGAGTTGGCGCTGTTTACGTTTTGGTGTAAATCGCTTAACAGGTGGCGCTGCTATGCTACATATTGTAGGATTTATATGATTTCCGCAATAGCCCTATCTCAAGAACTGATTTACACATTTTCATCAAACTTCAGATTCAGTTAGTCCTTGATCTGAAATAATGCTGACTGTGTGTTGGTGTAAATCACCCAGTAGGTGGCGCTACTGTGCTGCATTTTGCACGATGTCCTTAATAGCTCTATCTCAAGAACTAGTGCACGAATTTTAATCAAACTTCAGATTCAAGTATACCTTGATTAATATTGCTGCTGATTGTGTGTTGGTGTAAATCGCTCAACAGGTGACGCTGCTATGCTGCATTTGTCTTGATTTGCACAATAGCTCTATCTCAAGAACTAATTCACCAATTTACATCAAACTTCAGATTCAAGTATACCTTGATTAATATTGCTGCTGATTGTGTGTTGGTGTAAATCGCTCAACAGATGACGCTACTATGCTGCATTTGTCATGATTTCCACAAAAGCTCTATCTCAAGAACTAATAAATGAATTTTCCCCAAACTTCATATTCAGATAGACTTTGACATAAGTTGATGATGATTAGGTTCTGGTGTAACTCACTGCGCTGCTATGCTGCATTTTGCTGCATGTACACGATTTTAGTTATAGTCATGTCTCAGGAACTAATGCACAGAATTTCATCTTTTTAGAATCCTCATGATGAGCATAGATTGCCATTTAATTTTGGCAGTGTGATAATGATTTTGAAGTATTGGCATGTATGAGATAGAAGACAGTTCCGGGATTGGTACATCCAACTAGTTTTGTATTATGAATAGGAAAATCATATACTTTCAAATGCAATTTGTTTGTAATCTATTTCGCAATTTATTTGAAAAATGTATTGCTATTTACTCATTTTTTATTGTTTTTAAATAAATTTTCAAACATGATATTTTTTTTCAAATATATCTCTATCGCCTGCAGATAGTTAAGAAAAGTAAATCTGTCTGCACTTAAATTAATATAAAGAGCTCGTCATTTTATTCCAGCATATATATCATAACGAAATTAAAACATCCATTAATCAATAAATAAAGCAATAAAATATAAATACTAGAGAACAGGAATTCTGCTTCTCCAGAATTTAGTGTCGCCCCCGATAAACAAAATATAGATATGTATATAAATATAGATACAGTGGAGTCCCTATTATCCACGTTAATCGAACTTACACCTTTGGAATGGATCCTTTTCTTCTGATGGACTGATGGCTTCTATTATTATGAAACAGCCATTATAAATGAAGTGTTAGGTGAATATGAAAGAGCAGCCGTAAAAAATTAGAACTCCCAATTTCTGGTCAGAATGGGGAAAAATTTGCCTTTTTTTTTTTTTTTTTTTTTTTTTTTTTAATTATGGCTTCGAGAAATTCGGTTCAAAATGCACACTTTGACATCATTTTGGAAATTATATTCGGCTCTATGAAAACACCGAGCATTACGGCACATTATATAGTTTCTGAATAACTGAACCTACCGATTGGAAGCGTTTGAAAGCAAAAAAGAATTTAAAAATAAGTCAGAAAATAACAGGTTTGGATTTGAATACATCCTTATTACGATATTTGTTTCTTCAACCTCTATGTTATTTTATTTTATTTTTTATTTTATTTTTTTTTTCTGTAAGAATTGGTCCTACCGAAACTTGCTAGCATAAAAGTTGTACATAATATTAAGAAGATATAGAATAAATTCATGCGAATTTGATATCTTGTGAATTGACGAAGTTACGGATTTTTCTCTTCTTCAACCCCCCCCCCCCCCATTTTTGTTTTCGTTTTTATTTTTTTTCGGTATTTTTTTTTTTTTTAAGAATTGGTCCTAGCAAAAATTTGTCAATATAAAAGTTGTAGATAATATTAATACAATTTACAATAAATTTAATTGGATTTGATATCTTGCCAATTAACAATGTTATGAATTTTTTTCTACCCAAAACCCTATTTTTTTCGCCCTTTGAGCCCATTTTTAATTTTATGAAAAATCTGTCATGCATAAATTTTTGGCCCATGTTTTAGAAGTAATAATAACTTTAAACTGAAATGATATGTATTTTGATTAAGAAGTTACGGGGTTTTTTTTCTTTTTTTCACAGAATCCCTCCTTATTTCCATCCCTTTGGTCCGATTTTGCCCATGAACGAACTTGGCCGAAATTTTATACCCTCGATTTTATGTATCAGTTTGGAAAGGATTTGTGCAGAATTATGGAAGTTATCGTGTCCATAAGAAAGTGTCACACACACATATATATATATATAGAGAGAGAGAGAGAGAGAGAAAGAGACAGACAGACAGACAGACAGATAGATAGATAGATAGATAAAGTTTTTTACTAGGGGTGGTTTTGGGTTCCAGAGGTGTAGATCAGCAATATATTTTCCGAAATTTCAACATGGGAGAGATCCCAATAGGTCGTATTTCATACGAAATCATATTTTTCAATCCTCAATATAGTATACGTAATAAAATTAGGGGTCAAGTTTACAATTAATGTTTTTGTTTATGAGGAAAAAAAATATACAAACATAGGCAAAATCGCAAAAAAAAAAAAAAAAAAAATCCCTGCCGGCTCGGGCATACAGGCGGGGGTAGATTTCGATGTTAAGTACTAAATTCTCCAACAAAATTTAAATCAAGATTAGAGATAAAACCCAGTTTCTTCACAAAGAGCGAGCTGTAGGGAGCTAAACTTTTTGCGAAAATTGTAATATACACGAATACGCACACACATATATATGGAATAGGTTTAAAAAGTGGCTACAAAAAATTCAGAGAACCTTAAAGTGTTAAAATATGTTAATATTTCCATAGTCGGGTTTTTATCATGTTTTAATACATTTCTTCAAACTTACATGGCGTTACATATTCACCTGCTGAGGTCCATTATATTTCCAATATGACGCAATATACATATTTTTTTAATTCGTCAAACTATTTATTTTGAGTTTTCATGCTGAAATCTTGCTCTAGGAAACTTATGACGTAATATTCAATTTGTTTTCAATTTGTCAAACTATTTAATTTTAAACGTGAAAATTTTGCAAAAGAAAAGTAATTGTTGTGGTGAGAATTTTATTATTTGTTTATTTTTTTTAATTGTTGGCAACTGCTATATCGAAAAACTTTTATTTTTTTCCTGCCATTGTTGTGTAAGAGCTGGTTTTATCAGAATCATGTTAAGACAGTATTCAAAATTTTGAACCCTCCCCATTTCCACCCTCTTGCGCCAATTTCGCCCATTTACAATCCCCGCCGAGATATTAGCCATCTCAAAGTTGTTGGCGAGTTTGAAGATGATTCGTGCATAATTGCGACTTTTATCGTGCGGACAAAATTTAGTACATACATACATACATATATATATATATATATATATATATATAAACTTTTTAGGTGGGGGTGGTTTTGGGTTCCTGGGGTTCTATAATGAAAAGTTATGAAGGAATTTTTCGCACCATGGTAACGACTGCAATAGGTAGTATTTCTTACGAAATCTATCTAAAAGGGATTTCTTCAACGCTTCGATTATTATTATTTTATTTTTTTTTATTGTAAAAACCATCCCTAATTTTATTAAGTTCACTATATTGAGGATACAAATAAAATGGAGTGATTTGAGAAATATTTGTAGAAGTTTTAGTGTTTTAAACACAGTAATGTAGCAAAATGTAGCAAACTTTCAAATTTTTTATCTATACTAATATTATAAAGAGGTAAAAATTGTTTATTTGTAGGAGGAAAGCTCTGGAACTACCGAACCGATTCCAAAAGTAATGGTATCAAAATGATAGTCTTAGTTCAACTTAGAACATAAGCTATATCTTATGTCTGTGCCACTGGCCAAAAGGGGGTGCAGGAACAAAAAAGTTCTAAAAATGCGATTTTTGTGTTACTGAAGGGCCTAGAAACATGAAATTTGGAATGGTAGTTACTTATAAGATACTAATGATCTCTAAGGACATTTCTTAAAAAATTCGGAGTTAAAAAGGGGTGAAAATGCGCGAAAAGCGTTCTAAAAAACGTTCTAAATGGTGATTTACGCAATTTCAGGAAGTACCATTCCGATTTAAAAAATAATGGTGTCAAAATGATAGTGGTAACCCTTGCTCCAACATAGGCTACATTTTATGTCGGTGCCACTACCACTAAAGGGCGTACAGGACCAAAAAAAAACGTTTGAAATTGCGATTTTTGTGATACTGAAGGGTCCAGATACATGGAATTAGGCATGGTAGTTACTTATTAGATATAAATGATCTATGAGAACATTTCTTAAAAAATTCGAAATTTGAAAGGGGTGAAAATGCGCAAAAGCGTTTAAAAAAACATTCTAAATGTAGATTTTTACGCAATATCAAGAAGTACCAAACCAATTTAAAAAATAATGGTGTCAAAATGATGGTGACAACCCTTGCTCCACAATAGGCTACATTTTATGTCGGTGCCACTACCCCTAAAGAGGGTGCAGGATCAAACAAACGTTCGAAATTGCGATTTTTGTGTTACTGAAGGGCCTAGATACATGGAATTTGGAATGGTAGTTATTTATAAGATATAAATGATATCTAAGAACATTTCTTAAAAAATTCGAAATTTAAAAGGGGTGAAAATGCGCGAAAAGAGTCTTAAAAAACGTTGTAAATGGCTATTTCTACGCAATCTCAGAAAGTACCAAAACAATTTCAAAAGTAATGGTTGGAAATTAATGATATTGCTCCAATATAGGATCTATTTCATGTCTGCGCCACTACCACCTTGCGGTTGCATTTTAAAAAAAGTTCTAAATTGTGATTTTTGTAATACTGAAGGGGCTAGCAACTTGAAATTTGGCATGGTAATTACTTATGAGATGTAAATACTCTCTTAGAAGAGCTCCTTGAAATTTAAAAGGGGTGAAAACGACCGAAAAGGGTTCTAAAACGTTCTAAATAACGATTTCTACGCAATCTCAGGAAATATAAACCGATTTCAGAAGTAATGGTTTCAAATTGATGGTGACAGTCCCCGCTCCAAGATATATTTTACGTTGTTGTCACTACCACCTGGGTGTTACAAGAGCAAAAAATGTTCTAAATTGCTTTTTTGTGTTACTGAGTGGGTCTAATATTTCAAATTTGGAATGGTAATTACTTCAAAGATGCAAATGCTTTCTAAGAATTGTCGAAAGAAAAATCCAAATTTAAAAGGATGAAATGAGCGAAAAGTGTTCTATAAGCGTTCAAAATTACGATTTTTATGCAATCGTATGAAATACGAAACCAATTTCAAACATAATGGTTTCAAATTAATAGTGATAGAACCTGCCCAAACATAAGCTATATTTTATGTCGAGGGTTGCAGGAGCAAAAAACTTTCTAAATATCGAATTCTGCGGTACTGAAGAGGCTAGAAACGTTAAATATAGCACGGTAGTTACTTATAAAATATAAATGTCCTCTAAGAACAGTCGAAAATAAATTCGAAATTAAAAAGTGGTGAAGCGGAGGGAAGGAGAGAAAAGCATTCTAAAAGAGTCCTTAATTATGATTTCTATGGAATCTCAGGAAATAATAAACCGATTACAGAAGTTATTGGTTGCGAATCAAGAGTGATAGTCCCTGGTCCTATACGGGCTATATTTTAGGGCGGTGTCACTACCACATGGTTCGCAGGAACAACAAGAAAGACTTTAAAAACATCTAAATTCCGTTTTCTATGGAATATAAGGAAATACCAACCGATTTCAAGGTTAAAGTTGGCAAATTAATGGTGACAGTCTTTGTTTCAACATTTTTTGAGACATTTTGTTTCGGCATTTTACGTTGGTGCCACTAACACCAGAGATGTGGTAGACAAGAAGCTTGGAATTTGACATGATGATTAGATGCAAATAAGATAAGATGGTTTCTAAAAAATTCAAATCTTCAAATGAATACTGAAATGAGCGTATGAAATGAGCATAAAAGTCTCAAAATACTTTCTAAATTATCATTTATTTGGAATTAGTTTTAGTTCTTCTTATTAATTAAAATCTCATTTCTGTCTATTGCACTTCTATAATGAAGTTTAGTGAAACTGTGGCTTAATTTGTAATTTTTGAATTATTTCAAAAAGTGTTCTTCTAATAAAAAGTAGTCATGCAAATATCACTTGGCATATTTCAACTATTACGCGAGCAAAGCCGCGGGGTTTGCTAGTTAAAATATAAATTAAACATAAATTCTAAAAAATATATATATATATATATATATATAACTTCTAAAAAATAAATTGTGTTAGAAAATTATAATTCCCAATTTACCCACAAAATGAATGATTTTATTTTTCTTGTCGAAATCAGTTTTTCTATGTATTCCCTATAATAATATCTACCCTATATATATATAATCATAATGAAACGAATTTATGGAACGGATATATAAATCGACTGATTAAACAACTGATTATGTTTCAAGCGAATTCTCCTAAAATATGGAATGCTTTGCGATGAAATTAATACCAAAAATCAACATTGATCCGCAGATCTCAAAACTGGTATTAGAATTTGTAAATTCGAAATATTAATTTTTTTCTAATTTTATATACAATTTTCTAATGAATGGCAACTCAAATTTTAATCAAACATATATTTTTTTTCATATTTCAGAAAAGGTTGACATGGTAACCCAGCTATTGTTGTTTATTTGATAATAATTTTTTATTTACTTTTATTTATTTTCATAAATTATATAAATTATTTTGTTCTATAATTATTAATTATTTTTTTATATTTCCTTTAGAAAATAATTAAAAAATACGGTACTACTTAGTTATTCCGTCGACGAATTTCGCCAAATTATATAAATCGCCAAAACACTCGCCAAATTGTACAAATTTACATAATTTTTATTTTAACTAACAAAAGAACAAACAAATTAGTATAACATTAATATATATGCAAATAAAAACTCGAAATAAAAATCCCTTGATGAAGTAAACACGTGTAACTTGCTTAAAGTCAAGTGAATATGACGTTTACGATCAACCATTATTGGCATTTAATCTTATAGTTTGGCGATAGATTTTTGGTCGACGGGATAACTAAGTAATACCAAAAATGCATATGTAACTGGTATTTGAAAACGAGGTTTTCGCCAAATTTTCGTAAAAAAAGAAAAAAAAAATCACGCCAAACCTGCTGTGCATATATGACATCTGGCCAAATATTACCACTCGAAAAAAAAAAAAAAAAAAAAAAAAAAATGTTAACTGGCGAGTTGTAAAAAAAGCTATTGGCGAGATTTGCATCCGGCTAGCATAACAGTACCAAGAATTCTGTGCAACCATGGCAAATTTTATGTAGTTTTATTCGAAAAAAACTTTTTGATTTTTTAATCAAAATGGAAAACTTGCGGTCCCATATTGGCGCGATTTTTTTCTGACGCCAATGTCATATACGGAACGGGCACTTAACTGGCGCCAAAGTATCGTTATTTTTGCTTGATATGGTAAGCCGGATGTTGTTGTTTATGCTGTTGATGCGTTCCCCAAATTGGCGTCGTTAAAAAATCGCGCCAACATGGGACGTATATGACATCTGTGCCAAACTTTCATATGAACGGCGAAGGGATCAGACCGTATTTGTTTATGGCAGTTGATGACTTGAACTATTATAATATAGATGAAATGATGGCGATAGAATAATATTTGGCGACTTATCACCTGTGTCTGGCTAACATTAAAGTACCAAAATGACACTTAGACTATAAAAAGCGAAGTGGTCCGCCTGGAACTGTTGAGGATAGTCACATGACTTAGGCTATTGTTATAGAGATTGTTTAAAAATACCGGGAGACAAAAACTCTGTATAATTAATTTATTTTAGTTTAGTTTCTTTTCAAATGTTTAACTGATCTCTTTAATCAAAAATGAAAACAAGCATTGGATGTCTTAACAGCAACTGATTCACCCTTAAAATTTTGCAATCATAGGGAATTGAATGGAAAACCGTTTACAGGGAGATATGCACAGCTTTTTTCAGTATAATTCAATCTTCTCTAATATTTTTAAAACCCATCAGATTAGCGTGGTTTTAGATTCTGCGGTGTCTGAACGGGGGTTGGCGAGCATAGCTTGCAAGGGGCAGAGCCCCCTAGTATGTATATAATAAGTAAATGTACAATCGTGGAAAAAAAGTAAACATCCCTACTAACTCTGCAACTAATTATAATAGAAGAAAGTTACTGGTACCAGTCGATTGGAAATAAAGAGTACTTTTAAATGATGTGTACAAAATTTGCTTAGGGGGGGGGGGGGCATCTACAAACGAAAACCTGACCAACCTTTTTTTTTCAATGGCAACACCCAGTTCTGACAATATATTTTTTAAATCTTCGGTTCCAACTATGACTCGAAACGAAATTTCTAGTCATTTGAAGGATAAATTTTTGAATTATAAACATTTAAAATTTAGAGCATCTAATCTTAAATTACATTTCATACTTTTATTAATATCTCATGCAATTATAATCCTAATGGGATATTTTTGCGTGTGGTTATAGTACAAAAATCCCAAACATAAATACATTGAATTTATAATTTTAAAATTTTTATAGTATGAATTATGAATTATGAAATTAATATTCGAAAAAAATATGAATTGCAACCTACAATTTTTTTTATATATTTATATTTATTGTGTCCTGCTTTATGCAAATTCTCAATTTCAAATTTTTCTTTCAAGTTGTTATCGAATTATCATTATATGTCAGAATGATGCTTTAAAGGGCCCTCTATAATGTGCAGAAAAGCATCAGTTACAGTCCTCCCCAATTAATCGGGTCACGGATAATCGAATACCCCGCTTATTCGAATAGAATCCTCCGGAACCGAATTTATTCCTGTTGGTTTTATGCTATTTTTCCCCGCTTAAACTAAGTACCTTTTACGAACGTCCCCGCTTAACCGAATAACAACTGTGTGATCGATGTTTGGAAATAGGCGCGGAAAGCACATTTCAGATGGAATTTCCTTTCACCTTTTGTCATTTTTAGTTCCTTTACGCTGAAAACGAATTTTCAGTTCTTCCTACAATGATTTCGGCCGCCAGGCGTATAATGGACAGGTCAAAGGATTTCCCCACCTTGATCCCCTCACATCACTTTTTGCTGTTAACCAGGCAATGCGCCGCCACTTCGAGATTCGAGATTTTAATTGTGATGTTTTGCGCTCATTCGAAAAATAACTCGATATTTACTCCTTTAAGATTCCACTTAAACAAACCACTTTAAACGATTTTTTTAAGGCTGTATAAGTAACGTAAATTAGAAGTATCAAAGTTTTGACCAAATTCAAATGAGCTGCATTGTGATGTAAGCCATATAAATGTATGTACTGACATTAAATTAATACGTATTTACTTTATATTAGCATTTGTATTTATTTTAGTTTAAGTTAACGATTTATTATGCTGTTAATGAAATATACCGTAGATGGTTCTTTTACTTTTTTACTACGCATTAAATATTACAGTTATAATTCCCGTTTAATCAAATACCCCGCTTAATCGATTATTATTTCTGGAACCGCCAATATTCGTTTAAGGACGACTGTATAGCAAATCTTCAACGTTTTTCAAAGGGTACCGAATCCCCTTAAATTACATTTAAGATTTCTTTTCTTTTTTTTTCTTTTCAGAACCTAATGCTTATGAAATTATATATAAAAAAAACTGCTAAAATTCGATGTTCAAAATGTTTAAACTATTTATAAAACAAGTGCTTTCTGCATATATACTTCGTAAAACCATTTGAAATTTAAATGTTTTCCTCATCTCCATACCTTATCCTTTATACATAACTGGTATTGAAAATACTTTGCGTAAAACCTCCTGAAAAACACAGAGAAAGTGAAAATATTAATAATTCATAAAGGGCAAATCATCCAAGAGAAAATATGTAAACAGAAATACAGATAATAAAAAGAAAGTACTTTACCAGAATTTCTTTTTCAGTGTTATATACAATATTTTTCATGTAGTAAAATATTATATTTTTATATTAAAAGAATACATTTTGTTAATATTTAGAAAATGTTTTAAAAATAGTATGGATAGTTAATAGTGTAACCATGAATAAAACGTAATTTATGTTTGTAATTCTTTTCACTTTTATTTTCAATTTACAAAGTGTTTCAAAACAAAACTTTTACCAGAGAAAAAATGACACATATTTTTTCTTTAAAAATAACTGTTAAAATCAAACCTATCAAGTTCTAGAGATGAACATTATATTTGTTCCTATAATTAAAAAGATTTCAATAGCCTGCAAAATTTGGTTTGTGTTATATGTTTAGCTTCTGGTAAGTGATTCTTGTGTATTTTGTAGCCTTTAATCCGAAAATGACCTTCATTTGTTACCATCACGTAAGGAAGTTTTGCAAATCGTAAATTTCTGTATAAAAAAAATAAAAAAATATCGAAAATCTGATGCTGTAAAATAGATGTGATTGTAGTGTTTTTTAAACTTTTGATAATTGATTTTTATAAATTTTTTAATCACTAAATCCGAAAATGGCTTTTATTTTTAACCATCACATCAGGATGTTTCGCAAATTGGAAATTTCAAAATTAAAAAGTTGAAAGTTAAAATTTAACCCCCCCCCCCCCCCGCACCTCATTGGAACCCTGAGCTGTTTAGGTGCATGAATTCTCAATATAAGTAAAAAAAATTGAATAAATTATTGAATTAAATAAAATTAAATTCAATAATAAAAGTTTTACATCTATTTTATTGTATCAGATATTCGTTATATTTTAACTTTGAAATTTTACAATTTGCGAAAAAGGCCTGACTGAAAAAGTTTCTGGCTAAAAATGAGGGTCATTTTCTAATTCAGCTCTAGAAAATACATAAAACTCAATTATTAAATGTTAAAAAACACAACCATGGCAGTAATGAATATATATAATTATGTAATCTTCTTATTCTTGATGAAGTGCTTACATACATTTTGAAAAACGAATGTACCATATGTTTTCTATGCAAGTGCATGCGAGGACCTGCATAATATTGAACTAAGTGATTTAATTTACACTAGTAAAATGTCATTGTAGCTAAGTGTATTGATTATTTAAATGTATTGTTCTAATACGTTCTGTAAATTCTTTGCCCAGATAGCGTCTTTTGTTTAAGAATGAATAAATTTCAAACAAACAATGTAAATTTATTGTACATTTGTGTCTTTTGACTAAAACAAGCGATTTTCATAAAGATAATGAAACCTGTCTTCTAAACATTTGCGTTGCGATAACAGTAAAATAATGTAAAATATCCGTCACTCACGGAACCGACGGTAATACGAATAATAGAAAGACAGTAAATGGTCGTTAAAAAATAGCATTTATATTTGTCAGTTTATAAAAAAAAGAAAAAAAATTAAATGCTTTTTTTTTTTATTTCTTGTGCACGTTCGTTAATAAAAAGCTTACAAAATAATAACAATTGCTAAGAAATCATTAAAGGATACAAATTTAGAATTTTACTGAATAAATATGCAGTAACATGTTTTCATGAAAGTAACCCATTATACATCTTTGTTTGAGTTTTGATTACGCATTTACTGCAACAAGAATACGAATTCTACATAATAAAAGCACTTCACTGAAAGAAAAAATATACCGCCTTCATCTAGAACAATCATCTAGCTCATTTTCTAAATCCCTAAAGTAGAAATATAAATTTCCGAGTTATACGAATAAGGTAAACAAATAAACTGAATAGACGAAAAAATCGAGAATTTTTTGTCTATAAATCTAGGTAATAAAACGATAATTATATTATGAATCGTTTGAATTGCGAGAAATTATCTCTTGATTTCTAGATTTAATTCATAAACTGGAATTATAGATACTAAAACTCAATTCGTGTGTTTGTATTTATTTGCAGAGATTTTTAAATAAATTTGACAAGGATAATATAGGAAAACGCCCTTGAATTTTAATAGGGATAACTAGAACTCTCTACCTAAGGGAACTAGAATTTATAAGGATGCCATGGAACTATTTTTTCTAGAGGCACAACCTATTTTCTAAATGCCAGTGGCAGAATTTTTTTCAGTGTTGGGTTGCATTGGCTTTCTCTTACGTCTCGAACCAATTAATGTTTTTGGGAGCATAGTCGACCATTTCTGCATAGACTTACTCTTCGATCACCATTCCTCGATTCATCACATTCATCCGCTTTAGGTTCCGTTCTATTCGAAATATTTTGAATAATTTCGTCATCCATTAACTTTTGATAACCAATATGTTTGATAACGAATATGTTTTGATAACCAATATGTTTGATAACCAATATGTTTTGATAACCAATAATATTTTGATAACCAATTGGCTTGTCACAATCAAGCCAGTCTGTGACTACATCCGCAGAAATATTTTTTAAACATTGTACGTTTGATACCAAGATCAATATCTCAAAATCATCACTAAGTGCTTCAGAATCTTGCGTGCTATCAACAATGTTACGTCAATGTTCCTTACTGAAAAAAAAATAGGGCACAATGAGGGCGGTTAACCGAGGGGTGCTATTGATAGAGTGGCGAATAATAGAAAATTTGCTGTACCGCAGAATATAGAATTCCGTGACGGTTAGTAGGTAAAATTGGTGGGGTTACTGCTTCAGTGCTTAAGGGGGGTGGTCACTCAGCATCGGAATTCTCCTTCGTAATGTTAAGTCTATAGACTTTTTGATGCATTCGTATATTTAAAATATCTTATCAGGAAATTCATATTTTTAATATCTTTTTTCGATGTACTCTTCTTAAAGGATGTCTCTTATTTTCTTAGTTTTCAAAATATTTCTAAAATCTATGCTGAATTTAATATTTTATATGTTAAAAGCAGGCGAATTTCGGGTAAGATTTTAACACTTCATATAAAATTAAGTCGAAATGCCTATAGACTTTACATTAGTGAGGGGAAATAGGAAGCTGAATGACCAGCCCCCTTAAAAGTGCTAAGATTTGAAGCGCTTCCGAATTGACGGCAACTGGTCTTTACATGAGTGTCTTATTATTAGTGAATCGTTGGGCAATATAAAGTCCAACTGTAGTTTATAAACTAGAGAAAAATGCCAGCTTTTACTGTAATTTATGATCTATCTTTTCCTCTCCAAAATGATTTCTGTCAGAATTTTAACGCTAATCATGTCGCCTGTCAGCCTTCAATGTCCTAAATTATTTGGTGACGCTGTAAAAAAAAAGAAAATCTGTAATTCTACAGATGTATGTAAATTTGTAAATTTGAAATGTTGATGTATGTAAATTTGAAAATATGTAAATTTACTAAATTAGTTTTTGTAAAGCTATAGAAACCTGCACTGTGAAAAAAATTCCGTTAAAATACGGAAATTGTAATGGAAATCGAGACGCCAGTATTTCCGTATTTTAACGAATTTTTTTCCATAAATTTTGTGAAATAACGGATTTTTTTTGGAATTTACGGAACAAGATTCCGTTAAAATACGAAAATAGTATTGATGTCTTGATTGACAGTGCAATTTCTGTATTTTAACTGATTTTTTTTTTTTTTTTTAACAGTGTGTAGCTTTACAAAACAGTCTACCAAAATTTTATCTTTAACCCGGGTAGCAGTTACATAAAAAGTCCTAGGCATCCCAGTTCCCTAAAAAATGCTTAGTAACCTTAATATATTTTTTTTTTTTTTTTTTTTTTTTTTTTTTATTTACGGTGCAAAAGTGCATCTGTATCATGAATTTTTGTTGTTGCCTTTACAGAAAAAGTTCTAGGAATCCCAGTTTCCTAGAAAATTTTTAGTAACTTTCAGATTTTTTTATAGTGCAGTTGACCCAACAGTTAAGGGGGCTGGTCACTCAGCTTCGAAATTCTCCTCTGTAATGTTAAGTCTACGGACATTTGATGCATTCGTATATTTAAAATGCCTTCTCGGGAAATTCATATTTTTAACATCTTTTTTCTGTGTACTGTTCTTAAAGTTTCTTCTTAGTTTTCAAAATATTTCTAAAATCTATGTTGACTTTAATATTTTATGTGTAAAAGCAGGCGAACGGTGAGCAAGACTTCCTATAAAATTAAGTCTATATTTTAGAAATATTTTGAGAACTAAGAAGAAAAGAGACATCTTTTAGAAAGTTTACACAAAAAATAAAAGTTGAAAATATTAATTTCCCGAGGAGGTATTTTAAATATACGAATGCATCAAATGCCCATAGACTTTACATTATTGAAGGGAAATCGGAATCTGACTCGGCAGCCCCCTTAAAGAGGAATAACGTCACAAAAAAAAAAAAAAAAAAAAAAAAAAAAAAAACTGACACGGACGGATTAAAAAAATATATTTTCATGTCAACAACCGGTAGAAGTATTTTTTACTAGCTATTAATTAGCATAACAAAATTAAAAGCATTTGATTATAAGTTGTGAGGTTCTTATGAAATACATTGTAAAAATACAAATAATGCAGAATATGTTTAAAACAACCAAGTTATGTAAATAATTTCTATCACAAATGTTTTCTTAAAATGTAAAAATTTGTCAATTATGTTTATTATTATTTGATCTTAAAATATGTAAATATTATGTATGTTATTTATAGTTATTCTTAAAATTGGATATACTGTGTTTTCAATTAAAAAACAATAAAAGTCACAATTTTTTTATTTTAACATTTTTTTGTATAGGAAACTACAAACTATAGAACTAGCATCGCTTTTGACACTTTCCAACATTGTTGATAAGTGTTTATAACTTCGGTATGTCTATCCGTCTGTCCCTCGATCCGAGATCTAACTCTTGTAAATATACTCGGATTGCCCTGTAATTTTTAGATGATATTTATTTTTTCAATTGCACAATCCCTATTGAAAATGAAGTGCTTAGCATTTATATTTCCTTTACAGGGACTGTCCAAAGTTATCTGTTACATTATGGTCAATGGAAAAAAAATCGTTTTAAATGTATTTTAATGGTGTTACAGCATTTCTAATAAAATGAAATTGATAGATAAATAAATTCTGCTCTATAAAAACTAATTCTAAATTTAAAATAAATGAACGTATATTAATGTACAATTCAAAATTTCTTTAAAAAAACTATAATTAAGTCTAAATAGTTGTGCAAACTTGTAGAGATATAGTCTAATGAAAATTATTTCGGTTACAATTGAGACGGCGTAAAAAGAATGATTTAAAAATAACATAGACAACGGAAATATTTTATGAAGTCAGTTTTATTAACGATATGAATTCGTTTTTTAAGTTAAACCGAATAAAAATTGATTAAAATTAAGAATTGCGGAAACAAAACTCAAAATTCTAACAGAAAAGTTTGAAACATTCTATTGAAAAAAAGAAAGAATTTTTGAAACTTTGTTGTAAAAATCCAATCCCTGATTCTTACGAGATATTTCTTTTCACAAAAGATATTTTTTTATATATGCGAAGTACGTCTCAACTTCTTCGCTGAAATTGAATTTCTTTCATAATAATTTTGAAAATACTCAACGCCACAAAGTAAAGATTTGAGATTGCAGTAACAAAAAATAGTATATAAATAAAAACATTTCAAAAATGATTTAATTCATGAAATATGAAATAATGAAAATGTTAGAGATGTTTATATTTCCTTAATAAAATATTTATTTTTTAAATATTCATTTTTTTCGTATCTAAATTTATAGAAAAAGAGTGCTAGCTTAAGTTTTTATAACTTATCTGAATTATTATTCCCATAAATGTCAATTTAATTTTCAAATAAAATATTTGGATAATACTGGTAAGAGCCTTTTAAAACGGGCGACAAAATACATTTTAAAACATATACAGGGTATCCCGCCTTTCCGCGTATCGATAGCAAATTCCTACAACATTACATCACAGTTTCAATTGAAAAAAGTTTACAATATTGTTTACCATCATTTAGAAGCGGTTTACGTTGAAACATTTTTCGGTACATTTGCATTTTTGCACAATACTGAGATGTACTTTGAGTTTTGCGAATTTACAACCTTGTCAGGATTTAAAAACACAGAGACCCGTTTATCGTGCTAGACAACTCTGAACTTTAAAATACAGAGTATCATAACTCGGAAAGTTTGTCTCATAAAACAATGGAATTCGTTTTGTTTTATTGCTGTTGTAATCGTTAACTCTTGGGATATTGTACTTGCATCTGGCACATTAAGAAAGGGCAGAAAAGCTTTCAAGTAGAATATATAAAAAATTAACACCTTAATAATAATATACAAATTTTAATTTCTAAAAGTCGTGAATTAAAACTTTAAAAACAGTAAAAATAGGTTTTCCCAACTGTTTACATGTTTCGACTGTACCCAATTCATTTTCAAAACAAATAAATAAAAATATTCTAAAATTGTACAGTCTATGAAACGCCATAATTCAAATTTTCACGTACTCATTCATATTATGCACGTTATTTTATTTTACTTAGATGTTTATTTTTATTTTCTTAACCATTGAGTAACTCGAGCCTTAGTTTTGGTATGTTAAATGATGCTGCATCATTACATACTGAAGTTTTGCGTGTTACAATCCCTATGGTTTATCTTATAATGGATGGATAATATAGATTGGAGGGGGAAATTATCCTACTTTCTTTGAAATTTTTATATGGATGGTTTCTTCTTGGTATAATCTTGCTAGGGCAGTGTTTTTTCCATTATATTTAATAGCAGCTAGAGGCTCCTTTTTCTATACTTAAATTTCTTGCTAGTCATACCAATATAGTAATTCTGCAATCCGTCTGCTCTAGTAAATAGTATTTCCTATACACCAAATTCGCAAAATTAATTTGGTCAATTTTAGTGAGAAAGATATTTTTAATTTCGTAGCTAGTTTGGCTACTAAATGACTTTTTTAAATGACTCGGGTACAGTTGAAACATGTAGACAGTTGAATAAACCTATTTGAACTGTCTTTAAAGTTTTAATTTACGCCTTTTAGCATTTAAAATTACTATATTTTTAGAAATAGAAGTAAAATAAAGCGTTTTATGTGACAGTTGTATACGACCTCGTTCCTTTTAAATGAACCCTGAACTTTAAACTTAATTAAAAATATTTAATAAGAAAGAATAATTTGTAAGTTGGGTTTAATTTCTTTTAAATATAGCAAATTGAATATCTCAATGTATAATTAATCTTTCATTAAAAATTCCATTCACAAACTTAGAAATACCTTACTGTAAAAACAGTTTAAAAAAGGATGACTCATGACAATATTACTTACGCACTGAAATATGATATTTATTATCCATTTACTTTTTGAATTCTAATTAATATCGAATAAAATAAAAATGTACTCTAATTTTCGAAAGAATCACAAGCAATTCCTATTACAATATCTGATACGGAAGAAAATGTGGAAAAGAATTCATTGAATTAAACTACAGATATTTGCATCTCAATGAGTAAAGTACGGGGAGCTACTTAAAATTTTTATCATCTCCTAACTGTTATCTTTCAACAACAAATCAATATAACTTCTTTTATATTAAATTGTTAGTTCGCTTTTCATATTTTAATTTATAATGGATCCTGGATAATGTTTCTTTTAAATACGTGAATAGATAGCTTCATTGTTCATCATGTATTCATATTCAATTAAATTTGATTGATATTTTGAAAACAATTTACATAGTAGAACTTCAAAAAGTCTATTTTCGTATATTTTATTCACTATAAAAAATGTTGTGTCTTTTGCTACACTTAATGTTGAAGTTTTTGGAGCACCGGTGCTGTGAAATCGAATTCAAACATCGATGCTGTGAAAGCAAATTCAAGTAACAAGTGATGTAAAAATAGAATTCCTTCTGTGACGTGCCACCACAGTCAATAGCAACACGACTTTCCCCTGATTTTGAGAAATTTTACAGCGCTCTTAAAGACAGCAGCTTGTAAATTTTAGAGAAACTCTCTTGGCAGCTGGGGTACCAGTACCAGTTTTTTGTAAAATACAAGGTTTTACATTCACTTTATGTTGTAATTTTTCAAGCACTGTTGCTGTGAAGCGTTATTGAAGCACTGATGCTGTGGAAACGAATTGAGGCAAAAATTGAAGTAAAAATAGAATTATTTTTGTCACGTGCATACCGCAGTCAATAGCAACACGACTTTCCCCAGATTTTGAGAAATTTTACAGAACTCTTAAGGACAGCAGCTTGTAAATTTTACAGCAAGTGTGTTGGCAGCCGGGGTGCCAGCAATTTTTGTTGTAAAATACAGGGTTTTGCATTCACTTTATGTTGTAATTTTTCAAGCACCGTTACTGTGAAGTCGAATTTAAGCACTAATGCTGTAGAAAAGAATTCAAGTAAAAAGTGAAGTGAAAATCGAATTATTTCTGTCACGTGCAGAGCACAGCCAGTAGCAACGCGACTTTCCACAGATTTTTAAAAATCTTACAGTGCTCTTAAAGACAGCAGCTTGTAAATTTTACAACTACTGTTTTGGAAGCCGGCGTGCCAGCATCTATTGTTGTAAAATACAATTTTTTTTTAATGTGCTTATACACTGCTGGTCGTTCAAAATGCAACACCATGAGGGGATCGACCAAACAGCGTGAAATTTACATCATGCATACACCTCGGTAGGATATGAAAATGATTACGATTTCAGCGCTCGCGGTGACTGCAGCGCCCCTTACAATCTGTATATAATGGGAAAAAATATTGTCGTTTTGAAGAGCGTGAATTTTTTTTTTTTTTCGTGTCATTTTTTGTGTGTACAGATTCAAAATGCCTCGCAGAAACACACGAACGCAATTCAAGAAAGTTTCTGATTTCCATCGCGGCTGAATCGTTGCATACAGAGAGTGCGGATTATCCTTCCAAGAAATTGGTCATCGTATCGGACATAGCAAAGCAACAATCATGAGAATATGGAATCGGTGGATGCAGGAGGGAACGACAGGCCTCGTCACACCACTCTACTGGAAGACAGGCATATTGTGCGCATGGCACTTATGGAACGCACTGTCACATCCGCAATCATAACACAACGAATGCAGTCTCTAACACAACAATCGGTGTCCGTACGAATAGTTCGACGTCGTTTGCAGTACAGAAACAGAAACAGAAATCACCCACTCGTGGACAGCCAACCTTGCGGTATAGGAGCTAAATGTCCACGAGGGGAAAAACGCATATCCACCTTCCCACGAAACCCCCAGACACCAGACAAGCCCGGAGGCCTCAGCAGGTAGGAAGACATCCCCCCATTGAAATTTCAATTAAAATTGTACAATCATATCACAAGAGCTACCCAACGTTGCTTAAACTGGGCGAACCCAAATAAAACAATATTTTGGATTTTTAAGATATTACAGATATTACAGATCATCAATCAGTTATTAAAATAGGATTACTTGAAAGTAGCTAGTTTAAAATTTTAATGAAAAATTAAAATAGTATTTTTAATGTTAATTAAATTTAATTAAATTAGCTAAAAGATTTTTTTTAAATTTATACTAATCCATATTAGGGCCTAATAGGACTTAATAAAACAAAGTTAGTTGAGACAAAATTGATTGAAATCTGAAAAATAAGTAAATCTGAGCGAAACTTTGAATGATATTTAAATGAAATAATAGTCTTGTTAAATTTAATTTTGATTCTGAGTGATGACCTGTTAAGCAAGTTTGAGATATTAATTATAATAAATTTTAAAGTTCTAGATAGCTTAATATGTTGAATAGTCCATGTATTTCACAGTTCAGTAAAGTATATGTCACATTTTTGAGCCATTATATTTTGCAGATCAAAGTCATTATATTTCATAGTTCATAGTATGATTTTTATAGTAGAGTCACTGTAGATTTTAGTTAGTAGTCACTGTAGATTTTAGTTTGAAGATAAAATTCACAGTTTGGAAATTTAGTCCAAAGTTCAGGAATATAAACTTTTACAAATCAAGGTGTTATTTAATTAGGCGATGTTTAATAATTTTATGAATGATCTTGATAGTTAATGGGTGACACTGTTTATAGAATCTTTTTTATGAAGGAGTAGTGTTTATTAAGAATATTGTAATTTTCATTTAGCGCTGAAAAGTTTGCTGGATCCAGTAGAATCTTCTGGAAGTTTTTCCTTAAGGTTTTGTTTTTATTAAATTTGAAATGATTAGGTAGGAGAGAGCAGTTCCCAAAAATATAGTGTTGTACTGTTACTCGGCCTTTAGTGCAGGAGCATGTGTCCGAATTTAACTTGCCTATTTTGTAGAGAAATGCAGGAAAACTGCCATGGCCACTAATGTAATAAACTGATGATCGTGAAGTACAGATAAATTCTTTGTTAACTTGGTTAAGAATTTTATATGTATCTCGTCCTTTTACTGAATGTTTCCAGATATCCTGCCAGTCCTGGATAATTTTTTCCCGTATATAATTTTTAATTACTGAATCCGGGAATGGTATATGTTGAATTTCATCATAGTGGTCGTGTTCAATTGCATTTTTTGCCAAGGTGTCTGCGCGCTCAAAAGCTAAAAGCACGGCCCGAGTGAATTTCAACAAAACATTGATTTTTTTTTTCTTTGAAGTATTAAAAATCTGAAAAATGCTATACAGTAAGACGGAATTGCATAGAAAAGAAAAAAAATGCATTTATAGACAAGTTTCCTTCTTAGCGAGTGTAAATGTATTATATATTCTTTTCTTATGTATTAGTATATTAATTATGCATGGATCAACACGTTAGTGACTTTAAAACTGGTTCCATCATAGGCAGGTTCTTTTACACACGTTTTATTATGTTGTAATTTAGCTATATTTTAATAAGCGCAGAAATATGGTGTTCTTTAAAAAGAATAAATTTTAATGTTTAAGTATAGAATAATGGCCATTTGAAAATGTATGCATTTTTTGCAAAAATGTTTGGGCCAGGCCTAATTTTACTGACCTTTGAATGGACCAGGCCACGCTGACACAATGATTGTCATACGGGCTGGGTCAAAATTAGGACTGAAATTTTTGGGCCGTGAAGACTCGCAATGAACCAAGTTAGGTCCGGCCCGAGCCTTCAGAAAAAAGTGTGGCCCGGGCCCAGCCCGAGTTCCGTGAGTGAAAATCGGCCTGAACCGGTCCGTGTAGATCTCTAGTGCGTATTCAATTGTTAAAATAATTATATTTCAAACCGCTACATGAAGAAAAATAACAGACAATCACTTTTGAACACTCTAACGATCAATCTTTTCCTATGCAACATACAACTATTTAGCTAATAATCTTAACGTTTCACATATCTACACGGATAAATGCTTAAAATTAAATAAGACTTACCTTTATTTTATGTATTCCATAAAGAATAATTTTAATGATATCCTAATCTGTTAATCCTAAAATGGCGGACGAAAAAGTGATCATTTTTCTTATCTTTTAAGGGTGTAGTCGCCTTGCTGCTCTGATTGGTTAATAAGCAATGCATACGTAAGTGACGCTTTCAGGAGTGAGACATTTCACTCCTTTCTAGAGAGTGGAAAATTCCACTCTTTAAGGAGTGTATTTTTACAAAATTCACTCCAAAAAGAGTAAAAATGCCTGTCACTCTTTCAAAGAGTGAGCTTTTCACTCCTCCCAATTTTAGAGTGCCAACTGTTCCTAAGTGAGCCTTTGTCCATGCTATATTTATAGATTTCTGCGGGATTTTTTGTAGTTCAGTATAAATCTGTCTTATTATTTTGTTTTTCGGGAAGATAAATGTGAGGGCATCTAGTGAGGATCTACTGTCTGTTAGGATTAAAACTGATGTAAATCTAGAGGTCGAAAACAATTCTATTGAATTTTGTATTGCTTTAAGTTCTGCCTGATAGATTGAATTGAGAGGGTTTAAGCGCGCAGCACTGTCGTGGATAAAAGTATCTTCTAACATGACTGTAAAGGCGCATGAAGTTCCCTGTTTCATTAAAGAGCCATCAGTATATATCATTAATTTATTGCTACGAATTTCTGTTTCCGTTATTTCTTCTAGTATATTCAGGTTATTAATTTTGTAATAGTCTGGAAAATCGAACGTCCTTTCCTTCAGCATTAAATTATCTTTATTTATTTTCGTTGATTGAATTATTAAATTTCTTTTTCCCATTTTTGTCTGATATGCCATGAATTCGTTCTGGATTTTTGTGATGATTGGTGGTACTCCTTTTAAAACATTTAGTGCTTCGTGTGAGATGCTTCTGTAAGTTTTGATAACATTCATTAAACTCATTCTTTGTAGTGTTTTCAGAGATCTGATTCCACGACTGTTTAAATTAGGGAACCGTATTTCATGTGCATACAAGATTTGTCTTTCAACAACCGTTGTGTATCACATCTTTTTTATTTTTGGATTTATTCCTTTTTGGTAATTTCCCAGGAATTTGAAACTAGTAACAAACTGAGATATTCTTGCTTTTAAATTTTCTAGATGAATTTGAAATTTTAATTTTTGATCAAAGATCATTCCTAAGTATGGTAATGATTTCTCTAGTTTGTTTGTTTTATTTTTTTAATTTAAAAATTGGATGTCTGTTATTTAAGAGGTTTCTTCCAAAGAGTATTGCTTTTGTTTTCTCTTATGAAATGTTCAGATTTAATCTGTTACATATTTCTTCAAAACTATGGATTTTTTCATTAGCATCCTTTTCTAAGTCGGTTCTTGAATTTCCTTTTATTAATACCACAAAGTCATCTGCATAAACCACTAGTTCTGGGAACTTTTTAAGTAGTTCCTTAATGATGAAGTCTGCTACTATGAACCATAATAACGGGCCTAAACCTGAACCCTGCGGGCATCCCTTGAAACTACGAAGCCATTGAATGAAACTAAAGTTGTTTGCTCCGATGAATCTATCACTTATATAGTTAATAAGTACATTTTTTAGGTATCTAGGTAGTTCTGATTCTTCGATTAGTCCCGAGATCATATTCCAGTCTGTTCAATCAAAAGTTCCTTGTATGTCAAAAGATATTAATCCTACGTATTTATTGTTCTGGAGAAGTTCCATTATTAGGTTTTTTACAGATTGCAGTGCCGTTAGTGTGCTTCTCTTCTCTCTGAAGCCATGTTGTTGGTTTGCTAAGAGATTTCTATTTTCTAAGTATGTCTGTGTACGTATTTTTATTATTCTCTCTAACACCTTACCCATCATTGGGAGTAAGGTTATTGGTCTGTAGGAATTTGGATTTCTTGGGTCTTTATTTTTCTTCCTGAAAAATATCACTACTCCTTTCTTCCACGCCATTGGAAAATGGCCTATTTGAAGACATTTATTATAAAGGAGTAGCATCAATTTTGGATATCTTTTAGTTAGATTCTTTATGATTTTAATGTCAATTCTATCATATCCTGGAGCTTTTTTAGGATTTTGCTGACTGATGACATATTTAAATTCCCTCATGTTGATTTTAATTTTGTCAAATTCTTCATTTGGAATTAGATCTCGATTAATTCTCGAGTGTATTTGCTCTGTATCTGGGTTTCCAAAATGATGATAGATTAGATTTTGTTGAATGTCAAGAAATGAGTCCTCAATTGCTGAAGTTTCTAGTATGGTATGTATTAAATCCGTATTTTTTAGATATTTACCTTTCATTATTTTAAAGGCAGTGCCATGTACACTTTTTGTTTGTTGGCAGAATGAATACCATGAGTCCTGTTTAGCTTTTTTGATGTTTAATTTGTATTCGGCTAGTGCCTTTTTATATTCCTTACTGTATCGCTGATTGTCTGTGTCTCTTCGAAATCTTTTGTATAGTGCATTTAGTCTACTTCGTTCAATTTTGAGTTTGTCCGTGTACCAGTTGATATTTAGGTCTCTTTTTTGATTTTTCTTTTTTAATGTTGAGTTCATTATACTAGACATATGTTCCTGGAAGTTATTTACCCATGTATCTAGATCTTCTGGAGATTATGTATCTTGAAGTGTTGTCCTTAATTCTTCTTCCTTTTTATCAAATTCTTTGTTAAATTTTTTAAAAGTTTCATATTTGGTTTTAAATCTGTATAGGTTTCGTAGGAGAGGGTCCAACTGCAATGTGAAGTTTATATATCTATGATCACTGAGTGATGGAAAATTCACTTCTACTGACCAAGAATCAAGAAGGTCCTTCGTACTTAATCCACATAATGTTAGGTCTGGATTACCTCTTTTCTTACCTAAGATGAAGGTGTTTTCTGCTTGTGGGTCGTTGACTATTGTTAAATCTCGATTTGCAAGATAATCTAGTAGGATTTCACCTCTTGCGTTGTTTCTGCTATAGCCTCATGCTCTCAGGTTGGCGTTAAAATCGCCTCCCAACACTAAGTTAGTACATTTATGAATGGTTCTTGACCAGTCGTCGAAATCTTTAGCTAGATCTCCCTTTGGCTTGGAGTATTGCGAGACAAATTTAAAATTTTCTAACTTCGTTGTTAAATTTATAAATACACTGTTATCTGTTTGTAGGATTTTGTTATGCACAAATAAAGGGTTGGCGATAATTAATCCCGCTGTATTTAATGTTGATTAATATAAAGCCCAAGAAATCGGGAGACCCGTAAAAGAATTTTTGCTTCTGTGGTAATCCTGGATTAGTGCTATGTCGATATTGTTCTCGTTCATGTATTTAATTAGTTGAAAGTTTGCTGCACAGCAATTATTTAAGTTTATTTGAGTTACTTTTATGTTTTGTTGATGTAAAGGTGCACTACCAAAGAAGTAAGTTGATTGCTTTGATGGAGTTTGATTTTGATTGTGGGTGCCTCTAGCTATTTCGTTTGCTGTACAGTGGAATGTCCGCTAAGCGTCTATTGCTTCGCATACATTTGACACTTAACCACAGGCGTTTTCGTTTATAGGGGTACACTGAACGGCAGAGTTGGACATCCAAACGGCATAACATTGTGTTTTCAGATGAATCACTCTTCTCCCTGCAGTATCAGGATGGTCGAATTAGAGTTTGAAGACACCGTGGGGAGAGACTGCTCAACTGTTCTATTATGCATCGTCACACTTGTCCTGCACTCGGCTTTATGGTTTGGGGTAGTATTGGACTCGACTCCCGCACACCCCTAATACGCATTAACGGTACACTTAAAAGCTGGCGCTATATCTCTGAGATTTTGCAGTCTGTTCTTCTCCCTTACCTTCAGGGCTTACCTGCAGCCACGTTTCAACAGGACAATGCGCGACCAAATGTTGCACGCAATGGTCCTTTCTTCTTAGCTCACCATATTACACTGTTACGCTGGCCTGCCTGTTCTCCATATCTATCACCCATCGAGCATATCTGATCAGTGATTGGAGAACGCCTAGCTCAGAATGCCGTACTCGCGGGTACACCAGAGGAACTTTGGCTACGTGTGGAGACAGCGTGGTATGCCATTCCCCAACAACACATCCAAAGCATCTTTCACTATATGGCGCGGCGTGTAGCAGCGGTTATTGACAAACGTGGAGGTAACAGTTCTTACTGATTTTCTGTCTCATTTCAAAGAAGGATGTCTTTCGAATCAATTAACACTGATACTACGTGTAAACTCTAAAATAAATTTGGCTTTGATATATCTTGTCTTTATTGCTGTTACATTTTGGATATCCAGTAGTGTATATATATAGGGTGGTTCAAATTAAAATATTTGGGACAAACTGGCGAGAGAAGCTATGGACGTAACACTTTCATATTTAGGGGTATGCACATCAGACCATGGAAAATGGATTCGTGCAAAAAAATAGTTCAAACAAAAGCCGCTAGGTGAAAATGATGCGCTGTGATCTGTTTGTTACACATATCAGAATACTAAATGTAAAGCATCTATTAAACTTTCGTTTAAGAACGATTTATATCCATGGGCTATCTATCGGGTGGTTTATTTGGAATCTTTGACACATGTAACCAACGACAGATCACCTGGTTTAACCTCTTCGGTTCTCTTTTGAGTATTGATGTAATATTATTGATTATAGGTTAAATATTTCTATTCCAACTGAACTTTAGAGCAAGAGTTTTAATCCCTTTACATCATTTTAAATCTTAGATATCGAAGCCTATTATTTGGAGATCGAAATTGCAGTTATGTTTCATTACCATTAATAAAATGGGAATGGACGTAGATGTACTTATTGGACCTAGGGAGTGAAGAGTATAAATAATCAGTGAACGCGGACAGCTATTGAAGGAATTATTACAGCATATTAATTTGAGAAGTACGATATGTCCTTAAAAAGCATTATTGGCTTAGTTCCATAAATTACCGAAAGATGGTGTTTTCTTGTCTCAAATTACCAAAAGGTTCACAACAAATTATAAAAATGGATGAAAGTATTAAAACTGCAAAGTTACTTTGACAATTTCGAGATCTTCCGCATAATTGGACAATTATATCTGGAACTAAGACATGAAAAGCCTGCTAAAGACATTTATATACATATATATATATATATATATATACAAGTGTGCGTATATGTCCGTGTATCTTTGTCGTTTTAAAAATAATGTCAGTTTACAATAAACAAACAAATAAACTAAAATATTTATTTTCATGCAAAACATTACAAGCATAAAAAGAAAATATTATTGACCCATCTATGCCTAGCGTCCCATTTTTGGAACGCTTCGAATATTATTAAATTTGTATAATTTTCTTCTTCTTTATAACATGAAAATGGTATGAAATAATTCTATAAATGCCTTTATCTGTTACGGAAAGATGACAGCATAAGATGGATATTTATTGCTTAAATGAAGGCTTTTTCGGAGTTAACAGATTTTTCAATTTTCAAGATGGCAAAATCTAAAAAGTAAGTTTATTTGTATTTTTCTATCAAGGATCCAAATAAATAAGTCATAATCTTAGCTTGTAGACTTTTTAAAATACATATTTCTTTAAATTGTGAAATTATATGTTCAAGCCAATTTCGTATGCAATTTTGTAACGTACAAAATATAGGGCATTAGGCAGGAATGGATGCATGTTTTGCTTGCCATTTAGGGCGCAGTTATTTATGTAAAGTCATTTTGAAACAAATTGTTTTTAAGCCTCAAATACGATTATTCTTAGTTTATTGTTACTAATACTTATAACATTATTAGTCTCTGTAAAGAAATAAATATATTTTTTTAGAAGTTCATAAAAATACTAATTATAGTATATAATATACAATTCAAAAGCTTATTTTATGTAAATTTAGAAAAAAGCATATAATTATGCATATTATAGCATTATAAATATTATGCATATTCCCATCTTTAGTATGGTTACATCGTATCAAATAAACACAAAATTCCTTAGTGTAATTTTTTTAGTATTTTTCCAGTTATTTTGCAACATTTTAATGTGATTTTAACAACAAATTTAAGAAAATAAAACTCTAGGCACAAATGGGTTAATAATTTCTTATTAAAAGTAATGGTCTTTATATATATATACATGTCTTTTCCCCTTATAACATACACGTAGAAAAGAAGTTATCAAAGAGACTTTTATTGCTACTCATTTAAGTTAGTGCTCTCATTAAGATATATTAGCGTAAAAGCGTTTCACTAAGTATTCGATAATTGGACCCAAGATGTGTTTTCTATAGTTCATTTATTACGTTAGAGAAATACGCCTGCCACAGTTATTTCAGGAAAATCCCACTTTTTTTTTTCCTTTTACAGGTTTGTTTATTCCAAAAATTGTTGACTAATTCTATTCCTTTTTTCTTTAACAATACGTTACTTGATAGGATCAAGTTATAAACGTAAACCACATCTATTTAAATATATGTATATATGTATATATTCTAACAATTATAATGTTAACATTTATTTTAGTATTTTTATTTTGATCCTTTTCCCAATAATGGATAGTATGGACTGAACGGGAAAATTATTTTACTTTTCAGTGTATACTATCCATTCATTATAAGAGAAACCATAGAGATTGTAAAGCGCAAAAGCTCAATACGTAACGATGCAGCATGGTTTTACTTACCAAAAATATGTCGCGAGCTACTCAATGAATGAAAATAAAATAAACATCCATATAAAATAAAGATGTGACATGCATAATTTGAAAGAATTTTTGGAAATCTGAATGATGGAGTGTCATAGACTGTGGAAATTTAGAATAGCTTTATTTATTTGTTTTTGAAAATGACTCGGGGTGAGTCGAAACTTCTCAACAGTCAAAATAAACATATTTTTACTGGTTTTAAAGTTTTAATTTACACTTTTTAGCATTTGAAATTAATATATTTGTTTTTTTTCTAGTTTAGAGCCTCTTAAATACTGAAATAAACTTTTCTATTCATTGTATTTATAAAAGAAAGATTCACATATTTTTCCTCTTTGGTCATCAAGTTCTCCCAAGATTATGGAAGGGAAACGTTTAAACTAACAGATTTTAAATCTTTTTTGAAGCGCCACTCGTGAGTATTGTTCTTCGATTACTTCTATCTGTAAAGGTGCGGAATCTCGTTTTTTTTTTTTTCTACAGTATCAGAGATTCCTTGTTATGTAGTCGCCAGGAATGGGCATTTTGTTTCTAATATTTTTTGAGATGACGGAAAAATGCATCATCCGTCTGATGCATCAGATGGATATTTTTGGGGGGTAGAGCTATGTGTACGATTCCGTTTTCATAACGGTGCCTTTTTCTATGTGAAATCAAGTGTGAAATGTATTTACATGTTAACAATAGCATTGGGAGCTTAATAAGTGTTACGAGTTTGACAGCAAAAAATGAAACACGTTCGTAATGGATTAGTAAAATGGGATATATTGTCATCCAACAGTTTTCCATATTTACTTAGCCCAAAACGTTGGAACACGTTCTGTAAAATCTTCTGTTTTTATGGTATTTGATGGAGCCTAGCAGAGGCGACAATTTCTCTACTTATTTTCTCGAAAAGACGACGTCACGCACCCTTTACCGCCAGTATAAAGGGCTTTATCTCCCTTTAAAATAAGCTTTTTCGTTAGGGTTAGAAATTGTGGTGTTATGTCGTAATGAAACACTCTCCTTGAATCTTCAAGTTTCGCGTCAAGGCCATATTTTTAATATTATATGTAGACCAGTTCGAATTATTCGAGTAGATTTTTTTATATATTATAGTTCTCGTTGCCTATAAATCCTGCGCTACTGGAGGTAAAATTATTTGGTTACGTCTGAAATATCCAATTATCCATTTGAGACTTCTTCGGTTACTCACAAATAGGTATTCTAAATTAAGTTCTTGATCAATTGTCTAGAACCGTTCAGGGCTTTGTGAGTAGCTTATGACACTTTTTCCATTACCAGTTAAGGTGATATATCGCGGCAGCAGTAGCGAAAATCCGAAAGAAATATTTCAGAATGATGCTAAAGTCAAACATATACACAATAAACTAATTCTACGTATTTATTTTATTTAGCGGAGATGGGAGCACATGTGAACAAGTTTTTTTTTTTTTTTTTTTTTTTTTTTTTTCAAAAAATTACTAAAGATGATAGTACCTGTAGAAATATGGTAAACATTTTTGAAGCTCTATGACATTTTGTTTGTCCTCTGTAGCCAAAACACTGTTTTTAGATCTCAAAATTAAAATATTTGTTCCAAGTTGATAAGCGAATAACTTCATTTATTTATTCATTTATTTGAATTTGAGTGTTTTAACATATACTATGAATACTAATAAACATTTTTCATACGGTTCTTTTTCTTCTAAAATTGAGAAATGTTAATAATTTATCAATTTAAAAAAAGAAGCAATGTGGGGCACTTGTGAAATGTGAACAGACTAGTTGGGGCAGATATGAACATTTCATAAGTGCCCCAATACTCATTCTGTGATTCTGTTTCTTTTAGTTAACTTAATGAGGAATGATGTAAGTTCCATTATCTAAAATTTTCCTGAAATAGAAGATATTTTCCTCACACAAAGTTTATTTTGTATTGAAACTTCCACAAACACATCTTTCAGCAAATACATAAAGAGCAACAAGCTCGTTTACGTTGAATTGTACTTTAAATAAATTTAAAATTTTCTAAAATGCAATAAGTGTTATATATTATTTTAGTAAACGGTTTACAACAATATTTTTTATGCATTGTTAATACAAAAGTATTACCTTGAACAACTTTGCAAATTTTTCTGTTACATTTGTTCTAACCCTGCAATGATGGCTTACTTCCATCTCTAAAACAGTTATGTATATGATGCATTGAATGGAGCTATCCATTCAAAATACCATATCCATAAATACCTGTAATATTTTAAGAAAGTAAAATTTTTAAACTGATAACTATCGTAAAATCCCGATTGTAACCCCCCCCCCCTCTCTTTCAAAAGCAAAAGAAGCTGGGGGGATTATAATCGAGATTTTTTTAAATCATTAAAAACCCTTCTTTATCTATAATTTATAAGTAAATAAGGCAAATACAGGAGTGAGAATCTTTCGTATTTCGGCAGATTTCCGATAAATAGTACGTAAAGCCCCCCCCCCCTAAAATTTCCCCCAAAATAAAAACCCCTAAGCAAAATTTAAAAGTTTTAATTTCTTTTTTAAAATTGCTTCTTTATTTTTTTATTTTATTGCAACAATATTTAATGAATCATCTAAGCCTCTCCCCTCCAAATCTACTTATTTTCATTTTATAATATTTTGCTTAAACATATCACCCAGAAACTAGATATATATATATATAGGGGAGATGGGGGCACATGTGAAGAGTTCGCATAAATATAGCTTATTCTCATGACTGGATTAATTTCTATAAACAAAACCTACTCAATGTAGTAAATAGAACTTTCTTTTATACGTGGTATTTTTTTAAAAATCACCTGTATAATTCTTCTTACATTTTTTAATAGTTTTATAAATTCGAAAAATTGTTCACATGTGCCCCATCAACGGGGAATTTTTGAACACACGTGGGGCAGATGTGAACACAAGGAAAAAATATCCTTTGACATGCTTTTTATTCTGTTATTCATTTGTCATCGTAATCATTAGTTAATTACCTGTGAAATTCACCATAAAAAAAAATATACGTATATTTATTTCTTTAGTTTCTGGGTGATATATTTAAGCAAAAGATTATAAAATGAAAATAAATAGATTTTGGAGGTGGAGGCTTAGATGATTCATTAAGTATTGCTGAAATAAAATGAAAAAAAAAATAAAGAAGCAATTTTGAAAAAGAAATTAAAACTTTTAAATTTTTCTTAGGGGTTTTTGTTTGGGGAAAATTTTAGGGAGGGGGCGATTACATACTATTTATCTCAAATCTGCCGAAATACGAAAGATTCCCACTGCTGTATTTGTCTTATTTACTCGTAAATTATAGATAAAGAAGGGTTTTTTAATGATTTTAAAAAATATCGACTATATCCCCTCCCCTAACGTCTTTTGCTTTTGAAAGAGGGAGGGGTTACAATAGGGATTTTACGATAGTTATCAGTTTAAAAATTTTACTTTCTTAAAGCATTACTCATATCTATCCCCATTTAAAGCATCAGATACATAACTGTTTTAGACATGGAAGTAAGCCATCATTGCAAGTTTAGAACAAATGTACTAGAAAAATTTGCAAAGTTGTTCAAGGTAATACTTTGTATTAACAATGCATAAAAAGTATTGTTGTAAACTGTTTAGTAAAATAATATATAATACTTATTGCATTTTAGAAAATATTAAATTTATTTAAAGTACAATGGAATGTAAACGAGCTTGTTGCTCTTTATGTATTTGCTGAAAAATGTGTTTGATGAAGTTTCAATGCAAAATCAACTTTGTGTGAGAAAAATATCTTCTATTTCAGGAAAATTATAGATAATGGAACTGACATTATTTATCATTAAGTTAACTGAAAGGAACAGAATCACAGAATGATTATTGGGGCACTTATGTACTGTTCATATCTGCCCTAACTTGTCTGTTCACAAGTGCCCCACATTGCTGCTTCTGTTAAATTGATAAATCATTAATATTTCTGAATTTTAGAAGAAAAAGAACTTTATCAAAAATATTTATTAGTATTCATAGTATATGTTAAAACACTCAAATTCAAATAAATGAATAAATAAATAAAGTTATACGCTTGTCAACTTGGAACAAAGATTTTACTTTTGAGATCTAAATACAGTTTTTTGGCTACAGAGGACAAACAAAATGTCAAAAAGCTGAAATTTTTTTTTACCATATGTCTACAGGTGCTGTCATCTTTAGTAATTTTTTTCAAATAAAAAAACTTATAATAACTATCGAAAATTTGCGGTGTTCACATCTGCCCCCTGTTCACATGTGCCCCCATCTCCCCTATACATTTTTTTCATTATGGTGAATTTAAAAGGTAATATAACTAATGATTACGATGACAAATGAATAACAGAATAAAAAGCATGTTAAGGGATATTTTTTTCTTGTGTTCACATGTGCCCCACGTGTGTTCACAACTACCCCGCTGATGGGGCACATGTGAACAATTTTTTGAATTTATAAAACTATTAAAAAATGTAAGAAAAACTATACAGGTTATTTTTAAAAAATTACTATGTGTAAAAGAAGGTTCTGTTTACTATATTAAGTAGTTTTTGTTTATAGAAATTAATCCAGTTATGAGAAAAAGCTATATTTATGCGAACTGTTCATATGTGCCCCCATCTCCCCTATATGAAAGCAGAGACTAATAGAAAAATTTAAACTGCTTCAATGTGCTGCGAAATACAAGAAATTACGATAGGTTGATTTCAGAGTTGCACTATTTCATTTGGACGGATCTCTCTCAATAACTCATGTTATGAAGTTTTTGTAAGTCGAAGTATGTAAACTAAAGGGTTTCACCAGGAGCCCCACACGGAGTATAAACTTCTAACCGTATATTAAGGTCATTTGAGTAGAAATTTTAAAGGATGCATGCTTATGTTTAAACAAGCTTCAGATATTAAAGAGGAGCGAACTACTGTTAAATCTTCAAAAGAAATCGATTTTCTATTGCCTTAATGGAAAAAAAAGTAAATAAGCTTAAACTGCCATTCTTACTGCAATTCTGTGGTGACACTTAAAAACTCTTGTTTATCGAAGGCTTCTGTTAACCTTGGAATACCTAAAAGAAGGTACTCTACTTGTGAGAAGCATCTGAGTCGAGTATTTAAGATCTGCAGCTATGCACAAGCTATCCACAAACTGCAGATTTTATATCTTCATGAAGGAAACCATATTGAGCAGGATTCAGTGCTTAGATAAGGCTGTTGTCACGTGAGCATTTGCTACTTTCAAATAAAGTTTGTAGCGATGAATCTTTTCAGCGGATGACCAGTTGTAGAGCAACATCCATCGGTGCTTTCTGAAGCTATTTTTTTCCTCGCATAATTCGTTTCCCCATGTCTTGAATAGCATGTACACAAAAGTTCAAGGTCGCACACTGCGTAGTTCAATATATAGAGAGGTCGAAGTAGAAGTGTTTTAATTATGACACCCCTATATATGGAAGGGCTGATGCAAGGGGGATGCGTAGCTTTTAGACAACAAAGTACATTATATATTGAAATAAAACTATTGGAAATCGTGATAAAGTTAGCGAAATTACAGATTGCAGAATATCGTATTTTGAGGAAGACAGTTAAAATTGATTACCAAATTAAAAAAAAAAAAGTCTGATGGAATATATTAGACCGGGGAGCAGCAGCACAAACCATAACCCTGTTGACTTCACAGCTGAAATTCTAAGATTAGATAGAACTCCAATAGCATATTAAAACGGAACTGGTCTGCGAAGTCATATCTCAGTGCAAACCATCTGCAAACGCAATTTTAGTGGTTGATGGGTAGATACCGATTCAGTTTTCCTTCAATTCTTGCATCATTTTAGTTTCTTTCCGCGTTGATATACTATTTGATCTAGGAATTTCATTAGAAAACTCAACCAATCTACCTTCAGTCTATAATTGGTTTCCATCAAGATATGACTTGGCCGACCAGCTCCATTTTAATATGGTAATTGAGATATATCTAATCCTGGATTTTCAGTTTTAAACTTGATGAGGTGATGATTTGTGCAGACGCCTGCAGCACTATATATATGAATCTGTGATTGTTGAAAGGTATTAAGTCCATATTTGGACAGATCTTAACTCATGGACATAGTGCATTTCAACGCTCACCATTTAAGTTCCTTCATTCCAAGCATGCTTATGTTGCACCCGTACAGAGATCTTTTGTTACGAAACAATCTATAATCATGAAAAAAGATTGAAACCATCTTAAAATGAGAAATGTCATAAAATATGAGAAAATATGTTGCGACAACATAACATTGCATTAATAGAAGGAAAAGAAGGTTCTGCTCATCTTCTATCTGAAGTTTAGTACCAGGTACAAACAATCTGGAATGCACTTCAGAATTCAGGTACCGATTCAAAATCTACTTTGATTTGACACCACACAGCCAAGAAGTATTTATTGGATCACGTGGTGATTTTAACTAATGGGCGATTCCATGGATAGTGTCACACACGTAACGCAGACTTTAATTTTCATTTATTCAATTATTTATTAAATTTTAATGTTAATTCTGATTTTAAGTGGTATGGTAAATAAGTTATTACCATATTTTTAAATTTAAATGTTTGGCAATAAAACTCACAGAAGTATATCATTTAATTTCATTACTCAAAATGTGCTTTTATTCTACTTCAGAAAAAAAGCACATCTGGAGTATGAAATTAAATGATATCTTTCTGTGAGTTTTATTTCCACACATTTAAACTAAAAAATATGGTAATAACTTATTTACCATACTACCTAAAATCACAATTAAAATTAAAATTTAATAAATAATTGAATAAATGAAAATTAAAGCCTGCGTTACGTGTGTGACTCTCCGCACGGAATCGCCCTAATACTGATTTTAAACTTGTGACACTGACATTTTTTTTTTTTCTTCGTAAATTTTATCTTTAATTTGTATCAATACATGATGAACCCTTCATGATGGAGCAATTTTTTAAAACAGGATTTTTTAACAATAATATAAATTAAAAAAAAAAAAAAATTAACTGAAAAGACTTTATAAACACCATTCCAAAATGCTTTATTTTTGGTCTGTTATCCCAATGTTACTCTGTCCTATCATATTCTTTACCTCTTCATATTAGAACTCTTTTTGTTACTGTAGTTCTTCAGATGTGTTTTATATTTTGTTGTCATTTTCTTATTGTATTTGACATTATAGATTCTAACCTAGAATCTTCGAAAAACCTGGATAGAAAGATGAGCGGTATTTTTCATTACATTGATTTTTAGGTGCGTTCGTAATTATATAAGTACGTAGCACCTATAATCGTCATCTGGTCTGTCCGTCTGTCTCCGACCGTCTGTTCGTATATAACTGAGCAAAAACTACCCAACCGAATAGTTTGAAATTTAAGATATATAATCTTTGTAGAAATTTGTCGAGACGTTTCAAATTTTATGAAAATCGCATGTGTAGTTCAATTACAGTAACAGTCAAAATTATTCCGCATACGGCCAGTGGGAAAAATTGTTTCAAGTTCATTTTAATGATGTTACACCTTTCGAAAATAATGAAAGTGATATGCATTTATTAAGTCCACTAAAATATAAATTAAATAGAATGGGCGGAGCAAAGAATATATATTATTCATTTACAGGCTCACACAAAAGAATTGCGTTACATAATGCTACAGGGAAAAACATTGTTTCCGGCATATTTTAATTATGTTAAACTCTTTCACATATATTGAAATTTATATACGTTGCTGAGGTTTACTACAAGTTACTTCCTCTGTAATAGAAAGTGCATAATATTTATCGGGACACAGAAAAGATTTCGGACTTTATACTGTATCCGAAGTACTGTATATTACGATGATTGCTGGAAGTGCATTTTTAGTTGTGATATGAGTTTTTAAGTCTAACTAAATATTTGCATATTACGTTGCGTGTATAAATGCTGTAGATCATATACAGGGCTACACAAAATAATTCGTAAGGTTTACTGAATATGAACGAAAATAGCTTAAAGATGATTTTTAAATGACTTATGCATTTTTACGCTGAACTGCATTTGGTATACCAAGATATGTTTGTAGAATATAGATAAGATGACATACAGAGCCACGCAAAGTATTGGATACATGGCCCTCTATGGATGATAATCTCTGGGTGTGTGATTGCATTAGCTTTAGTTGTGTTTTAGTCCTAATTAAATTTTAGCTAAATAGTAGCGTGTATATAAAGATAGCAGATAAAATACAGGGCTATACAAAAGTATTCCAATATGCTTCCGTCTATTGTTATAAATTGCTGAAAGGGAAATTTCAACCTATTATGCGTTTTAGCACTTTCCAACATTGTTGAAAAATGTTTATGAATTCGGTTTGTTTTTCATTTCATCCGTCTGTCTGTCTGTCTGAACTATAACTTGCGACAATATAATTGGATTGCTCTGTAATTGATATATGTTATTGAGAGTTACAATTCCATGTTTGTTATTGAAATAAAGTATGTAGCGTTCATAGTTTATTTACAGAGACACTAAAAAGTATTCTATTACGGTATGGTGCATGGGGAAATGTCGTAATTATGTAAATACGTAGCACCTATAGTCGTCGTCTGGTCCATCCATCTGTCTGTCCATCTGACCACATATAACAGCGCAGAAACTACCCAACCGAATCATTTGAAATTTAATATGCATAATCATTACAGAATTTTGTCGAGTTATTTCAAATTTTATGAAAATCGAATCAAAACTTAAAAGGATATTAATAAAAATTTTCTTCATTCTATTAAATCCTATCATAAGTAATTAACTCAATGATATCCCATGATAGGTAATGATTCTAGGTTGCCATTGTGATTTAGCCCTATTTAAGATGGAGTCATATTATTTTCGTATTACTGAATTTAATATATATAATCACAATAATTTTTTTATTCATGCATTTTTGCATAAGAGTGAAGAGCTATTGCACCAAGATCTGAATGTTTATAAAACTAGTTATAGTACTCATTTGCCGGGCTTGACGTACCATTCCCGACTTGTTTTAAATTTTAATTTTGTCTTACAAATGTCTTTTTAAAAACCTTATTCTTTCGTGCTGTGCTGTTAGTTTTCAAATTTAAAATACAAACATAACATAACATGCAACATACAGTGTGACACAAAAATATAGATAAAGACATAAAATACAATTCGCAGTAAAAATAAGGATGGGATGATTTTTTTAAAATATGTGTCGAATTACAAACACTACATGAAGCACAAGTTAGAGTTAATTTGTATTAGAAAACACAACAAACGCTGAATTTATATAGAAAAACAGAAAATAGGGAGTACCATAAATATAGACAATATATTTTTTAATGGATTATTTAAGGTTGAGGAACACAGTTACAAATGTTAGTATTTAATCGCATTTCCATTACCTTTAATCACCACAAATACATGGTTTTCCATCGAAAATACTAAGTTTTTCATTACCTCTGGGGACAGTTTGTACAATGCTTGCTCTATCGCTGTTGTAAGGTCCTTGGTTGACAAATACTGGCGTCCATTTTAATTTACTTTTCATGCTAGATATCCCCACACGTTCTCCATGGGATAAGTCCGGACTAAGTGATGGCCAGTCCATGATATTGATATTATTCATATTAAACCACATCTTTGTCGAGTTAGACACGTGAATAGGCATATTGAAATACACAGATTGGTCCTCCCAGCAAATCCTGCAGATGAAAATAATGGTCCTCTAAGATTTGCTGTTAGTCCTGGGAGTTCATTTTCTTGATACAAAATGCCAAAAATTTTTCTCCATTAAATCCAAAACCACCCCAAGTCATTACTGATTTTCCACTTTTCTGTCTACTAAAAGAACTTCTTGGTTTGCTTCTTAACGCATACCAGTAAAACTTATATCCCTCTGGTCCTTCCAAATTCCACTTTATCTCGTCACTAAATATTGTCGACAGCATCTTATCACCGTAAGACATCATTTTCTTAACACAGCTTAAACTTACAGCTTTGTGGTTTTTAAGCATGGTTTCTTCAACATTTTCTTCAATATTATTCGATTAGATTCCAGTATTCTTCTATAAATGGTATTTTTTGACACTCCAAATTTGAATGCAATTTTTAGCAATGAAATATTTCTTCTAGATGCTATTTTAGAATGATTCAGTCACCACGCATGGATGTAATTCTTTGTCGACCAGGTCTTTTCTTATTACACCACTTTTCACCAGTATGCAAATTTTCTGTAAGCACTTCTTAAAGATCTCTTTAAAATCTTGGATATCTCAAATTTGGATAATTTCAAAATTCGTCTTTTTGCCTTTAGGTTTTAAATACAAAACTTTGATGGTCTCCTCATTCGAAATCCTTTTACCTCCTCTTCACCGTCTTAGGAATTTTGTCGAATTTATAAAAGATCGATTAGTCAGTCGAAAAATGATTACAAACCAAGAACAGCAGACGATACAGACCTTCAAGAAATCTGAATAAATAATCGTCTGCTGGAAAAAAAAAATATTTTACTAATAATATTTTAAAGTAAAACCAGAGGATGTCTATATTTATGGGACAGGCAATATTACATTTTTTTTTTTTAATTTTTCATAATTTTTAAGTATTTTCTATTTTTACTTTCTTCTATCTTCAATAGAAGAAAGTATTGTAATCGAAATTTTTTTCAACTTCCGGTTTTCGACAGATTTACACGTTTTAGGGGTCAGAGATCCCCAAAAACATGTTTATAGAAAATGTCTGTCTGTCCGTGTGTCTGTCGCCATTGTACCATCAAAAAGCGTATGAAGTTATGCATAGAATTGAGCCAAATTTTTATTTTAAGTTTTTGGCTCTAGCAAGCAGGTCTTCCCTTAATGTGGAAAAAATCCGCCCGAAGGGAGCGTTGTAACAGAGATTTTTGTGCGATTTTCAATATTATACCATCGAAAATGTATCAAGTTACGGATAGAACTTAACCAATTTTTCTTTTAAGTTTTTCGCTATAGCAAACAGTTCCTCCCTTAATTTGGAAAAAAAATCCGCCAGAAGGGGGCGCTGTAATAACGATTTCTGTGACATTTTCAATATTGTACCATCGAAATGTATATGAAATTATGCATAGAATTGAACTAATTTTATCGTGTATGTTTTTGCCCATGGCAAGAAGGTCCTCCATGAATATGAAAACAACCCGCCAGAAAAACGCGCTGTGATAGCGGGTTTTTTATACTTTTCATGATTTTTCTTAGTTTTATTGTACACTGGTGGCTTGTGAATCGACGGGAACTTCCAACCTGATAATCCGATTATTCGCTAACAGCTGATAAACAACAGAATAACGAAAAACTATTAATTTTAATATATGTCATGATCGAGATTAACTCTTTTTTACTCCAAATAATTTACTGAAGCAGAAATTTAAGACGAAAGTCAAAGTTGATATAGTTGTGAACTAATAAAAATGAAATATTGACGTTTATAACAACATTTTGAAATATTAAAATATATGAGATAGAAGAAAATTTTCGGATTGACACATCCAACTAGTTTTGCAATAAATTTCAAATAAATCAATTAAAAAAATGTATCTGAATCATTTCTGAAAATACATGGAAAGTGTTTTAGTTTGGGATGTCATTTTTTATCTTTGTCTATATTTTTGGGACGCACCGTATATAGTATATATGCTATAGGATTATTAAATTGAAAAATGACTGCGGCGCAGTGTTATGATCTATTAAGGATCAGGGCCTACTGTGTCCAGCCTTGTTTTCTTGACAATGAGGCCTGAGGTGCGATATAGCATATATCCCTGTCAGGTGCTCAGTCTAAAGTGACGCCACTTCCGCCGCCGAATGAATGAAAGGTGAGTAAACCTTGTAGAGCCAAAGTAAAACCTTCGACTTTTTGCGTCGTAGACAGAAGTGCTAACCAATACGCAACTGAGCTTCAATTTTTAAAATAAAATACACTTTTACTTATAGCAAATATGTCACAATAAAATCACATCTCTTTAGCTTATTAAAATGTTTAATGCAATGTTGTTGATGCCCACTAAAGTTAATTGAATCACAATGATTTTAGGTTATATCTAATATTTGCGTTTGGTTAATTTTTACTTTTAATTTACTTTCAATAAGCGGCGCTTCTGATTTATTAAATAGATGCCATTAATTTTTTGTATGGATATCTGAAAACGATAAATATACGAAATTTTCAAAAAACTTTAAATTTTAATTCCTAACAATTTTTTGTGTACATTAATTTTATTACAAAACTCCTCTGCATTTTTATCTTAAGTGACATTTACATTTAAAAAATAAAATTCGACTTCAATTTCTTTAATTTTTAAGAACAAAAGTAGTTTTATTTCTCTAACATAAAAAGCAAACCTAATATCATATTTTCACATCTTCATTCTTTTGCAAAAAAATGAAATGTTGATCTTATGGCAGTTGAAGCATTTTTTTGCCTATTTTATGTCAACATGGATTCTCTAATGGAAGCTATTTCGTTTAAACTACTCTCTCTGCACGGATATAATAAGACAAATATTTTTATTTTCTTTGAAAGAAGTTTCTTTACTTTTGCTACAGAGAGTCATTTTCTTGCAAAAGTCAAATACTCTAAACATTTCAAAAAGTTTATTTTTTTTAGAATGGATGAATATATTTGCCTTATAATGTACTTAAACTTAAGTATGTTTATATAATGCGGATACATATATTATCCGACTATGCTGCAATATTCTGTGGATTTAGCAATTCAAAGTTGTTTTGATGCTTTGGAATGTATTCATGTTTAAACAAGATAATGGTATTTCACGCAGTCCACTGTCATTACTGGTAACGATTCATATTTTTCAGGATTTCACGTGATTACTGTTTAAATTTCTATTTTAAAATAGAAAGAGATTTAAAAAGATTTACATTACACTTAATGATATTTTTTTTCTTTCAGAGGCGGGAAATATTTTGCTTTACCAGAACTCAAGCATATTTACGTATGTCGCATTGTAAAAGAATTTTAGTTCTTACATCGTGTGGATAAACGTAAATTCCGCATAAGTATTTTCATAAATTTCAAGAAGAACATATGTGAATAAGTTAATGAGTATGTAAAAAGAAAAGTAAATAAATAAATGGCATCTAAGCACACTATACAGGGTGTTTCACTACCAGACCGACAAACTTGCAGGAGGTGTATGGAGCACAGAGGCGCATCGGAATCACATAGCAATGCAGGGTCGAAAATGCAATCCTAATGAGGTAGAGGGTTGTAAGGGGCTGAATCATCGCGATAGCAAATTGACATTTTAAGACCATGAGCTTAAAATAAGTCATTTTCCTATAACGTAATAACTTGATAAACGTAAATCCCGCATAAGTATTTTCATAAATTTCAAGAAGAACATATGTGAATAAGTTAATGAGTGTGTAAAAAGAAAAGTAAATAAATGACATCTAAGCACACTATACAGGGTGTTTCACTACCAGATCGATAAAACTTGCAGGATGTGTAGAGAGCACAGAGACGGCTCGGAATCACATAGCAATGCAGTGTCGAAAATGCAATCCTAATGAGATAGTGGGTTGTTAGGGGCTGAATCATCGCGATATCAAATTGACACTTTAAGACCATGAGCTTGAAATAAGTCATTTTCCTGATAATGAAGCTCCCCATATTCATCAAAGGCTTTTCATTCCTGCATCTTGGTTTATCCTTCCGCTTATCAGAGGTAGTAGGAACGTTTTGGAATGGCTTATCTTCGTTGCTAACGCGAACATCTGACGGATACACGGCGTATTTATAAACAATCCCAGATTCAATGCGGAGCCCACGTTACAAAACTTCTGGCAACTTCATTATAGAAAAGTCATCACATATTTTAATGGGTCTTGTACCTTTTAGACGCAACGAAATTTTACGAAAAAAAAAATCAAAGTTTGAATTAGTCTATCTTCAAAACCTTTTTATGTATAAACATGAAATTTTGGATATTGATTAAACAGATTGTGCTTTGTTATATGCTGTCATTAGAAATTTATTAGCCTTTTACACAATTAGTGTATTGTTGAAATCAAAATAACTCTTTTTTTTTACTCTATAAGTCATTGCGGGCACGATATCTTGAGAAAGTGTGTATCGATTTTCATGAAATTTGGTAAAGATACAAAACATATATGTGTGCTTAAAATGAACTACTCTTAGGCCATAATTATTTCATTAACTATATAAAAAAATATTTTTGTAAAAAAAATAAACATTTTATATTTTCAATGAATAAAAATAGTCATAAATAAATATATTACCATTGTAAATACTTAAAAGTAGATCATTTTAAACACACATATTTGTTTAGTATCTGTACCAAATTTCAAGACAATCCATACATACTTCGTAAGGTATCATGCGCGCAATGACTTCTGGAGTAAAACAAAGAGTTATTTTGATTTCAACAATACACAAATTCTGAAAAAGGCTAATAAATTTCTAATGGTAGCATATTAGATGTAAATTTCCAACTGGGCGAAAAATGTCCGGACCAGAATTCGAACCAAGGACGTTTTGGCTGAAGCCGCCAGTGCTCTACCATCTGAGCTATCCCGGACGAATCTGGTGGAACTTTTTCACCCAGCTAACCTTAATGATTATAGCATCTGGTCTGAAACCAAGTTCAGCTCAACAGATAATGCTATAATCATTAATGTTAGCTGGGTGAAAAGTTCCACCAGATTCTTCCGGGATAGCTCAGATGGTAGAGTACTGGCGGCTTCAGCCAGAAGGTCCCTGGTTCGAATCCTGGTCCGGACATTTTTCACCCAGTTGGAAATTTACATCTAATATAATTTATTTTTCAATTAGAATAATTGTGTTAAAATTAATCTAGTGTAATTTCGTATCCAACGATATCTGGAGTTCCATTACCTGAGATTTATTCTGTTGAGCTGAACCAGGTTTCAGACCAGATGCTATAATCATTAAGGTTAGCTGGGTGAAAAAGTTCCACCAGATTCTTCCGGGATAGCTCAGATGGTAGAGCACAGCCAGAAGGTCCCTGGTTCGAATCCTGGTCCGGACATTTTTCGCCCAGTCATTTACATCTAATATGATTTATTTACCAATTAGAATAATTGTGTTAAAATTAATCTAATGTAATGGTAGCATATTACAAAGCATAATATGTTTAATTAATATCTAAAATTTCATGTTTATGCATAAAAAGGTCTTGAAGATAGACTAATTCGAAGTTTTTCGTTAATTTTCGACGCGTTTAAAAGGTACAAGACCACCTAAGCCTTTGGTCTTTAAATGTCAATTTTCGACCAAGGTGTTTCAGCCCTGACAACCCTTCTACCTCGTTAGGATTAAATTTTCGACCCTGCATTGCTATGTGATTCAGAGTCGTCTCTGAGTCCACTACACCTCCTGCAAGTTTGTCGGTCTGGTAGTGAAACACCCCGTATAATAGTTACTATTTAATTGTAATCGAATTTTAATATGTTTATTTGTAATAATATAAATACAAAGTGTGTCTAAAAATCTAAATGAATGGTATCCAAAAGTAAAGAAAAGAAAAAAATATGATTAAATACATTTAATCATCCTGAAAATAAATTACTTATAGACATTCGACAACGTACATAGAGCTGCTAAAAACTATCAGCCAAGGCATCATTTGTAGTCTATTGAAGCGATGACAAGTGTTATAAGTGTTGTTGGGTTGTCTGTCATTGCTAATTTTGAATTCCTATGACATCATTCAAGTTCATTTCTACAAACAATCGGCAATATGCGTGCTAATCTTGCTCAAAGTTGGTTGGAGTGTTTTGCTAGTTTACGATCTCCCTAATAAGTGATCATGATCAAAAGTTCCTATTACATCGATAAACAGTTTGAATCAGTTGCAAACATATTTTCTTCTTATATCTTATTTTCAATACACATGCGCAACCAACAACGCACTTTCCCTTCATTGTTATTTTTTTAGGTTTCAAACAAAATTTAAGGTTAATTAAGATTTATACGTTAAAACACACAACCTTGCTTGATGGTACACATAAACAAGAATTTTATATGAACTTGTACAAATAAAATTAACGATAAAGCATAATGTCGACGTTTCAAACTGCTTCTGCAGTCGTCTTCGGGATAAATGTGATGTTGAAATGTTTAAAGGTCTAGAAACGAAAGCTTCCTGTTGAGTCTTGATCAATTAAATTAATAACACCTACATATAACGGTAGATCTTCCCACATTTAAGAAACAGATATTACTGTCTGTAAGCTATATTAATAATAGAAAGTTCCAGTTGGGTTTATTGTATTTATTGTATGTATGTCTGTATAATATTTATTTATACCTTTAATAGAAGGTTTTTTTGCCTATGTGTCTGTTGTCGATGACCAGGGAAAGCTATAGTATGAGAGATCTAAAAAATTGTATATGGATAGTCGAATACAGGTACCAATACACCTGAGAAAGAATTCTCATTTTTCGAGAATTGTCCGACGTTTTAAGTAAAAACTCCATCAAACGTTAATGGGCTCGATCCAAATTTCCTCATTTGACAGGATTTGTAATCGCTTCCATGTATGTCTGGAAAAATAAACCATTTTTGAATCACATAGCCCACAACAGGTAGGAAATATTTTGTCCTTTGAGCACTTTAAAAGAGAATTCCCCGGGCATTGAATAAAATTATAAAAAACAGAAAATACTTATGTCTGGATTGTACTTTCGTGCTACCGAATGTATCATTTGATTAAACAATGTACGAATATTACTATTTTAATTTTAAAATATCTGGGGGACTTTTTGATATATTTTGTCTTTTGTGCATTTTAAAAACTTATTAGCTGCTGTTTAGATGGAGTTAAAAATATATATATACCAACTTTTAGACCTGATATTGAGGTTATCTATCTATATTATAAAGGACAAACGTATCTGCGCCTAACGCTGACTTTACTTTGTCAATGGCAGCACTTCACGATGAAATTTCGGTTTTCCATTTTTCGACACTGCATTTTTTTAATCTTTTAAACATCGCACATTTTCAATTTTTATACTGTCGTATAGGGAAAAAAATATGCTTTCAAATGCAATTTGTTTAAAAACTGTCTCTTAATTGGACGGTTTATTATGGTTTTTAAAACAATTTTCAAGCATGATTTTTTTTTTTTTTATCTTTATTGCGTGCCGGCTCCAATACAAAATATTAGAAAACAATTTGCACACACAAAATAAATAAATAAATAAAAATTGTTCATAATTTGTCTTCCGCTAATTTTACATAACGAAATTAAATCTTCACCAATAACTAAATAAAAGAATATTATTTAAAAAAATTCCACTAATTTAACATATATGTGGTTGAGCAATTTAAATTTTACACAGCCAAATTGGGAAAAATATGTGCTTTCGAATGTAATTTTTATGAAATATATACGTTTTAAAATAGAGTTGCTAGGCAACTATTAAAAGAAAAAAGAAAAAAAAAAATTTATATATTTAAAACACAGGACATTTTTTTTTGGACATCTGCCTTGAACTTTCTACTGAAGAAATTTTACTAATTATTTTTATTATTGAAAGCTGTTCATTTGTAGATGTGCCCGCAGTAGCTATTTTCCTAAATATTCCCATTTTTATATATTAAATTTAATTGAAAATTATTTTATGGAATTTCTTCAAAATGGTGGCTATCTGTTTACTTAAATTGTTGAAGAAAAAAATGAAATGATGGGGTTTATTTTTTCTTATTGATGCCATTTTCTCATTATATTTTAAATAACTTTTTTTTATGTTTGAGCAGATACATTTCCCTATTTTTTCATTCCTCTGTTACTGAGTTTGAGACAATTAGCGTAGTCCTTCTGTAAGTGTCATATTTAAAAAGAAAAAAAAACTTTTCTTTGATAAAACTAAATATTTTGCCACAAATACATTGAAAATACATCAATTTCTGGAAGTTGTAGCTGACAAACGTAATTTCAATTTTGAAAATCTGTCTAATATTTTAAAGGACAAACGTGTCTGTACGTAAGGCTGACGTCATTAAGACAATGCAACAGCAGACGATTTAATTTAATTTTAATAACTTTTTTTTTAATTTCTAAATGCGGCACATTTTCAATTTTTGCACGGTCGAATTGTAAAAAATGTATAAAACTTTCAAATGCAATTTGTTTGAAAATTGTATCGCAATTTAATCATTTTTTATTGTTCTTAAAATAATTTTCAAGTGTCATTTTTTTTTTCATGTATATCTCTATCGCGTGCAGGCTATTACGAAAGAAAAATACATTTGCACTTAAATTAATATAAATAGCTCATCATTTGTTTCCAGCTTATTCCATAAAGAAATTAAAACATTTACCAATCAGTAAATAAACGAATAAAATACAAATAAAACGAACATTTAGGACATGCAATTGTATTTAGCACTTAAACCACTGAAATGAACAGAATAAATAAGGCTGGAGAGATTTTTTGAGATTTCTTTGACCGTAAAATCCTGACGCGCAGCCAATATGAAAATATCGCTTTTAATATGTTTCAAAACTTTATTTCAACGCATTATTGCTATTTTTCAAACAAATATGATTTTTAGTAATGTTGGTGTGCAATCTAAAAAATATATTAAATGTAGAATTTCTATTAGTGTTATCAATAATTTTAAAAAAGGCAGTAAACGCATGCGAAGCTTTCTCGCCGCAATCAATGAGATTATTTTCTGATGCATTTTTAGGTGCGTTCGTAATTATATAAATACGTAATACCTATAGTCGTCGTTCAGTCCGTCTGTCTGCCCGTCCGCATATAACAGCACAAAAACTACCTAGCCGAATCATTTGAAATTTAAAATATATAATTGTTGCTTACTTTTGTCGAGTCATTTCAAATTTTATGAAAATCGGATGTATAGTTTAATTACAGAGACAGCTAAAAGTTTTCCGTTACATTACGGCCAATGGGGAAAAATTATTGCAAGTGCATTTTAATGATGTCTCCTTTCGAACAGAATGAAACTGATAGGCACTTATGAAGCGCACTAAAATATGCAATCAGTACAATATGCAGTGCAATTTTTTTTCTTTTTTCTATATGAAACTAGTTATAGTACGAACGCAACTTATTTGCCACGTTTGACGAGCAATTTCCAACTTGTTTCATTAATTTTTGATTAACTGCATTTTTTTTATATATACTAGAGTATAATAGTATATTACGCAAAAACCGCTTGCAGAACATTTGAAAAATATCTCATTTATCGCTGTGTCTTTAGTATGTGCCGACAAAAAAGCCCGCTAACATCAGAAATAATATATATGATGGTTTTCACCTATATTCTGTAATACGGGACGCCCGGGTTTATTACCCTGTACTGACAAAAAGATGTTTTTCTCTGTGTCTGTCTGTGAGCGATGGTTGGGGAAATCTACTGCATCGAAAGAAGTCTGAAAATTTGTATCTGGATTGTCCAAAGCAGACTATAATGTACTTGAGGCTCAGGTTTTTTTTTTTTCATAACTAGCCGAAATATTAATTCGAAAACCAAAAATCCTTAAAAAATACTTTTATTTTTTTTAAATGGCACTCGGCACCCATTCCGAAAGAGAAGACTTACAGGACGGAAATTATTTTTTTTTCCGGAAGACAACTCTTTCAAGAAAATTTGCAACTGAAAGTTCCTTTGCGTCTCCCAGAGATGTTCTTTTTTTTCTACGATAAAATTAGGTAAATGTCGGTATTTAACTTAACTTTATCGGTATTATTTAACTATGTCGGTTTTATATTATTATCTTTTTACACGCTCTTCGTACACTTTTCTGAATTTTTAACCATTTTTCTAAAGTTTTAAATTGCATCCTCCTTAGCTCGGAAGAAACAAAGAAATAAAAGCCCCAGGGATAAATGGCACTTTTTGCTTCCATCGGTATCTTTCATTAAAATAAATATGAATATGTACTATATGAAAAGAAAATTCTGAAGACAATTTTTTTTCCGGTTTTTCAGAAGTTTAAAAGTGCATGGCCATGTGGAAATATAGAAAAAAAAAGGTTATACACGAATAGACGGGTGCATTATGTATTCTGTGTGCCAGAAAACGCCTGGCATGTTTACTAATAATTATTTGAATCAGCAAGATTTGTCATCGTGCTCAAACATATCTTTTTCGATAAATGTAAGATTCGAATGGTTATATTTTGTAATTACTTAAAATTATTTCTGTATTTAATTCAATGAGTTTATAATTAAGAATATATTGAAAATACATTTTACACATTCAAAGCCATTTCTTTTTTTACTTCTTTTTATTTTAAGCACCTACTTTCTCAGCCTTAAATATTTAGTATAAATAAATTTTAATTTCTTCAAATATAACTATGCACTGACAAAGAATAAGAAAACTATTTAAAAATATCTATATACCGGGTGGTTATAAAATAAGTATCCCTATTTGGAGCTGTCTGTAGCTTGAAGGAATAACCCGAATGAAACCAAAATCGGTACACATACTATTCAAGAAGGGTGAAGAAGAATGGAACAATAAAAATAGTTACAATAATCGGCAACACATGGCGCTACAGGTCCTGTCGATGCAAACGCCGTTGAAATCATTAGTAAAATCAAAACGTGGTCATTTCTGCCATTAATGTTGTACGACATGGCTCTCAGTTTACCAGATCGCGCTTTAATTTTAAAACTATTCTACTTTAACAGTTCAAACAGTGCAGCTGCTGTACGTGAATTTAGGCGTGTGAAAGAAATGCGTAAAGGAAAAGGTCCTTTGACACCGTGTGCAGTGAGAAGAATGGTAAATAAATCGAGGAGACCGGACAGTTTACTGAAAAATGTGGAAGAGGAAGGAAACCAGTACCTCTCCGCATTCAAGAAGAAATTGCTACTGCGATTGTGGAGCCATCAGGGACTCCGGAAGCCGATCCTAGTGCACGTGGAGTTGCCTGAAATTTGGATATTCCATATGCTACTGTTCGAAAAGTCCTACGAAAGGTAATCCAATTTTATCCGTATAAAATTAGTTGTCATCAACAATTGTTACCAGCAGAGACGCGCAGCAGAGATTGGATTTTGCTTTAACGTTTTTAGCACGAATGGAGGTGGATGGAGGTCTTCCCATGGAAGATTTTATGGAAGGATGAAGCCCATTTTCATATGAATGGGACAGTCAATACGTAGAACTGTAGAATATGGGCTTCGAAACCACGAACTGTTATTCACGAAATAGCCCTCCACTCTCCAAAAGTCACTGTGTGGTGTGGCTTTACTGCAAGTTTTATTCTTGGTCCTTATTTTTTGAGGAGTTACGACCAACAGGCCCTGTAACGTGTTCGGTTACTGCACAAAGATACCTGCGCATGTTACAAACTTTTGTAGTTCCTCAACTGCAGCAAAGACAGTGCCTGTCTGAAAAAAAATTTATGCAAGATGGAGCCCCGCCCATATTGGGCAAGCAGTACAACAGTTGTTACAACAACATTTCACAGATGATAGAGTAATAAGTCGGTATTTTCGTATGACGTGGCCTTCTCGATCCCCTGATCTGACGCCATGTGATTTTTCGCTTTGGGGGCACTTAAAGTCTATTGTGTATAGTGGAGGTGTCGCAAATCTCAATGACTTAAAAAATCGCATATCACAACATGTGCGAAACATCACTCCTGATGCGTTGGATTCCGCAGTTGAGCACGTCGTCCACCGCCTGGATTGTGTCTTGCAGCACAATGGCCATGTGGAATCTGAACTTGATTGGCACCGCCATGCGAAATCTTAACCCCATTCACTGTGAAAATTTCCAATAAATTAGGTATGCCATCCGGTTTCGTGCCTTAATTCTTTGTTCTTGTATTGCACATTACATTTCAAACACAAAAGCGCCATCTGTCGGCGATTATTGCAATTATTTTTTTTATTGTTCCAGTCTTCTTCTCCCTTCTCAAGTGGCCGCCCCTCCGGGTGGTTCCGACCCGACCCCTTGAGTGGGGGAGGTGACCGGAAGCTCGGCAGAGTTCGTTGTGTACGAATGCGAGGGGGCCGGATGGGGACGATTCGCCACCTCCTCGAGAGACTTGCGGTCGACAGGCCAAGAGTCCGGTGGCCACGGTTAGCGGAGGTCGTGCATGGGTGGACACGGTTTTTGATGTTGACGTGCATCCACCCCCGGCAGCCGGGTTCTCTGGCCAAGCCGGGTCGCGACACTCCATAGTCTGATCCCAGAGCCGGCGGTGGCCGGGTGGTGACTCTGGGCAAAGGGTAGCTAAGGCGATAGGACCCCATCCACCAATTGACTAAGAGGGAGCCTGAAGTATGAGTGAGGGCTTTGTAGTGGAAAGTCCTCGGTGCTCGCTAGTGGCGACGGGGCTCGCGGGAACGCCATGCAGGGACTCCCGGAGCAACCGAAGGGCGAGGGTTTCGGACAGCGCCCAGGTTACTTTATGACTTGGGTGGCTCATCCCTCCGTCTGTGTACCCTCGACGGCCGTGAGGTAAGGTAGTGGCGGGCGGGCTTCTGTCGGCCTCCGCTGGCTTCTCTGTCCTAGGATGGGGTCGAGTCGGTCGGGGCTGGCGGGACTCCGTTCCGTCCGACCCCCTAGCGAGGCGGAGTCTATTCCGTCTAGGTGGAGCTTTTCATGCCCGCCTGGGGTCGCTAACGGCACCTAGTCTGGGCCAACTGGTTCCCGGCGTGCTCCGCGAGGGGTTCCGTCGGTTGAGCCGGGTGGTTTGGGCGAAAAGCCAGGAGCTGGGTCGCTTTACGGCCGGAGGGACTTTCCCCGTCCTCCCTGGTCTTCAAGTTAGGGGCTCTTCAATAACTTTCCTATCGGCTGGCCCACAAAAATGTCTCTGCCGGAAAATGGTATCTGATCTTGGGGGCCTTCCGTAAATTAAATTCGGGTCGGGAAGCTTCGGTTCAGTCCGTGGGCCCAGCGTCTTTATAGGCGTCTGGTTCCTGCGATGGCTTGCGGGGCCTACCGGCTCGAGTAACCAAGTTTAGGGACCACTTGGTTTTTCTAGCTGGGTGGTGAGGACTGTCGTAGCGGCCGTTCGTCTCTTCTTGGGAATAGCCGTCGCCGTGTGCGCTGGGCAGCGGCGTCGGTCTGACCGGAGTTTGCGTGGGGTTCTGCTCTGTTGGAGCTTGTCTGGCGGCGACCTTCGGGACGCGCCGCGGGGCTTGCTTCACGGGTGGTTCCTTGCGTAGACAAATGGGCCTGAAAAGGGCCTGGGACCGGAAGATGGACCCCCCATCTTCTCCCTTCTCAAATAGTATGTGTACAAATTTTGGCTTCATTCGGATTATTCCTTCAAGCTACAGACAGCTCCAAATAGCGATACTTATTTCATAACCACCCGGTATATAAAAGCCGTTCTCTGTGTGTATGTCCTTTATACAAATCTTCAGTTTTTGACCGATTTGCACGAAACTTGCTTTACATACGTTTTCGAACATGGAAAAGATCACTGTCTACTTTAAAAAATCATCAGACCAATATTTATCCCTTTTTTCTACCACCTTCCAAAATTTAATATTATAGAAATATCGCTTCTTTAATTTTTCTAATTCAACCGTTTCTTTCCTGTTGCCACACCCTAAAAAGCGGCAGAGTAATTTAAAGAAAATGATAACGCGTGTATTTGGACAATAAAAATTCAGATTTTCCGCTATATTTTTGCATTTTTGAAATCAACGTCATTCTAATCAGGAAACGAAAATTTTCCCTATGTATTTGTAAAAATTTTAACTAAACGTGTGTTAAAATGACGTAGTATCTTCATTCGAATGATTTTAAAGTTAAAAAATCTATTTTAATACAGGCATTTGAATTTCAAGAAAAATATATAAAAAAAAAAAAATCGCTTGCTTTGCTAGATATGACGTCAATTTTGTCAATATTATTTCAAACTGGTTCTAAAAACCGGCGGCTACAATTTATTTCCTATTTCTTTGTAATGCTGAATTTTTAATTATACCATTTAGATAACTATTTTAATACTTGAAATGCAGTTATAACATTCTACGATTTATATCGAATACGGTTATATAAAACACGATTTTTTTACTGTTTATATTAAATAGAAATTATAACATAGATACTATTTTTTAGCGAAAGTTTTTTTTTTCTTTTTAAACAAAATTTCAAGACATGGAAATTGATGTCATTTTTATTTTTACGGCTGTGGATTTGGATTTTATGAATGGAAATATGAGTTTCCATTTAAAAATAATCGGTAATGAATCTTTACATGTGTTAAAGATGCCTGATATACTGCCCTTTAATAGAACATAAATGAAACTCGTTTTTAATTTGAAACACGAATATATTTTTAACCTTTAGTATATTTGTTAGATTTCTCAACAAATACAGGGACAAGTATTTTTTGTATTTTCGTTTTAGCGATCACTTATTTATTTGAGTAGCACATTTCGCCCGCTGCGGGAATCAGTTTCTCCGAAAAAAACTTGAATTAAAGGAAATATATCGGTGAATTTGATCTGCTATTTTAAAGCAATATGTATATTTATCTCAAATGTACTTCCATATGGCTGAATACGATACGATCATCACTGTCCTATTATATTTTATAATGTATGACAAAATTTTGGCTGTTAAGGACAAAATTTTTAGTTTAGGATTTTAGTTTAGGGTATTTTTAGAGTAGAATTTGGTCTAAGAATGATAGACGGATATGCAATATACTAAAACTATTTCTTAAAAATTATCTAACTTTTTAAAAAGGAAGAATTGGCTCATTCAGAATTGGTTTCGCCTGATTATAGAACATTTCTGCTAATTCTAAAACAAAGCATGTACAAAAAAATGTTATATACTAAAACCATTCCAAAAATTTTGGCGCAAAGTAACAGTGCAAGTGTCATCAAAATCTGTCCAGTAGAACTTTTAAAAAATGCGAAACTTTTAGGATCGAGCTCACCTGGCTATTGAACTTTATTCCATAATTTTATAACAAAGCGACGTAAAACTATATGCAATATTTTAAAACCATCCGTGTAAAATTATCTAACCAACAATGCAAGTTTCAATGAAATTCATTCAGAATTTTTTTAAATACTAATCTTTCATAATCGGGTTCCAGATGATTATGGAATTTTTCCCTACAATTCTATGACTAATCAGAGAATAACAATGTTACGGACCAAAAGCTTATCTGAAAAACTAATAGTGCAAGTTGAATTAATTTTTTTTTTAGAAAAACCCAAGTTATAAGCAACTGGAATGAGATTCCCACACGAAAACAAATGCTGAAATTTGCCAATTTAGTTATGTAAAAGTACATGAAAACAAACAAATACTGAATTATTTACAATGTTTTTGAGCAATTAAGTTAATCTTTTGTAACTGGGTGGTGGCCATATTTTTAAAAATTCAAGCTTGAAAAATACTTTAAAAAACATAAAATATCTGTAAATTGAGATAAGCTTTTCAAACATATATTACTGAAAGTACTTTTTGTATTCTATTAGATATTGGAACTGTCAAACGTGCGATGTTTAAAGGTCAAATTGCAGTAAAAGTTAAATTTATGGTTGGGTTAGGTTGTTGTCACCATCAATATGATGCTAGAGTTACTCATAGCAATGTCTTTTCTTTATAATATTGCATTAAGAGTAAACAGGTACTTCTTTCGTAGTTTGGCTGCATGCAAATTTATAAATATTCATAATTGAAAATTACTTTAAAATCCATTCAAATAAGAAAATTGAGATACAATTTTCAAATAAATTTCATTTGAAAGAAATTTTTTCTGTTCGACAGTGTGAAAAACGAAATTGTATGATGTTCATAAGTTAAGAAAAATTTCAGTAAACGGGCAATTTATGGGTTAGGTCGTTGCCATCATCAGTATAATTTCACAATTGGCAATGTATTTGCTATTTTATGTATATGGGGCATTCTCACTACCGTTTGACTTTCATGTCCCTGAATAATAATTTTTATTTTCATACATTTTTTGTGTTTTTTTTAATTTCATATACTGGGGAACATCCCATTGCATGATTGCATAACAATATTAACGAGATAAATAAGTTTTGGACGATGTTGGGGGTCCAAATACCACGAAAACTCCTATACCGTCCCGTGTCCCTGATGCTGTTATTTAAGTTTGGAGATTAAGTTTGGAGCTTATAAAATTGTTTCAATAAAAGTAATTCGATGTAAGTTTTTACCGAAACTGGGATAATTGTTTTATACAAATATGTAGCAAAAAATTAATCTGCACACATTTTTACGGTTGATATATTTTTTTAACTCTGTCCCTGGGTTTTTCATCCTTACCGTCCCTCTCACTAAACTTATACAGAAAATCACTTCAGATGCAGCCACAGAATTTTTTTCAAGTTTTTTCTTATGCAGAAATATGCTAGAGAAAGAATGTCTAAAATTCTTTGACAGGAAATTTACTGCAGAATTTAAATCAGCATTTAAATATCAATTTCAAGATCGTGGCTTTATTGGTAGTTTTACCGTCCCCAAGGTTTATTCCTGCATTTTTCGAGGTAAATTTAAAAAAAAATTAATTTAATCGAACAACTGTTTCTAAAAATCAATCAACATTGTGACTATCACTTATAAAAAAAACTTAATTTAATCGAATGTTAACAACTGTTTCTAAAAATCAATCAACATTGTGACTATCACTTAATCTTAACATCGTTTGCCTAAAAATAGGTGGTAATTTTCCTTAGCTCCCATTCTTACCGTCTCTTTTTCTCCCATTTCGTCCCTTTTTTCCTATATCGTCCCCTTTTTTTACCTTACCGTCCCTCCTTTAACACCCCTTTAAGACAATGTTATACCAAAATTTTATACTAAAAATACTACATTTTTATGATTTCTTATTTGAATGTCCTGCGGGTACTATGCAAATTCATTATAAGTAAAAATTTAGAAGAAAATAAAAAGCTATAGTGGTAAAATGGTAAAGAAAATTAAACTCGCAAGTTTAACTTAAACCTCAGTTAAATAAAAACTTTTTCGCTGCTGACCATTTTTTCTTTATTTTGAATCATTAAGGCATTCGTCTATCAGATTAAAATGTTATTTTAGCAAGTTTAATTTCAACAGATTTTTATTCCCGAAAGTCAAAAGTTTGTGAAAATGCCCGATATTCTGAAGATAACTCAATGAAAGAGTCGAAACCTTTAAATTTTTAGTATTTTTAATGTGTTTTGTATTGAAATGACGTCTTTTAAGCAAATAATTGTATTTTAATATATGTCTTGATATTTGTTTGGAATGTATATTATTATGGTATAGTTAGCAGTTAACGTAATTAAGACTATTTTACTTATATTTACATTTCTCATTGATGTTTTTAACGATCCGTGAACAGGAATGCACCAATCTCATTTATTGTCATTGCCGTATTATTTCTTTTAAATGTATTTTACTCTGGAGGACCCTTATTATTGACACGAGCGAAACCGGGTAGATCTGCTAGTATTTTTATATACTTTATTTATTATTTAATTGAAATTTGATAGAATACGTTTTCTATAATCTTTTATTGAAAGAAAAGTTGTTTCAAAAATAAAGATGTTAATCTTATAAAGTCTATATATTATAAAATTTACATATTTAAGTAATATGTAAGAAAATTTTTTTGTAAATAAAGTGTGGTATAAAATATGTAAATATATATGTAAATAAAGTTATTATTCATATATTATAATATTTACGTCTAATATACATACAGTGAAACCTCTCTGTGTGACCACCTCTATTATGCAACCACCTTCATTAAGCGACCACCTCTCTGAACAACCATTTTTTCACGGAACGAATTTTATTCCCATAGGCTCAATACTAATTTTACCTCCATTCAGAGACTATCCCAGTTGTACTTCCTCCACGAGCGACCAATATCTTTGAAGAAAATGAAACAAATTCCGTTCTTTCCTGATCACTTGAAGAAGGTTTTATTAGAAAAATAATTCCGGAGAGCGCATTATTCATCAAACTTCTAAACTAAGTTTAGATTTTTTTTTTTTTATTCCGGTAACTTTTATGTGTTTAAACCCTTTTGTGCCTTTTTAATCAATGAATTTAACTCTGATGACAAATTAAGAATGACGGTCCATAAACTCCTCTGCCTTATTCTGTCAGGAAACTCTCAAACAAATAGATAAATTAATGAAATCGTCATTATTTGTTCCCGACCAAAAAAAAGTTGCATTTATTTACTGAACTTCAAAAGGACTTGGAAATAAAAGATATAAAAGATAAAACCGTAAAATCACAATAAACGTAAATCTATTGATTTTTTAAATTCTGCAGTAATTTACTTATGTAATTAAATTTTGTTTTGATACTTAAATTTTTGATATTTTTTCCTAATGTGAAGAATAAATTTTAGTAACATTAATTGTTACCATTTTCCAACAATTAAAATCTATATTTAAACATGACCTTCATTAATAGACCACCTCTCGGAGCGTCCAATTTTTATAGGAACGGAACGTGGTCGCTTTAGGGAGATTTTACTGTATTTCATATTACATATTTATATTACAAAATTTATGTAAGTTATAAAATTTACTTATTTAGGAGCTTCTGCTTGATACAAACAAATAATTGTTTCGCAAATATACATTAAATATGCATTTGCATCATAACGATAATTCATAGCAATATTTAATGAATATATTTTCGAAATATAAAGTTCTGGATTTTAAATTGTAGGGTTATAAAGCGTTCTTACAGAATGTGTTCATATACAAAGAAATTCTAACTCTGTTGATATTATACTTGTACAAACGTAACAAAAGCATTTAATGAAAATAAATTATTTCCAAAGTCTTCTTGCATAAATATTTTATTTGTTCAATTTCTTTTAGGTTAACTATACTATAAAAAAAATTTAATGCTGTAAAAACGTAAAACCAAAAGAAATATATGTGTGTGAGTGTGACGGGATAAGCGCTGGATAATTATAACAGCTTCCCCTCTCTGGATTTATTAGCGAAGATTCATTACCCTGCTATGGCCAGCAGGTTCTCCTTAAATTTGGTAATGTTCCATGAGAAAGGGGAGCTGTGATAGCGATTTTTGTAAAATTTATGCTGGTTAGAAATGACCTAGTTAATTGAGCATGCAACAATTATATGTACTAAAACTATCTGTAGTATGTACAAGAAACATAACAAAAAGTGTTTACTGATCTGTGAAATGGTGATATCTGTGAAATGGGCTATGAACCGCCGGTAATAATAATAATTGTATCATTGATGAGTACTTCATGTATGATAGAATTTAGAAAACGGCCGAAAAATACAAAATGGCGGTAGAGACGAAAAAAAAAATTACGCACCATATTGAGTGGCATATCATTGGATGGGCCTTTCAAAATAAAGACGATGTTTCATTCACTATTTTACAGTCAGAAGCTCCGTTTAAATATTACACAACCTGGAAGTTGTGTAGGTAGGATCTCTAGCTTTTCTACAACTTTAACCTTCATAGACATCTATATGCCTCATAAAAACAGTGTTTATAGATAGGAACTAACAATTAAACACAACTTAAAAGTAATCGATAAAAGTAAATAAAAAAATGGTAAGTAATATAAAAAATAGTTTCACATTGAGGAGAAATAATTAATTAGTTCTCTTTTTACGCAGTCAGGTTTTTTGATTTTTTAAATTGATTTTTTACTTGTTGTTCGATATGTTTTGGGTTTGATCTCTACTTTTTATTCAATGTTCTGACTCCCAGATGGCTTTGAATGGCTTAAATGATTGTGTGTTCATGTTGTGTGAATTTTATGCTATATATTATATATAAATACATATTTCTTTTTTTTTTTCAAATTTATGTCAGAACTCTATATTTTGAAATGTTATTTATTTCCTTTTTATAAAAATTAGCCTTCTATATTACGGTTATCGACAGAAAAATCGCAGTGCTTGAATTTATACAAATGGAGGAATCTTTCGCGGTCATTATCGATCTGGATTCCTCTCTGGGTCAGGCGAACGATTACGATTGAGCTATTAAGAGAGTTTGCGCCATTTATAAAGATATAAAAGAGTACTGAAAATACTGAGTACTTTAAACGTTCAAAAAGAACAACAAAATCCTGAAATAATTAATTAATTTAAAAGAAAAATTAAAGTTCAAATGCTGTTGCAAAAAATCCGAGATACTCTGTAACATTCTGCATAGTTTTGGTCACTTTAAGAACTGCGGTCTAAAAACTAACACAGATAAACACCTGCTCTTGTCCTCCAATGTACCGTGTGTACGCACATTCTGGCAAAAACACAAAGTTACCCTTGCACCTATTTTATCTACAAGTAGATGCAGAGAAAAGTTAAAATAGCAATTTAATTGGGAATTGTGTCTTCTTTAAATGTATGTAAAAAATAAGCTAGGAACATCTTGATACTGATATTGTACCAAAAGTTTTAATTTTTAACACGCACACTTCCTTTTTTAAACATATATGAATTAATTTATAAATTTTACATTTAGATATCAAACTGGAAATGATTCGTTTGGAAAGTTGAGGCGTTATCTTATCTATACTAATAAATGAATGTCTGTCTGCGTGTAATGGTTAGCAAAATCTACGGCACGTACGAGGCTGAAGATTTTTGTGACGGTAGTCCAAAATGTCGCTTGATGCACCTGAGACTCAGAATTTTAAATTTCGAATAATTAGTTGAGTTAATAATTAAACGACGTAACTCACTCTCATCAAAAAGTCATATGTTTGATACTGAGTGAAGGAAAGCGCTTGCGCATGCGCACAAACCCATTTAAGCATCCGAAGATAGCGGAGAACCGACTTTCAAATTAATTAGTTTTTTTTAATAGTATTGTTTAAAGCTAAATTGACGAAACCACTAGGTACAGTTAAAATTGAAAAAAATACTACGAAAGATGTACTATTACGTCTCAAATGCCGTAATGAATTCGAAAAAATTATCGCAATTAACACTTTGAGGAAAAAATTCAAAATAGGTCGTTTTTCCTAAAAACGTTTCCCCCCTTACTGCAACGCCGATTCAGGGCGCAGTTTAAGTGGTACCGACAAACCAAAAATATATTCTTAATTCTTCAGAATTCAGAAACCTTCTTCTAATCGGTGCTGTAATCGGTTTTTAAAAATATGAATTTTAACTCTTTCAAATATACCTGCGAAAGCAGGCCACTTCGCGCTAGAGACGATATTTTTTCTACCCTAAAAGTAACTAAAATCGCGTTTTTTTAACACAATCTTTTTAGAGCATCTCAGTAGACCAGATTTACATCACATTCAAAATATTTCAAACGTTAGAACCGCTAGAAATATCTTTTACGAAATAAAATGTATGGAAATTTCGACGAAATCGGTAAAAGCCCGTGTCTTTCGTCGCGGTTTCGCTCGCTTTCGGTACGCATAGATCCAAAAGTCAAATTACGCAGAAAATAAACTACCTATTAGCATATACTTTTTCCATTTTTTTCTCGTTTTTTATATTTAAAAATATAAATTCAGACAATATGGAGTTAAATATATAAAATCATACAGATTTGAGGTTCATTGAAGGGTCATGCATCACAAGCCGCGGGAAACGCCCAGCGGGAGTGAATATATAAAAGTTTGATCGCTTAATGTTAAATTTCAGTTTTTTTGTTCCTATAAAAGGGAAAAAACAGGAAGTTTTTTTAGCATAATTCAAAACAACTTGAGGACTATGATGCAGTTTTCGACTCACATATTTAAAGTTCCTAGATATTGACTTATGTTAAATTTGTACAGATTACAATACTTATTTTTGGTGTATTAATTTCATAATTTAGAGTTTCTGAAGTTGATTTTACAGATTGAAATGATAATTGGGCATTGAATTGCGAATAACTGAAATGTGATGTTTCCAATAGAAAGATGATTTTTTGCATTTTTTTTATGTGAATCAGACAGGTATTACATTTTTAAGGAATTTGTATAAGTGAAACATCTTGAAGAAATTCTTTTTGATTTCTTAAAAAAAAATTAATTGAATTCAAGATATTCTTTCAAAATTAAATGCGAATATTTTTTTTTTTCTAAAGCGACTTGCAAAAACTAAAAGAATTTACTGCATTTCCTTTTTTCTATTATTAACACTTTTGTGTACAATTATGTCATTAAACAAAACACTCATAAATTTATTTTATTTTTTTTTCTCGTAATTCTCGATAATTAACACAAAATTTTATCATTTTTTTTCGTATAACTATTTTAATATTTTTAATATATTAAAAATTTGCTAATAAATAAATTTAATGTTTCGGGGTATATTAAACGATTATTTTTCAACCTGCTTAAAACATTCTTAGCCAATTTAAAAACTCTATTTATTTAATTAATGAGTTCATCTCTTTAATAAGTCAATTAATTCTTGAAATTTTTTTCCTAGCTAATTTAAAATTTTCTGGATTTTATATTAATCTTGCTTCTTTTTATCTAACAAAATATACTTTCTCACGGCAAATTTTATGATTTATAACATACATTAATTTCGTTAGTGCATGCTTTTTTCTTTCATTTTTTATAAATTCAAACTAATAAAAATTTAATGTATCCAAATTAACTGTGTCAAAAAATTGGGAAATGCTTCATCGTTTTAAAATTTCAATATATAAAAAAAAGTAATTCCCAAAGAAAAAGCTTATTATTAGTAATAAGATTTAACTGAAATATTACTTACTTTATATATCTATATTATTTTAGTTTGATAAATATTCTATTAACGATTAAGTAATTAAATGTTCTAAATTACTCTAAACAGACTGACAAATCTAATCTTTGCTTATTAAAAGAATTTCCAAAACAAACAATTTTATATTATTAAAAACACAATTTTGTTCGAAGTATAAAAATAAAATTATAAACCTTCTTCTTATTAATTATTTTATAATTTTTTTACTGTCCGTTACGATGTGTCTATTCTTTTATTAAATTTTTATCAAAATTCTCATCATTTTTCCCGCAACAAAATAATACGATATTTATCTTTTTCTTTTTTATGTGACTCTTTTCGTTAGACGTCTGTATTATTTTTTTGGTTATTCTAACATCTTATAATGTAAATACTTAAATATGCAATAACTTTTATATTAAAAATCGATGATTTAATTATCTGATCGCATTTATAAACATTCTGCAAAATGAATTTTTTTTTTGTTATTGTTGTTTATATTACAGCTTTCAACAAAATAATAAAAGCACATTTTATTTAAAGTAAAAGGTTTTTATAAAATGGGATAGATACGATGTTATAAACTTTTTTATTTTTCAACTATGATCTAGCATAATTTTTCAATTTAAATAATGGGAAAAGTGCAGAGGAAAAACATTAAAAAGTAAAATAAAGAGAGCGAAGCTGTCTGAGTTACTTTAAATAGCACACGCACTTTAATTTTTTTTATGGAAAAACATCTAAAACTTCTATTTGGCAAAGTAAAAGTAACGAAATGAAATTTTTATTTAAAAGTAGCTTTTATAGATAAGTATGTTTCAAAAAGATTTTTTAAATTTTCTACTAGTTACGAAAAGGCATTATAATGCCAAAATCTGAAATCTTACAGACATAATTCTGAAATCATTTCTTTTGCTACTAACCGCATTAAGACTTAATGTGGTAATTTTAATTATTAACAAAATGTCATTTTGTTATCAGGCTTTATGCATTATACAAAAAATCAGAAAAAATTACATTTTCAATATTTTAAATTTTAAATAGTATGCGGAAGCTTTTGTGAGGTAAAAGTTTTAAATTTGAGTGAAGAATGGTTTTGATATATCTTTGTTTATAAAAAAAATAATATAGTTATCTGATATTTTGTACAGCTCTCATAGAAGCATGCACAAGAGTATTATACGCAAGTCATGATTCCCGTTTTAAAAATCATGGGATAAACATTTTTGCACCAAAATACCTAGATTAATAATTTCTACGCTGTTAAAGACAAACCTTCTTAAAATACCGCATAAATATTTATTTTAAAAAACTCTGGATTTCATGAAACGAATCTCCAAATTTTTATTTTAATCAAATTGTTCTACTGATTTTACATATTATTTTAAAAAAAAGAGATATATTGCAGATGGGAACTGTATTAATATTGAAAAATGCACTTTAAAAATCCTTGATATTTTGTTTAAATTTATAAAAACAATTATATAACAATTATTTGTTAACTAGTGTAAACTGCAAGATCTATAAACAGATAAAGGTAAAATTCATTATTAAATTTAGAATAGTACATGGTAAAAGGAAGTGTGGAATTTTCAATTCACTGCGGATTTTACGTATTTTCTATTAACTTCGCAACCAACCTCCAAAATTGAACGAAAATATTTTCGGAGAATTTCGTACATTTTGATTCTAATGACCGCAAAACACTTTTTTATTTCTGTTTGCAATTTCTTAGGAATTATATTATTAATTATTAATAAATATTTCAAAAACTGTTGATTCAAAATATACAATGCTATTATATGTGAGATTTTATAATAATATAAAAGAAAGAGTAAACAAAATGTAATGGCATACATACATTTTTAGCCGAGTTAGATCTAAGAAACCGACGATACTTTTTCTTTTTTTTACTCTATATCTAAAAAATATAAGTTATGAAATTTTCACTTCCATGATTATGGCCTGCTAAAACTAAATTTATCTTAAAGCAATTATATTGAGATAATTTTTTTTGGAGTGGGTTAAATTTTAATATGTAAAGCCAGAAAATATAACCATAAAGTTTGCCGATGGAAAACGATACTCATCTTTCTTCAATAAGACTTTAAATTATAAAAGATGATATTTTTTCTTAATAAACCTGGAGTAGAATAATAATAGGTATTCAATATGTAACATGAAAATAGATTTGAAAAAACTCCGTTTTTTCCTTCGGATTTATTAACTAAAATTCCCAATCCCAATCAGGCCAGTGTGTATATTTTAGGACACAAAATGAGTGGTTTAGACTGACGTATGTGAATTTGACACCACTGCGGTGTGACCAATGTCATTTGCTGCAAGGTTTTCGGGATTTTCTTTATGTAGAAACATTCAAAGTCATTTACCGCAGGGTCTACGCTCAACTACATTTAATTTTGATATAATCACTGTAGGGCACACATATAAGTCTAAGATGGACATCTGAGAACTGTCAAAACTGAAAATAGTACAGTTTTTGTACAAGGCGATCTTTAGTAAAGTTCTATCTTTCACTGCCCTGCTAAGAAAAGATCCTATCACAAAGTTTTTTATCTTACTGCTCATGATTCAAGAAGCCCTTAAATATTCCGAATATGTTTTCTGGTAATACTTTTTGTTTTGTGCTGAAAATCATAATTAAGCCTCAAACTGGACCACACGGCTTGCTGTGGTGAATTTCCTCGTTGTTTTACCCTGCTGTAACTGATGCAGATATGATTTTTAAAATTTGCCGCTTTATCAATAATTTATCTATAGGCATGATCTTGTGCTGCTGAATTATTTTATTGAATGCTTAAATATGTATTAAATTAACGCTTAAACTCTTCTCAAAATTTAAATCCATAAGTTCAGTCCCAATTTTAGATGCGTATAACTCAAAAGAGACACTACATTTCGGATTGGATTGCCGTTCATACCATTCGAATGAGTATACCTTAATCAACAAAAAACACCATTCGTTTGATTTTGACTCTGTTCCATATAAAGTGTAAAAAGAATGGCTGAAAATCCCAATTTTGCGTGAGATTCGAATGTACATATTCCTGAAAAAATGCATCTCATATTTTTTTTAACTTAAAATTTTCTTTGAGATTTTAAACTACCCTTATAGTTTTATTATTTAATCTTCCATTAAATAGTAAAACGTTGTTTCGAAATTTACTTTGCTTTCCCAACAGTTTCAGTTAAATAAATATAAATTAAAAAGTCTTAATAGAAGAAATAAAAAAAAAACTAACTGTTACAATGTTTCATTATCTTGTGGTATCAAAATTCTGAAAGCTTTTTTGTGGTTGCTGCTTTGAGAAATTGGGAATTAAAATCTGACAAACTTTAAATTTTATATCTCATAGCAATAGGGGAGTATAGCCTACTTTGGACCACTTCGCTTATTTTCAGGTATAACTCACTTAATTTTTGGAATATCAGAAAAATATCACTACACGGGGTCAATCAATTCATCTACTGACTAAATAAAACTTTAGATCATTTTCTTTTTGGAAATCTTAAATTTTATTTTAATTTGAAAAATTTGTCAAAAGTGGTCCAAATTCAGCAACTGGTCGCCTAAGTTGAACCACCAGTCTCCTAAATTGGACCAAATAAAATCAGGTTGTTTTAATGACTAGGGAATATAACTAATTTTATTAAAAGCAAAGTTTGCGGTTACTGAAACAATCAAACAAAATAACAGCAATGGAATATAATGAAATCAAATATCTGAAAATAAGTGTAATTGTTTTAAATCAAAATGTATTCAAAATATAAATCAAAGTTATCAGTAATTAAGAATAGAAATTATGAAACTAATTGCCAGTTACTTGAATAACATTTAAGGAGTGATGCAAAGATTACACATTTCGTTTATTGATTTTTTTTTTCCAGCGCACACAACTTGGAACCGTATTTGGCAATATGAATACTGGATCATTTGCGCTGTTTTATTTTCTTACAAATCAGGCAAAACCAATCATCACTGTTTAGATTTTTCTTTTTAGATTCTGAATTATTAGACTTTTTTTTGCAACAGAAGTTTTCTTTACATTATGATTGTAGTTCTCCCCTTTCATCATTTCCTTGATAATTGCATTACGCCTATTTTTTAAAACTTGATGTTCCATTTGCTTTTATACTGTGATAGCATCCTTTTAGTCCATTTTTTGTGTTTTTTCATTTCAAGGTTTACTTTATATGGCGAAGATGTTAACACAACTGTTTTTTTGGCTCCCTCTGTACTTTTTTAAAACTAAATTTAGCAAAGGATATAATATTTCTAATGATTTTTTGGCTTTTGGGGAGGATTTGTAGCTACAGTCTTATTGCAAGTCAATTTCTTCACAATTTACTCTCTCCTTTATATTTCCTATATCTTTAACAGCTTTTGCTTTCACCTGTTTTTTTTTTTCCAGACAGCTTGTCCGTGTCTTTTTCAACATTTTTAACATTATATTATAAAAGTGTTTAAAAAAATATGCTCTATTGAAAATTACGCTACGATTAGTTATACGCAAGCATTATATATTCAACAGTATTGAATTCACCCCCCTCCACCCGGAAGGTTTGAGGTTTTATGAGTTTTAATGGCAAAAAAGTGTAATTCCACCCTCCAGAACTGTAAAAAGTCTGCCCTTCCTAGGGGAATCGCAAATATCCTCCAGGAAGAAAATATTTGAATTCAACTCTGTAAACCAAATACACCGTAGGAATAAAGTATTCAAAGAAAATAAATACAAATACATACAAGATAAAAGAAATTGCGAACAAAATTTATTGCATAAACTTGTAAAAATATTTTTTTGTTTATATAGGCCTAAACTGTATAAAAAAATTAATCCAGATATAACCCCCCCCCCCCAAAAAAAAAAAAAGAAAAAAATTCCTGGAGATAGTAATCCATTATAAAATATTAAAAAAATTAAAAAATAGTGTACAAAGTGTACCGTCCTCAAAATTCATTACTTAATTTTCAAAATTTATGATCGCATATCTGGTCCAATTTAAGCAACTTAAAATGGTCCAATTATGGCAACTGAACCATTTTTTAAAACAGATAATTTCAAGACTAAGAACAAAAACGAAATCAAACAAAGCCGCGTGAGAAATATGCGCAATTAACAGATGAATTTATATATGTATATGAAAACATAACAACTTACCTTAGTTTTAATGTATTCACTTACGCTTAGTAGGAAAAAAGTAGATCAAAACAGCTAACTTTAGTTTTTTTAAAATTGCCTGAAAACAACACGTGGTAGGCGGTTGCTTCTTCTAATCGTGAGTGACATCACTCTGATGAGTAGGATTTCAGCGGTAGATGACGTCTCTTCCTGTAATTAAAGGCAGAATGGCAACGGTCCAATTAAAGCGGCGGTACAAATTAGGCTACTCTCCCCTATATTGTTAAATTAAGCCATGGTCTTTTATCTCATATGATAAAAAATTGTTTTTTGATTATAATTAGATACTCATTCAGTAATTCTAGCTTTATTCGTTCAAGAGATATTTGAGAGTACTGAGCTTTATTTTGAACATGTATATACTTGTAAAACTCACGGAAAATGAGTTCCTTGAACGTTGAGCATTTAAATATTGATACTAAACAGCACCAAAGTTAATTGAATTTTTAATTCAATTAGAATGTGTTATTTACGTAAGCAAATCCGTAGTGTATTTTTGATAGGCATGCGTCAATGAAGTTATACATTTAATTCCTGATGAGATTTCAAAGGTGATTAAATTAATAAACTTTTAAGTGAATAGTAAACAACTTCAGTAGCTCTATCACAAGCGCAAATATAATTAATTTGAATTGTAGAATATTTTTCTAATTCATTACTCAATAATAATAATTTCTTAAAGCAACAGAAAAAATTATCTCGAAAGGCTGGATGGCCTACAATGAGGACAGATGCATTAGTCTCTGATGACTGTATTGATCTCTTGTCTTTAATACTGGAATTATGCATATCAACATAAATAATGTGATATATCATATATTTTAAATATGTAAATTTTCTTGTATCATGAGCAATAAAATGAGAAATTTTGATCGTTTTTTCTACAAAAATAAAACATTGAGTTTAACAAAAGTAACCCTTGTGATCCAATTATTTTATCTCTGATTCCAATAGCTGCAATATTTCTATTTTAGAGATATATGTATCTTGTGTTCAAAAGAAATCATAATTACAGAGTAAAGCAGACAACATATTAAAATTTAAGCTACTTTATATGGATTGATCCCAAGAACGTTGATTAGGGTCGCGTTCTCTTTGAAAGTCATCTCGAAGGTATTCAACCTGTAGCAATACCACTCGAATTTGCATCATGTATACCAAGACTCATTCACCCTACAAAACACAGTTATTTATGAAAACCCAAGTTTATACCGGCGTTTAGATAAGGTTATTTTTGTAATCTCTATAAATATTAGTAAATGTCGAGCATGGCTTTCACAAGAAAATGTCTTAAAGCTCATCTTATATACAAGCAGAAGGTGAACGTATTAATAATACAAGTTTTATTTTTTTCTTCGTTTCAAAATTATATGTGATTCTTAATTATGTTTCAAATTATATATATGCGATAAATATGAATATTTTTGTTGAGCTGTTTTGCCAGATTACTTGTGGATAGAAAAAAAAATATCACATAATTTTTTCAGCCACCATGTAAGCAATTATTTTAAATTAAACACTAATGCAATGAATAGGAGACATAAATTTTTGAAACGTAAAGATTGTTTAAAAGATAAGGAAGTATACATAATACCGTGTTTCACAACCCTTTATACACTATTCCTCTGCAAGCAAAGATAATTTGCAGTGGCAACTACTTCACCCTTCCCAGTATACATATAACACTAACGCAAAGGCTGTTTTATGCTCTGGCTGCCTCGGAGAAACACTGCTTTAAAAATATTATTAAGCATTTTGAAAAAATACTAATCTTGAAACTAATAATGAGATCGGAATTTTTTTGGTTTCCGGTGTATTTAAAGATAAATTCTTTTAGAAATCGTGGCTAACTCGGGAAAGGTTATGTTATATTTTCACAAGCTTTGCTTTTAGCTAGATCCGGACACATTTGTCGTTTTGTACAGTTTACTTCTTTCCGTAAATGTGTTTTTTGTCAACTAAGTTTTTATGATGAATAAGAACAACCTGTGACAATTAACTAAACGAAGCATCTGCTACACATTAGTAATTCTTTCAAAAGGTATGCGTTATAAATAAATAAATTGTGACTTCATTAGTTTTAAAATTTTTAATTTTATCTTTAAGTTAAAGGATTGTGAAATAAATTGACAAATATTTGCGTATAAAATAATTCTATGCATATTTTATCCGAATACAAAAAACTATAAATTTTATTGAATACAGAGTATTGCTTCTATAATTAATTATTCCAAAATGTGCACAGCATGTAAGCATGTTAAAAGATCATATCCGTATTAACTTATATGGTGTTATAGGTCGATAAATCTTATTGCTACATGATAACTTTGAATGTTAATTGTATTATTTAGAAATTTCAAGACACACAAATACTCATTTTTTTTTTTTAGAATCCCCACTGAGATAACGATGATATATATTGCTAGTATCCATTCTTTCAAGTAAACATTACAGACTTAAAATGAAATAAATGTATAGTTTACAAATAAATTCATTAATTCACTTTATGAAAGATTCCAATTTTAATGGTACAAATGACCGCTTGCTGAGAAACGACACACTAGTATCTATAATTAATCAGAGGGTGAAAACAAACAGTTAAAATCTTTCTATTTATGAGTTACATAGTTAGGAACGCTGACTTTAATTCAAGTTCCAATTTTGTCAAGATTAAGCTAAAACTATTATTTTAATTCATTTGAACCTTTTTATAATGATGTGAGGTTTATCTTGTCATAAGAGTTCATCAACATTTTGAAAAAAAAAAAACTGACTTTTAAATGTTCAATACCGGCACCAACTCCTTATTACAGATTTAAATTAATCATATCAAAAAGTTTAAATAATTATTTTAGGAAATTTTGAATTATTAGTAATAGATAAATTGTTGAATGGTGAAACAATGTCGAGAGAAACGTATGTTATGCAAACCTTACTAGATGTCTAATTTATGTATTACATTCTTTTTTGTGTTATATTATATTTTTTATACAGAACAAACCGAACACGTACATTTACTTTGCATTCAATAGTTTTTCAAATAATATTTATAAAATGATAATGTGTTAATTAAAAATTATAAATACAAAGATATATATATTTTTTCTGTAGTATTAATAACTTTAAGTTACCGTGCTATATATTGATGTTGCCATTATTGTGTGCAAAATGTAGAATGTTTACGATGTATTTGCGGATTTTATTATTAGTATCGTTATTTACTTTAACAGATAATTGTTATACCATTATTTTAATACTTCTATCCAGAACATCACAATTATTAAAATGCCTTTTTTGAATATCGACATAATTTCAGAAAACATTTTTACCCATATGAAATATGTTTTTGAAGGTATTAAAATGTGTATTTGTGTAAACATTTGTAGCGAGATCTTCTGCATCTGGCTTTTTTTTTTAACTGATTATAGAATGAAGATTCTTTTTGAAAAATATATTATTTAAAAATAAATTAATGTATTCCTTCAATATAAGTTCTTACAGACAATATTTTAACAAAAAATAATTACACACTATATGCTACAGGAATTTAAAATCAACCTAATTTGGTATATTATTTTACAACTTATAATTTAATAGTTCAAATTAGTAAACCTCTTTAAATTGTAAACATTTTCAAGACCTGCTGGAGTTCTTGAACATTTTACTGCTAGATAAGAAACATTTTATAATCTTCGCTTTTGTAGAATGATTTACTATAAGCTACAATGTGAACATATTAATTTCAATTTACAAAAAAATTCGGATTGTCCGTTATTAAAAAAACTTCTAAAAAAGTTATTTGATATACATAATGTCTTATATTTATTTTTTGAATACAATTATTTAACTATAATTATGTAAAGGTATTTTATATAATATTTTAATACATTTGTAACTTCTGAAAAAGAGACTATTTCTTTCTATTTAATAAGGGTAATAAACATCACTTTTGTTTGTTTAGTTTTCCTCCTTTTAGTTACAGTAACCGAAAGACATTATTGTAAGAAATTATTACAATAAAATTTCGATTTTATTTTGTATTTCGCAAGAAGGTAATAAAATTATTTTACATAATATATATTAAACAAATATTTTACATAAATACAAAATTCCATGCTTTAAATAATTATCATTATGCTTATTTAAAGAAACTTTCGCTGCGTGCTTAAAGAAAACGATATAAAAATTCAAGATGTTTCGTTTGTTTTCTTTGAATTATATCTGAAGACGGTATAAGTAGTTAAGCAAATTAGTATTTATTAAGAAAGTTTGCTTAAAAATACACATTTTTTAAATATCGAAAAAGTATATACTAAATTTATAAAAAAAAAAAAAAAAGATTTATTTTCTTGTATGTTATTTACCTACATTAATTTTTAAATTTTCACATCCATAAAAGTTGTAGTAATAACGGTAACACTTTTGAAAATTTATCATTAAGTTTTGAAAACGTAAAAAATAAACGAAATAACAATGCTTTTACTTAAAAAAATAATGGCCGTATGCTTAAAATAAACGACGAAAAATGCGAAGAATTTCCCTTTTCCAATTTCTTTAATTTGCAATAATACTCACTAATGTAGTAGTATATGCAATTTATTATAGTTTTATTTATCACCAGTTTATGTAGCGAAACAAACGAATAAATTTTAAAATATAGTCAAAATAATTTCAAAGTAGTTTTCAGCGAAATGAAGTTATTTTTCTTTTATTATTGATTCCGTTTATCTACATATGCTGCTTAACAATTATTGTTTTTTCAAGTTTCCATAATTTGTTTAAAACCTCGGTATTCCATAATAATAACTTCACTAATCATAATAATAACTGTAGCAATAATAGAATATTCGCATGAACAATTATGATCAATATATATTGTTAAAAATCTTAAAAAATAAATTTGGGGCTTTAAGCTTTTTTAAAGAAACGCTTATTTATATTTCATTATATTATTATGTTACTCATATTTCAATTATAAAACAACAGCGCATTTTACGAGTTTTTTTTTTCCTTAGTACTAGTAGATTGCAATACTTTAAAAAATTTCCATTTCCTTCAAAAATTAATAACCTCTTTTATTGACATATACCTTATGTACTCAATTCCTTTTCCAATTCGTGTTACAGTAAAGAAAATCAATAACTCGATTCAAGTAATTACTGAGTTAATGATGCTTGTAATTAAAAGAAAATATGGTATTAGGGGGAAAAAAAGTTATTTATGGGAACTTTTCTCCCTACATAGAGCATTTGTGTATTTAATTATATTTTCTTAACTTCAAAAATGTGCAAATATTTGCATACTCCGAAAGTGTTTTTCATGAAATGTAACATTTCGTACACTTTTTTAGAATATGGCATAATCTAATTATTTCCAAATATTCATTATACGTAGAATCTGCTGCGGTAATTGTTTAACGTAAATATTTTTACTGTTTTGTAACTCGTTAGAAGCTTTGCATATATATATAGATAGATAGATAGATAGATAGATATGTGTGTATGCTTTCTTTTCTTTGATTGGAACAAATTGTTTTATACGTACTAGTAAAAATATGTTTTATTTATAATTTATACATATTTTGTAATATTTATTTTTTTTTATATTTAATGGTTAAACATAACAAAATTTTGTATATTTTAAACTAAATCAAAAGTATCTGTATGCTTTTAAAACGCTGATTTCGAACAAAACTTCAATTCAAAGATTTACTGTTAAAAAAAGAAAGAAAGAAAACAGAGGGTGAAGTTTATGATCCTGCAGCTTTTTTAAGCATTTATATTCCCTACAACATAAAAAAAAAATTTTTTGAAAGTTGTTTTTTGATTGTCTGTATAGAGTTTTTTTTCTTTCTATTTATTTATTTATTTATTTATTTTGGTAAAATTGTGTTGGAAAAATTGTCATAACTCAGTAAACAGTATTTTAATTAACTCAAAAATTTTATACCTATAACTTTTAAAATATCCAACTTTTTATCTTAAAAATAGTCAAGTAAGTGCATAACATTATTATATTTATTACGTAATTCAGGGGTGTCAACTTATATAGGCCGGTGGGGCCCGAACCCCCTCCCCCCATATAATTTGATCTCCCCCTCCCCACTCAGTTTACATTTATTGATTTCATTATTCATTTAATCGACGAAATAAAATTTGGTTCCATCGAAGTTCTCAAAATAAATTTGTTTGAAAAACAGTAAGAGCATTCATTAGACTTACAGGAGTACCGAAAGCCTTTTCAGTGGATGTAAAAATAATTTTATCTCCAAAACAAAAATTCCGCATATTTTGCCACCAGTTTTAATGCCTTGGTGAATCGATGACAGTAACTAAAATGGTACTGGGTTTTCTTAATATTTAGTTTTTTGCATTTTCAATAGTTAGCAATTTTTATGTTATTTATAATAAATCCAGGGCCGAAACTAGCCTTTTTTGCACCCGGGGCAAACATGGATTTTGGCGCGCCCTCCCCCTCTTTCGTAAAGTATATTTACAAAGAGAATTTTACTAGTTTTCTAATAGCCGACTTATTTTAAATTTTAAAATATGTAATCATAAAATATGTAATACTGAACTACGTAATTTACAACGGCGGATCCAAAGAGGAGGTCACGGGAGTCATGACTCCCCTCTGAACACCAACAAAAATATTCTAAAGCTCATTTTTAAATGAAATATACAGTAGAGTCCCGTTTAACCGAGTTTCCGCTTTAACCGAGTTATTTTCTTTTGATGGACTGATGGCTTCGATTATTATGAAACAGCCATTATAAATCAAGTGTTAGGAGAAGATAAAAAAGAAAAATTATGGCCATTTTTACCCTTTCTGACCAGAAAATGAGAGTTCTAACTTTTTAAGACTGCTCTTTCATCTTCACCTAACACTTCATTTATAATGGCTGTTTCATAATAATGAAAATCATCAGACCGTCAGAAGAAAATGATCCGTTCCAAAGGTATAATCCTTCATTTGGCGCCTCTTCTTTCTGGATCCCGGGGCACATGCCCCCCTCCCCTCAGTTCCCCTCCCCTGAATAAATATTAATGTATTTATAAGAAAGAATTATTTATTTTAATGAAATAAATTATTTATTAAATTACAATAATTTTACATTTTGCTTAGAAAAACCATAATTTGACTTCGAATTATCATATTTAGTCATTCCTCTCACCTCCCCCGCCCCTCTCTCCACACTTACGTACCGGGAAAAATTGTATGTCACAACACAACTGGTATGTATGTTACTCAAACTTTTATGATCCCACTCAACATTTTTCAAAAAGTTGGCGCTGATGATGTAATTCATGAAATGAATTTATATTTGATATTTTAAAATTTAAATAGAACAATTTTTTTCGTTAATTTTATGGGGTTTTTTTCTTAAAACATTAATTATTTGTATGTTTATGTCACATTTTTATGACGTTTTTAATAAAAATTAGTAATTTAAAACCTAAAATTTACAAAAATTCGAAAAATGTGTTAAAAAAGGCATACATATACCTTAATATAATTCAACTTTAGCCAGTCTGTAATTATTTCTATATTCTAATAGAAATTTTCTCTTAATTTTATTCTTTAGCTTCAGAAGAAAATATAAAGTACTTGTCTTTGAAGTTGGTGGGAAAGTAAGTCGAAATGTATTTCCATTTTTAAACTCTATAGTATAAAATAAAATATTATGCATTTGTTTTACATACTGTGTGTTATATAAATAATTAAAACTTACTCACAATACTATTGAAATTAATAATAAACATTTCAGTTGCTTTGGCCTAAAAATATGAGGTCTTTCTTTTCGGGGAAAATAAGGCCTTGGGATCTTGGTAATTCTCATTAGTGATTTTAAATTGCGTTTTATGAAAAATTTTATTGTTTTGTTTTTATGCTATTTTTCTGGGTATTTTTGTAACTTTATATTGTGTAGAGTTTTTGGAAAAGTTATAAAACAAGAGTGAAACATATATATTTTAGAAATTAGAAAAAAAAAAGAATAGTTCAAAACATTAAATATTCCATAAAGAAACGAAAATATAAATAAGTTACAAAATATAATACTTTATTGGAAGTGGTATCTTATCGAGCGTACGAAATGGTTCTGAACAATAAGTTTAATTTAACTGTTTTTTTTTATGTATCTCCAGTTGTAAATTCTTTTATACACGTAAATGGAGCGAGTAAAATTGTATCTATTAGGCATCGATTACTTCCGAAAATGGATACTTAAACAGGGATCGTACGGGCCAGGCAATTTTTTTCTGGATTTTTAGATTTCTAAATTTTATTTATAGAAAAATAAATCTAGCTTAAACTCTCGAAATTTAACCGTCTTTTAAGGAGAAATTTTCTATAAGAAAATACTGGTGCTGGAGTATTTTCTGGTCTGCAAAATTCCAGGAAGCGTACGAACCTTGATTGAAATGTTTGACATGTCGAAGTATAAAATTGTAAAATAAATTGTATATTAAAATTGTAAAATAATATTTATTGTGTGCGAAATATAAAATACAAAATTATTTTTCACCCTTCTAAAACACAGAAAAAGTCGAAATGAAATTAATTTTTATTTATAGAACATTATTAGACGTCCATTTCACTGGAAACGCCCCTTACTGATTTTTAAAATTAGCTCAACTAGTTTGGACAGCTAGTTTCTGTCGCAAAAAATTTTGTCTGTGCCACTTCAGTTCATCATTTTATAACGAACGCAATGAGGCAAATGCCATCTCCGTCTCATTTACGAAATAAACATTTTATTACGACATTCGTTTGTACTACGTTTGTGCCACTTCTGTTCTCTGATTATAACGAATTTTATATTCAAAGTCATATAAAGAAAACCCTTTATGAAAATCGTAAATAAATACATGTCACGCTATAAAATATGAAATGCTTTATTGTTTTTTTTTTTTTTTTTTTTTGTAAAGTACGTTTGTGCAGCAAAATGGTTCGTTCATGATAATCCCGTTCTCTTGATATACTCTTCCATTTTACAACGAAGAGCGACCACTTTAGTGGCTCCGCAACAACAGCGAAATCAAACTTTTATTACGGTATTGGTTTGTGCTGATTTGCGCAGGTCTCATTCTCTCAATATAACTAATTTTCCGTTTTTCAACAAACAATAACCTTTTTAGTGTACCCAACCTACCAAGGAAGTCCAAATTTTTGTACGACAATCGCGTGTCTTACATTTGTGCTGGTTAATGCTGCAAAAGTTTCGTTTGTTTCACTTCAGTTCTCTCGTTATAATGAAATTTGGATTTTTCAACAAAAATCAACTATTTTAATGCACCCGCCTGACAAAAAAAAAAAATGAATTATTTATTTGTGCATTTTTTTCTGCTGGTTCGTATAATAAAATTTTGTTTGTGCCACTTCGTTCTCGCTTTATAAATAATTTTTTTATTCAAGTTCATTTAAAGAAATTACTTAAGCAAATTAAATACTTGTTACAAAAAATAATATGTAATTAGTTAGTGCATTGAAAGTGATGATTTGTTACACAAACAATTTTGCTCGTGCAGCTCTCATTCTTTTGTTATAATGAGATTTTCATTTTTCAAAATAGAGCGACTATTTCACTGGGGCCACGCCATAAAAGAAATAAAACTTTTATCACAGCATTCGTTTGTTCTATGTTTGTGCTTGTTTATGCCGCATAAAATCTTATTTGTGTCTCCCTTGTTCCCTCAACATAACGAATTTTCCATTTTTCTACGAAAGGTGGCCATTTCAGTGGAACTGCCCCATTAACAAAATAAATTTCTATCACGGCATTCGTTTACACTAAGTCTGTGCTTGTTTATGCCACATAAAATCTTGTTTGTGTCTCCCTCGTTCCCTCGACATAACGAATTTTCCATTTTTCTACGAAAGGTGACCATTTCAGTGGCACTGCCCCATCAATAAATTAAAATTTTGTCACGTCATTCGTTAATAGTGGTTTATGCTAGAAAACTTTATGGCACGGGGCCAGTGAAATGGACATCGTTATAAGGAGAAAGTTCTATTTATTTCAGTACACAAAGCGTCGACATGAGAAATTATACAAAATATCACTATTTTTTTTATTAATTGAATAGGTGAAAACCGGCACTTTAAAATTAATTTTTTTATTTAAACTTTTTTTTTTAAATTTTTATGTAATTTTCAAGCACAATTTTTCAAAATTTTTCTTAACAATAAATATTGGTTTGATAAAATAATATGTAATAAGTGGCAGTGTTGTCACATTTTTTTCAAAACTCTCACGCTTGGGAAATGAAATTAAAAAGAACAAGTTGGAAATTGCACTTCAAACGTAGCAAATGTGGTGCGTTCGTACTGTAACTAGATATATAAATATTTTTTGCCCCGCATATTGTACTGAATGTATATTTTAGTGCACTTCAGTAGTGCATATCAATTTCATTCTTTTCGAAAGGATGCAACATCCTTAAAATGCACTTGAAATAACTTTTTCCCATCGGTCGTGATGTAAAGAAAAACTTTAGATTATCCCTGTAATTAAACTGTACATCCGATTTTCATAAAATTTGAAATGACCCGACAAAATTTTGCAACAACTATATATTTAAAATTTCGGACCATCCGGTTGCGTAGTTTTTGCTCTGTTATATGCAGACGGACTGACAGACAGACAGACTGACCAATGACGACTATAGTTGCTACGTATTTATATAATTACGAATGCACCTAAAAAACAGCATCATCTTTCAGTTTTTACTGTAATATAAAAAATAAGGTCGATTATTGTTATGCTACTCAGTCTACTTTAAAGTACTGTTATCTCGTCACTAACATGTCTTTAAAGGTAAAAAATAATGCTATTACAGGTTAAAAAAAAAAAAAAAAACACTCATTAACAAATTACATTTGCTCAAATATGCCATTTGGCTATAGATTTCTGTACTGTAGACTACTGCAGATTAACCAAAAAACCCGTATTTTATTTTATTTTATTGTGGAGGGGCAGGGGAGGAGGCGGTAAACTGAATATTTTTAACATTTGGCCCGCATTTAAGTTTAAGCAAAAATAATTAAGTAGTACAAAAATATGTGCAACGGAAAACTAAAAAAGTTATATCCTCTACGCTTTTCAATATTAAAATTTTTATGCTTTGTAAGCTTTTCGTTTAATGAAAAAAAGATAAACCCCATATACTGTACTGCATATTTACTACTAGTCAATTTCACAAATAAAATTGTTCAAGAATAGAAACATGTGGGAGGCCATTTTCTAGATTAAATCAGCAGTTTGTGAAGTATTGTCGTCATTCCAGTTTATAAATATAAGATCATAAAAAGTAAAAAATAAATAAAAAAAATAATATTTGTTCGAAATATTTTTTGTAAACAAGAGATATTATAGTTTCTTCTTCGTCAGACTTTTACTAAACTTACTCTATATCACGAATTTATTTAATTATTTCCTTTGAAAAAGGAATTAAATATTTCCGACTTTTAATAGGGCAAGGGTTTATTTTCATCAGAAATTATTTATAAAAAACTTTGCAATGTCACTTTTTCTTCCTTTCGTCTACCTTTCAAATACAAATTCATTAATATTTTATAAGAAGAATTATTTTATGTGTATATTAATAATAATAATTATTAATTAAACATTAATACTTTTTAACAATTATTATTTAATATACATATTGTTGTTACTTTTTTTCATATTATTTCAAAAGGAGAATTTTTTTTAATTAAACATAAGATATTTTTGCTGAGTGAAAAGTATAGCTGTTTTTTATTTGTTTAATGCAACCGTAAAATTCGTATGTAAATGAAGTGTCTCTTATTTTTGTACAACTATTGCACAGTTTTCAGGGAAATTCCTGTTTGTCTTTACTAGATAAATTAAAAATATATATTACTTAGAGAAAGACCAGTTCAGTAAGAAACAAAGTTGAGTCTAGTCCTTACAGATACTAGACTCAATCAAGTGTCGTTACAATCTAGTATTACAGATACTAGATTATTATTTCTAATAAAGGAAGAAAATTTTGTGTCAGCGATAGTGACAATCTCTATATTATAGAATAGTGACAATTCATTTTTACCGATTATTTTATCTGATGCCCAGGAACGTTTTTCATTAATTTAGGAATTTTTTAATCTTTTAAAATTTTCCATAACCTCTTTTAACATCATTTATATATTTTTTAATGTTATATTTGCAGAAAGAGATGTACAAAATATTATATGACGAAATAGTTTTATTTTCTCACGTATATCCCTAAACAAGAACAAAAAATCCTGCATCAAACGTGTGCTATAAATCACTTTCAAACAATACCAGAATACTATTAAGAAATTTCAACTTTTTCTTTCCATAGGATGGAATGAGACTGAGCTGAGACATCTAATTAAGCAAGTTAGAAAACACGTAACTCAGATACCCAGAAAAAATCTATTGTCTGAAATTGCTGCTCATATGCGGTAATGTGGATGAATATTTTTGTGCAGCCCTCTATATTATTTATGGAATATATACAGACCACTTTATACTGGAAAACATAGATAAGTTTAAAGATGAATGTAACAACAACAAACGCATTTACAAGAATTTTCTATCACAATAAGTCTTTTAATCGAAATATTTATGTATCGCTGTAAACGAAATATTAGTAGTAATTCACCACGTTGATACTTTTTAATTTATGTTTGAAGTATCATTAAAATGCACCGCAAACGACTTTTCACAATAGTTCATATTTGAAAGGAATTATTTTGTGCGCCCCTGTAAATGAACTGTAAATGCAACTTATTATATTCTCCCGAGAATAAATATATGGCGTAGTGATGCATTTCAATCTTATTAATTTTAAAATACAACGTCATTAAACTGAACCTCTCATTATTTTTGAAATATTATAACATCCTTAAATCGTATCGTTCATTATTTTTGAAATATTATGACATCGTTAAATTGAACCATAAACAATTTTCTCCGTACAGCATAATGTAATAGACAGGTAGTAATATACCATAATATAATAAACCATCCGCCCATCGATCTAACGGCTGAAATTGCAGGATTAGTTGAAACTCGATCCACATATTAAAATGCAACTGGTCTGCGAAGTCATATCGTAGAGGGAAACATTTGAAAAACCGATTTTAGTAATTGACTGGTAGGTTTACCGCTGTGTTTTCCTGCTTCCAGTCCTTCATGTTTTCATACCTTTGGGTGCAGAGAAACACAATGATAAACCTACCGATCAGCCACTCAAATCGGGACTGCATGCGGTTTCCACCAAGATATGACTTGACAGATAAGTTGCCTTTTTTTACGGACTTATTAGTTTCTTTCTGTTCTATAGTGGAATATGACCCTGATGAAGACCACAGAGTGGTCGAAACTTGTTGTTTTTTAAACTTTTAAACTTTTTATTTTTTAAGTTTAATTAAAGTTAAATTTTAACGTTAAAGTAAAATTAAGTTAAATTTTCATTTATAAGTGTTTTTATGTAGTATACGTCTTTAAGTAAAAGTTTTTAATTAATTGTGTGATTTTAGTCACAAGACGTAATAGTCCTTCAATATATATTTAGGCAAACGAACTATAAAAGCTACATACTTCATTTTTATTACCGAACTTTCTACAATAAACCACAATCATATATAAAAATTACGTGACAATCCGAGTATATTTATAAGAGTTGGAGCACAGATAAACGAACAGAGAGACAGACAAAGCTAATTAATAAGCACTTTTGATCTATATTGAAAAGTGTTAAAAAATATCGCCAAAAATTGAATTTTCTTTCACTTACATATAAAAATATTATTTTAGATTTATTTTTAATATATTATATTTTAATATTATTTTCTGCATTAGAATATGCTTTAGTCTAGCTCAATTTATTTAGAATAAAAATATTTCAAAACATTATGTTCTTTTTGAAGGAAACTCTTTCATAGTAATGTTACAGCATATATTTAAAAAAAAAAATTAAATGTGATTTAAATACATTTAACAGAAATGAAATGATAAACATGCAAATTTTGTTGTTTGTTAGAATATTTTGAAGCGAAATTGATTATTCAGTTAAATATTTAAATTTTCTATAAAACATGATTCGTAATAAAAGGCTTTTTTACATTAAAAAATACTACATAATAAAAGCGTCTTTACAAGAAAAGAAATGAAAGACAAAGCATTATATTTTCTTTTGTCCTACAGCGTATTTTGAAAGAAATAATAAACTGGTTTGTGTGTTTTCACTTCGCTTTATACATGATGTTAGTTTTATGATTTGATCCGAAATATTTTCTAATATATTTGCATTTCAAATAGAAAATTCTAAATACATACAAACAAGTAAGTTTGTGGATAAAACATGTTTCGAAACTATGGTGTTATATGCATTCGATTTTTTTTTTCTTATTTCTCGCACTCAAAATATTTTACAAAGCGTGAAATCTGATCGTGAAATAAGCTGAAACATTGGATTTTCGTGCAAATTCGTGTATATCTGGAATGTAGTGAGATTTTCATGTGTATGTTTATAATTTTATAATTTATCTTTAGAAACCATATTTTTCTAAACGGATTTTGTCAATGCTTAGTGATAAAAGATCGAAATTCTGCTTCAAATTGTGATGTCAAATGAAATACATCTATGTTGATAAAAGAACGACGTTTTTATACGCTTGTATGTGTGCTTGTAGACCATGACTAAGGAGACATACGTAGAGATTAAAAAAAAAAAAATCCAGAAAGAGGAAAGCAGGTCTGACTGCATCTGATCCTCCGAATTTGGACTTAACTATTAGATTTTAATTATTTGATTACTGTTATTTCATTTTTATTCGTTTGTTAGCGTTTCACTGCAATTTTTTGATATTAGTAAGTTAATCCGATTTCAAATATTCTGCCTAATATAGTACATTTTGTCTTCCTTCAATGAACATTATTGGGCGTTCGTACAGCGATATTTTTAATTATGCACATTTTTTAAGTGAGTTTATCGGCAATGGTTTTGTCAAATGGTTTCAGTAACTAATATTTGCCATCCAAAGACATCTCTGTATGTAGGAAACATTCAGGAATCGCTTAAAACACAGAAAATAAAAAATGTATATGAAACAGATTTTTTTTCATTACGAACTTGAAAAGAAGAAATACACAATACACAATAAAGAAATAAACAATAGAGGCTTTTCTACAGTAAACATTTGCCCCGTATATTGAAGAAAAAAGACTATCGCAAAGTTCTTCTTCCTTGGAGCAAATGAAGCATCATTGCAACGCCATCCTCCTTGAAGCACATGGCAATGACCACATGACTTTGAAAGAAATTAGGGCATTAGGTAGGACCACTTAGGCTGAGTTTTTTTTTCGTTTAGCGATTAAATTTTTAAGTATTCATGGTTTTGATTATATTTTTTTCCATTGCATATTTTTAACAACTCATCGTTTTAACGAAATAATGCGCACAATCGATGTTTGCAGATTTTTTTTTTCTTTTTTGAAGCTTTTTTTAAGTGTATTTTTATAAAGTTGCTTTACGATCGCACGTTTTAACGAAATACGTTATTTATACCACGCGGCATATTAAATAATGACTTCTGTTATAGTGAGTGTTTTTTAAAGATTTATAAAGCACAATCAGAATTTCGAGGTTATTGGTTTTTTTTCCTTTGGGATTCCGAACCATTACCTACCCGCAAGACCTATCTCAGGCAGATTTTCTCTCATTACTTTGGAGACGGGCGCGGAATTATTTTTTCTCGGTAAACTTGGGCTGGGTTGGTCCTGGTACAGGCAAAGCTGGAAAGATCTGCTATTAATAAATAAGATAATTTTTCACTTTCTTATCTATATCGTATAAATAATGTATATATCCATACCAGATTTTCAAATATTCTTTAATGTGTATAAATTAAATATTTTTTAGCTCACAGGCTATCAAATTCTGAGAACTAATATGCCCGCAGGTTCTGTATGTATGTATGTATGTATGAATGTATAATGTACGTAATAGAAATATCCGATTTGCTTAAAAAAATTTCTAGGTTAATTCTAATAACGCGCTTCCCTGATTAGTTTTGGGGGCTGATTGGTTAAGTATAAAGGGGGGAGGAAAATGGGGCCCTAATCCCTCCCTTAATTTAGATAAATGAGTTTTTAATACAGAAATATCCGATTTCCTTCAAATTTGGTATACCGGTTTATTTCGACAAGACACTTCCTTGATTACATTTGGAGGCTCATTGGTTAAGTATAAAGGTGGGAAAGGGGGGAGCTAATCCCTCTTAATTTAGCTATAAGAGTTTTTCATGCAGATTTATCTGATTTGCTTCAAATTTGGTAAGCAGGTTTATTCTGATAAGGCACTTTCCTGATTAGATTTGGTGGTCCATTGGTTAAGTATAAAGGGGGGGGGGGAAGGAGTGGTGTTAATACTCCCTTAATTTATTTTACGAGGGACATTATTCTTTGAAATAAGAGTATAATATACAATTAGTGTGAAATAGCCTGTGAGCGCAATGCCATCAGTTTAACTGGGCACTTTTCTTTTTATTATTATAAATATTTAACAAGCACCTTAATGCTGCGGTGATCAAATTCGTAGACGGAACTCGAGCAATGTTCAAAAAGTACTGAAAGCGGTCATTATAACACCCCGAGTTAAAGTTATGATTGTTCCACGAACTCGTGCGATAACATGTTTTTGAGCCAGAAGGGTAATCATTCCGAATGCAATGTTGCTTCATCAAGGAAGCATATTATTTTTCCATCATTTCTCCTATCACCCAACATCAAATTTTTTATCCAATCCAAAAATTATTAGTTTCAGTATTCTTGAACATATTTCAAAGGCAGAATTTTTGTATTTCAGTTCAACGGCGACCTAAATTTTACTCTAGCCTAGTAATGAAGATTTTTTTCTAAAGAACCAATCAACTGTTTATTTTCAATAAATATTAGTTCGGTGAATTTATGTCTCAGACGCCATTGGTGTTTTACTGTAAAAGTATAATAATTTACATTTAGGAGTGATATGTTTTTATTACGGAAGATATATAAGTATGGGAATTTTCTTTCATCGCAAAATCATGCTAATTTTTCCTAGTTTTTACATTTCACTCATGATGAAATTTCGGACCCAGCACACGAAGTAATAATTTCACGGTATAATTTCAGCATTTTGGAACATATTAGAAGTTTCAAAATATTTCTATTTCTGTACGGCTTTCTAACCCATGTATTAGCTTAGTAATGACCATATTTTCTCGAGTAAGCATTCCACTGTTTATTTTCGATAAACGTTAGATCAGCGAATTTATACTTTAGATGCCATTGATATTTTGCATTAAAATTTTCACATTATTAATAATACGTTTTTATTACTAAAGCTTTTGCTTTATTTTTTAAAAACAATACTTTTGAGAGGAATTTCATATTGGAATTTCATATTTTACATCAAAGGCGTCGTGATTTTCTCGTTATGCATTGTAAATTACTGTTATTTTAGTAAACTTATCACGGAATTAGACCAAACAACTGTATACTTAAGTAATATATCATTGTAGATATTGCTTGAGAAACGTTATATGTATTCCTATATATTCGAACGCTTTCTTTTCCAAAAAGGGCTATTTTATCATAGCATTTTTCTTTTTTCAGAAACTAATTTAATGCCATTTATTTATATTTATCAAAATTACAAACAAACATATTTTATTGATTGTGGTTTAATTTTGTTTTAATACATGTTATTGAATATTTGTTTAACCATGATTCCTCAAAAAAGTATTACTTGCATTCCTTTGGTTTACAAAAATGTCAGAAATGCAAAGGAAAACAAACTTTTGCATTTATTTTGTCATACAAAATGTATTGAAGGAAATAACAGACACGTTTGCGTTTTCACTTTGGATTATTTTTGCTGTTACTTTTATGATTTGATCTGAAATATTTTCTAATATATTTGCATTTCAAATAGAAAATTCAAAATATTTGCAAACAACTGAATTTGCGAAATAAATTTCTTTCGAAACTGTGGTGTTTTGTATTTAGAATTTTTAAGCTTTATTTCACGGATACAAAATAATTCTTGAAGCGAAAGATCTTATCTAGAAATAAGCTAATCCAGTCAAATTTCTTTCATCTACAACTGATGCATATATTGCAATGTACTCATATTTTATGTTTTGAGAAAAGCAAAACAATATCTTTCTACACGGATTGCGTTAATGTTTTGTAATAAAAGATTGAAATATCTCTGTTATTTGCGAATTCCGATAAAAATATATTTAGTAAAATATTCTTTGATGAGTCTATTTTGTGTTATAATCGAACGTATTTCACTATCCCAAATAAATAGAATATGTATTTCTTTCGATATGTTTTGAGGTTTATCTTTAAAATTCAATCGCGCTTTTAAATAAAATTACAAATAATTATTTATTTTTCTTGTAAATAAAAATTTCTTATTAAATCCCACTTATTATTGTCCTGCAAACCTTTAGGATTTGTTTTATCAAATAGTTTCCATAAAATAAATCAAAATCATTCAATGTTGTAATTACTGTCATATCCGACTGAACATTTAATAATTCAATAGTATGCTTAAATTTAAACTGAAAGATTCTTTATGAAAAGACAGTTTACAGATAACATAAACTTTTTTTAATTCATGATGTAATAAAAAAAAATATTTATATATATATATATATATATATATATATATATATATATTAAGTGTAGTGATTCGATATCTAAGTAAACAATACTTAAGAGGACAAGGGACCTTTAAACTCATTCATTTATTTTTCAATTCCTACTATTAGTTCACACTCTCCCTATATATATCTTGTTCAAATTTTCAATCGTTAATAAAATACTTATTACTCATCCACTCAAGTTCAAATACACTTTTTTTAACTTGTAGTTTAAGACACTTGATGTTAATACAGTTTTTTCAAATATTAATTCATTAATTAAATTTTAATTAATTAATTTTAGTTTTATATGGGAGAAAAAATGGCAGCCTTTTGTTATTGAACAGGTTTATTGTTATCTCCATACATATAAGGGGGTTACCTTAGGGGGGACCCTGTTCTGTCGCCAAATACCGCCAGGTTTATCGCCAACATATCGATATATTGCCAAATTTGTCGACCAAAATGAGTCTCCAAAAGTTTCGCCAACTTGGCGATATCTCTAATATTTTGCTAAATTCCCATAGACTTCCTTTAGCGCAGCATGTCCCAATAGGGACTTTGCGCCATAAAACCTCATTTAACCAAGCAACCCATAGACTTCCATTGTAAACCAATTGGGGTTACTTCCTTATAGAAAATCAACAAATTGAGATATTTTAATGCAACAAAAACTAATGTTAGCTTAAGGGATTATATTAAATTTTACTTTGGTGACCTAAGTAGGAATTGACTTAAAAAACTTGTATTACTTGTTAAATTTTACTTTAAATACTACTCAAGGGCACACTATATGCATTACTGCAAATATTTGTCACACAAGAAATTAAAAAAAAGAAAATGTTGGATAAAAATAAGGAAATTTCATGAATATTTTAAACATTATGAAGAACTTTTAAAAATGCCCCATGCGCATTCCTAAAATCCCCAATTTTTTAATGCAAGTTTCGTCTATATATTCGAATAAAACTGTGCATAGTTTTCTTTTTTTTTTACCTAAATATAATTGGAAAAGTTAAAAGTTGCAAAAATAGGATGTAAAAATTTTGAAATTTTCATAAAATTTAGAATATATATATATATATTTGCCTTCCTATTCAAATATAGAAAATTCGATGAACAGTTTTATTTGTATATGTAAACCAATCTGGCATAAAAAATATTGGGGATTTTAATTGATATGAAATGCGCGTGGGGCATTTTTAAAAGTTCTTCATAACGGTTGAAATATTCAGGGTAATTCCTTATTTTTTTATAAAAAAAATTTATTTCTACTTTTTATGTGATACATACATGCCATAGTGCACATAGTGCGCCCTTGAATAGTATTTAAAGTGAAATAAAAAATAATTAAAAAAAATTAGTTGAAAGATCCCTTGTCCCCTTAAACATTGTTATTTTGTTTCATAAATAAACATTATTCTATTCATTTTTTATTCATGGGAATTCTTTTAGTTTATGATGATGTTTAATCTTTAATGATGTTTCACAGAGGAAGCCAGATAATTTTTACAAGCTTAGAGTTTTTTTTTTTTTTTTTTTTTTATATGACTTACTATTGATTTGTGGTTTATAACTTCAGAGGGGATTTCAGAGCAATTTTTGTTGAAAACTAGTGTTAATTATTGAAAACTAGGGCCTATTTTAGTGTACTTATTGGTTTATTTGACTATGGGTTGTACTTAATGATACGAACTTTGTATACGATTTCTTATTATGAATAATGAACCTATCATTAAAAAGGGTATCCTATAACACATTATTAATGAATTAAAGACTCGTAGAACAACAAAATTATATTAATCCTATCTGTATTAATTTAATTTAAAAGGTGAGCATAGTCATAAGTTTCAAAACCATTTTACTGATAACGTTATAATGTTACATTAGCAATTGTACTTAATATAAGCTAATCAGAATACTGTTCTGATATTACATTTGGTATGTGACTTCTCCAGTAAATTTAGTAGCATAAGTTTAATGATGCTGATTCGATATAGCAGCTGTTTAGATCAGATGTAATTCTAAGTGAGTGTATCATTAAAAATGTGAGTTCTTGTCATTTTTCAAAATTTACCTTTCATGATCAATTCAATACATAAAACATTTTTTTTTAAATATAATTTTATAACGGGTTATTCTCTGAATTTATGGGGTAATCTTATGGGAATGTTATGGCTTACCTTAGTAACCATGACAACACGCCAGCATTGGCGCGCTCAGCTATTAGAATTTTGTTTGATTGTGTGACAACAGTCGTTCGTTGTTTGTTTTTCGAATACCATAGATAGCATTTTTTTTGTAAGCTACATTCGTGCACATAGCATGGCTATATGGTTAGCCTAATGAAACTAATTTGTTATAATATTTAATGACTTGTAAATCTACCCTATATATATAAATTCCTAATGAAACGAATTTATGCAACGGATATATGAAACGAATTTATGAAACGGATATATGAATCGACTGATTAAACAACTGATTATGTTTCAAGCGATTTCTCCTAAAATATTGAATACTTTACGATGAAATTAACACCAAAAATCAGCATTGATCCGCAGATCTCAAAACTGGTATTAGAATTTTTAAATTCGAATTAGTTTTCGAAATATTAAGTTTTCCTTTTAATTTTATGTACATTTTTCTAATGATGGCAACTCAAATTTTAATCAAACAGATATATATATATATATATATTTCATATTTCAGAAAAGGGTGTTTCTGCCTTTTTTCCTCATGGAGGAAGGTTGTTCCAAGGAAATAACGCCATTTTGTGATCATTTGAGGTCATGCCGGCAAAAGCCGTAGCGAATACGTCATAGCTTAAAATAAAATAAATAGAATCTGAAAAGGTTGACATGGTAACCCAGCTATTGTTGTTTATTTGATAATAAATGTTTATTTACTTTTATTTCTTTTTATAAATTTTATAAATTATTTTGTTCTATAATTATTAATTTTTTTATATATATTTCCTTTAGAAAATAATAGAAATTAATTTAAAAAATACAGTACTACTTAGTTATTCGGTCGATCAATTTCGCCAAATTATATAAATCGCCAAAACACTCGCCAAATTATACAAATTGTCATAATTTTTATTTTAAATAACGAAAGAACAAATAAATTAGTATAACATTAATAAATATACAAATAAAAAGTCGAAATAAAAATCACTTGATGACGTAAACACGTGTAACTTGCTGAAAGTCAAGTGAATGTGACATTTACGATCAAACATTATTGGCATTTAATCTTATAGTTTGGCGATAGATTTTTGGTCAACGGGATAACTAAGTAATACAAAAATGCATATGTAACTGGTATTTGAAAACGAGGTCTTCGCCAAATTTTCGTAAAAAAAAAAAAAAAAAAAAAAAAAAAAAAAAAAAAAAATCACCCCAAACCTGCTGTGCGTATATGACATCTGGTCAAATATTACCACTCGAAAAAAAAAAAATGCTAACGGGCGAGTTCAAAAAAAGCAATTGGCGAGATTTGCATCCGGCTAGCGTGACAGTACCAAGAATTCCTTGCAGCTATGGCAAATTTTATGTAGTTTTATTCGAATTTTTTTTTTTTTTTTTTGATTTTTTAATCAAAATGGAGAACTTACGGTCCCATATTGGCGCGATTTTTTTCTGACGCCAATGCCATGTACGGAACGGGCACTTAACTGCCGCCAAAGTATCGTTATTTTGCTTGATATGATAAGCCGGATGTTGTTGTTTATGCTGTTGATGTGTTCCCCAAATTGGCGTCGTTAAAAAATCTCCATAATATGGGACGTATATGGCATCTATGGAATTGGATGGAAACCCGTTTACAGTGAGATCTGCACAGCTTTTTTCAGTATAATTCAATCTTCTCTAATATTTTTAAAACCCATCAGATTAGCGTGATTTTAGATTATGTGGTGTCTGAACGGGGGTTGGCGAGCGTAGCTTGCAGGGGGCTTACCCCCGTAGTATGTATATAAAGTTTAATAAGTATATTTAAAAATAGTTTCTTTAATTTTTGTTTTAAATTTAGTAAACAATCCGCTTGAAATAATGCATATGTATCATTAAAAATATGATTTCTTGTCGTTTTCAAAATTTACCATACCATGATCAATCCAATAAATAAAACATTTTTTTATTTTTATTTTTTTTTAAATATAGTGTTATAACGGGTTATTCTATAAATTTATGGGATAATCTTTTATGAATATTATTGTTTTTACATAAATGAAAATTCTGTACTCAAAATAAAGGTAGGATAATAAGAAAATTATCAAACATTTTCATATAAATGCTACTATTTCTTTGATATTTTGTATCAGAATACTACATTATAAGTTCGTATTATATAGATGGATTTAATAATTGCGTAAATTATTAAGAGTTAGATCTTTATTTGATTTTTAGGTGTTTGTTTTCTAGGTAAGCTATTTTCTACGGTAAGCTATTTCTTTCTTCCAGCTTATTTTATGTCGTTTTCAAAAAATAACGTTACCTTACAGAAGCCAGCAATAAACAAAGCAGATGCATCATTGTACGATTAAATGCTCTATAGCAATTTTTTTAATTTCTACGCATCGCACATTTTCAATTTTAGACCGTCGTATTGGGGAAAAAAGTTCTTTTAAATGCAATTTGTTGGAAAACTATCTCCATTTATTAATTTTTTTGCAGTTTTTAGCGACATTTGTTTAATTTTGGCAACTCAAGTACTCCATTTCTGTAGAAAGTAAAGGAAAAATAATTGGAAAATAGCAATTATATCTTTTTGTTGCCACTTTCTTATAAACACTGAAAAAAAAAGTAATTAAAATACGAGCTACTTTGAAAAAATATAAATGAATTGATTTCTTTTTGCTGATTGATTTCTTTTTAGTAATCCGGTATTCATGGTAATCCGGCGGTACTCAAAAATAAGAATATGCGGCCTAGAGGGTTTCTAGTGTAGGGGAGACTAGGGAGGGTTGACCCGCTTTTTAGAAAATGATTTTTTATTTTTTAAATATTGAACGTAGAATAAAGTTTTATATATCATTTTATTCGATATACAATCAGTTATCAAAAGAAAATTACGACATAAGTGTAGCATATAAGAAATTTGAAAAATTATTGATTTTAATCATGGAAAAATAATGGGTCAAGGCTCCCCACGTATGGGAGGATTGACCCACTATATGGGAGGATTGACCCACTATATGGGAGGATTGACTCACTTTATTTTATATTGCAAAATTTGTGAAGAAAAATAAAATCAGTTTAAAAAATGCAAAATAATTTTTTACTACAAGCTTTAATTATTATATTAAAAAAAAAAAAAATACTTTTAAAAATATGATGTTTAAACAAACCTGTTGAGGCGCCATCGCAAGTCAGAGGAGAAAATCTTTGTTCTAAACAGGATTTTGTCTGAGAAGGCATCATTGTATAGCAGGGAAAATGAAATTTTAGCATTTAAGGCAGTATTCTGTTAGAGAAAGTTTCCGTTTTCATAGTGTTTTATGTCATTATGTCCGGATTTAGGAGCCACTGTCCCGCTTTTTTTTACCTCCTTGTCCTATTTTCTTGACACTTGACATGACAATGTCAACTATGTGACAACTCTAGTTGTCACATAGCTTGGCTTCATTTCACTGTAGTCACCCTGGTGAAATTTGTCTGCATACCTTCCTAAAGTTTTTCGATCGATGTAATGTTCTTTTGCAGTCACATGAATACTTAACTTATCATTAACATGATTTACACCTTTAAAGGGCAAAGTAATTTCAGTATTAAAATGTTGAAATAAATGGCTAACATCGGAATTTACGAACAAATTTATTTAGAAAAAGTCTATATTTCACATAGATATTAAATGGAAAAGATTTTAGCAAAATTCTAGTGCCATTGTGACGTTTCGGAATTAAAATTAAGTGGTTTTATAAGCATACCACTGCCACTGAAAGGGTTAAGACTGTTGTTTTCATCCTTTCTAGTCTTTCCCACCGTTTCTATTTACCTATTGTAAGTAATATTTAAATGGAAAAAACTTCCTATCAACTTTCCCATTTACTAGCATTTTTTTCACATCTATCTTTAGTCAGTTTTAAACATTTTCTTTTCCATGACACCATTTCACTGTAGCTTTACCGAATAAATTTACATTATTTTATATATATAACCATTAACTTTTCATTATGCACGGTCCATAATGAAAATATTACCAAAACCACTCAATTAATGGAGGCTTGAGCATCTGGTCAACCCTCCCTCACATTGATTGGGTCAAGCGCCCCTGCATAGACCTTTTCTAAAGAAGAGCACATTGTTATATTAATCCTAACTTACTGTACAATCTTTATGCCTGGAATGAAAGCTGGATATTTCTGCATTACTTTAAACCTACTTACTCAAATTTATATGATATAATTTATCTGAAAAAAGCTTACAAAATATTTGTAAAAAACACAACTTTTAGGTTGAAAACACCTCCCCATTGATTTTTTCCACACCTATTTCGATTATCTCTATGAAATGAAGACTGTCGTTTGAGCATTCCAGTAGCTTTAGTTGACACCTATTGATAAAACTCTGAAATCCTGTTAAATATGAAAATTGATGGGTGGGTCAAGCCTCCCGCATGGTCAACCGTCCCTAGTCTCCCCTATATCGTTAAAACACGTTGTCTGAAAAAATAACTGCAGTTAATCAAAAATTAATAAAAAACGTATTAGTAAATATTCTCAAAGTTTGTGAAGAGAAAAAATCGCACGTTTCTAAAGTTTTTTTTTTTTTTTTTTTTTTCAATTGATAGTTCTAATATATTTTTTTACATTTAATATATTTTTTAGAATGCTCATTAACAATACTAATAATCATATATACATAAATATAAATAGCAATAATGCGTTCAAATATATGCGTTTTAAAACGTATTAAAAGTAATATTTTCGTACGTGCCCCATGTTAAAATTTAATAGCAGAATAAATTTCGAAAGAACTCTGTTTACAATCAGCTTTTTTAATTCTGTTCATTTTACTGGGTTAAGCGCGAAATTAGATTACATGGCTTAAATTTGTGTTTTTAGCCCCTGGTACGGTACGCTATTTCTTTCTCCGAGCTTTTTTTGTGTCGCCTCCAAAAAATAACGTTACCTTACAGAAGCCAGCAATAAAGAAAACAGATGTATCATTGTACGATTAAATGCTCTATAGCAATTTTTTTCATTTCTAAGCATCGCACATTTTAAATTTTTATACCGTCGTATTGGAAAAAAAAGTACTTTTAAATGCAATTTGTTTGAAACTGTATCTCCATTTATTTTTTAAATATTTTTTGTAGTTTTTAGCACCATTTGTTTAATTTTGGCAACTCAAGTACTCCATTTATGTAGAAAGTAAAAGGAAAACAGTGGAAAAATAGGAATTATATCTTTTATTGTCATTTTATGATAACAACTGAAAGAAAATATAATTAAAATACGTGCTATTTTGAAAAAATATAAGCGAATAATTTCTGTTAAAACATGGAGCTATATATTCTGATACACAAATTGGATTTGAACGTTTTCGCTTGGAGTTGTTGTGATGTCTCGTGTTAGAATGAGAAATACGTATTAGCACGTTTCTGACTTTGATAAAGGTGGAATTGTAGCCTACCGATCGCGGTTTATCGTATCGCAGTATTTCTGCTCGCGTCGGTCGAGATCCAATGAATATTCGCAGAATATTTAATCGATGAGTTCAGGACGGCAATACGGAACACAGTACGAGATCTCAACGGCCCCCTATCTCTAGAAGCCGAGAAGACGGGCATGTTATCCGCATGGCCGTAACAGATCGTGCAGCCACGTTACGAGCCTTAAGTCAAGAAATGGGGTCGTTTGCTAGACAACAAGTGTCTGCACGAACAGTTCGACGATGTTTGCAGCAGCATGGACTCTCAGCACGAAGGCCATAGCTGCGGCTTCAGTTGACGCTGTGTCATAGACAGGAATGCCTTCAATGGTGTGATAAACGACGACCCTGGGCGCACAAATGGCGAGACGACACTTTTTCAGATGAATTCAGGTTCTGTTACAGCATCATGATGGTCGCATCCGTGTTTGGCGGCATCGTGGTGATCGCACATTGTCAGCGTGCATTCGTCATCATCATACTGGCCCATCATCTTGCGTGATGTTATGGGGTACCATCGGGGTAGTAGATATGTGTTTTCCCCTCGTGGACTATTCAGCTCCTATACCGAAAGGTTGGCTGTCCACGAGTGGGTGATTAGTGATTAGTGGATACACGTCTAGGTAACCTTTTGTTCGCATTGACGGCACATTGGACAGTGCACGTTACATTTCTGGTCTGTTACGATCCGTGGGTCTACCCTTTATTCGAGCCTGGGAAACCCTACGTTTCAGTAGAATAATGCCCGGCCGCATGTTGCCGGTATTGTATGGACCTTCCTTGATACGAAAAATGTTTGGCTGTTGCCCTGGCCCGCACATTCTCCAGATCTCTCACCAATAGAAAACGTCTTGTCAATGATTGTCGAGCGACAGGTTCGTCACGATAGGCCAGACACTACGGTTGATGAACTGTGGCATCGTGTTGCAGCTGCATGGACATATGTACCTGTACATGCCATCCAACCTCTGTTTGACTCAATGCCCAGACGGATAAGTGTTGTTATAACTGCCAGAGGTGGTTGTTCTGGGTACTGATTTCTCAGGATGTATACACCCAAATATCTTGAAAATTTAATCAGTTGTTAGTTCTTGTATAATGTATTTTTTAAATAAATATCATTTTGTTATCTGCATTTCTTCCTGGTGTAGCAATTTTAATCGCCAGTAGTGTATTTAAATATATTCAGGTGAGGTTGACATCAACTGTTAGTCTTCTACATAAATCATGAATTCTTATGCATATATTCTAAGAACGACATGCTTTTATTTCAGAAGTTGTGAATTATTGTCTTTTTAAATACGATAGCAGCATTTTTTCTCCAATATACAGGGTATATACACAAGGTCCGATATACACATGAAACCTCCCTGATTTCAAATGTGAATTGTACGGAAACTATGAGTCCGAAAGATTTGCGGCTTGCGGTATCATGAATAGCAAAACAGCAAGTTTATTTTGCTCCTATTTTTTTCGAAATAGTTAATTTTTGTTGTATGGATTATTGACATGTCATGGTAGCATGTTTATGTTGCTGCAAACGTTTATTTGTCTGAACAAGTTATGTATTTGTTTATGTATGCTCTTCGTTGTGGGCGTACCATATCACGTACTGGGGTCTCTCTTGTGCTGTCGTCATCTATGAGCCAAGAGATGACACCTGCAATAAAAGAATAGCAATTCCATGACATATATATATGACATACAACAAAAATTAACTGTTTTGAAAAAAAAATGCAGCAAAATTAACTTGTGTTGCTATTCATAATACTGCAAACCGTAACTCTCTAGGACTCGTAGTTTTCATAGAATTAACATTTGAAATCAGGGCGGTTTCATGGGAACCATCATGGGGAGGAACCATGTATTTGCTTTTCGTAAGAGTATTTTTGATTTTAAAATGATTCTAATCAGTTGATTGAGATAATTTCCATTTAGCTAGTTGTAATATGTTTTTCGAATTTAATGCGATTCTCATTACGTATATAATAATTTGTAGCTTTTTTACGGATACATGCAATTACGACAGGTAGTCCGACTTATTATTGACAAGATATCTGTATTACCGTTACTAAGCTCACTGTTAATGATACTAAGGTGTAGTGTTATGAAAAAATGTTTTCTTCGCAATCACGTTTAATTACTTCATGGTCAAATTTTATAATGAATTTTAAAAAAATAAAATTTTGTAAAAAGCGCCTGTTAAATTTCAGTTCAGAATTTTTAAACTATAAAAGTATGAAGATATAATTTTCACTGACTATAAATTCATTTGAAAAAAAGGGAGAAGATGCATTTAGAATGTTACGTAGTACTATAAAATAGTTGAAATTTTAATGACTTAATTTGTATACGTCCAAAACATATTTTTCAGTTTCCTATTTTACAAAGTCTACCAAATTCTCACGATTCTAAACAATACATTTTCGGAAATTGAAACTTATGCTTTAAAGCGGGTTATACCGGATGATTCTTATACATAAGAGGAGATTATACCGGGAAACTTTCCGAAAATCCACTTTTGTTTTATAGCCTTGTTTTAAACCTTAAGTGCCTATATTTTGATCTCAAAACTGTTTTTCGTTCCACCTAATATTGAAGTTGTCACAAGAGGTTTAACGGTCTGGTATCACAGCTAACAAAGGGACTGATAAAAAATTTAATTTTTTTTTCATAGATGTAGAATCACAAACTGAAGTCGTTCAAGACATCTGTGTGTTTTTTTTTTTTTTTTATCTAGAATATGTATCTTGTAAGACACACAAACCATTACAAAATTAATCTATTTAATAATTTCGATTTTTTACCAATCTTGGAAATGATGAATTATTCAAACAATTGAGCTTAGATCAAATTTTGATTTAACTTATAAATTTTAGATTTGGCCTCTAACTAATTACATGTATCAACACTTCAGAAAACGTATATACTATCTCCAATTTGCAAGTTTGTGAAAAATAAAAAAAGAAGTTTTGTACCTTGCACAACTCAAAAACCAAATGCAATTTTACTTTCCAAGAACTCATTATATACATTCAAACATCTGAGAAGTGATCTTAAAAAACAAAAACGTGCATTAACAATTATTTAAACCAACCTCATCGCTTTTCATAATTTTCAACCAATATTTCGCGAAACAAAATAATTATATCTAACCAGAAATTTTACTTTGTATATAAAGGCAAATTTATACAAAGAAAAATTATGTTCTATTGCATTAAGTAAAATTTTTGACACAAACTTGCTTATCTGGTCTAAACCAGACTACTATCATACTAAACAAGAAACTACGATTATTAAAATAGAGCTTTGACATAGTACATTTGTGCTGGGGAAATATTTAAGTAGAAATTTTACATAGTCCTTCAATTTTATAATGAATTTCAAAGATTCTTATTTATTTCACTGAATATATTGTGCTTATTTTCTCTTCTTGATTTCTGCATATCATTGTTATTTAAATCCTTCACTAAACTGTCCCTATTTTAATATTTTTAGCGGATATAAATAATTAAATGAAAAACAAAAAATTCGAGAATTCAAAGAACTTTTATATGTTTCCTACGAAATCTACTAAAATGTATAATGACGTTATACCTCTAAGATTAGTCTAAATAGCAAAACTTTTACACGCACACACACACACACACGCATACAAAACGAGAAAAAAGGCATTAAAACAATAAATACAAGGTCAAAAAATACAGTGAAAAAAAAACCTATGAAAATTATTGTATTAAAAAAAACTTTTTTTTAGAAAAATAACATAAAGCTTAATCATTTCTGGTCGTTTTTGATGCGAAGTGAATCGGTATCTCGATGAAATTTTGAGTTGCTTGATATCTTTTGTTCTTTCTGTTTGTCAGAAGTTTTGAAGTCGAGCATAGTCATTATTCAAACGATTTTCTTGTAGAGAAAGATTTTTAATATTTATTTTAATTAAGAGTTTGCATTCTCTTGCCAAATAGAGATTCTTATATTTTCAGTTCCTTGCAATCATTCCATGGACACTATTTGTTCCTAAGTAGGTAGCTATCGGCATATTCCCAGATAGCATTTTTAATTTTCAGAAAATTTGCAGCAGTCTTGCTTTGAAAACCTGCAAAGTTGTAGCAAGCTCAGTATGACAAGACTGAAAGTTCATAACAACACTGCAGCAAGATAACGCAAACGCCAAAGTCACCGCACTTTGAACTTGCAGCTAACTTGTCCTGCAAGTTAAATTCATGCTGTATCAAATTTATTGCAATATAACGGCAAACAAGTAATCAAAAATACTGCAAACTTACTGTAAAGTAGTAATCTTTCCACGCCCCACTATATGTTTACAACCGTTACACTATAAGTTTAACCTCTTCGGAGGCGTGTCCATAGACCTGATCAGGTCTATCGATGCGAACACACTATCAGAAGGTGCATGCATCGTTTTCATCACCATAAACAAGTTAAGATAATATTTGTACTTTTCAATGCGAGCCTTTTTTGGTATTGGATAAGTATAGCGTTTAGAAAAAGTGGTCCGAACCGATCAAAATTTCTGCAATTTCTGCGTATGTGCTATCCTCTCAACAGAGGGGTTGTTTGCTTTCGTCACTTTCGTGAATTAAAGACAGTTTTGCCATCAGTTTCACAACAAACTACTCATGCAAGTGGGGGATGGTATACCTTGCGGGAAATTTGCTGCGAATTTCGCAATTCAAATTTGTCACGGCAAGATAATGTCAGAAAAAAATCAAACTTGCTGCTAATGTTTATGCTATATGGGCTCTCTAAATTTCAAATCAGTAACATACAACATACCAGTAGCATTTAGTGGATAATGTACAGCGGTAAAAATATTTTACTTCTGATTTTGTCAACCGTATGTACCCTCTTAAAACATTTGCTCAATTTAACGTAGGCAGGGATGTCACGTTGCTCAAGTTTTGAAACATTGTGTGAAACTATTTCTAAATTTTTGTTTCCGTATTAGTTTTTTAGTAAACATCTGTATATGTCGGAAGGTAGTATAACTGTACACTAACTAAAAATGATTTGCTGGAACACAGAACTTTAGAGATTTTTCTCATTTTTACAAGATTATTTTTGTTAGTACATGAGCTTGAAATGGGGACGATTTTGACTCTACTTTTGTTAAGGATTCCACATACCAAAATCTTGCTTTCGCAAACATAGACGTATCACACTATGCTTTTAAGTATCGGTAATTTATGAATCCGTGTGATTTCATTTTGTTTTAGATAATTATTAATAGCGCAATCACATGCACCTATTTAATGTGCACGGCGTGAATAGTGAATTTTGAAAGGTGATTAGTGAATCCGTGTGATTTCATTTTGTTTTAAATAATTATTAATAGCGCAATCACATGCACCTATTTAATGTGCATGGCGTGCATAGTGAATTTTGAAAGGTGATTAGTGAATCCGAGTGATATCATTTTGTTTTAGATAATTATTAATAGCGCAATCAGATGCACCTATTTAATGTGCACGGCGTGCATAGTGAATTTTGAAAGGTGATTAGTGAATTCGTGTGATTGCATTTTGTTTTAGATAATTATTAATAGCGCAATCACATGCACCTATTTAATGTGCACGGCGTGCATAGTGAATTTTGAAAGGTGATTAGATCGATTAAAACGTCGACATTATGACATGAAACTATTCACACACTGGCGAAAGTAATAAAAAAATTAACACCAAAAACATATTTTACTATGTGCGTTATTTAACCTAAACTTAATATACTGAAAATTACCCAAAAATATCGTGCCTTATCGGGAGAACATCTCTTTAACACTGTTTATACAGGTGTCAAATGATACTTTTTAACATTTCGATTTGTGATTATTTGATTTGAGGTATTTATACTAATAAATTATTGTTTCTAAAACTTTGGAAACATTTTTATAGTTATTAGCTGTCAAAATTGCATGTAAAATAAACACAAATAAAAACTTTAAAAGTTAAATATGTATTGGACAATTGCACCATTAATTATGCTTAAAAACTTTGTTTTCAAATTAAATACAACTTTCTAAATAGTGCATATAAAATAAAAGTGATCTTACAAACAAATTAAAAATCTACGTTTCGAATCACTTCCGCAATCGTCCTCAGAATACAATGATGCGACACAAGAGCACATAAGAATTGTAAAGCATTTTTCTCTGCTCTTAGACGTTTATGACTGTTTTGAACTTTTAGACTTGCGTTACATCATTTCAACATAAGGACGATCGCGGAAGCGATTCGAAAAGTAGATTTTTAATGTGTTTGTAATATCATTTTTATGTTATATGTACCATTTAGCAAATTGTATTTAATTTGAATACAAAGTTTTTAAACTTTTAAAGTTGTTATTCGACACGGGGAGAGGTAGTGTGAAAGCAAAATTAGAATACAACAAAACAAATACATAAAAAATACACAGATTTTTCAGTTTAAAGATTTTATCAACAATCTATAATTTTGTAAGATAAGAAATATCCTACAGCACCATATCCAACGGCGAGTTTCATTTCCGTAATTATACTCTAAGTTTACAAATTCGGACATTATAATTTATGGGTATGTCAGTGAAATGTCACCCAGTTAAATTTTCTCGGATGAGTATAACTTACAACATAAATTTGCATCATTAAGATTTTAAACTAATTCTAATTAGAATATTTTAATATGCTTTTCAACATCAGGGAATTTGTGCAAACTAGATATATTTGTTCTAAATGCAATAAACATGTTTAATTTAAATGTAAGGTTCCATAAATTGTTTTAAGGGGTAACGTATCGAGCTAGTACATTTTTTTTTCTTTTGTGTTGTTTGGATTAAGACGATATTGGTATTGAAAACCAGAATGTTTATTTTAACCACTTACATTTTTGTTTGCCCGTTGTAATCTGATATGGTAAAAAAAAAAAAATGTGAGTGGAATTACAATTTTAGACATTCTGCAAAAAATGCAATTTTTCTGTACGTGTTAAGGGGTCTCAAGACTCTTAAAGATTCAAAATTTTCCGAAATTTTAATTTTTTAACATGTTAATCTCTTATTTTTCCTGAACATTTAATATAATTGTTTCCTTGAAATTCCCATTAGAACAGAAGTTATGGCTTTTAGAATTATACAATCTCAATAGCTGAAGTGGCGTTTCCGAAACTTTGGTGTCCTTTTTCTCCAAATTACGTTTTGGGGCATAACTTGCTGGATATCTCAAAAATTGGCGAATATTTTTTCATCAAATTTTCAAAACGTATGTTTCATCTTAGTCTGTATAAACTGAACCTAAAATTTCCATTTTATTGTTGAAAAAAGTATTTTTTAGGTGATTATACTGTTGAAAATTTCAAAATTTCGCATTAGCTAAATACAACTTTGTATTAAAAATATAAAAATACGTTAAATACAGATTTATTTAGGTTCATGGTAATTAGGTCATGAAGCAGAATTTCGCACAAAAAATTTCATTCCAGTTGCAAAATTTATTTGGTAATCCTGCGCATAAGCTGTTATACCAATTTCCTTGTCTACAAATGTCTGACAGTTTGGAGACCTCTGTAAATACTAATTCAAAATCTTGCAATTTTTTAAATACTTGGAATGAAAGAACAAAACTTATATCTTTCATACTAATGTAAAATTGTGTCTTAAAAAATATATAAAAATAAAAATAATGTGTCTTAAAAATAAATATATTTTAAGATATTATGCGTTCAAAATGGTCTTTTTTTTCTCCCTTTTGCCACTTTTAAGAGTCCAGAGCACCTTAACCATTTTGAATGTTAATAATTCAATCAAAATATCAGAGCTTATCTAATTCATACTTTTACTTTTCTGTTTAATCCATACCTGATTTTTGATAAATCTTGCTGATTGTGTGAATTTTCAACGTTATACATTTTTTAAAATAACAAACCTCCTATTTTTTTACAGCATTCTTCACCTTACAGTAAACAATAAAAGTTTTAATGAGAAAGTTATTGTTGTTAGGAATGCGCTAAGCATGCATGAAATGACGTTATTTAACCCTTAAATGCCTGGTGTTGCTTTTCGGCAACATACCCAATTTAGGCTCTAAAATACTATTAGAATAATATTGAAGCTATAATGCCTAATGTTGCCAATAAAATACATTCTGAAAATATTATTAAATCGATTTTCAACATGTAGATGGAAACACTTGTGCTGTTTAAGAATAAAGACAGATTTATGTTTTCAATTGTTGTTACTTGATCTTTTTGTTTTGTTTGGAAGCTTGCGAAATACCCTATTTTGACGTGCAGTGAGCAAGTAAAATTTATTTTTTATTATAGTTCCTAAAATTCTTGTGTGTTTAATATTATAGATATTATACACATTATTTTTTCAATTAAACGCCAATATTGCCGATTAGTAACAAACTGTTTTTAGCCGTAAACTATACTTTAAAAAAAAATGATTTTTTAAAGTATTTTTCCCATGATTTATTTAAAAAACGAAAGCCGAAAAACATTATTACAATGATTTTTAAAAAAATCAGGCATTTAAGGGTTAAAGCATTACGTAAAACTACCATTTAAAAACTTAGCAATAAAATATAACACTATATTTTTCTATACGAAAATTGCCTTTCACTGGTTGCAATGACAAATTCAAATATCTATATAACTAATAAAACTAACTACATAAATGGTAAAGATAAAATTGCCTATTTGAAAGTAGAATTACATAAATATACATATTACGCAGGATTTTAAATAATATGCATTGCAAACACAAATTTCGGTAATAATGATTTGATTAATTTTAGATTCAGTAAAAAATGAAACATTCTAATTAGTATTGTGCAAAATATATATGTTTATGATCTTTAATGCTTTAATTAGAGTTCAAAGAATACAGTTTTCTGAAAAATAAAAATTTTAAAGATATATATATATAATTTAAATATTAGCTTACATAGTCGAATTATTTTCTTTAATTATCTTTTAAATGGAATTCCGATAATGCTTCAACAGATTTATTACACTGTAAAAAATATCTGTAAAGTTACTAAAGTTTTTCTAGGAAACTGGGATTCCTAGAACTTTTTATGTAACGGCAACAACAAAAATTCCTGTAACAGCGTCTGTTGCAGGAATTTTTGTTGTTGCCGTTACATAAAAAGTTCTAGGAATCCCAGTTTCCTAAAAAACCTTTAATAACTTCACAGATTTTTTTTTTGCAGTGTATTACATAAATTTGACCATTAATAAAAAAAAAAAAAAAAAAAAAAAAAAAAAAAAACGTAAAAATTTGCACATGCATGCATTTAAAAAAAAAAAAGATTCATATATTAATGAGAAATCTTTTCATATATGCTGTGTAAATGCTATTATGATAGAAACTTTGATTTCGTTTAAAATTTTTATGACCATTCTTGACATGTATATATCAGTAATGGAAGGTTTGAGTACTAAAAATAAGTATATGAGTAAAAGTCTTCTTTAGTTAAAACAGCTGCAGTGGTTAAAATCATGGTGATACGTGAGATAAAATCTGTAGTTTATAAAAAAGAAAATGTCATTTTTTTACATGCACTGTTAAACATTATAAAAATATAAAATCAAGAAAGTAGGATATTAGGTCTTAACTTTTTCGTCCATATTATTTTTACAGAAGCATATTTATTTTATACTTTACTGATTAAAACTCAGATCCCACTAGTAGCCGAAAGGTTCTGCTCTCGAAGGTGGTAGACGGCCGGTACTGGGTTCGATCCCAATCGCGCCCGTCGGCTTAATCGTTCGGAGTTTTCGTGGTTTTCTTCGAACCTTGATTTTCCAAGCGTAAATACGAGTTAGGTTCCCTTAGAAAGACACCAACGGAGGGCACTCCCCCCCCCCCCCCCCCACCTTAAGGCCTATATCCTCGTGCTGATTATTGGCCGTCATAAACACAACCAACCAACTGATTAAAACTCTTTAGACATTTTGATTATAGACAAAATTTTCCAAAATTTATTAATTTGTAATTTTTTTAATTAAAAAATTTACTATATATATATATTAATTATTTATTTAGTGTTATTCAGAGCAGTGTTTCACAGGTCCAATTTAAAAAATACATTTCTAATAGCACAACTATTCAATGTGATGTCTACATGACATCTCAATTGCTCACAAACTCTACAGTCCCAACATCACCAAACATAACTTAATTAATCACACTGTGACTCTCATGTGACCGTTACTTCATCATTTAACATTGATATCAAAAGGGATTCAATTATTTCCTCATTTGAAACGCATCAGAAGAAAAAATATACTAATGTCATTGATTTCGATACTATTTTTCTTTCATTTAAAGTAACATTAATGTGGTTAGTGTTTTTTTATTACTCCCGATTATCTGCACGAGAGATTTAAGGCAAGGGGGGAAGGGTGCCCTAGGTTAGTGAAGATCATTCTAAAGGCACCTAAACGGTTTTTAAGCAAGGTGACAAAAGATTCGAACAATACCGTGGAAAACGCCGAGCAAATAGCAATGTCTGCAAAAGGGTCTGAACCCAGCACCTCCCATACAATGCAATGTTTGTAACAACAGTAAAATTTGCAGATTAGCCATAGTCCATTCTCATTTACAGCAACTAAAATGTAATTTTAAATCTCAGCTCGCAATATATTATGATTCTTTCTGTTTCCAGTCATTATCCATTGTGTAAACATCATTTTTCATTGTGTAGCCATCAATTTGTATTACGCAACCATCATTTTTCATTATGTAAACATCATTTTTTCATTATGCAATCATCATTCTATTTGTTAAAAATGGGAATTAAACTTAATCTTGGTCCTGCTCGTTGGCAGGTATTTGCATTAATATTTTCGTTCAACCAACGAGTTCACCCGCAGAAAACTTAGTTATATTTAAGTTTTAAAAAAATCTGTAATTCTACAATCTGTATACTGCCCCCCAAAAAAGTAAATCTACGAAACTAGTTCTTCTAAAGCTACAAAAATCTGTATCTTGGCAAAAAAAAAATCTAATAAAATTACAGTAATCTTACTAAAATTTTATCTGTAACCCGGGTTCCAGTTATATAAAAAATTCTTGGAATTCCAGTTCCCTAAAAAAATCTTTGTAACCTTACAGATTTTTTTTTTATTTACAGTGCAAATGTGTATCTTTTAAATGAATTTTTGTTCTTGCCGTTACATAAAAAGTTCTAGAAATCCCAGTTTCCTAGAAAAAGTTCAGTAACTTTACAGATTTTTTTTTACAATGTATTGTTACGGTATGTCTCTGGGCCTTTTTGCAATGATTACTCATTTATTTAAATCACATTTGATACTGATGCCTTTTAACCCTTAAATGCCTGGTGTTGCTTTTCGGCAACATACCCAATTTAGGCTCTAAAATACTATTAGAATAATATTGAAGCTAAAATACCTAATGTTGCCAATAAAATACATTCTGAATATATTATTAAATCAATTTTCAACATGCAGATGGCAACACTTGTGCTGTTTAAGAATAATGATAGATTTATTTTTTCAATTGTTGCTACTTGTTTTTTTTGTTTTGTTTGGAAGCTTGCAAAATACCCTATTTTGGCCTGCAGTGAGCAACTAAAATTTATTTCTTATTATAGTTCCTAAAATTATTGTGTATTAATATTATAGAATTTTATCAAGGGAAATTATTTTTTCAATTAAACACCAGTATTGCAGATTAGTAACAAACTGTTTTTTAGCCGTAAACTATACTTAAAACAAAATGTGATTTTTTAAAGTATTTTTCCCATGATTTATTTAAAAAATGAAAGCCGAAAAACATTATTACAATGATTTTTGAAAAATCAGGCATTTAAGGGTTAATTTTTGATACAATATTTTCGAAACGATAAAAGTCATTATTTGCTTTTCTTAATGACTAGCATTTTTATTTCGTCAGGTCTAATAGCTTCATTTCTTCATGATTTTAGTTTTTTTTTTCTTTTAAAAATTTATGTTATATATATTGTAAATGTAATGTTTTGATATAAATAGTACATTTTCTAAAATATCTGAGACATTCATAGAACGAATACCGTTGAATTAAAGACGGCGATAGTAAAGAAATATGATCCATTCAAAATGATTTTAAACAAGTAATATAAAAATTTTGTTTTTAAAGTCAATTCCTACTTAGGTTATCAAAGGAAAAATTAATATAATCCCTTAAGTTAATATTAGATTTTGTTGCATTAAAATATCTCAATTTGTTGATTTTCTATAAGCAAGTAGGTTTACAATGGAAGTCTATGGGAATTTGGCGAAATATTAGTGATATCGTCAAGTTGGCGTCACTTTTGGTGACTCATTTTGGCCACCAAATTTGGCGATATATCGGAAACTTGGCGACAAACTTGGCGGTATTTGGCGACAGAACAGGGTCCCCCTATGGTAACCCCTTATTGAAAATACTTTCATTGATCTTCAATAACCAATGGCCGCAATTTTGTTTCCCATCCAAAACTAAAATTAATTAATTAAAATTTAATTAATTTATTTATATTTTAAAAAACTGTATTAACATCAATTGTCATCCAGTACAAATTAAAAAAAATTATTTCAACTTGATAGGATGAATAATGAGTATTTTATTAACGATTGAAAATTTGAACAAGATATATAAATATATAAATATATAAATAAATATATGTATAAATAAATATAGGGAGAGTGTGAACTAATAGTAGGAATTGAAAAAGAGGCGAGGAAGAAAAAATATATTAAAAAACAATACTCGAATAATATTTAAACATAAGTTTTTTTATAACTTAAACTAGTATTTCATTTTTAAAAGATATTTTTTCATGGAGTCTGTAGAATTTTTTCTGTAGATTGTAAAAAAATATATATATACTCAATATTTTTAGTTTTCTTTCTTGTTGTAAGAGGATTTTCTGGTTATTTGTACCCAGTAATACAAATGTGTAATGTGTTCATTTTTCTTCAACAACTGAATTAAGGAACTTAACAAAAACAAGTGTATCGAGTGTAAAACAGCATATATGTTTGATAATTTGGATCTTTTCCAACAAGTACTTGCTTTTTCTAGCTTTTTTATTATAAGCCTTGTGAAAGAAAGAAAAGCATTTTCTTAGAAAAGCATGCGTGTTAGTGTTTGATAAGGATGTATTTTGGAAGTTGTATATTGTCTGAGAATTGCTTCATTTTATACATGACCGTGTCTTTTGTACATTATTTTAACGAAAGATTTATCTTTCCTTTCTTTAGAGGAATCTTCCAGGAAATTTCATTTATTTGAAGGAAATTTGGGTTGCTTTTATTTATTTAAAAAAATAATTTAAGTTAAAATGTAATTAAATCATAATAGGGTGATTTTCAAAAAATATCGTGTTTTACTGTCATTCACATTTGCATAGAAAAATAGTTAAATATCACAATTTTAATTATTGCATTTTAACTATCATTTTTTTTCAATGATAATTTACAGATTATTGTTATTTATAAAAAAAATTAAAAATAAGAAATGTATTATTTTGTAGTCAAAATATCATTACCGTAGGTTGTCCCAACAAGCAATTTATTAAGTAAAGATTTGACTAAGTTCAATTTAAAATGGATGATTGTAATTTTTTTTTGTTACATTTTTATTTCTTAAGATGCTACTAATTAAAAAAATATTTATTTTCATTAATTAAACTTATTTATAATTCTTAATAATTATTTTAAACCGTGACCTAAGAAAGAGTGTCATTTGCCATGCTTCTGACAAAAAGTTCATCTGGAATTTTTTAGAGGGCAGCATCACATGCCTTTTCATCAAGTCAAAAATACTCCTTATAAGTCAACTTGTTATGAGGTTTAGGTGAATAAAGTAAATAGTTTTATAAAGCAAAGACTGTGAATGTTTTGGTGAGTTTTTTTTTTTTTTTTTTTTTTTTTTTTTTTTTTTTTTTGTAAGTCATTACCGTACCCACTTCCAATTGATAATTAAATGAACTTTTATTTCTTAATCTGCTTTTATTATATAAGAAATAGAAAATCATTGTATGGCTTAGAAGATATAATCACTGCCCTTTATGGCTGGGGAAAAATAAAAATATTTTGCTTAATTTGTCATTACCGTGCTCACTTATGTCATTACTAAGTTCATTAAAATTTAAAAATTAGTTTTAAAATGTTAAATTAGTAATTTGTTATTTCTGCTAATGCTTGTATATTAATGTTTATGAAGTAAGGTAATTATTTACAAAAAATTAAAACTTTCTGGTTATTTCTAAAAATTTTATTTTGTTATTCCAAAACAAGGACAGATTTTGAAAATGACCCAATATATCTGAATCGAACCGGGGTGAAAATAACTTTTTTTTTAATTGTGCCAATTAAATTTTGTATTTTTATTAAATTTTAATTAAATTTTGTAAATTTTTAGGAGTATAAGACTTATATTCTGTAAATTTTCAAAAACAAAGTAATAACAAATATAATGAATAATGTATTACATGAATGACATTTCATGATGTGTTACAATGTAGTAGTATATCATCTTGTGTATCACAAACAGATTTTCAAAATTAATTTCTATAGTGTACTTCTTATTGATAGCTCCTTATGTATACATACTCGACAGGCTTTTAAGGATATTCATAAATTCAAGCTGGCTACTTTATGATACATTACTGAATTAATTGTTATTAGCAAGTGCATACAATTAGTATTTTTCTAATCGTGTTTCCCCTTTTTCGATAAAGACAGCGAAAATTTCAGAAAATGCTTTCAAAAATGGGTTTGGGGATTTTCAGCCTAGGAAAGCCTAGGAAAGGACTTTGAAGATACATAAAGGATCTGAGAAAATACAAAAATCTCTTATATTATATGACATGCAGTGTGACCTCGGAAATCCGACATTCAGAAATCCGGAAACTTCAAAAATTTTGCATCTCAAATATCTTTCCCACTTTTTTATCAGTTCCAACTTACGGAGAAGGAAAAATTGTAATTATTTATGAATTTAGAAGCGATGGATTAGTGGACAGCGAAATCGCCAATGCTGTGCTAAATGGAACCGACGATAACACTGGTAGCACCTGAAAGAAACGAAGATAAGGAGACGACATAAGAAAAAGGTGTCACTGAAAAAAATGCATAAATTTGACTGTAAAATTAATATCTGCTCTAGAGAAAGAAGTTTATTAAAAAGCTATTTTTGCTATTTTTATTGCTATTTTTATAAAGCAGTTTATATTTCCGAAAGCGATATTTTTTACTTGTACGTATAAAATCCCAAAAACTTGTTAAACAACAACCGACAAAACTGTAGCAAATAAATTTGCCATCGATGTTTCGGAAATTACTCGAGGTGAAATTACTTCAATGCTAATTAGATTTTTTTTTTTTTTTTTTTTTTTTTTTTGTAACATAGAAAATATCAATAAAAGTAAAGATTTTTTTTTATTTAATGTTTAATTTTCTGTTTTTCTCCCAAACATATCACTTGATTTTGAATTAAATAATGAATAAAGGCACCATTAAAAATATCGATACTACTTAGATATTGTTTCGGAAATCCGGAATTTAAAAATTATCGGCTTAGTCTCTGTCCCAATAATGCCAGATTTTTGATGTCATACTGTATATATTTTTCAAAAATGAAAAAATAAAATTACGTTCCTAATTATCCAATACTCGAGTCTTCAAATTTTATAAATTTTCTTTTAAAATTGTATCCTAGAATGTGTCAAAATATTTCTCGTTGTTGTTGAAAAAGAAAATTTTTTATAGAACTGGTTTAGTACCGATTTTTCCAATTGTTGAATTAAACACTTTCACTATACCAATCATTTTATCAATTGCAGTATAAAATAATAATTGTATTGTACTATAGTTTATTTTCTTCGAATTACTCATTCATTTGTGTTAGCTATTTATCGTTCACATTTTGCACGTTAATCATCCTGTTGGCAAAAAACTTTTTTTCTGTTATAGTGTGAGAGGTCTTTGGGGTTATTTTTGTTTGAATGCGCATAGTTCTACATAAAAGAACGCGAAATAAAATCAGCAAATACTTTTTTTTAATATCAAGAAGCGAATTTTCCTTGGTTTTAATTAAGAACAATTTTAAGTTACTCTTCGAAAGAAAGTATTTTTGTAACGAAAAAATAACAGTTATAAAGGAAGCTTTATAGCTTTACACTAGATTAATTTTAACACAATTATCTAATTGGTAAATAAGTCATATCAGATGTAAATTTTCAACTGAACGAAAAATGTCCGGACCAAGATTCGAACCAAGGATTTCTTGGCTAAAGCCGCCAATCGTTGGACACGTAATTACACTAGATTAATATGAACACAATTATTCTAATTAGTATATCAGGTGTAAATTTCTAACTGGACGAAAAATATCCGGACCAGAATTCGAACCAGGGATTTCTAGGCTAAAGCCGCCAATCGCTGGATACGTAATTACACTAGATTAATTTCAACACAATTATTCTAATTGGTAAATAAATCATATCAAATTTCCAACTGGACTAAAAATGTCAGGGCCTGAATTCGAATCAGGGATTTCTTGGCTAAAGCAACCAATCGTTAGATACGTAATTATACTAGACTAATTTTAACACAATTATTCTAATTGGTAAATAAATCATATCAGATGTAAATTTCCAACTGGATGAAAAATGTTCGGACTAGGATTCGTACCAGGGATTTCTTGGCTAAAGCCACCAACCGCTAGATACGTAATTATACTAAATTAATTTTAACACAATTATTCTAATTGGTAAATAAATCATATCAGATGTAAATTTCCAACTGAGTGAAAAATGTCCGGACCAGGTTTCGAAGCACGGATCGCTTGGCCGAAGCCGCCAATAAGGTTAGCTGAGTGAGTCCGCAAAATTCGCCCGGGATAGCTCAGATGGTAGAATATTGGCGGCTTCAGCCAAGAGATCCGTGGTTCGAATCCTGGCACCGACATTTTTCGAACACTTGGAAATTTACATCTCATATTATTTATAGCTTAAATCAAAGCTATGTACCACTTAGGCTTTTACTCACTTCAGCAATCAGCAAAAGCGCCAGCAAAATCTCAATACCCTACATCGTACTATTAAATTGTATTTTCGCACTTAAATAAAAGAACATGTTTCTTAGATCTTCTATCAATTTTCTATGAAATCAACACCATATTTTATTGAAAATTCATTATAATTTCACCGTACTACTGCAGATCAGGATAGAAAGCAGTGTCGCTGGAACCCTCACAGAATAACTACTATGCGCCAACATATGTCATTTATATTGGAGATCTATTGTCTGAATTTACTGTAACTTTGTTTAAAAAAAAAAAAGTGTAATAATTCTGTTGGTGTTTTTGTTGTTTGTTTATGTGTGTCTTTTTATTTCTTATCAACCCTTTAAGCGTCCTGCAGAATATTTTATTCATGTTTAGCGATTCATAAAACAGTGCCTATGAAAAATATTTGAATGAGAATTTTTATTTCACAATTTTACACATTGATTTATCTTATTCACTTCAAAAAATTAGCTTTAATATCGATTTTGCGTTAAATTAGCTTTTGATTCCAAAAGTTACAGGAAAACACGGTTAGGCCGCTTAAAGGGTCAATTATCTGATGTGTAATAGCCTAGTGAACAATTCTTTTACAAATCGCATAATAAATATTCAAGAATAAGTAGTGCACTGTATTGATTTAAAAACTAATAAGATCTAAATAGATTATTTAAGGGGGTCCGGGACACAAAAATCTTAAAATATTCTTAAAAATTTTATTACATTAAAAATTTGTCTTTTTTTTTTTTTCTACTTAAAATGAAGTTTAAATCATGTTTCTATCTGAATTGGAACATAAAATAATCATTTTTAAGTTTTGGTTTGTTTTCACAATCTAGCTTTCAAGCAATGGTTGTCATGAAAACTACTTTTGGCGAAAATGCGTTTTTCTTCATGATGGGTTTTTCATCATTTCTCGTTTTTAAATCGTTATAAGTCAAGAACCGTTAAAGATAAATGGTTCAAATTTAGAACGTGTCTTTTTCGATTGTTTTACTTTAATTTTGATTCAGCAAATTAGAAAAAAATATTTACTTTTGAAAAAATGATTTTTTTTTTTTAAAGTTACGTCATTTTTTCCCAAATTTTACTTTAAATATTTTTAATTTTTATTTAAATAAATGTTTTTTAAAATGCTGAAACTAAACTAAAATTTACATATTTCTGTTTATTTAAATGCAAAATAATTGAAATTCTACTAATAATATTTCGAGTTATAATGATTTTAAACTACCCCACATTTTTAATAAAATTTAAATTTAAAATTTTTGTAAAAAAATTTGAGAAGTTTTATCATGTGATTTTATTTACAAATTATATGGTTAACCATCACAAAAAAATTCGAAATTTTAACTCAGTAAATAAAAATTATTTGAAAATGTCTCTCGGACCCCCTTAAATAAAACCATCTGACGAAATTCAATATTCCACCTTGATTCAATCACAAAATACAAAATATGAACTTTAAAAAACTCACCATTTTACTTAAAAGGCGACAATAATAATAATAATATTGATGTTACAAATTTAAAAAATACATTTTATTTTAATTTCCTAGTATTTCAATACTACCACTTTCCTAGTACAATCCCTCGGACATATCGTCAGGGAATATTTTTAATAATTTCTGTTCCATTCATTCAAATACGTCACTTTGTTTGAAATGGGACTATGATTATAAATAATTTTATCTTATTTCTAATCATTTACCTTATTTTTGCGAATTTCTGCTGTTTTAGATGGATTTCATAAGAGATACTACCTATTACATTCTCCCTTATGTTGGAATTTTTGAAAATGTTTTGCAGATCTACTTCGATCATGACCCTAGAACCCAAAACCACTCCAAAATCAAAACTTTATATGCATATCTACCTAATCTATCTACCTGTATATATATGTCGCTTTTTATGGGTACGATAACTTCCACAATTCCGCGCAAATCTCTCCTAAACTGATACATAAAATCAAGGGGTAGAAAATCTCCGTCAAGTTCGTTAATGGGGCAAAATTAGAATAAGGGGGTGGAAATAGGGAAAGGTTTTGTGAAAACAAAAAAAGACACCATAACTTCTTAGTTAAAATACGTATTAAATCAGTTTGAAGTTATTATTAGTTCTGGGAACGGGGTAAAAAATTTCACAGATTATTGATAAAATTAAATGGGCACCAAGAAAGAAAAAAAATGGGGTTTTAGGGAGAAAAAAATTCGTAAATTCACAAGATATCAAATTAAATTAATCTAATCATAATCTTATCATAAATCTTCTTAAAACTATCTACAACTTTTATATTGACAAGTTTTTGATAGGACTAACTTATACCGAAAAAAAAATTAAAAATGACAAAAAGAGGGGTTGAAGAAGAACAAAATTCATAATTTCGTCAATTCATAATATATCAAATACGCTTAAATTTATTATAAATCTTCTTGATGTTATTCAAAACTTCTATACTGACAAGCTTTTGATAGGACCAGCTCTTACAGCAAAAACAAATTAAACAAAAATAGAAGTTGAAGAAAAAATTATCGTATTAACATGATTCTGTTAAAACCAACTCTTACAGAAAAATGAAATTAAAAACTCGTTAAAAGCGGCTAGATAAACTTGTTAAACTGCGTTTATCTCTAATCTTGTTTTAGTTTTTGTTGGTGAAATTAGTACTTAGCTTCGAAATCTACCTTCGCTTGAGGTCGACCCGACAAGGTTTTTTTCTTATTGTATTTTATATGCGTTTTGTGTTAAGAAATGTAATGACTGCGTCATCACTACACTGTACGCTCTGCAAAGAGCATCCTTTAAAACAGCATCAATTTTATTTACAAATATTCGTGTATCATACCGGATAATGAGTAAACCATAAAATTTTCCCCCAAAAGTTGAAAAATCTTTTATAATCTATCTTTGTTAAAGGATTTTTCATTACTAATTTTTTTCACTTGAATGGTGTTTGATAAATTAGCTCTTTTTGTCAAGTGCATGTATAAGAAAGAACGAAAAATCACACGTCAAGCACAGATTATGAAACACTTTCCAACATATTCCAAATACTATAACAAACCTTCACAGTTCATTAAGTTGAATGATGATGTTTAAATAAATAATTTAAAAAACGCATGGCACATTTCAAAACGCAATTTTTCAAAAGAACATCAGTGGTTGGTAAAATGTCTGATTTTTTTGTACAGCCCTGTATATAGATTTATATGCATACTACATAGTATGCTAAAACTTAGTTCAGTTAAACGCATAGAACAGTTGAAAATTCCGTCAATAAACAGATCATTACATGAAAACTTTTGTTCAGACTTGTATATGTTCCATAGAATTTATACAGGCCAAGTAATATTTAAAACAAGAAAGGAAAATCATGCGTCCATCATAGATTACGTAACACATTCAAAATACCGTATAAAAGCTTATTAAGCTGAATGACGATGTCTAAATAAACAATTCAAAAAATACACACGGAAAAAACTGTTTTGTTGAAATTACTAAATTTTGTTTCACATAGCTCCATCCAAATATTTTGGTTGGAATGGCCAAATTTTGGATAGACTAACAAAACGATTTCTTGAATTAACAAAATAATTTGGTTAATTTAACCGAAATTTAATTATTCCAAACAAAATATTTGCATGGAGCTATATGAATCAAAATTTAGTAATTTCAACAACGTTTTTTCCGTGAACGCTTTTGAAAACCTAATTTCTGCTATTACTATCAATAATCGGGAAAATATCTGATTTTTTTTTTTCTGCATCACTGCATACGATCTATAGATTTGTATGTATACTACATAGTATCCTAAAAGTTAGCTGAGTTAAAGAAATACCATAGTTGAAAATTTCCATTCAGCCATTTTCATGAATAAACAGAAATGTACTTGAGAACTTTAGTGCATCCCTGTATATGATCTATAAAATTTATACACACTAAGTAATATTTAAAAAATAGTTCATTTAAAAACACATAACACATTTGAAAACTAAATTTCTGCTATTAAAATCAATAGTCGAAAAAATATCCGATTTTTTTTTTCGCATCCCTGCATATGATCAATTTGTATGTGTACTAAATATTATGCTAAAAGTTAGTTTAGTTAAACAAATAGCACTGTTGAAAATTTCCATTTATCAATTTTCATAAATAAACGAAAATGCACACTGTAAAAAAAATTCTTTGAAGTTACTAAAATTTTTCTAGGAAACTGGGATTACTAGAACAATTTATGTAACGGCAACAACAAAAATTCATGTAACAGTATCTGTCACATGATTTTTTTTTGTTGTTGTTGTTGCCGTTACATAAATAGTTCTAAGAATCCCAGTTTCCTAGAAAAATTTTAGTAACTTCACAGATTGTTTTTTTTTTTTTTTTTTTTTTCTTACAGTGTACTTGAGAATTTTGTGCAGCCCTGCATATGATCCATAGAATTTCTGTAAAAAATTCGATATATGGAGATAGATATTTTATTATATGGAGATTATTTTTAATGTAATTATGGCCAAAGGTAACCCTTCTTACTAAAAATTCGTTATATACAGAAATTCGTTATAGGGAGACTCGACTGTATTTATGAAAAATTATTTTTAACAGTTAAAGAGCAGTTATGGATATGCATATGGTTTTACAGATATTCATTTAAATTTCTTAAAAGACGACTGACGTATTGCTTTCGAATACCGAATAAATTAAATCTGTAAAATTAGTCTTAAAAAAGCTGTGTGCCAGAAATATACATTTAAATACATTTTTTGTGAAATGTTTAAAATATCTAAATAGGCTCGCAACGTTTCTAATTTTTTTAATTCTATTACCATTATTTGAAAATAAAAAACTTCATACTACATTACTTTAGCATTACCAAAAGAAATGTACTACAGAGATTATATTTTTGAAATAGTGGTAGCTCAGGTATAAAATTTTAGGAACAGTGCAAGCCATAAAGGGAATTTTAGCTCTGCAATTAATATTAATACAATATGTTCAGAAAAATGTTTATAGTATGCGAAATTTATATAATAAAATATTAATATTTAATACATATTAAGATATGTATATATAAGAACGCGACACCGTTAAGTATTGTATGCATAGAAATTCTATGTTCTTTTAATAAACGTTTTATCATTCGAACGTCCATTGACTCTGTAATATTTATTTACTCCAAAAGATGGCGCTATTTGTTAAAAAAATCTTCTTTACTAAAAAACTGGACGAGAAAAAACGTTTCGACAGACGATAATGAACCATGGAAGTCTACTAATGTTCTTATGCTACGAGATTCGTCTCGGGTTTCTTTACGGGAAACAATAGATCAAATTACGTTGTATGACAGGTGGAAATATTATCGATGTGGTTTTTGACACAGCGTTTTCTAGAAAAGTAAATGCCAATAAAGGATTACCTTTGCGAATTATTTATCAAAACTTGTACAGTCGTGGAAAAAAAAAAGTAAACACCCCCTACTAACTTCTCAACAAATTGTCGTAGAAGAAAGTTACTGGTACCGAACGATTGGAAATAAAGTCTACTTTTAAATGGTGTATATAAAATTTGTTTAACGGGCCATCTACATATTAGAGCGAACGATAACTTTGTTTTTTTTCAATAACAGTACACAATTCTGACAGCATAAATGAACTCTACGCCTTTCAATTAGCCTATAAACAATTTTTTATGCAATTCCTGCCATAAGTTTCCGAGAAATTAATTATTTTAAAACGAGCGTATTTTAAGGGCTGTATCCAAATTGAAATTCCGAACTCGATTGTTAACCGAGAGAGCCGCCTTCTTGATCAAGGCACGTATAAGCGTCAATGAAACCTGTTTGATTACAGGATAGCAGAATAAATTTCAAAAATTTACTCACTTCTATCATAGACGGCCCCTTAAACCATCATTTTGCCGTTTTTTAAGCATAATTTGAAAACTACTTGGAAAAAAAATGTGAAATTTTGGATTTCCATAAAGCAGGACTTAATAAATCTAAATCCATCAAAAAAATTGTAGGTTGCAATACATAATTTTTTCGAATATTAATTTCATAATTCATATCATAAAATTATAAAAATTGCAAATTCAGCGTATTCATGTTTGGGTATATTAGAATTATTGCTACACAAAATATTAGCTCATTAGGAGCATAGTTTCAAGAGATATAAATAAAAATATGAAAATGTAATTTAACATTAGAAGTACTAAATTTTGAATGTCTATAATTCAAAAACTTATCATTCGAATGACTTGAAATTTGGTTTCTAGGCATATTTTGAACCGAAGATTTCAAATATCTTGTTAAATTTGGGTACTGCAATTGAAAAAAATGAAGTTTGGATTCGTTTTAATATGTATATGGCCCCCTAAGCAAATTTTATACACACTATTTAAAAGTAGACTTTATTTCCAATCGTCCGGCACCAGTAACTTTCGTCTACGATAATTTGTTGAGGAATTAGTAGTGGGTGTTTACTTTTTTTTTTTTCCACGACTGTACATATAAATAAATAGTAAGCTGCATAAAAAATGACGTTTGTGTTAGAGTCCAGCACAAATCTGGTTCAATTCGACACGGACCCGAAAATACTGCATAGTGTTATCCCAAAACAAAACCCAAGCCCGACAGAAGGAAAATCGTTAGCTATAAATCCCACAAAAATAAATTAATTAAAATAATTAAAATAAAAATGGTTGTCAGCCCGAAACCAGACCCTACCCTACAACGCTTCAACCCAAAACCAACCCGATCAGAATGAAAACTGAAAGAAAATTAATCTATTTGTATTTAACCATACAATTATACACCTGCTTCATTTTACGGGTGGCTTATGGATAAGTGTAACGTTATTTTTTAGTGACTACACTTTAATTGCTGTATGAAAGAAATAGCATATCGAAGGCTAATCACATTTTTTATGTTGTAACTTATCTAGAATTTTCAATTTCATAATCACCTTTCTAAAATTTCTCGTATTCCATATTTTTAGGGTTCCGTACTTAAAAAGTAAAAACGGAACCATTATAAGATCACTCCTGTGTCTGTCTGTCACAGCCCTTTTACTCGCAAACTATGCAACGTGGAAAGTTCAAATTGGGGGAAGTAATAAAGACTATTACCCCACATATTTACAGATTAATAGATATTCATAAATATATTTAGGGAAAATGTAGAAGAGCTAATTAAGTTACTTGAAAAAAAAATATTTTCTTCGTATATCATATGGGGTACCATGTGAAAGCTTTCGTAACACTGAAATCAAAAATATATTTCATTTAGTTTTAGGCATTATATTTTCAAAGTTATGGTGGAAAATGTAGTGCAAAAATATGTTCCCCCGCATCTAATTCCGAATCTATTGAAACTAAAATTATGAAAAAATTAGAGGTAGTAGAAATTAACTTAAACCTTGCAGGAAAATTATAGCGATTACCCCAAGTCACATAGTTTTTGAGAAAATTGCATTTTTCCGTTACACTCAAATTTCGATTTACGGCTTCAGCAAAAATGTTGAGCAGAGCTGGAAGTACCTATCGTAGCAGAAGTATAAAAGCATTGTTGATCACGAATTTCGAAAAAAATCATCGGTAATTAGCCGAGATATTAATCCTTAAAAACACGGACGGTTTTGACATACATAATGAGAGGGACGGCGAACTCTATGCTCCATCGGCTTTTAAAGCCTAGATAACAAATTTTAAGCATATATTTATGTAATGCAATGCCCAGTAGCAGTATAAAAGCAATAAACGTCAAATTGTTAAAAACAGACTAATTTAATGAGAATTAATCACATAAATACTATGTGATTCGCGACTAGTTTCCATTTAGTGGCTCTCTCAATGCACCTACTATGACTTTAAAGGTTAACTAAAAACCTATATGGAATAACAAATATACAGAATAGCTATATTTGCTATCATTTAGGTTCCATGTATCTTTGAACTTTCATGGTATATCCATTTATACTTTTCTAGTATACAGGGTGCAAAGGAAAATCCCTTTAAACTGAAAATACTTGTGAATGGAGAGAGTTACAGCTATGCAAGGGAGGGAATGGTATAGAAAAGCCATTACGCCCGGCGTTCCAGCGCTCCCTAGTGGCGAAATTTGGAAGATAGCCACTGTAAAACGAAAACGAAAACAGATAGAGTGAAATTTTCTTATAGAAAGTTTTAGAGCATCAATTAATTAATAGAATACGACATTTGGTTTACATGGATAAGATAAATCTTCGCCTCTTTACCCAAAAATGTCCTAAATCGATGCACTCCATTTTGTGTAAACGGTTGAATAGTCAGAAGTATGAAGAAACACGCACAAGTTATGCTATAAATACGTACTTATCTCAATACATTTTGATAACATCACACACACACACAAAAAAAAAAAGACAAACTGTCTCACAGTGATAAAAAGTTAATATTCAGTATGTTCGAAAAGTTCGCCATTACTCACGATACACGTTTGTATTCGGGAGAGTAATTCTGCATGCACATTTTTCAGCCTGGAACGTCTATTGCAAACCTCTTCAATACGACGACATAGATTTAACCCTTTCAAGGCCGGTGGCTAGACGGTCTAGCCACCTAATTTTAATTCCAAAACTGACAAATGGCACGAAGAATATTTTAATAAAACTTTGCTTTTGTAATGAAAGTGCAAATTAGCTGATTTTTGTTTTCTGAGAAATTCGTTTGAATGTTCTGGTATCAGTCAATTAGTTCATGAGTTTACGAACAAAATTCTTCTGGCCGTGAAAGGGTTATTCTAAAATTTTAAATGCATTGGAAATTAAATCTTTACAGACATTACAGCACAGTACAGCGTCACAATCTGCAACTGTGCACTGAATAGAAAACAGTCGCTCATCGATTTCAGACATTTTTGGGTATGCAGCCGACGATCTATCTTATCCGTGTGAACCAAATGTCGTTTCGTACTAATTAATTAATGCTCTAAAACTTTCTAATTGCTCTACCTCTTTTCGTTTTCGATTTGCAATGGCTATCTTCCAAATTTCGCCGCTACGGGTGCTGCTGTCGTTTGCATTATTTCGGGCGTAGTCGCTTTACTGTACCGTTACCTGACTTGTATAGCTGTAGTTCTCTCCGTTCGCAAGTATTTTCAGGTTAAATGGATATTCCTTAGCACCCTGTATACTGTACAGCTATACCCAGCCCTACGTTGTATAGTTTTACAAAGTCTTATTATTCTTTTAGCAACGGTATTTTTTAATAATACACTTACTAATTCATATATTATTGTACAGAACCCTCTGTGCGCGAGTAATACTCTCACTTGACCGTTTATTTCTTTAACAGAAAAAAAAATCATCACTTTTGAATTCTGGATACTCTAAATTTTGCAGATGGCATAGTATATAACCACACTAAGTTTTGAAATAGCCCATCAGAAAATCTCACAATTTTCTTTACAAAAATATAACCGAGATAAAATAAAATATTCCTTTTTTTTTTTAGCACACATAACCGACGTTAACAAAGATTAGCTAGGCGTCCGAAATGCAATCTAACTATAGTTTGATGCTAGATTGATCATTTGTTGCGTGCCGAAAAGTTTCGCATGAGGTTAGAACAGGTTTTTTTTGCGCATTCAGCGTTTTTTAAAGGATTTTAATCCAGGGCATTCATCAAATCTGACTTATTTAAATTGACTTTACGTAAATGTTATTTCGTTATGTTCATGTGCTTTTTTGAGTGAGTTAATTTTTAGATTTTATAACACTATATACAAGGATAAAAGTCAAAATTAATGTAAGATTAAACCTATTAAATATCATATTGCATTATATGTATAAAAGGGAAGTTTTTGAATTCTAAGAATATTATAATGGTGCATAGATATTTTTATAAAATCTCATACTTATAATATATGCTTTTACATTAATGGTCTACCTTTTTCTTTTAAAAACAAAAATAGCTAAATTAAAAAATTAACTGCTTAATTACATGTAATTATATAGTTAACATTTATTATTTGAATTATGCATGAGATGAGAGAATTAAATAATGTTGTCAAATTTTATTTTTTAGGGAAGAAATTTTCTATTTCCAATCTTTCTAAGTTTAAACTGTAATAATGAGCACATAATTCAATTTGCATTGTTAGCACTATTTTCTTTCTTTCTTTTCCAGATTTCACACTGATATGCTATTAAATTTATAATATCACATGCATCCAATTCTGGTGATTTATTTGTAACAGCATTATTAATTTCTACAGCATATAGCAAATAAATTCATGCCCTTTTGTCAAAAAAAAAAAAAAAAAAAGGATAATCAGATTAAATCAGTAACAAATGTCTATAAATTGTCTGAATTCAACGAGAAAGAATAACAAAATTTCAGTTTAAAGTAATACATTTCCCTAACTTATGCTCGCTATCTAAAAATTACGAAAGCTAAAAAATAAACACTTAGTTATTCAAGCACGATACTTCAGTTAAAAATTAGTCCAAATTTTCATAAATGAATACATTTTTTTTTCAAGTTTGAAAAAATGATAATGGGGAAAATTATTCAACCTAATATAACGTGCCAATTCAAACATTTCTACTTTTCATTTTAAATTATCTAAAACTTACTGTCTCACAAAAAACAATTTCTATCTATAGAAAAGTAAATTCTGATTTCTAAAAAGCAATTTTATCAACCTTTTCTTTGTTAATATCGCATTTTGTATTTTTTAATTCAATATCATTACAAGCAAATATGTTAAAGTTGGCATAAAGTGTGTTACGTGCACAAGAATTCTAAAAAGTTGTTTTTCTTAAATTAAACATAATACATATTTCGTTAATTATCTAACTATTTTCATATATACTACCGTTAATAATTTTTTTAATATCACATTTTGATTTGATTTTACTTCAATATCATTAAATATTCCATTTAGATGCATTGTGTATTCCATTGAATTAAAATATTCAATTTGAAAAAGACATTTTTAAACAGTTTTGTTCTGATAACTTCTTTATGCTAGTTTAATTATTATATTTTAGATAATTTTCACATTTATCATATATTTTCTCTATTTAGTATGTTTTGTGAAAATTTTCCAAATTTTGTACATGCTTTAAAATATGATATTAATTCTTTCGCCAAAATTAAGAGAAAGTACATTATTTTATCCTGACAAAGAACTTTAAAATTTATGTAATATACCATACTTTTTTATATCCCTTTAAATATTAAATTTTCTTAAATTTTCACATTTATTATATATTTACCCTATTTAATATGTTTTGTTAAAATTTTGTAAATTTTGTGCATACTTTAATATATGATATTAATTCATTCACTAAAATTAAGAGAAAGTCAATTATTTAACCTTCCAAAGAACTGGAAATTTATGCAATATTCCATACTTGTATGAAAATCTAAACATCTTTTGTGTGCCCTTAAAACTACATCCATAATTCTCTTTATAAGAATTAATGAATAAATCACTTGGAAGTTCATTAATTAACTACGGGAGTCATCCAAGCATTTGACTCATGACTTGGCTTGCATAGTTAATGAAGACTGACAATCCCACTTAATTGGAATACGTTTTCTCAAATATATGTTCTTCCCATAACTAAAAATGATGAGATTAATTATGTAACGATAGCAAATACTGCTTCATATAATACTGTACAGACTGCCTCAAAAATATTTCATTATCTTAAGAATCCAAAGATGGCGAAAGTATTTATTTTTCCCTAACATTAAGTGGTATAAATTCCTAAGAATATTAAACTCGTGCTTTGTGTTTTAGTATTACTAAATATTCGTATCTTGAAAGTGATATATACTAATACGGATAAAATAAATTTGTATATGTTAAAGTTTACTTTGTAATTTGCATTAAATGTAATAGGATTTGTGGTGTAATTATTTAGCCGTTCTCGTGGACGGTATAAAGTACCAAGGTTTATTAAAATAACTTTATTATTAAATTATAGATTGAGTATACGTTTTCAGTAAAAACGGGTTTAAAGTAAAAATTAAAGTTTTGTGATACACTGAACACAGATTCAGTTAGATACAGTTTAAATGTTATATTGAATATACATATATTTTATCTATGGTAATTATAATCGGTTTAAAATTTAAGTTTCTCAAACAAAGGACAGTTGAGTATAAAATAAAAGAAATGTGTTTGAACTTACTTGTTTGAAGCACATTATACCTTATAATTTTTTGAAGATTGTTAAAAAATATATCTTAGTTAAAGAAGTATAGAAGAACATCAACTTTTTAAGTAATGGAAAGTATAAATTAAATTTAAAAATAAATATTAAAAAAGTTCTAAAAACGTCTGTCTGTATGAAGATATTTCACAAAAGCAATATTTATTAATTCTGATAAAATAAAATTTGTATATATTAAAGTTTACTTTTTAACTTGTGTTAAATATGATTTGTGGTGTAATTATGTCATCATTATTAAACTATAGATTGAGTATACGTTTTCAGTACAAATAATTTTAAAGTAAAATATTTAGTAATACACTGAAGACAGATGTATTTAGATATGCTTTATATGTCATACATAGTGTACATATACTGTATCTATTGAGTTTATTATCGGTTTAAAATTATTAACTAAAAGCATAATTAAAATTAAAAGCATAAAATAAATAAAATGTTTTTGAACTTAGTTGTACGAAGCACAATATATCTTATGAATTTTTGGAGATTTAAAAAAATATATCTTATTTAAAGAAGTAAGGGAGACTGGGGAGGATTGACCCATTTCTTATAAAATAATTTATTATTTTAAAAATATTGAATCTAGAATAAAGTTTCATACATCATTTTATTTGTTATACATCAAAATAAAATTGCTACATAAGTGTAATATATGTAATATATAATTTGGAAAATGATTGATTTTAATCGTGAAATAAATATGGGCCGAGGCTACTCACCTATGTGAGGCTTGACTGACTTTATTTTATAGTGAAATATTTGTTAAAGGAAATAAAATCTGTTTTAAAAAAGTCAGAATAACTTTATGCTATATGGTTTAATTATTATTAGAAATTATTTGGAAAAATGTGATGTGTAAACAAAACTGCTTTTAAATTCGTCTACATACCTTCTAAAGTGTTTTGATTAATATGTTCTTTTGCAGAGGCATGAATATTTAATATATCTTAAGGCTACTGTTTTCATTCTTTTTATTCTTTTCCATTCTTTGTATTTACCTACAATAGGAACTATTTAAATGAATTAAAGTTCTTATCAACTTTCTAATTTATATTTCATAAAATGTTTTCTTGTTTCTGTAGCAATTTTTCACATCTACCTTTAATCAGTTTAAAAAAATTATTTCACCCCATCTTACTGTAGCTTTGTGCAATAAATTTACATTATTTTCGAGTAAAAACCATTCGGGAAATATAACCATTAACACATCATTGTGTATAATAAAAAGATTTTCAAAAATGCCAAATTAAGGGAACTGTAACCATCTATCTGGTCAATACTCCCTCACATTGATTGGGTCAAGCCTCCTCACATAGCCACTTTTTAAAGTGTAGCGCATGGTTATGTTTAGCTTAATTTAATGTACAATCTTTATGACTGAAATAAAAGCTCAATATCTCTGCATTACATTAAACCTACTTACTTATATTTCTATGAAATATTTTATCTGAGAAAATCTTACAAAAGGTTTATAAAAAAAAAAAAAAATACACTTTTTAAGCTGAAAACACTTTAGAATGGATTTTTCCGCACCTGTTTCAATTACCTGCATGAAACAAATGCTATTGTTTGAGCATTTCAGTACCTTTGGTTGCCACCTATTGGCAAAACTCTGAAATTCTTTTAAATGTGAAGATTGAAGGATGGGTTAAGCCCCCCTATGGTCAACCCTCTACAGTCTCCCCTATACAAGGAATGGCAACTTTTTTAAGGAAGGGAAAGTATTAAAATAAATTTTAAAAAATGGTATTAAAAAATGAATAATTTCTGGCTGCTTGAAGATATTTGACAAAATCGCGTACACATGGAAATTTAGAAGTAAACGTTTTCGTGACACATTTTTTTTTCTTCCATCTTAGGAAAAAATATAGTTATACCTTAAAAAATTACAACTAGTTAAACAAAGGACAAAAAATAAAGTTAACTGAATAGAAACAAATATGCTCTCGAATGAAATCTAAATAATAATGTTTTTTAATGCACTGTTAAAAAATTGCAACAAACTGTCAGTCATTCAACAAGTTCATAGAAAACGGTTATATAACTATAATTTAACATTATTCCCACCATAATATTGCCATTAGTGTGCACTGTTGAAAATTTGCATTAAACTATCCTGTCTTTCAACTGTTATGAAAAATAACTGTTAGTTGTCCTTATCATTAAGTGTATTTGACCATATTCGGGTCAGATGAAAGTCAAATTACGGTTATGAAACCGTTTTTAATAAAGATGGTCGAATGACCGGACAGTTTGATGGAAATTTTTAACAGTGCATATTAATGACCCAATTATGGTGAGAATTATTTTAGTTATGTAGCCGTTTTCTATAAAATTATTGAATGACTGAGCAGTTTATTGCAATTTTTTAACAGTGTATGCAAAATAGCTTCATTTTTTTCGATTTCAATTGAGTTTATATTCAGTATCGTTTATTTTTTGCCCTTTGGTTACCTACACTGTTAAAAATTTGCAGCATTCTGGCAGGTCATTTGACCGTTTTTTTTTCCAAAAACGGTTAAAACAACCGTAGTTTAACACTATTCTGACCATATTATTGGCCATTTTAAGGTCAGGATATAGTTAAATTATGGTTATGAAACCGTTTTTTCAAAAAACGGTCGAATGACCTGCCAGAATGCTGCAAAATTTTTAACAGTGTAGTTGTAATTTTTTATGGCTTAAATGTACTTTTTTCTGAGATAAAATGAAAAAAATTAGTCACGAAAGGTTTAATTCTAAATTTTCATGCGTACGCGCTTTTGTGAAATACCTTCAAACATACAGAAGTTATTAGGTAGTTTTATAATATCTATTGTTTAATTTAATTCATATTTTTCTTTCCTTACAAAGTTCTCATTCTTGTAAACTACTTTAACTAAAATAGTAATAACATCTGTCTATTTGACGGTATTTCACAAAAGTACTTACACATGTAAACTTACAGGTAAACCTCTTCTTGACGGATTTTTTCTTTTATTTCATCTTAGGATAAAATACATTTATGCCTTAAAAAATTATAATTAGCAAATCAAAGGGAAAGAAAAGTTTACTGAATATAAACGAATATGCCCTCTGAGAAAATTTAAACAATAAAGCTATTTTACATACACTGTTAAAAGATTTCAACAAACTACCCAGTCATTCATCTGTTCTATAGAAAATGGTAACAGAAATATAACTAACATTTCTTCTCACCATAATATGTTCATTAATATTCACTGTTAAATATTTGCACCTAACTGTCCAGACATTCGACCGTTTTTACTGTAAAAGTTACACAACCATAATTTGACTTCAATCTGACCATAATATTGTCAATAATATGGTCAAATACACTTAATAATATGGACCGTTACCTTTCATAACGGTCGAATTAGTATATAGTTTGATGCAAATTTTTAACAATGTTGTGAGAAATGCAAAATAATATGGTCAAGTAACCGTTATTTTTTTAAAACGGTCGAATGACTGGATTGTTTGCAACACATTTTTAATAGTGTACTTAACCCTTAAATGCCTGGTGTTGCTTTTCGGCAACATACCCAATTTAGGCTCTAAAATTCTATTAGAATAATATTGAAGCTATAATGCCTAATGTTGCCAATAAAATACATTCTGAAGATATTATTAAATCGATTTTCAACATGCAGATGGCAACACTTGTGCTGTTTAAGAATAAAGATAGATTTATTTTTTCAATTGTTGCTACGTGTTCTTTTTGTTTTGTTTGGAAGCTTGCGAAATACCCTATTTTGTTCTGCTGTGAGCAAGTAAAATTTATTTCTTATTATAGTTCCTAAAATTCTTGTGTGTTTAATGTTATAGAATTTTACCAAGGAAAATTATTTTTTCATTTAATGACCAGTATTGCCGAATAGTAACAAACTGTTTTTCAGGCGTAAACCATACTTAAAACAAAATAGGATTTTTTTAAGTACTTTTCCCATGATTTATTTCAAAAATGAAAGCCGAAAAACATTATTACAATGATTTTTGAAAAATCAGGCATTTAAGGGTTAATATAAAAATTAACTTTGAAAGAGATTTTAAAGACGTTTCGTAAAATGTCATACTACAACAGTATTAAAAATATTCTTTATATAAACTTTAAAGTGTTGTTTTACCATGAATTAACAGTTTAAACAATTGCCCGCAAATTTAAATTTAACGATGAAGCGCGTGTTTGGAATAAAGTTGTGTATAGCAATTTAAACAAACTCTGTTTTGTTGTTGTTATAGTACTAAATGCTGAACCTCAAATAAAATTACAGTGTAAATGTAAAAACGTGTTCTGCCATTAAAGTTGCAAATGGTCAGTTTAGAGATAAACAAGTAATATTAAAATTTTGTTTTTAAAGTCAATTCCTACTTAGGTCATCAAAGAAAAATTTAATAGAATCCCTTAAGCTAATATTAGTTTTTGTTGCATTAAAATATCTCAATTTGTTGATTTTCTATAAGCAAGTAGGTTTACAATGGAAGTCTATGGGAATTTGGCGAAATATTAGTGATATCGTCAAATTGGCGTCACTTTTGGTGACTCATTTTGGCCACCAAATTTGGCTATATATCGCAAACTTGGCGACAAACTTGGCGGTATTTGGCGACAGAACAGGGTCACCCCTATGGCAACCCCTTATTGAAAATACTTTAATTGATCTTCAACAACCAACGGCCGCCATTTTGTTTCCCATGCAAAACTAAAATTAATTAATTAAAATTTAATTAATTAATTAATATTTGAAAATACTGTATTAACATCCATTGTCATCCAGTACAAGTTAAAAAAAAATTTCAACTTGATAGGATGAATTGAGTATTTTATAAACGATTGAAAATTTGAACAGGCTAAATATATAAATCAATAAATCAATAAATATAGGGAGAGTGTGAGCTAATAGTAGGAATTGAAAAAGTGCTTCTGACCGGAACCAGGAGGAATGGGTAGTTTTCCTATTTCTTGATTTTAAGATTTTAGCTAATCGAAATCGAAAACATGAAACTAAAATGCTAAGAACCAGATTAGAGTGATTCATTCATAGCTTTCGTCAATTTTGAATTGAAATGAGAATTTCACTAGAATTGCCAATTATAGCCCAGTTAATTTCATTTATGGCGATTTATTTTAGTACCAATGTTGGTGATGTACGAGTATAATCAAGTATCGACAAGCTTGTCGAGAACTTCTCGCTAGGTGGATATGGATACATAATTTTATACGTATAATTGGAAACATGGTTGCAACAATAAAAGATAATTTGCGAGAAGCCACGTTCACTAAAACTCATAAATTAATTTTTTTAATTGATAAATTGATTTTTTTAAATCTAATGTCCTGATTCTAAACGGCAACTACCTTAGAATTTCAAATTGCTATAGCTTAGCACCTTTTTTAACAGCTAAGCAAAAAAATGAATTTGACTTTCTAATGTTTTTATATTTTTTGTGTTTAAAATCTTTAAGTGGCTGCCATTTCGAAACACGATGGCGGACCAGCTGGCTAAAGAACTCAGTCAAGATTTTTTTAGCTTAAAAAAATGCTTAGTTACAACCAAATTGGTTTATAAATACAAAAGCTAACGTGTGACAAAGATCAGGTATATATATATATATGAGAACGTGAGTTTCAAAACTGGCTTTATCCAACATTTAAAAAATAGAGTTCTCTCTAGCAGTCTATTCTATTGGTGAATTTATATCGAAAAAATACTAGAATATACAAAAAGTTTTAGATTTATTCTCTATTTTTGGCATTGTAAGATCTTGATTTACAATAAAAACCAATGAATGCAATCAGAGGTTTTTCCCGATTTCCTAAAATTTGATTTTCTAGATAAGGCGAGTTTTGAAACAGTTTTATATATATATTTATATATATATATATATATATATATATATATATATATATATATATACATATATACAGACATACATATAAATCAGCATTTGTACGGTGGGAAGTTGTGGTGTTAGGGCATCATGACCGGTGAATATATACCGAAAAATTCCCGAATTGCTTTCCTCCGAACGGCTGCAATAGGTAGCTTATTACTTTTTGTAAAGGAAGCTACGTAATAGTAATAGTAAAGTAGACTCATCTCCCATTATTAGTACTCCTCATCCAAATCGGTTACAACGCAGTTAAATAAATTATTGTTTAATATTTTTAATGCAAGGAGCACAATACCTAATATCAAGTAATAGGTATTACCTCAAATCAGATGTATTGGGTTGGCAAGAAAGTCATTTCGGTTTTCACACATGCAGAGATTTATGTAAATTTTTTTGAATGAATTCTGCTAGTAATGTTTTTGGCATTTTGCCATTTGATAGCAGTGACCTTGAGGTTGCTTTTTAAGCCATTGCAGTGTGGTTTAGTTTGCAACTGTTTGTTGAGGGTCAATTTTAACATGGTGTGCAAAAACGAACATTTTCGGCATATTTTACTTTTTTATTTCCGGAAAGGAAAAAAAGCTACAGAGGCTCATAAAGAAATATGTGAAGTTTATGATGTTGATTGCATAACAGAGCGCACGTGTCAGAATTGGTTTAAAAAATTTCGTTCTGGCGATTTTTCACTGAAAGATGACCAACGTTCTGGTCGACCGACTAAAGTTTCTGATGACCAAATGAGTGTCATTATTCAAGAGGATCGTCATGTAACTGTTCGAAAGATTGCAGAAAGGTTAAAAGTATCTCACACAACTGTTGAAAATCACTTAAAAGGTCTTGGACTCGTTAAGAAGCTCGATATTTGGGTTCCGCATGAATTGAAAGATATTCACTTAACACAACGAATCAATATTTGTGATATGCATCTTAAACGCAATAAAAACGATCCTTTCTTGAAAAGAATCATCACTGGTGATGAAAAATTGGTCACCTATAGTAAAGTCATTCGAAAACGATCATGGTCCAAGCATGATGAACCAGCATAAACCACATCGAAAGCTGAATTGCATCAAAAAAAGATCATGCTGTCTATTTGGTGGGATTACAAAGGTGTTGTGTATTTCGAGCTTCTCCCAAGAAACCAGACAATTAATTCAGATATTTACTGTCAGCAACTAATAAAACTGGGTGAAGCAATCAAAGAAAAGCGACCGGCATTGGCAAATCGTAAAGGAATCGTCTTCCACCATGATAATGCCCGGCCTCACACATCTTTGGTAACTCGTGGGAAATTATTAGAGCTTGGTTGGGAAGTGATGTCGCATCCCCCCTACAGCCCTGACCTGGCACCATCTGATTACCATTTATTTCGAAGTTTGCAGAATTCTTTGAATGGTAAAAATTTCACAAATGACGATCACCTAAAACAGTTCTTGGTTCAGTTTTTGTCTGATAAGGACCAGAAGTTCTATGAACGCGGAATCATGCAGCTGGAAGAAAGATGGCAGAAGGTCCTTGAACAAAATGGAAAATATATAATTGATTAAAGTTTATTCTTTGTCTTAAAAAAAATGAGTTTTCTTCAATACTACAAAACCGAAATTACTTTCTTGCCAACCCAATAATATCTACATCCAAACGCCATTTGATATGAGGGCGGTTGAAAAATTTTTAAAATATACTCCGAGAATAAAAGAAAATTATTGGGATCCATATATATATATATATATATATATATATATATATATAATTTAAATATATCGATTTATGTATGAGTTTACAAAAAAAAAAAAAAAAAAAAAATACTGGAAAGAGATATCACCAAAGATATAAATAAAATGTCTAAATGATCAAAAGTTGAAGTCCAAATCAGCACAACTTAAAAAAATTATATATTTCTATAACAATAGTCTAAGTCATGTGGCTGTCATCAACAGTTCCGGTCAGACCGCTTCGCTTTTTATATTACAGGTGGCCAATTTGGTAATTTAATGTTAACCGGGCACAGGTGATAAGTCGGCAAATATGTTCCATCGCCATCATTTTATTTATATTATAGTAGTCCAAGTCATGTGACTCTCATAAACAATTACTGGCTGACCTCTTCGCTTTTCACATGCATGGAGGCCATTTTTAATCAAAATTATTTTTTCGAATAAAACCACATAAAAGTTGACATTATCAACAAATAATTTTTGGCACTTTTATGTCAGCCGGGCTCAAACATCGCCAATTTTTTTAACTCACCAGCTAATAAATTTTATTTTTCGCTTGGTAAATTAAAACGATGCTTTGACAATAGTTATAAATTTACGTGTGGGCGAAAAATTAATCTAATGCTTTGATGTTCAAATTAAATGTCGTGGTTAATAGTTTTACTTATTATTTTTCTTTTCTTTTCTTAAAAAAAAAAAAAAAGAAAAGAAAAAAAGAAATAAGAAATAAGCGAGAATCGTGGATTTTAAATGTTTCAGTTTTAAATTAAAGTTATGTATTTTAAATAAAAGGAGTTAAAGCTGCATATTTTAAATGAAATTAATGAAATACGAAAAAATGCGACGGGAAAATGTTTGGTTATCTATCACCTGTGCCCGGCTAACATAAAAATACCGAGTTCTTGATTTCTCTATCAAAATCGTCCGATTTGCGAAGTATTGAGCAAGTAAATTAAATTATGAATAAAATTAACATTATACAGTGCTTAGCACGCGTTTAAGAGTGACGAAAGTGATCGCCAAGGGCGGCTAGTATATATATATATATATATATATATCAATCAACATGATTCCTGTTCGACATAAGTCAGTTATTTTTAGAATAAAATTATACCGAAGAATTAGCGTTAATGCATTAAAATTATTTATATTTTTGGTGGAGCTCGTATATTTATTTATTATCGTCTAGGAATAGATAAGAAAATGATTATTATCATTGAACATTGAGAGGTTTATATAATTAATAGTTTTGTTACCAATTGCCATTACTGCTAAAGAGGGAATGCATTCTGGGATGACTTTTGAAGGTAAAATGACCCAAATTACAGTTTCCTTAGAAGAAAAAAACTAATAACCTCATACAGTCAAGCTTTCAGGACAATATGCTAACTACTGTGATCAAAAGGACCTTTTAATATTTATGCAGTCAAAAATAGTTTTTTGGGGATAAATATTTTAAAATTTCCATAGATTCCATAGATAAAATTTCCATTTGATTCTTAAAAATGAGATCTAAGAGCAAAAATGTAATAAAACTATTTATGCCTTCTTGTTGTGGTTGAATTTTTACTGAAAAAATGGTATGGGATTAAAAGATTATTTAATGACAATCAAGGAAATATTTACACAATTAGTTAATGTGCATCTGATGTAATACAAAATCATAAAATGTAGTTAAATTTTATGAACTTTATTTTTTATTTAATTTTTATATTATTTTTTATATTTTGTATTTTAAAAAGTTTTCTTTTGAAGCATTTTTTCTAAAAATAAAGGTTTAATAAGTATCCTTAGCGGATTAAAAATGTATATTCATATCATTTCAGGTGCTATTTACGAAACAAAATAAAATATCTATTATTATATTGTATTTTTATGCTAAATATTAATTTCTTCCTGTTATAGGGACTTGAAGAAAGTCATTCTTTCAAGAGAGCGGTTTCTTACGAAATATTATAAACTGAAATGGCGAAATGAAACTGTAAAATTAACAGAACACATAGTGTCGGGAGCGTATTGTAATTATGATATGTATGTGCTTTTGCGTGGTCGTTTCCATATGAGTGTGTGAACATGATAACGTCTAGACGATACTTCTATTTGAGTTGTAATTTGAACGAATATATTATAGACCACTCTAGAAAGTACTATATAGATATTTGTAAAAATTCGTCCACGTATTAGTTACTTGATCCATTTTTCAACGCTTTTCAAAAATTTTGGCAAACGAATTAATAAAGAAAATCACTAAGTAAATGCAACAGAACATAAGTGATGTGAATCAACGTATTTGTGGCGCAGAAAATAAGTGTCTAGTTTCAGAAATGAAGGTTCAGTGTTCGATTTCCAAAATTCCAGTAAGAATTCTTTTTTGGACTTTTTGGGCACGTACCCCAACATTCGGTGTGTTGAGTGGAGTTGCTCCAGAATTGTGTTTTGATTAATGGAATTTTATACATCGTTCTAACTAAAATAATTATGATTTTACTTAAGGTGCTTAAAATTTATTTTCTATTCCATTAGATATAAACTGGTCTTGAAAATTTAAAACCATTGATATTAAAACATATGTAAAGAAAGATGTTACATTAATCCCGAGATCTTTCAATCGCAAACGTGATCATTGTCAAAGGGATAGCTTTATTAGAATGTCACTTTCACTATGCTATTTATATGCCAGTTTCGGAAAAGGGCCAATCGTTGGGAGTGTGTATGAAATTGGTGCGTTCCGATTCTGAAGTGTTTGATATTTTCAAAACAATGAACCAAATCTCAGGTATGCCATAGGATAAAACATCATTACATACTCTATTCCCTTTACTTAAAATGTGCAATGATTCTCTAATTTTTAAAGTATAATAATCGGATGTAGGTATTATAATGTTAGTTAATGTAAGGTCTGCAGGTTAATATAACATTTGTCTTTACATATGTTTTTAATATCAATGGTTTTAAGTTTTTAAAACCAGTTTATATGCAATGATACAGTAAATAGATTTTAAGCACTTTTTTTAGTAAATTGATAATTACCTTACTTATATTAACGAATGGTGAATGTGACATTCCGCTTTAAATTCTTTTTGAGTTTTATATTAGACTTTTTTTTAATATAGGCCATTTTTTAATTAAAATAAGTTTACTCATTTTCATACAGAACGATTATTTTCTAGTATTTAATTTTAAGAATAACATAGCTGGTTTTAAATATAACACAGTAAGTATCAAACAAGTTATGAGAACTTTCCTCAAATCTCTGTATTAATAACGAAATAAAGAACATTGACAGAATTTAGACGAAAAAACAAAACCTGTTATTACCATCACAAAATTATTTCTGGCTTAAATCATTACCTAGTAAGAGTATAAATAGAATAATAACCCAAATACAGACAAATAGCCATAATGAAATTTGTAAAATTGATTGAAACGTAATAACGAAAGAGATAACATATGAAATTTTAACAATAGTAAATATAATTATTTCTTAAGGAAATGTCTTATTTAAAAGCATGTCGAGATTGAAAAAAAGTACTTTAAAATTGTATGTAGAAGGATGATGAAAGTGAATTTTCAACGTTTCAAATTAACGTCCGTCATTCAAACTAATAAAGAAAAAAAGTGCTAAATTACAGAAGAGAAAGCACGCTTTTTCAGATGACAACATAATGGCATTGAACTTCAAAAGAGGTGGCATGAAAGATTGTCTATAATTCACAGATAAGAAATAGACATGAATCGGTATGCATTACATGTCCGTGTATCGCTTGTTTTAAATTATTCTTTCATTAACATAAATATATCGAATCATTTATGCCTGGATTTATGCGTGTGTCTAAATTCTTGTGTATATGTATTTGTATAATATATCTTTAAAATGAAACAAGTCGGAAACTGTACATCAAACGTGGCAAATGAGGTGCGTTCGTACTATGACTAGTTGTATAAATATTCAGATCAAGATACAATACCTGTTGCACTATTATGCAAAAATACATGAAAACAAATTTTTTTGCGATTCCACGTATTAAATTCAGTGATACGGGAATAATATGACTCCTTCTTAAATGTGACGTAATCACCAAGGCAGCCTAGAATCATTACATATCATGGGATTTCATTGAATAAATTAGGTATGATAGAATTTAATAGAATGAAGAAAACTTTTATTAAAATCTTTTTAAGTTTGGATTCGATTTTCATAAAATTTGAAACACTTTTACAAAATTCTGCATCGATTATATGTATTAAATTTCAAACCAGTCGGTTCGGTAGTTTTTGCGTCGTTATATGCATGCAGACGGACCACACGACAACTATAGGTACGTAATTACGAAAGCACCTAAAAAATAACTTTCAGCTATTATAACAAGTAGGTAAGTCTGATCATAGATCGCACAGAGGGTTTCGTTTAATATTCCTTTCAAAACGTTCAGTACATTTATCGCCCTGGAACACCTTCTAAATTTTGGCAAATCCTTCCTAAACTAGTTTAAAGTTTTAAACAGATTCGCCTTGTTATATTTCCTAATTTTGTTCGTGCCCTCCCCCCGAAATTCTACGATATATCACATGATGGGTATCTGCCAAATTTAGTAATGTGCCCCCTGGGGGGCAAAGTGGGGGCATGGTCACCATGATTTTTGACGCGGCCTAATATTTAATCTCTTTGCTATGCTTTATAAGATATATTAAAGTTTCAAACAGATCGTCCAGTTATATTTCCTAAATTTGTTCGAGCCCCTCCCTCACCGTCCCCCTCGAAATGCAACGCGCCATACTTCTTTATAATCTTTTATCATGTGGTATAAAGTATCTTAAAATTTAAAACATATCGCATTGTTAGATTTCCTACTTTAAATGAAATCGACTGTTAGTTCCACATTCCACCACCAGGGAGCGCACTCTATTCTTAACAAAAACGTATCTAAACGAAACTTCTTTACACAACTTATCAATAGATATGTTACTCGAGGGGGTGACGGTCTTCAGCAAGAATTTAAGATATTTGTTGAAATTAAATTCGGAAATAGTGGTAACTTTTGAGATATTTATATTTAATAGGTAGCAAGTATCTGAGGACTCCGTCAAAAAAAAAAACGCACCTGCAACGGTATGAAACGCAAAGGCAAAGAAAAAAATATTTCGCTCCTCCTCCTCCCCCACCTGCTTGAAATCTTCGCCTTCGACCTGATCGCCTTATTAGATTTCCTACTTTAAATGAAATCGCGGTCTGTTAGTTCCACATTCCACCACGAGGGAGCGTACTCTATTCTTAACAAAATTATATCTCAACGTAACTCCGTTAAACAGCATATCGGGAGATATGCTAGTCGTGGGTGTGGCGGTCATAACTAAGAATTTAAGATATTTGCTTAAATTACTATTTGAAAATAGTGGTATGAAGAACACTTATAAAATTTTGATATTGAATAAGTAATAGTTATCTCATCACGCCATCCAAAAACAGTACAAAACGCCCTGTTATACTGCCTAATTTTGCTTGCACCCCTTCCCCTCCCCCCCCCCCAACCGGAATGCGGTGCGCCATTCTTTTTTATAATATTTTAGTATTTTTTATAAATTATCTCACAGTTTCAAACGGATCGCTCTGTTGGAATTCCTACTTTAAATGAAATCGCGGTCTGTTAATTCCACATTCTATCACCAGGGTGCGCAGTCTATTCTTAACAACAGTGTACCTGAACGAAATTCCTTTACACAACCTATCGGTAGATACATGGGTCGGGGGGGTGGGGGGGGGGAAGTGGCAGTCTTAAACAAGAATTTAATATATTTGCTGAAATTACTATTAGAAAATAGTGGTATCAATACTTCTGGAATTTTTATCTGGCATAAGTACCATTTATGCTGTATTTTTAAAAATCAGACAGAGTTCAGAAGAATACTGCAATGAAACATCACGTGACTGCCTTTTAAAATTGCATATAATAGAAATTAACCAATTAGTGAAATTAGCGCCCCCTACCAGAAATTTCACGCGCCAATCTTTATTTAAACTTTTCTTATGTTTTATGAACTATCTTCAATTTTCAAACAGATCGCCTTGTTAGATTTCCTAATTTAAATGAAATCGTGGTTAAAAAAGCAAGTGCCTTCATATATACGGATTTGATAGAAATAAAACCAATTAATTAAATAATAATTAATATCTCAGCTTGTAATTAAGATAGGAATTTGAAGTGGGCATGTATGAAATCAGCGAGAAATTCACGTAGGGATGTATAAAAATTTAATCTAAAAATTAAATATTTAAAAAATTTAAATATCCTACTATGAAAAATCACGTGACCAAGTGCCATTTGTCTTCAGAGAAAAATTTATCCCAGTCGTCGGAAATCAAATCTATCAACACCTGCTTTTGCAATGGAAGAAAATAAAATTTTTATCGATCGATTTTTAGAGGAATTTTTCTGTTAAACAAATCGCAGAGAAACGATCTGTATACCTACTGAAAGTAGATTTTTTTCTGCGTCTGTCTGTATAAATTAAAAATTTCTAATGCCAATACTTTCTGAGATAAGAAACGATTTTAAAATATCTAGTACACTTTTTAGCTTAAAGTTCGCTCTGGTAAACCTGCAATTTCGCATCTGGAAGCGCAGTTGTGTGGATACCCGGAAGAAAAATGAAAATATTTCAAGAGTCTGTTCGCACCTGCGTTCATTTTATGCCGTTTCTTCGTTAATGAGACGTAAAATTGGGAGTTTTTAATTAATAACGTCCTTTAATTACGACTTTCTAAAAATTCTATGATTTGTCGTTTGATTTCAGGTATCCAGCTGTAAGTATGCAAAATTTCAAATCTGCAATATATATAGTTTCTGAGAACGAGCTCTGTAACGGACAGACAGACAGATAGAAGATTCAGACGAATAGGGTTTCGTCAGATGAACGAAACCCTAATAAAAATGACCGAATATCTTACTTAAGGATAGCATCTAGTAATATTTTCTATTAACAATTATAAATGTATACAGAGAGAGGATGTACGGGTATTATGGAATACCATTTTATTTTTATTTTTAAGTCAACATAAAGATAATTTAGGTACATTAAAAATAAGTAAAGAATAAGCTTTGACTATTTTTTAACGCATTCGTATTGCTTTTAAAATGGAAGAAAAAAATACATATCAATATTTAGCTTTTTTTTTAAAGTTACACTTTTCGGGTAATGACAACCAGTCGTGTAATATGCAATGAGTCATAGGTGTTCGGGTATTACGGAATACCATTTTATTTTAATTTGAAAGGCAACATAAAAAGAATTCAGATCCATTGAAAGTAAGTAAAGAACAAGCTTTGACTATTTCTTAACGCATTTATAATGCTTTTAAAATGGAAGAAAAAATACATAGCAATATTTAGCTTTTTTTTTTTAAGTAACACTTTTCTGGTAATGACAACCAGTCATGTAATACGCAATGAGTCATAAGGAAAAACCACGATTTAACAGAATAACTTAGATTATTTAATAATTAAACTTTAGTACATGATTCATGAATCATCAGATTCTTTGAAAAGTTGTTTTAAATTTTATACTCGTTTAGAAATAGTTATCTATCTTATATTCCGTATTACCCGATACATAATCTCTATACTTGTCAACAAGATAGTATATTGGAAAACTGACTAACACATAGATAAATATGACTGTTCAATTTTTTATTAAACTTGGTTAACATCACCGGCAACGCGATTTTCTAATTAATACGAATTTTAAAATATTTACCTGTAAATAACTGCAAAATTTGAGAATAAGAATTTATTTCACCGTGTCACTCCTACAAAAGGTATCCAAACAAAATTGAGCACAGCCTCGTGAGAGTACTAGGAATTTGTATGGCAAATTTACTCTTGGCTGCAATACAGTGTGCACCAGATATTAAAATATTCCACCATATTGTCCGACTATTCCATAATACCAGAAATTCCTTTATATAGATATAGATATATATAGAGAGAGAAAATATATAATTATAAATAAAAGCTACTAAGAAATCCTAACATAAACATATTTTAAGGATATATGGTACTAAACAATAAATTAAATTAATCTAAATTAAATTAAATTAAATTAAAATGTTCAAAATCAAAATTTCGAACATTGATTGCGGTACTTGATCAAATAATCTTCTGTTAACGAGAAGATCCAAATGTAGCATAAAATACATCTTTTATATAATAGGTTGGCGAATAGCCGATTTTGTCTGTACATCAAATTGAACTTTTTTGACAAAAAACTAATTTTTGGAAGACATTTCGTTATTTCACTATCATTGCAGAAATGTTTTAAATGCTGTTCTCCATGGCATAAAAATTCATTTACGTCAAAACTGATATTTCTTAAAAGTTACGATAGTTAAAATGTTATACGATACCCGTGTTTTAAAAGTTTTATTTAAAAAAACGTCTTTTTTACTGTAGTAAACAAAATATTAAAAATCTTATTCTTGTAAATTTAAACTTGCCGAGTAATACTTATTTATAATTTTATATTTTTTCAGCTTTTCCTGTCACTAAAGACTCATTTTTCCATATTTAGTGTATGAGAATGTTGAAAATTTAAACTATAAATCTTTAACGGATCTATTTTTTAAAGTTATGGTTGAGGAATTAGCTATTAAACAAAGATAAGACAGAATATTTTGTATATTGCATAAAATAATAACAATTTGATTCAAGATAATGGCAACAGTACACAAGCGTCGATCATGGAAGAAGATACTCAATTTAAGCAGCATTTTCATTCAAAAAAAACATCCCCTCCCTAAGTTTTTCTATTTCTTCAGCCTGTGAATTTGATCTCATTAAAAAATATAGAATCACAGAAGAGTGTACGTTTTCCGATTTTTAAAAGACATTGTCAGCGTTTTAAAACAATGCCTGTGTCAAATTACAAGTAGTGGTAGTGAAGCATACTTTTTTCATGTAACCTCTTCGTTCCTAAAGCTAAAATAATGCTACAAATACTCATTCATTGGTTTTAAACAAACAAAATGACATCATAGATGACAGAAAAAAGAACTTTTCGGAAATTGATACTTTAGGGGACTAGTAATTTAGGTTTACAAATAGGGATCTAAAATTACAAATTCCGTTAAAATATCAATTTAATTATCACTAACCCAAATTTGCACAATCACAAATTTAAGGCCTTTAATCAAGTGAATGATATACAAATACTCAAAACATTTTATTGTGAAGGATTTAAGTTAAATAAGTATGAAAATTTCTCAATTTCTTGGACACACCCTCTTGAAGGCGTTTTGCAAACTCAGATGAAAATAACACCTATTTTATGAGGAAATCAACATAGATTTTGCCAATTATTGGTTTGATTTTAAAGCAAAAAACATTCAGCTATTAAGAAATGAAGTCAAAATGTAAAAAAGTCAAACAGTTTAGTTTTTATGGGGAAAAGAATAGAGGTCCACATATGTGGACCCAGGTAGCGAAGAGTATATACACACACATATATTTCTTGATTAGTGTAACTCAAATTATTCAGTTTGTAAAAATCTTGCCTTTGACAATCTTCCCAGTAGATATTTTAAACTTTCGTGCCTTATCTGCACTTCGGTATGATATATTTTTAAAAACTCTTGTGTATACATTAATCTTCGAAAACTACATTTAAAAATTTTCATTAGCTAATCTCATTACACACGAAGCGAACTTAACTTAAGACTCGAATAATTTTAAATAACCAGCGAAGAAGTTTTCTTTCAATCTTAACTTGAAACTTTAAAAACTTAAGTTCTTTTAAATTGCATATTTCTATAAGATACAATATGTGCCTTTAAACTTAATGCAATAATGCTCTGACAGTTGCCTTATAATGTTACTTAAATTCTAAAATTCTCTATCATAAATTTAATTATCTATTACTGTGTCAAAAATTGTTTTCTAGGAAAGATACATTTTTAAAATTGTAAAATTATATTACAGGATATGTTGTTGGTATTACGGGACTGTGTATAAAGTTGTCATATTAGGGGGATGGAGTCTGGCACATGATATCGTAAGATATGTCTAATGGGGGGGGGGGGATTTCTTATTTGATATCGTTATCATTTTTGATTCAACCAAAATTCTCTCTTTTTATTTGTAGCTTGTTCTACATCAATAGTACGTTATCCTTTTTTTTTAGCCTGCTATCTATTTTTATGAAAATACTGTGTAATTAGTAAAATCATTAAATGATTATAAAATTTAATTCAAAAATATGGAATACCCCAACATTTTGAATTACAATTATTACAACGTTTTGAATTACAATTTTCATATATGTATGCAAATATAATACGCTGTTGGACAGACCAAGTGCGAACTATGTTTGAAATGATACATGTTGTATTTATTAGAGAAAAAAAATGTCACATGTTTTGTTGATAAGAAATCCTGCATGCCCCCCCCCCCTTGTGCGGGGACAAGTGCAAGAAGACATTATCACATACACTATAACGAATCTTTTTTATTAAACTTTTTTAAATAGTGGCTATTTCTTTTAAGTGTTATTTGATATAAAGTTATTTCCTATATAAAGTGTTACTTTGTTGACTTCTCCACATTTGAATCAATGAAGTATACGAAATATAAATCAAAAACTATATCTAACTCGAAACCAAAGAAAAAATTCCAAAAATCAAAAGAATTTTTTGACATTGATAACGATATCATTACGAGGAGGGGTGGGGGGTTCGAGGGATGATAACGTATGATATCTTAAAGGGGAGATGTCCAAAATTACCAAAAAGTTGATAATGTTTTATATGTACTACAGTTGTGGAAAGAAAAACTAAACACCCCCTACTAACTCCTCAACAAATTATCGTAGAAGAAAGTTACTGGTACCGAACGATTGGAAATAAAATCTACTTTTAAATGATGCATATAAAATTTGCTTAGGCGGCCATCTACATATTAAAACGAACCATAACTTTATTTTTTTCAATAGCAGTACACAATTCTGACAGCATAAATGAACTCTACACCCTTCAATTAGTCTAAAAACTAATTTTTATGCAATTCGTACAATAAGTTTCCGAGAAATTAATTATTTTAAAACGAGCGTATTTTAAGGGCTGTATCCACATTGAAGTTCCGTACTCGATTGTTAACCGAGAGAGCTCCCTTCTTGATCAAGGCACTTTAAGCAGTCAATTAAGCCTATTAGATTACAGAATGGCATAAGGAATTTCAAAATATTTAGCAACGTCTATCATAGACGGTCCCTTAAATCATCATTTTGCCGTTTTTTAAGCATAATTTGAAAACTTAAGAAAAAGAAAAAGAAATTAGAAAAGAAAATTTGAAAACTACTTGGAAGAAAAATGTGAAATTTTGGATTTCCATAAAGTAGGACTTAATAAATCTGAATCCATCAAAAAAATTGTAGGTTGCAATTCATAATTTTTTTTAATATTAATTTCATAATTCATATTTCATACCAGAAAATTATAAAAATTGCACATTCAACGCATTTATGTTTGGGTATATTAGAACTATTGCTGCACAAAAAAATTAGAACATTAGGATCATAATTTCAGAAGTTATGAATAAAAATATGAAAATGTAATTTAACATTAGAAGCACTAAATTTTGACTGTTTATAATTCAAAAACTTATCATTGAAATGACTTTAAATTCGGTGTCTAGGCATAGTTTGAACAAAAGATTTGAAATATCTCGTTAAAATTGGGTATTGCCATTGAAAAAAATGAGGTTTGGATTTGTTTTAATATGTAGATTGCCCCCTAAGCAAATTTTATATACGTCATTTAAAAGTAGACTTTATTTCCAATCATTTGGTACCAGTAACTGTTGTCTACGATAAGTTGTTGAGGAGCTGGAAGGGTGTGTTTACTTTTTTTATTCCACGACTGTACAGTCCCTACTTTTATCCTAAAGATTTGTTAATCTAAACATGACCCTTTTATAACATACTAGCAAACCCTGCGGCTTTGCTAGCGTAATAGTTCAAATATGCCAAGGGATATTTGCGTGACTATTTTTAATTAGAAGAACAATGTTTGAAATGATTCAAAAATTACAAATCAAGCCACTGTTTAACTAAACTTCCTTATAAAAGTGCAATAGACAGAAATGAGATTTTAATTAATAAGAAGAACTAAAACTAATTCCAATTAAATGATAATTTAGAAATAAAAACATACATTTATTTTACTTAAATAGGTGTCACAAATATAAAAATTAAAATATGTTGACATGTTTCGGTTGAATAGTAAAAACCGTAATCATAACACACACATAATCAATAGAAATGAATGACACTGGGTACCAAAAAATAATCTAAAAACCCCAAAAACATAAAAATGCAAAACATTGCGCCCTCTATGATCTCAAATAGCCTACGCTACCGCGGCTCCCTTTATCAGACTCCCTTTTTAAGTATTTATTAAGGAATTCCAACCATAAAATTGGAATATCAACGGATAAAGAATCATTACACACAGTATCCCTCCTAGAATATATCTCAATAGATTACCGGATGATTGACTTGCAGAATAAACTCGAAACAAACAGTAATCTACTGTCTCTGATGTTGGAGTTTAAGTGGCCTATTAAGCCAAAAGCACTCCATTCTCGATAGCAGGAATTCGCTGTCTCATATTTAAACAATTAGAAAAAATCTCTTGTGGCTATGCTGCTTTTGAAATGGAAATAGGTAAAATGCGCTTACCTGGGATTCATCAATATCGTGATGACGTATAACTTCATCGGTGTGGCGTGGCCAGGGATTATCCAAAAGCTTCTTGAAGAAATTATTTTTATTTTATTTTGTGAAGCATTATTTATCCTTTAAGGATCCTTTGAGAGCTTAATATAAATCCGCTAAATCCATGGGAAGATATAATGTAATTTGAATTAGTATTGTGTGTTTTTACGATAAAGAAAGATTCAAATTTTAGCTTTAAATACTTATAATTAAACATATTACTGGAGTATAAGAAACTCCGTGTTAACAGAGAGGCTACATGATTAAGAGTGAGAATACATAAAGCTGCTAAAAACATATTCGCAGCGTAGAAAAAATATATAATAATTAAAGGTGTCTGGCAAAAGTCAAAATGTTCAGATGTTCCTTTTAGTTACATATGAGTGGTGAAATCTTAGTTATTAGAACATATGCTTTAGAGAGTTACTCAAGTGGGCTGTAATAGCACTCATTATCAAATGCGGAAGTAAAAGAAGTAGTTCGTAAATTGGCTTGTTAAAATGATCTGTGTTTAGTAACAAGTTCTTTCTTTTATTTTTTTTAATCACTTTTAGCAGTTGCCGAAGAACATCTGGGGAATTAAATTTAACACCCCTCCTTAATCTCCTCAGATGGATAAGGTAACAAGTTCATAGTCTTGATGTCACACAAAAGTTGAGGTTTGGGTGTGGGCTTTGTCAAGCAGTCAGCAATCATGTATTGCGTGGGACAATATTTTAATTCGATAATTTTATCCTCCTTTAATTGTCTTATGGCGTGAAAGCGGATATCAATGTGTTTTGTCCGCTTCGAAAATTTTTCATTTTCTATCATCTTTATACTGCTTTGGTTGTCATGGTAAAGTAAAATAGGTTTTACTTGATACAAGTTAAGATCTTCTAGCAGTTTTAATAGCCATAAAATTTCTTGTCCTGCCGTTGCTGCAGCAACATATTCCGCTTCAGCCGAAGAATATGCAATGCTTGACTGTAATTTTGTAGTCCATTGAATGGGATTATCACCCAGAAAAAAAATATTGCCGGTGGTTGATTTTCTATTTTTAGTGTCCCCAGCCCAATCAGCATCAGCATACGCGATGAGTATTGGTGGTTAATTTTTGCTTATTGTTAAGCATAGGTTTTTTGTGCAATTGAGGTAAATAATAATTCTTTTTGCCGCTTTCCAATCCTTCTGGCGTGGCGTTGCACTTCTACTACTAAGTATATTTACTGGTGTCATAATGTCGGGTCGAGTGACTGTGGCGATATACAAGAGCGAACCGATCGCTTGCCTAAACTTTGTATTGTTCGGAAGTAAATTGTCGCTATCTTCTAATTTATAGAAACCTACTTCCATCGGTGTACCAATAGGTCTTGCATCTGTTAAATTTAACTTTCTAACCAAATCTTCTATTTTTGACTTTTGGTTTAATTTGTAACCATCATTCGTTTTGATTATGTTGGTTCCTAGGTACTGACTTATTTCGCCTAAGTCTTTTACTCCGTACTCATTTTGCAATTGTTTTATTACATCTTTAATTATTTCACTTTTACTCGCGATTAAAATATCGTCAACGTAGACGATGATATAAGTGAAATTTTCCTTTTCTTTTCTGATAAACAAACATGAGTCAGCAGTGCTTTGCACAAAATTCATGTTTTTTAATGATTCTGCGATCTTTTTGTGCCAGGCTCTAGCTGCCTGTTTTAAGCCGTAGATTGTTTTATTCAGTTTACACTTTGTTTTCACAATTTTTTTCTATAAAATCTTCTGGTTGTTTCATGAAAATTTCTTCTTCTATTTCGCCGTGAAGAAATGCAGTGTTGATATCAATGTGTTGAACAGAAAGATTTTTATATGCCGCTGAGGCTAAAAATGTGCGGATTGTTGTGTGTGAAACTACGGGTGCGAAGGTTTCATCATAATCTTCGCCGTACTTCTGATTATATCCTTTCGCTACTAAACGGGCCTTGTATTTTTGTACATTTCCTAAATTATCTAACTTTCTCTTAAAAATCCACTTGCAACCAATAATTTTCTTATTTGGTGGGGGATCCACTAAGTCCCAAGTTTTATTTTTCTTTAATGAGTTGATTTCTTGCTGAGCGGCTTTGAGCCAATTTTCTTTTTCTACTGGGTTGTTCATGTTTGCTATGTCATAAAAATCGGTTGGTTCGAATGTGTCATTTGTTTTTATGTGACATACGTATCTGTCGGGTGGTACTCCTCTATTTGACCTCTGAGACCTTCTCGGTTCTACGTCGGGTTGTTTGGACGCGGTTGGTTCTTCGTCCGAATTACTTAACTCTGTTTGAATGTAGTTGTTGTCATTGTCTGAGTTTTCTACCTCTTCGCTTTCTTTTAAGTTGTTTTCACTATTTTCTATAAATTTAACTGTTCTCGCTATTATTATTTTGTTTTCTTTTGTGAATATACGGTAACCTTTTGATTTGTTGTCATACCCCACAAGTATTCCTTCCTGCGCTCTATCATCTAATTTGTTTCGCTGATGTTTTTGTATATAGGCATAAGCTTTACAGCCGAATGTACGCAGGTAGTGTAAGGTGGGTGTTCGGTTGAACCAAATTTCGAACGGTGTTTTGTTTGTTATTTTGGTTGGTAGCCTATTCTGCAGGTGATTGGCGGTATTTATGGCTTCTCCCCAGAATTTTTGAGGTAAGCCTGCTTCGGAGAGTAGACTCCTAGTCATATCTAATAATGACCTATTCTTTCTTTCCGCTACGCCGTTTTGGCTCGGACAAAATGGTACAGTAAACTGGTGTTGGATACCTCTTGCCCTTAGGTATTCTTCCGTTTGTTTACCTAAATATTCCCCTTCATTATCGGATCTAATAGCTTTAGGGAATCTGCCGAATTGGGTTTTCACCATGGCTACATAATCTTTTAACTTTTCGTGAACTTCATTTTTATGCGAAAGCAAGTAAATTACTGTGAACCTTGAATAGTCGTCTATAAAAGTGACGAACATTGTTTTTCCCCCGATAGTAGGTGTACCGATAGATGTGCACACGTCCGTGTGTATCAGATCGAGCACTTTGCCTGTTTTGGGACAGTTTGTTGATTTCGGATATGGGGCATCACTTATTTTTGTTTGGATACATATTTCACACAATGCATTATGATGACAGTTATTTATTTTTATACCGTCTGCTAAGTTTTTATTTATTAATTCTTTTATCGCATTATAGTTACGATGGCCAAGCCGTTTGTGCCAAACTTCTATGCAATTTTTATTTTTACATTCATGTGCAATGTTTACTTTATTAGTTTCAGCGCTTTCTAATAATTCGACTTGATATAAATTATTTTTCATTCTTGCTTCAAGATAAATATTCCCGTTTCGGGATAACGTGCATTTTTCTTTATCGAAAATTAGTTTATAGCCATTCTGTGTTGCTTTGCCTACCGATATGAGGTTCGATTCTAATTCTGGTACGTATAATACTTCTTTTAATGTGATTGTGTTTATCCCTCCATCGGATGTTTTTGTTTTAAATGTCGTTTCACCTGTACCGTGTGAATTCAGCGTTTTTCCATTGGCAATGATGACTGTCGTCTTTTCAGTGTCGTTAAACTTAGTGAATGCATCTTTACTGTTTAGAATGTGTGTCGATGAACCTGAGTCGATTATCCAGGTTTGTTTTCCTGGTTTCTGGACTAAAAAAGCTGCGTCGCTGCCTTTTCCTGAATTGCCCTGTGTTTTGTTAATCCGAATTGGTTCTGTTTCACGGTTTTTGTTTTCTCTTTAATAGTTTGCGTCTTCATAACATAACGATGATTTGTAATACTTGGATTTGTGCGGCTGTTGTTTTTGTGACGGTGAGTAAGTGTTTCTGTTCTTAAGATGCCAGCACTCTCCGTATGTATGGTTTTTTAATTTACAGTATGTGCACTGTTTGTCCTTTTTATTATAGTGTTCAGCCGGAAACTTTTTATGCGTTTTAAACGCTTTTGAGGAATTCTCGCTCTGATCTGTGTTTTCTAAACATCTTGTATATTCATCAGTGAGTTTTCCTTTTATAAACTCTGAATTAAGTTCATTTTCTGGACGGGCCTCGAGGGCTATAATTAAGGTGTTGTAGCTAGGTGGTAATGAACAAAGTAACAGAGCTGAAATGTGCGAGTCATTAATAGTTTCGCCTATGGCTGAAAGTTTATCAACAAGTTCTAAAATATGTGTAATGTGTTTTATTAGATTGCCGTTTTCTGGGAGTTTTGCTCCGTATAATTTTCTCAGCAAATATAACTTGCTTGAGAGATTGGCCCTTTCATGAATTGTTTTTAAAGCTTGCCAGGTTTCTCTGGCAGTGTTTAAGTGCTTTACATGCACGATTTGTGAGTCTTCAATACTCAAGTTGATAATTGCACGTGCTTTACGGTCCCTCTTCGTCCAGTCCGTGTTAATTGGATCTGGGGGATTTTGTGTTATTACATCAAACAATTCTTCTTTTATTAAAATCATTTCTGCGCGAAATTTCCAATTTGCGAAGTTTGTCGAATTTAATTTTTCGACTATTTGAGTTTCTTTTATCCCTGCCATGTTTATTTTTATTTGTTCATGCGACCAACCTATTTCCTTTTTATTTATTTATTTACTGTAAAATAGAAAATGAACGATTTCTTTTTTTATTATTATTATTACTCACAACCAACAAATTGTTCATTCACTAATTATTTAAATGTTCATTACATAAAACATAAATATATAAATGTTTCCTTTTCATTCACCTTTATATTTCTGGTACAATAACATTCATTATTTTATTCAATGCAGCATCTTTTTATTTATTTTTATTTTTTTATTCAGAATATGAATACTTTTAATATTTATAATCTAAGCCACTATATAAAATTTTTCTTCTTTTTCGCTAAACATGAGCACTTTATCTGTCTCATTAATCTTTTTGTTGGAGTTTAAGTGACCTATTAAGCCAAAAGCACTCCATTCTCGATAGCAGGAATTCGCTGTCTCATATTTAAACAATTAGAAAAAATCTCTTGTGGCTATGCTGCTTTTGAAATGGAAATAGGTAAAATGCGCTTACCTGGGATTCATCAATATCGCGATGACGTATAACTTCATCGGTGTGGCGTGGCCAGGGATTATCCAAAAGCTTCTTGAAGAAATTACTTTTATTTTATTTTGTGAAGCATTATTTATCCTTTAAGGATCCTTTGAGAGCTTAATATAAATCCGCTAAATCCATGGGAAGATATAATGTAATTTGAATTAGTATTGTGTGTTTTTACGATAAAGAAAGATTCAAATTTTAGCTTTAAATACTTAAACATATTACTGGAGTATAAGAAACTCCGTGTTAACAGAGAGGCTACATGATTAAGAGTGAGAATACATAAAGCTGCTAAAAAACATATTCGCAGCGTAGAAAAAATATATAATAATTAAAGGTGTCTGGCAAAAGTCAAAATGTTCAGATGTTCCTTTTAGTTACATATCAGTGGTGAAATCTTAGTTATTAGAACATATGCTTTAGAGAGTTACTCAAGTGGGCTGTAATAGCACTCATTATCAAATGCGGAAGTAAAAGAAGTAGTTCGTAAATTGGCTTGTTAAAATGATCTGGTTTTAGTAACAAGTTCTTTCTTTTATTTTTTTTAATCACTTTTAGCAGTTGCCGAAGAACATCTGGGGAATTAAATTTAACATCTGAAACAAATATTAACCCCCCTCTTTAAAAATAGCCTTGATAACGCAGTCTTATCCCTACCAAATTTTATATCAGATTCATGCTCTTTCCTCCTAATCCCAAACTTTCTACCTGTCATACCAATATAATAATTAATATCCCCCACCCCCTCATTCTCATATGGAATTTCATACACCCCGGCGAGATCATCCTGTGCAACCGGATTATTGTTTGTTTCGAGTTTATTCCGCAAGTCAATCATCCGGGAATCTATTGAGATATATTCTAGGAGGGATACTGTGTGTAATGATTCTTTATCCGTTGATATTCCAATTTTATGGTTGGAATTCCTTAATAAATACTTAAAAAGGGAGTCTGATAGAGGGAGCCGCGGTAGCGTAGGCTATTTGAGATCATAGAGGGCGCAATGTTTTGCATTTTTATGTTTTTTGGGTTTTTAGATTATTTTTTGGTACCCAGTGTCATTCATTTCTATTGATTATGTGTGTGTTATGATTACGGTTTTTACTTCAACATATTTTAATTTTTATATTTGTGTCACCTATTTAAGTAAAATAAATGTATGTTTTTATTTATATGATATGAAAAGGTGAAGTAAATTTTGTTTGAGTTTTTACGAAAACTTACAACGGTTTTTGACGATAATTTAGAAGATATTTTGAGACTTTTATGCTCATTTTAAACACTCATTTCAGTATTCATTTGAAGTTTTGAATTTTTTAGAAGCCCTCTTAACACATTTACATCTTAAAATTAACCATCATATCAAATTCCACGCTTCTTGTCTAACAGTCTATCACCTCTCTGATGTCAGTGGAACCAACATAAAATGACGAAACAGAGTTGAAATAGAATGTCTCAAAAATGTTGAAACAGAGACTGTCACCATTAATTTGCCAACATTAACCTTGAAATCCGTTGGTATTTCCTAATATTCTATAGAAAACAGAATTTAGATGTTTTTAAAGGCTTCCTTTTTGTTCCAGCCAGCCAGGTGGTAGTGACACCGGCATAAAATATATCCCATATAGAATCAGGGACTATCACTCTTGATTCGCAATCAATAACTTTTGTAATGGGTTTATTATTTTCTGAGTTTACATAGAAATCGTAATTTAGCGCTCTTTTAGAATGCTTTTCGCTCCTTCCCTACGCTTCACCCCTTTTTAATTTCGAATTTATTTTCGACTGTTCTTAGAGGACATTTATAATTTATAAGTTACTACCGTGCTATATTTAAAGTTTCTAGCCTCTTCAGTACCGCAGAAATCGCAATTTAGAAAGTTTTTTGCTCCTGCAACCCTCGACATAAAATATAGCTTATGTTTGAGCAGGTTCTATCACCATCAATTCGCAACCATTATGTTTGAATTCGGTTTCACTTTTCATACGAATGCACAAAAATAATAATGTAGAACGCTTATAGAACGCTTTTAGATCACTTCGTCCTTTTAAATTTGGAATTTTCTTTTGACAATTCTTAGAAAGTATTAGCATCTTTGAAGTAATTACCATTCCAAATTTAAAATGTTAGATCTCTTCAGTAATACAAAAAACGCAATATAGAACATTTTTTACTCCTGTAACCCCCAGGTGGTAGTGACAACAACGTAAAATGTAGGCTATGTTAGAGCGGGGACTGTCACCATCAATTTGAAACCATTGCTTCTGAAATTGGTTTATATTTTCAGAGATTGCGTAAAAATCGCTGTTTAGAACGTTTTTAAATCGCTTTTCGTTCATTTTCACCCCTTTTAAATTTCAAAATTTTAAGGAACCCTTCTCAGAGAGTATTTACATCTCATAAGTAATTACCATGCCAAATTTCAAGTTGCTAGCCCCTTCCGTATTACAAAAATCACAATTTAGAACGTTTTTTAAAATTCAACGGCAAGGTGGTAGTGACGCTGACATGAAATAGATCCTATATTGGAGCAAGGGCTGTCATCATTAATTCCAACCATTACTTTTGAAATCGGTTGGTTACTTTCTGAGATTGCGTAGAAACCGCAATTTAGAACGTTTTTAGAACGTTTTTCGTCCATTTTCACCCGTTTTAAATTTCGAATTAATTCGGAAATGTTCTTAGAGATCATTTATATCTTATAAGTAACTACCATGCCTAGTTTTAAATTGCTAGCCCCTGCAGTATTACAGAAAAATCAATTTAGATCGTTTTTTGCTCCTTCACCCTCTTTGGGGTAGTGGCACTGACATGGAATACAGCCTTTGTTGGAGCGAGGGCTGCCACCATCTTTTTCATACCATTATTTTTTAAATCGGTTAAGTACTTCCTGAGATTGCGTAGAAATCGCAATTTAGAAAGTTTTTTAGACCGTTTATCGCTCATTTTCACCCCTATTAAATTTCGATTTTTTAGGAAATGTTCCGACGTGTAGTGACACCGACATGAAATAGAGCCTATGTTGGAGCAAGGGCTGTCATCACCAATTTCCAACCATTAGTTTTGAAATAGGTTGGGTACTTTCTGAGATTGCGTAGAAATCGCCATTTAGAACGTTTTTTAGAACTCTTTTCGCGCATTTTCACCCCTTTTAAATTTCGATTTTTTTAAGAAATGTACTTAGAGATCATTTATATCTTATAATTAACTACCATTCTAAATTCCATGTATCTGGGCCCTCCAGTAACACAAAAATCGCAATTTCGAACGGTTTTTTTTACTCCTGCACCCCCTTTAGGGGTAGTGGCACCGACATAAAATGTAGTCTATATTAGAGCAAGTGTTGTCACCATCATTTTGACACCATTATTTTTTAAATCGGGTTGGTACTTCTTGAAATTGCGTAAAAATCACCATTTAGAACGTTTTTTAGAACGCTTTTTGCGCATTTTCACCCCTTTGAAATTTCGAATTTTTTAAGAAATGTTCTTAGAGATCATTTATATCTAATAACTAACTACCATGCCAAATTCCATGTATATCTGGACACTTCAGTAACACAAAAATCGCAATTTAGAACGATTTTTGCTCCTGCACTCCCTTTAGGGGTAGTGGTACCGACATAAAATGTAGTCTATGTTGGAGAAAGGTTGTCACCATCATTTTGACACCATTATTTTTGAAATCGATTTGGAACTTCTTGAAATTGCGTAAAAATCACCATTTAGAACCATTTTTTAGAATGCTTTTCGCGCATTTTCACCCCTTTTTAATTTCGATTTTTTAAAGAAATGTCCCTAGAGTTCATTAGTATCTTATAAGTAACTACCATTCCAAATTTCATGTTTCTAGGCCCTTCAGTAACACAAAAATCGCATTTTTAGAACGTTTTTTGCTCCTACACCCCCTTTTGGTCAGTGACACGAACATAAGATATACCCTATGTTCTAAGTTGGGCTAACACCATCATTTTGATACCATTACTTTTGGAATCATTTCGGTAGTTCCAGAGCTTACCTCCTACAAATAAACAATTTTTACCTCTTTATAATATTAGTATAGAATAGATTTATCGCAGCAGCATATTATTGTTATGCATCAAATAACTACCAGTTATATTAGCAAGCAATATCTACTACAGTGGAAGCTCCCTGTGTGGCCTCCTCTATTAAGCGGCCACCTGTCTGAGTGACCATTTTTTTCATGGAACGAAATTTATTCTCATACCCTCAGTAATAATTTTACCTCTGTTCAGAGACCATCCCAGTTGAACTCCCTCCATTAGCGACCAAACAATGTTTTGTTTTTTTTACAAAAATTTTATAGATAAAACAAATGCTAGTTCTATTATTTCTTTTTTAACAGTGTAATAATAATAACTCTTTCAGTGGAATCATTGTGCTGAATCTGAAGTTTTATTAGCCTGAAAAAAAATTAAGCATCTTTATAAAAGGAGCTTTATAATTAATTATAAAACTTTATTTGATGTTTCCAGTATACATCTATTGAATTGCAAAAACAATATATCAGATTGTTAGTTAGTGGTTTGAAATTAATATTTAAAGAGAAAAAATGGATTTAAATAAGTATAGAAAAATAATTTCAATCATATATATATATATATATTAACAAAAATTATTAGATATTTTTTTCTTAGTAGCATGTAGTAAACGTTATTGTGTTTAATTTCTAAAAACAGTAAAAACCTATATAGGTCTACGTTAATTTAGATTAAGCACAAAAGATAATTTAGGAATGTGTGAGTATTTTTTTTTTTCAAAAAAATAATATAACTAGTTCTATAATTATAAATAACCAGAAAGTAGATTGCTATTTAAAAATATTTCTTTAAAACTGGACTACAATTATAAGAATTATTTTTTTAATGAGACAATGAGACTCCAGTTATTTCGAATAATGTATTCTGGTTACAAATCACTGTAATACAGTAATCTGGGTAATTGGAATCATAAGCAAAAATGTTTATGTAAAAATAAGAAAATTCGCAAATCGATTTTGTTTAAAAAAACATTACGTGTAATATATACATAAAATAAGATCATGTTTACTACAAAAATAAAGAAAAAAAACAGTACTTACACATACTTACATATTTAGTCAAACACATGTGACAAAACTATATTGGCTGCGTATGAGAAGGTGAACAAACAACACATATTATAAATCATAAATATTAATTATTATTCATACAAAATAATATGTATTATGGTAATATAAAATATTAATAATAATATTTATTAATTATTATTCATTCTTAACATTCCTATAAATCTACGTAAAGGAAAATCTCGATTTTTTTTTTTTTTAAATTACTTCTATCATATCTTTGAGCAATAATTAATTTACCTGTTTTTAACTTACAAGAGAGCCACCAAACATGGTGCTCACCGATTTTGATGAATTAAAGTATAATGTAGAGAGTTCTTATTCCTAATTATTTTGGTCAAAGGATTTTTTCAAATGGGCCTTAGATTTTGAGAAATTGGGGATCAAAGTTCGGCATACGTTTCAAATACTTATTAGTTTGCGATATTTATCGATACTACGTGGCGTGATCGCAGAGTGCTCACTTGCCAGCCGGACGACACGAGTTCGATGCTACCTCTTGAACTTGTTTTTCTTACTTAATTAATTTTATATTATGATGCTTTACAACTTTTAAGCAGGATTATGAATTGCTGAAACTTTAATTTTTTTTATGTTTTCCTAAAAAATATAGAAGTACGTTTATGTTTTTTCATGAAAATTTATATTTTATCTAGTTTGTAAACTAACATCTCTACTGTCGAAAGTCCAAACCTTTTTATGTGTAGAGTTTTTTATATATATAATTATTATTTACCATTACATATTTTTATATTGTAAGCAAAGTTCAGATATAATACGTTATATATATATGTATGTATGTACTATGTACTTATGGAATTTTAAGTAAAAATTTATTATTTAAAGTATAAGTAATAACTTTGATGTCAAATGTCCAAATGCACTTTTTTAGATGAATAAAAATGGACAAATTATATTTCGATATATTTTTTCACTCTGACCAAAAATAACAATAAAGCAAAAATGTAAAAATGCAGAAATGTAAAAATCGTCTGCTGATCCCACAGGACATATAACTTATGATATATACATATACATATAAATATACTTTCTTAAGTAATCGCCAGCTAGACTTTCAAAATAAATCAGAATAAATCAAAAAATGTTTATTGATATCTTTTATCTCCTTTTGAAGACAAGTACTAGATAAGAAGTTATGCTCTGTATAGGAAAAATTTTCCGTTTTGAATATTTTTATGATAAATGTTACCCCATTAATTGCATGTTTACTAAACTTAAATATCAATGTCAGTAATAATAAACACGTTTGTATTTCGTTATTTAATTATAATTCGTTATTAATTTTATTATTTCGTAATAATAAACCTTTTTGTATTTCGTTATTTGACATATTTTAATATATTTAAAATAAACCAAATATTGGAAAGGTATTCAGTTTGTTAATGTGTTTTTTTTTTTTTTTTTTTTTTTTTAAGTCCATTATTTGAGACAAGTATTTAAAATAAAAAAACGTAAATAATATGCGATAATTTTATGAAAAAAATTTCTGTACAAATTAAACACTAATTTGTAATTGCGTCAACGGAAATGTTAGTTTTAAAATTAATATAAAGAATAGAAGTTTTCATAAAAAAATAAACGTAATTGTATATTTTCTAGGAAAATCTAAAAAAAAATCATGGTTTCGGCAATTCATAACCATTCTTAAAAGTTGCAAAGTGTCACAATATAAAATTAATTTAAAAGAGAAAAAAAGTCAAGTGGTAGCATTGAACTCAGTCCCTGCAACTGGCAGGCGAGCGCTCTGCGATCACGCCACGGAATACTCGTTGAATGTCTCAAACTAATAAGTATTTGAAACGTATGCTGAACTTTGACCCCCAATTTTTAAAATCTTAGGCCCATTTGAAGGAATTTTTAATCATAATAATTAGGAATAAAAACTCTGCATTACGCTTTAAATTCATCAAAATCGGTTAGCACCATGTTTGGTGCCCCCCTTGTTGAATGTATTGTTAACTTTGGTATAAATACGATCTCTTGTTATAGGATTTTTAGTTTGGATTAAATAGGATTAAGAAAAAAAAATAATTTTCTTTTCTGATACCGTTCCCAATACCTGGAGTTCTAAAATTTCGAATTGTACTATAAATTCAAAATGGATTGTGATTTTTTATACGTTTGATTTCGTCTGCTTGACCTTAATATTTTCATAATTGATGCCAATTGACAATTAACATTCTGCATTTGTGCTTCTTCCGAAATCTACTTGATTAATGATTCATATAACCTTGTAATAAATACAATACTTTTACTTTCATACAAATCTCCGTATACATACAAACCAGTTTTGTACTTGTTGTCATTGCATTGTTCTTAACTAAGAAATCCTATAAACCTTGACCTTGATATTACGTAAAACAGATTTTCGATCTTCTCGAACATTGAAGGTCGTATTTCATTTCATTACTGTCTGTAAGTGTGCTAAAAATTTTAATGAAGCTATTAATTATGGAGTGGGAATTTCATATATGGAAATGGGAAATCCCTTTTGTGATATTTATAGATCGATGAATTAGAAAAATAATAACTCAAGCTTGCACATTGACTTCAAAAATATGTTTACTCTGTATATGTGTTTTATACATTAAGTAAGACTTAATAAATTTCATAAATGCGTATTTTAAGTTTCAATAAAATTAATGAATGTAGCAATGTCTAACATACTATTAAAATACCGAAATAGAGATTTAAATATTGTTAATTAGATCTGCTACATTTAAATATATATTAAAATTGAGCTGAAATTTTTCCAATATTGTAAAATACCACTGTTCACAATAACAGATCTACGCGAAAATTCATTCCAATTCTTGTTTGAGTTATTTTTCATCAATCTAAAAAGAACATGAACTTTATCGCTGTTCATAATTTACATGATATGTGTTTTGAAGTTTAATTAGCTAAACATGAATTTTAAAGCCATAGAAAATATCTTTATTCCAATAAGATATTTTTAATTTGTTTTTCTTTTTGGTAATTTTCTTATACATTTTTAGATAAAATTTAGAAATTAGATGGTGTTTTATTAATCGCAATAATCTACTATACGAGTATATATAAAATACAAATAGGAATTTCGTTCCAGTTGCTTATAACTTAAGTTTTTTTTATGGGATTTGCACTATTAGTTAGACTGCTTTTCTGGAAAGATTTTAGTATGTAATATATCGTTTTACGTTTCTTGGTTATAGAACCATGGGGTAAGTTCTATAATTAGCCGAATCCGATTAGGAAAGATTAGTCTTTTAAAAAGGTTCTACTGGACGGATTTTGATCAGATATTCATTGTTAAATAGCCAATTGTTCAGGGATGGTTGGTTTTAGTATATTGAATATGTTTCTGCATTGCATGATTAAAAAGCTATAGAGGAAAGTTTTATAAGCAGACAAACACGATTATGCAAGATTAGACTTTTTAAAATTTTCTACTGGACGGATTTTGGTGAGACATCCGTTGTTAATTAGCCAATTGTTCAGGGATTGTTTTTAGTACATTGAATATATTTCTACATTGCTTGGTTAAAGAGCTATACTGGAAAGTTCTATAAGTAGGCAAACACGAATATGAAAGATTGGCCTTTTAAAAAATTCTACTGGAAGGATTTTTATGAGACTTACTTTGTTAATTAGCCAATTGTCCAGGGATAGTTTTAGTATATTGAATATGTTTTTACACTGCTTGGTTAAAGAACTATAGAGGAAAGTTCTAAAAGCAGGCAAACACGATTATAAATAATTAGCCTTTTTAAAGAGTTCTACTGGACAAATTTTGATGAGACTACCACTGTTAAATAGCCAATTGTTTAGGGACGGTTTTAGTATATTGAATATTTTTCTAGATCGCTTGGTTAAATAACTATAAAGGAAAGTTCTATAAGCAGGCAAACACGATTATAAATGATTAGCCTTTTTAAAAACTCCTACTGGACGGGTTTTTATGAGAGTTGCCTTATACACTAATTTTTCAGGGATGATTTAGTATATTTTGTATCGTTCTATCGTTCTTTACTAAATCATTGTGTATAGGCTCAACTAAAAGAGTTCATACTTAGCGGCACAAGTTTGTCTGACACATTTGAAAATATAACTGAACAGTGAGTTCGTACAGTTTTCTACAATTCAGAAGGACATTCAACCACGCCAAATTCTCCAATATATTTCGTTTAATTAAAAATTTGCTTTGAGAAACAGACCATCGTAGCTGGTGAATCTTTCTACTTACATAAAAAACAACAGTTCTTTAATTAGTATGTCTATGATTTTATTACATTTAAATTTTATAAAATTACCATCAAAGTCTGATAAATGCAATCAAAATTGAAATCAAGTCAGTGATGAAACAGCTGCGCAGTTGTTGATCGATTGCCACGTGCAAATTTTAAAGTTATTATTCGTACGATGATATTTTAAAACTTCTGTCATTAAATAAGGTGAATAATACTACTTAAATTTAGTCGTGATAACTGGCTGGATAGTGCGCAGTTGTTCTGTCACTATCATATTTGAATGCATTGCAACACTATTTCTATTCTTCTGGAAATTAAATTTATTTCTATTATCTAAAGATGCAGGTAGTTTGTTGCAACTTCAATACACGGATGGCGTACTATATGCACGAAGACATTTGAAAGCATAGGTAGCCACTTCGAATGATACCTGTGTTAATTCAATGTCCAATATCCGTAAAGCAAACATGGTGGCAATGACGTTACTGTAAGACCCATCTGTAGACAAAATGTCACCATTCAAAGACGTCACATTGTAACTAAAATGTGAACTTTTTTGAACCTTTAAATAACATACAAGACTACTTCAAAGCATATTACTCATAAAAATAATGCTTTTCTGGCCAATTTTTAAATTTTTGTCAATTTTTAAAATAAAAAATTTTATCGCTTTTTTATGTACAGGAAAAATTTTCAGGCGTGTCCGTTATTACTCAGGACCGTCATTTTCTACATTAATGAAAATTGTGCTTTTTGACGTCTTTTTACAAAAGAATTATTTTTTATTCTGAGCCTTTTTTCATGAAACAAGTAATATAAAAATTTTGTTTTTAAAGTCAATTCCTACTTAGGTCATCAAAGAAAAATTTAATATAATCCCTTAAGCTAATATTAGTTTTTGTTGCATTAAAATATCGCAATTTGTTGATTTCTTATAAGCAAGTAGGTTTACAATGGAACTCTATGGGAATTTGGCGAAATATTAGCAATATCGCCAAGTTGGCGTCACTTTTGGCGACTGATTTTGGCCGCCAAATTTGGCGATATATCGCCAAGTTGGAGACAAACTTGGCGGTATTTGGCGACAGAACAGTGTCACCCCTATAATAACCCCTTATTGAAAACACTTTAATTGATCTTCAACAACTAATGGCAGCCATTTTGTTTCCCATGCAAAACTAAAATTAATTAATTAAAAATTAATTAATTAATATTTGGAAAAACTGTATTAACATCAATTGTCATCCAGTACAAATTTAAAAAAAAATTATTTTAACTTGATAGGATGAATAATGAGTATTTTATTAACGATTGAAAATTTGAACAAGATAAATATATAAATAAATAAATAAATATAGGGAGAGTGTGAGCTAATAGTAGGAATTGAAAAAAAAAGGTTCATTCTGCATCGGATCAGGTGATCATATTTTATCCGAAACCGCCAAAAACATATTAAATCGGATATTCTTTCCTCCTGTTCCAGATCTAACTTGGATTTAAATATTGCATCGAGTAATCAGATTTTTTCAAACCCGTACCACGGTCGGTTTTGAAAACTGACAACTACGGTCGGTCACCCTAATACTCAATGCGGCTTGAATTCTAAACCGAACCCTACGTACAGTCAAAAAGAAAAAAAAAAACTCCGACACAACAATGCAGGGGGTCCGGATTCATGTAACATTTACTCGCCTGTCCAAATGCACTATCTAAATTCTGTAAACAGAAATAAACAGCCTATCCGAAAAGATCATGTCCGGTTCCGGTTAAATATAGCCTCCCGACTCACAAACTCACTCAATACTAAATTGTCGCAAATATCACACCTTTCACAAGTTGATTCTAGCGTGACTTGAAAAATTAGCTACAATGTGATGACACAGAAGGTCTTAAAAACGACCATAACGACTTCACATCCGCGGCACGTGACATCACCAATATCAAATTGCTAAAAAGGAATACCATAACAAGGTCTAATATAACAAGAACGATTTGTAATAGCACAAAGGTACGGGCAGACGCTCCAGGCACCAAATCATAGCAAAAAGAAAAAAAAATTAACGTCATCAGAAAATTGCTTGAACGTCAAAGAGTCTGTGGGAAGAGGATAAATGAAGCGCAGATGTAATTCATGTAAATATTTTGAAAATCACAATTGTTTTTTCACTGACTAACGCTCTCAGTATGCCGTGCATGTTACTATATGTTAAAATTAACAACTGCATAAAAAATGGATAACCATGTACCTGTTCATAAGAAAATACATATTTATCTACCTAAATAACACTATTAAGTTCACACGCATAAATAATTAGCTGAACAGATTTTTACATAGTTAGTAATTTTCATAGTATTCACACCAAAGAACTGAAATACAAGCATACTCAAACATAAAGGTCAGACTCATTTCTCTTTTTTATTGGGGTTTTCTAAAAGATTACTTAATGAAATTAACTTTTTTCAGAAAATAAATAATTTTTTTCTTAAATTCTTGTTTTCAATACAAATTTTTGTTAAAATTTTGGTATTCTTAAAAATTTAGAGGTTTTGAATGTGAAATACGTGTTACTTTAAAAAATCACAAGATTTCAATTTCGACATTTAAAATGAAGAGGGTTCGGAAAAATACTTTTGGGTATTTATAATGAGTATTTATATCTTGTGAAAATATATTTAAATCATGAAATAAACTTAGTAATGTAATATTTTCATTTTCTTCTTCATTTGATTTCTTTTGTATTCATTTGATATACATAAAATAACGTTTCAAAATCATTTTTATGATAGATTTCAAAAATGTGAATATCCCTAACGAGTTTTGTGTAGGAATTATATAGTTTGTTAGAGCATATGGTGAAATAGTACCGTACAGAAAAAAAACCAATTCGAATATAAGCATATCTGTAGAATTTATAAATATTTAAAAGAAATATCAATACACATGTCAAAAGTAAAACGCGAATAAAAAATTCGTACAAGTAAATGCCACAAAAAAATTCTGTATCAAAGGCATAAGTAATGCATAAATGTTATTAAGCCCTAACCTTGTTTTACAATAATAATTTATTTAAAATTTACGATGAAAAGTATTACAAAATGTTAAAAATTAGTTTAATACATTTTTTAAATGCGAGAACGAGGAATTTTGCCACGCGTCGGCAAGCTCTTAGCCATATTTCTATAGTAAGGATAATTTCAGAAAGATGTCTTAATAGTAAAGTGACCTAAGTTATCGTTCTCCTGCAAAGACAACCCTGAAAACCATACACAGTTACTCCGCCTAGGCAGCCTGGCGTAAGCTGAGGCGTAAGCTGCTTATTTTATAGCCATAATGCTAACAACTTTTCCGAGCGGATATACATATGTTAAACAGAAATTTCATTATCAATAATAAAACTAATAAAATATCGTTTTAATATTTTTTTTCTTATTTAAGGGGACGGTTCCCCTTCAACTGGTCAAAAATGCTAGAAAACTTATTCAATTTCCATTTTTTTTTTCACAAACTAACTAATAAAGCAAATTCAATGAAATGTTTGGGATTTTAAAGTATAGCATGACTTGATATAATAAACAAAACAGGTTAATGAAAAAAATTTAAATTAAGTAGGAAAACTTAATTAAGTAACCAATTGTTTTTGTTTTCTTGATTACTATATATCACTACGCGTATGATATCTCGTGTTCATTTTAATTTATTAACTTTTAATAAGTTTTATTTTAAAGATAAAACTTCTCTTAACATAATGAGCTAAAATCTTTTAATTATCTTCATTTATAATATTTTTATTTAGCAATAAAAATTAAAATAAGAAAATCTGTAAAATTTCTCACATATTTTTTTTTAGATAAAACTTTTATTATTTAATACAATTCTAAGATTTTAGTTCATTTTATTCAAAAGTATAATGTTAATTTAAAAAATCATGGGCGCGGTGATATAAAGTAATAACGAAAACAAAAAATATAGTAGGTTACTTTCTAATTAATTTAAATATTTTTCATCAATCGATTTTGTTTATCGTAACAAGTAATGCTATACTTAACAACCCAAGAAAATTCATTGAACTTGCTTTACTACTTAGTGTGTGAAAAAGTATGGAAACTAAATCAGTTTTCTAGCATTTTTGACTAGTTGAAGGGGAACTGTTCAGTTAAAATATAGTTTTAATATTTTTCCTTATGTAATAATATTAATGAAGGTCTTGTGCCTCATGCGTTCATCGTGAGGGTATGAAGTGAAACCATGAAAAAGATTCGATTGAATGGGATATCTTTGCAAACAATTTAAGTAAAATATTTCTGTATTAATTCTTACATTTATTAATATTATTACTTTCTTCCATCTTCAACAGAAGAAAGTATTGCAATCGAAAATTTTTTCGACTTCCGATTTTCGACGGATTTGCACGTTTTAGGGGTCGGAGATCAAAAAAACATGCTTATACAAAATGTCCGTCTGTCAGTCCGTGTGTCTGTATGTCAATGTGTCGCCATTGTACCATCAAAAATTGTATGAAGTTATGCATAGAATTGAACCAAATCTTTTTTAAGTTTTTGGCTATGGCAAGCAGGTCCTCCATTAATTTGGAAAAAATCCGCCAGTAGGAGGCGCTGTAATAGCGATTTTTGTGCATTTGGAATATTGTACCATCGAAAAGTGTATGAAGTTATGCATAGAATTGAACCAAATTTTTTGTGTATGTTTTTGGCCATGGCAAGAAGGTCCTTCCTGAATTCTGAAAAATTCCGCCGTAAGGAGGCGTTGTAATAGCGATTTTTGTGCAATTTTCAATATTGTAACTTCGAAAAGTATATGAAGTTATGCTTAATTCTAATAAAAATACTAATAAAACTAATTATAATGAAATAGTGACATGAGATAGAAGAATGTTTTGGGATTGGCACATCCAACTAGTTGTATATTATTATTGCAATTTACAGCACGTATTTTTATGAACAGTTGAATGTAAATAATATTCTACCTGAAAATTTTGCATTCATCCCTTAATAATGCTATTTTACCGAATTCGTGAAAAAAATTAATTACGACTAAAATTCGCATGGAACAATTTCGATTAGCCACACTGTAAGAAAAAAAAATGTTGATATTACAGTATAATACTGGCAGCTGGGGTGCCAGTTTTAAACCGTAAATTTGATTGTTATAAACCGTAAAATCAGCAAGTAATATACCGTTAATCAGTAATATAGTGTTTAATTCATTTATACGATGTTATACTACTGCTTGTTACCCGACTGTCAAGAAGGGTTATGTGTTTCACGCGTATCTGGGTATGCGGATTTCTTTATATCCTCGAAGCAGCCCAACACTGGATGGATTTTAATGAATGAGGTCTCTATCGATTCGTCTTAACCGTCTGATGGTTATAGGCTAGGTTTTGTTTTTATAAATTTAAAACGGCGGCCGTAAAATACAAAATGGCGATAGAGACGAAAAAAATTACGCACCATATTCAGTGGCATGTCATTGGATAGGTCTTTCAAAATGAAGACGATGTTCCATTGACTATTTTACAGTCAGAAGCTCCGTTTAAATATTACACAACCTGGAAGTTGTGTAGGTAGGATCCCTAGTTTTATTGCAACTCTAACCTTCATAGATATCTATAGGCCTCATCAAAACAGTGTTTATAGTTAGAAACTAACAATTAAACCCAACTTAAAAGTAATCAATACAAGTAAATAAAAAAATAGATAAGTAATGTAAAAAATAGTTTCACATTGATGAGAAATAATTAATTAGTTCGCTTTTTACACAGTCGGGTTTTTTGATTATTTAAATTTAATTTTACGGTTATAAACTAGCACCCCAGCTTCCAGTATTATACCGTAAAATTAATTATTTTGTTTTGCAGTGCTGAAAATCTGTTGGTAACCTCTGGCGTCATTTTCTTTAAAGTATTTCGGTTAAATATTAAGCAAAAAACTAAAAAGATAAAGCAAAGTAGAAATGATGTTTAAATAAAATGTAGAAGCTCTTTATTTTAAATTGTTCTTTAAAAGAATTAAATTTTAGAAAGAGAATTCCAAAATTTATTTTCTTTTTAAAACATGTATAACTGTGTGTAGAGCTTTTAAATATGTATTGTATAAGGACTGTTTGTAACATGAATAGTAATAAAATATTTACTTTGAAATATTTTAAATATCAAGATTCCTAGAATGATACATTCATATTAATGATAAATTTAAGTTAGATTCGTTTTAAATTTCAATCTAATGTTTCTGTTTATTTATTTATTTATTTTTTTGTATCGTACGTTTTTTAACATATCTTTTAATTTTTTTTAACTAAAAATATGTAGATAAATATTCATTTTCAAATTGAAATGCGAAAATGTTTATTAAACATCCTTTTAGAATACTTTCATTTACTTTTGAGTAACACATATATATTTACATCCTTTTGTTTCAACTTAGTAAGCAATTCATCTTTCGCGCGAAGAATGAACTAAGAGAAACTTTCTTATTTCGAAATTTAAAGGATTAGAATAACAAACATTTACAGAAGCTGCAATCTGAAATTCAAATCAGGATTTCAAAGTATTCTAGGTTTCGCAGTAGGCAGATATCCTCATGCGATAATCGCATTTTACGAGTCCAGTAGCTTCTCTCAGATGTTGCGATAAGATTTTGTGCTTAAAATTACAACAAATATGTAATTTGAAGGTATAGCAAACATTACACGGAAATGCTTACTTATAGAGTGGTGGTTTTATAAACTAATTCTAAGACGAATTAGTATTTAGCATTTAAACAAAAATGGGAATTATAATTTTCATCTTTCTTTTTTTTTTCTCTTTCTTTTTTTTTAGGGGGGTGGAGGGGGGACTAAATAGCATGAAGAATTATTTAATTTAAATATTAGGGGTTTTCTTTTAAAATGTCTGTACGAGAAAGCCAGCTATAGGATAAAATATTCTTTTTTTTTTAGATTTTTATTTGTAAAAAAAAAAAAAAAAGTGCATTTAATTTCCTCTTTGAAATTTGCTTCTTCTGTTGAATGTTCGTGTTACCGTGAAAATCTGTTCTAGCTAGCTAAAATTAGTTTTATCTATGCACTTGTTTTAACTAAGCCTTTGTTTGTTAAACATTCCTTTACAATACTTTCATTTACTTTTGAGTAAGACATGTGTATTTACATTCTTTTGTTTCAACTTAGTAAGCAATTCGCCTTTCGAACAAAGACTGAACTAAGAGAAACTTTCTTATTTCGATATTTAAAGAATTAGAATAACAAATATTTACAGAAGCTGCAATCTGAAATTCAAATAATGATTTCAAAGTTTTCTGGGTTTCGGAGTAGGCAGATATCCTCATGTGATAATTGAATTTTACAAGTCCCGTAGTTTCTCACAGATGTTGCGATAAGATTTTGTGCTTAAAATTAAATATAATATGCAGTTCGAAGGTATTACATTACACAGAAATGTATGCTTTTAAGTAGTGATTTTATACACGAATTCAAAGAGAAATTAGCATTTAGTATTTAAAAAACAACGGAAATTACAATTTTCAACTTAGGTTTCATTTCAGTGAGGTGGGGGGGGGGGGTGCTAAATAGCATGAAAAATGATTCAATTTAAATATTAGGATTTTTCCTTTTAAATGTCTGTACTAGAGCATCAGCTATTCAATAAAAGGATATTTTTTCTAAAAGATTTATTTTTAAATAAAAAAAAAAAGATTCGTGCATTTAATTTCCTCGTTGGAGTTTTTGCTTCTTCTGTTGAACGTTCATGTTACCGTGAAAACCAGTTTTGACTAGTTACAATTAGTTTTAACTACACCATTTAGTAAAAACTAGTCAAAACTAATTTTAAAAAGTCAAAACTAGATTTATCCACACTGTTAAAAATTTGCAGCATTCTGGCAGGTCATTTGACCGTTTCTTCCGAAAACGGTTACACAACCGTAATTTTAACACTGTTCTGACCATATTATTGGTCATTTTGTAGTCAGAATACAGTTAAATTATGGTTATGAAACCGTTTTTTCAAAAAACGGTCGAATGACCTGCCAGAATGCTGCAAAATTTTTAACAGTGCAGGGGTCGTACTTGTCCTGAAATTTCACGATCGGGAAATTCCTCGGTACCAGTACATTTTTATGGAAAAATCTCTTCTTAAATAAGGCGAAATTTCGCGCGTTTAACCTAAATTTATTTTTCTATAAACAAATAGTGATATTTGTCCTGAAAAAATCCCTTAAGCGTACGACCCCTGCTTATCTGAGGCACTTTAAAAAACTGGTTTTAATTAATCGTAACTTAGTAATTTTTTTGTTTTAACTGGGCAAAACTAGTAATCTGTAATATATTCAAACTAGAATTAACAAAAAATTTCAAATAGATATATTAATAAAAAATAATAAATTTTTATGCTAGTAGTTTTCTCGGTGGAAAATTACGCAATTAAGCAATTTAAACTCACTTCTCAAGGAAGAATTTCCCTCAAATTTGCAAAAAAAGCTGATGATAGGCAATTTTATGTTTTGTTAAACCTTTTTCATTACATTTGCTTTTAAGCTAATTGACTACACTGGTGGGTCAACTAAACAATCTCATTTGATTTGAACGAGTTTTCCTCAATTCCACAGAAGAAGCTTCTGACACCATCAATTTTATATTTTCATAAAAGTTCTTGTTTCATACAAAAAGAGACCTTGGCTATAAATTTCATAACTATATAGCATTTCTCACGAACGACGTTTCCTCCTCCAAATTTACAGAATAAACTTCTCCAATCGCCAAATTTATGTTTTAATAACAACTTTCATGTAATATATATATATATATATATTTTTTATGTTAGCGTAGATGAGAAATAGCATAAATATGCAATTTAAAATCGCTTCCCACGAAAGAAATTCAAGCTGTTTTTCAGGATAAGCTTCTGACATGGTCAAATATATATTTTATATATTAAAAAAAAGTCGTGATAGGTTTTTCAATGTTTGTAGTGCCCCAGTTTACAAATTGCAAAACTAAAATCCTAAAATGCATTTTCTAACCATTTCTCATATGGTAATCAAATCCCAAGTTAAATTTTGATACTATACATACCAGTCAAGTCCCTTTTATGCCATAAGCCACTACCTAGGAATAGAGCATCTAAAATTAAATAAAATTTATTATTTATATTTTAGTTTTTGACAGCCGTAAATCATATTAAAAATAGGTGGCGCAGATTAAAGAATAGTCTAAACGTCTATTTTAAAATTTAAAAAGAAGTAGACTGAGCGGTTCCCGAGAAAATCCAGTAACCAAGTAAAAACATGTTTTTTGAGAAAAATGTTTTTTTTTTTTTTTTTTTTTTTTTTATTATGTTTAGTTGCAATTAGTTACAGCGGCATATTTGTTGTTTTTCTTTAGTACGAATATGAAAAAATATGGGCTACATCCTAAATATTATACGCTAATAATAATAATAATAATACAGTTATTTGTAAGCTTCAAACTTTTGTCTACCTTTAAGATATTCAAATAGAAAATATCCCAGAAACACCTCAAAGTTCTGGCATTTCAAAAAAGAAAACAAGACATTTGAAATACATAATTCAATGTGCATAAAATGCGTTGTATTACAAGTCTTCTAAAAAAAGCAAATTCTGATAAAGATTAAACAACGGAAAAAGTATTTTTATGATAAAAGTGGTTGTTAAAATTTAATCAAGAGAAATTCTTTCATAAATTTTACGTGTTGTGACTTCAAAGGACAAAATAAAACTATAAACTAATGTTATTTTATCACTACTAAAATTCGCAACATATAAAGAAACCAGTTTTCTATAATTAATGCATGATTGTAGGATTTAATAGTATAACTAGTAAAATATCAAGAACACCTGATATTACTGTTATGCATTTTATTATGAATATTAGCTTGAAAAGTGTCCTCTGTTTTTCCTTTATATATATATATATATATATATATATAATGCATTTTGTTGCATTTGACATGAGCATCTATTAGCGCCAGTTGTGCAATAATTTTTTCATTATTTATATATATAGAAATATATATATATATATATATATATAACCATTAATTAAACATAACCTACCACCATCAAATGTTATGAATTAAAGCTGTAAGTATTAAAAAAAAAAAAAGTTATTATAAGAATTATTATGGAAGAAAAAGAAAAAAGTGGACACCGATAAAAAATGGAAAAGCTTATACATTGAATTACGTTGTCAAGGGCACAGAATTCAATGATATAAGCAAAATGGTTGTTTTCTGTGAGAAAAATAAGCTAAAGCTAAAAACTATTTTCCCCTGTGCCCAAACAACCATTAAAATCAAGTGAATTGATTAAAAATGAAAACAGAATAGAAACATATATGAAATGGAAGAATCAATAAAACCTATTTAAATATTTATAGGATATAAAATATAAATAATAAACACCCTACCGATTAATATTTCAGTATTTTACAAATATCCACTCACATGGCTACCAGAATATCAAAAAGATTAAGGTGAATAAAACAGTTAAGAAATCACAGTAATTGATACCAAAGGATGCAGTTAATACAATTTGAAATAAATTTTGAAATACCTCGTTAAATACATTTAATATAATATAAAATAAATAGATCGTAATTACATTATTTAAAATGCACTATTAAATTAATTAATAACTGTTTAACATTATCGTCAAAATTTAGCTAAAAATACCCCCTGGTGTAGTTAATTATAACTGAAATGGAGCTAGAAAAATTAAAATTTAGAGCTATCTTCAAAAGACAAATTTTTTGGTGCTGCCATCTAGTATTACTTTTATTCAACTATCACAAGATAAATATTTGTAAGCATTTGAATGTAAATAATTTTTTTAAACAGCAAAACCAAACATATCCTTATATATAGATAATTATAAACCTAATATAAACCACACAATGTATTTAAAAAAAACTATTGTTAATAAAATTTAAAAGCATACAAAATATTCTATTAGCTAACTTATTTAAACTAAACTAAGAATTTAAATAATTCTAGAACATTGATAATATATAGCATATAGCTATATGCTATAAAACAAAATAATTTCAGTAATAATTAACATAAATAATTATTAAAAATAATACAAAAATTATTTTTTAAATCAATTATATATAAGATAATTATAAATATATATATATATATATATAAGCTCAAAAAGGTTAAAAGTAAAACTAAAAATAAAATATAAAAATAAAACCAAAATCCATGCGATAAGCGCTACAGCTGCAAATAACCACACAGATTATATATGGCACAATATGTATTAAATGCATTTGTCAGACCCAGAATTCTGCACCATAAATAAACTAAGTATAACCATAAAACATCCGAGAAATTTAAACAGATATAACCTGAACAAGTAAAAACCAAGAAAAAACAACAAAAGGCTGTGGCCTCTTCAGCGGTGGACATTTTAAAAAGCTCAGCAATGTTTCAGACTAATTACAATTTACAACAAACTATTATTCAGTAGTGGCAGTGGGTTTCGGCCAGAGTGTCGCAAAGCATAAATCAAATGCATAAAAACAATTGAAAGCATATCGCGAACACTCCCCCACCGGACCCGAAGCCACAGTAAACAGTGTATCTCGAAGATACAACTGATTCAGAACGTATGTGTAATGTATACTGAAACAACAAAATTATTTTACCCAAATCTGAGCCACACAGCCACAAAAAACAATAACCGAATTCCAGTGATCCATAATCTGCCCATGCACGTTCCATGTCTGTTGTCACACAATTGCAGACATCCTTGTAAAACCGTCCAAAAAAATGCTTTAAGTTATACAAATCATTAACTGTCAATCGCATAGCAACTCCTCAAAAATGAAGACTGTCTGTAAAACTAGTATATTTATTAATGAAATTCAAAGGTATATTATTTTTATAATACAAAATGCTGGTTAAATTAAAAAGTTCTTTAAAAAATAAATTTTCATTCGAACAGAGTTTATAATAGCGAAAAATCTGACCTATTTTGATATCGACGTAAACGCGTTTATGGATATTTGAACTCCAATTAACTAAATGGTTAATTTCAAAATTAAAGTTATCCCGTTTATTATAGATTGATATGTGTATAACGTTTGAAATGTTTATTTTCAAATCAAGATAATCAGCAGCACTATTATTTTCATTTGTTTTTTTTTTTTTTTTCAAAACCATCATATCAGGATAAATGCTACATGATATCCCCCAAAAAATCACGATCACAGTTCAAAATTATCAAATCATCGATATATCTGAAAGCCAGAAAATTAACATCGTTATTGACACTACAAAATTAAAATTCATAATAAAATAAAAATAAGTTAGCTGCCGTTGAAGAATAACTTGTTCCCATTCCTATTCCATTATTCTGTAAATAAATATTTGAACCTGTATAAACATAGTTATTATATAAACAAAAATTGCATAATAATTTAAATAAATTAAAATCTAAATCGGTGTCAGCTATAATTAAATCGACAACTTTTAATAGGACATCATTTAACCCTGCAATAGGAATATTTGTGAAAAGATTCTCAAAATCATATGTCTGGACACTTTGTATATCATCTTTGATTAATTCATTCCTGATCTCATAACTGTTTAAAATAATCCAATACATATTACTATCTTTATACTTAAATTTTAGGATATTTAGGAATCTGTTTTGACATTTCCTCAAATTTGCGATTAAATCTGTTTCCAATGCTGTTTACATTACTACAAATAAATCTGTACTTAATTGGTATCTTATGGAATTTAGGTGTTACGAAAAGAAAAGGAAATGACAAATTTTTTACTTTAGGCAGAGGAATATTAACCTTTTTTGAAAAGGCCAGATGTTTCTTAATCAGTGTCTGAATAGTAGATTTATACAAACTGTAGGTGACATTATTGTTAAGCTCAGTAAATATCATATTAGCATAATAGCTTTTTCAAATAACTGCAAAATTGTTGGATGCTTTATCGACTGAACAAAAAACAAAGATATTTTTCAATTTCGATATTTCCTTCTCTAAATTTGCATTTATACTATAGTAAGTGTAATTAGAAGAATCATTCATATATTTTATTTGAAATGATTTAAATTCATCCAAAATTTTAAATTTCCATTCATTGAAAAGGGGGATAGGTTTATTGAATACATACATATGATATACATATGAAGATGTACATATACATATACGTGTGAAACTTTATAAATACTCATAGCATTTTTTGTAAAACGTTTTCTTCTAAATAAAAATAAATTACTTAATTGCAAAACCAAATATGTGCCCTTGCGTTTGATTTTATGACAATCTAGACAAAAAGAGAGAACTATATTCCTTAATTGATTCTTTTCTTTCATTTATCTCAAAATGATATCTTTGAAATTAAGATTAATTTCATTGTTAAAAGTACTTAGTTTAAAACATATTAAAATTTGGGCGATAGGTTTCAGCAAAACATTTTTATAAAGATATGTGTAAAGGAACATAGTAGAAACATCTACTGCGCAGACTGCTTTTAATTTACACAAAATATACATATAGATATACGTGTGAAACTTTTTAAATACTCATAGCATTTTTTGTAAAACGTTTTCCTCTAAATAAAAATAAATTACTTAATTGCAAAAACCAATGTGTGCCCTTTCGTTTGATTTTACGACAATCTAGACAAAAAGAGAAAACTGTACTCCTTAATTGATTCCTTTCTTTCATTTATCTCAAAATACCATCTTCAAAATTAAGATTAATTTCATATGCAGATTTTTTTTCTGGAAATGAACTCAGATGATTCGCAGGGATTCATTAAATAAGTAGAAAATTAACTGGAATAAAAAAAAATGAAAGAAAAAAAACAGAGGCTAATTGCCATATGATCCCTGTGTAATTTCTTCTTTTGAAGAATAAAAAATAATAATAATCTACTTTCATAAAAAAATGTCATTAATTAAATAAAGAAAAAAAACCTTTTGATATTTTTCCAAAATGTTAAAAGAAATAAAATAATTTCTTGTCAAATTTAAGATTAGAAATGCTGATATTTCAAAAGTTAATTTAAGCATTCTTCTAATTACGGAATTATTAAAAAAGTGTAAAATATTTTTTTAAATTATATCCTTTAATTTTAATATAATGATGTACTAATGCAAATTTAATTGCACAACATAACATATATGCATGAATGTATGTGTCTATGTATTTATTGCATGAATTATTAGATGCATCTGAACTGGAAATACACTATGACGCAAAAGTTTAGACAATGACGTCATTCAGCTTTAAAATGTAGAATTATGACGTCAGAATTACAAAAATCTGTAAATATATTCAAAAACTGATTTAAAATGCTATGTACAAAAGACAGTCGTTTTATTTGCTATAATACTAATTTTTTTCATAAAAATTCAAATGTGCTTGTCGCAAAAGTTTAGACACTATTCTAAATTTCTTTGAATATTCGCTGGCATATGCAAATTTAGAGTCGATGATGTCACAAATTTGGAGTACTTAAGTTCTGCAAACGATTGCGCTTCATAGTCGACATGCCGAGAGCTAAAGAAATTCAAGTGAATGAGGTTTCAAGGATTTGGCAGTTGAAAGGTGAAGGGAAGAGAGTTTCTGAAATTTCTGCTATTAGTAATAGGTCAAAAGAATCTATTTATCGAGTTTTATCGAGTGGTTCCGAATATAAAGCAAAATGTCGGTCTGGGAGGCCACGTGTGACAAATGTACGAGAGGATCGCCTGATACAAAGACTAGCGAGTACTCAACAAATGAGCGTACGTGGAGTTCAAAGCTCATCGGGACTCTCTGTATCAAAGGATACGATTCGTAGACGAATTTTGGAAAAAGGAACAATCGTTTATAGCAAAATGCAGAAGAAACCAGCTCTGAAACCACATCATAAGTTACAAAGACTTATGTGGGCTCGAAAGCATATGTCATATGGAGAGAAATGGCAGTCAGTCATATTTAGCGATGAAAAAAAGTGGAATCTGGATGGTCCAGATGGTTGTTTATCGTATTGGCATGACTTGCGGAAGGAACCTCGACGTTTTTTTAGTCGCAGACAAGGAGGGGGCTCGGTGATGGTTTGGGCAGCCTTTTGCTATAATGGACAAGTATCTCTGACCTTCACCAGTGGTCGTCAAACTTCACAGCATTATACACAGACATTAGAAGAAAACCTACTGCCATTTGCTGAGCTTCTAGGGGGTCCTCAGTGGGAATTTCAGCAAGACAATGCTTCAATTCACACTGCAAAACATTCAAAATCTTGGTTTAATTCCCATAATATAAGAGTTCTCGACTGGCCAGCATGTAGCCCAGATCTTAACCCTATAGAAAACCTTCGGAGCATCATGTGTCGCAAAGTTTATAGCAACGCTAGACAATACTCTTCTGAAAAGGAACTTAAGACATCTATTGAGAATGCATGGTACGATATCGATCCACAAACTATGCAAGATTTAGTTTCTTCCATGCAATCTCGTGTATATGACGTAATACATAAGCATGGATGCGCAACCAGGTTTTAAAAATTGTTTATTTCGATTTTATTTAATTTGTGTCTAAACTTTTGAGACAGCAGTTTATTTTTGTTACCATTTAATTTATTGCAATATGCACAATTCCACTTTTCTTTGTTATAAATATTGTTTATATGTACAGCACATTAATTTCAAGCAGTGATTTGAAAATTGAATAAATATTTTTCAAAGTATGTAAGAATTTTTTCATTGTCTAAACTTTTGCGTCATAGTGTAATACAGAATTCACAAGGGAACAGTTTACCTTAAAATTGGACAAAAAGCCGATTTTGCTTTATTAATATTAAATGAAAGTGTGTTTAATTGTGAATATTTTGACACCTGATTTTTACCCATGCTGTAATTATATCGCGTGATATTGTAAATTTTGTTAATATGTTCACCGCAATTACTCACACAAATTAAAACTTTAAATGACTTTTCCTCCATGTTCATATTTTCTCCACTTTCATGTTTTAAGGGGACAGTGGAGTTTAAAATCCCTAAAAATATATTTTTTTATTTTTTTTTAAATTCACCTTAAATATTAATTAAGGGTACATTATATGTATTATAGCATGCATTTATCACAAAAAAATTTATAAAAAAATTATTTTTGAGAAAAAAATGGAATTTTACGCGTTTTCTTAGGAATCTTCGAAATGCCCCCTGCATCTTCCATATCAATGAAAATTCCCAATATTTTTTATAAAAGTTTGCTTTATATATATAAATAAAATACAGCATCGAATTTTATATATTTAAATTTAAAAGTTAAAAAAAAATTCGAAATTTCAAAATTTTTCAATTTTTTTTTAAACTTTTAAATTAAAATATATAAAATTCGATGCTCTATTTTATTTCTATATATAAACCAAACTTTTATAAAAAATATTGGGGATTTTCATCATATGGAAGACACAGGGGCATTTCGCAGATTTCTAAGACGACGCGTAAAATTCCATTTTTTTCACATAAATAATTTTTTTTTTAATTTTTTTTTTGTGATAAATGCATACCATAATGCATATAATGTACCCTTGAATAATATTTAAGGGGAAATTTACAAAAATAATAAAAAAATATTTTTAAGGATTTTAAACTCCACTGTCCCCTTAAAAGGCTAAGGCTTTTTTTGTTATTTTAGGTAGACATTTAAACTTGCTTTGTACATGTTCGTTATTATATATGTGATAAATATGCTCATGGAATTAATCTTCAGGTTTTTTGTTATAAAAAAAATAATAAAAGTACATGAAGAGGTGTTAGATTTCATCGTTTTACACTACATGTATCAGTAGAAAATTATATTAAATCTAATATTAGATGTATCCAAATATTGTGTAGTCTTGTGTAATACAAATTTGAAAATCTTAAAAAAAATGGGGAAAAATATAATTTTTTTAAAAAGTTGTAGGGATTTTTAAAAAATTAAAATTTTTATGATTTTTTTTAATGAAATATGCAGTTAATTTTATTTTTCAAAATGTCTTTTAGCTGAACATTGAAATGCAATGAGTTCACCATTTGAACCATACTTTTTAAATTAATCAAAATTGTTGAAAAGGTAAACTGTCCCCTTAAGATAACATTTTTTTCACTTATACGTTTAATATTACGTTACTAAAGCATATTTTGTTTACACACAGTAAAACACTTTGTCTTTAAAGACAGGGATGGAAAAAGGGTGGAGAACCCGTGCGGCAACAGATCAATTATTTCCACTGTTTTCGAATAGTACCCATCAGCTTCTTTCGTGATATTATTTCAAGTAAGGCAATGATTACTATTCGGAAATAGTGATGACAATTTTCCGGCTGGTGTGAATGTTTGCCACCTCTATCGTACGTAATATGACGTCTATATTTTTAAAGCTTAAACTGTATAACGAAGCTAGATGCGCGCTATATATCACCAAAATATGCATACAGTGGCGGTCAAAAGTTTCCTGCCAGTTAGTTTCTTTGATTTGTTTGCCAGAATGTTTCAGCGAAGAAGAAGAACATTTAGTCCAAAAGTTAGGGGTAAGCAAATGACTTCTGACCACGTGATCATTTTGATTGGATACTGAAGATACTTCATGCAACGGAGAGGAATTCAAAATCCGCGTGTGCAAAAGTTTCCGGCCATTCGTCATTCGTTAGTTTTTGTTATCGCTAAAGTGTTTTCTTTTTACCTTGTTTATTAATTAATCAACGTGAAAAACGTATTTGAAATTAAAAAATTAAAAGTTCAACAATTATTGTTCGTAAACGAGTGGCTTGTTTGTCGCTATAAGGCCAGTATTCTTGTGAGATTGCGGCAAAGTTATCGATCGGAAAATTTACTCTGGATGACATTTAAAAAGATTTAAAGATTGCCATGGCCTTCAAGAATTGCCATGGTCCGGGAGACCCCGGAAAACGACTATTCGTGTGGACAGATTTATCAGGAAAAAAGCAGTTAATGACCCGCATAAAAATGCTGCAATTACCCTCGATTTACGGTGTTAAAATATTGTTGAAATAAGTCGCTCTACCGTGTCAAGACGTTTACGTGAGGTAGTACTTTATGGAAGAGTCGGTGTTAAAAAATCTTTCATAAGAAAAAAAAATCAGAGGGCCCGACTGGCGTTTGCCAAGGAACATAAAGACTGGTCAAACGTATCGATGTTCAACCTTTTTGCGAATGATGGCAGACCCTACGTCCGACGACCTAAAAACAAAAGATAAGATTCTTGATATGTTATTCCTGCAATTAAGCATGGCGGAGGTTACGTTATGCTGTGGGGAGCATTTTCTGGAAAATGTGTCGGTCCGTTAGTTGAAATTTGCTGCAAGATAAATGGTGCAATGTTTAAAGATATCTTGTAAGATCATTTGCTGCCTTATTGGAGGAAACATTATGGTCGCAACTATTTTTTTCAGCATGATAACGACCCAAATCATACATGCTAGGTCGTCAAGCAGTGGCTTTAGCACGAAAAAATACCACTTTTGAAATGGAAAGCCCAATCACACGGTTAGAAAACAATAGAAAATCTTTGGAACGAACTTGAAAACGTGTGCGGAATTATAAATATTCTAATTCAACAGAATTTTCTCAGTGGGAAAAAATTATCATAGACGACTTTCAACCGTTCTTTGAATCGATGCCTCGTCGCTGCGCCGAAATACTTATTCTTAAATGTACGAAGACAAAATACTGATTGTGAATGTTGTTGATCACTGTCATTTTCTGTTATAACATCATTTTCTTACAAACTTGCCAAGATGGCCGGAAACATTTGAGAACATGAGTTTTCTTTTGCAATTAATTTTGTCAACTAAATTTATTGATATTTATTTTTTATTCCATAAATATGTTCCTAACTATTATATGAATAAAGTGCATAAGTATCACTTTGAGATTCCTCTTTATATGGGTACACTTACAAATTTACAAGAAATTTTATACTGGCCGGAAACTTTTGACCGCCACTGTATATATATATATATGTGTGTGTGTGTGTGTGTGTGTATTATGTATATATGGATTTGATCACTATAATGCGATACAGGGGATGGAAATTCAAAGTTTCAAACACATGTGTTTTCCCGGTTAAACTAAAAGCTTTACAACTTCAGTCTTCTCATTATTTAGAAATATCACTATGAATAGAAATGAGTAATTATGTACGAAAGCAACATTTCAAGTAATTAAAGAATATAAGTACGATTTACATTATAATTATTATCAATATGCTTGTTAATAACATAATACCTTCTATTTTATCGGTTTTCTGAATTTTCCCTTTCAGGGGACAGTTTACCTTTTCAACAATTTTGTTTATTTTGAAAAATATGATTCAAATGGTGCACTTCACTGCATTTCAATTTTCAACTAAAAGTATATTTTGAAAAAAAACTGCATATTTAATTAAAATTTTAAAAAAGTGTTTAAAGATTTGATTTAAAAAAAAAATCCCTACTATATTTTAAAAAATTTATATTTCTGCAGCCGATTATTTTTAAGATTTTCAAATGTATATAACACAAAACTGCGCATGAATTTGTAGATACATCTAATGTTATACATATATTTTTACTGATATATATAGTGTAAACCTTTGAGATCAACATATCTTCATATACTTTTATTTTTTTTTTAAATAACAAAAAATCTGAAGGCTAATTCCATGCGCAGATTTATCACATATCTAATAGAGAACATGTACAAATAAAATTAAGTAGATTAAGTAACATACATGTTTTTATGTACAAATAAGTTTAATTATCTATCTCAAATACAAGAAATGTCTTACCATTTTTAAAACATGAAAGTGAGGAAAATATGAATATGGAAAAAAAGCCATTTAAAGATTTAATTTGTTTGTGTAAATGCGCTGAGTGCATTATAACAAAGCTTACAATATCTCGCGATATAGTTAACGTATGGATAAAAATGAGGTGTCAAAATATTTACAATTAAACAGGCTTTCATTTAATATTAAAAAAGACATCGACTTTTTGACCCAATTTTAAGGTAAACTGAATATAATGCCTTAGAATGCCTTAAAATGCAGAAAAAAACAATCTTCGGTTAATATTTAAAATCACCTTTAAAATACTATAAAAAGATATATCACTTAACTTTTTTATGATGGGAAGTTAAATTATCGACCAGAATTCGTTCCATATTGTAGAAAAATACAAAGTTTTCTGTATCTAACTCTTATATTTATTAAGTTTTACTATAATATTATATAACCTTTTCTAGGTAAAATACGATTCTGAAAAGCTTTATTTTATTTTCAGAAATCTCAGAAACCAACGTATTTCCGAGATTTAAAGAGGCATTTAAGAAAGAAAAAGTTACATTTGCTGACCGTAAATTCAGATAACGCTTCAGAATAGTTTTTTCAGTGTGTAAATCATATTTCTAAATCCGAAATATGTGTTTTTAGATGCTAGAAATTTTCAAATAATCATTTTTATGTCCAAGAAACATGATGAATTGATATCATTACAATTAACGTAAAAAATAGCATTAAAATTAACATCATTACGTTGTTCTTGAGTCGATAAATTCTGTTACTTAAGTGAAAATATTTACTTGAGAATTGATAGTATCCGTAAAACTGAACTTGCATGTAGAATTAACACTATGCCGTCCGGTGGCACTATGTTGGTGCCATGCGAAAATTATCGGGCAAGCGTCGGTGGCTCCATGTTGATGCCATGCGGAAATTATTTGGGAAGCTCTAGTGGCTCCACGTTTGTGCCATGCGGAAATTATCGGGCAAGCGCCGGTGGGTCTATTGTGGTGTTCAGAACTATTGATTGAGAACTAGATAATAGATTGAAAATACTACTAGATATTAGATTGAACTAGATAATTGATAATATATAACTAAATAATACTATAGAACTAAATAATTGATAATATATAACTAAATAATACTATAGAACTAGATAATTGATAATATATAACTAAATAATACTATAGAACTAGATAATAGATACTAGATAGATACTAGATACTTGATACTAGATAACAGATATTAGATAACTAGATAATAGATAATAGATAGGTAGATACTAGATACTAGATAATAGATTCTAGATAGATACTAGATATATAGGTAATATATACTAGATAACTACATAATAAATTGATAATTGAGGGGATAGTACAAAAACTACTAATAAATGTTTCCAAAAATTGCGAACAGCAAAAGAAAATTTTGTTTCTGATGTTTTTTATAAATTTCGCAAATCTATCCGTATCAAATGCTTCTAAAGATTAAGGAACGCTTTTTGGAATCGCGTGCAAATTGGAAAAAATTATAGTATTTTAACACACATAAATTAACATCTGAAGTAACAGCACGGTACGCTGTTGTCCCAGGTTCGATTCCTTGCCCCGGCTAATTTTTCACTTGTGTTGGGTTCATTGCATAAATTGTGTTTAAAGTCTGAAATAAAAAGTGATCTTTATATATGTGTAAGTTATAGTATATTTTATTAAAATTTAAGAAAGATAAAAGCTATATTAATATATATATGTAGCGTAGCGGAGTTTACAGTGAGACAGCAGCAACTTTGACATATAGCTGTAACTTTTTCTGCAATCTGGCACACACACATAAGGACCACATCTTACGCAACACGTGGAGGTAGTTTCGGCACTTCAGTTACTCGCCTGACAAAATAGTAAATAATTCCTTATTTTATAGTGGTTAAAGTTACATAAACGTCTATTTTAGAGTTTATTTCCTTCAATATGACATATATTTACTTAACTAAACCTAGCTATATCTAATAATGGACTATTTCGGCAAAACGACATAAACTTTTTAAAGCGATGAAATTGATGTAACAGATGTGACATCCATTTTGTTACAACGTAACGAAAGTGCACAGTTGTAGTACACAGTGAGACGTTTCTTATTGTGTAGCTACTATGTGGTTCTGAAGTTAAAAAGTTTTTTTATTAATAAAAGAAGCTTTTTTCTTTCTCTTTCTCTTTCTTTCTCTGTGTGTGTGTGGGCGTGCGATGGCTAGAGAAATTTACTAAACGTAAGAGGCTGAAAATTTGCATGAAGGTAGCCCAAGGTAATCATTGTACACCCGAGGCTCATATTTTTAATATTTTGAAAATCTAGAAACAGTAATTAAAAATCATAAATTGTAGAAAATTATTGATAGAGTGTAAAAATGTATGTTTTATTAAAATTTATACATTGTCTCATCGTGTACAACTTGGGGTACACAGAGAGATAATTTTCGATACTCCGTTAGGCTGCTTCTGTGCTTTTATAAATAACTTTTTTTAAACCTTTATAATATATTTATAACTACTTAAAAGTCAATCATCTTTTATCCCTTTGAAAATGAACGCGTGTGTGTTCGAAAGATCTCGGGTTACATTAAATAATATTTTTATATGTTTTTATATGTTTTTGTCACCTTTTAAGTTGTTATAAATATATTATAAAATTTATTAATAACAAGGTGAAAATTTCCTTCACGACACTAGTGTTTAAAACAGTGTTTTGACTCTATTGATTTTTTTAAACCATTTATGCATTAATGTGTAGCGCATTTGTGCAGCTTAAAGATGTAGCAAAAAAAAAAAAAAAATTCTAAAGAATAAATATCGTTGCCATTTGTTAAGTAATAATAATTTTCGCCTCACTGTGTACTACACTCCCCTATATATATATATATCTTTTTTTAAAGAGTATAAGCTCCTCGTTTAAGCATTTCCAAAAATATTTCATAAATTCGCTTCATAAAATAAATGCATTAGGTTAGGATAATATATTTATATAGAGAGCAGATAAATAGATTAAGACTATTTTTAACACTTATAAAAGGTGAATTATAGAATCAATTTATGAAATAAACTATTGAAGTAATATTAAAGGAAAAAAATGAGATTTTTATGAAGTAACGAGAGGCATATTCGTAATCTGACATTGGCAGAAACTGATTGCTTGTTAATATCATTCAATATCCATCATTTTGACGTGCCATTATTAGCTGCTGACATACTGTTAACATGTAACAGATAACGGGGGAAAAATTATTATTTAGAATTTTTTTTTTTGGCTAATTTAATTTAATTTGTTTTAGATTAAGTAAAAATAAGTGTTTATATAAATCAACTTTACTTTAATTTTAAAAATCTGAAACAATGGATTTTAGAAATGTGACGTCACAAATAAATTTCATATTTATTTTTATTTATTTACAATAAAAGTCCAAGCCATTTGTTAAGTAATAATAATTTTTGTCTCACTGTGTACTACCCTCCCCTATATATATTTATCTTTTTTAAAGAGTATAAGCTCCTCGTTTAAGCATTTCCAAAAAATATTTCATAAATTCGCTTCATAAAATCAATGCATTAGGTTAGGATATTATATTTATATATAGGGCAGATAAATAGATTAAGACTATATTTAACACTTATAAAATGTGAATTATAGAATCAATTTATGAAATAAACTATTGAAGTAATATTAAAAGAAAAAAAAATGAGATTTTTATGAAGTAACGAGAGGCATATTCGTAATCTGACATTGGCAGAAATTGATTGCTTGTTAATATCATTCAATATCCATCATTTTGACGTGCCATTATTAGCCGCTGACATACTGTTAACATGTAACAGATAACGGGGGAAAAATTATTATTTAGAATTTTTTTTTTGGCTAATTTAATTTAATTTGTTTTAGATTAAGTAAAAATAAGTGTTTATATAAATCAACTTTACTTTAATTTTTAAAATCTGAAACAATGGATTTTAGAAATGTGACGTCACAAATAAATTTCATATTTATTTTTATTTATTTACAATAAAAGCCTACGCCATTTGTTAAGTAATAATAATTTTTGTCTCACTGTGTACTACCCTCCCCTATATATATTTATCTTTTTTAAAGAGTATAAGCTCCTCGTTTAAGCATTTCCAAAAAATATTTCATAAATTCGCTTAATAAAATCAATGCATTAGGTTAGGATATTATATTTATATATAGGGCAGATAAATAGATTAAGACTATTTTTAACACTTATAAAATGTGAATTATAGAATCAATTTATGAAATAAACTATTGCAGTAATATTAAAAGAAAAAAAAAGAGATCTTTATGAAGTAACGAGAGGCATATTCGTAATCTGACATGGGCAGAAACTGATTGCTTGTTAATATCAATCAACATCCATCATTTTGACGTGCCATTATTAGCCGCTGACGTACTGTTAACATGTAACAGATAACGGGGAAAAAATTACTATTTAGAAAAATTTTTTGGCTAATTTAATTTAATTTGTTTTAGATTAAATAAAAATAAGTGTTTATATAAATCAACTTTACTTTAATTTTAAAAATCTAAAACAACGGATTGTAGAAATGTGACGTCACAAATAAATTTCATATTTATTTTTATTTATTTACAATAAAAATCTTCACCATTTGTTAAGTAATAATAATTTTTGTCTCACTGTGTACTAGCCTCCCCTATATATATTTATCTTTTTTTTTTTTTTTTTAAGAGTATAAACTCCTCGTTTAAACATTTCCAAAAAATATTTCATAAATTCGCTACATAAAATCAATGCATTAGGTTAGGATAATATATTTATATATAGGGCAGATAAATAGATTAAGACTATTTTTAACACTTATAAAAGGTGTATTATAGAATCAATTTATGAAATAAACTATTGCAGTAATATTAAAAGAAAAAAAAAGGAGATCTTTATAAAGTAACGAGAGGCATATTCGTAATCTGACATTGGCAGAAACTGGTTGCTTGTTAATATCAATCAATATCCATCATTTTGGCGTGGCATTATTAGCCGATGACGTACTGTTAACATGTAACAGATAACGGGGAAAAAATTACTATTTAGAAGAACTTTTTGGCTAATTTAATTTAATTTGTTTTAGGTTAAGTAAAAATAAGTGTTTACATAAATCAACTTTACTTTAATTTTAAAAATCTGAAATAACGGATTTTAGAAATGTGACGTCACAAATAAATTTCATATTTATTTTTATTTATTTACAATAAATAACTTTTCCACATCTATAAGTAATTTTCTATTTCTTTTTCTTATTCATAGAGGAAGAATTTTAGAAATATTTTACGGAAATAAACTACCACGATGATTTTAAAAGAAAAAAATATTTTTAAGGTAACAAGTGGCATTTTCTAAAGCTGTCATTTTCGGATACTAAATGTTTGTGAATTAAGAAAATTATATAAATATTGTTTTATGTAATGTATTTAGTAATAAGGTAAAGTGTATTTAATAGTAAGATAAACCATTTCCAATCATTTCTTAGTACAATTTCTCTTACAATGATAGAAAAACACAGATAGAGAAAAAAATATTGAATAAAACATATAAAAATGTCTAAAGAACAATTTTTGCACTCTCAAAGAATAAAAATTTCTTCACGTAGTTTTTAAAATACGGAAAGACGCAAAAAAAAAAAAAATAATAATAATAATAATACTAAGGCGACGAATGATTGTGAAGTGAAATGCAAAGTTCATTCAAAAAATTATTAACATTCAGCTATTTTTCGTTATCGAAAAATAATTTTACAAGTCATTTTTTGCTTTTCTTGGAGAAAGAATTCTTGAATTACTGTATAATTATAAAAAGGTTTGGTAATATTAAATTAAAAAATAAACTTTCAGAAAGCAATAATGGGCATAATTTTAACTGGACGCGTAGTCGGAAACTGATTGCTTGTTAATAACAATCAATATCAATCAACTTGACGCCTCATCACTAGCCACTGACATATCCTTAACGTGTAGCAGATAATGCAAAAATCGATTATTTTGAAACATCGCCTTTTTACACTATTCACACCGTTGTTTTTCGTATTTTTTTTATATCACAAGATTAAATAGCAAAGTACATCTCCCTCTCTTCCTCTCTCAATATATGTATATCTATACTAATATTATAACGAAGTAAAGTTTGTTTATTTGTAGGAGGTAAGCTCTAGAACTACCGAACAGATTCCAAAAGTAATGGTATCAAAATGATGGTGTTAGTCCAACTTAGAACATAGGCTATATCTTATGTCCGTGACCCTGGCCAAAAGGGGTACAGGAGCAAAAAACGGTCTAAAAATGCGATTTTTGTGTTACTGAAGGGCCTAGAAATATGAAATTTGGAATATTAGTTACCTTTAAGATATAAATGATCTCTAAGAGGACTTCTTAAACACCTATAAATTTAAAAGATTTGAAAATGCACAAAAAGAGTTCTAAAAAACGTTCTAAATGGCGATTTTTATGCAATATCAGGAAGTACTAATCTGATTTAAAAAATAATGGTGTCAAAATGACAGTGACAACCTTTGCTCCAACATAGGCTACATTTTATGTCGGTGTCACTACTCCTAGAGAGGGCGCAGGAGCATAAAAAAAGTTCGAAATTGCGATTTTTGTGTTACTGAAGGGCCCAGATATATAGAATTTGGTATGGTAGTTATTTATTAAACATAAAAGATCTCTAAGAACATATCTTAAAAAATTCGAAATTTAAAACGTGTGAAAATGCGCAAAAAGCGTTCTAAAAAACGTTCTAAACGACAATTTTTACGCAATCACAAGAAGCACCAAACCGATTTTTAAAAAAATGGTGCCAAAATGATGGAGACAGTCCTTGCTCCAACTTGGGCAATATTTTATGTTGATACCACTAACCCCAAAGTTGGTGCAGGAGCAGTAAAACGTTCGAAATTGCTATTTTTATGTTACTGAACGGTCCAGATACATGAAATTTGGGATGGTAGTTCCCTATAAGATATAAATGATCTCTTTGAACATTTCTTAAAAAAATTCTAAATTTAAAAGGGTTGAAAATGCGCGAAAAGAGTTCTAAATAACGTTCTAAATGGCAATTTCTACGCAATCTTAGGAAGTACCCAACCTATTTCAAAAGTAATGGTTCGAAATTGATGATGATAGCCCTTGCTCCAACATAGGCTCTATTTCATGTCGGTGTCACTACCACGTAGGGGTTGCAGAAGCAAAAAACGTTCTAAATTGCGATTTTTCTGTTACTGAAGGGCATAGAATCCTGAAATTAGGCAGGGCAATTATTTATAAGATACAAATGATCTCTAAGAACATTTCCTAAAAAATCGAAATTTAAAAGGGGTGACAATGAGCGAAAACCGTTCTATAAAGCTTTCTAAATTGCGATTTGTACGCGATCTCAGGAAGTACCGAATCGATTAAAAAAACAATGGTTTGAAAACAATGGTGACAGCCCTCGCTCCAACATAGGCTGTATTTCTCGTCAGTGTTACTACCCCAAAAGGGGTGCAGGAGCAAAACACTATCTAAATTGCATTTTTTGTAATACTGCAGCGGCTAGCAACTTGAAACTGGGCATGGTAGTTACTTATAAGATATAAATAATCTCTAAGAAGATTTCCTAAATAATTCGAAATTTAAAAGGGTTAAAAATGGAAGAAAAACGTTCTAAATTGCGATTTCTCCTCAATCTCAGAAAGTACCGAAACAATCTCAAAAGTAGTGGTTGGAAATTGATGATGATAGCCCTTACTCAAATATAGGATCTATTTTATATAGGCTTCACTACCACCTTGTGGTTGCATTTTAACAAAAAATGTTCTAAATTGTGATTTTTGTGATACTGAAGGGGCTAGCAACTTGAAATTTGGCATGGTAATTAATTATGAGATGTAAATGCTCTTGGAGAAGACTTTTAATTAGGAAATTTAAAAGGGGTGAAAATAACCGAAAAGCGTTCTAAATAGCGATTTCTGCGCAATCTCAGGAAATGTAAATCAATTTCAGAAGTAATAGTTTCAAATTAATGGTGACACTCCCTGCTAAAACATAGCCTATATTTTAAGTGGTGTCACTACCACTTGTGGGTTGCAGGAGCAAAAAGTGTTCTAAAATGCTTTTTTGTGTTACTAATGGGGGTCTAACATTTTTAAATTTTGAATGGTAATTGCTTCAAAGATGCAAATGCTTTCTAAGAATTGTCGAAAGAAAATTTCAAATTTAAAAGGATGAAGTCAGCGAAAAGCGTTCTATAAGCGTTCAAAATTACGATTTTTATGCAATCGTATGAAATACGAAACCAATTTCAAACATAATGGTTGCAAATTGATGGTGATAAAACCTGCTAAAACATGAGCTATATTTTATGTCGGGGCCACAAACTTTAGAGGGTTGCAGGAACAATAAACTTTCTAAATTGCGATTTCTGCGGTACTGAAGAGGATAAAAACTTTAAATACATCCAGTAGTTACTTATAAAAAATAAATGTTCTCTAACAAGGAGAGGGCCAACCTTGTTAATCACAGATTTTCATTATTTTAATATATGTTGTAGGCAGTGGCGTGGCGTGAAAATTTTTGGTGGTCATCGCAATTATTTAAGTTTGTGGTGAAAAATTATTAACTCTAAAATTCAATGGTTGAATGTTCAAAAAAGAAACTTTAAATCTTACCTTCACTTATACATGAACTCCAAATGTTCTGCTGAAACTGGATCGTAGAGTTTTAAAAGCTTATTAAGAGTTTTAAAATATTGCTTGGTCATCGCCGCATCCAGCGATGACCGGACGCCACGCCACTGGTTGTAGGGTAGAGAACCCTTAGTGTCAGGTTCAACGGATTTTGTCCAACGCTCCTTTGTTATTGAGAAACCGGAGGTCTAATAATAGTACACAACTTAAATACTTACATTGTAACTGCAATGACAGATTGGTCGGAGCTCAGTCGGTACGGCGTTCGCCGGCTGATCTGCGGGCCCGGGCACTACATTTGTTTTTCTCATTTTTCCATTTTTCGTTTTATAAATATACTTGTAATTACAATTTACTAATTTTAATATCATACGTTAATTATAATGTAAACAAACTTAAATTTATCATTTTTTATTTTTAAACTATTATTTCTCATCCTTTAAAGAGGTTTAATAAGAATATCTATTATTGAATGATAAAAATTCCAAAATCGTGACAAATCTGTTGTGGTGCCATCTTGTTATCATAAAATAAAAGAATATTCAAATAAAATAAAAATAAAAGCAGAAAGAAGATAAAGGTGAAAGCAAAATAAATGAAAGCGCAAGCATACGTATTACAAATTTAAAAATCTTTAATATGCAAAAAATCGGTTGTAATTTAATTCTTATGCTAATTTTTAATATAATTATGCTTGTTACTTTAAAAGCAGAATAATAGTACTATCGTATTGACTTCCTTTGTTAAAGCAATGCGTAAATGATGTTTCTTTTAAAATTACGAATTGACACAATTGCTCAATATCACTGCATCGATAAAGAATATATGAAATACATTTTAAAAGTGATTTTTAAAAAATTAACAGTTTTATGATGTTTTATACAACTATTTCGTTAAAAGTAAAAAATTAAATAGGTTAAAATTATAATTGTTATACAATATTATAAATTTTAATTGACAATGAGATTATTAATTATACTTACAAGTATATTTAAAAAAAATGAGAAAAACAAACGTAGCGCATTCAGGTATCGAACCCGGGCCCACGGATCAGCCGGGAAAGGCTATACCAACTCAGCTACGACCAACCTAGCACTGCGGTTGCAAAATAAGTATTTAAGTTGTGTAATATTATTAGACACCGCGGTTTCTCAAGAACTAAGGTGCGTTGTATAAAATCCGTTGAACCGGACACTAAGGGGTATGTACCCTAAAACATATATTAAAATAATCAAAATCTGTGATGAACAAGGTTGGTCCTCTCCTTGTAAGAACAGTCGAAAATAAATTCTAAATTAAAAAGAGGTGAAGCGAAGGGAAGGAGCGAAAAGCATTCTAAAAGAGTTCTAAATTAAGATTTCTATGTAATCTCTCAGGACATAATAAACCGATTACAGAAGTTATAAGTTGCTAATCCAGGGTGATAGTCCTGATCCTATACGGACTATATTTTATGCCGGTGTCACTACCACCTGGTTGGCAGGAACAACAAGAAAGCCTTTAAAAACATCTAAATTCGTTTTCTATAATATATTAGGAAATACCAACCGATTTCAAGGCTAATGTTAGCAAATTATTGGTGACAGTCTCTCTTTCAGCATTTTTCGAGAAATTCCATTTCAACTCTGTTTCGGCATTTTATATTGGTGCCACTAACACCAGAGATGTTGAGACTGTTAGACAAGAAACTTGGAATTTGACATGATGGTTAATTTTAAGATGTAAATATGTTAAGATGGTTACTAAATAATTCAAGTCTTCAAATGAATACTGAAATGAGCGTATGAAATGAGCATTAAAGTCTCAAAATATTTTATAAATTATCATTTATTTGGAATTAGTTTTAGTTCTTCTTAGTAATTAAAATCTCATTTCTGTCCATTGCACTTTTATAAATAAAGTTTAATCAAACTGTGGCCTAATTTGTAATTTTTGAATTATTCCAAAAACTGTTCTTCTAATGCAAAATAGTCATGCAAATTTACTTGGCATATCTCAACTATTACGCGAGCAAAGCCGCGGGGTTTGCTAGTATATGTATATAAAGGGAGTTCCCGAATTCATGTTACAAAATTTAAGTGTTGGTAAATATACATCCAGCAACAGTGATACATGCTTAAAAGCGTCGGTGGAGTGATTGGCGTACACTTACAAAGATGAAAGGTATTTCATACACACATGCAGCAGCTACGGATATTCGATTAATGAGATCCTCATCTGTCAAATGGAGTCGCATAAACAAAACTCTTCAGATGTCTTCATAAAAAGTAATCGAGGCTCGATAAATCGGGGGATCAGGATGGCCAAGGCACTGGTCCAACACACCAAATCCGTCTCTTAACTAAAACAGTTTTCGCTTTCATTTTACTATCGCCCCCCATCGCATTCATCGTGATCTGGTTCATGGCCAAAGCTTGTAACATCTTGTAAGATCTTTATGTATTTTTTATGTTTCTCACAGTCGCCAATTGCTCCCGTTTTCTTTTTCGGCGACTTGAACGTATAGGCTCATTCTTGGAACAATTTTTTAAGACCTTAATAAATGTGTCCGGGAGGGGGGGGGGGGGCTTTATTCTCTACAGACGTGGTTCCCATATCTGAGCAGTTCCGTTTAGGCAGTCAAAATGTATTTGTGATCGTAATTTTGTGGACGAGAGTTTTCCAGAGCAAGATATTTCGATCGCCCTTCGTAAGCGACTCTGGATTCAGCATGATGTGGTGTCAATTGATTGCAGCATTGTTGTGAGCAATTATCTGGATGCCCTTTTTTGGGAGCACTGTATTGTGGATGCACGTACATGCGACACCAGGAGGTTTTCGTCACTCGTATATCCATTGCTGCTGCACGTGTGCGTGAAGTATCATACCTGCCATCTTCGAATCTGCTTGTCAATAGCTACATTGACACTTCCAGCCATATATTACAGTTGGTTGACACAATTTTAAACATTTGCTGAAAACCCCTACAAAAAGCCCTTCCAAATAACGCTATCAATGAACATTCTTTCGTGTCTCTTTCCTGCCTTTATGCCTCAAAGCTTCACTTGCGCCCATACATTCCTATACAATAAATGAATGTTATAGTGTCCTGTACCAACCCTTAAATTTTCTACCATAAATTCGTGATCACCCATGTATATATATATAGAGAGAGATATATATATATATATATATATATAATCTTAATGAAATTATTTTGTAATATAATTTCGATAGAGTTCTAAAGAGCTAGATTCAAACAGAAAAAGGAGTAAATTGAGACAATAACAGGCCCAGACACAGAGAAAGTGAGGAGAGGGAGAGATAAAGTTATATATATACACAACCAGAGAGAGTGTAGTAAGAGAAATTGAGGGAGAAAATATGAGAGAGAGAGAGAGATAAACAGACAGGGATAGAGACAAAAAAAAATCCTGGGTGGAGGTTCTATACTGCTGGCCAACCAAAATGCAACACCATCAAGGGATCAACCAAGTAGCATAAAATTTACACCATGTATACATCTCGGTATGATATGCAAATGATTACAAATTCAGCGCTCGCGCACATCGTGGGCGACTACAGCTCCCCTTGCAATCTTCATATAAAGGGAAGAAAGATTGTCGTTTTGAAGAACGTGAATTGTTTTCTCGTGCAAATTTTTATGTGTACAGATTCAATATGTATAGAAAAACACAAGCACCATTCGAGCACGTTTCTGATTTCGATCGAGGAAGAATCGTTGCATACAGATATTGCGGATTATCCATCCGAGAAATTGATCATCGTATCGCATAATCAATCAACATTCATGAGAATATGTTTTAGGTGGATGCAGGAGGGCGCGACAGACCGACAGGAGCGATTTCAACCGCTTCGTTACACAACTCCACTGGAAGACAGGGATATTGTGCGCATGGCGCTGATGGAACGCACCGCCACATCTCCAACCATAACACAACGAATGCCGTCTCTAACACAACAATGGCCGTCCGCACGAACAGTTCGAAGTCGTTTGCAGTACAGTGGATGGTCCACTGGGCGTCTATTTCTTAACATTCATTTGGCATTAAAACACAGGTGTTTGCGTTTACAATGGCCCGCTGAACGGCGAAGATGGACATCCGAATGGCATAGTATTGTGTTTTCGAATGAATCACGCTTCTGCCTGCAGTATCACGATGGTCGAATTAAAGTTTGGAGACACCGTGGGGAGAGGCTGCTCAACTGTGTATTATGCATGATCACACTGGTCTTGCACCTGGTGTTACGGTGTGTGGTGGTATTGGATTCAATACTCGCACCCTCCCTAGTACTCATTAACGGTACATTTACCAGCCAGCGCTATATCTCTGAGGTTTTGCAGCCTCATCTCCTCCCTTACCACCAGGGCTTGCCTGCGTCCACATTTCAAAAGGACAATGCACGACCACATGTTGCGCGCAATGTTCAAGTTTTTTTTCTTAGTTCACCATATTCCTTTGGCTACGTGTGGAGGCAGTGTGGGATGCCATTCCCCAACAACACATCCAAAGCCTCTTTCACTCTATGCCGCAGCGTGTGGCAGCAGTTATTGACAAACGTGGAGGTAACAGTTCTTACTGATTTTCCCGTCTACCTCACTTCAAAGAAGGTTGTATTTGGAACCAATTAACAATGATACTATGTGCAATCTCTTAAATAAATTTGGCTTTGATATCTCTTGTCGTTCTTGGTGTTGGATTTTGGATGGCCACCAGTGTAGACAAGGACTCAGGAGGACCCTGACATTTTCATATATGTATTTTATAAATATATATGTATTTATATATATATATATATATAAACAAAAATTATCATACTTGATATTCAAACTTATAGGTTAATAATAATTATTAATTATTAATGCTAAAATTTTATAGATACTTTAAATCATGTATTTTTAACGTACAATGTACATAAAATTACAACATTTAAAGTAAAAGAAAATTCGAACTATCACTTTAATTTATTTATAATTAAATTATGTGTCTTAAGTGCGCATAAATCATAAGATGGGATGATGACATTTTAATCTACAGAATACAAATACGTTTACAGCAATTTTTAAACTGAATTAAGTACTTTGTTTAAGAAAGCTCTTAATAATATATATATATTTAAAATATAATACTCTTTAAAACAAAATACCACTAAAATAACATAATTTAAGCTTTTATGGAAAATAAAGACGCTGCCATTTATTAAAATATATTTTACATACATGAATATTTAATTTAAAATATAAAATTGTACCAGTTAAATAAATTCAAAAAATGCTATTCATTAAATTTGTTTAGAATTAAACTATATATCTTAAAAGACGTGTATGAAGGAAAATAATTATTGATTGGATACATTTTAATTTTAAAAGTAAAACGGAAATCAGCATTTCAATTTTTTAATTGAAGCAACTAATCTGCTTAAACTATCATTAACGTATCTTTTTCAAAATAAAATAAAATTCTTTATCATGAAATACCTCTGAAATTTAAAAACATAATTCGCGCTTTTATGAAAAATGAAGAAGCTACTTTTTATATCATTTTCTACGTATCATTTTTCATCGACTATCTCTTATGGTAAGTTAATTTTTAAATGTTGATAATGCTGTAATTAAGAATAAGGATTTTCCTTTGGGAATATTTTACTAATCTTATTAATTACAGTTTGGGTATTTACATATAATTTCAACATATTGGTGCTCTGTAATAAATGCTCCTAAATCGAATTATGAAAAATGGTTTTCCTTTAGATATACAGTTTTTTACTTGATCATTTTCTATTAATTAAACTATAAATCGGTGAAATTTTTAAGTCTTTATTTAATGCTCTAAATTTTTTTTCATCATAATAAAGTTGACGTAATGAAAGACTTTGTTTATAAGTTTATAGAAGGATTGTTTTATGTTGAACAAAAGTTTTTGTATTCAATTAAGAGTTTTAGTAAGCATGTAACTTACGTATGTAAAACTACAGATTTTTTTACAGTGTAGTAAAATTATTTTATTTTATTGTATGAATGTATTTTTAAATGTTAATTACATTTCGCTCATTCCTACACTGATAAAAATATGTTGGTTTTGTTGCATAGTCACTTCACCGCTTTTATAGAAAACGATTACTTGACTATACTATGGAGCATTCTCATAGAGAGATTCTATAAAAGCGGTGGGGGTGACTATGCAGCTAAAGATGCAGATTTTTAACAGTGTACTGTAAAAAAAAAAAAAAAAAAAAAAATCTGTAGCTCTACAGATGTAAAGTTACATGCTTACTAAACTTTCACCTGTAACTGTGCAAAAAAAATGACAATCTTCAAAACTAGTTTTTATAAAGCTACAGAAATATGTAACTTTACAATTGAATCTTATAAAATTACTATAATTTTACTAAAATTTCATCTGTAACCTGGTTTGCAGTTGCATAAAACGTTCTAGGCATCCCAGTTTCCTAAAAAATTCTTAGTAATCTTACAGATTTTTTCTTTTTTATTTTCGTCGCAAAATGCGTCTGTTACAGGAATTTTTGTTGTTGTCGTTACATAAAAAGTTAAAGGAATCCCAGTTTCCTAGAAAAACTTTAGTAACTTTACAGATTTTTTTTTACAGTGTGAGTGTTGACAGGTATCCCGTTTAAATCAGGGCTCAAAATGCTCTAGACATCACTAATTTATTACACTTTATTTCACCATCTTTAATCGCAGATAATTCTTCGATTCAGATAAGGCGCAGAAAATTACTTTTATATACTGGTGTCCTAGTGTCGAGAGTATTTGGAGCACAGATTTACGCGGGACACCTGGAAACAATAGGAATCGGTGACTTATAATTAACATTTTAAAATACATTTATACAGTAAAGTAAAAACGATTTCTACACTGTAAAAAAATCTTGAAAGTTGCTAAAATTTTTATAGGAAACTGGGACTCTTAGAAATTTTTATGCAACGGCAACAGCGAAAATTCATGCCACAGATAAACTTTTGCATGGTAAATCAAAAAATCTGTAAATTTGCTAAGAATTATTTAGGAAACTGATATGCCTAGAACTTTTTATGTAACTGCAACTCGGATTACAATCAAAATTTTAGTAAGATTAATGTCATTTTAATAGATTCTTTTATAAAGTTACAGATTTCTGTAGCTTTACAAAAACTAGTTTTGTAGATTTTCATCTTTTTTGTACAGTGTAGGGGAGACCGGGGCTATTAGGCACAATTTTTAGTTATTGATTTTTATTAATTTTTTATTTAATTTTTTAAACAAAATTTCACTGTACTTTTAAAGCATTTAGCTATAAATACCCGATATTCTAAATTTGTAGCTTTTGTAGTTTGTGCTAACAAGAAGGTTGAAGTAAGAGAAAAAATGTGTGCCAACCTACCCAGTCGCGGGACAAGTTGCCTATAGTATACCTATGGGGTAAGTTGGCTCACGTTTCATAAAAAGTTAATTGAAGATCAAATAAGACAAGCAGTTAAGAAAAATAAATTTTATTATTACCACCGAGTTTAAACAAAGGATTTATCCCCGTACAATGTAGATTATAGATTATACAGACATAAAAATAATGAATAAAACATTAACACTGAGGAACTTTTATAGTATTCGATATCATCATCAAAGTTACGTTATCACAAATGTAAAATCGAGTGTCTCCACCTGCCAAAGATTGCATTGCAAACACTTTTATCTGTGTTTGTTGATTCTAAAGTACCAACACACACCAGGTACAGGGTACTTCTGAAAATACTCCCCAACTTTGAAATGACATAACTTCAAAACAGTGAGAGACAGAAAAGTGAAACTAGTGGTATTTTGGGCTGACATGTGTGGAATTTGCTATACTTCGCTTTACTGAAATAGTTCCAATATAGGCTAATTGGTGGTATCACAAGTACACTAAGCTTTAAATAGTACTCCAAAGTACAGAAAGTGCATTCGTGAGTCTTATTTCATTGCTGGCTCATGTAAGGAAGTTGTATCGAATTAGTTATTGTACGGAAATTGTACTTGAAAGGCATACTGTTTACTTTAAGAAACCTCAAACGTTGAAACAGCTTCAACAATTCATCAGTGAGGCATATGCATCCATTTCCGTAGACACATTCCAACTTCGCATATTACTCTTCGTTTGCGTCACGTTATTGCTAAGAAAGGTGATCATATCGAAACTATTGTAATGTGAACCGACCTTTGTTCATAAAGAAAACTTTCAGATAGTATTTCAAAGACATGGCTCTGCGACTATTTCTTCAAACTTTTTTGTCTCTTGAAACTATTTCTTCAAAGCGGTGCATAACATATTGCAGACCTGTCTGTCCAACATACATGTACCACATGTTTCACATTTCTGTCTCTCACTGTTTCGAAGTTACGTCATTTCAAAGTTGGGGAGTCCTTTCTGAAACACCCTGTGTTAACATTCCTCGTCATCTGAGCTATTATCAAGATTCATGCTTTTCTCAATAACAAGTTTCCTTTTAATCAAGGTGCAAATAAAGTTTTCCTTATTTCTGTTTACCTTTGGCCAACTTTTTCTGTTGCCTTTATTTACATTTTTTGTACTTCCTTTTTACCTCTCTAAAGCTTACTTTTCCTCTTTCCGTGCCTTCAGATTTGGTGAGTCTGTCAATATTCATGTGCCTCTCTTTAACCTACGGCTATTTTTCCCTATTTTCTTTCATGATTCTGTCGTTTTCATTAGTTTAACATCCTCAGAATATAATTTTCCAACATCCTAAGCCGAAATCAGAGGAGACCCAGTGACTGCTGGAGATAAAACCGAAAAAGTTTATATTAAATCTTTTGAACATCCAGCTTCTAGTATGTCATAGGTGAGTTATGAACATCATCACTGATTTAAACTTCATTCTTCATAATTTGGAAATATCGGTTCAGACCTCTAGAGGAATCAATATTAAAAGTTTTAATAGTTTACCGAATAGATCGTCCATTAATTAGAACTTCCACATCATTTCTTATAATATTCTTCAGTGTGTTAACATGTTCAGTTTTTCTTTGGTAATTACGCATGTTTTCTGTAAAAAAAAAAAAAAAAAAAAAAAAAGTAATTATTTTATCAAACGGAAAAAATAGCAGAAAATATTACGAAACAATGTAACGGGGCTAGTTGACGCTTCGAGCCAACTTGCCCCGTGTTCAATACGCCTACTAGCCCATTAGAAATTTCTTCTCTAATGTAACTCTCTAAACATAAAAAATCTAAGTAAATCACATTTAATAACATACATATGTAGTAGGTAGAGTTAATCATAGACTACGAAAAACTACAAAATTTAAGTCGCAATTATTAAGATAAGTATTAGAAATTAGAAAAGAATGAAGCAACAAAAAATTACTTATCAATTCAAAAAGAAGAAAAATTATCATAAATGTCCACTGCATGTGGGTAAAGCTGCAGAAATACAATGGAGATTGAAGAAAGCAAGAAGAAACGTGGTCTGAGACTGGGTGCGTCATCTATCCATGAACAGACGAATTATGAGGACTGAGACTACTTAACCTTGTATCCAACTAGCCCCGGTCTCCCCTACAGGCAAAATTTGGGTAAGTATACAGATTAATATTTGGAAAATTTTCCAGAGAGAGACATTCGCCTTGCATACAATATTTCAAATGAAAATCAAATTTCAAATTATTTTGCTTAAAAGGCGCAAACGCCAACCTAGTGAAAAAGATTCCATGCCGGGACTCAAACCCGGGGCATCAGTATAGCGCACTAACGTTCTACCGACTAAACCACAGGGAACGATACTACAAATGCAGCACAAAATGGAATATTTATCCGTGATCTACCGACATGGGGCAAACACAGACACATAATTATATCCAGCATCGATAGAAACTATATTAATACATGGAAATTATTCCAGAGAGAAACATTCGCCTTGCATACAATATTTCAAATGAAAATCAAATTTCAAAGTAATTGCTTAAGAGGCGCAAGGCTGGCAATTCCAGGCTGGGTATCGTTCCATGTGGTTTAATCGGTAGAACGTCAGTGCGCTATACTATACTAATATTTGGAAAATTTTCCACAGAGAGATTTTCGCCTTGCATACAATATTTCAAATTAAAATCAAATTTCAAATTATTTTGCTTAAAAGGCTCAAAGGCCAACCTAGTGAAAAATATTCCACCTTTTGCTGCGTTTATAGCCTTGCCAACCTTTATAGTGAGAAGTTCCAGGCTGCTTATCGTTCCATGTGGTTTAGTCGGTAGAATGTCAGTGCGCAATACTGATGACTCGGGTTCGAGACCCGGAATGGAATCTTTTTCACTAGGTTGGCCTTTGCGCCTTTTAAGCAAAATAATTTGAAATTTGATTTTCATTTTAAATAAGTATAGAGATTTCTCTAACTTTCCATCTGTAGAAGTACAGATTTTTTTTTCTTTTTACAGTATATATTCATTAATCCATTATTAAGTATTATAAAATATTTTTATGTTTTCAAATTCGCGAAGGTTTATCCCTTCATTTTTTTAAATCTAAAATATTATAGTTTTATTTTTCGTATTATATTGAAGTTCTCCATAAAAAGAAAGAGACTCATTATTTTATTTAAATTAATAAATTGATTGAGATTAAATAAATTTAATCTTTACTGTATCTTTATTTCAAACGTGCAATAAAAATATTTGACCGTCAAAACCTAATTTCAATTATCGGAGTCGTTTTAATAAAATTAAGTAACGATATGATATGATAAAATATTCCTAATGTATAACTAAACGGAATTAACACTGTTTAGCACAGTGGTCCGTTTCGCGTTCATGAGGATAAAAAATATCGCAATTTCTTTTTTTGTACTTAAAACATTCTGTTGATACTTTGACGATATAATTGAAGTTGATGACAGTATACGGTATTGGAAGAGATCTTTTGCCGCAGAAATAATCAAATAATATTCAGTTACTTAAGTTTGAATTTATAAGAAACAATATTTGATTCTCAAACATAGTTTAAATTATTCTGCAGCATGCAACTTTATTTATAAAATAATACTGTGTAAATAATGTATATTATATATATATATATATATATATATAATATTGCAGTTTCTGACGCAATTTTACCTAAGGAATTTACAAATGCGACTAACGTAAAAGTTTACAAAACGCATTACTTACGTACGTCGGGGGAGGCCTGTACCATGAAATTGAGCAAGATTACATCCTGAAATTTGTTTCTTCCATGCCTAATCACTACAAGGCTATCATCGGCGCTCAAGTAGGATCTGCAAAGTATTAAAGTGATCTTTTTGCATATAACCACATCAATGGTCTTGTAACCTGTTTGCAGTTTTGTAAAATTTATTATTAGTTAGTGCTTTTGTTGTTAATTACTTTTCGATGTTTTGATAAAACCGTACACGTTTCCCTTTTAGAACTTATTATGAATAATTAGGAGTTTCAATAAACAAAGTTTTATGGCAAATTAATTCTCTAGATTTATTTTAATGTAACGACAATAGATTTACATCATAAAACACATTGTTTGCGCACTTTTCCATTTTTTTCACAGTTGAAGCAGTTTGCTTGTCTGCCACATTACATTATTACTACTTTTATGTTAATTTTGCATATATGAAAATGCTAGAAATTTATTATGGTGATCATTTTTACGAAAATTGCAATATTTTAACATTCTCAAACTATTCAAAATGTGTGCGAAACTTTATTTAGTAGTTAAAATATAATTTAAAATATCAAAGTAATTTTAATAAATTTTAGCAACGATTTAATCTGATAAAATAATTTTAATTCTAACTAAATGCAATCGCTTATATATCGTTTTAAATTATCCAGTTTTGCATATTCATACTACAAATATGCCCGCTAAGTAGTGGCTTTCTGATGCATTGGCCAATAACAGGCTATTAAATAAATATGAAATATCTATGTATAGCAGATGTATGCTACTCATACTGATATATTATTTTGAAACGAAATGTGATTATTTATTATTTAATTCCTAGAGTATATTTTGGGTGTAGCATTATGAATGCTCATCAGTTTTAAATTTTATTTGTGTTTTAATGATGAAAATAAAATTTAGTTTAAGTGCATCCTCAAAGCGTACCATTACGTGTATTTATTAATATAGAAAATAAGTTGTTTTCATGTAAGTAAGGTAAATTAAAACATAACTACACAAAGAGCCATAGATTCATGTTGTAAATTATTCTTACAACATAAATTTTTAAACACTTGCAGCCTAGTTACAACATTAAAACTTTTAATTAATAAAATCAAATACGGTCAAACTTCCATGCAAATGAATAAATTTCAAACATATGATTTTTACTTCAGGATTTTTAATAAGGAGTGCTCTTTTCAACTCTTTCCTTTCCAGAATAATACACTGAGAGATTTAAAAGGCTTTTCCATAATATTCTTCCAATTCATCCTCGGTCTGTCCCTCCTTCGTTCTACTCTTTTGCTCCTTGCTATAAAAAATTTTGGTAAGTGATCATCATTCTTTGAGCAGCAAATGCCATTTATCACATATTTGAATAGGAGCAAGTCTTGTGTGTCTGTGTAAGTGTGTGAGTTTGATAGAGTGAGTATATACAAATTTTGCCTAAAAAACGTCTCTAACGATTTTGTCTAATTATTGTTTTATGGTGCGAGAAGACAATTGGGTTAGGTCACATGTTTGAGAAAATTTGATTAGTTGTCATTTTGGGGTCACTACGGGTCACTGCATTTTATTGGGAATGAAGGTTGAAACAGTTACTAAATTTTTGAACAGTTGGCAATAAATGAAGTCGCAAAATTTCAGCAAATTTGGCGCCAATCACAAAACGCATGCTTGACGCCAAATAAAATAATGTCGCTAAAGTTGGCCATATTTGGCGGGAACATTGACTTTCAAGATTACCAATGACAAAAGACATGCTCTGCTCCAAATGAAAATATGTCGCCAAATTTGCCGACATTTGGCGAAAAAATGCCTTTCAGATACGTGAAGGAATTTTCTAGAAATTCCCAATAGAAGCCGAGATATATAATTCAACCAATCAGAGTCCATAGAAAGTTCTCGAAAGCAAAGATCAACCAATCAAGGTACACAGAAAATAAAAGTATGCAAATAACTAAAAATATAATTTGGAAGGATGCCCTTTCGCTGTAAATATGTAAGTAATGCAAAATTTAGAAATATGCACAAAGTTTTAACATTAATTGTTTCTATAAATAGTACTGTTATAAAATAAAGAGCTTTATAGCAATAATACAGAGAGAATTTATTGTTATATAGAGCTGAACACGCATCTAATATTACCCGAGCGGAGCTCGGTTTTTCCTCCTGGTTTAAGTTTATCCAGCTTGGTCATCTGTAAGATACTCTTTCACCGTGATTTCAATGAATCTCTCTATTCTAAAAAAAAGTAACTACCGCTGTCACCGCCGCCGCCGCCGCCGCCGCCGGTTTTGATTTTTTTGTGACCGGAGGCCTTTCTTCGTTAATATTAACAAAAATAATGCATACAAAAATATGAAAATCGGTGGTTTTATACAGAAATGTTTGATAAACACGCTGATGTAGACAGTTTTCAAATCGAAGAATTATTTTAAGAGTTATTTAATGCTAAAGTTGGACAAAATCGTTCCACTAAAAAAGTTTTATAGCAGCAAAAACTATACATGACAGTGTAATCATTTTTAGATAATTTTATGCGTTAGAATTTGCCGGAGTGCAGATTGCATTAATTTTTTTATTTTGACTCATTTTTTCAGGTTTTATTTCTATTTTAAATTCAAATTTTCAGCATTTCTAGAGATATTTTTTACAGATTTCAGAAAATTGTACTAATTTAAACTGTTGCCAACTGTATAAAAAGCGCAAGCAGTAATGTTTGCTTCAAATTAAAAATTTATTTACACGTGACTATTATAAACAGGAAAAAAACTTTCAAATTAGAATTAAATAATTACGTATAAAAAGCAGAAACTTATTAAAAATTACGTCATAAAAAGTATACACGTGAATTTTAAAAGAGAATGGATATTGTAAAATAATAAATTCATTAACATGCGTTAGAAGTCTTAGGAGAAATTACGTCATATTTACGTCACATTATAGTTATTATATAAAATGAACGCAAAATAATATTGCAAAAAAGTTTAAATTTAGAAATTGCGCTAGACATTTATTTGATATTTTGAGAATTAATTTAAAATGTCTCATTTGAAAGAACTTTCTTTTCGCTTTGTTAAAAAATACCAGGAGACAAAGACTCTCTTTACTTAATTCCTTTTATATTAGCTTATTTTGAAATGTTGTTACACGTGTATACGTCATCAAGTTATTTTTATTTCGACGTTTTATTTGTGTTTTTATTAATGTTGTACGAATTTATTTGTTCTTTCGTTATTTAAAATAAAAATTATATCAATTTGTATAACTTGGCGACTGGTTTAGCGATTTATATAATTTGGCGAAATTGGTCGACAGGATAATCAAGTAGTACCGCAGCGGATTTGGCGTTAAAATTCCCCAATCAAAGAGAAATTAATAGAAATTCGTTTATAGGGAGATCGCCACTGTTTTTTAAATTATAATTCAATCTTTCGAAATCCTTTTAAAGCCGATCAAATTAGCGTGCATTTAGAGTCTGCGGTGTCTGGACGGGGTTGGCGAGCGTAGCTCGTAGGGGGCCGAGCCCCCTAGTAAATGTAAATAAATGTAAAAATATATATATATATGGAATTAATTGAATTGTATGATAAGAAACTTCCTACACTGTTAGGTAAATTTTAAACTATGTTTGTATTATTCTGACAGAACATATCTTCCAAAAAAATAACTGTTCATAATCTGACTTGAAATGTATATGATCTGCTGGACGTGGTGGGAAAGCATTTAAGTTCTGCATATATTTAATTCGTAAACGAATGTAGCTTCAATTATTAACTAGAAGAAATTAGAAAAAAAGATTTAGAACGTATTTCAGTTTTATCTATAAAGTACGAAATGACACTCTTTATTTGTGAATAACCTGAAGGAAAATGGACAAAACTGGTTATAATTTAGACATTTGTAAAGTAAATTGATGTACTTATTGATATGAATAAGGACGCCAGTTTTTTTGTTTCAGTTTTATGACTGTTCATTAAAAAGCTATTAAGAAAAATACATTTTTTGCTATTTAACCAAGTAAAAACATTTAAAATACATTGTAATTACAAATTCATTGTAATTCATTAAGCATTTGTATATAGAAACATTTACATTGCAAATGCATAAGTTCGTCTTAAATAATACTTTGTCATTGGACAATTTCCGAATTAACCATTGAGGTAAGAGTTTAAAACAGTTTTTACATGCAACATAAATAATTCAACAGCATATATTTGTAATAGATATTTAACAGAAGAAAATTTGTTTTAAATTCAATGTTTGTTTATGTTTTATATATAAATGTTGATATATGTATATATACCGGGTGTTTCAAAAGTTCAGTGCGAAAGTAAAACGCGATAAAAAAAAAGATCTATGGATCAGAGAGAGATGCGGTTTACAGGTAAATATTCAGCGTGGTACGGAATTTTGCATGACACAAACAAATAAAAAATTGTTCAAAAGCTGGACAATAGAGGGCGCTACCGCAGATAATTCCATGGAATAATTCCATATTACTTACAAACGCAAGATTTGGATACAAAAACATTAGATAATACTGCATGTACACTTTTTTGTATCCAAATCTTGTGTTATGTGAGCAATATGGAATTATTCCCTTCAATTATCTGCAATAGCGCCCTCTATTGTCTAGATTTTGAACTATTTTTGTTGTTGGTGGTGTCATACAAAATCCATTACCTCGCTTAATATTTATGTTCAAACCGCATGCCTCTCCGACCCATAGATCTTTTTTTATTGCGTTTTACTTTTGCACCGAACTTTTGAAACACCCGGTATATATATATATATATATATATATATATAAAGATAAAAACCTTTTTAAAATTCAAAATTCAAAATTCAAATTAAATTTCGAAAGTGTAAATTAAAATCCAAAGTCTCTTTGTTCTAACTTTATATCTCATTCGAAAACCAGTTTTAACCATTGGAACATTGTTTCCCAATGACACAGCTTATCAATGACACTTTCAGAAATCATTTTCGGACGATCTTTAAGATTAAAATAGCTGAGTTGCAAATGTTGTGGCTGTTCGTGGTGAGTTCATCCGCGGGCGAACCAAACCCGGTTCTGGCATCTGAGCTCGGACAATCAATTAAAAACTAATGAAACAATTAAATAAACATAAAACACACACACACTATAATATATAATAAAACACACGTAACACCCAGTTGCGATTATTGTATTTATTGTATGTATGTCTGTTGAATATTTATATATACAATTAAAGAAAAGTTCTTCCCACGTTTACAACTGTGCCCTTTGCTGGAAAATGTGATAAGCCGCAAGACATTGGCGAGAACGCGCGCCAAAAAGGGAGATCTTGCAGATTTGAGAAGCCTGTAAAACCTACGGCCATGTAACTCCTAAAATCAGCGACTTAAGTGACTCGAAGGACCTTCGACCGGACTTTAAGACGGAGCACGAAATAAATGAGTTCGATCCACCAAGAGATTCCAGAGTCCTAGGGTGGTGCGAAAAAAGTCAAGTTGATAATTCCAAGTCGCTATAGTGCGGAAAAGTTGCGATTGGTAAATACAAGAAAAACAAAAAAAATTCTTCAAATTGGACTTTATCTTCCGATCCAGCAAACCGCCTAAAAATTCAAAAAAAATTAAATTTTCCGATTTTTTCAGAATTAATTTTTTTTTTACATTTATATATTTTTTATCGCTGTAGTGAAAAATATTTGCAGATTGTACTGTTTGATAATAATAATAATAATAATAATTGTGTTTAGAGAATATCTTCCGTTCGTGCAAGCTCAATTAAAATCGGCAAAAATACAACTTTGAGTGTTTTTCATGCATTAAGAATATAATCAATTCAGGTCAGTTTGCGGTCTCAGATTAAGATTTAAATGTTAACTGATACTATTGAGCATATTGGGTTACTTTTAAATAACCCAGAACTTAACACGAAGAGTTCGTTCCAGGTCTGAAATGTTTAGTAGTTTACCCAACTGCCGCAAGCCTCGTTTCAAAACAGCGCTGAAGTCGACATACGAGCTCCCACCTTGTCTCATCTAGCGCCATAAAATTTACAGCAAAGTCAACTGGACTACGTCAGATGAACTACGTGGTATATATTTTGACGGAAGAAAGGACGATACCCTAGTTAAAAAAAGGATTGGATCTAAACAGGTTCGTCGAACTATTAAAGAGGAACACTTTTCTATCATAAAAAGAACGTGGCTCAGTTTATTTAGGCCATGTGTCTCCAAACTCCGGGTATGCTAAGGACATTATAGCTTTCATAGTATCATGTCTTACTGAACAAGAAGTTTCACTAGAATACTTAGATTTGGTAGGATGTGATGGAACAAATACCAATACTGGATAGAAAGGTGGTGCTATCTGACAGCTTGAAGTGCATCTCGAACAATCACTGCAGTGGGTTGTTCGTTTACTCCATTTTGTGAATTGCCTTTCCGCCATCTTTTTCAACATTTGGAGGGTGAAACAACTGTCCCAAGATCCTTTAGTAGACCAATTGGGCAGAATCTCATTGTTGTTTAAAGCTTTTGGTAATAAATTTTCAATTGATTGATTGTGAAATTCCACACGTGGACAGACAACTGTTCAGCAAGGAACAAAGATATTTTCTTGACGTAAGTTAAGCAATTAAAAGTGGCAACTTTCCAAATGACTTATCAAAGTGTGACCTCGTGCCAAATTCACATCCCAGATGGCTCACTTGTGAAAATAGAGTCCTTCGACTTTACGCGAGCGTGGAAAACCCATCGGATGCCTTGAAAGCCATATTGACATTTATTTTAAAATCACATGCCAGTTTGATTTGAAATAAAATGCAGTAAGTACATTACAGACGGGCCTATTCATCTGTACAGAGCATTAGAAATATCTCGATACTTGCGTGACAACCAGAAGAAAGAGTAGTCCCAAATTGAACATGCTGGGTTCGATCCCAATCGCGCCCGTCGGCCTAATCGTTCGGAGTTTTCGTGGTTTTCTTCGAGCCGTGGATCTTCCATGCGTTAATACGGATTAGGTTCCCTTAGAAAGACCCCCACGGAGGGCACTCCCCCCGGGCCTATATCCCTCGTGTAGATAATTGGCCGTCAAGAATCAACCAAACCCAACCCAAATTGAACAAAACTCTTTCTTTGCTCACCCGAAAAAACTACGGAAGGCAATGGTCTTTGATAAGTGGAAGCACATAAGAGAGCTAGGTCTAAGAAGAGTGTTAAAATTCAGGCAGAATGTTTCAAAGGGTAAAGGCATCTGAATCTTTATCACTTCGATGCGGCAGACTATACAGAATTAATTGATTGGAATGTAGCAAAATTATCATCTCCACCTCTTTTTCGGAGAATAATCAATGAAGAAGTACATTTCTACTTTCAATTAGGTGATATTTCAGGCTGAGATGTTAAAAAATTTCCCTGCCACACGCAAGCTGTCAAGCGGTGCATCAGATTGGTAATGGAAGCATTGTTTAAGGTATGTTGGCCCTAATCAAGTGATTGATGCATCAGGACAACATTGAAATCAATGTCCATGATACCAGACTGTACCGCCTATTTGCAGTACAAATCTTCATCTAAAAGTCAGACTTAAACAGATGAAATAACAAATTGCATATTTTATACTGTCACGACACTAGTTTTTTAACTCTTTTGTTTTGACTCGATTATAAAAAGTTATGTATTTAAGTAATGTAAATAGCAAACAACCTCATTGGTTAGATGAAGGGAAAGGTGTGGGTTGAACTCGAAGTGCAACTATCTTCCCGTGGCGAGTTCTGGTTTGTTTAAATATTATCAGATATCTAAACAAGCAAAGGGCTGTAAAATTTATTTGCAAATGTTAACATTGGAACGCAAACTGATCTCAGGGGATTATTTTCTTTATTTATCATTAATCACTGAAAATTGAACTTTTCCCGTTTTTTATTGAGCTTGCGCGATCGGCAGCTATTTTTTAAACGCAACTGTTTATTATTATTATTATTAATCATTACATTTTGAAAATATTTTTCACTATAGCGATAATATATATATATATACGTAAAAAAAATTAAATTCTGAAAAAATCGGAAATTTTAATTTTTTTTTAATTTTTAGGCGGTTTGCGGGATCGGAAGATAATGTCCGATTTAAAGAGGTTTTTTTTTTGTTTTCATTGTATTGACCAATCGCAACTTTTCCGCACTATAGCGACTCGGAAATATCAACTTGACTTTTATCGCACCACCCTACAAGATATGTCACCCCAAGCCATCGTTACATATTAAAGACGGCTGTACGGTCATCTCCGGAAAGTAAACGGGTCGCGATTCCTTGCAGGTTCGGGACGCGTTATATTACACATATATAGAACTGTGATGAATGATGTTATAATATATATAAGTTAAATACCATGTTTCAATTTGAATCAAATTATAGTTATAAATATGCGTACTTAAATATCTTCAACGGAATAAGGAAAATAACAAAGATAATGAAGCAAAAAATAATTAGAGATATAAAACGAGTATGGATAAGTATAAAACTAAATAGTAAATAAATCATGTTTCTATAGGACTTTCCAAACTGCAACAGCATTAGAAAAAACATAAAAGTTTTCCACAAAAAAGAGAAACAAAAATGTATTTCGAAACATTTTATTTTAAGAAAGTTTTTTCTATTTCTTCTTTTCACATAAATTTCACTTTTATGATCGTAGAATGTCTTTTATTGCTATGTGTCAAGACTTTCTTTATAACTTTTTTCAATTAAGTTTTTTTACTGGGGAGATGAATTGAATTAAGAAAGGTTAAATAAATTTTCTAAATCTCTCCTGTTAAATCTACGATATATATTTTTTTCTTTTCAAAGAAAGATTAAATATTTGGTTTGTCAAAAGAAAGAGTAATATTTTAGGAAATTTTTTAAAATATAGTCGTCAGGCAATAAATAATTGTTTTATTAACATATGGCGCTATGATAGACTTCTTTCTTTACTCAATGTTTTTTTTTTTATGATTATTGAAAAAGACGCACGACTAGTTTTTATGTTTCTTTTCTAAAAGTAAGTAATATAAATGGAAAAAATACATTTATTTTGAGTTATAAAGCAATAATTTGTATGCAACAATAATCATTGTATTCGTAGTATTTTTAATTTTTTTACAACTTTTAGAATAGAAACTTTTCTTTAAAACTATGCAAGGCTATTCAGAAACGAAATTTATTTTCACAATACAACATGCTTCCAATTTTTTTTTTTAATCTTACTAATTATGAAGTTTTAATACATATCAAATGCGGAAAATTTTTCCAATACGATGGAAAATTTAATTAGGTATTTCCGACTGCATATTTTTTTATTATCTAAAAAATTACTTTTCGAGCCTTATTAGACCTGGTGAGCGTTCTGTTGTTTTTAATTAGAATAAAATATATAATTTAAAATTGCATCGTAATTTGAATGATAAAGATGCATTGAAGCCATTAATTATAGACTATTTTAACGGAAATGGGAACTCATGAGGAATCACTAAATGCAGAAATTTAGAAAATTCAAGAAGCAGTTGATGAAGAATCTAAAAACCAATTAAATTCAATTAATGAAGAGGTCATTTGTGAATTTTCCTAATTAATATCAAAGCAGTAATGTAATTTTTATGTAAAACGGTACCAAGATTTAAAGTGCGAACTCTCTAACACAGTATTTTAATAAAAATGTATAATTTATTGCGTATTTTATGAAAGAAATTATGTATCGGGTTTGAAAGACAGAAGACAGGCTTCCATATAACAAAATGAGGAGATTGTTTTTTGGGTGCGGCCAGTAGGTTCCAGTAGAAATTTGTGAAAATCCGTCGGAAGGGGCAAGTTGTTTTGTGTCATTATCTCTATTGCGTCATCGGAAAGCCCACGAAGTTATGCATGGAATCGAACAAAACTTCATATAGAATAATTTAACTTGAGGCCAAGTCCCATTTGAAATTGGGGATATCACCCTGAAAAGGTGCTCACTGTGATAGAGCTTTTTGTGTTATTTCTCTTTCTTATCATTGGAAAGTGTATGAATATATGGAAAAAACTGAACCAAACTTCATATATACTTTCCTGACTATGGACGCCAGGTCTCGATTGAAAATAAGGATATTTCGCCTGAAAGGTGTGCTAGGAAGGTGATTTTTGTGCGTTTTTCTTATTTTTTTTACAGTTTAACCCTCCGAGCGTCTTGCAAAAGGGTAAAATTGTAATGTTGTTTTCTTTAATTTTGCTTTAAATGCTAAGAAAATATGATTCTTTCAACATTATAAAAAAAAACTCAATTACAAATATGAATGTAATCCTTGAGAGTATTAATCATTCTTCAATGTATTTAATATTCCTTAAATCTATAGAATTATATTATCTTAAATATTGCTTGTATTGCTGTGAAACCTGGAGCTTAGTGAACGGAATATTGCGCCCCAAACACTTAGAGGGTTAAGTTAAGAATTTATTAATAATTTTCGACGAAATTTTACAATTAACTGTAATTTAATAGATCGAATTTTGTATAAAATTTTGGAGAAAATCGCCGGGAAGTGATAGCGAATTTTGTGGGATTTGTGGTACAGGCACGGTAGCTTTTGAAAAAAATATTCAGACTGAATCTCCCGGTTGTCTAATCTACGTTTAATTTACATATTTCTAATAAACAAAAATTTTCACGTTTTTTGATGTATCATCGGTTTGATACATTATATTAGATTTCATTACGAAATCCCCGCACACACGCACACAATTATTTTGAAACTATTCTTGACAAAAAGACTAGAAAATCTAATATAAAAACATGTATGTGATTGAGAGAAATTTTTGGGATTAGCACATCCGACAACTTTTCCACTATTTTGGTCAATACTACATATTTATTACTTAACTGAAAATATATAATAATTTTAACATTTTATTACATTATGTAAATATAACATTTTATTAAAAAAAAAAAAAATGAGAACGTGGGTTTCAAAACTCGCTAAATCTGAAATTTAAAAAATCGAGTTTTCACGATCAATCTACTCTATTGGTGTACCTGCACAAAAAAAAAAAATCACTACAAATTTCAAAAAAATTCTATCGTGTATTTCTGGCATTGCAAAATCTTGGTTTACAATGAAAACCAAGGACACAGATGCTTTTCGGGATTTCCCAAAATTAGATTTTCTGGATAAGGCGAGTTTTGAAACTCACTTCATCATATAGAGAACAAATATCACCCATGTGTTACGGTTAATACAGAAAATAAATATTATTCATGTGTACATGATGCTTTCGTTTCCCTTAAAGAAATTAAACTATACACTGTTAGAAATTTGCAGCATTCTGTTCAGTCATTCGACCGTTTTTGAAAAAACGGTTTCATAACCGTAATTTAACTATATTCTGACCATAAAAGGGCCAATAATATGTTGAGAATAGTGTTAAATTACGGTTGTGTAACCGTTTTCGATAAAAATGGTCAAATGACTGGACAGAATGCTGCAAATTTTTAACAGTGTATATAGATGTTATAGATGACAAATAATAATAATAATAAATAAGGGATATTTTTATTTAGTTTTCTTTATGAATAATTAGGCCCTAACAAAACCGACTTAATTAATGTTGAAACATAAGTAAAATTAGGCATTTTACGATAAGTGCATCTATAGATATTTGTATAAATCTTTAATGGAACCATATAAATAAAGCCACAAATAAAGGACTACAATGCTAACATCAGTCACAAATCAAGCATTTTTACACTAATCTACGTGTTTTTATTTAATAAATACATACTAAAACTATAAAGAAAAGAAAACTGTACTCTATCAGGCGGGGTTTTAAACTGCTCTTGTTTCACAACAGGATTTTTGGGCATCAAATATGTCTGAGATGTTAAAATTTAATATGTTATCGATAAAATAAAATGCCGCCGTAAGCAATTTTTTAAAGCAATATGTATTTCTATCCGAATATGATACACTTCGGCGTATTTTACAGCACACAGAAAAAAATATAATCTTTATGTCGGAGTTTAAATATATTTTTTAATAAATTATTTGCAGCGTCAAGGAAGTTATAATAGTAAAATATTGACGAAAAATGTAGAATGATGCAAAAATCGATTTCAAATTATTTTCAAGCATTTGTCGCATTTTAAATATTTCTTTGATTATTTATCTTTACATTTTTGTTAAACTTTGCATTATTTATTTGAATACGTAGATCCTTTCAGCAAATTGTAAGAAAAAAATATTTCTTGGTTTAATTTTTTTTAAACATTAAAAGAAGTTAAAGAAATAAAACATTCCTCTGATGTAAGAAGCATTTAGCTTTCAGATAGTTATTTTATTTTCAAAGGATTTTGCATATAAAAAATAACTATTGAATTATTTACATTTTGGCACTGACATTGATATTTTAAATAATTTTTATGTCTCTCGTTTCAATGATTTTTTAAGACCCATGTAACATTGCTATCTTAAAAAAATATATTCTTAAATTATTGTAGTGACTAATAATAATAATAATAAAAGATGCTAATCAATTAAAAAAATGCTTTGCAAAAAATAAATAAAAAATGATTTCTCGTGAAATTAAAATTTTTAAGCAAATGCTTCAACTACTATTTGTTATTTATTTTTTAAGATATGCTATATTTCGTTTATATTTTTAACTGAGACTAATGAAAAATAAATGACTGACATTTCAAAAAGTGTAACATGATATTACATATAGTGATATTTTCTATAATACTTTTTGGTATTTTACTGTCTTTGTATAAGAGAGGTATTTTTTTTTTTTAAGTGTCGACATATTTTGACGGTTTTTATTGTATTCAAACGTTTGAATACGATTTGGCTATTCAAGGACTAATGCCTGATTGTTTACTACTCGAAAATTTGAATTGTGTCAGCGAGTTACACAAACATTGTATATGCTCTAATTAATAAAAAAAATATGTAATCATTAACTTCATATTTACCTAGATCATGCATATCATGTTGATTTAATTTTGATGCCTCTTTACCGTGTTTTGCACAATTTGTATGATATCCTACATCTTGGTATCTATATAGATGTAGTCTCACTAAACTTAGTTTGTTAGATGATACTTATGGAAAACTATGCTGATTCAATTTGGGCTTTGGTCAGTCATCAGAGTATTCTGCTGTTCTAAGATTTTTTCCGATCAATTTTATTGGCAGGTCTCAGAAGCCCCGTGAGTTTCAGAAATAGAGTATTGGATGAGTGTATTTATAAACTGAACTCATTTTAGTAAACAGTTTGTAAATATCATTGTATTTCCTTTTATTATATCCTTTATTATTATCCTTTGTTATATCCTGTATTACCTCATATTATATGCTTTATTTTTTCGCAAATATATCAGCAATTAGCATTTCTGCTGTTCCCGAAAAATAATCTTCGCCAATTTTTTAAAGTCAGAATGTTATTACGAATTATGACATTAAATATGGCAAGCATTTCTTTTTCGAAATGACGGTAGCCAAAGTTAAAGATTATATTAATCCTTTTAAATAGATGTATCTCTCTATATAAACACTTTTGTGGTGGGTAAATGATCGATGGTATATCGTACGCATCCTAGTATGTGTATATTTATCTTTCTAAATCTAAAGGAAAATTAAGGGAAAATGCAAAAAATATCAATTAAATGTATGTAGGAGACTACGATCCATGTATTTAGTTATAAATATATTCCTTCCTATCATAATTTGAAATCACATTATCGTTCATGACTTTAAAATTAATAAATATATTTCAGCGAAAATTGCAGAACAGTCCTTTTTCTTTCAGTGAAATACAAGTATATTATGAAAAAGCGTAGACATTGCCGCCATCTGCTTCTGAACTTGGCTCCGCTATCGCATCATTTTCTTGAAAGTATTTCAAATTACATTCTGTGCTTATGTCTTACTGACCTAACTACGATGTTCTGTCAGCACTATTCGCACACATCTTGTTTCACAGAAATAAATGTACATATATTGTAATGAATATATTGCATTGAATATATTGTAATGTTATTAAAATACGTTCATTATTCTTAAAGTGAAAAAAGAAAATCTGTGTTCGGCTTCGTATGAGAAAGCCTGTATATTTAACTAAGTTAATGGATTACAGCACCCGTTTTCTCTACAATTCTTTTTGATGTTACTGTTTTAGTAGGGTCTAACTCCCTTAAATGTCAGTACGTGGAGTTGAGAAACACCCTGTGTAATATGGCTAAATAATAGCGTATTTAATCATCTCTTAAAGTTTCAATACAATTCTGCATGATGCATATGAAAAATTGAAAAGAAAAATATATATTCTATTTTTTAGTAACCTTCCATTAATTAGCATTTGTAATCTTTTATTAATAACATAAGATATTGTTTAAAATGTACATGTGTTTCATAATTTAGAAACTAAAAAATAAGTAATTTCTTAATGAAATTTGAATAATAAATTACATTAAAGAAAAGCTTAAGAGATAAAATTTAATATTTTAGATTTTAAATTTTATTACTTCATCCCTGAATACGTAATTAGGCAATTTAATATAAAATTTATCTTCCTGATATTTTTTCTTTTCTAATTTTAGGATGCAATGCTGTGCACCATGTGAATTAAGTATTAAAAAGGAGAAATGAGTAGATTAAGTTAAAACATTCCAGGTATGCTTACAGAGTTAACTTGATTTTTTAATATGTATATTGATGTTTATTCAATTTAATTTATCACGCTAAAAAGAGCTTCTTGCAAAAAGTGTCATGATTACTTCTTTGAAAAGTTTTCAAGTACGAAGAAATTGAAAAAAAAAACTTTGATAAAATTTCCAGTAACGGTTTATTTTATTTTTATTCCTTTGTTATAAAAAATGAGCAATTACTAAAATTTATGAGAAACAGTCATCGAGATAAAAAAAAAAAATGTAATTTGTCTTTAAAGTTTAAAAAAAAGAAAGAAAAATCATGCGCCAAGCATAGATTACATAAAACTTTCCAACACATTCAGTATAATGTAACAAAATTATCCGATTAATAAGTTAAAATAACGCATAACACATTTGCAAACCCAATTTCAGCAATTCCCATTTACAGCCGGAAAATTATCTGAATTCTTTCAGCAGCCCTGTATACGATATACAGTAAAACCATCCTAAAGCGACCACGTTCCGTTCCAATAAACATTGGTCGCTCCGAGAGGTGTCTCTTAATGGAGGTCATGTTTAAATCTAGATTTTAATTGTTGGAAAAGGTAACAATTAATGTTACTAAAATTTATTTTTCACATTGGGAAAAAATATGAAAATTTAAGTATCAAAACAAAAATTAATAATATAAGTTAATCACTGCAGACTTTAAAAAATGAATACATTGGCGTTTGCTTTGATTTTAAGGTTTTATCTTTTATAACTTTTATTTCGAAGTCCTTTCAAAGTTCAGTAAATAAAACCATTTTTTATTTATTTTTTTTTTTTTTGGACGGAAACAAATAGTGACGATATCATTAATTTATCTATTTCTTTGAGAGTTTCCTTACAGAATAGGGCAGAGGAGTTTATTGACCGTCATTATTGATTTGTCATCAGAGTTTAAATTCATTGGCTAAGAAGGCGCAAAACATAAACGTTACGCATAAAAGTTACCGGAATATAAAAAAAAATCTAAATTTAGTTTAGAAGTTTGATGAATAACGCGCTTTCAGGAATTATTTTTGTAATAAAACCTACTTCAAGCGACCAGGAAATAACGGAATTTGTTTCATTTTCTTCAAAGAAATTGGTCACTCATGGAGGGAGTCCAACTAGAATGTTCTCTGAATGGAGGTAAAATTAGTATTGAGCGTATGGGAGTAAATTTCGTTCCAGGAAAAAATGATCGTTCAGGGAGGTGGTCGCTCAATGGAGGTGGTCACACAGGGAGGTTTCTCTGCATAGATCTGTATCTATAAACTACATTCATGGAAAATTATAGTTCTATTAACAGATATATAAAATTAGCTAATAAAGCCTTTGTGCAACAATATTAAAAAGGAGAAAAAAAACTTTTAAAAATGCACAAAAAATACATGAAAAGCAGCAAACAGCTGTTTCGAATCTACTGTCGAGATTCTTCTTCAGTGCAAGATAGGGAAAAAGGAAGGCTGAGCAAAATCAGCTTTTTGCTCAGCCTTGCTTTTTCTAGCACGCTGTTCCTTTTTTCCCTATCTTGCACTGAAGAAGAATCTCGCTAGTAGATTCGAAACAGCTGTTTGCTTGCTTTTCATGTATTTTTTGTGCATTTTTAAACGTTGGTTTTTCTGCTTTTTAATAACAGATACATTCAGAGATTTTCGCTAATAAGGAATTTATACGTGTATTTATTTTTGCAATCCTATATACGAGGTACAAAATTTATACACAACGAGGAACATGCAAATAATTAGTGAATTAATTTTTTTTAAGAATCTATCGAATCTGAAGACACACTTTTAGCCAATTTTGCGCAAAGACAGTACTATAACAGATTTATTCTGTGTGTCCCTGAAAATGAACGATAAATTGCTATGAATGCACTATTCTTGTAGTCATCTTGTAGTTAAATTCAGTAATTTATATCCATTTTAATACATTTGATATAGAGTAATACCATTAAAATATACTTCAAATATTTTTTTCCAATTGACCATAATGTAACGTAATTCTATTGAATGCCACTGTAAAACCAATTATAACTGCTACGTACTTCATATTCAATAAAGAACATGCCATGGTAACATAATTAACATATGTCAATTACATGAAAATCCGAATATATTTATGTGAGTTAGAGCGCGGACAGGCAGACGGAAGGACAAACCGAATTCATAAACACATTTCAAACATGTTGGAAAATGTTAAAAATGTACTTGTTGCAAAAGTAAAAAAAATGTCATCCTTGTTTCAACCACTTTAATCGAATCTAGCCGTGCATAATCGAATCTATCCATACTATAGTATAACTATTAACACAATGATATTTTTCAAAAGGTAAGGGAGGCCCAAAATTATTCTTCTGGTTATGTATACAGTTAAACAAGCTAAGATGGAATAACACGGAGTCACTGACAAAATTCCGTTTTAGGCAAGTTTCTGTCTTAGCACATGTGATCTTATACTACTTGCGGCGACCTAGGAATATTTTTGTTGAGAACGGATTCCGTATTTTAAGCAAGTTTCATTGTGACAGGTATTAATACATATTTATACAGTAAACCTTCCCAAACGCAGCCAAAAGAAAAAAATCCCTATTTATACAGGTTCATTTTTAGTAGGTTTAACAGTATAATATTCTTTACTCCAAAACCTAGAAAGTTTCCGAAACTGTGAAAAAAAACCCCTATATTTTACAATGAAAGGTGTTGGCAACCCGGCTGCCAACAAGTTTCTATAAAATTTGCAAGTTGCTATTTTTAAAAGTGCTGTAAAATTTCTCAAATCTGGGAAAATTCTCGTCGATACTGGCTGCATGGCACACGTGAAAGAAAGAATTCGATTTTTACTTCTCTTGTTGCTTGAATTCGCTTTCAGAGCATCGGTACTTGAATTCAATTTCACAGCATCAGTGCTTAAAAATTTACAACATAATGTGCAGGAAAAAGCACAACATTTTTTTACAGTGCGATTAATGCAGGATTCCGTTATGCACATGTTCCGTTTTCACTGGTATTACTCTATCTACCTATCTGTGTATTTATATATATAAATGCATAATATATGCATCAAAACCCGTTAAAATGGAACTTTCCTATAAGTAATTCTCTCCTTAATTGAAAAATGTCCACGTTCCCGACGAAAGAATATAAAACAGTTGACGTGTTAGAAGAAAACCTTCGAAAACCTGACTTATAAAAGAATTCTTCTAAAACGGAATTTCTTTTTTAAAACGGAATTTCGCCATTCCGTCTTGGCTGCTATTATACTTTTCTGCAAGTCACAATATGATGCCTAATAAAAATACAAAAGTAAACAATCCAATAACAAAGTTACTTTTTTCAAAAACTCCCAACATGGTTGGAAGCAGTTGATGATTTTGCTTGGTATATAATTTTAAAATAGTCAAATATAAAATGCAACATACTTTGACAAATTCCTCGTTATTGAACCTATTCAAACTAAACTTCTTGCGTGACAGTTGGTAACATTCTGTCCCATTGAAATCTCTTTGAGGAATAAGAGTGAGGGGGAGATTTTGTTACAAATTGGCCAATAGTGACCACAGTGCTATACGCTTTCAAGGGGGACTTTTGAAGGTAAAGTGACCCGAATTTCCAGGAAAACTCTGAAAGCCAAGCACAGTCCGACAGACAGCGCTCATATCGAACCGGCGAAAAACGTCCCAAGTTTCTTCAGTTTTGAGCAAACAATATAGTCAAACTAGACTATCCTATCAATTATTTCACCAAAGTTACAGTAAAAACTGATCGAAAATAGCAAAAGGCACGCACAAGAAAAAAATTAACATATTTTAATTGCATTACACGATGACGTAATCCGCATAGGTAAAAACATGGGTGAAAAAATGGGGAAAATAAATTTCAGAATATTAACCATTGACAGAAGTTGGCTTCGAAATTTCTTTGATGAACTTATGCGTTTTATCTACCTAAATTATTTATATAAAATGTATAATCGTTAAGGGGACAAGGGACCTTAAAATAATTTTTTTTATTTTTTGTAAATTTCACCTTAAATATTATTCAAGGGTACATTATATGCATTATGCCATGCATTTATCACAAAAAAATTTGAAAAAAAAATTTATTTATGAGAAAAAAATGGAATTTTACGCGTCGTCTTAGAAATCTTCGAAATGCCCCCTGCGTCTTCCATATCAATGAAAATCCCCAATACTTTTTATAAAAGTTTGGTTTATATATATAAACAAAATAGAGCCTCGAATTTTATATATTTCAATTCAAAGGTAAAAAAAAAAAAAAAATTGCAAATTTTTGAAATTTTTTCGAAAAAATTTCAAAATTTCAAAGTTTTTCAATTTTTTCTTTATTTTTTGTAAATTTCATCCTAAATATTATGTAAAGGTATATTATATGTATTATGGCATGCATTTATCATAAAAAAATGTAAAAAGAATTTTATTTTTGAGAAAAAAATGGAATTTTGTGCATCGTCTTGGAAATCTTCGAAATGCCCCCTGCGCGTCCCATATCAATGAAAATAGTTTAAAAAAATGAAAAATTGAAAATTTTTGAAATTTTTTTGAAAAAATTTCAAAATTTTAATTTTTTTTTTTTTACCTTTAAATTCAAATATTTAAAATTCGATGCTCTATTTTATTTATATATATAAAACAAACTTTTATAAAAAATATTGGGGATTTTCATTGATATGGAGAACGCAGGGGGCATTTCGAAGATTTCTAAGACGACGCGTAAAATTCCATTTTTTCTCAAAAATAATTTTTTTTTAATTTTTTTTTTTGTGCTAAATACATGCCATAATGCATATAATGTACCCTTGAATAATATTTAGGTGAAATTTACAAAAAATAAAAAAAATTATTTTTAAGGATTTTAAGGTCCCTTGTCCCCTTAATACAGTAAAGCCTTTAAAGACTTATTTGCAAGGAAACGGCAAGACGTTTTAGAGGGATTTCCATTATATAGCAGGTATAATTGAAAGATGCATTTTTCGTCGGCCTCTTATTATAGAAAAGGTTTTTTTATTGTTATACATCTATTCTCTTCAGATATGTATTATGGAATGTATACATTTTAAGAATTTGAGAGGATAGAGCAAAACCTGCGAAAATGGGACACTATAACATAATTCTGCCTTAAATGCAAAAATCTTATAATTATGACAGAAAATCGTATAATTATATGTTATAAAGCAGAAACTTAGTTAAAAAGTCCGGACGTCCAGACACTTCGACCCTTCCTCACCCACTTTCCCCTTTGCTACGCTACGGCGACCAATAATCCAGAAATAAAGGTTTTTAAGCCTTAATTTAAAATATTTCAAGGAAATGTCGTTTTATAAGAGGAGGTTTTGTTTCGGGTACGCAAACAGCAATCTAAACAGCTTAATACTTTTTAGTGTTGGAATCACTTGTATCAAATGCAACCAGTTTGACACAATTTATTCTTTATGTTGTCTAATTCTAAGAATGTTAAGAGATTATCCAAAAGCGCAAGATCCAAGTGTTAATTTAATATAGCTCAGCAATATTTTTTTAAAGAAATCAAAATAGTGTTTTTGGTTATTTTAAATAAAAAGCTTAAAATTCTAACAAGCCATTATGTTAGGGTGAACCCTACCAAGCTTTAGAGCATCCTATTCGAATTCATTCCCTTATTGTTTAGTATGGTGTATAGGGAGTCAAATGCTTTTTTAACTTACTGATTTCGAATTCTTTTTCCGCTTTTGGGAATCTTACCGATATTTAAAATTTACTTTTATTTACTTTTATTGTCTTTTCAATCCGAAAATGAAAAATGCGGTGCTAACCAAAACTAAATTCAAATTCTGACATTGTTTCTTGAATTCACCGGGTTCAAGAAAAAAAAAATCAGTTTTTTGTTTCCCCAAAATCTAAAAACACTTCAAAAACCCATTTTAGAACTGACTTTTATATGAGTGTAGTAATATTCATATTAAACTCTGTTATGTCTTTAAATAGTAGCTATGTAAATTTTCTGTAATAGTGTAAATATAATTTTTGTTTATTTATTGAAAATCGCATTCAGACCTAAATATTTACACGTATAAATGTATACCTTATTTTTATTTACTTTAGTTCATAGCAAGCATCTTATTCTTTATAGAGTAAATAAAAAAAATAATATTTTCTTATTTACCAGATTTTATAAATAATCGGAAGAAATGTAAACAATTAGAATTTTTTTCAAATCACATAATAAGGAAAAGAAACCTATTAGCCTTATGCCTAATAATAAAACAATGTATGCATAAAAATCTTTGAAGATCTCTGGCCTACCAAAAACGATATGCTCATTAAAATATGATAAAATATTTTTTTACGGTTATTAAAATTAATTTTACCTCAGAACCCAATAATTACACTAATAATCAATGTGACATGCATATTGCTGAAAAAGGGCTTTTGTTCCTATCAAAAATCAATTTACTATATTTATGTTCTTCCTTTGTAATAAGGAAAAAAAGTCCTATTAGTTTCACGACTTATAATAAAAAATTATTACTCGGTAATCAATTTTTTTTAAACTTTGACCAACTGAAAACGAACTCATTGAAGTATGATAATATGCATTTTGCTACGGCGATTAAACGTAATTGTGCCTCAGAGTCCAATAATACCATTTCTGATCAATATTATTAAAGACATTTGCTTAAAAAAACCTCTTTGTAGCTATCAAATATCAATTTACTTTATTATATCTTTACTTTGTAATTGTTATATTAGAGAAAGACGTACATTTTATCTAAACATTTGATAATAAGATTGTTGGTTTTGTCCTACATAATGCTTTCAAAAGAATACATACATATATAAATAATAAAACGCGCAAGTATAAATAAATGTATAGAAAATCAAAGTAAATGATGTAAACAATTTTCGTCTACTTTTAATCCAATAGAAAATATTTTTTTTTATTTATATTATTTAATGTATTATGAAGTATTCAATTGCAGTAGTGTTTAACAGTTTCATTTTTATTTTTTTATTTTTTCGGCCTCATAAAATATTTCTAGAGATATGTGTATGAAAATTTGTTTTAGTTACATTTGAATAGGCAATAATAATATTATCTGCTTTTTAAGAAAAGCTCCGATATTGTGATGAGCGTTTACGATCTATACAATTATATATTTTTGTATATTATTTATCTAATGAGAAAAAAAACATACCGGGTGGGTAAAAAATCCATAAAAACTTTAAAAATTCATAAAAACCGAAAAAATAACAGAAATAAAAAACGGCTTCCAGAGTTAGCATCTATAGATCAGATGAATTTTTTTAAGGCTGGAAAAAAATAACTCAAAACAGCTAACAAATGGCACTGCTGCGAGCGACTAAGATGGAAACATGCAAATGAGATGTTATAAGGACTTGCGCTCCTAATCCACAACTAGTTCACCGTTGTAAACCGTGTGTGAGAACAAGGATACTGACTGCGAAGGATAAAAATTTGGTGGGGAAGTTGTTTTGCGTGAACCAGGAATCAGCGACCACTGCTTTGCGTAAATTACGAGTTCAGAAGAATGAGAGGATTGGAAAATGGCCTATATTTAAAATCCCGGGTCTGTCGATCCTGTTTCTACTAATCTGTCAGAACTGAAAGATGCGATCCCTTGAGAGGTGTCATGTGTACATCCAGACCTGCTCGACCGTTTCTGGTTTACGGATTCGTCTGCAATGTGTTATCACCTATGATGGTGGTCATGTGGAACACATACAGCTGTAATAAACGTTTTGGAGACATTCGGTTTGTTATTTACGAATTTTTTGTATGACTTCGGTACGTCAGAGCCACCTATTGGTTGTTTTCTGAGTTATTTTTTCACCTGTCTTAAAAAAATTCCAGTGACCTATAGGTGCTAACTCTGCAAACCGTTTTTAATTTCGGTTATTTTTCCGGTTTTTATGCATTTTTAAAGTTTCTACGAACTTTTTGGCTACCCGTTACATAATTCACGAACATGCTTGACAAATATTCATCTTCGATACTTAAAAGGTAATTTTTAAACAAATGGTTTAATAATTGAATATAAAGTGAGGACAAATCTCTAAAATTTAAAAATTGCATAAAAATAATTGAAATGACAAGAAAAAAAGCAATGGGAAAAAGGATATTAAGAAAGATAATCGTGAATCCGTGTCACAAATTGCTTTTGAAGAATCACTGAAATAAAAAAGAAAAACACAGATAAATCCGAACGTAAACAAAACAAATTAAATTTTTGCATAATACTGATAATTCGACATGTTTTTATTGGTTGAGTAGCAACATTTTGTTGGCTAGAAATCCCTCTGATATAATACAACGGCATATATTCTTAGAGAAGTGCACCTCTTACATTTTTAGCACATCTTCAAGCCCTGCGGTACAACATCCTTTGGTGGGCTATTCTATGAAAATGCACAAAATGTCCTTCAAGTGGCTCTTACATAAATACATATATTTATTAACTTACAAGTTGTTAACATATAAACTCTACATTAAAACCCAATATTTTCGTAATAGCATAGTTGTTTTCATTTGAGGATATAATAGCATAGTTGTTTTCATTTGAGGATATAATAGCATAGTTGTTTTCATTTGAGGATATAATAGCATTGTTAATACAGCAGTAATATGTAGAAAAGCTTCCAAGCGTGATACTAAATGGCCCTTTAATAAGTTTTAAAATCTCCACATTTTTACCCCAAAATTAAGTAATATTCCCGATTTTAATTGGTTTAAAATCTCCACATTTTAAGCCCTATATTTATGTAACCTACCCATTTTTAGGGCCATTCCTGAACAACGGAAAAAATGTTCTACGCCTGTCACTTACATAAACACCTATATCAATTATCTTATAAGTTGTTAAAATATACTATGTATTGCTCTTTATAATATGTATATATTAGTATGTATATATTACTATGTATAAGTTGTTAAAATATACTATGTATTAAAAATAACAAAAACCGCTAGATTTTCATAGTAGCATAGTTGTTTTAATTTAAGCATTACCAAAGTAGTTTTATAAATATTTTTTGCACCCCATATTGTATTGAATGTATATTTGTTTGCACTACATAAGTGCATAGTCTGCAACATCATTAAAATGCACTCGTAATATTTTTTTCCATTGGCCGTAATGTAACGGAAAACTTTTGAATGTCCCTGTCATTAAACTATACATCCGACTTTCATAAAATTTGAAGTGGCTCGACAAAATTTTACAAAATTATATATTTAAAATTTCAGACCATTCGGAAGACTGTAACACCATTAAAACGCACTTGCAATAATTTTTTCCCGTTGGCCGCAATGTAACGGAAAACTTTTGACTGTCAGTGTAATTAAACTATACATCCGATTTTCATAAAATTTGAAATGACTCGACAAAATTTTACAAAATTATATATTTAAAATTTCAGGCCATTCGAAAGACTGTAACATCATTAAAATGCACTTGCAATATTTTTTTCCCATTGGCCGTAATTTAACGGAAAACTTTTGACTGTCCCTGTAATTCAACTATATAACCGATTTTCATAAAATTTCAAATGACTCGACAAATTTTACAAAATTATATATTTAAAATTTCAGACCATTCGGAAGACTGTAACATCATTAAAATATACTTGCAATATTTTTTTCTCATTGGCCGTAATGTAACGGAAAACTTTTGACTATCCCTGTAATTCAACTATTCATCCGATTTTCATAAAATTTGAAGTGGCTCGACAAATTTTTGCAAAAATTATATATTTAAAATTTCAGACCATTCGGTTGGGTAGTTTTGTTTCTGTTATATGCGGACGGACAGACGGACAGACAGACAGACTGAACGACGACTATAGGTGCTACGTATTTTTATAATTACGAACGCACCTAAAAATACAGTAATATCTAGAAAAACTGTCCCACACGTGACATGGAATGACCCTGATGTAAATGTTTTCACTTTAACTATTTTTTTTAAATAGTAAAGCACACTAATATTTTCTTTTAATCTGAGCCGATTTGTAGGTGCGTTCGTAATTATATAGATATGTAGCACCTATAGTCGTCGTTCGGTCCGTATGTCTGTCAGTCTGTCTGTCTGTCCGCATATAATAGAACAGAAACTATCCAACCGAATTGTCTGAAATTTTAAATATATAATTGTTGCATAAATTTGTCATCTCATTTCAAATTTTATGAAAATCAGTTGTATAGTTTAATTACAGGGACATTCCAAAGTTTTGCATTATATTACAGCCAATGTGAAAAAATTATTGTATGTGCATTTTAATGATGTTACAGCCTTTCGAACAGAATAAAATTGATATGCACTTATGAAGTTCACTAAAATATACATTAAGTACCAAATGCGGAGCAAAACATATTTATAAAACTAGTTATAGTACGAACGCACTTCATTTACCACGTTTGACGAGCTATTTCCAACTACATTGGTGGCCAAAATTAAGGAATAGTCATAAAATGCTAATTTTTAAGCAAGCGAATACTCAAAAGGAAATAATATAATTCGAATAATTACTATCCCTACAGCACAGCAAGTCCATAGAGCATCTCATTCATGTCACACATGGTCACAAGTGTCACAGTCACTACAGTGAAACAAAAAATAGGAAATTCCACACGTCTCATTATGAGTCTCAAATGATCACTATATGTGACTCCACTGAAACGTCAACGTGACTGCTGCTTTGTGACGAGTCACCAGGTGACTTTACAATGCAGTTACATTGTGACTTTCGTGTGACTGTCATTTTTAGACTCAATTTCAAAGTCATCGTGAACGTTGCATTATGATAAGTCACCAAAGAATGTCACATTAAAGTCACATGATGACTTTCATGTGACAGAGAGACTACTGTGAAGTCACCATTGTGCTATTTTGTGAAAAGTCACCGTGTGACTATAATGTGATATTATTTGGTGACTTATCATAATGCAACGTTCATGATGACTTTGAAATTGAGTCTAAAATGACAGTCACACGAGAGTCACAATGTAACTGCATTGTAAAGTCACCTGGTGACTCGTCACAAAGCAGCAGTCACGTTGACGTTTCAGTGGAGTCACATATAGTGATCATTTGAGACTCATAATGAGACGTGTGGAATTTCCTATTTTTTGTTTCAGCGTAGTGACTGTTGGCGCCGAAATTCGTCTGACAAATAAATTTTCAAAATCCAAGTGAGATGGGAGAGCAATTAGAATAAATAGTTTATTAAATAAAACTGAAATAGTATGTAAATTCTATTCATCATTAGAAGTTAATAATTGTTCCATAATAGTAATTCTCCGTATTTAACAGAGCCAATACAAAAAAAAATGTGTTCTCTGCTTGGTTGCAGAGTCAGGACTTCCACTATACACTCTGTATTAAACAGAGCCATGATTTAACAATTGGCATCTCTGATTACAGAGTCAGGACATGTTACATGTTCTCTGCTTGGTTACAGAGTCAAGACTGACCATTTTAAAAATGATACATATTATATAAAATAAACATCAAAATAAAAATTACAATATGCAGTTATAAATCTTCTAAATAGCTATAATATTCATTTAAATGACATCCAAGTAATTATAAAACTAATAAATCACCATCAATTCAAAATTATTATAAAGTAAATAAATCTATATTACATGACCTTGAAATCATAATGTTACTCATAAATATTGATTCAGGGTTATAAACAATTTAGATAAACAGATTAGATTTTTTCTGTCAAAAGAAATCACTTTTATAATTATGCTTTACAACATGAAAGATAAACAGAGTTAAATTATAAACAAATAAATTTGAGGTTATTTACGCCGTAACATCCTCCGCCTCCATGAACGGAGTTCATCGAACAATTATAACTTACCAAATTTCCACTATCACATACTAAATAATCAAATATTAAATACAAATTTAAAATATTACCTTAAATGTTAAGTATAACTAAAATGAAATGCAATTAAATCCTACTACTTCTATAAAAAACAGTTTCTGGAACAACTAAAAATAGAAAAAGACATTAATATACAAAATAGTTCAGAAAGTTACAAAAATTAGACATAGAAAAAAAAAATAATAATAATAAAGTTAGTTAAAATAAAGTAAAATTCTATTATATTAAATGTCCATCGGTAGAGGAGACAATTTTGTGATAGGGCGTTTCAGTTCACCAGTAGAAGTCTTTAATTTGACAACACGAACAATATTATCATCCCCAGGAAATAGTTCAATTATTCTGCCCAATTTCCACCTTAATGGGGGCTGGTTTTCTTCCTTTATCAACACCAAGTCATTGATTTTTAAGTTCGGGTTGCTTCTAAACCACTTTGTACGTTGCTGCAATTGTGAGAGATAGTCTGACGACCACCTTTTCCAAAAACTTTGGAAAATCTTTTGTAGCAATTTCCAACGTTCCAAAGGAGTTACATAGGTAGAGGAGATATCAGGCTCAGGTAAGGAGGTCAAGGGTGCTCCTATAATAAAATGTCCTGGCGTCAGAGCCGTAAAGTCATTTGGATCAGAAGACTCAGCGACAAGCGGTCTTGAATTTAAGCATGACTCAATTTGTGCAATTAAGGTCAAAAATTCTTCATAAGTTAAAATCTGATCACCAATTGTTCTCTTCAAATGATTTTTCATTTGTTTTATTCCCGCTTCCCAAAGGCCTCCAAAGTGAGGGGCGGAAGGTGGGCTGAATTTCCATACTATCATTTCGTCAGTAAGATACTTGTGCAATTTTTCATCAGAAGCAATTAGAGACATCATTCTCTTTATTTCGCGGTCTGCCCCTACAAAATTTGTACCTCTGTCGGAAAATATTTCTAGAGGTTTTCCACGTCGAGCCACGAATCTTTTCAATGAGGCTAGAAAGGTTTCAGTTGTAAGATCAGTGACTAACTCAAGATGGATAGCTTTTGTTACGAAACAAACATACAGACAAACATAATGTTTAAAGGGTTTCACACCACGTCCCTTACGAGGTTTGATCAAAAAGGGGCCGGCTAAGTCGACTCCTACTCTTGAAAATACTCGAGCTTGTGTCACGCGTGCTGATGGCAGATTTCCCATCAACTGAGATGAAAGGTGTGATGAATTTCGGAAACATTTCATACATTTCCTTATTTCTCTTTTCACAGCTTCTTTAGCATTAATTATCCAAAATTTTTGTCGAATTGCTGAAATTGTCAATTGAGTCCCGCTATGAAGATGTTTCTCATGAAAATACTTTATTATCAAGTCTGTAACATGATGCCTTTTAGGGAGAATGATTTGATGTTTTTGATATTCAGACAAGTTTGCATTTTTTAGCCTACCTCCAACACGAAGAATATCATTTTCGTCAAGAAATGGATGTAAAGGAAGGAGTTTGCTTTTAGAATTTAGGATCTTTCTGGATTTTAGAATTTTCAGTTCGTCTCCGAATTCATGGTTTTGAATTAATTTCACAATAGCATTTGTTGCCCTTTCAAGTTCTGGAACAGTCAAAAAACCATAGACTCGTTCAGATGGGCATGTACTATTTTTGATGAATCTGAGGCACCAAGCCGTAATTCGTTTTAATTTAGACCAGGATGAAAATTTAAATAAAAGCTCAAATTCTGGAATATTTTGGGATATGGAGCAAACAAGCGTTTTACGTTGTTCTTGCAAGACCTCTTGATCAGGTAGATTAGGTTGAGTTTCAGGGGGAAATACTGGTAACGATTCTTCCTTCAGCCAGCTAGGACCATGTAACCATACCTCGTTATTAATCAATTCAGATGCAGAGCAACCACGAGAGAGAACATCTGCAGGATTTTCCTTTCCTTTACAAAATTTCCATTGTACAGGAGCAACAAGTTCCTGAATTTCGCGTACGCGGTTTGCCACAAAGGGCTTCCAGTTGTTAGCACTTCCTTTAATCCAGTGCAAGGTAATTTGGGAGTCACTTAGACAAAATATATTTTCATTCACAATTTTAAATATTTCCTTTAAATAATTCGCTAATCTTGCAGCCGTAAGTGCTCCAAGAAGTTCGATGCGCGGCAATGTAATTTTCTTGAGAGGCGCTACTCTCGACTTTGCTATTACAAATGAAGTTTCACAAGAAGAAGAATCACGTAAATAAGCCACTGACCCATACCCCTTTAAACTAGCATCAGAAAATATGAAAAGTTGAGCGGTTTCAGGATTTAATTTTGGGATAGTTACAAAATATTTTCTAAGAATTTCAAAATTTACCAAGTCTTTTATTTCATTATGCCATTTTCTGAATTTTCCACTTAAAGAATCTGGTAATGTAGAATCCCAGTCAATTCCATGTTCCCAGAGTTCTTGCATTAAAAATTTAATTCTTATCACGAAAGGGGAAATGAGTCCAATAGGATCATAAATTTTTGCCACAGTTTGTAAAACAATACGTTTGGTAATAATTTTATGGTCAAATTCTACCAAAAGTGGTTGTATGTCTATTTTCAAGGTGTCACTTTCTGTTATCCATATAATTCCTAATACCTTCGAAAGATTTTGTTCAAGAGTGTCTTCCTCAAAGTTTATTCCATGTTCCTTCCATAAAAATTTTAAATCGGAAGAATTGGTTTTAAATTTTCTGAGTTTCATATTGGCCTCACTCAATATCTTCTCTGCACCGTTTGATAAAACAAAAGCTTCATTTACTGAATCAGCTCCATGAAACAGGTCATCAACGTATAAGGAAGTATCCAGCATATTAACTATTTTTCCAAACAAATCTTTATACCCCTCAATGTGATGTTTGATGGTTGCAGAAAGGAAAAAGGGTGAAGTTGTTACACCAAAAGTTACACGGGTCATGCGAAAAACCTTCAAAATGGGATTGTTACTAGTGATATTGTCAAACCACAGGAACCTCAAAAAATTTCTATCTTCTTGTTGTATCTGGATTTGCAAGAATGCCTTTTCTATATCGGCCAAGAAAGCAATTTTGTGGAGACGGAATTTTAAAATAATGTCCAATATGTTAGGATTTAGATTGGGCCCAGGAAATAAGCACTCGTTTAACGATTTTGCCCCCTTATCTTTGGATGACGCATCAAAAACAATTCTTACTTTAGTTGTCGATTTATCTTCCCTTATTACTGGTCTGTGAGGCATGTAATACGTGTTTATTTCATCTTTATTAAACTCACATTCTTCAATTATACCCAAACCACATTGTTCATTTAATATTTTCTCATATTCCTTAAGCAACCATTCATTTTTGCACAATTTTGATTTTAATCCCCAAAGTCTATGTTTAGCTACATCAAAATTGGATTCCAATTCATTTTTATTTACTTTCCACAAAAGTTTAGTTTCATATCTTCCATTTACAAAATTTAAATTATCATTAAATAAATCAAGAGCATCTAAATCCTTTTGTGAAAATAATTCATTTTTACTATCACAAATACCCAAAGACTCTAGTTTCCAAAACTTTTGCAAATCAAAATTTTCTATTTCATTAACAGATACAAGATGAGCATTAACTGTTTCGTTACCTTTAGAGTTTATTTTTCCCACTATTGTGTACCCAAAAAGTGTATTAGCTACATATAAATGGTCATTAATTTCTTCAATGACACCTCTCTGAACATTCCAGAAATAATCAGCTCCAAGTAAAATTTGTACTTCGGATTCCTCGGGCGTAGGGTCGGCTAACCTCCATCTTTTACTTTCAATGTATTTTATAACTAGAGGGTCAGAATTGGGAACCTTCAATGTTGTTGCACTTATCAAATCGGTAGCTAGCACCTCAACATCTATAAAACGATGATAATTCATTTTACTTCGCAATTTAATTTTAAAAACATCATATTCTTCTTCGCGACCTTGATCCATGCCAAAAGCGAATACAGTTAAATGTTCTTTTCTTAAAACAGGCAAATTTAATTCACGAGCTAATGCTTTTGTTATGAAGCTTTTTTCGCTTGCAGAATCAAGTAATAATCGAACTACCTTTGATTTAGAATTACCTTGAGCAGTTACACAACATGTTTGCAATAAAACAGCATGCTTAGAATTTCTAAAATTACAATGAGAATTAGATACAACTGTTTGATTTTGATTTTCATTAATTTCCGGTTTCAAACTTTTCTTAAAGCAAAATAATTTGTTATGTTCAGTGCTTTTACAATTTAGACATGGCTTTAATTTTATGCGGCATTGCGAAGATAAATGCGATTTCAAAAAGCATTTGTAACATCTACCCTCCTTACGTAACATTAATCTTTTCTTATCATCAGCTAAATTTTTACACTCGGAAGATAAATGATCATTACCTTTGCAAAATACACAAAAAACTTTAATAGTGGCATTTAAGGTATTAGCATGTTGATATTTATTTGATGTTTTCTTTTCACGAAATTCAGTTTTATTTTTATGTACAAAAGAAGAGGATGCATCATTTTTAGAACTTGTCATTGACAAAGCCTTTTCTCTACATTCTATTTCACATTTCAGAAAGGCAATTAGATCGGTTACATCTGACTCTTTGCTAGTATCACGTTTTCTATGATATTCAATCACTAATTCATGGGGCAATAGCTTTAGCAAAATAGGATTTAGCAATTGTCCATAAGAACTGGATGTTACCCCCAAATTTCTTAAACTTCTAATATTAACTTCGCACATGTCATGCAATCTTCTTAATGCATTTAAATTTGAACAATTTTTAACTGGTTCCATATTTAATAAATTAGTCATGTGTTTATTAATAATAACATCAACCTTACCAAAACGGTCCTTTAATAAATCAATACAAGTATCATAATTTTGTTCTGTCAAAGGAAACCCTTCTACCACATTATAGGCCCGATTACATAACAAGGATTTTAGATAAGCGAATTTTTCTATCTTAGATAGTGATTTATTCTGGTGTATCGATGTTTCAAAACAGTTAAAAAATTCGACCCATTCTTCGATTTCACCAGAAAATTTTGGAACATTTAATTTAGGCAATTTCATGGCAGAACTCGTTTCTGTTCCACTAGCAGAACCATTCAATGAATTTACATGACTAGTTGCTATCATAGAAACATTATCCTTTTTACATTTTCTTAATCTATTTTTAATTTTAAATTTAGCACTGATCAATTGGTCAGTGTACTTTTCACTATTAGCAATGTCCTTTTCATATTCTTTTAAGTCGGATATTTGAGCTTCAATATCACAATTCAAACTTTGGAAAGCCGTTTCTTTTAAGAGAAATATTTCTTGAAGCTCTAATAATTCATCGGTTTTCGTATTATCAATGTCATCATTTAATAATGTTTCTAATTTTGTAATTAATTTCGTGAAACTCGTTCGTTCAACAGAACGTTTTGCTTTCAGCTTTTCAAGATTTTCCATTTTAAATAAAGAATAATTCTTATTTTAAAACATTAACCATTCATAGAAAATGAAAAAAATATTTTCTTACCTGTTAATTCCAGGTAATGTAGATGGCATGTCGTAATCCAAATGGCACAATAATAATTCCACACTAATCACAGGTTGAAATATAAATCACACTTGTTAATCACAAATCACTTTGACAAACTGCTCACTATTCTTTCAAAAAAAAATGTTTCGCGGGTTACGAGGCACCAAAAATAAATGTTGGCGCCGAAATTCGTCTGACAAATAAATTTTCAAAATCCAAGTGAGATGGGAGAGCAATTAGAATAAATAGTTTATTAAATAAAACTGAAATAGTATGTAAATTCTATTCATCATTAGAAGTTAATAATTGTTCCATAATAGTAATTCTCCGTATTTAACAGAGCCAATACAAAAAAAAATGTGTTCTCTGCTTGGTTGCAGAGTCAGGACTTCCACTATACACTCTGTATTAAACAGAGCCATGATTTAACAATTGGCATCTCTGATTACAGAGTCAGGACATGTTACATGTTCTCTGCTTGGTTACAGAGTCAAGACTGACCATTTTAAAAATGATACATATTATATAAAATAAACATCAAAATAAAAATTACAATATGCAGTTATAAATCTTCTAAATAGCTATAATATTCATTTAAATGACATCCAAGTAATTATAAAACTAATAAATCACCATCAATTCAAAATTATTATAAAGTAAATAAATCTATATTACATGACCTTGAAATCATAATGTTACTCATAAATATTGATTCAGGGTTATAAACAATTTAGATAAACAGATTAGATTTTTTCTGTCAAAAGAAATCACTTTTATAATTATGCTTTACAACATGAAAGATAAACAGAGTTAAATTATAAACAAATAAATTTGAGGTTATTTACGCCGTAACAGTGACTGTGACACTTGTGACCATGTGTGACATAAATGAGATGCTGTATGGACTTGCTGTGCTGTAGGGATAGTAATTATTCGAATTATATTATTTCCTTTTGAGTATTCGCTTACTTAAAAATTAGCATTTTATGACTATTCCTTAATTTTGGCCACCAGTGTAGTTAAATAATGTCTCTCTTCAAAATTCTTCATGACGATGAATTTTTTAATTTGTATCATTTAGGTATTATGTGTTTTGTACAACTGATATTTTTCTTTCATGTAAAATTAAAGATTCAATATCTTTATTATTATTATTATTTAAATTCATTATTTATTACTAAGTCATTCATTTAAAGCTGTGCATCAACAAATAAATTCTAAAAATGTTCATAATGATATTAAAACTATTTATAAAAGTACTACACTTTTTTTATTTAGTTATAATTTGTACAGGTAACGAATAAAAACACTGTGATAATTCCGTTCTTTTATATTGCGAGACATTTCCTAAAATTTATGAATATTGTTTTACCAATTTCCAAAGTAAGGAGTTTTCGAACGTGTTCTTGTCATAGATATAATTCTGTTAACCATCTCCTCAGAACGCCAATAGATTTTCAATAAATACTTGAGGCAAAATTCCAAGGAAGCTCGAAACAGATTTGCGCATTCATTCTACTTGATAACTGTATTTCAAGGAAATGAGATGACTTAATAGCTAACGGATAGTTTGGAACTTTCAAATGGCCATTTTAAAAAGAACCATTTAATTTATTAAAAGAGCAAGTATTCCCCGTTTGTGAACAAAATTTATTAAACGCGGTTTTAGAATTCTGAAGGTACATATAATTTGAAAATCTGAAAATTGAAAAGAGTTTCAGTAGATATATTTATTAATTGCGTTAATATGGAACGGAAAGAATACTTTGAAATTTTAATGACTTAATTCTAGAAGGAGAAGCTAACTAAATGAGAAATTTTAATGAACCTTGTAGAAAACCCATATTTGTGTTTAAAACGTATTTTCTGTAGCTAATGCCCGTATACGGTAACATATTCCAATACTTTTGCGCAGCTCTGTATATTATCTATACATATTTTTATACATTCCTCATTATTCAACTGCCACGATTAAAGATTTGCTAGATATATTTTGCTCTCAGGAAAGGAATATACTTTTAAATATATTCCTGGCCACAAATGAAATTAAGTTAATCATCAGAGTGACTACAGGTTTTCAATAAAAGCTTCCTGAAATTTTCCAAGGAAGATTAATTTTAAAAGCGGACTTATGCACAGTCGTTTTATTGGTTACCCGAATTTTAAGGTAATATGATTGCATAAAATTGTTTAGAACATTCAAATGGCAATTAGAAAAAGTTATTTGCGAATAGAGCATATATAATACAGCATAAAAAGGGATATAATGCTTGATTCGGAGAATCCAGAAGGTCCTTGTAACTTAAATTGAATATTTTATTAGGAAATAATTAATGTCTTATAATCTATTGCAGTTGCGTGCTTTAGGCAGCTTGACTTTTTACTTTCTTCTGTCTATAATAAACAGAAGTATTGCAATCGATATTTTTTAACTTCTGGTTTTCACATTTTTTACGGATCACAGATCCCGAAAAGTACATTCTTTTAAATGTCTGTCTGTCTGTGCATCTTAAAGGTCTGCACGGGCCGGGCTCGGACTCGGGCTTTTTTTTTAATAACGACGCTAGGGCCGGCCCTAGTCATTACTCTTTCCGTGGCGGGCTGGACTTTGGCCTTACCTTTGTTTGAAAGATCGGGCCGGGCCTAACATTTATTTTCTGTACCCAGCCGGTAAATTCCTTCATTATTCTTAGGTCTGTACGGGCCGAAATTTTCAGTCCCGGTCTCGAACCAGCTCGTAGTAAAATCAATGTCTCGGCGTGGCTTGGTCAGTGCGAAAATCCGTAAAATTTGGCCTGGCCTACATGTTTTTGCAAAAAATGCATATATTCGTCATCGCCATTATTCTACAATAAGCATTAAAATTCATTCTTTTTAAAGGATAGTAGATTTCTAACAATAAAATTAATATACAGTAAAACCTGTGGAAAAGAAGTTATCTATGACGGAATCTTCTCTCAAACGAAAAAATGTGTTGATCCATGCAAAATGAATATAGCAATACGTGCGAAAAGAATATAATACATTTACACCTGCTAAGAATGGAACTTGTCTATAACCCATTTTTTCTTTCATATGCGATTCCGTCTTAGAAGATTTTACTGTATAGCATTTTTCAGATTTTTTAAGTCTCTAATACATGAAATATGGATTAACCATATTAATGATAACTGAAACATTTGCATACAAATAAAGATTCATTAACAAACACAGAATATCGCAGCGCATGGCGTATTCTTAAAAAATGAAGATTATAAACTTACAAAAAAAAAAAAAAAAAAAAAGCTAAAATAAGTATGTATTTTTGGTCAAAACACTTTGTACGAAACAATTTTTAATTATATTGAAGTACAAATCTATGTTTAGTAGAGATTTTAACTTTTTTCTGGCCGGGTCGACTCGGGCCAAAGTTTTAGCTTTTACACCTGGCCGGAGCACAACATTTTTTCGTACGGGACTAATCATAATTTTTTTTTTGTAGCCAGTTGGGCCAATAGTTTTTTTTTTTTTTTTGTAAGGGCCGGGCCAATAATTTTTTTTGTACGGGCAGAGCTGATCTCGAGTCGAACTTTTAACTTTTATAGCGGATTGTTCAGAACATTTTTCTACGGGCCGGGTAGGGCCCACGCTTGTAAATTTCGGCGAGATCTTGAGTGTGTCTTTGTTTCCTTTTTGTATGATCAAAAAGTGTAGGAAGATATGCATAAAAGCGAACTGAACTCCATATATGTGGTTTTAGATATGGCCAACAAGTCCCAGTTGAATTTCGGAATATTCGGTAGGAAGGGGGCGCTGTGATAGCGATTTTTGTGCGATTTTTCTCTTGTGTGTCATCGAAAAAGTATTAACTTATGCACAGAATTGTACCACACGCCATATCTACGTTTTTCACTGTGGTCATCAAGGTCCAGTTGAAAATAGGGATATTCGTCAAAAAAGGGGGAGGATATGATAGCAATTTTGATGCGATTTTCTTAATTTTTGCTGTTTATGTACAAAATTTAAGAATAATTTTCGACGAAATTTGATATTTAGATGTAGTGTAACTGATCGAGGTTTGTATAAAATTTTGGAGAAAACAGGTCTGAAGGTAGCACTGTGATAGCAAATTTTGTTCATTTTAGGAACGTACGCAGTAGTTCTTGAAAAAAAAAACTCTTATAAGCTAATACCTAATAACCCAATTCTCTAATCTAGCTTTAAGCTACATATTTTCTATAAGAAAAAAGGTTCACATTTTTAACATATTACCCGTTGATTAGACTTCATTACGAAACGTTTTTCTCCCTAACCCCTCGCGGTTTAAGAAATAAATATTGATAAAACCTTGAATTTAACTGAAAAAAATATGTAACAGATGCATTTTCGACTCATGTTTAACACTTGACAACAAGATTGAAGTGTGTTTGTCTGTCTATCTGTCTGTCGTATCTCTGTCCGTGCTCAAACTCACACTCTATTACCAAGAAATTCATAGATTTTATTGGATATCACTATGGCATGTTCTATATTTAAAAGGAAATGTGTAGCATTTACGGGACATTTGCTGAGATATTCAAAGTATTCCATTGCATTACGGTCTATGGGAAAAAATGTTTGCTGTCTATTTTAAGGATATTACACTCTTTTAGACAAACTAAATTTTATATATATCACTGAGTTTCACTACACTACGCTTACTGTAGAATAAGGTGTGCAGAGAGTTTATCGTTCGTTTACAGGGACACGAAAGAATTTGGCTACTGAAGAAATTGAACAAAAATTGAACTAAATAAAAACAAAATCTTGCTTAATGGTACAAAAAACACGAACTTTAATAAGCTAAAAGTTAATTTCTACGCTTCGAGTTGTTTCTACAGCCGTTTTCAGGAAAATATGATGGTAAAAAGGCTCAAAGTTCACAGACGAAAGCTTCCTATGCAAGAGATAATTAGTCGAAACTTGATCGATGATTTGAATACAAAAATGTAGCTTTGTCATCTAGTAAGAATAAATAATTATTAATGAACTGGGATCAAATGGATGAAAAAGGTCGATTTAAGAAACCACGAGTGCCGCCATCAACACGAGGGACAAAACCACGTTCAACTGAGTATTCATTCAAGTTTTGGCAACATAATACAAGTTTAAGCTGAAATATTGTAATTAGATCTAGAATTATAACTTTATGATATTATGCCAGATTTTTGGGATATTATAGGATAAATTATCGTTACAAGGTTTATCTTCACATGCAATGAGTTCAACTGATTCTCTAATTTTATTTTCAAAGGGGTTATTGCACGGAACTATAATTTTTGCTTCAGAAAAGTTAATATGACAGATTTCATTAGCTAAGTAGAACCTAGAAAGAGCTGCATTCTGTTTACGAGGCTTAATGTCTCTCCGATGCTTCATAATCCTTACTGATAACTTATGTTTTGTCATGCCGATGTAGACTTTTTCAACATTATTGAATGAAGTGATAAGGATTTCATATATACCAGATTTTTGATCCATTGGGATCCTTTCGATCTTATTACTGACGATATCAATGAGGTAAGGAGGTGGAATAGCGACCAACTTTATATTATGTTTCTGTATGATCTTTTTTAGCTTTTCGAATATTGTGGGAATGTAGTGAAATTTTCTGTAGACCATAGGTTGATTATTATCCTGTCGTCGACCTGAAGGAGGGGAAGAGTTGTACTTCTGAATTATCTTATCTATATATTTTGCTGAAAAACCATGATCATATGCTATTGTCTGTATTAACTCGATTTCTTCATTTAATTGGTCACCTGAGCAAATCAAGTTTCGACTAATTATCTCTTGCCCAGGAATCTTTCGTCTCTGAAAGTTGAGCCTTTTTACCATCATATTTTCCTTAAGATGGCTGTAGAAACAGCTCGAAACGTAGAAATTAACTTTTAGCTTATTAAAGTTCGTGTTTTGTGTACCATTAAGTAAGATTTTGTCTTTTTTTAATTATATTTTATGGTGCAATTGTCCAGTATGTGTTATTAAAAAGTGAGCTATTAAAGCATATGATCAATAATTGCTGTATGGAAAATTTCATCTGTGCTATTCGTGTAACTGAATTAACTCTTAATATTTCATGTAGTATACATAATAAAGGGCTGCGCAAAAAAAAGTTGGATATTTTGCCGACTGTGGGTGGTAATAGCGGCAATTGCGTTGACTAATGCGTTATGCGTTTTTCTAAATTGTTTATTTAAACATCATCTTTCACCTTAATAAACCGTGAAGTTTTGCTACAGTATTCTGAATTTGCTTCAAAGTGTCACATTATTTATGCTGGATGCATGAGTTTTTGTTGTTGTTTGTTCCTAAAATGCTTAATTAAGAAAATATACGCTCTTTGATGTATTAAGATGCATCAGATAGAAGAAAGTTATGGGATTGACAGACAGGAGTAGTTGATTATATAAATTAAATATTTTTGCAAAACTTTTTATTATCCTTCATAATAAAAACTTTCCAGAACACCACGAATCTTGTTTTACCATTTTTCTAAATTAAGGATTTTTCAGATATATTTCTAGATAAGCGTTTGGTTAGGGTGACCATGGATTTTTAATAAATATTGCTGGCATATTTCCAAGGACAATGAAAACAGATTTATGTCCGTTCATTCGACTGGATAAAAAAAATTTAAGACATTGAGTTGGCATAGTTTCTAGTGGTTAGTTTAGTATTTTCAAATGGTCATTTTAAAAAGAATTATTTAATTTAATAATGGGGCAAGTTTTTTTTTCTTCAGTTAATAGAGCCTATTAAGTGCAGTTTGGGAAAGATAGAAGATACTCTCGCAGAATTTAAACTTAATTTAAACAGAATTTACTTAAAATTTAAACAGAATTTTATATGACACGTTTAACAGTTGCAAAAAATTAATTCAAAATATAACAAGCAACACTGATACTTAATTCCGCATATTGGTTTTACGATTTTAAAGTATTTTATACATACATGAAATTTTTGAAGAATTCTGAAGGTACTCCCGCAAAAAGGCTCAGTATTTGAACAGATTTTTATCAGATATGTTTAACAATTGCACAAAACCCTTTAAATCGTCAGAAATCGATTTTCTTTAAATCTTAAAGAATTAAAATTTAAAAACTTCTTTCTTTCTTTGTAATTAAAAAACAAACCCCATACAAAAATTTGCATTAAAATAGAAGTTACCCAGCTAAAAATGAACTGCAGAAATTCTATAAAAAAACCGCAGTTGTAAAACTGCGGTGATTTGGCCAATTCCACTACAGATTTTTTGCGGTTAATACAACCATAAAATTACTGCAGTTTATTAACCGCAGAAATTTCGCAGTTGTATTGACCACAAAAATTCTACAGAAAATTTATAGTTATATCAATATTAAAAATTCTGCAGAAATTTCGCAGTTCCATTGACCGCAAAAATTCTGTAGTGGAATCGGCCAAATCACCGCAGTTTTCCAACTGCAGATTTTTTGTAGTTATATCGACCTCAAAAATGTTGTAGTTTTTTTACTGAGCATCGTTTCAAATCTGGTTTCTATAACATTATATGCTCTGGAGTGAAAAATCTGTTGAAATAGAAAAGTCCTAAGTAAAAAATCTCAAACATTTGTAGAATGCTTTAAGTTTATTGTGTGGCATGTTTACTTTATGAAAGCAATTGCATGTCATTGGAACTAAAGGTCAAAATTAGCACTAGCCACCGGCCACAGGGCCAGTAAATGAGAAAAAGTGGCTAGTGCAAAATTGTCTATCAGCGGCCACCTTCTGGCCACTTTTTTACAAGGAGAGAATAAAATTTTCTTGCATTTCATCAAGGATTCTACTTTTTTTGGTTCTAATATATTTATATTAACATATTTATTTGAGCTATTCAGTTTTAGATTAATACTTATAGAAATTTTACTGTTTAGTATTTTTAAATAAAAAAGTGGCCACTAATTTAAAGAAAGTGGCCACTTAAAAAACTAGTCTTACCGGCCAGTGGCCACTAATGAAATTTCCCAGTTTTGACCTATAATTGGAACTGTGTAAGTAGCAAGTTATCTGTCAAAAAGCACGCATTGCGATTGGGAGGGGAAATTTTGAGGCTGCTGAATTCACGGTTGGCGAGTGTGGCTGCTTGATAGGGCTGGGCAATATGTCTAGAATTAATATAAATCAGCATCTTTATATCATGATATCCTGATATATTGATTTAGGAAAGTGCCCTCAGGGAGGCAAAGTAGTGTGCGAGTAGCGGTAAGGGCATAAAATGATTAAGCAGTCACAGGCCTTTTCCAACGATATGTCACATGATGACAAAATGTAGAAAAGGGCACCCCCAGAGGGGGGGGGGGCAAAGTAGTGAGCGGAGTACCAGAAATGCATAAAATGATTAAGCGGTCACAGGCCTTTCCAACTATATGTCACATGATGGGTGTTGGCAAAATATAGAAAAGTGCCCCCCAAGGGGACAAAGGAGTGGGCGGAGCACTGGACATGCATAAAATGATTAAGCGGTCACAGGCCTTTGCAACGATATGTCACATGACGGGATGCCGGCAAAATTTTGGAAATTGCCCCCCCTGGGGGGCAAAGTGGTGGGCGGAGTACCGGAAGCGCATAAAATGATTAAGCAGTCACAGGCCTTTCGAATGACATGTCACATGACGGGTGTCAGGAAAATGTAAGAAAGTGCCCCCCAGGGGGGCAAAGTAGTCGGCGGAGCACTGGAAATGCATAAAATGATTAAGCAGTCACAGGCCTTTGCAACGATATGTCACATGATGAGGTGCCAGCAAAATTTAGGAAATTGCCCCCCCCCCCCTGGGGGGGGGAAAATGGTGGGCGGAGTACCAGAAGTGCATAAAATGATTAAGCGGTCACAGGCCTTTCCAATGACATGTCACATGACAGGAGTCAGCAAAATGTAAGAAAGTGCCCCCCAGGGGGGCAAAGTGGTGGACGGAGCACTGGAAATGCATAAAATGATTAAGCGGTCACAGGTCTTTGCAATGATATGTCACATGACGGGGTGCCGGCAAAATTTAGGAAATTGCTCCCCCTGGGGGGCAAAGTGGTGGGCGGAGTACCAGAAGTGCATAAAATGTTTAAGCGGTCACAGGCCTTTCCAATAACATGTCACATGACGGGTGTCAGGAAAATGTAAGAAAGTGCCCCCCAGGGGGGCAGAGTAGTCAGCGGAGCACTGGAAATGCATAAAATGATTAAGCGGTCAGAGGCCTTTGCAACGATATTTTACATGACAGGGTGACGACAAAATTTAGGAAATTGCCCCCCCTGGGGGCAAAGTGGTGGGCGGAGTACCAGAAGTGCATAAAATGATTAAGCGGTCATAGGCCTTTCCAATGACATGTCACATGACGGGAGTCAGCAAAATGTAAGAAAGCGCCCCCCAGCGGGCAAAGTAGTGGGCGGAGCACTGGAAATGCATAAAATGATTAAGCGGTCACAGGCCTTTGCAACGATATTTTACATGACGGGGCGACGACAAAATTTAGAAAAATGCCCCCCCCCCCCAGGTGTGGAAGTGGGGGAGATGGTCATTGGAGGTGCATAACATGAATAAGTAGTAAGAAATTTGCATATTATATGATCTATTGAGGAAATTCGCGTATTTCGCATGATCTTTTGAAGAAATTCGCTCATTTTACACGATCCTTTGGCGAAAATCATGCATTTTACACGACCCTTTGGTGAAAATCGCGCTTTTTCCACAACCTTTCAAAGAAATTCGCATAATACACGATCTTTCGATGAAATTTGCATATTTCGCACGAGCTTTTGAAGAAATTCGTATATTTTACACGATCGTTCGATGAAATTTGCATATTTCGCACAATCTTTTCAAGGAATTCGTATATTTTACATGATCTTTTGGTGAAATTCATGTATTTTGCACGACCTTTCAAAGAAATTCACATATTTTACAAGATCGTTTGACGAAATACAAATTTTTTCGCGATCATTTGACAAAAATCATATTTTATCGCGACTCTTTGATAACATTCGTGCTTTTTCCACGACCTTTCAAAGAAATTCGCATATTACATGATCTTTCGGCAAAATTTGCACGATCTTTTGAAGTGATTTGCATTCTTTACACGGCATTTTGGCAAAAATCTCCAATTTTCCACGATCTTTCGCCAAAATTTTCGTTTTTCCCGCGACCTTTCAAAGAAGTTCGCATATTTTACACGATCGTTTGACGAAATTCGCATATTTTACATGAACGTTTGACAAAAATCACATTTTTTTCGCGATTCCTTGACGAAATTCAAAATCCTTCACTAAAATTCGCAGTCTTTCCACGACTTTTCAAAGAAATTTGCATATTACATGATCTTTGGATGAAATTCGTGTATTTCGCACAATCTTTTGCAGAAATTTGAATATTTTACACGATCCTTTGGCAAAAATCCTGTTTTTTTTTTGCAATTCTGCGATGAAAATCGTGTCTTTTTCGTGATCCTTTAACGAAAATTGCATTTTTCCCGCAATCCTTTGCCAAAAATTGTGCATTTTGCATGATCTTTTGCCAAAAATCTCGCATTTTCCACGATCTATCGCCAAAATTCGCTCATTTTCCACAATCTTTTAACAAAATTCGCGTTTATTTCGCGATCATTCGACAAAAATCACATTTCTTTGCGATTCTTTAACGAAATTGTCGATCCTTCGACGAAATTCTCGTTTTTCCCACGACCTTCCCAAAAGCAGAATTTTCTGTGTCAGTCTGCAGCAAACTAAAATTTATCTGCGACCCAATAAGCCTACTATCATAAGAAATAACAGAAACACTTAAAGTAAGCAAAATTTCCATTTATAAAGAAAATATAATATAAGGATACAACAAATACCGTAAATCTAGAGATTTAAAGCAAATTTCAGCTATTTTTTAAGCCCAGCATTTCTTTTTAAGTTGGTGAATTAATCTGCAACGTTTAAAATAATCTGCAGCGCCCGCTTCCGTGCTTCACTGTTTCTGCTACTGGGACGACCTTTAAAAGAAGTTCGCATATTTTACACGATCGTTTGACAAAATTCGCATATTTTACACGAACATTTGACAAAAATCACATTTTTTTCGCGATTCTTTGACGAAATTCACAATCCTTCGCCGAAATTCGCAGTCTTTCCACGACCTTTCGAAGGAATTTGCATATTACATGATCTTTGGATGAAATTCATGTATTTTTCGCACAATCTTTTGCAGAAATTCGAATATTTTACACAATTTTTTGGTGAAAATCATGATTTTTTTCAATTCTGCGATGAAAATCATGTCTTTTTCGTGATCCTTTAACGAAAATCGCATTTTTCTCGCAATCCTTTGCCAAAAATTGCGCATTTTCCATGATCTTTTGCCAAAAATCTCGCATTTTCCACGATCTTTTGCCAAAAATTTCACGTTTTCCATAATCTTTTAACAAAATTCACGTTTTTTCATTATCATTTGACAAAAATCACATTTTTTGCAATTCTTTAACGAAATTCGCAATCCTTCAATGAAATTCACGGTTTTCCCACGACCTTTCAAAGAAATTCGCATATTACATGATCTTTCAAAGAAATTCGCATATTACATGATCTTTCAAAGAAATTTGCATATTTTACACGATCGTTTGACGAAACACGCACATTTTTTCACAATCATTTGACAAAAATCACATTGTTTTTTGCAATTCTTTGACAAAATTTGTGATCCTTTGCCGAAATTTGAAGTTTTTCCACGACCTTTCAAAGAAATTTGCATATTACACGATCTTTTGACGAAATTCGTGTATTTTGCACAATCTTTTGAAGAAATCGGCATATTTTGCATGATTATTGGTGAAAATAGTGTTTTTCACAATTCTTTGATGAAAATCGTGTCTTTTTCATGATTCTTTAACGAAAATCGCATCTTTCACCAAAAATCTCACATTTTCCATGATCTTTTGCCAAAATTCGCTCATCTTGCACGATATTTAGTAAAATTCACGTTTTTTTTGCGACCATTGATAAAAACCACATTTTTTCGCGATTCTTTGACGAAATTAGTGTTTTTTCCACAACTTTTCAGACAAATTCACATATTACACAATCGCATCATGTTTAATTTTTTCTATAACATTTTTTAGAAAATATTTGTAAATTCCCTGACTTTTCCTATATATTTTGAAATTTCCCTGACTGTCTATGACACTGGGAACACAGTAAATATAAAAAATATAATAATTGAAACAGCCCTCAGTCTCAGTCAGGGCTGTCTGCCCACCTACCCGCCCCAAAAAACCCGGGTGGGCTTTTTTAAAAAACCCCACTTAATAAAACCCAAAAAAAACCACATAAAAGGGGGTTTTATTGGTTTATACCAAGTTTTTTGCTGCACAGTATCATTTATTTTTAATTACTACTTATTTGTTATGATTCTGTTATACATGCAAGATAAAAATTTAATTAAATTTAGGTTTTCAGACATCTTTGTATAAAAAGATAAAAATGATTTGAAAGAGCTGCAAACCCCAAATCTCATCAAATTAAAATTATCCAAAAGGAAAAAATGACTATTTTTTATCATTCATTATCTAATAAGTAAAAATGAAAATTTGTCCGTCTGTAATTCTATACAAATCGACAGTTTGGAAGACAGGATTGTGAAACGTTACATATATGTGTGGCCGAGGCAACTAAATTAATCCGGATCTAAATAATTTATAGTTAATTTTTAATTAATAAAACATCACCAATTTAACAGCAAGTTCCTATCAAATTTAAACATTTTACGTTATAGCAGTTGCTAACAATTAAAAATCCACAATAAAATTCTTATCACAAAAATTCCTTTTCTATTGCAAGATTTCTATGTGAAAAATGAAATAAATAGTTTGACGAGTATAAAAAAATTAATATTACATCATAACTTTTCTATTGCAAGATTTCCAAATAAAAAAAAAAAAATAAATAGTTTGACAAATTTAAAAAAGAAGTTAATCATTACGTTTTACGTCACATTGGAAATGTAATGGATGGTTTAGGAAATGTAATGTAATGGATGGCAGGTGAATATATAATGTCATATGAGTTTGAAAAAGCACATTGAAACATGATAAAAACCTGAGCATAAGCTCGATAAGATAATTGGCATTTTAACATTTTGAAGTTCTCTGAAATTGTTTTCGCCATTTTTAAATCTATTCCATATACATACTCTTGTGTATGCATGTATATTAGAATTTCCACAAAGGTTTAGGTCCCTAGAGCTCATTCTTAGTGAAGAACTGAAATAAAGATGACAAATTGCCATTTTTCTTTAATAATGAAAAATTCTGTAAATAACAAAATACTCGGAAACAACTTTTCGTCAAAAGGTTTTAATCTCGGTCTCAATCCAGATCACAGATTATATTTACTAAGTAAGTAGGTAGTAATCTGTCGTCTGGATTAAATGAATAAAAAAGGGTGAAAATTACGTAAATTAACAGGCAATCCTTGATTTTTTCAAAACAAACATTCTTAAAATTCTGTGCAACGCCGGCTACTTTAGCTAGCATTATATATATATATACTATTACATATCATTCATTAAGGTCCATATAATTTATTTAAATTTTTATAACAGTTGCTTAAAAATATGTTTATAATGTATTAAGTATTTTAAAGTTGAACTGCATTTAATATTTCATTTTGTTTTACACTCAAAAATCCCCATTTTTGTTATTAAGAGGTACCACGTAAAATAACAGATACGATGAAAATCAGAAAATGATAAAGGAGGCATTTGTAGTCTGTACCTGTCTGAATAAAAAAACTTTTTTTCTTTAGACACTCTGCATGTAAGTAAAATTGAAATCTATTAAATACAGCCACAACTGCAAAAATTTATAATACATTATGAACACATTTTCTATGTACTATTAAAAAAATGAATTATAACCTATACACTATAGTCATTTTTCCTATGTAGTCATAAAAAATTAAAAATACAAGTTCTTTGGATTATATTAATTTGGTGAGGGTTGGGTCTTGCAGTTCGTTCAAATCATTTTTAATTTTTATGCAAAGATGCCTGAAAATCTAAATTTAATTCAAATTTTATCTTACATATATAATAGAATCATAACAAGTAAGTAATTAAACATAGTTGGCACTGTTCAAAGAAATGGCAGCAAAAAACCCCAAAAACCTGAAAGAAACCAAAAAAACCCCAATAAAACCCACACGGGTTGGGCTTTTTTAAAAAAAACCCGGGTTTTTTTCAGCCCTGGTCTCAGTACACAAAACAAAAGTAAAAACATTAAAAAAAAAATCAGAAATATTAAGCAAATTACTTATAAATAAAAGAAATACTTCTTTCACGGGCATAAAGTAAACACCACCCATATGTTCTGATTTAAGACTTAATGTAAACAAAAGAAAATTACATAAAATAAAATTTATATGCACTTAGCAAAACACACCAAGCTGCTATGCTTTATTAGACAATTACCAACCAATTATGTTCTTAAAAAGAAAAATCACTTACCGGTGAAATGGTAATCCAACTTTAAATCAATAAGCTGTACAATAAACAACTTATAAATGTAATACATCTTTATTTGGCACAGATGTCATATACACTCCATATTGGCACGATTTTTTTCTGACGCCAATGTCATATAAGCACCGGGTACTTAACTAACACCAAAGTGTCATTATTTTGCTTGATATGGTAAACCGGATATAGATGATATGGAACGAGGTTTGGTTGGTGTTATGGTAACATCTGTGCCAAATATTTTTACGAGTGCAGTGACATGCTTTTTTTTAAACTGCCAAAATGCACTCCTACCAGAGTTTCCTTAGGCAGTTTAGGGCGGGGGTGGTGGTTGAACTGCACACCACCTGCCCTTTGGTTGAAGCAGCCTACGCTTGATTATCAGAGCCTACGCTTGATTATGAGGTTTTCAGCTTCGCTTCACTTGGCGACTTTGTACCTCTAAATGATCCAAAATTGCTAATACAGTTCTCTGTAAACAGCTCTTTCAGTAGAAGTTACATCCATAGATGAGAACTTGTTTTTATTGGGATTAAATTCCAGGAAGAACTCCCCTTCATCAGAATCTGTTGGTTCTCGGTAGAAAAGAAATAAGGTGCTTGGAGGCAGATTTGCCCGCTGCTACAGCCAGGTCACATATATCATGGAAAGTCGCACTGTCAGCAGACAGATCTAATCGCTGATAGAGTTGAGCTTGCTCTGTGCGAAACTTTCAGCACTCTAGAAGGTAGTAGTCAGTGGTTTCCAAGACTTGACACTCTGAGCAGAGGTATGAATTCCATAGGCCAAAACGATGAAATTGTGCCATGGTAGGCAAAGAGCGGGTCTGTATGCCCTTTGGTTTAAAAAACAGCGTTCGAAATCCTTGGTGGTCCGCTGGTCCGAGACCACCAAAAGCGCAATCGGACCACTAATTTGAAAAATTTAGTGGTCTGCAGAACCAGTAACTTTTCCCCCCTTTCTCACAGGTAAACTTAATTTACCCGTCCCCTAGAAAACCACAACCAAACACAAATCACTAGAGCTGTACCGAGTACTCGGTAAATACTCGGTATTCGGCCTACTCGGCCAATTTGCCGAGTACTCGGTACTCGGCCAATACCGAGTAGTTGTAAGAATTTCATTTTTTAAGCATATGATATGAATTTAAAACTGATCTGTAAAAAGTTATTCAAATATCAATGTATAATATATGCAATAATTCATAAAACTATTTACTCGGTATTTAACAATATGTCTACAAAATATAGAAAAGTTAAGAACAAAAACCCTCATAAAATAATTCCAGATTAAAATTTAGTTTCAGATTAATACAAAGAAAAATAAGTTCTTTTTAAATATATAGAAAAAAAGAAAAGACTATTATTTTGGATAAAGAAACTGAAAATACAATAAATGTAATAAAAAAATTAATAATTAAATTTAGTATATTTCAAATAATGGTGCAAAAACAGCAACCAAACGTTCTACATTATCAGTAGATAGGGCATTTCTTTTACTACTATAAATTTGGCCTACCTCTGAAAATATACGTTCAGAATAAGCAGTGGTTGAAGGTGCACATAAGAATTTTTTTGCAAGGTTACACATAATCGGAAAAGTTCTCCCCCCCCCACCATGCAAATGGAGTGTCAGTTTTACATAAGTCTTCTGTTAAGAAATCCTGTATCGCTTTTTGTACCTCTCTTTGTATTTTTCTCTCTTTTATTTTTAATCAAAAGAAAATAAGGTACAGTTTACAAAATAAATATGAAATGTTTTGCATTATTCAATGAATTGTTACAGTAACCAATAAATATTTTTATTTTTGATAGACAGATTTCAGGTATCGGGATAAATTAGAGGGTTGAAAGAATCTTTTAATTTTATATTGGTTAATAATTGTACTTGTTATGTGTCAATTCTCCTTTTTTTGCTACTGTTTTGAATTGTCAAAAATTATCTTTAAAAGGTGCACAAATAAATTTCAAAGTTAATTAGTTTATATATACTATATATGTATATTATATATATGTATGTACACACATATGTACACCTAAGCTCACATTATGTGCACATCAGCATTTTGTTTCCTTATTATCCAACTACTCGGTACTCGGCCAAAGCACTACTCGGTACACCACTACAAATCACACAATAATTTAAAAAAAAATTGCATTAAATCTCAGTCATTTGAAATAAATAATCAGATGAATAAAATATCTAATTAATAATTTTATAGTTTTTTGTTATGTATACAGTTTATTTAATTTTTAGTAAATTATAACTTTACATTTTACTATGCTGAAAATTTTGGATGGCTGTAAAGGAAGTTTGGTTTATATTCTAAGAGGGGGGGGGGGGAAGGTCACTCAAGGGTTAAAGGGACTTAATAGAATTTTATGTAGCGGGCCAGTGATGATAACTGCGGACCAGTAAATTCTCATGCTTACTGGTCCTTGGGACCAGTGACTTTTTTTAATCAATTCTACCACTGTACAATATCACTCTTCTTGTCCCACATCCAAAAAATTTGCATGCACATTGTTTTAATTGTGGTTGTCATGCACATTGTTTTAAATAAATTATAGGGTAGATGTGCCAGTAATGGACACCCCTTGATGTTTTTGGTTCATAAAAAAATAACTAATAAATATTTAGCTTTAATTATTTTTTTTATAATACCCCCTTGCATGTTTTATAAAACTGGGTTATTGTTTACACTTTTAATCAAACCAATCCAGAAGCAGAAAATAATGTTTCAAAGTTTCACTGTTTTTCTGTGAAAATCTTAATGAAGAGGCTAAGAGTTGGCTTCGTTTAATTAATTTATATATTATTTATTTTTTTGCAAAATTTGAATGTTTTTATTTGAGTAGCAATAGGAAACTTAGAATATTATATACTAATGGCCATTTACCAAATTTCATTTATTTTTAAGGTTTTAAGAGGGGGTGTCCATTACTGGGATGGTTAATTAGTCATTTTCCAGTAATGGACACCCCATGTAGGCATTGCTAAAAATGCAATTTCAGTAATGTTTATAGTGCATAAAATATTTTGACTTAACTACAAACCTAAATAATCAAATTTAATTTTTAAATTATACTTACCAAAATGTAATAACGCCAAAACTTTTATAAATAGCTGCTTTTAAGTTATTTTATGTGATTAATAAAATTTCAATATTTTATTTTTATGTAGTACATATATATATACCTCACATATTTTATAATCTGGCAATCAAACCAGCCAGGAAGCAGAAAAATACAGTTTAAGAGCACAGTCAGAGAGGGGCTCATAGGGCTTAATCCCTCTCCGTTTAAATAAAAACAATTAAGTTACAGAAGCTATTAAAAATCCATTTTCTGTCTTAAATGCTTCCTTGTTTAAAAAAAAAAAAAAAAAAAATGCAATACTATTAATGAAAGTTATAGGTAATATTCATGAAACTAGTAAATCTGCAGATCAGTGGCCTCAAACATCAGTTCTACAGTTTTATTTTGGAATTATTTTATTTAGTATTTAAAATATTCAACTCACAATATCATTTCTTTCATATTTGTAATATTAATTATTATAAATGATATATCAAGTAATCTCTGGAAGATTATTAAAAATAGTGGCACAAAACTAAACATTAATATTCCAAAACTTTTTTTTTATTATTATTATTACCTTTTAAATCCACCACTGTTTCAATAATTTGATAGCTGTGATTGTCTGATATTTAGTATTTTAAATTATCCGTCTAAAATAATTAAAACATCGATCTTTTGATAATTACAATAATTGATGCAAACAGTAAATGATTATCACAAATATTTTATTAATTACTGGTATCCTAATTGTTAAATTTATTTAAAATAACTATTTTGTTTCATTAGTATGTATTCATTAAATTCTGGTTCTAAATACAGTCATAAAAACAATTATATTTATTACTTTTTATGGGGTGTCCACTACTGGGCTTTTGATATATTTTTGTTAATTAAAATTAAATTTCTATTCATATGGGGAAATGAGGCTATAAGAATGGTTAAATATTGTTGATAGATTAATATAATATTGAAAAAACTGGAATATAATAATTATAACTATTAATAAAAAAATAATTTTTAAAGAAATTCCTTAAGGATGTCCATTACTGGCACATCTACCCTATATCTAAGTTAAAAACATTTCATTGTTTAAAACCAGCAGCACTACTTGAAAATTTATATATTAAAAAAAAAAAAAAAAAAACGAACAATACACAAAAACTGAAACTAATCAATAAAAAACTTAAATTGATTCTTGAACGCTTTTGTTTTGTAATAACAATGACTCAAAAACTCTATAACTCAACTAGCTTCTAGTTAACTAGAAAAAAAAAAAAACCACCTCTATTATTCTTTTGAAAAAAGCAAATAACAATAATGATAATATCTTGAAACTACAAAATTCTCCTCCGAAATATTTGTATTGGTAAGATTTGTTTTAAAAAAAGAGGCCTGCTTTTTGGAAGTATACGAGTCCTTTGCTAAAATTATGTACCGAGCTAGATCTGCCTTTTTGAATCTGCAGGCATGGTCTCAGAGTCCTTTCAAAGAGACAAATCTAGCTCGGTACATAATTTTAGCAATCTTGTGGTTATGGACATTCATTTAAAAAACAATAATTAACGAGGAAGTATTACAAGAACGAAAAGGGCTATAAAAATTAAGAGGAACGATCAAGCGTAGCATAAGAAAAAGTGAGCGGGAATGGAGTCACATGTATTGTAAACAATCGCCGGATATCGACAGTTGAGTTGAGGAGTTCTTCTGCTGCCGGGATACAGATACATTTACGCTGTTAGCGAAATGAGATTGACCAATCAGAAAACTTGCTTCCTTAAAGCAGGGAAAAGTTCCCGAAATACAAGCTTCTGATTGGTCGATCTCGTTTCGCTAACAGCGCAAAATCTATCTGGATCCCGGAAAGAATTTAGAATAAAAAAAATTATTTAAATGATATTAATTATTATATATTATTAATAATTATTAATTATAAATATTTATTATTAATTATTTAAATTATATTATATTATTTATATTATGTGATATATAATTAATATTACATATTAATATTATATTATGTGTTATTAATAATTATTAATTATAAATAATTATTATTAATTATTTAAATTATATTATTTATATTACGTAATATAAAATTAATATTATATATTAAAATTATATGATTTATATGTTAATAATTATCAATAATTATTAATTATAAATATTATTATTAATTATTTTATTAATTATTTTATTAATTATTATATTAATAATTTAAATAATAAATAATTATTTAGAGTCAGAAATGCAGCCTCAGCTGCATAAACAATAATCAAATATTCCAATGTAAATTTAAAATAAAATATTTATTAAGAATTATTTTTTTTCATTCGTTTTTATAAAGTAGAAGTAAATTTCATACAAACTGGAAGTCATGTCTTTTCGGGGAGAAGGGCAAATTGTGCATATAGTAAATCCGGGTCCGGGTGTGCTATGAAAAAGAAGAAAGGGGGATGGGATGCCTTCTCCCTGGATTTTGAAATTAAAGTTAAAAAAAAAAATTCTTCTTTTGAAAAACATAGTAGAATTTATTCTTTTCGAGTAAGTAAAAAAAAAAAAAAAAAAAAAAAAAAGGGAAGCGTTTTTCCGTTTAGGGGAGGAGGGTGACATAGGAGAGCAACTGCCCCTCCCTAGATTTTCAATTCAGTAACTAATTTTATTTTCTTAATTTGAAAAACATAATAAAATTAATTCTTTGCCTGTGATAAAAGAAAAAAAAAAAAAAAAAAAAAAGAACAGAAACCAATAATTTTCCGTTGGGAGGAGGGGGGGGGGGATGTCATATGACAGTCATTTGTTCCTGCCTGGATTTAAAAATATAAGTACCTAATTTTTTTTCACCGATTTTGAAATACTGAAAAATTTTTTAATTCGAGTGATTTAAATTAAAAGAGGAATTAAAAAGTTTCAGTCGAGGGAGCGGTATAGGAGGCCCATTGCCCTTCCGTGGATTTTGAAATTGTACAAACTACATTTTCCTTTTTTTCCTATTTTGAAAACATAGTAGAATTTTTTTTTTTTTTTTTTTTTTTTTTTTTTTTTTTTTTTTCGAGTAACTTAAAAAAAAAGGAACCAAGAAATTTCTGTTTAGGGGAAGGTGGCACAGGAGACCAACTGCCCCTTCCTAGATATTTCAATTTAAGTAACCCAATTTTTTTTCTCCTGCTATGAAAAACATAGTATAATTTATTCTTTGCGAGTAACTTAAAAATTAAGGTAACCAAAAATTTTTCGTTAAAAGGGGGGAGCCTAGGGGAGTGTCATTGCTGCTGGATTTTGATATATATATATATATATATACCTGAATTTTCTTTTTCTCCGATTTTGTATAAATTTTATTTATACGCAGAAACTTAAAATAATAGACGGACAGTATAGCAGAAATATCAGTTGCCGGGGGTTGGGGGGGGGGATAAGAGAAAAGCCATTTCCCTTCCCTGGATTTTGAAATTTAAGTAATTAAATTTTCTTTTTTTCTTTCTTTTTTTTATGAAATGCATAGTAAAATTCATTCTTTTTCAACATTTTAAAATAAAAAAAATAAAAAAAATCCGTTAAGGAGGGTGGGGGGGGGGATGGAAGGCCCATGCCAATCCCTGCAGTCTGAAATTTAATTAACGGAATTATGTTATTTTCTCCGATTTTGACAAATATAGTAAAATTTATTTATTCCGTATAGCTTAAAATTAAACAGAAACTAAGAATTTTTCTGTTGGGGGAGAGATTCACCCCCCCCCCCTATGTCTCATTCTTAGTAGTTAATTTCGGTAGAGTTTTTTTTATGTTTATGTATTTAAACTTTATCGTAAAGTCAGGTTAAAAACAGTGTAATTTTTTTTTCTTTTTTTGGGGGGGGGAGGGGGAGGGGAGGAAGATGTAGCCCGAGGTCATCGGCATTCCCCTCCCGGATTTTGACATTTAGTTTTAACTAAATATTTTCTTTTTCTCTGATTAACACATAATAAAATTTATCCCTTTCGGCCAAGTAAAATAATTAAACACTAAGAGAAAGACGGGAAACTGGTAAAATTAAAGAGATGGAATTACTTCAATACTGCTGTATTACTACAGACGCAAAATCTCATAATTTTAAAAGTTTATGATGACTTCACTTAAACTATAGTCTTTTTGAGGTTAATAGCACAGAGAATTTTTGAAATAAAGGACCACAAAATTACGCCACAGTAGCCGCAGAATTTCTAAAGTATTTTTATAGTCGAGATTGCACTACAGAAAATCTATAGTTGACTATAGAAAAACATCAAAAATACTCCACTTCTGTAGAAAAACTGCAGTTCATTTTTAGCTGGGTACGTCTAAAACACTTTGAGTTTTTTCTAAATGATCAGGGGGGGGGGGGGTAATTCTTCAAAGTCAATTTTCTCAAAACAGCGATTTTGATCATTGCGCGTACAATTTCTGAAAAATGATTACCTAGAGTTTCACAAATTTGTCGCTGAATGTAGTAAACGAATAGAGGCACAAATTGACCTATAATTATGTTTCTCACGTAAGAAGATTACATTTCACAACTATTTTTTGTATAAAAAGTATCTCGAAAATTGTAATTTCTTTAAAAAAAAAAAATATCGGTCTATAAGTTTTATTTATTTCATTGTAGATCATTTTGAAAACACATTATATCTGTATTCATTAAAAAAATCTTGGTTTGTTTTAGCCATTCATATGTGAAAAATAATGCGTGCAATGCATGCAAGAATAATTCTTTCGTAAAAAATGTATTATTTACGTGTATACTTTAAAAACAAATTTAAGTGGTAAATTAAATCTTTCTTAATATGTGTTTTCAATTTTATAATTAAAAGACAATTATTTATAGAGTGACTGCAATTCTTATAGAGGTAACCTTTTTATGAATTTTGATAGTTCATAGGGTACTTTTCCCCTAAACATAAAAAGCAGCCCTGATATTTTATTCCGGCAATTGCATTACACAATTTTAAAATACATAAACATATACATTGAATTCTTGGAGAATTTTGAAGTTGCTCTGTCTGAAATAGCTTAGAATGTAAGCAGAATTTTATCAGATATGATTAACAAGTGCACAAAATTAATTCAAAATACAAAAAGCAACACAGACATTATTCCTAAAGACGCATTACATGATTTTAAAATACATAAATATGCACATTAAATTCCTGGAGAATTTGGAGAGTACTCTCGCTGAAACGGCTTATAATTTAAACAGAATTTTATACGATACGTTTAACAATTGCAAAACAATATATATATATCCTTCTATATATAAAAAATAGTAACGTTTTGGAAATGCACCAATGAAAATCTGCGCAGATATCTCGAAATGCATCTGATTGGCCAGAGCTTTATGACGCTATAAGGTAGGTTACAAAGATGGGGGTCCCGGTTCTGTCGCCAAACGCCGCCAAATTTGGCGACCAAAATTAGTCGCCAAAAGTGACGCCAACTTGGCGTTATTTCCAGTATTTCGCCAAATTTCCATAGACTCCCATTGAAATACGATAGGGTTTAATTGCTTGCAGGGAATCAACAAATTGAGATATCTCAATGCAAAAAAAAAAACTAAAATTAGCTTATGAATAGATCTTAATATTGAACTATTTTCATTATTTTTAAGCACAAACCATAATCTGGGATTGGCTAGAAAATAGGAATTGCTTTGCGATACCGAATGGAATCGCGAAGAGATTATGAGGGGGGTTGGTGAGCGTAGCGAGCAGGGAGGCGGTGCCCCCCTAGTAATTTAAAATGTAAAAAGCAACACTGATACTTTATTACGGCAGATTGATTATACGAATTTAAAATACTACAGTATATATATACAGTGTAACGTCTGAATAACGGTTACCCGTGGAACTGGAGGAAAGTGACCGGTCTTCAGAGGTGGGTGTTATTCAGTGGTTTCATTTAAAAAAAATCAAAACTACATAAATTTAATTGGAAATACACAGACATTTAAATTAATCCTCATTGTTATAATGAGTACACAAAATATGAATACACAAAAATCAGTGAATTGCAATTGCTTTTTTTTTTTTTTTTTTTTTTTTTTTTTTTTGTTGTTACAAATACCTTTCCCCGAAGAAATAAATTATGAGTTGTTTTAAAATATAACACATCTTCATTATGATTTAATGCAAATTTTTGGATTTCACGAGGGTTCCTCAAAACTCCGGTATATGTGTTAATACTGGAAATTTTGGTTGATTCTATTTCTCCCTCCTCATCACTTTTCTCTTCCTATCTCCTATCTTCCACCATTTGCTGTATAAATCAAATGTGGTAGTAACTGCCAAACCTTTGTCCAGAAATACAAACTCGCTGGCCTTCATGTTAGTTATGCCTGACGTTTTAAGAATATTATCTAAATTTTCCCCATCATTATTAATCTCTTCATTTTCTGTGTCTAGTTTTTGGAAAAGGATTAAGTGACTTTTTCTTGACATATGAAGTAAATTTTGTTTGATATGCTTCACATTTCGGTTTGCAAATAAATATGAAATTGTACCAGGAGCTGTTAAATTTTTTTTCTCGTGACTTTAGGAAGGCCGTTGTTCAGAATTCCTTACTTAGAGGTTCGTAATAATGTTAATGCAATGGAACGTGTTTGGTTCCATCAATATGTGGCCGGTATTCGGAGGTTGCGTTGTTTAGAGGTTACCATTCAAGGAGGTTTCACTGTATTAAATTACTAGAGTATTTAGAAGGTATTACTCTCGCTAAAACGGTTTAGAATCTAAACAGAATTGTATAAGATATGTTTAACAATTGCACAAAATTAATTAAAAACATAAAATGCGACACTCATACATTATTCCGGCAGATGCATTGCAGGATATTAAAATATATAAATATATAAGTGATATTCCTGGAGAATAGAGAAGGTACTCTCGCTAAAACGGCTTAGAATTTTAAAAATATTTTATCAGATATATTTAACAATTGCATAAAATTAATTCAAAATATAAAAAGCAACAATGATACTTTATTCCAGTCGGTAGATTAAACAAATATATACATTAAATTCCTGGAGAATTTAGACGGTATTTCTCTGAAACGGCTTAGAATTTATATAGTATTTTATCAGATATGTTTAACAACTGCACAATAAAAATTGTAAAATATAAAAAGCAACACTGATACTTTATTCTGGCAGATGCATTACATCATTCTAAAATACATAAATATATACATTTTATTACCATCTTTTCAAATTAACTGATTTTCAAATATCTTCCGAAATTAGATAGAACTCTGTTAAACCTCTCTTCAGAGTGACTATAGGATTTTCAATAAGTACTTCATGCAATATTCGAAAGAAGATGAAATCATGTTTACCCGCATTCATTCTACAGAATAACTGATTTACAGGAAAATGAGTGCTCTTTATTGCTAGTGAATACTTTTTAACTTTCAAATTACCATTAAAATATACCACATAATTTAATAATGGTACGCGGGTTTGTCCGTCAGTTAATACGGCCTGTTAACTGCGCTTTGGAGAATCCAGAAATTACAATCATGGGAAAAAAATACACGCCTCATACTAACTCGGAAACTAATTATAATAGAAACAATTTACAGGTACCAAACGATTGAAAATAAAGTCTACTGCTTTAGTCAACCAATTAGCACATGCCACTATTCAACTTAATGGTTTCAGTGCATATAAAATCTGTTGTGGGTGCAAAATCCTCCAAATTGCCTATGAGTTGTACCTCTGGAGGTTCCTAATGAGGTGAAGTCTCATCACCTGATCAAAATTCTAAATTACGCGATTACTGCCACTATTCAATTTAATGGTGTCTGGTGCATGTAAACCCTGTCGTGGGTGTAAATTCCTCCAAGTTCCCTATGAATTATATCTCTGGAGGTGCCTAGTAAAGTAAAATCTCGTCACCTGATCAAGGTTCTAAATTACGAGATCAACTTGATGTAGTGATGGCCGCCTTCGGGAGCTCCTAAACAAATGTCCATCAGTCCCAGTCTTGTTCCGGCGAATGGCCTAGTTGCCAAGTACCCGCCGTAAAGAAAATAAATTCAACTAATGGCAGCCAAGCCAAGCCCGGTGTTTCTTGAAGTCATTCTGATCGCTGCCGTAAGCAGGGACATGCAGTGAATTGAGGGCCGGGATTTGCTTTGTGAATCAGTGGTAAAATAAGGGGGGGGGGAGGAATCCAAATTCCTCCACGCTGGTCAAGCGGGTTGGAGCCTCAACCTATCTACTTTCTCCTTTATAGTGACTGCCTTTAGAACCTGCAAGAAATCTTCGCCCATAGGTCTAAACACTCTCTAGTACTCAAAATTAAATTAATTTTAAAAACTCTCGTCCATAGGGTCTCTCTCGGCCATGTCACCGCTCACATCATCATAGCTGGCAATGAATTGGCTGGCACACTCGCCAAGGAGGCCACCTCACGTCCAAACATTGATCTCGCCCTTCCTGTTCCCCCATCCTATGTCAGCTGCTTCCTTAGAAGGAACATACTTTCAGACTGGCAACTCTACTGAGATGCCTCAAGTAAAGGCAAGCACACCTTTTTGCTAATCCCTGAAGTCTCCGATAATATCTTAGCTTTCTCCCCTCCCACATTCGCTTTCCTCTCCGGTCATGTTCCATTCTTTACATACCTAAAATATGTCAGAGCTCTGACACGGACCTCTGCGAGTGTGGGGCTTTTAAGTCCCCAGATAATTACTATTTCTTTTGCACACTCACAGGGTCCTGGTACCTTAGGTACCCAAAACCCAGTCCGGATACAAGGCTCAAAAACATCTTATCCCGCGCAAGACTACTCCGCTATTTGGCAGAAATTTCTCGCTTCCTGATGGACCTGACCAATTTTACCACCTAGCTGCTCTGCATCTGCATTCCTGAGACTCGCCTGTTGTCGCGTTAGAGACTTTGTCGAGCTCCTGGCAGTCTCTATACATTATAACCTTCGAGACAGTACTGTTTGGAGTAAGCCCATCCGCATACTTTCCCCATGTACTAAGCAAGGGTACTAAGAGGCTGCACTGGTTTAATGTGCAGATTGGATATTAAGTCTCTGCTCTCAGTCGATTGCTTAAGTCCTCTTCGATTCCAGTTAAATGATCTTCACCTGGTTAACATACAGGTGCTATTAAACAGCCCTGATATATATATATATATATAACCATTATAAACCAACAATTGGTACTCATTTTATCGACGCCGATGAGATAAAAGGTTGAGGGAACCTTTTCTAGCTCGGAGTCGAACTGTGGACTTGTAGTGTAATAGCGCGACGTGTTAATCACTTAGCTATTGGACGTCAACATGTAGTCACACAAATACGTAAATTAGGAAATATTCAAATACATACCTAAATTATTTTAATAAGTCTGTTTTTTACTTATAAAAGCACTTATTAAATTATATTTAAATAAAAAAGTATGGCTACGGCCAATCAGCGTATATAATATATATTTTAAAATTTATAAATAAAATCACACAGATTACTTACAATAATATAATAGAACGACATTCCCGCAGTTTCGGGCAATTAAGAACTTGTCCATCTTCAGGGATAACATCAAGGAGAATCTAATACCGTATAATCTGCATAATATCTACATTATCAGTTTCACAAAACAAATATTGATATTTTCTAGGGGGTGTTTCTCAAAGTCAATTTCTAAAACCAGTAATGGCGTCATCTATTGAATAAATTTCGATTTAAATGTTTATTGGAACGTAATTACAGTTTTGAGAAAATCAATCCAAACACTTGGCATAACATAAGATACACTATCGTTACAGGCCTAATTATTATTATTTTTTTTTTTACTATTCTTGTTGTTATTTTGTCCTTTTATTTACTAATACTTTTTTATATAAAAGAAGTTTGATGCAATAGAATTAACTTCTAAAATTCAATAATTAGAAAAATTTTTTCATAAGAACTTAGATGAAAAATACCTCTCATAAAAGGAAAATAACACATTATTTTTCAAAAGAATATAATGTCTTGGATAAATCTATTTTATCGCCAGACAATAAAAGTTTGAAAGAAGCTAAATTCTCTTATTCAGAATAGCGGAATTTACTTTTCAGTTCAGTATTGCTTTTACCTTTAGCCATTAAACTGTCACTATATCAATGCTTTGTTGTAGATTTTTCCATAAAGCTTTTCAATGGAATTATTATTGAATAAGCTCAATGCATGCATAAGCTTATACCGAGTGACGATTAAGGTAAAATACAGGAAAGAAGCAAATGTGCTCACAGCGACATTGATAATCTATTAGATGTATTTCGGTAGAAATTGAAATCTCTAGAATAAAGTTATTTACTCCTTTATATAAGTTTCAGTCATTTAAAAAAAACTATTTTTACCTTTCAATTGTAAATTCTATGTATGGAATTTTTCTTATTCCTTCGATTCAGCTGGATTCTCATCAATGCTTTATATGTTGTCTTTTAGAGTTTTTATGTGTTTTTTGTCATCTTGCTTTGATTATAATTTCATGAACTTCAGCAAAATTAGGATATGATGTAGTATTAGTATTAATCAAAATGATTTTTCAATCATACAAGTTTTTGAAATTTATAATGAATTCTAACTTCAGAAATATGACAGTAAGCGGTATTTGACTTAATCTCAGCTTTTCCATATTAGAAATAAATATTTGTTTTACAAAACTAAATGTACATCAATTTTCTTACAAGAATTTAAAAAAAAAGAAAAAAAAACCATGCAAAACACGTAAATTACGGATCTTTTTTCCAACAATAACAAAAATTTTTTATGATACTTACTTTTCTTGCACGAAGAAAATATATTTATTATTAAACTATTTATTACAGGTGATAGATGGTATTGTATTGCCTATATGACTCCTTATTTTTTTTAAGCATTCCGCACAGTATTCTAAATTTTAGTTCTGATGATAAATGAATAAAATAAATGTAAATATTTTTTTCAACGATAAACATCTATAGACCACAATTTGTTCATACACTTCAAAAGGAAATATGAGATAATATACTCGTACATTATTTCTGTTGTCAACATTCCTCTCTCTTAACTAATATGAAACTTAACTAATATTACAACAATAAATGTGGTATTATAGGATAGGATTTTATGTCCTTCTGAAATTGCAAAATGAATTTTCAAGCATACATGTCTTTGAAACCTATAATGATTTCCACCTTCAGAAATCCGACAGTAACCAGTATATGATTTAATCTCAGAATTTATATATTATAAATAAGTATTTTATTTAGAAAACTGAAAATACAAATTATTTTCTTACAAGAATTCAATAGAAAAAATAACATGCATAACAAGTGAAGTATTAATATTTTTTCCAACTATAACAAACTTTTTTTATGAAAGTTACCTTTCTCATATGAAGAAAATATATTTATTTTTAAACAATTCATTACATGCGATAGATGGTAATGTATTTCATTCCGTTGTGCAGCCTTTATGATCTCCTATTCATATGCATTCCGCATGGTATTCTAAATTTTCGTTCTGTTGAGAAACGAATAAAATAAATGTAAATATTTTTTTTAACAATAAACAACTATAGACCACAATTTGCCCACACACTTCAAAAGTAAATATGAGATCATATATTCGTACATTATTTCTGTTCTCAACATCCTTTTTTCTTAACTAGTATAAAGCATACAACAATAAATGGGGTATTATTGGATGAAAATTTTTGTCCGTATCTGAAATTGCAAAATGAATTTTTCATCATACGTGTCTTTGAAATGTATAATAATTTCTAGATTCAGAAATCTGGCAATAACAAGTATTTGATTTAAGCTCAGAATTTACATATTAGAAATAAATATTTGATTTAGAGAAGTAAATATACAACAGTTTTCTTACAAGAATTCAATAATAAAAAAAAAAAACATTGATAACACGTAAATTAGGAATTTTTTTTCCAACGTTAACAAAATTTTGTTATGAAATTTTCATTTTTAATTAAAAAAATATTTATTATTAAACTATTTATTACAGGATATAGATGGTAATATATTTTATTCCTTTGTTCAGCCCCGGATATAATATCTTTTTCATACATTCCACATAGTATTCTGAATTTTAGTTCTGCTGAGAAACTTATAAAATAAGTGTAAATATTCGTTCAACAAAAAACATCTATAGACCACAATGTATCCATACACTTCATAAGAAAATAAGCGATCATATACTAGTATATTTTGTCTGTTTTCCACATCCCTTTTTCTTAACTAATATTACAACGATAAATGTGGTATCATATGAAGGGAATTTTTTGTCCACATCGCGCATTGCATAACGGATTTCCGTTTTACTTTTAGGTTAAATTGTCATACATATTAATGCTGATGTCAACATCCCATTTTTAATGCACATACAAGACGCACAAATATGAAAGGTGGGATATTATACGAAAGGTTTTTGAAGTGGATTTTGGCTTGGTACACTCACGTTTTTTTTTTAAACAATTACCTATTTACTACACCAACCGCTTATATATTTTTTTTTTATGAATAAATATTAACTTTCAATCACGAAATTAGAATTTTGTGCTTGTCTCTTAATTTATAATCACCAACTTCATTATAATGGTACACAGTTTGATAATATTTAACTTTGTACCATTATTGCATGTGTCAGAATCTACAACGTTCATTTCTTAAAGGAAAAAAAAACTATGTACGTATTCATTCGGATTTAATAAAATTAAAAAATATGGTATATCGAATAGGGCTGCATATTCGAAATGAAATACCACATAAGATTAATCTGATCATATATGATCTCTAACAGGATTAAATGAATATTTTTAATGTACAAAAACTTACTTTTTATTCGTAACTTCCGAACGAAACCACATCATCACTTAGAATGTGGTCAGCGAACGCTCCAAGCAAAGTGTAACTAAACAGCCTATTATTTAGGAGTACAATATCGTTTTAAAAGCATTTCTGTCTAACTGCGTACGCTGCCTCACTCTGTACGATTCTTCCCTACACGGAAAAGGAAATACATTTGCACATACAGACAAATTTTTTCAGGAAAACCTAATGCCACGGTTAAATCTGATTTATCTACAAATAATGCTAGTTTCAAAACAGCTAAATTCTATTATTCAGCAGGGTATGATTTCCTTTTTATATTAGTATTGCGCTTCATCTATTTTGCTGCCACCATAAAAATTCTTTTTCACTCGCTTTTCATAAAGATTTTCAAAGTAATTGTTATCGTCAAAGCATATACTTCGACTGCGTGATGACAAAAAAATATATATATTCAAGGAATAAGCAAATAACATCATAACGACGGAGATATTCTATTACAGAAATTGAAATTTCAGGAATGGTAATTTTCTCCCTTATATTAGTTGTAGTCTCATAAAATAAGTCATATTTCCGCCTATCAATTTTCAATTCTATGCTTGGAAATGGTGTTACTGTCTCTATTCACTATTTTATTTAGGAATTTTTCTACGTTCTGATTTATAAAATAAGGCAATGTTGATTAGTTTTAAAGTCAGGCGCTGATGTATAATGAAGATATAATGTGTAGTTGGCTTATGTTACTTATGCTACTTATTATGCAAAAATGATTTTTCAATCTCACCTAACACTGAAGTCTTTAATAAGTTCTTTCTTTAGCAATCGGACAGAAAGCCTCATTTAATTTTATCCCAACATCTACATGTTATAAATAAATATTTGATTTACATGTCTTGATTCAAACTTTTTTTGATAATGATAAAAAAAAAAAAGAAATTTAAATTCTGGACTGTATTACCGAAATCTTTAAAAAATCCCTTGTACCAGATAGTATGAAAACGCTTCTCTTATCTTAATTTGTGGGTTGATATAAAAACTAATGACTCAGAGATGACGTTCATATGCTGAGATCCGCGAGAATCTAGTTAAATGTGCTAGAGATTTTTTTTGGTTTAAACCCTTTAGGAGGCATTCACGTGTTTTTTAGTATCTAAAAATCATGTTAAAATGACAGTATACTAAAATATTTTCAGCAGAATTATGTTTCGAAAAGTATACAGAAGAAAGGGAAAATATTACACAAAATATTTTTATATATTGTTTTATATATTGTATCATAAAACCACGATTTAAAATCTACACGCATATCATGGGATTTACAAACATTCTTAAAGAAATGAAAAAAAAATAACAAGACGTTGAAAGGGGTTTAAAAGTGAAAATAATTGGTTTGATAAATTATCCTCCAAAAATGCTTTTTTAAAGCTAGAATAATTAAAATTATTTATACATTTTTTTCTAATATTTAAAAAAGGTTTTGTTGCAAGTTGGGTTTGATACTTCTAATTTATATAAATGCAGTACCAATGTGAAATACCTTTTTAAAATTTGTTTAAATAAAAGGAATTGAATATGCACTTAAATTAAAATATTGTCCTAAAATTCATTCATTTGTAAAGTGTCAAATTCCTTAAGAAAACGTACTGTTAAATAAAAAGCAGGGTATGCTATTTTAAGACAAGTTGAAAATTGTACGTGAAACGTAACAAATGAGCCTTCGTACTATAACTAGTTTTATAAATATTCAGATCTTGGTGCAATAGCTGTTGCACTCTTCTGCAAAACTTCATGAATATAAAATTTATTAGGATTATATATATTAAATTCAGTAATAAGGCAGTAATGGAACAGTGGCGCAGCAGAAAATCAATTTTCACCGCTAAATTTTAATGGTATTCTTCGTCTTATTTCAGGACAGAATTTCTGATATTTTTTAAGTCGAAGAATACTATTAAAAATTAGTGATGAAAATCTCCCAATTGCTGCGCCACTGTTCCATCACTGATAATATGACTCCATTTTAAATATGACGTAATCACCATGGCAACCTAGAATCATTACCTATCATGGGATACCATTGAAGAAATTAGGTATGATAGGATTTAATAGAATGAAGAAAACTTTTATTAATGTAGTTTTAAGTTTTGATTCGATTTTCATAAAATTTGAAATGCCTCGATAAAGTTCTGCAAAGATTATACATATTAAATTTCAAACTATTTGGTTGTGTTGTTTTTGTGCTGTTATATGCGGACAAACAGACAGACGGACGGATTAGACGACGACTATAGATGCTACAGTAGTGTCCCGATTATCCCAGTTGATATGGACCAAGCTCACTTTGGATAAACCAAAAACTCGGATAAACCGGATTTACACAAATCGTCACCAACTAAGGATATGAAATATTAATTTTCACGTAACTCATTAATTTTTATGGTACTAGTAACATTTCTTCGATGCACATTTCCGTTACTTTCAAGAAAAACGGGGAATTAAATTGTTTATTTGAAAAAGCCCTTGACAGTTTTTTGTTTCTTGAATGTCAAATTTGCTGCAGTTTTTTTTCTATAGTATTACGCTACTGCACAGCTATTAATTTCTAAGATTTTTCCTTACCACTAAAATTTGCCAGTAAATTTTGCCTAATTAAATCGCCGAAATCTAACAAATGTCAACGATTAAATATGGCAGAAATTTGTAGTAAATTTTAGAGGTAACAAACCCGTACAAATTGGCAGCTATGTGATTCTATTAGTGACATGAAAATTGCACTTCTTTTTGCGCAAAGTATTAAATAGTTTTTTCAATCGAACTTATACCTTTGGAATGTATCATTTTCTTCAGATAGACTGATGGCTTCCATTATTATGAAACAGCCATTATAAATGAAGTGTTAGGTGAAAATGAAAGAGCAGTCGTAAAAAGTTAGAACTCTGATTTTCTGGTCAGAATGGGAAAAAAATGGCTATAATTTCTTTTTGCGGAAACACACTTAAGCGGGACCCAAATATTCGGGACTCTACTATATTTATATAACAACGAACACACCTAAAACGACAAATGATGACTCAGTAGACAGTAAAATATTAAAGAATAAATATATATAATATATTCAGCGTGAATCCATTTACTTTTCAGTTCAATATTACTTTTAGATTTAGGCATTAAGATGTGAAAATAATCAAAATTTTTCACGCATTTTCCAATTTTCATGCAATTTCATATATTTTATCCATAAAGATTTTCAAGGGAATTTTTATTGACTAAAGCTCAATTCATGCATCTGCATCTAATAAGAGATCATGCAGATAAAAATTCTGAAAATAATCAGATATGCTCAAAACGAGATAGAAAATCAATTATAGGTTTATGGTAGAAATTCAAATTTCAGGAATAAATTATTCTCTCCTTTATATGAGCTTCAAGTTTTTTTTAAAAGAAATTCTATTTCTGCTTTCCAATTTTAAGTTCTATGCATGGGCGCATTATTGTCCAGATTCACTAGGATATTCATAAAAATTTATATTTTTATGTTTTAGAAAATAAGGTAATTTTGTTTCCGTTATAACGTTGTAGACTGCGGGAAAATTAGGATATGATTTCAGTGTTTAGCATTACGTCAAAATAAGGGTTTTCAATCATAACTGTGAAGTCGCTAATAACTTTTAGATTTAGAAATCTCGTAGTAAATATTATTTAATTTTATCTCACTGTATGCATATCAGAAACAAATATTTCCTTTCTACGACTTTGTAGACATCCTTCGTTCCAATGTTCAAAACTTTAATACTAATAATATTTTATTGCTAGCACATAAAGATATTTTATTATTAAATTTTATTGCCAGTGATTAGTCCTCTTTTATTCACAACTTATTTTAAAATAATATATTTTTAATTAAAATAATTAATATTCAGTATAATACAATTATTATGTTTAAGAAAGCAATAATTAAGAAAACATGTTTGATGCAATTTAAAGAAATTCCCATATATGATGCTTAAAATATCATTAAAAAAATAATATTCAGGTTAAATCTATTTTATCGTAGGCAATAAAAGTTTAAAAGAAGCCAAATTCTTTTGTTCATTATGGCTTGATTTATGCTTTAGGACAAGATTGCTTTTTCCTGTAGCTTTTAAGCTATCACCATAAGAATACTTTATTATACATTTTTCCATAAATCTTATAAATATAATTCTTATTGAATAAATCTCATTCCATATGCTTCTGCCGAGTAATGATAAACATAAAACTTCAGGAATCAGAAAATATGTTCATAACGACACAAAAAATTTATTAGAGCTCTTATTAGTAGAAATAGAAATTTCGGAAATGGAGATATTTTCTCTTTTCTATGAATTTCAGTCTTTTAAAGTAAGTTCTATTTCTGAATTCCAGTTTTCAATTATGAGCTTGTACGTTTTATTACGTATACTAGGACATTTATTAAAATTTCCATGTTCTTTTTTAGAAAATACTTTATTTCATTATATCATTATGGAATGCTGCAAAATTATAATGAAGTGTCACAGTATTATGCTATTTTTTCAATCTTACGAAATTTGAAATATCTAATGATTTATAGCTGAAGAAATCTGACAGTAAAAAAAATTTCGAATGCGTCTATTTATGCAGAATTTTAATACCAGAAATAATTATTAAAATAATGACTTAAAAATTGAATGGAGGATTAAATCAGACCTGAAATTTTAGCTCGCAAGCTATCAAAGCTTGAGAGCTAATGTGTCCGGAGGTCCTGTATGTACGTACGTATATATGTACATAACGCGATAACTCTTGATAGAAATATCCGATTTGCTTCAATTTTGTATATAGGTTTATTCTGATAAGGCGCGTTCCTGATCAGTTTTGTTGGTTCATTGGTTAAGAATAAAAGGTGGGGGGCACGGGCGGCTAATCCCCTTAATTTAGGTAATAGGGTTTTTCCTGCAAATTATCTGATTTGCTTCAATTTTGTATACCAGTTTATTCTGATAAGGCGCTTCCCTGAATAGATTTGGTGGTTCATTTTTTAAGTATAAAGGGGGAATGGGGGAGCTAATCCATCTTTAATATAGCTAAACGGGTTTTTTGGTTGATTTTGGTTTATTTATATTTCAAAGGGCATTATTCTTTAAAATAAGAGTATAATATACAATCTGTGTGAATAGCATGTGAACTCAACGCCATCAGTTTAACTGGGCACTTTTCTTTTTATTAAGTTGTGTTCTGTCTATTAAGTTTATTTTTTACGTAATAACGCTCACATGTCATAATCCGTGAAAGTCGTATTGTACAGCTAATATGAATGTTAGATTTTATTTTTGTTTTAGTTCGAGGAAAAGTTATACGGTCAAATTATTCTTTAATGATTCCCCCTGAAGAGGGACACCATTTTAAATCATTTACAGAATTTTCAATCATTTTTAAAATAACAGAAATCATGAATACAAATAATAATTCAGAAACCGATCCTGTGTTTCAAAGAATTTCCTAAAAATTGCATTTAGGAATAAATTAAACATACATTTTTAATTTGTGTACTGTCTCCTAAGATTAATTTTTAATCCGTGAAAGTCGTATTCTATAGCTAATATGAATGTTCGACTTTATTTTTCTTTTAGTACGAGAAAAATGCATGCAGACAACTTATTTTTTTTTAGAGTAAGTTTCATGCAGACAATTTACTATTTAACGATTTCCCCTGAAGATGGAAGACCATTTAAAATCCTTTACAGATTTTTCAATCATTTTAAAAATAACACAAATCAGGAATACAAATAATAATTCGGAAACCGATCCTGTGTTTCAAAGAATATCTTAAAATTTGAATTTAAAAACAATTTAGACGTCGATTTTTAATTTATGTTCTGTTTACTAAGATTAATTTTTAATCCGTGGAAGTTGTAATGTATAGATAATATGAATGTTTAATTTTAATTTTGTTTTGTACGAGAAAAATTCCCACGAACCACTTACTCTTTAATGATTCCCCCTGAAAAGAAATACCATTTTAAATTATTCACAGATTTTTCAATCATTTCACAAATAACACAAATCCTGAACACAAATAATAATTCAGAGACTGAGACTGTGTTTCAAAAAATTTCTTAAAAATTGAATTTAGGAATAATTTAGACTTCAATTTTAATTTGCGTTTCATCTGCTAAAATTAACTTTTCTGTGATAACGCCCATAATCCGCGAAAGTCTTATTGTATAGCTAATATTAATGCGAGATTTTATTTTTGTTTAGTAGGAGAAACATTTATACGGACCATTTACTCTTTAATGATACCCCTGAAAAGGAGTACCATTTTAAATTATTCACGCTTTTTATAACTAATATGTAAAATAATTTCAATATATCATTAAAGATTTACACCACTAAAGTTTGAAGCCTCATGTTGAAATCTGTTAAATGAGTATCATATTTTAAAATAATATATATTTAAATAAATAAATTATATGTTCGGTTGAATACAATAATATTGAAATACCAATAATTAGAAAATTATCACCATACGCTATTTAAAAAAAAAAAAAAAAAAAAAAAAAAAAAAAAAAAAAAAAAAAAACCTCTGTTACATAACCAGCAGAACATAATACTTTATAAAGGAAACTAATGTATCGGTTAAATCTATTTTATAGGTAAGCGATAAAACTTTTAAAAAGTTAAATTATGTTATTCAACATAGGGTGATTTACTTTTCAGGTTAGTATTGGTTTTACTTTTAGCCATCACAATAGCAATTTTTTTATATTTTTTTTTCACAAAGTTTTTTGGAAAAAGTATTATTGGAGAAAGCTTAACGTATATTCTCCTACCGAATGATAATAGGATAAAAATTCAAGATATAAATACGCACATAACAACAGGGAAAATAAATTGCTGGTATTACGGTTGAAATTGAAAATTCGAGATCGAAGATATTCTCTCCTTTATATTTCAGTCTTTTAAAATAAGTTTTATTTTTGACTTCAAATTTCCAAGTCCATGAACAGAAAAGTTATTATTGTCGGTATTCACTATCATATTCAGGAAACTTTATCTGTTCTAGTTGAGAGAAAAAGGTAACATTGTTTTCGTTATGAACTAATGAAAAATTAGGACGCAGTATCCAAGATAGTATTACACAAATCTCCATTTTACAATCGCCCAAAACTTTAAAGTTTCTAATGAATCCTAGTTTTAAAAATCTAATACTGAGCATTACGTTTCTCTCAAAATCTGAAAATCCTAATTAAATATTTGATTTGCAAGACTACATTAAAACCTTCGACTTAATGAATATATAATAATGAAACAAAAGATAGTTTCGAGACCAAAACCTTATTTCAAGAATTGTTTTAAACAGATTTTAAAAATCGTCTCGTAAAACTTAACTTGTGAGCTCCCCGATAAGAGTGAATAAGTAGTACTAACGTTCAGAAGTTTGAATTGGAGCAATTCCTGCTAAATTGGTTTTCAGGTTTCTAGAGTTCAAAGCGGCAGGATTGATCTCATATATATATTTTGTATTTACAAGGTTCTTACGGGTCAGGAAATTTTTCCAGGAGAACTACCAATATTTTTTTAAGGAAAAGGAAATCAAGGTTAAACGCGCGAAATTTCGTCTTCTTTTAAGCCTTTAGTGCGCAGTTTTCATATATGCAAACAACAGTGTTTTCAGTTTAATAGACTTTTTTATTCGTATATACCTAATTCACACCAGAAAATAAAAATGGCAATATTTGCTTTAATTAATACCAGACATTCCGTTTTTAGATAAAGTGAAATTAACCAATGAAACTTTCTGATGTAATGTCAGATTCTCTGAACTATGTAATTTCTAGAACGTACTCTATCATGGGAATTAAAGGGTTAAATGTTAAGTTTCATAAAATAAATAATTATGTAAAACGAGGTATTTGAAGACATACTTATTAAAATATTTATTAATTTGCATTATTTTAACGTAAAACAGCCACACGACAGTAGTTTTGACTTATATTGCAGATGTGCAACAGAAGAAAAATTTGAGGTATTATATGAAAAATGTATCTCTGATTTTTTTCATTATTTTTCCTGTGTAATAGACCTTTCAGGGAATCATATATAATTTTTTCGAAAAAAAAAGGAAGATCGCGCATTTAAGGGTTAAGGAGAGATCTTCTATAAGAAAATTTTGGTGCCGAAGATTCTGGTCTGTAAAATTCCAAAAATTCCAGGAGGCGCACAGTGGAGTATTTGACCCAAAAACCTGGCCAAAAATGCAAAAATGAAAATTTCGTCAACATATGTAAAAATAATATTTTTTAATAGCTAATTGGTGCATCGATCTATGTCTTTTTTAGAATATGCGGTGGCTCCTGGCCTCAGCTGAAGAGAAAGTTTCTTTCTGAGAAGACGTGGTTTTTTGTTGTTTTTTGGCATTGTTGTTATGTTTAAATATAATTTTTTTGTGGCTCAATGAATTGTTGAATTGAAACTAAACAGGGCTTACGTGTTTAACAAAAATCAGAGTTTAGTGTTAAACTATGTGTTCATTTAAATAGTTTCTTTTTTTATGTAATAAAAAAACATTAATTGTGTAAAAGGGTTATTTTTAAATCGTTTTTGGCTCTAATTTATACATATCGAAAGCTTTTTAAATATGTGCCGCGCTTTGCCCCGCCATGTTTGAATTATAATCGTATTAGTTATAGTCTTCAGTGTTAATTTCTGCAAAAAAATCTTCCGCATATTGTTGCCATTGTTTTATAAAAAAAAATTTTCGGGTTGACTATTTAAATGCTCTGTTTTGCGACCACCGAATTGAAGAGATAAGAACTATATATTTTCTGTCGTATTGCAGGTTTTTAGCTCACAGGATATTACCGGAGAGCTTTTGAACCTACATATTCTGCCTGTACGTATGTAAGTATGTAGGTACGTACATACGCATGCATCTCGATATCTTTTGATAGAAATATCCGATCGCCTTCAAATATTATATACTTATTTATTGAAAAAGGGTTCCCTATTTAGTTCTTGGAGCTCATGTGTGTAACATAAGGAGAGAAAGGAGGGAATTAACCCTTTCGAGGGTGATGTCCTTAAAAAGAGACACCTAATTTTAATTCCAAAACTGAGAAACGGCACCAAGAAAATTTAATTAAAGTTTTCCTTTTACAATGTACGTGAAAATAAGCAACTTCATATTTTCTAATAACTCCGTTTATCAACTAAAAAGAGCAAGCCATACCGTAGCGAGACCCTACAACTTCTTCTTCCAGCAAGGTCTGATGGTAGTCCCAATAAAAGCCAAGAAGAGTGTGATGAAAAAGATGAAGAAGAGTTCTGAAGAATAATTTTGAAACTGGTAATACAGAAAATACATTCAAAAACTAGCAATCTATACTATATAGACTCCACTTTACTGAATCTACTATTAAATTTAGCACTATTAAACATAAATTAAATGCAATAATTATTTAAATGTAAATAATAAGTTTTATATATAGTAAAATTAAATACATTTAATTAAACATTAATAGCGAATAAGACAAACCTATCAACAATTACTTTCCTCCTAAAAACAGTAAATAGTTAAGGTTACAAGTCGCTCAACTTCCAAACTCCCTTCGGTAATGTTAAGTCAATGGACATGTAATTTATTCGTATTTTTACCCGGCTGAAAAGAAGGGTTATGTGTTTCACGCGTATCTGTGTTTAAGGATTTCTTTATACCTTCGAAACATCCCAACGGCTTGATAGATTTTAATGAATGAGGTCTCTATCAATTCGTCATAACGGCCCGGTGGTTATAGGCTAGGTTTTGTTTTTATAAATTCAAAATGGCGGTAGAGACGAAAAAAATTACGCAGCCTATTGAGTGGTATATCATTGGATAGGTCTTTAAAAATGAAGACGATGTTTCATTGACTATTTTACAGTCAGAAGCTCCGTTAAAATATTATACAACCTGGAAGTTGTGTATGTAGGATCTCCAGCTTTACTGCAACTCTAAGTGTTATAGACATCTATAGACCTCATCAAAACTATGTTTATAGATAGGAACAATTAAACACAACTTAAAAGTGACCAACACAAGTAAATAAAACAAATTAGTTACTAATATAAACAAGTAATATAAAAAATGTATATTTTAAGCAATACCTACTTAGGTCAATAAGATATTTTTTTCTCCCATTCTTCTTTCCTCTTGAGTGGCGCTTAAAATACCTTGATCAAGAAGAGGGCTCTCTCGATTATTGAAAATTAGTTAATTTAATTAAATTAATGAATTAATATTTGAAAAAACTGGAATAACATCAAGTGTTATTCACTACAAGTTTTAAAAAAATATTTGAGCTTGATTGGATGAATAACAAGTATTTTATTAACGATTGAAAATTTGAACAAGATATATATAGCGAGAGTGTGAGCTAATAATAGTAATTGAAAAAAAATAGTTTCACATTCATGAGAAATAATTAATTAGTTCGCTTTTTACGCAGTCGGGTTTTTTGATTTTTTAAATTTAATTGTTTATTAAAATATCTACTTAGTAAATTAATATTTTAACTTCTGTTTTCTTCGTGCTCTTCTTAAATGATGACTCTGTTTTTCTTAATTGTCAAAGTATTTATAAAATATATATTTATTATTATGTGAAGTGTTAAAATTTTACTTATACTTCGTCATCTTTTAAGATATAAAATAATAAACTAAGCTATGGATTTGTATAGATACTTCATAGTATGCTAAAAGTTAGCTCAGTGAAATGCATAGCACAGTTAAAAATGTCCATTCAGCCATTTCCGTGAATAAACGGAAATGTACTTGAGAACTTTTGTGCAGCCCTGCATTTGATCTATAGAATTTATCCACACCAATTAATATTTTAAAAAATGTTCTATTTTAAAACGCCTATCACAGCTACAAATGCACTTCCAGCAATTATTGGTCATAGACTTCAATAGTTAAATTTATTCTTCAGTCATATTCTTTTTGTGTCCCTGTAAATGAAAGATATATTTTATGCACACCATATTCTACAATAAGTACCTTAGTACACCTTAGTGATGTACATAAATTTCAACACCTTTAAAAGTGTGATATCATTAAAATACAGAGCAATTGATTTTTTCCCCATAGACCATAATGTAAGGGAATTCTTTTGGGTGTCTCTGTAAATGAACCGTAAAGGCTATAGACTTCATTTACAATACGAAACATGCCATAATGATACCCAATAACATCTAAGAATTTCAAGCCAGTTGGGCTATATTTACATCGAAAAATATTTTTGACCAGGATTTCGGGGGAAATACTCCACTGTGAGGCGTACGAATCCTGTATTTAAGTCGCCAGAAAAACTTTCTGTCGTTTTTCGTGATTTTTATGCTCATTGTTCTATTAGATTATTCTATTAGATTAGTTATTGTATGATTCTATGAGTTAAGATTCTTAACTCTTTCATTCCCAGTGATTCTTTTTTAAAGGCTTTCATTATAATAAATGTTAAAAAAAAAATGTGTGTGCTAAAATATGATGAAATACTTTCTTTTGTCAATTTTATATAAATATTTATTTAAGAATCTTGCTCGGTATCCTTTGTAAAATTTCATAATTCGGTTTAGCATTATTAGGTATTTGGAATCCTCAGATTAGAAAAGACTAGATAAACAAGCACAAAAGTTGAAATACTGATTAAACTATGAAAAAATTTCCTACAATCACTAAGTAAAACTCTTTAACTAGTGATACATATTTTTTGAGTGCTTCAGTATCATTTAATAACATTTAACATGGAAGATTTTTAAACATTTTTACTATTTGAATAAATTATATATTTTCGCAGTTCAGTTTATTGCTGTACCAACAGATGGCAGCAAGATCCATGTAGATAGTCTTATTTTTATACGCAAAGATTTTCGAGAGACTGAAATTCCTAAATAAATGCTACATAAGAGTTCAAAATTCATTTGAAATTAACGAAATCACTCATAATTAAAAACAGCAATCATCTCGAATGCTTTAGATTACGTAAATGTTATTTTATTTTTAATAATTGCCTTTTTACTTTTACCGCCAATCTATGTACGCCATCTGGCTATCATATTGGCGGGGGCAGAAAAGGTCGCGAGAACACGCTCAGGGTTACTTCATTTGTTCTCATAGGCAGAGCTTATATTACTCAGTCTAGTCTTATTCCGGAGTCTGATTTAGAACTAGACTACAAGGTGAAAAAAATATATATAATTCATTTATATATATATATATATATATATATATATATAAACAGGCTAATCCAAAATTCGATCGAAAAATTCAGAGGGGTGATAGAAGGCATCAAGAGGATGAAAAATTTCCATAGAACATGGGGTCGCAAACCACGTATTTAATCATAAATACAGGGTGTTCTCAATTTGGGTTCATGGTAATAACTTTGAGAAAACTGAAGTACATTATAATAAAATTTTTAATAGACAGGCTCACTTTTCTTATGAATATCATAACTCCAAAAAAAGAGGGGAGCAGAAGTTTATGTTCGGTCGTATTTATGCTTTGTATTATTGTCAATGTCTTGTATCGTGTGCGTTTTTTTATTCGAGTTGATAAAATGTTTTGTTGTAAAAACGTAGCTATGAGCGGCTTATTTTGCGATATTTTAAATAAATAAAAGTGCACTTAAGTTTTTTTAATCTATGTTTATTGAATGTTAGTGAGTCTTTTTATACGATTCTTCAACATGGTTCGTCGAGCCGGAGGAACGACCTGGAATTAGTCCAACGACTTTTTTATCCCTCTGAATCAATCGAATTTTAAGTTGAGTGAAATGCCGACATAAATTATAAGTGCCAATAGAGTTCCGTGCTATGAAATTCGTCAAAAGCTTATTCCAAGAGCAAGTGAATGTGATTTTTTCTTATTTGTAATGTTATGTAACTATTTATATAAAACAATGTTTAAGGGCGCAAAAAAAGTAAAATTAAGGCTTATAGCCACTCCAATAAATATAACTATTAATGATAAAATTACAATTGCGCATTTAAACGAAACTATTGAAAACAGCGAAATGTATAAAAATAAACCAACTTTTGTGACAGAAATAGCAAACACTATATAATTGAAAATTGTGAACATGAGGAGCAACAGCAAGTTGATCTGGTAAAAATGAAACTTGAAAGATAAAAGAAATGAATTAGAATTGGCTAAAATTAAATTTGAAACTAAATCTAATATTAGTGAGGATAAAATAAAATTAGAATCGTTAGATGAATTGAATAAAAAGTATTCGAACTTTGACTGTAAAAATTCCGAAACGTCCTGAAGGACGGGGCTTTTTCTTTTCTCATTAAGAACAAGCTTTTAAGACTAAAAATGTTTCAGAACAAAATAAAGCAGAAATTCTGTTAAATTTATTATGGAATAAAGTATCTAGCATAATCACTTACTTACATGATAGGGATATCGAGATTTATGAAAAATAAAATAATTAGTGAATATTAAAGACGTGAATTATCACATTGCTAACAAAGCGTAAACCAGCTTAATGAAAAATGCCCAAGCCGGGAATCGAACCCGAGCCCCTGGAATAGATTTCCAGTGCTCTACCACTAAGCCACAAGAACGACGCCCAGCTTGGCATCTCTCACTTATATAAGTCGGTAAGGCTGCTACCGCAGCACTAGATGGAAAAGTCTTCATCAGCACACAATCTAGTGGCGTAACATTATACGCAAATGAACTCAGCAGCGGTGAATATACAATTTTAATTAAATTTATATATATTAATTTACCGTAATTTCACTGCTGAAAAGTAGTTGAAAAATTAATTAAAATTGTTTAAGAATTAGTGTTAAAAGAATGTATACCTACGCCTTATTTTTGTTTATAGCAGTTTAGAAAAGCTCTTAAACCATGAAATGAGACTCATGTACAGTGTGCTTCACGTCTAATGACCAACTACGAATATTATTTAAATTTAAGAAATGCGTCCAATTTCGAGAGTCTAAAACAACCGATAGTATCGGATAAATTATATCAAACATTAGATAAAGAAACAGCTTCCCACAATAATGTGAGACAAGTAGATAAATGGTTTTCACCAGAAGAATTGGGAAGAGAGATTTATTATATTTCACATCACGCGAAAAATCTCTTACTGAGAATTTTAGTGTTAATCGTAAGTATAATAATTCCAAAAGTGTTGCTAAAGAATTTTTATCTCATGTTAAAACATTAAATTGTGTTTTTTGCCATGAACATCACACTCTTGCAAAATTACCATATTATTTAAAATTATCTGTCCATGAAAAGGTGAACGCCATAAAATGTAACGAGTTATGCTTTAATTGCTTAAATTTACATTTAGATGCAAATTGTCCATCAAAGTACACTTGCTTTTGTAAAAAACGTTATCATAAAACTATACTTTTCCCCAAAACAAATAATAGCACATATGTGAACGAATATGTTTCATCGAGACAAAATAAACAAGCGAAAGTAAATGTGGAAGAATGTTCAGATTCTAGATCAACAAATTATGGCACATCAGTCTTGAACGCTAATGCTGATGAGTTCGTTCAGGAAACCATTATAAGTAACTATTCGAATAAAAAGAGCAAAGTTTTACTTTCAACTGTAATATGTTTTCTAATTCATGAATCGGAATGTAAATATAGTAAAATTTTTGTTAGATGTAGGTCGCGTGTCTAATTTTTTTTATTCTGCCATTTAATAGAGCTGATGCATTCAAAAAAAGGGAGAACAAACATATTAATGTCAGGTCTAAATGATGCTATCTTGGTAATAAATCATAAAGTTCATACATCAATTTACAATAAAGATGAAAGTTTTGTTTAAAATATAGATTTCTTGTTAGCTCCAAAAATTTCTGCAGATTTAATGCCTTCGCGTCCAATTGAAGTCTCAATACAGGATTTACCTAATGTAAAATTAGCAGATGATAGTTTCAATATCTCAGAAAATGTAGATATGCTCTCAGGAGAAAGAATTTTTTATAAACTTTTGAGACCGGAACAAATTCCTGTTAATAATTCTGATCTTATTCAGAAAGACACAGTTTTCGGTTTTGTTGTATCTAGAAGTTTTCTGACAGAGAATGAAAACAAAGTTCATTGTGGTTCTATAAAGAAAGAAACTAACCTAGACAAGACACTTACAAAATTCTGGGATATATTAAATATCGAGGTTGAAAAACCAAAATGTAAAGAGACTTTAATTTGTGAGAAACATTTCATAGAAAATTATACACGAGAAAAAAATGGTAAGCATGTTGTTAAAATGACCTTAAAAGAGGATCCAATTATTTTAGGAAATTCTAAACAAATCACAACGAAAAAATTAAATTCTTTATTTCAATAAAGAATATTTGTCAGAAATTGTCAGAATATTTGTCAGAATTTTTGTCAGAATTTGTCAGAATATTTGTCTTGAATCGTCCAGCAAAAGATCCTGAGTACTTAATATTATATTCAGATTTTTTAAAGAATATCAGTAGTTAGGCCACATGGTTGAAGTTAACGAAAGCGAGGAAGAAAATGGATCCTATTACATTCCCCATCTTGGAGTGTACAGAGGAATAGAAAAAAGTATACCTTGAAAGATGTATTTTACGCGTCTTCCTTAACAACTAAGGGAAACTCATTCAATTCTATTCAATACAACGGTGGGGTATTGCAAAATGATTTATTCTCAATTATCGTGACATTTAGAGAATATATCGTCGCTTTCATTGCAGACATTCAAAAAATGTATAGAACAATCTCTATTCATCCAGATCAGAGGAAGCCACAAAAAGTTTTATGGAAGGAAGGTCTTAACGAACCAATTAAAAAGTTTGAATTAACGACAGTTACTTATGGTACTGTTAGCGCACCTTTTTTGGAAATTAGAACACTACTTCAATTGTCTAAGGATGAAGGAAGCAAGTTTCCTTTAGCAGCTCCCATACTGAGGGATGACATGGTTTCTCTCAGTATGGGAGCTGCATATGGGCATTGTATATGGATGATATTCTATCTGGAGCTGATTCTTTAAGATCTGCATTAGAACTCCAAGATCAATTAATAAAAAATTTAAAAAGTGAAGGAATGTTATTACATACATGGTGCAGTAATGCTCCACAACTTTGTGAAACAAATGACAAGATGTACCCCTTTGGTGATTTAGAGGAATCTAAAGCATTACGTGTTTTGTGGAAATCAAAAAAATATTGTTTATGTTTCAGTCTTAAAATTCATAATGATCTAGATATCACTAAGATACACGTGTTGTCAGTTATATCCTGTATATTCGATCCTTACGTTTAACATCTCCTCTTATAATTAAAGTAAAAATAATCATGCAGATGTAATGGTTATAATTACAATTATTACAATTAAATTCGGATGATTTGCTATCGGAGAAAGAGGCTAAGTATTGGAAAGAATTTTCTGATTGCTTACAATTAATTAACAACATTGAGGTTAATAGGTGTATTTTACTGAAAGATGCAATTATGATCGAGGTACATGGTTTCAGTGACGCGTATGAAGCAGCCTAAAGTGCGGTAATTTACTGCAAATCAGTAACAGAATCTGGTCAAGTGTCTCTAAAATTAGTGACTAGTAAATCCAGAGTTTCTACCTTAAAACAATTAACTGTTCCAAAACTTGAGCTTTGTGCAGAGTTTTATTGACAAAGCTAATTAAACGAGTGATTTTTGCGCTCAAGATTAGTGTAAAAAAATCTTCTTGTGGTCCGATTCCATGATAGTATTAGGTTGAGTAAAAAGTTCTGGGAAATTTTTAATCTAATGGTTACCAGAATTTGTATCATATATATGAGTACTAGTGGGATATCTATAATAGGAGTTCAGGAATTCGATTATGGCCTCTTTCAATCAATCCAACACTTTTTCAAGGGCCGTTGATTTGAATCCTTTAATGAAGTTGAAGAAGCATGTCAAGTGTTTTTAATTCGAAGGAGCCGCCATGGTTATTCTAGCGAACAAGGAATCTGGCAGAACGATGGCATAAAGTCGTGGGCTATGATGGTCTCTACTTTGAGAATAGTCCTTGTTGCTTTTGTTGTTAATTTGCGCATAACAACGCAACTTTCACAAATTTCGCAGAACTTTTTGCTCAACCTAGTATTATCCTGGATTAAAAAAGAACCATACGTACTAAAAACATTTATTGCGAATAGGATATCTGCAATACAAGAATTAACTGAAGGAATGCAGTGGCGACAAGTTCCATCTCAGCATAACCCTCCTGACCTTCTAACAAGAGGCGTTAATCCTGAGAAGCTAATCTCAAATGAGTTATGGTGTACTGTTCCAATGTTCCTAAAGTAAAAGATTATCCTAATATAGACAGTCCTCCAGCAGTTAATTCCAATGACTTTTCAAAAGAACTTAAAAGTTTTAATAGAATTGACTTTAAGTTTTATTATAAGTGACTGCGAAGAGCATATCTGTTTTCACAGTTCTTATTAATTCTTTTGTGCATGATATAATTGATTTAAGTAATAACTATAGTAAGATGTTTTTTCTTTTAGGATTTATTTTCAGGTTTCTTAGTAATTGCAAAAAGGAAAAAAAGGAGGGTCATCTGGTCCTCGAAAAGCTCAACAAAGCAGAAACTTTTTTGTTAAAAAGTGTTCAACGTGAATTATTTGACAAGGAAATAAAATCCTTGCAAAAATGAGGCAAGATTAATCATAATACTCAGAAAAGAAACCTTCGGAAATATTATTGAACAAAGCTCAATGCGTATTCTTCTAATCTGCGAGTATGAAGGTAAAAATATTCAGGAAATAACAAATAAGTTCATAACTTTAGAAGTCTGTTACGGGTATTATGGTAGGAAATACAATTTTGGGACTGCAGACATTCTGCTTTATTTGTATTTTCCCATCCTTTAAATTTCTGTCTGTCTCTTCCAAATATCATTTCTATACTTGGAAATTTTATTATTCTCTGGATTTATGAAGATATTCATCAAATTTCCTATGTTCTGTCTCAGAAAATAATGCAATTTTGCTTTCGTTATAAAATTATCGATTTCTGAAACTTTAGGATATAAACTGAGTATCATGCAAAATAGATTTTTCAATCACACAAAACTTTGAAGTCTCCATAAATTATAGCTTTAGAAGTCTGAAAGTTTGAAAAATTTAATTTTATCTCAGCATCTAAAATATTTGAGTTTTTATTATTATTTTTTTTTCTCCTTATTTAAAATACATCCAGTGTTTTTTGTTGTCTTAAGGATAAAAAGTTAAATGACAGATGAAGACTGTATTTCAAAAAATTGTTTAAAATTAATTTAAAAATAATTTCATGAAGTTCTTTAGCTCCCAATCTGTGGTCTAGGACAAATACTTCATTTAAAGCAATCACAAATCAGAATATGGATGTAAAGTTGTATGCTTTATAATACGTAATGTCACCATTTCTTTACCATAAAAATATCGTATCACATTGATAAAAGCATTTCGACGGTTGAAAGCATTGATTGTTTTGCAATTTTTGGTCTCTGGATAAAGGTCACTGAAAAGTCCGCATTAGCTGCTATTAGTTTGATTTTGTATTTGTTGATTAAAAGGCTATTTTACAAAAACATAACTGTGAAAGAAGTGACCCAAGTTCAGCGAAAAAAAGAGAGAAAGAAATGCCAAGAAAAAAGTGATATGTAAGTGGGTGCCAAGTTCAAATAAAATTCAGTCACACATACATACTGAAGATCTAGATTTATTATAATTTTTATTTTTAAACAATTTAAACGATGCTATAATATTTCAGTAGGTAATTTTGACTGAATTTTGTACGAACTTGGCACCCACTTATATATCACTTACTTTTTTGGCCCTTTTTTCAGAACTTGGCTCCCAAATGGATAATTAATCGATTTTCACAATTGTTTTTTTTTTCGGTTTTTTAGTTTAATAGTGTAAGCGAACTTCGCAGCAAATTTGAAGTCTGTAGGTTCAGTTGATACATGAGATCTTTTTGATGAGCGAGTCAGTCAGTCATAAAATTTTCGATTATCAGACATTTTCAAATATACCTCAGAAACTAATTATGCGTTATTTATAAAATTTTGTATTCAGGGTAATTAGGGGGCTTTACTACGTATTACAAGTACATAGGTCAAATGGATTTTCAGTAGTGGAGTGTCGAAATTTGGCGAAATGAGCTCAAAATGAGCGAAAAATAATGATTCGTATAATATAACGCACTAGTATGTCAGACGAACTTGGCTGACACACTGCCGTGTGTCTAGATTATGTTTATTATATGCATTGCATGCATTCCAATCATGATAAAGAGATTAACTGGAAACTTAATTGCTTTAAAGTAATTTTCAAAGGTCCTACACAGTTTGTTAGGAACCATCCTTAAATATTTTTGGCTTTATGAGTTATTGCGTTATTTCTGAAGTAAATACGATAATTACATATTTGGAATAATAGCAAGTGACAATAACAGACATTTCAACACCACCTAGACCCAAATAGTCAAAACATTTACTATTTAACTCGCTTTTATTTTATAGATTCTCTAACATACATTCAATAATTCCAGTTATAAATAAAACTTCAGGTATACTGTCTTTAATCACAAAAATTCATAGCCTGTCGAAAAATAATCTTATTGTACTGTACATTCTTTACTAGTAATATAATAACTTTCATTTTGCTATTTGGCATTAGTTATGTATTTGCAATAATTACTTTCACTTTCATTATTTAAAAAATAATATGCATTAATTGTATTATTTAATATAATGTTTATTTCTTTTATTAATTTAAGTAATTTCCTCTCTGCGAAAATAATTTAGAAATCATAACGAAATGTTGAAAAGAATTTAAAAGATAGAAAAATCTAAAATTTTCGAGTTTAATATTAAAGAGAGACAATACCGAAGATAATAAATACAATTTGAAAATTCTAATTGCAATGTTTGTGGCTATTTGAATAAATTACCAGATTCAATATTGGAAGCGTTAAAAAAAATATTCACATTTTTACGTGAATATATTCGTGTGACATCAATCAAAATATTTTTATATTGCTTGCCCTGAAGTACTTTCGGTACACCAGTATTAAATTTATAAAGTAATAAAATTCCAGGGATTATTTCAATAAATTTATTGTGATAGAAAATGCTTTTTCGCTATTTGTATGTTAAATGAAATCACTCTCACTATTATTTCATGCTGCTGCTTCTTTAGAAAAAAAATAAAATAATCTAGCAAAAAAGAGTATGGGTTCACTAAAATACACTTTTCATTTAGTTTGAGTACCTTACCACTCAAATTGCTATTCAAAAAATCATGTTTCATGCGAGTTTTTTTCTTTTTACAATTTTAATGTGCAATCATTTAAAATTGTTTGATATTAGAAATGCCAAATTATGCCCAGTATAATTTTCTTCTGTGCAATGCAATATACAGGGTCTTTCAGCACAGCGGTTACAAAGTTTCAGGAGAAATAGAGTATGCCTAGACTGTCGGAAATCACATAGCAATGCATGTACGGAAACGCTTTCCAGACGACACAAAACAAAAGAAAGGAAGGACTTGAACTGAACAGGGTCAGAAAACATGTTTATTATTCTTAGTACTCCAAAAATGCTAGGACAATGCTGTACATTACTGAGAACTTGTTGCACGCATTGTGGCAACTGCTGGGAAAGTCCTGGATCCGCCGCCCGGAATTTTCTAGAACATTAGACCATCCATGCTTCGGAGATTTGAGGCCCTGCATCACGGTCTAGGGGTTATAATTTCGAACTCTTTCTTTGATGACCATCATTGTCTCTCTTTTTGTTCTTATTTCTTAGTTTTTTGCTGCTTTAAGAATAATAAACATGTTTTCTCACTCAATTCGTGTCCTTCCTTTCTTTTGTTTTGTGTCGTCACTAACGCGCCATGAAAGAGTTTCCGACCAAGCATTGCTATTGATATCCCATTGTCTAGGTGTATTATATCTATTCTGAAATCTTGTAACCGCTATTCTGAAACACCCTGTACATGGCAAGTATCATTTTCTTCTATACAATGTAAGGATTATATCTTTCTATACATTACATTTGTTTCAGAATTTCGCAGGATATTTGAGAAGTAGTTATTTTATAGGATTCATTAAAATAAAATTCAAAAGAAACGAATATTTTCTTTTATTGGTAAATTATACAAGTTTTTTTAAAAAAGAAATTCATTATAATACCTTTGCTTTGACATTCTTATTTGATAAAATGCATGATTTCTCAAAAAATATATAATTTTTGAAAAAAAATGCATAAGGAAAATATATGTAATTTTATTTCAACATTCTTAACTGCATATTTCTTTTATATAAGAAATACATCCTTTTTATATCTTACGAATGAATAAGAGTTAATTAATAAATGACTTTTTTTCTTATTGAGAGATCTTATAATTAATTTTACCAAAGTTGCCACTGCTTAATGCAAATCACAGGTTATTACATTTTTTGCGTACTGCGCGTTATTAAATCGACTTTAACCCAAATTTCATCAAAACGTATAAGCATTTCTTTATATTTAATTAATTTTCAAAAGCTCTTCTTTTATATTCCATATCTCCATTGATCTTCTTATGTAAGTGTAGGAAGTACATTATTTTTTCCTTTGCATCAGAGATGTAAGAAACAACCTCATACAAAAAACTGAGGCTTCTGATTTCCAATCTTTCTTCTTTGTCAAAATTAATTATCTTCTGAATAGAATTAAGAAATTTTTTGGAATTCATCCAAAAAATGCATAATTTATTAACACCCAGGTTAATATATAATTACTATTTCATTGTTTCGGAAAAAAGATTTTCCCCATTTATGTAAAGTACTTTAGCTATGGAGAATTTAAGAAAATTTATGAATTAATTTACTTTTTAAATTTCGGTCAAAAAGTCATTTTAAAAATTATTAAATGTTGTTAATTATTTACAACTTATGAAATTTTTGCTTTAAAAATGCATTTTTCTTAAAAATTATTATATATTTCATCTGTACTGACATTGAAACGCTGTCATGTTTGTAGTTAACGGGAAATTTCTCGTATGGAAAAAAATTACAAACAAGCCTTTTTAAATGTTTCTACGAAATTCAAAATTATTTATTTTAAATTTATATTTAAAAATCCTGTCAAAGTTTGATATATAATGCGTAATTCCAGCCAGGGATTACCTTTAAAGGCAATTTATATATTTTTTTCAATATTTTATTATTCATGTTGTGGCAACATCAGGATTCTAAATGGTGCACCTTCATCTGCATAGCTTTGCAATGTGATTTAGTCCAATGTTTGGAAGAAAATTTTATGTTTATACTAAAGCAAGTAATTTATATAAAAAAATTGTAGTGTAAGTCACATAAAATAAATTTTATTAAAAGCAATTATAATTGCCATTTGCATTAGTAAGCCTCTTTTCTACCTCCCGTCTGTATGCTGTCTGCGGTCTGTTTCTTTCTGTCTTCTGTCTTCCTGTTGTCTGTCTCTGTGTCTTCTGTCTACCTGCCGATCGGCTGATTACCGGCTGTTTACCGACAGCCTCTCTATATGCTGTCTGGTTTCCGCATATTGTTTGTCTGATGCTGTCTGCTCTCTGCTGTCTATCTGCTACCTATCTGCTGCATGTCTGCTATCTTTCTTCTCTCTATATTTCTGCTATTTTTCTGCTCTCTGTCCGTCTCTATATTTGTATATCGCAATTATACTACAACCCGAGAATTTAAGCTCTTAATAAATTCGCTTCATATACTTGAATCCATATCTTAGTTGTTTCATTTTAACATTAATTGCTTGTATTGATAAAATATAAATCCAGTACTTTTTATAGACAAAACTTTTCACTAAGCAATGGGATGAACTTTAGAAGAAAAAAAAAATAAATGTATATTTTAAACTTGTCCGTTAAGAATTCACAAACAGTTGCTTTACATATCATATATATCAGAAATAAAAATAATCATATTTCTGATCAACTTTTATTGAATTGAAAAATGGTTTGATCAGCATCTATAGACGAAAAAATATCCATTATAATAACTTCAAAAGATGTTACTAAATGACTGCTAGGCCGATGAATGCAGTATGAAAGGAAATTGTTTAAGCTATTCATCTAAATGGGTCTATGAAAGAAAGAGATAAAAATATATTTTTATCTTTTACCCGAAAATCTATTTAATTTGTCTTATTCTTGACACAAATGCGGAAGGATGAAACTTTAATGCTTTTTAGACTCAAAAGAGAAATAATCAATAACAAAATAATGTATTTATATAAGAAGGAAATCCCTGAATGATCGATAAAAACTAATAACATCTTTTAAAACGAATAACTGTTGAAAATTTTTATCTGTTTTATATGAAGTCGATTTTTTTATTACGATATGTAATGATATGTTTTGAGTAAAATAATTATGTGTTTTAATACTTGGATGGAATATTCCATCTTGTGCTACGTTTGTAGCCTTGCCAACCTGTAATAGTGAGAGTTTCCAGGCTGGGTATCGTTCCATGTGGTTTAGTTGGTAGAACGTCAGTGCTCTATACTGATTTCCCGGGTTCGAGCCCCGGCATGGAATCTTTTTCATTAGATTGTCCTTTGTACCTTTTAAGCAATTAATTTGAAATTTTGTTTTCATTTGAAATAATTATGTTTATATATATATATATATATATATATATATATATATAAATCTTGTTTTCCAACTAGGGTAATCAAATTCCTATTTTCCAACTTTTGTTAAATGTTATCTACTTCTACTATCTGATATCTACTTCTATATATAATGCAAATAGGAGTTCTGATCGGCATGCTTATAAATTGAGTTCTGGTGGATGGATTATGTGTTACATAAAAAATGACATTTGCACTGTTAGTTAGATAAATTTTCAGGAAAGATTTTAGTATATAACATAACGTTCTACTTGCTTAGTTATAGAATTATGGTACATTGTTCTATAATCACACGAACCCTATTAGCGAAGATTAGCTTTTTTAATACATTCTGCTGAAAGCATTTTGATGGAATTTGTACTGATAGTTAGATGATTTTTCAGGAAAGGTTTTAATAATATACTGTAAAAAAATATCTGTAAAGTTACAAACATTTTTCTAGAAAACTGGGATTCCTTGAACTTTTTATGTAATGGCAACAACAAATAATCATGTAACAGATGCACTTTTGACCCGTAAATTAAAAAAAATCTGTAAAGTAACTAAGAATTTTTTAGGAAAATGTGATGCCTAGCACTTTTTATGTAACTGCAATCCGGGTTACAGATAAAATTTTAGTAAAATTACTGTAATTTTATTAGATTCTTTTGTAGTTTTACAAAAACTAGTTTTGTAGATTCACATCTTCTTTGTACACTGTACAGATAAAATTTTAGTAAGCATACGGATTTCTGTAACTTTACATCTGTAGAGTTAGAGATTTTTATTTTTTATTTATTTTTTTTATTTTTATTTTTATTTTTATTTTTTTTTAACAGTATATAACGTATCGTTCTATGTTGCTTAGTTAAATAATTATGGGCAAAACTTCTATAATCAGGTGAAACAGATGATGAAAGTTTATTTATTTATTTATTTATTTATTTAAAGATGGGCAGATTTTCATGAGACTTGCATTGTTGGCTTTAATTGTTGGTTAATATAATTTTTCACGGATGGTTTTAGTATATTACTTATTGTTATATCTTTCTTTACCAAATCTTATTACAAATGATGAAACAAAAATTATGGTCCTTAATAACACAAAATTTCTCCCCACATTAGAAAATATAATAGTGCAATAGTGTTCGTATCGTTTTCAGCAACGCAGAAAGAAATTTCAGGTGAAGGTCCATATCGTTTTAAAATACAAGGTCGAATTCATCGATATATTTCGTTTCATTCAAAGTTCGTTTAAAGGAACTGGCTAACTTAGCGGGAGAAGCCTGCTAGTTTGGCATAAAAAACAATTTCACTTATAATTAAAGAAATAATATATTTTTTATGTCTATATGTTTTATATGTTTTCGCGTGCTCTTATGTATCCATGATTAGAGGATGATGAAAGTGATTCGGGAATTTTTTTATGAGTAGAAATTATATAATAAATAAATTTACTTGAAATAAAAAAAAATAGAAACAAATAGGGAAAGGCGCTAAATTTATTTTCCCAACTGGAGCTTACTACAATTTTAAATTTAATACAGTTATTTTATTTCTTTCTTAAATACTATATATACACTATATGGCCGAAGGTGACCGGTCACTTGCAATTTTAGACGTTTTGTCAAATATCCAGAAAAATACATGAGGAATTAACCTGAAACTGCAGGTGTGTAAACAGTATAGTATAAGTCATATATTTCGGCGAAGATTTTTTTCCCGAAATCCCATAGGGGACCGTCAACATATCGAAAAATAACGAATATCTTTTGGATAACCCTGTAAAAACTAATGTAGCAAAAGCGTTCAAACTCGAGATTATTAATAAGTGGCTTTTTGTAACATACTGTGTTCATATGTATGAGGATAGCATGTATACTCGTAGAGAAATTAAGGTTTTTATAAAAACAGTCTCAAATTTCGCCAAGTTTTTTGCTTATAATTTACAGAGTTTTTAATATGAAAAAAAGTTCTTTTCAGAAAGTATGACAAACAACATTGTACACAAGACCCTGCAATCAGAATGCAAAAAAATTGTATGAAAAATGAGCAGGTTTACTAAATAGTGATTCACTGCACATGCTCGAACTTAATCAAAATATAATTTGCATAATGTGTTAGCTAAATGTATAGAGCAACTTTTATGAAAGTCTCAAAAACATAGTTTGAAAAGTCTGATAACAATCGTTTATAGAATAAGTTCAAAATCCGTTATTCCTAAAAGGAAGCAAAAAAATGAGGGACTGTATCCAAATACAGTAGTACATGCAAAATTGTGTATGCTATATTGGCTCTAATCAATGGATATATAGATACAATCCCTCATCTTTTTGCTTGATTTTAGCAGCCAGTTTTAATTAACCGTGGTTCACTCAATATTAAAAATAAACATGTGCAATTCATTGTCATAAGCTTATTGTAGCATAAGGAAGGGTTTTTAATTAGCGAAGTTTGTGTAGGAAAGTTGCATTGAATTTAAAAAAAAAAAAAAGTTTTTGAAAATTAAGGACAACTGTTTCATCAAAATAATCTTATTTACTACATTTTTTAACACTTTTGCAAGGTTTGATGCATTTTGAAAAAGACTACATAATGATATTTACTTCATTGGTGTTCAATTTGCTATTAATTGTACAAAATTAAACATGATAAATAAATATTTAATCCATTATGATAATTGATAAAAGTACAGATTACATATAATAACACTTTAAAGCTACACGTTTAACTGTTTCAACAACAGTATGTTAAACTTAACATAATTAACATAATAGTAGGAGAGCTGTTGAACATTTTAGGGAAGGTATTTGAGGCACCCTGAAAATTTGTGCAACACTTCTTTTGTAATGCCTGAATATAAAATCGAATGTCTGGCTGAAGGATCGTGGCCCAAAAACTGTGCCAGACACGTGTCAAGTGCCATTTGGCACTTGACACGTGTCTGGCACAGTTTTTGTGCCGACTAAAGTGTCTGTCATTTTCAAAATATTTTTTTCTAAGCATAAATATTATTCTGCCTCAATCTCAGCGTGCCTCAAATACCTTTTTTGGGTAGTCAAAAAACGGCACTTGGCACGTGTCTGGCACAGTTTTTGGGCCGACTAAAGTGTCTGTCGGTTTCAAAATATTTTTGTTCTAAGTATAAATATTATTCTGTCTCAATCTCAGCGTGCCTCAAATACCTTTTTTTTTTGTAGTCAAAAAATGGCACTTGACACGTGTCTGGCACAGTTTTTGGGCCACGATCCTTCAGCCAGACATTCGATTTTGTATTCAGCCATTACAAAAGAAGTGTTGCACAAATTTTCAGGGTGCCTCAAATACCTTCCCTAAAATGTTTAACAGCTCTTGGACTATAATATGATAAAAGGCAAACTTTTGTTTAAAAGAAATTATCTTCTGTAATTTCAGAAATCTTTTCAATTTGTCTTTCCATTATAACATTTTATTTACGTATTACTTCCTTTAAATGCTATATAATCTAGCGAAAAAAGTCTCTTGGAATTGGACTAAAAATCCACTGAAAAAACTTAAATTAGAATTCTAAGGTAAAAATATTGATTAAATATTTAATCAGATGCGGTTAAGTTAGGTATTTTTAAATTATGGAAATGTGTATTTGAATTTCAAATTTCAAGAATTATGTGTAAGCTTGCAGAGAAATGGTTTATTTTGAATATGCCGGAAAATTTAATTTTCGTTATTGCATCTGCGCCACTATTTATGTGACTAACATCTTAAAAAATACAAGAATTCAGGTTTTTGTTTAAAAGAACTAATCTTCTAAAAGTTTTATAAAATCATCTCAATTTATCTTTTATAATATTTATTTTATGTTTACATTCCTTCTGATACTATGTATTTCTAGAAAGAAAACCATAACTTTTTTCTTACATTTTAATATTGATTAAACATTTAATCAGATGCAGTGAAGTTTATTTTTTTAAGGTTGGAATATATACATTTAAATTTTTAATTTCATGTCGAGTTTTGAGGTATCCAAAGAAATGGCTCATTTTGAATAGGCCGGAAAATATAATTCAGCTTATGACATCTGCGCCTCTATATATTTTTTAAAGATCAATATTTATTTGTATTCATAATATTCAAAGTTAAAATATTTTATGAAATACAATTCATATTATATACAGCTGTATACATCTAGCTATTTACTTCATATGTATTTAATTTGCTATTTTTATGTATAAAATTATTCAATCACGAATGACAATATAAATAAAAATTAGATTATCACTGAAAGGCACACTGAGTTGCTATTTTAACATCTGGAATTTAAACCTATGGCAATTAACATAGTTAACATATTAAAAGCTAAAATTATGTTTAAAAGATATAACCTTCTAAATGTTCAGTAAACTATCATAAGTTATCTTAAATTTATTTTGGAGACATTTAAGTCTTTACTATATAATTGAAAGAGGGCGATTGTACTTTAAATTTAAAATTTTAATAACAGTGTGTTGTGCAATTGGGCAACGAAATTGTTCAATTTGAATATACTGGTAACTATAATTTGTCTTACTGCATTTGCGCACTAACACAAGTTTCGCACATGAAACATTCAATTTGTTTCTAAGGGAACTTTTTAAGCTGCATTCACATATTTATTAAGCTTTTTTCTATCACCCGCTGTTTTTGCACAATGATTTCTTATAGTATTGCAATTTTGGAATCTATGCTATTTTTAATGATAGTTGTCGTATGTAATTGAATAATTTAAATTAGGCCCAAACAATTATCTGTTATGAAGGCATTGTCTGTTCATTTTTAAAAGCACACTGTGAAAGTGCAGGATGGTTCGTCTACCATGGAGTTGCAATATTGCTCTAGAAATCTGTCTTTTTCGTGAATTGAATACAAACATTAATATTGCACTTTGACATACCAAGGGCGGTTCGTGAACCACGAGGTCAATTGACAAACGGCTACATTTGTATTAAAAAGATAAAGGGCATTAATAGTAACCAAACACAAAGTGATATATCCAAATTACCATCTTCAATGAGGCGTGTACCTAGCAGTGAGAACCTAGCACCTTACCTGTACCGTATCCTCCTACACATTTAGTTGTAGAAATGAATCAGAATACATAGATGCTGTCCAAGCTTAAAATGTGAAGGAGCAGAATGAACGTACCATTGTTGCAAATATCTCTTCCTGTGAACCTCCTCATTAACGATTTGGATTTCTTGAAAAAGAAAGGCTAAACTTATAGATTATATAAGCTGAACAGATGGAATTTACTTTAGAAAGATACTAAAGTGTGTTTATTTCGTAGCTACTTAAAATAATTTTAAGATTTGTACTCTAATAATGACGATGTATTGTCACAATCATAGTTGTTTAGTGGATGTACTAGGTAATGAACTCAAAACAAGAGTGTGGAGACAGCTCACAGCTTCTTCAAAAATTAGTCTGCCAACTGTACTACTGCAGAATGGGAAGATACATGCTTCAGTTCCAGTAGATTAAGCAAATAATATTAAGGATCTTTTAAAAATATAGTTCATAAAAAATTCAGTATGACATATATTTTTGAGTTATATGTTTTGAATTTAAAGTTGTTATATTATCAATGAATTTGTAGTTGGACTATATTAAATTTGGTTGAATTTTGAGCGAAAGAGAAATACTTATATCAAGAAGTGATGACCAAAGGGGGATAATTTATACCTGGCAATGTCTTTTAAAATCTTCCTTAGTTCTTTTTGACACCATTATTCTACTGAGTCTTCCTATAATGTTAGGACTTTTTAAAAACTTTTACAGGGCAACGAATAAACTGGTGAAGGATTTCATTATACATTGAAACCCCGATCCATCGTTCCCGCATCCATCGTTTTCCCGCATTGATCGGTTTTTTTTCTATGGTCCCTGCACAAATTATATTTAAATAATGTTAACAAAACCGGAATACATCGTTCTTCAAAATGTCATTTTCCCGCATTTATGGTCGTAATTTTTTTTCACCTCGCTGAAATGAAATTGAAGGTCAGGCGGATCCATATGACATACAAACTGGAATTACTTCTTTTATCCTAAAATAACTCATTTCTATTGTTTTAGTTGTTTTAGGGGGGTGGGTAGGGATTAACGCGATTAGTGAAATTTAGCGATATTTCCATAGATCAAAATGTTGCGACATGTGGTGTCCTAAGCATAGAAGAAATGTATGATGATACAAAAAATGAAAATAATGGCGGAAAAGCAGAGGATAATGTTAATGCCGATAAAAATGAGCCTACACTGTAAAAAAAATCTGTAATGTTACTAAAGTTTTTCTAGGAAACTGGGATTCCTAGATATTTTTATGTAACGGCAACAACAAAAATTCCTGTAACAGCCGCTGTTACAGGAATTTTTGTTGTTGCCGTTACATTAAAATTTCTAGGAATCCCAGTTTCCTAGAAAAACTTAGTAACTTTACAGATTTTTTTTACAGTGTACACCAGTGCCAAGTCTATGTCTCATGCAATTACGGCATTTGAAACTGCACGAACTTTTATATATGCACATGAAATTACAGAAAATTACCAGAAAAATTTTGTACCTCTTGAAAATGTATTGTTTAATTTAAAAAAAATGAGCGAAAACCCCAACATAATATCACTGATTTTATAAAATATCAATTTTCTACAACTTCGATTTATATCTTTTACAGTTTGGCAAGTAACAAATTAGTATTTATTAGTATACTGCATGCATTGCATGTATTAGTAATGCATAAACGTTGTTTTTTTCGTGTTTTGACGTTAACCCGCATTCATCGTTTTCCCACATTCATCGTTTTCCCACATTCATCGTTTTTTTTTTTTTTTTTTTTTTTTTACGTTCCCCTTGAAAAACGATGGATCGAGGTTCTACTGTATAAAGGGAATCTATACTACTCTAAAATCAAGATAGAAATCAGGGAGTTTATTGAAAAGTTTTAATGTTTAAAAAAATCAATTTATGTTATATCCGGGTCCGGTAGATATATCGTCAATTTTGTTTATCGATGCCAATTGAAAATCGTGTTTAAAATGGTAATTTAATGTACATTTAATAAATACATAACATTGTTAAAAATGATAATAAAAGCAAGCAAGCTAAAATAATATAAAACAGTAAATTTGCAACTTTTATTAAATAAAAAAATCAAATTGACGGCTTTTAGTACACTGTAAAAAAATTATGTGACGTTACTCCATAACGTTTCTGGCAGCATGCTTGCTTCCTCCAATTTTATGGAGTAATTTTACTTACATAACGTTGTAATTTAAACTTATATAATAGGTGCAATTTTACGCATTAGTGTAACGTAACACCAGTTATATAGGTTAAATTACTCAATAAAATGGAGACAGCAAGGCTGACACCAATTTTAAGGAGTAACGTTACATAATTTTTCTACAGCATAATAAACGGTATTATTGGTAGTAGTTTTATTTCCAGTGGTTTGTCATGCCCACTAGAATAAATATAATATAATTATTATTTACCGTGAATATACTGTACCAATAAATATAATATACTATACATGTAAATATGCTATGCCATGTTGTATAGTTAAACGTATATAAGTACTTCCGCCACTGCTTTATTATGGCAACTATACAATTTTAACTATAATGTTAAACTAGTCGGAAGTGGCAATCCTAAAACTTTCTTCTATCTCATACATGGTAATACTTCCAGAAAAATGCATTATAGCAGCGCCACCGATTAGGTGATTTACACCAAAATCTAATCAGCTACAACTATTCAGCTACTTCTAATTGAGTTTGAAGTTTAAGGAAAATCTATTCATTTGTTTTTGAAATAGAACTATTGCGGAAATCATGAAAAATGCAGCATAGTAGCGCCACCTACTGGGCGATTTACACCAAAAACTAAACAACAGTAATTTATTCAGGGACTAACTGAATCTGAAATTTGATGTAAATTCGTGCATTAGATCTTATGATAGAGCTATTGCGATAATCGTGAATAATACAGCATAGTAGCGCCACCTATTGTGCGATTTACACCAAAAATTTATTCGCGCCAAAATACACCAAGGACTAACTGGATCTGAAGTTTTCCGAAAATCCGCGTATTAGTTCTTGAAATATATTTATTGTGGAAATCATGAATAATGCAGCATAGCAGCGCCTCCTGCTGGGCTATTTACACCAAAAGCTAATCAGCACCAATTTATATCAAGGGCTGACTTAATCTTAAGTTTTATCAAATTCTGTTCATTAGTATTTGTGTCACACACAGACAAACAGACGGACTCACAGATAGACTCACAGGCATACTCACAGACAGACATTTCGTAAAAACATGTTTTTCGAGATCTCTGACCCCTAAAACGTGTAAGTCCGTCGAAAACGGGAATTCGAAAATTTTTACGTATCCAATACTTTCTTCTTGTAGAGATAGAAGAAAGTAAAAAGAAAGCAATAAAAATAAGGGTTACTGTAATTAATACTTTATGTGCCAATGTTGCGCAGTAAATGTGAACTGGTCCGGATAATACTTAAATACATAAAAAATGATAATTACCGAACTACCGTGAAATCTTGGATCAGCTGCTTGAGTCGTACAGTGCTATGGGTTGTAATATGTCACTCAAGATACATTTCTTGGACTATCACGTGAATTTTTTTCCTGAAAATCTTCCTGGTGTCAGGGATGAACAAGGTGAGGGAACAAAGACATTTCATATGTGAAAAAAAAAGTTCCAAGAGTAATTTATTGAAAAGAAGTCTGTGATCATTGTTGGGCATTACAGATTAATGCTCCAGAAGCCAACCATCGAACAAAATCAACAACTCTAAGATTTTAGAAAAGTTTATTAATATCATATATTCGCGCATATACATTCCATTCTTCCACAATTAATCTAGGAGCAGAATAAATGCTCGGGTGAAGGAAAAGACAACTTCCATATTGGAATTCATTAACTGTATTAGAATCAGATATTTTACCTCTTGTTGCAGGAAAAGAAGTTTAATTTAAGCCTTGAATGACACGTGTACTTTTTTAATGCGTATTAAGTTAAAACTTTTTTTATTAAAAAATATGAGTTTAATTTAACCGAGTTTTTTTATAATACTCGTGATATAAAGGTTAAATATTTCAGGATATATAAAAAATGATAGCTTCTTCATTTTTATTCAATCTGCTATTAATAATACACAAGTCTTAATTAATCATGGAAACCAATGTAAGAAAATTTTACATATATTAATGCTATCCACTGTTTAATACCAATTTTACTGTTTCATCATCTATATTTAAATTTAAGTTAACTACACTGTAAAAAAAATCTGTGAAGTTACTAAAGTTTTTCTAGGAAACTGGGATTCCTAGAAGGCAACAACAAAATTTCATGTAACAGACACTCTTTTGCGCCGAAAATCAAAAAATCTGTAAGGTTACTAAGAGTTTTTTTTGGAAACTGGGATTCCGAGAACTTTTCATGTAACTGCAGCCAGGGTTACAAATAAAAGTTTAGTAAGATTACTGAAATTTTAGCAGATTCATTTGTAAAGTTACAGATTTTTGTAGCTTTACAAAAACTAGTTTTGTAGATTTGCAGCTTTTTTCGTACAGTTACAGTTGAAAGTTTAGTAAGCATGTAACTTTACATCTGTAGAACTACAGATTTTTTTTTACAGTGTAGAAGACACATTTATTAACCATTTATTATCCGGCAATATCAGGCAGCCGTTTGAGTATTATTTTTTTTTTATCGACTTCAATTGTAGTTTATTTACGCATGCGCAAGTTTTTACCAAAACTAATATCTCCAAAACTATACAAAATCTTTATGTACAAAATACACTTTGAAGTTCAGAAAAAATCATAAAATTGGACAATTAAAGTCGATTTTAGTTACTTAGCCTGTTTAGTTATATAGATGTGATTAATATTAAGTGGTTAAAGAATTAGCCATGTAGACAATTATCAAATCGTCTCAATGTATCTTTCCACGTAAAACTTCTTTATAGTGTTTTTTTAAATCAAAAGGAAAAAATTGTAACTTTAATCTTTTATTTTAATTTTAATTAAATATATAATGACATGTAGTAAAGTTTTTTAATTTAAGAGGCAGGTATACACTTAAATTTTTAATTTCAAGAAAATTTTAAATTAAAAAGTAATTTTAAATATGTAGGAAACTTTAATTCATCTGTACTCACTATTTATTTCTTAAAGATCAACATATGTTGCGAATTAATAAAATCATAAAGTCAGGTAAACAGAACAACCTCGGATTATAAAGGTTAATTCTAGATGTTTGTTCTGAATAAATTAATTACATAAATAAGAAAAATGTTGAATAAAGTTTCTCGTATTATAATATCTTAAACAATTATAGTAAATTACGTTTGTAGTTGTGATTTTTTTTATCTTGCATGCTTTATTTCATGTTATTTTAAAAACTGCTTAAGTCAAACGGGAAAATAATATATTACTTAATAGTGACTAAATATTTAATTACATGCGGATACGAAATGCGGAATTTTAAAATAGGCACGTATTTATTTAAATATTAAATTTCAAGAATAATGTTCAGACTTTCCAAAGAAAAGGCTTGTTTTTAGTGTGCAGGAAAATTTACTTCTGCTTACTTCATCTGAGCGACTATTTATTCCATACGTATGATTATTTGTTGTCATAGCACGTAGTCACTATATATGGTGCATACAAAATTTTCGTACAAACACTGAATGCAGTAATTGGTGTATGTATTTTTTGAGGATCAGTTTATAGATGAATATGAAATAAAATCCACAATTTGTCAAATACGGAACTTTCTGTATTCGGTAATCTTAGTAAATATTACGCGTTTGTGCTACATGCTTTACAAGAAAAAAATGTATATAATTTTACACAACTTAAATACAAAGATGCATATTAATTATACAAGCGTCACACTGAAACGTTTGAATAAGGCTAAATGACACTGACATGCGCCATTATTGTGTCACTGTGCCATATAACTTACGAAAGTTTAGAAAAGTTCAAAATAATTGCCGATGTACACTTGTAAGACAATTTTCTATGATTAAGTTCAAACTAACCATTTTTATTTACTCAACTTGTTTTTGTATGTAACAATAGAATTCTGTAATAGAGTGTTCACTCACAACCTGTTATGCTAGAATTGTAAAAATTATGTTCACAAGTGTGTTTCAGATCATAATACAAAAAGTTAATATTTTTAGAACTTATTTATAAATTTATAAATTTTGGATGGGACATTTTTCCTTTAGCCCATCATAGTTTGCAATCTCCAAATCAAAAAACCATTAATTGCATTGGCTATCTGACTTAATGTACCTTCTCCATGATTAGAAACTATTATTGAAATTTCGGTCTGGAAAATTTGAAAAATGAAGGAAAAAAGACAACAAAAGAGTGTACTTAAAGAATGGAATTTTCTGGAGATTTGGACCACGATTTCCCAATGTTTTTAACTTAAATTATCTCCGGCTGATTACATAAAACGGATGAAGGAGTCGGCAGATGCCCTGACTTAACCACAAATGAGATTGTAGAAAATTTAAAGAAAGCAAAGTAAACGACAGTGATCGCACAAATGGTGATTGTTATCCAGTACTGAAAATAAAGTTCTGCAATCAAAAGAAACTCTGTGGAATATTGGAATCTTTAAATAGTATTTATATCAGCAAAGGAATGTGACAAGAATCTTTTATAAATTTTGAGTAATATTGATTTTTTTGTTTTAAAAAAAATTCAGTTGTCAACTTTAGAAAACCGAAAAATTCTAAACTTTTTGTAAAATGTTACATCAATGACATATATATCTCTGTAAATTTTTTAGCTGCCATGTATGTAAGATAAATAATTTATTTACAGTTACGACTTAAATACTCAAGTTTAATTGGTTTAATAATTATCTTATAACAAATGGGTTCAAAAGAATATATGGCGCATTTACTCATTATTAACACGTTTGAAGAAATTTATAATAACTTTGGTAAATTTTATTCCACGTGCATCCAAATTAATTTTTTAATCCTACATATTGCAGTTTCACAATAAAAAGAAATTCAGAATAATTAACTTTGTCGGCAATCCCTACAAATGCATTGTAACTAGATTTTACTGTATTTAAAAATCCATTAAATATTCAATCAAATTTGGTTAAATTCAATATTTTTTTGTTTCAAGAATAGTTACAACTGTGTAAAGAAAATGCATACTTAACTTACTTAATATGCTTAATAATACTTACTAAATCTGCTTCATTATGTATTTCATAAAATTACAATATTTGTTGCTAAATCAGTAATTTATCATGGTCGGGGCCCAGGTAGATTTTTCGCTGTTAGCGAAACAAGATTGACCAATCAAAAGCATGCACTTTTGTGATCTTTTCGCTGTTTGCAAAACTGCAGGCTTCTGATTGGTCAATCTCGTTTCGCTAACCGCGGAAAATTTATCTGGATCCCGGCACATATCTGACACACATAACAACTTCAAGTATGATAAAGGTAATTCTTTACCTGTATTGGGAAAAAAAAATCCATAGATGACATAATTCGGTCAAAAATATCCAGAGTCTTTCAATTTTAGACGTTTGTCATAAATAATCAGAAATAATTGAATAACATTTCCTGAACTTCCTGAATAGTTTACCAAATATTTTTCAGCGTAGATTTATTCACGAGGGAAATCACAAACTTAAATTTGTATAAAAACTTAATATTTGCAATCATCCTGTATGCTCGAATAAGCTCGAATGTGTAGCTGTAACAAATGATGTTATACTCCCCGTAAAACATGTGTGTACATTTAACTAATTTTAGAACTTTTATATGAGTTGTAACTTTCCAAATGAAGAAGTGTCAATACCAGGATTTGAACAAGGACTTTAAGCTTAAACTGCCAATAATGTGCCAACTGAGCTATCCTAGACAAATCTGCCGGGTACAGTTCAGTCAGTAAACCTTTTGATAAGAGAATCTGGTCTGTTATATGAAAGTGTTTAACAAAATAAATCATAGGGAATATAACTACAAATAAATACTGGATACTCAATTACACTTAATTAATTTAAACAAAATTATTCTTATTGGTAAATAAATTAATATTCTTTTTAAACATTCAAACATGTTTTTTGTTTAAATCATGGTGAGTGTTAACCAAATTAACATGTATTATATATAACATATGATTACATATAATAGCACCTAATTAACCCCTAGAGTCCATATATTTACATTTTCCATAACTAATTTTTAAATCTAAGGTAAGTGCAAGTGGCATATTTAATATATAAAAATTGAGATATTTGTTTAAAACCCTTTATCTACTGGCGATACTTATGAGTACAATTAAAATAACTTGTTATAAAATTCATTTAATAGATCGGTTAGTTGTAATACAGTTTAGAATGAGTTATAGATACATTACTTTATCTTGTTCCAAAAGTATTATCGGTTACACAAAACAAAAATAATTTTAAAAGGGTGATTTCTTTTGCCTTTGCATCTTTTCAGCTTTCTTAGCGTTGGAAATTCTGAAATATTTCTATATTTCTATTGTAAGAACATTAGATTTGCACATTTCCTAATCCTACAAAATACTAAGAAAAATATTTTAAAAATAAGATTTGAGCAAGCTTATAAATATTGTACAAAATCCCCATAAATTCAAAAATCCTTCTAAATCCTTCAATCCTTCTAAAATCCTTCTAAAATTTATTAAATGATTATGTAAAACTTATATTATTTATGTTAGTAATCTTCTATATAAGTATTTAACTCACCATCTCAATTTACCTTATTTTTCTAAAATATATTTACATAAAACTTCTTTCTAATGCTATAAAAGGCTTATACAAAAGTCATAAGTTACAGCTTAAGTTCAAATATTGGTTAAATATTTAATCAGATGCGGATACGTTCAATATTTGTTCAGCATGCACGTGGGCATTTACATTTTAATTTCAAAAATATTGTTCATGGGTGCAAAGAAATAGTTCATTTTGAATATGAAGGAAAATGTAATCTTAAGTAAGCATTTGCGCCACTGTTTATTTTATAAAGATAAATATTTGTTGCGAATTTAATAATTAATCCACTTGTATACAATTCGCTATGAATAATAGAAAATATTAATGAATCATGAAAAACAATATAAAACGAGATTACATATATTAACGCCTTAAAGTTACATAGTTTTTTTTTTTTCAATAAATATATTTTAAATCTAAGATAACTAACATATTAGCTATACTAGAAGCCAGATTTTTGTTTCAAAGGAATAATCTTCGAAGTATACACCTAATCAACTCGTATTATTTTTCTATTATGAAATTTAGTGTAAATAAAACTTTTTCTTATATTGGATTATTCTAGGGATAATATCATAACGTATTTGTAATGTTTTAATATTCATTAACTATACACTGAAATACCGTTAAATTTAGTATTTTTAACACATTCACGATGAGCGTTCTTTAACCCTTTTGCGGGCGGTATCCACAAAAAAAGTATAGCTATTTTTAATTCCAAAACTGACAAACGGCGCCAAGGATATTTAATTAAAATTTTCCTTTTATAAAATGCGGGGAAATAAGCAAGTTTTTATTTTCTGATAAATTCGTTTGTAAATTCTGGCGTCAGTCCATCACTTCATCATTTTACAAACAGACTTACTCCGCGCCGGAAAGGGTTAACAGAATTTTTAATCTTTTACCACCGGTTTTCTATGAAAAAAATTCGCCTGATATGAATCGCATAAATGCTATGATTAAAAAAAGAAAAGTTTATACTTAAAAATAACTGGTAGGAAAAATAAAGGAGTCTGTGAACACCTTATGTGGCACGTGTACGTGACGCTCGTCCCCAAGGGGTTAACATTGAAGAATAGTATTGAGCCATGCAAAGAAATCACAGATTTTGAATATACCAGATAATTATAGTTTAATTACTCCATCTGCGCCACCTTATAACATTTTCAAACACAGTTGAAAGGTTTTTATGAATAAGTTTTGTCTGTATGGCTGTCACTCTGTCCGTGCTCTAAATCGCGTAAAGATACTCAGTTTGAGATGTCATTTCTTGATGATAATAGATAAGTTCCGTATAAAATGTTCGCTATTAAAAATTAAGCGTGCAGCTGTTATAGTTCGTTTACATGTGCTCGCAAAAAATTCCGTTACGTTATGGTGTTTGAAAAGAATCGTTTTCGGTGCATTTAAATTATTTATTTAGATAACTCATTTCATTAAAATGTCTAAATAATATTCTGTTAATGTTGGAAAATATTTCATAATCTATACCTGATGCATGATTTTTCGTTTCCGTTATTTTATGTAATTCAAGATTTGTTGTGAATTAAATAAATCTTCGCATTAGGCTCAAACAACACCTAATAAACAAGTAATTGCAAATCTTTATCCTAAATAAATGTGTTCTATAAAGAACATAAATATGAAATAAAGCTGCACTTATTATAATATTTTAAACATTTATGCATAATTAGGTTTGTTAGTTCTGGAGAGGTTTTGAATAAAAATATTACATGTTGTACTTAAAACGTGAAACGTTTCAGATTTCATGTTTAAAATTAAGATTATTATTGTTGTAGACATACTTTATTTCTAAAAGTACTTTATATATAAAGTCAAATTTAAATATTGATTTTTAAAAAGTAAAGCATAAATCAGCATAGCTGACAAACATAACAACCCCGTCTTAAAAAGATTAATTTTAAACCATTTTCCTGGATAAATTAATTCCATAAAGAACATAAATATTGAACAAAGGTGTCCGTATTATAATATTTTAAAGAATTGTATAAAATTAGGTTTATAATTATGAGGTCATGTAATGTTTTAATTTAAAATATTACATGTTACAGTTAATGTTCCATTTTTAAAGTTAAAATTAAACGTAATTCTTGGTGCAAACATAGTATTTTACTTCGAGATACACTTTACATGTGAAGGTAGATTTAAAAGCTTTCTTTTAAAGCATGAACACGTTTGCTTTTAATAATGACATTAAATGTTATGCATTTGAGTAAGAGACCTGTTTGTACCAGGAAATAATCGCTACTATTCTATAAAACTTAGATACAAAGTTTTCGAAAGTTAAATTGTGTATATATTAAACGTAACTTGAAGAAAAAAAAACGTAAATATCGTATGGTTGTAGAGTTTGGATTAAAGTGATTTGTGCGAAGAAATCTTTTGTTTTGGAAAATAAAATATTAAGTTCTAAATTCTCCTTAAAGATGGCGCTATATATACTAGTAAAATAAAGTTTCGCTCTGTTTGTCTGAATCTGTGTCTTTCTGTCTGTATGCGATGGCTGGCAATATTTAGCGTGCCTAGAAGTCTGAAAATTTCGGTGAGGATAGTTCAATGTATATTTTGATGCACCTGAGGGCCAGAATTCAAATTTTTTCATAACTAGCACAGTTATTAATTAACAATTACAACGTACTCCCATCAAAACTCATCTCTTTTGTTCCGAGCCGAAAAAAGCGCTCGCGCATGCCCCAGAAGCTGATTTACACCGTGGTACAAAAACGAAAAAACCCACAGGTGAATTTTGAAGGGTATATCGTCATTTTTTTCCCTAAACCTTGATCAGTAAAACAATTTGGTATAGTTAAAAACATATTCTAAAAGATCGTACTTGTACGTCTTAAATACCGCAATCAGTTTGAAAAGCACCATTGTTAACCTTTTGTAAAACAAATTTAAAAAAGTGTCCTTTTCGCAGTTCTATTTTTCTCCTATACGGCAATACTTCCTGAGAGCGCGATTTTAAAGGTACCAATTAACAAAAAATAAGTAACTAAATGATGAAACCTACTTATAGTCGTCACTGCAATCGTTCTAAAAAATATGAATGTTAACCCTTTGAAAAATATGATACTGCAGTTTACTTTGCGCTTTACGCGGTCGATATATATATATATATATATATATACTATAAAAGTGACTAAATGTCCATATTTAGACACAACCTTTTTAGAGCACCTATGCAGACCGGATTTACATCACCTACAAAGTTTTTGATACATTCAAATAATTAAAAGTTTTTCTTTTAATAAAATGTGTGAAAATTTAGACGAAAAATTCTAAAAACTGCGCGTATTTTGGCACTGTTACGTTTGCCTTCGTTTCATTACTAAATATGCTTATTTTCTCACGAAATTTTAAATTAGGTTCGTATACAGTTATATTTTTAAACTATTAAAATTTGGTGAAATCGAAGATAAGAACTTTTTTTTTTGTTATGATAACGGAACCGACCCTAAAACAAGAAAAAAAGCGAGAAGAAAACGTATTGCTTTTTCAAGTAGATATCGATATTTTTTTTCTCACGGGGTGCATAACCATCATATTCAACTGCTGAAAATTGCAAAGAATTCGAACAACAAGGACTATTTTTTTTTAGCTACTGAAATAGACCAACAGAAAATAAAAAGTTTTCTTACGAGCTATTTTACCACTAATTATCGATATTTTCTCTCGATAATTTCACATTGGCTGCATTGTGTGAAACTATCTAATACTGTGACCATATTTAAAAAAATATGGTCACACTGGCTCTTAAAAGTTTCAAAGAGTTTCGACGATATAGGCCATATTTTTTAAACACTTAATATATCGGACGAAACCCGCCTCTCCCTCCAATTTTGCTGCATATTTCAAAATTACGCATTGACTCCAAAATTAAAAATATGTAAAAAAGAAATTATCATATAACATATACTTTTAATTCTCTTTTCAACATTGCAAACCATTTCAAAAAATCCCTTCCCTGAAGTCACTTTTAGTTTTTCCATCGCGTTTTAATGTAGGATTAACATTGCGCACATTTTGATTATAAAATAGATTTAATTTTATACAATAGCTTTGAAATTTTAATACTATTACTAACCTTTTTGTTAATGATCGAGCATCGATTTGATTCGATTTTCATCGATTTCAGTGTGAAAAAAATAGCTTAAAAATCAAAACGTTTCACTCAGGATATCGATGTGAATAAATAAATTTTTATGTGTAAAACAGTGATTTTTACAATTAAATATCAATATTTTAGTACAAAAATAACACACAGTCGTCGAAAACATATTTATAACTTAGAAATTAAGTTCAGAAAATGTAACATATAGGAGTAGAATAATGAGATCTATTCTTGCATATATTCCATCCATCAAAAGAAAAAAAAAAACGAAAAGAAAAATAATAGAAGAAAACACTGAATTTTACAACTCAAAATCAAAAGTTTACCATGAAAATTATACACATGCATTGGACGACAAAAAATGTATTTTTTAAATGTTGAATCGCATCTCATCCCCCACCCCCATTTTTAGTTACAGTTATTTGGAACGCTTTTACCGCTGAATGTATTTTTTTTTTTTTTTTTTTTTTTTTTTTTTTTTTTTTTTTTTTAACGAAAGATGAAATCCTGTTCCTGAAAGGAAAAATTCTTCCTTTTACCACTAAAAATGAATATTTGTTTTTGACATTTTTGCATTTAAAAATATAAATTCAGAAAAAAAGCTAGTTAAAGACATTAATTCATACAGATTTAAGGTTCATTAAAGGTTACTATCACGGGCGCGAGCAACGCCGGCCGTGTCAGCTAGTATACATTAGTAGGAATAGCTAGTAACGGTAAAGCGGGTTAAAACGTACTCAAAAGCCACATAAAAAAGTTCGCATTGTACAAATCATTCACATTGTGCAATTCATTATTCCAATTGAACGCATGAAGCTTTTGTAATTCGAACCACACTCAAATTTTAATCACAGTTGTCCTACAATGCCAGCCCAAGCGCAGTGTGGTGCGCGAGAATTTAGTTGGGTACTCCACCCCCCCCCCACCCCCCTCCTACCCGAATAATGAAAAAATGATTGTCTTGTATTCGCAAGTTATTAACTAAATTTTCTTTATCGCGATATCATTGTAAAAAAAATAAGTAAAATTTATTTCTTCAAGCCACGTAAAATAATTAACATTAAGAGAAAACAGTTATTGGGAGTTGTTGTCTAGGAAGGAAACCAACTGTTGGCATATGCTTGGATGTACACATGTTAATATTATATAATATACAAACCCCAAAGGATTATATTATTCTTTGGAGGAGTTTGGAACGAACAAAAGAAATAGAGGTCGAAATTAATTAGCATTCCGTAAGGGTAGCGGACAAAGTTGTGACATCCTACGGATAATCGATCATCCGTTTCATCTTCCTAATTAAGTAATTTTATAGCTCATAAAGCTAACTATTCTCCTAAGATAAAGAATAAGCCACTGATGAGGTCTCTATGTGAATGTGCAACGGCCTTCAATCCTTATATGAAATTCGTATTTAAAGATAGCTATTGAAACCGGAATAAAAGTGCATTTCGCAGTTTCATGCCTCCTTCTGCTAGTCGCCCATGCATTCACATACTTAGCACACCCCTTGGCCGGAACTGTCCTTCGAACCAACTATCTATGACATTGGCACTATTGTTTGTGAACAGACTGAATATTATGCACACTATACTAACACTCTTTCAAATGTATTTGTGTGACTTTCAGAACGTAAATGTTCTGTAACTTCATGACACAATATAAATGCTGCGTAATTAGTTTGATTTTTATTTTTAATGCACTTATTTTTGTTTCCGTATGTATAACAGCATCTTTCTGCGAAATTTGGAACTAAATCTTTTATTTGCGTAGTTAATTTTTTTCATCATGAGAAGCATTTGATTTCAAATTGAACAATCGTACGACAATTACATGATTTTAAAGAAAGTGTCACAAAAAGATTAAAACGAGCTTTAATTTTTCACTTGTTGGAGATTCGTGGGCAATCTATAATGCAAAATTGCCCAAAAAACGTAAGAATTAACATTCTGTTTATGAAATAGTTCTGCCATAAATTTTTAAAAAGCTGCAAATTTTAAGTTTTTGTATGGTCTCTGTGTTCTATAAGTTATACTTAGAGAACTTTTCTTAATTATCTGTTTCGACAAAAAATCAACCAGTTGTGATGAGTTTAGTTTTATGAAATTACGGATATTTCCAGCACTAAAAAATTGGCTGTCCGTTTGAAAACCATGCACAAAGAAAAATATGATTTACATTGTCTATGGCAATTTGCTTAATTAGTTATGTTGGTCATTGATGATTCTAAAAAATAAGTTTTATTTTAAAATTACAAACAATCAATATATTATTAATGTGTCAAGTAGTACTTCACCTTCCAAATTTTACGTTTTACACTAATGCGTTAGTTTATTTTTATTTTTTTTTTTATTTTTTTTTTTTACCTTGATAGGAAATTTCAGTTTTTAAAATAGCCTCTTAACCGCTTCTCAATTTTGAGAGTAGAGTAGTTTCTTTGATATTTTCTGTACGTTATTCAATAGATTATTTTAGCCGAAGACCTTTTTAATTCTTGTATTTTGTTGTTTTACCTTTTATTTCAGAAACATATATGTATTTTTTAGACTTGATTTTTCTTCTGTTTAGTACTCATATTTTACTAAAACCAATTATATATTTTTTTAACTTTCAGCTTTTATACTAATCTTTTTTTCTCAAATCTCAGCTCAATCGAATGCACTCTAACTGTCACGGAAGCTTTAAAAATTATCCAATTAATATTAAATTTTGTGCCACTCCATACCAATGTTTTATATGAACTTTATTCTTTTATAATCTTTAAACATTCTTATCGTTTAAACTATAATTTTCTCAAAATTTTTCGAAAAAGTCAACAAAAGAATTCATGAAAAGCCGTAAATTGATCGGCTTGCGATATGAATTTATCCTATTATCTATCGGATGTTTTTAGTAAATTTCAGATTAGATTCCATCCCTTATTTAATGGATACCGGGGAACATTGGGAATACTAGAGATAATTTTGGGAATCATTATGTTCATCGATCATATTGTCATTAGGAACACGATTTGCGGACTAAATAACTGTTCAAGTGCGAGTATTACTCACGCACAGAAGGTTCCGTACAATAAATGTATGAAGTAGTAACTGGGATAACATTACACAAATTATAACATTAAAAGTTGTTATCAAGGCTTTAAAGGCTAATGTCTTTGTGTATGTCCAAACCTTCCGTGTCTTTAATGGTTAATATATCGGCTAATTACCGACAATTTTTTTGAAAATCATTATCAGCAATCCTTTTATACTTTTGTGACGATAGGTACATCCAGCTCTCCTCATCTCCTTTCCAGAACGCCCGCAAATCGAAATTTGTGTATAATGAGAAAATGCAATTTTCCCAAAAACTACGTGACCTAAAGTAATCGCTATAGTTTTCCTGCAAGGTTTAAATTAACTTCTACGGCCGCTAACTTTTTTCATAATTTTAGTTTTGGTAGATTCCGAGATAGAGGGGAAGGGGCATATTTTTGCATTACATTTTCAACGATATCTCTGGAAATATAATTCATAAAAATAAAAGAAACGTATTTTTTTTTTAATTTGGGGTTACGAAAGCTTTCATAGGATACCCCACACGATACAGAAAGAAAAGATTTTTACCAAGTAACTTAATTAGACACTACATTTTACCTAACTATATTTGTGAATGGTTAATAATCTGTAAATATAGGGGCCAATAACCTTTATTACTTCAGCCAATTTTAACTTTTCATGTTCCATAGTTTACGCGTAAACTGGCTGTGACAGATGGACAGGCAGACACAGAAGTGATCTTATAATGGTTCCGTTTTTACTTTTTAAGTACAGAACCCTAAAAGGTGCCAATATATTTTTAGTACTAGGATTATTGCATGATAATAAGTCTTGATAAGATAAAACTCATATTTTATCAAGTTCCCAATCGGAATTCCCAATCGAATTCGAAGCATTTTGGTAAATATTATTAAATTTTTGTTTTGTAGAAACAATATGAAAGTAGCACACAGTAAATTTTCAAATTTAAAAACAGAAATTAAGAGATAAAGTGTAAAAAAAAAACAATATATATATTTTTTCAAATCTGTATCAGAACAGTTTGCATTTCACTCAAGGAATGCTTGTTTTTCTATGTAGTGCTTTAAATAATTGAGCAATAAAGAGCCATTACTAACATGTTAGAAGAAGACATCAGCGTGTCTCAACTAGTTCTTTAGTTTTAATTTCGCATTGCATGGGCATCAATGTTGAATTCGGGCATTTTTCTTCTGGAAATTTCTCTGTAGTTCTGGGAAACGGAGGGCATTATGAAGCTCTTGGGAGGTGGTTGTGTTATAAATATTTCATTTTTCTTAATATGGCAATCTAGCTATTCGTTTAGCTTTTCTTTCTCTGCCATTAGATAGCCGTACCTGTTCCATTTCTGTAAGAAGTTTGTATTGAAATTTTTTTTCCCTTCTATAACCTTTTACTTATGTAATTGCAATCTTCTGTGTATGTGTTTCACTATTCACTATATTGATTGAAATACGAAAAAACAAAAAAACTCTCATTTACTGATGGTACATTTACCTTTCTAACGATATATTTCTTTTTTAAAAAAATGTAACATTTAAATCTTTTCTCAAAAAGTATTTTTTAATGCCGATGTCATGTTTTACGTTTTTTCTGTAATTTTTAAAAATCAACACCCGTTTTGCAAAAAAAAAAAAAAAAAAAAAAAAAAAAAAAAACCTACAAAATACCCATTTATTCCTACTACTTTCCCCCTCCGACGGTGGTTTTTGCTTAAAAAAATTAATATTTACTATTTAAAAAAATATATTTTCTGGAAACCTTTTCTCAGATGTCGCGATATCCCCCCCCCCCTCTCCGATGACACTTACAACATATCACTTGCGTTTTAAGAGAATTGCGTTAGAAAAGCATCTTGCAGCTTTATTATATCATGCATGTCGTGGCTGTTACACAAATGTGTGTTTTATAACAAAATATTTTTATATGATTCCGTAAAAAAGTCTAGACGTGCAATCCCTCACTCCTCCGTCTCCACACAGTTTTCTCGCGGGTGCAGAAATCGCAAACGAAGGAAATTGTCTGAATTCAACAGTGATTTCAAGTATATGGAAGGTTATTGTCAAGGACTGGGACAGCGTTTTCAGAAAGGCTCAAGTTTTGAGCACCTTGGTGCGAGAAAAACCATTGGCGTGGTGCTGAATCCAACGGTATGTACCGAATATGCAACACTTCTTGATTGTCCCGTCATACGTATAGCAAACAGCAACCCCTATTCCACTGCATCAGCAAAGATAGTGCATTTTTTTTTAGGAATTTTACAAGTGGAAAAAATAGTATGAGGAAATGTCATTTTACAGTTGTTTCCATTTAATATGTTGCTTTAAGTCAAAGATTGTTTTAAGTTTTAAATGCTTTTAATTTCGCAACACATATAAGTTTTTTTTTTCTTTTAATTTAGTTTTTGTAATTTTCTTTTTTTTTCATTAATCAATAACGTTCGATGAAATTAAGGAACATTTTTTATAAATATACAATTAAAATCAAATTTAAAGATTCCATTGTAATAAATATCTTTATTCTTAATTATTGATTATTTTTTATGACACAATTGGATTTCGTAAAGTACTATCATTATTACTACTGATTTAATTTAGGAATTTTTATTAATGGGTCTCAGGAGTCCTACTTTTTACCTGGCGGTGAAATTTAGCAACATGTCACATTTAATTTTTTTCCTAGACCCTATAAAACATAAATGCATAAAATTTTTAATATAGACAACCTAACATCTCTTCTATTTAAAATATTTTTTTTATATTGAAATTTTATTTTTTTATGTTTAATTTTGATTTTAAAAAAATTAAATTGTTTTTTGACTTGCATGCACTGCGCGCAAGACTTTAGCAAAACTATTTGTCAAGAGCCCCAAAAATATTGATAATGATGTAAACTTAATGTATCTTAAACGTATACTTCATTTGTAAGAAATTTGTTTATTTTATTTGAAATTTAAATTTAAATTATAAAATTTTGAAAAAATTCATTCTTTTACGGAAAAATAACCAATTTTAAATAATCATTGCAATTATAATACTAAGTTTGAAATATAAGTTATTCTTTATCTTAAAATGAAGATATTTACAAAGTTTCATGGAAATTGCTTTATTAGTTTGTGAAAACTGTTGCGCGCAGTGCATGCAAGTCAAAAAAATTTTTTTTTAATTTTTTATGAAAATTAAACATAAGAGAAATAAAGAAAAATTTCAATATAGAATATTAAAAAATATTATTTTAAGTAGAAGAGATATTAGGTTATATATGTTAAAAATTGTATGCATTTCTGTTTTATAGAGACTGAGAAGAAAAAAAAAATGAAATGTAACATGTTGCTAAATTGCGAGGCCAGGTAAAAAGTAAGACTCCTAAGGCCCCTTAAGCAGTGTGATTTTGTGTTGTGTTGGTCATTAATCAAGTATACTTTCAATAAAATTATTTATTAAAAGTGCATTGCTTTTTATTTAATTCTGATTGAAAGTTAATCGAAAGTTGCAACTAACTCAATTCATTAGATTGAATGGCGAATAATAATATAGTTTAACTTATCCCGCAATTAAATCAATCCCTTGTAAATAAATTAATATTAATTTAATTGGATGGTAATAAAGAAATAATAATTACATTTTATCGTTCATAAACACATATCATTATCATCGGAGTTTTTATCCAAAAAATATTCACCTCTGCTAGCGCACAAAATTCAAAATCTTTGACATTCTTAATTTTTTTATTTTAAAAATTTTGTCCCATTTTTTATATTATTTTGTTCTACTTGTATTACTTATTACTTAAAAATAGTGATACATCATATTTTAATCAATCATCTAAATTCTTCCCTTTCACCGAAATTTCCGATAAACTTCATATTCCTTTACATTCTTTGTTCCTCTATCATACACTTAATCTTTAACTCTCATTTAAAAGAATCTGCCCTATTTGTTACATAGAAATGACAATAAATGAATGACCTATCATCTGACGCATCCTCCTCCCTCCACATTTTCCTCCTTATACACCCAGCATACTATTTTCAAACCGTTTAAGATTCTTTCCTTTTTAGGTAGATTTCGTAAAAAATACTACCTATTACATTCTCCCCTATGTTGTTGAAATTTCTAAAAAAAATTCGCAGATCTTAGCCAATCATGGCCAAAACACAAAACCAGCCCCAGTTCAAAACTTTATCTGTCAGTCTATCAATCTATCTATATATATATATATGTGTGTGTGTGGAATAGGTGGGATGGACTGTGGTCAAACTTTGGTGATAAAGGCTTCTAATTGAACAGTCGTAGTATAGAAATAATTACATTTTAATGTCTTGATTAAAGCATAGATTATATTTACAGAGCACATTAACTATATACAGGGCTTAGGGGGATGAGGGGGAATTTCTTACGACAGTTTACCGGCATTCAATATATTTCGGAAGCCTGACCGGGTACGTCTTACCAGGTCAGTCCGCAGAACAATTCTGACGTTACATCGAACTTTAGCTCTCAGGCCGCGGTTCAGAATTACTAACTCATCAGGTTTTATTGTCTTTTAGAATTTGTCTACTCTGTCAGTTCTCATGGGATTTTAGCTGCACCTCTTACTGCGGTCAGGATGTGGTTTATAATGTTTTGGGAACCGCAAGCCACATCCATATATATAAGGTTGTAAAGAAAGTTTTCGCCACAGCAAATAACGTTTTTTCAAACAGTTCCCGTTGAAGTGTTTGCTCATATTTTGTCAAACGATTTTTGGCATTTGAAAGAAAGAGACTTGCTTTATAACACTATGTTGTGAAATTTGTGAAAAAATCTGACCGACAGCATCGTAAAGCGAATTTGACTAACAAAAAGATAAGGCTTTGCATCCGGTGGGATTGACGTGGTATTATCCACAAAGAGTATCTGGAAAAATGTAAAACTATGGACAGTAAGGTGTACAGCAAGATGCTAGTCCGTGTTAACGCTGCTATAAAGGTAAAACGTCAAAAATAGTTCCGGCGCAAGAAGGTAATGTTTCATTGAGATAATTTTAGATCACATGTGCCTGAATTCAACGAATATACTCTGTATGGACTCGAATGGGATCTTTTGCAACACCCACTATATAGCCCCGACATCGCTCCTTCGGAATTCTACCTTATTTTACACCTGCAGCTACATCTTACTGGTTCTATCTTTAATTCTGCACAGGACGTCTGAATTGAGGTTGATGTATTTTTTTTTTTTTTTTTTTTTTTTTTTTTTTTTTTTTTTTTTTTGACTCGCGGTGCCCAAGTTTCTGTGGCGAAGGCTTTGAAAAACTACAAAAACGTTGGCAGAAAATCATAGATTCGGGTGGTGATTATTGCCCGCGATAAAGGTACTGCTTTCATGGTTTTTTTCTAACTTTATTAACAATTTTTTTTGGCGGAAAACTTTCGTTACAACCTGATATATATATATATATATATATATATATATATATATATATATATATATATATATATATATACGGGTGTTCGGTCTCAACGGTGTCCAATGGCTAATTCCTAAACCGTTAGTCATAGACGTATAGTTCCAATTACAAAAATGTTTAAAATCAAGTAAAGAATTATTTTAAAAGCGATCTGGGTCAATAAAAACATTTCTTAAAAAATTACGAAATTTAAATTTTTATACGGTCCCCCGGTAATATAGGTTATATTTAGTAAAATTTTCCTTTTACACTGTCAAGTAATACACAAAAATTACCGTTATTCTACGATTAAAATTGACCGAGTAATAGCTGTTTAAAGTTAGAGCATATTTTTTGCTGCAAATTGGGGGTCATTCACAAATTTAGTCGACATATAATTTAGTCAGATATATTTAAAAATGGTTGATAGTAAAATTAACATTGCAATATAAATTTGAAATTTTTAATCATTCAGACATATTAATGCAAAATATACAATTTGTAATAAACATTTAAGAAGAAAGAAAAAAACAGAATTTTTGTTAAATAAAAGGATTCTAAATTAACAGCCTCAATTCTTTACAAAATGGTACGCATTTTAAAATATTATTAGATTACATTTGCCTGCAAAAGTTGGGTTATGTCATGTTTTTTAGCTTTTGATAATTGATTCTTATGTATTCTGTACCGCTGAATCTGAAATTGACTTTCATTTTTAACCATCACTTCAGGATTTTTCGCAAATTTCAAAGTTAAAATTGAATCTCCACCCTCATCTCATCTCACCATTCAGCTATTTAGCTGTAAGAATCTTAGGATAAGCAAAAATATCGAATAAATTATTGAATAAAATTAAAATAAAATAAAACAAAAAAAGTTTTACGTACATTTTATAGTATGATATTTTCGCTATATTTTAACTTACACATTTACGATTTGCAAAAAAATTCTAACATGATGGTTAAAAATGAAAGTCATTTTCAGATTCAGTGCTAAAAAGTACGTAAAAATCAATTATCAAAAGTTAAAAAACACAACCATTTCCTTTACTTTATAGTATCCGATTTTTGTTACTCTTTAAATTTGACAATTTATGATTTGCGAAATATCCTGACATGATGGTTAAAAATTAATGTAATTTTCGGATTCAGTGCTAAAAAATACATGAAATTAAAAAAACCAACAATCGAAGTCTTGTATTATCTAATCTAAAACTTTTTCTTAAACTTATTGGCGGTAATCTATCCGAAATTTTTTGTGTTATCCTGTAAAATAAATATAAATGGTAACCACCGAAAATCATAATAATATTAGACTGTTATTGGATTTGCGTCAGCATGTAAAATGTAATCTCGATCGGATATTTAAAAGTGAGTTAAAGTTCGAGTACAAATTTTGAACTTGAAAAACATACATACGATCGTTGAAGTAACATAAAAACTGATAAAAATAACATAATTTTTGTTAAAAGTAATCATAAAAGAAACAGTTTGAAATTCTGACAAAATAAAACCTATATTATTTTAGCCAATCTGAAACTTAATATATGTTAACTTAATCGTAATGCATGTACGATTTTTTTCAAAGCGCAGATACACATGAAATAAGATCTTCGAATACTTTAAGCACTTGGTATGTAACCTCTCAAAGCCAAGACGAACTCATTTGTTTTCAGAGCAGAAAAGTGGCGTAAGTCATGCATTTTTAAAATTTCATAACTCGCTCAGTTTTAGTGTTGTATGAATGGGACTTTTTTGTCTTACTTATTAGTGTAATAGGAAATTTTTTCTAAATATAACTTATAGGACCGGGGGACCGTATAAAAATTTAAATTTCGTAATTTTTTAAGAAATGCTTTTTTAAAATATTTCTTTACCTGGTTTAAAACATTTTTGTAATTGGAACTATATATCTATGACTAACAATTTAGAAATTAGCCATTGGACACCGCTGAGACCGGACACCCTGTATATTACTTTTTTATGGACACGATAACTTCCATAAGTCTTCAAAAATCTCTTACGAACTGATACATAAATTCAAGGGCATGAAATTCACAAATTAATTAAAAAAACATTTTTTTAACGTTATGTTTACTCACGACCAGGGATGTAGTGGAGGGTATACGGAGGTATACGCCGTATACGCTTCTGGCTTTTTTTAAAGACCACCGTATACCCTCTGTTTCTCATAAAAGCTATAGTATATTCATTCATTCTAGGGTTACCCTCTGCCTTGAGCGTATACCCTTTGTTATTTTTACGACTACACCACTGCTCAGGACACGTGTAGGTAACTATAAGTTAATAATATGGTTATAAAATAAACATCAATACTGTCAAAATTATAAATTTCTACGATATATGAAATAGAGCACAAACTTTTGCTGTCACCCAAAAATTTGAGTTTTTTATTAAAATTGGACAACATTTCGTATACCTTGTGGCAAGTTTTTGTCATGTGTATTTTGATAAAACAACAAAATTCTCGAACGCTAAATAACATAAAGTCAGTTGATTACATCTTGTAAAAATCTCTGTATAGTTTACTACTTATATATTTTTTAATAACCTGTACATGTTTTACCCGATTTTAGAATTCTGTTTATGTTTTTTGACGCGAAAGTATTAGAAATAAAATAAGAATTCTCTCAAAAATCGTTACACTGCTTTAAAAGATGCGCATTAAAGTGTAAATCTCACTCTTTCTAAAATCTATTATTCATAATGTAAAGCTTCAATGGTTTAAACAAAAGTAAACAGACTTTTTAAGAATGGATAAAGGGTTTTGAAATACCCAGAAAGCTTATCCATTGTTTAGTACATCTCTCATAATTTACTTATTTTTTGTATCCTTTAAACCTATTATAGAATGATAAAGTCAAACGATTGAAAATATTTATTCTGTTTATGTTGCTTCCAAGAAAAATACATACCTTTAGTGAAGTATTAAAAAAAATCCTAAAATGTTATTTTATCAAGATATATTCTATAAAATAGAGGAGTATTTAATATGAGATTATTTTTTATGAATAGGATGGGGATTACATTCGTTAAAGTAAAGCGTACTATCCAAAATTTTAAATTCGGTTTAGGTTAAGTATTTATAATATAAATTTAAGATGTTGAAAAAAGTATTAACCTTTAACTGATGTTACCGTTCTCACAGACCGGTGCTTTTTAAATTTTTCACAGTTTAACTTGCCAATTTCAGTTCATCTACAAACACTACTGTAATTTTGTTTCGTTTGGAACATTAGTACTATCACCAGAGACTTTTGAATAGGTGAATTTTAATTATAACACTCCTGTACAAAAAGTTTAGTACAAAAACAACATCCTGTGAGTTAATCGCGGCTTTTATTTCATCTTTCGATGGAGCGGTCTCACAGAACGTTTCACACTAGTTATGTGACATCAGTTAAAGGTTAATATAAGAAAGATGCTCATAGATTGTTTAATTTAAATCCTCTATAATATTTTCTCTTATTTAAAGAAAAGGGAATATCCTTTATTTTAATCAGTTACGTCTACTTATTTTTAGTTTATTTTGCAAATTAATTCTTCAACTTATTCAATAACTTATTTCAATATTCACATTACTTTGTCTAATTTAGCCCTATTTTGGAATCACGGTTTTTTTTTCTACATCTACAGAATGGAAGGAAAATTTCTTCTGTTTATATTGCTTACAAGAAAAACATATATCTTTAGTGAAATGTTAAAAAAAATCCTAAAATGTTATTTTATCAAGACATATATGGGGCATTCTCTTTTGACTTTCGGGAATAAAAATCTGGTGAAATTAAACTTGCTAAAATAACATTTTAATCTGATAGATGAATGCCTTAATGATCAAAATAAAGAAAAAATGGTCGGCAACGAAATTTTTTTTATTTAACTGAGGTTTAAATTAAACTTGCGAGTTTAATTTTCCTTACCATTTTACCACTATAACTTTTTATTTTCTTCTAAGTTTTTACTTATAATGAATTTGCATAGTACCAACAGGACATTCAAATAAGAAATAATAAAAATGTAGTACTTTTAATACATATTTTTTGTATAAAATTGTCTTAAAAGGGTGTTAAAGAAGGGACAGTAAGGTAAAAAAAGGGACGGTATAGGAAAAAAGGGACGAAATGAGACAAAAAGGGACGGTAAGGATTGAACGGTAAGGAAAATTACCACCTTTTTTAGGCAAATCATGTTAAGACTAAGTGATAGCCACAATGTTCATTGATTTTTAGAAACAGTTGTTAACATTGGATTAAATTAATTTCCTTTTTAATTTACCTCGAAAAGTGCAGGAATAAACCTTGGGGACGGTGAGACTACCAATAAAGCCACGATCTTGAAATTGATATTTAAATGCTGATTTAAATTCTGCAGTAAATTTCCTGTCAAAAAATTTCAGACATTCTTTTTCTAGCATACTTATGCATGAGAAAAAACTTGAAAAAAATTCTGTGACTTCATCTGAAGTGATTTTCTGTACAAGTATAGCAAGAGGGATGGTAAGGATGAAAAACCCAGGGACAGAGTTTAAAAAATAATATCAACCGTAAAAATGTGTGCAGGTTAATTTTTTGCTACATATTTATATAAAACAATTGTCCCAGTTTCGGAAAAAAATTACATTGAATTACTTTTATTGAAACAATTTTATGCAGACAGCTCCAAACTTAAAAGTCAGCATCAGGGACACGGGACGGTATAGGAGTTTTCCTGGTATTTGGACCCCCAACATCGTCCAAAACTTATTTATCTCGTTAATATTGTTATACAATCATGCAGTGCCCTCATAGCATGCATGGTCACAGTGACGTCATTGTGACGTCACTGTAAGTCACTGTGGTCACATCACATCTGTGACCAAAATGCCACCACTCAGTGATGTCACATTGTGACTGAAATGTGAACTTCTTAGAAAACTTAAAAAAATTACAAAAATTATTAAAAACATGTTATTTACTGTAAAAAATATTTTTCTGCCGGATTTAAATTTTTTTTAAACCGTGGTCCAAGTTGCCTCTGTGCCTCTAACCAAAACTTTTTATTTTCATATAACATAAAATGTAATTAATTCATCAGCGACACAAAAAGATTTCCTAATTATGCGAATTTCATATTATTAAAAAATGTTTTAGGTAAACAGACCTCGACTTATCTTTTATAAAGATTTTTGTAAATGATCATCTGTTATACTAGAAGTTTCTAAAAGAGTAGTCGAAACATTTCTGTGGTTTCAAACTAAAAACTTTCTATTACAGTTAAGTCTGCAGCTTTTAATGAGCACGCAGAAAGCGTCTTCAAAGTTTAGTCATATATGCATTCTTGCTTTATAATTTTCATTGAAGTCATTTTTTTTTTCCTCTTAGTGTTTCACTATTTTAAATAACTTTTTTTTTTTTTTTTTTTAAATTCTATTTCTTTCAGTCGTTTAAAATAAAATTGACATTTTCCGAATATAAAATTAATGTACAAAATTTAGGCAAAGCCCATGACATAATTAATTATTCATATTTTATTTTTTGTTTTCAAAATATATCTTTAAAAATTATTTTACAAAATGTCTTATTCTACAGAAAATTAATATTAAGATAATGACAGATTGACAAAGAAAAACTCATCTCTTCTAGATAATCTTGTTGTATTTTTTAAGAAGATATTTTGTATATATTACCTGTGATACAAATTTTACTTTTAAAAAAAGGAGGGGTCATCATTATTACCATTAAATTAATTTATACACATTTTGGAAAATTAAGCAATATTTTATCTAGTAAACTCTAATTATGGATAATATTATTATTATAATTTACGTAACTGAAACTTTACAATTCAATAAAACTGATAAAAATAAAAGGTGAAATACAATAAAACATTTTCAAACAGGAAATTGAATTAGGGACAATTTGATAAGATTATTACGCATTTAATTTCCTTCTGAAACTGTTGTATAGAAAAACAAATAAAACCGAAAAAACATCTGCTTCGAACTTCGAAACTTAAAAATCGTCTGCATCTGCACTATTTCAGTTGTTAGGACTCACCGCAGAGTAACGGATAAAAGTAACAGTGAAGCTTTTTAGAATAAACGCGGGAAGCTCTGTGGACACTGGACAGCATAGACGTGTTGACACGAATTTAAAAAGTGAAACAAGAACGTTTTCAGGATCCAAGTTAGTTCAGCTAATAAAATATAAACCCGAGAAAATTACGGTAGCTTTGACTTGTTGATGATGATTCAAGTCATTGCTATGGTACTTATTATCGGATTTAATTGGTTCCCCAAAATCAAAGTATCACGTACAACGTCAATGAAATTAGGTATGTAAAAATACTATTTTCCCTGTTTGCTTTTTTTTAACCGCAACAATTTTAGTTAGCTTCTCATAAACATGCTGTAGAGCATAAATATTTCACTACATTTATTTTTTATTTTGTTGAAATATCTAAAATATTATTTTCCCTGTTTGCTTTTTTTTTTTTTTAATTACAATGATTTTAGTTATCTTCTGATAAACATGTTATAGAACACAACTATTTCATTACATTTATTTTTTATTTTATTAAAATAGCTAACTTCCTTTTCAACAGCTTTGATCAGATTATTAAAAGTAGTGATTTAAATTGCATTTTAATCTGCTTTATTTTCTTATTTAAATATTTGGTTAAAACCACATGGTGTCATAAATATGAAAGTATATGGACAAGTATTATAATCAGTCATTAATATAATTAATAAACATTTAAAGATAATTAAATTATTTAAAGAAAAAGTCTTTTTATGTAATAAAATTATTGGCAAACATAATTTTTTAATTTTGTATTAAGTGATGGTCTTAAACAATTTGCATTGCATGTTTTTATTTTAAAAAATTGCATCTGCTCAGAAGAGAAATTTAGAAAAAATAAGACACAACGGAAACGTATACTATTAAAAGAGATCGTAGATATGTAATGTTAAGAAAAAAAATGATTATTTAATGTATTATTCAACCTGAGGAATGTTTTAAAATCTATAAAGAAATAGTCATAGCGGGTGAAAGCTTTTCAGTTGTTAAACATTCTTACTGAAATGTTTTCAAAGTGAACTAGAAGTCTGTTGGCAAATGAAAATATAGAAGTTAAATACGCAATAAATAGAAGTTAAATAGTATAATAAATACGCTGATAAATCAGTAAGTGTTTAAATATGATTTTACTTTTAAAATAACGCAAATACTTGAACGGTATGAATCTAAAATGTAACAATCATCTTTTATTATTTACTTTTTTTTCTGGATAATTTTATCATTTTATCTCCTGAATGATTTTATCGAGATAAATTTCAAAGTATCGATATTATACACTCTTTATAAACAGCGTGATTAAAATGGATTTCTTATTTATAATTACCATAATCTTGTAAATAAAATATTAGTAATAATAATGAACCTATGTGTGGTTCTATTTTGTGTTTATGGGCTCAATTTTTATACTTTATTTACATTAAAAAGTAGTTAACCATTTGATACTGTGTTCATTATTTTGTTTTATTGTGTCATATAAAAATAAATATGATTATTTGTATTTCTAATACAATATATACAGTAGAGCGCCGATTGTCCGAATAAGTCGGGACCGACCCTAGTTCGGATAAACAAAAGTTCGGATAAATGGGCAGACAGTTTAAGGGATGCTCCTGACTATTCTAAAACCTTCACACTTTATCTAGGTTTAGGACTGACAGCACCAGTTAGTACTGGAGTGCTTAAAAATTGTTTTTTTTTTTTAAATTGTTTTTTGTTTACTTTTTTCTTTTTTTCTTTTTTTTTCTTTTTATCATTTTCTAAACTTCAGAGATTATAATTTAAGCAAAAAATAAATTGGAAGTTAGGTGTTTTTTTTCTTTTTTAGAGAGAGAAATATTTGGATAATTGGAAATTCGGTTAAAAAGAATTCTTTGAGAGAAATATGCTGTTCGGATAATGGAAGTTCGGTTAATTGGAGTTCCAATAATCGGCGTTCTACTGTATTTATAAAACTTTCACCGGACTTTATTCTAAAAATTTCGTTGTAGATTCTAATCTGTTTGTACTATTTATGATAATATCAGAGTTATAGATGTCATGGCAACATATATCCAGCCAGATAGATCTTTGGCAAAACATAAAAACTTTCACATTAGACGCAAAATAGAGTAGCTGCGGTGCTGTGTTTTATAAACAATAAGGTATTATTGTTTTAAAAAATCATAGGTAGTAAGAGTTATTTTTATAATATATAATTTCATAAATAAAAATGTAATTTTGGCAATCAATTATTAAAGTTATTTTTTAATAATCAAAAAGTTGTTTTATATATGGATTTTACTTCAAGCAAACCCTGATGTAAAATAAATTAACCCTTTGTATCACCGTTCTATGCACATCCAAAAGTTTTACTTACTTTTACAGTGAGCTTAAAAATACGATTTTATTTATTGCTGCTATCTTCCAACACAGCGATTATTGCCGAAATTGTTCTTAGAATTCTCAACATAATGATACTAGTGATACTCAGTTAATTTTCTATGCCAAAGCTGTATTTTTCATTTGAGTAGTTTCAAATGATTATTGCTAAAATGTACTTCGGAAATTTTGTAATGTATGTATGTGGCATAAAAGACGTAAACAATACGTATATAACGACTATATGGCACATGATGAGCGTTTCGAGTGTATATATATATATGTGTATATAACGCATGCATAAACTTTACAATGATCTTAGCAATGTCGTTACTGCAATTTTTGCATAATCAAATTTATAGGGGCCTCTATAACAAAGAAGTTTCCTATTTTCTCAGCCCCAACTTGTTTGAATTACAATCATATATATATATATTTTTTATGGTAATTAATATCATAAAACATATAAAATTTAATTACTTAATATCGGTATTTCTTTTTATCTTTCATTTTTTTTATTATAAATGTTGTGTAATCGAAAAAAATTCAACTTCACCAGTGACTTCGAGTTTGTAATGCATATTAAATGAAATAAATTATTTTCATTCAGTATTTTCTATAGTTTAAAGAATATAAAAAGTACTGTATATATTATAAAATATTATATTTTCAACACAAATTTTATTTTGATAAAGATTTGAAAATTTAAACAAATTGTTTCTTTGGTAATTTTAATGCTTTTAACAAATAGCTAATTTTGAAAAAAAAAATGTGATAGATCGATCATTCAGTTGTCTTCAATATTCTCATTTATTGCAATAGAAAAGAAAGGTGTAACAAAAATTGAAGTCTGCGGGGCATTGCATTTTGATTCAATAAAATTCTTTTGGTATACTCTTGTTATAGCAGCCCCCAAGTTTTAACTGCGATGTATCGCCGAAGTATATTAACGTTATAGATGTAAATGATTTTACAACATGCATAATTATGACTATGTGTGACATGCATACGTGTTTACAACTGTACAAGTATGTCATAGTGTGACTTCACAACATTGCCGCTAGTCACATATTCGTCACAACGTTAATGACAAAATTGTCACAAATCACACAATTTTCACAAAATTGTCACAATGTGACTTCAAAGCAGTGTCGCTGTCGTCACAGAATCATCACAGTGTTAAAGACAATTTCGCCACAAATGACACATATTTCACAAATTGATCTCAATGTGACTTTGAAGCATTGTCACATTCGTCACAAATTCGTCACAAAGTTAATACCAAAATAGTCACAAATGACACACTCTTCACAAATTTGTCACACCGTGACTTCACAAAGTCGTCACAATGTGACGTCACAAAAGAGCTCTAAAACGGCCATAACGACCTCACATTCTAGTCACAGTGACTTCACATCGACGTCACGTGACGTCACATCGACGGTCACAATGTCACAGCGTGACTTCACAACGACGTCGACGTGACGTCACCATGCCTTACGGGTGGGATATTCGGCAGTATATGAAATAAAAAACCCCACAAAAAATGTATTAAAATAAAAATTATTATTCAGGGACATAAAAGTCAAAAGATTGTGAGAATGCCCCATATATCAAGCCTATAACCAGGGCTTTGTTTTCTGGGTACAGTGGGGTACGTGAATGCTTAAACAATTTATGAAGTTGAATCAGATCTCATATACAAAGATAATTATGAAAATTTAAACTGAATTAATTATACGTGAGTCTAATTTAGAAATCAAATATTTTTACAGTTTTTGTTTCCTAAAAACAGTTTTAATGTTTATTTTACAATACTTAGATGTAAGATCGTGTCTAAATACATCCTAATCTACTCAATATCAATATTATCTAAATATAGGCATATTTGGAGAGTTTAAAACCTATTCATTATCATTTCGTAATCGTATCCACTGACAATTGACTATTATAGAAAACGTGACGGCACTATAAATTTTGAAAAATTTTTAATAATACTGGCGACACGTAATATGCTACTAATATCGTTCATATTTGACGCAAGTCTAAGTTGTAAGAACCGATTAAAAAAGATTAACTAATATTTTGTTTCCCCCTTAGAGTCTTTCCGCTTAATCTTTCGTATTCGTGATTATGTTAATGGTTTTCCCATAGACTATGAAATACTTTCTAGAAATGAAATAGTTCTGGAATATAATTGATAAAAGTAAAAGAGAAAAAATGAAATATGCATCATGTCAAACATGTAAGGTGATAAAACACATTGCTTTATATTTTTTAAACTAATGTATAAAATTTCATCAAAATATATACATCTAATTTAAAAAAATCTGAAAAAATGTAGTAACGAAATTTCAAATAATTCGGAATAATTTAGGACTGGCATTGGGAAATTTTAGTATCCATAATTGGGCGTATCAATCAATTATTGGAAATTTCCATTTTCATAATTTTCCAACTATTTTCGCTACTCTGATAAAAGCTAAGGTTGTCTACGTTAATTTGAGCTAGGAGCCTCTATAGGAAAATGGTGAGATGCCTACAGGGCACATGTTCAGACTATGCTTAGACAAGTTTTTCATCAAACTATGGCAAACCAGAACTTTGCGAGGTTTCCAAAAATTTTCAAATACAATTAAATTTGATATAGTTATAAAAATTCTACTTATTTTTAAGTATGGGGTATTTATGACAAAAAAAAAAAAAAAAAAAAAAAAACAACCTCTAAACGTAATGCGTTTCAAAAACTGTTTTTCTTTTATTATGTCACAGATGAATGTATGTTTGTTACTTGTATAAATCGAAATCCAATGATTATTTATATCATGAAATGTATCACGTGAATATAATAGCTTTTCTGTTCGATTTTTCTGAAAAAAGCTGTATTTTGTGCAGTACATTTTCTTCTACAAAACACATTATATACACATGTCCAATAACATGACGAAGAAAATGGTACTTTAGAATATCTTATTCTTATAACACAGATTTTTCTTAGTCTATTCCATACGTGGCATTGTAATAGCGTTCAGTATTTACTTTAAATTGCTTAACAACGTAAATGAAGCATATACTTTAAAAACAAACTTTGTTTCTAAGGAGAAAACTTGTTTTACATTCAATATCTTAAGCGAAAGTAACGGTTCTTTAGACAATACCTTTATGGACGAATGCGTGTTTTTTTTTTTTTTTTTTTTTTTTTTTTTTTTAAATGACAGTAATCTTAAACTGATTATATTTTAAACTCCAAAATATTTCATGTTCATAATTCAGAATTATTTTTTATTCTGAAATTTGGTGCTTTTCTTTTATTATTATAAATTGGATAATGCCCACATTACATGCTTAGTGGGAAAAAATAATAATTTAAAACTTAAAGATGTATGAGGACGAAATCAGTGTTTTTGTCTCTAGTTGTTAGTAAAGAATAGTTAAAAATACGTTTAATAGCTGTTGTTTTTATTTTTCTAAGAAACTAAACCTTTGATCAAAAAAGTTTCGTAAAAGTATTTATTATTTATTTATTTATTTGTTTATTTTTGTTGCAGAGACATATTTCTTTTGCACTTTAAATTACACAATATACATATTGTTGTTACTACTCTTAATTATGTAATAAAAATATTTGTTGAACATAACTTAAAGATGCTTATCTATTTTTTACTACACATGAATGCGTTTCCCGAGCTAATTTTAAATTCCGTAGTTTAAAAAAGAAATAAATTTTATAATGATGGATTTCGTTTAATTTAATATAAATCTCTATTTCTGGTGTATATGGATAAAGTAAAGCTCAACGTTAAAGTCAGTTTTTCATCAATATACAAAGTTTTAAATGTGGAATACGATTTTGTATGTTTTGTAAGTAAGGTCAAAATATGTCTGAATTTATCACTAATTTGAAACATATATGATTGAATGAGATTGATTTTCAGTTTGCAACACAAGATATTAACGTCCATTGTTTAAATAAAGCTATTACATAGTTCTATTGCTTCCCATACGGCGTTTAATATACAACAAAATATTCTAATTACGATTTACAACCTATTTGTGCTAAATTATAAAAAAAAAATATATATATATGTATCAATTTCGATAGCATACACATTACAAGTATTATTCAATCACTTTTTATTATTTAAATATTCAATATAATCAAATATTTTAAATATAGTCAAATATTTCGATACAGTTTTATGCAGGTCAAATGATTTTTAAAAAAGCAAGATTTAAAATTCCTTATAACTTTAATATTTTTTTAATTTTTTTTTTTTTTTTTTTTTTTTTTTTACAAAATTTCTAGTAAGCTTGGAATACCCACCAATTTATGTGCGTGTTACTCTATAATTGAAGAGCTGACTGGATGAACATGTTATGCTACATTTTCTAATTTTTTTTTTTTTATCTTTTGGGTGAAAGCGTTATGCGGTATCCTATCACATGGTGAAGCTAAAATACTAAGATTCTATTTAGTCTTGAAAATTTAAGAGATTACTCATTAATATTTAATATTTTAATGTTTAATAATGTCAATAATATTAATAATTTTTAATATTTGAAAATTAAACATGAATAAGCTTTTCTGAGAGAGTTTAGTGCCATACCTGTTAATATTTTAAACACATGGTATCAAACAGAAAGTAAATTATTAAAATTTACAGCAAAAACTTTCACCTCAAATTTTTTGAAATATAATTTTTGTTACTTAACATGTTCTTCCACTTAGCTCTTTAATTAGAGCATCAGTATTTGGGAAGGTATGCATCTATTTATGACTAAAAAATAATAAAATGATATATTTAATATACAGGATGTCCATAATTAAACGACCCTATTTTAAAATTATCTACAGACGAAACTATTGTTCAGAATGTTGTGAAATTTTGTGGAGGACATAAAAAAAGTATGGAAATTGGCTTGAGAAAAAAAAAAAAAAGTTCAAAGTTTCGTCGCATGAGTCCGTTTTTTAACGAATTACACATTTAGAAAACATTTATGATAGTTTACAAATTTTATTACAACGAAAAATGTTACACATGACGTTTCATCATTTTCAGAATCCATCTGAAATCGTAAGATAGCATATTCCACAGTTGACTGCAGCGTGTTCTGAGAAATGCTAAGAACAGGTCGTGAAATGCTGTCTTTAATATCAGGTAAAGTTAATAAATAAAACTTCTAAACTATTGTACATATATGCTAAATGTGTAATTCATTAAAAACAGCCTCTGGTGGCAAATTTTTGAACTATTTTTTTTCTCTAAAACAAATTCCCATCACTTTATTATCCCTTTCACAAAATTTCACAACTTTATGAACCATAGATTAGCCTGTAGACTACTTTAAAGTAGGGGTTTACGTATCGTTTATTTATGGAAACCGTTACGTATCGTTTATTTATAAAATTCAACAATCTTCGACTCTTTTTAAAATTTTTAAGTATTTTCGTGAAAATGGGTGTATAATATTTAAGACAACAACCCTCGAAATTTTGCAAACTTTTGACAGTTACCCTATTTTAATACTAACAAGTTTGAAATTGCACGTCAAACGTGGCAAATGTATGGCATTCGTACTTAGTTTTATAAATATTTTTTGCACCGCATATTCTACTGAATGTATATTAAGTGCACTTCATAAGTGCATATCAATTTCATTCTATTCGAAAGTCTGTAACATCATTAAAATGCACTAGAAATATTTTTCCCTATTGAGCGCAAGGTAACGGAAATTTTTGACTGTTCCTGTAATTAAACTGTACGTCCGATTTACATAAAATGTTAAATGACTCAACAAAATTTTGCAACAACTATATATTTAAAAGTTCAGGCCATTCGGATGGACAGTTTTTGCTCTGTTATATGTGGGCGGACGGACAGACAGACGGACCGAACGACGACTATTGGTGCTACGTATTTATAGAATTACGAACCCGCCTTAAAAGTGATAATTGAAATATATTTTTTTCTGAAAGAATTTTCAAAAATAAGTCGATTGTTATTTTGTGACGTATGTAAGAATATTAGTGAAATAAAGTACTGCTTGTGGAAAACTACAATTAAACAAAATCTATATTTTACTATTTAAAAATTTTTAAAATTTCGTCAAAATTTTACAATATTATTTTGTTTGCGTTTTAAAAATCTTTATTTAAAAAAAATGAAAAAAATTCCTTTTTGAAAGTTAAATATTGTCTTTTTATATAAAAGTATCACAATAAGGACATATGCGACGAAAAATTATAGTTACTTTAGTACGACGCTTTCCTACTAACAGAAAAATCATTCGTCACCATTTTTAACTAACAAGGAAGATCTCCATACGGGCATATTCAGAAAAATCTGAAACAATTACAGAGTGTTTGTTTTTCTCATATGAATATATATGTTTATAAAAAAAAATTTTGGCCGAACCTCAATAGAGCGTTCGTAAAAAAATAATGAAAATTTCGTTTATTTGGCGATTTATCGTCGGTTGGCGATGAAATGAAATTTCGAATTAGTTTGATTTAACTATAGTTTTGTCATATATATATATTTATTTATAATGGAAGTTAAATATCAAATTTTATGAATTAAAACAAAATTAAAATAAAATTGTTTGAATATCTCAAAATTAAGTCCAATTCCGATGTCTTTCCACTGTCGATTCAATTTTGTTGCTATGGAAATGACGAATTCTTTGATATTGAAACGAATAACTGCCTTTATTTTGGAATACATGAAATTATTTTTTACCTATGAATTTTTTTTAAGTAATAAAATTAAATAACAAGCAACATAAATATGTAATACGAAAAGATGTATTTATTAAACTCTCTCATTGTTTATATTTAAATCCAATAAATACTTTTTACACGTATTCTAAAAATCAATTAGCAAACAATTTTCAGGTGCATTAAAATCGTTTGCTTTATGCGAGGAAAAGTACTGCTCGCCAAATCGCGTGACGCTTTCGTCTTTTCGCGTCAAATACTCGAAAGTACTATTTTTTTTTTTTTTTTTTTTTTTTTTTTTTTTTTTTTTTACAGGCTTTCTACTGTACTTCCGCCGCTAAATTTGACTGATCCTTTATTACTTACATAAGTAGTTTAATTGGGTTTTTTTTTTCAAAATATTCTGAGTATGCCCAGTAAGGAGACCTTCCTTGTAAGCATTTTATGTAGACCAATTTTCTCCTGCCTGTGTAGATCACCGCCTCCTGAATACTAGGCCTACGCGCTGACGGAAAAAAGGCGGCATTCGTAGATGGATTTTTTAAGCATTTATGCGGTCACCCTAATTTAGTGACCGATCATTTCTAAAAGTTTTCTTTCATTTAGTTAATCTCAGAAAAATAAGGCAGATAAAACTTTTAGATATTATAGGTATTCAAATCCAAGGGACCATGTACAGGTTTAAAAAAAAAAAAACGCCTTGAACGGTTAGATAGATGCATGATAAGCGTTATTAGCCCCGGTATGCTATTTCTTTCTCCCAGCTATTAAACTGTCGTCTCCAAAAAAATAACGTTCCGTTGTAGAAGCCAGGAAAGCAGATGTATCATTATACTGTTAAATACTCTACTGCAATTTTTTTAAACTTCTAAGCATCGCACATTTTCAATTTTTATACCGTCGTATTGGGGTAAAAAAGTACTTCTAAATACAATTTGTTTGAAAACAGCATCTCAATTTATTTTTGAAAATTTACTTTTTTTTTGTAGTTTTTAGTACTTTATGTTTAATGTTGGCAACTCAAGTACTCCTTTTCTGTAGAAAGTAAAGGAAAATATTTGGAAAATAATAATTATATATTTTTGTTGTCATTTTCCATAACATCTAAGAAAAAAAATATTTAAAATACGGGCTATTTTGAAAAAAATTATAAATGAATGATTTCTGATAAACTATATTTAAGTATCTATATTAATATTACAAACAAATGAAGGCATATGAATCATTAGATAACAGAGATTTTTGTCGTGTTTCTTGAAGGATGACAACTATTTTTTTTTGGATTTGTGTATTATTTAGCGATAGTGACGTCATATGCATACTTTACTGTAGATGTTGTTTAAGACTAGATCGTAAATGAGGAATGTTTCCTCCGGATACGAATGACGTCATTTTATATAAAATAAAAGAATGTGTTTTAAGTCTTAAAACTGAAATATGTTTTCTACTATCTATATTTATACATTTTTTTTTTTCATCGGGGGCGACACTAAATTCTAAAAAAGCAGAATTAACTCTTTTCTAATTTGGTAGTTTCATCGTCTTGTTTATAGACGAAGGAAGATATGTCTCTCAGCGCCTCAACACTAAACTTTCACAACCTACTGAAGAATTGACGTAAAGTTTGCCAGTTTGTTTTCTTTTTTATTCAAAAGTTCCTCAAACAAATTTTTCCTTTATTTAATGACAGACATTTCATTTTTTCATACAGTAAAGATTATTCTTTCTACATTCACTTCACAGTATGCAATCGGAATTTCCAAATAAAAAAAGAAGCCAAACTGGTACTCCTGGTTGACGCTTGCATCACCACGCATATCGTGATTACTTGAGTAGCGTAAATGATCACTCGATATGTAAAAATTGTATTGAGTAATATCAATATGGAAAATATCACTCAATATTGAAAATATCACTCATTGTTGAAAATGTCACCCAATATTAAAAATATCACTCAATATTGAAAAAAAAATTCAGGAATGTCAGGAAAAAATTATCACAGAATGTCAAAAAATGATATTCACAGGTGTCTGAAAATACTGATAAACATTATCAAATGTGAAAAAAATAATATCTATCATATAATTTTAGAGGGGTGTGTGAGACCTTTTAGGTTAGTCACTATTACATTTTGAAAATGACTAATATTATGTTTTAACATCGGCCGATAGCTTTGTCCTATGTTGGTAATTGTACATACAATGAGCATCTGTGTTAGATTTGATCACGAATTTTCAGTAAAATACGAGCAATGTAGGTTATTAATTTTAACCAAGTTAGTTGAAATTACGTCTCACATAATAATTATAAAATCTCGTGTTATGTATTTTTTTATTTGTGTTTTTCGTCTAAAATATCACACTGGACAATATGCAAAATGAAAATTAATCCATTTTCATATGGAGAAGTTGTTAAGTTCTTTCATGCCCCACAAAATTTTTTTAAATGCATTTTTTACAAAATGTTTTTAACATTCTTGTTTGCGTTTTTAGAATTTTAACTTTTATGTCAAGCAAACAATTATAAATTGAAATTTACAATACTACGTGTATGTCGTTAGAAACAGTGGAATAAACTTTACATTTTATAAGAGAACAGTTTGGAGAGAAATTGTCGATTAACGGCTACGGAAATTGAAAAAAACAGCCCTAATAGCAACATGTCTTTGTTAAAGAGTTCTACAAGCATGAAATACATGAAAATCCTTATTAAATCAGTATGAATAATTCATTTTTAAACAGTACATAATGTTTCAAAAATTATATTTTATGTCAAACAATAGCAAATATGTACGGGCGAAGACCATTGAAAATTTTTCTATAGTTTTCTTTGTTAAAAATAAAATATTCTTCCGATAAAAAAAGTAAATAACTTGTAATCTGCACAACACAAGTAATCTTTCTTTTTACTTTCTCCAACGCATAAAGCATAAATTCTCGGATATAATAAAATCGATAACGTAATACAAAATAACCGCGTTTATTCTTTGTTTCCCTCTTCCGCTTCAAAACATTAATTTACTTTTTTATCTGCAAAACATTACTTTGAACGATTTTTTAATATTTCATAAAAGGTTAAAGGAAATATATTTCAAATTTATGTCACCGAACTTTTATGTCAATAAAGTGATTACCAAAGAATTGGCGATCTTTTTTTATAACATATTTATTTTTAATGTTGATAATTCTGAGACTAGGAAGGTTTTGTAAATAAGTTAATTTTTCCAACCATTGTTTGTAAGCTAAAAAAATTATAAAGATAGGATTTCTTTTGTGTTTGTTGTATAATGTATTAGGTATTCAGACAGGAATTTGAAAATAAAAATATCTGTAAACTAGTTGCTTGTGATAATTATTTACCGATATATTCCAAAAGAAAAAAATATAGTTCAAAAAAGAAAACAATACATTTATTGATTGTTTCCTGTTTCATTTTCTAATAACGTATTAATCTTAAATATTTTGGCTAAAATTACTTTTTCTTTTTAAAGTGAAGATATTTACAAGGAGTAAATACAAAATAATGTAATATTTAAGCTTAAAATTACACTATTTGCTATTTTTTTTTTAAATACTAAAGGACGGGGGGAAATGTCTAAGAGAGACACCTCAGTCTTTTTGACAGCTAAGTAAATCTATGGATAATTTTCACGCCGAGTGGTGTGACATAAAAATGGAAGTTATTGAAAGGATACTGATTAAAAGGGTTTTTATGGCACCAATATAAAATAACTTTTCATGTAGCAAATCTCAGGCTAAAAAATATCCCAAATTACAAAATGTCTCCTGGTAGGAGAAGGTATACACATTTTACAGACGTAAATTTAGAATTTTTTAAAAATACTAAAGACCGGGGAGAAATGTCTAAGAGAGACTAATCAGTCTTTTTGCCAGTTAAGTACAGTAGAACCTCGATTATCCGAAGTAACTGGGACCGACCACCTTTCGGAAAATCGAAATTTTCGGATAATCGAGAATGCTTCAATTTTAAGATTAAGGACAAATATGTACGCTATTTCCAAGTATGGTAACAAGTGCTTAATAAAAATAAAGCAATAGCAAAATAGGAACAAGAATAAATTACCTGAATTTTAATTTTGAAATTAAATACCTTTCACATATTTCACAAGAGTTTGGAAAAAAGTTTCGTTTCTCGCAGTTTCGATTGTCTTTACTTTGCAGCTCTATCACGGAGTTTTTATTTAATATTATTAGTTCATCAGTATCAGAGTCTTTCTGCTGTTCCAGCCATGCCAAACCTTTTGAAAAGCAGTCAAAGGCTTCAGAATTGCTAATTTGTACACTTTCTTTGCCCACATCGTTGTCCTCTTCTTAGCTTTGATCAATGTGATAGTAAAAGAAAAAAAAAGCTTTAAAAATGCGTTTTTTACACAAGGGACATGATAGTAAAAAAAAAAAAGGGGGGGGGGCAGTAAGCTTTAAAAATGGATTTCGGTTAACCGAGAGTTTCGGATAAAAGAGGTTCTATTGTAAATCTATGGATAATTTTCACGACGAGTGGTGTGACATAAAAAATGGAAGTTATCGAAACGATGCTGATGAAAAGGGATTTTATGGCTCCAATATAAAATAACTTTTCATGTATTATTCCTTTTTCTAAAGAAATAGTTAGCAAAACATAAACGGTTCTAAAAATATCTCATTCAGCATCGCACTATTGCTGATGCATTTTCAATACATTTTCCAATTCAATTTAAAGTTTAAATAAACGTTCTAAATAAACGTTCTAAAATAGCTCTAAGTATGTTATTTCCAGATTTTCAACCCTACTTGAACCTTTTGCCTATTTAAATTGCCTCTTGTATGAAAAATAAAGCTTGGGTTCAAGTAACTCAAAGCCATGCGTTACTTGAACCCCTATTTCCAGTATTTCATTACATATTTAAACAAATTTAAAAATCTTTGAAAAGGGCGTAAGTCAAAAAACTTAACACAGAGAATGTACAAATTCGGTTATCAGCAAAATAATATGTTTATACCGTATGGTAAGAAATTTACGCATATTGCCAATTTAGGGTATAATTAAAAGGATTTATGGTACCATAAACATTTTTCATTTACAAACTTTAAAATTATTTTGTACACCATTTTCTAGTTTTTATAAGAAAAATTATTTTTTCATTGTCACTAAATTTGTATTCTAAACAAATATTTAGACAGGGGAAAAAATGCACTTTAAGAGCAAAGATCTGTCAGTAAAATATCCAACTAAATAACATAAAGTTTGAACTTACCAATTAAGGAAACTTTTTACACTTTAAAAGAAATAAACACAATAAAGAGAATTTTGAGTTTTAAAAAGTTTAATTTTATTTGAAAAACAAACAGTTTAAAAAGAAAAAATTCTGAAACACATAAATCTCTTTTTGTGATGAACTCACATATGTATAAATGGCTCTTTTATTGGCCTTTTCAGAAATTATTTCTGAAAATTCATTTAAACTATATCCGAATCCTCTTTTGTGTCTTTATGTAAAACGTAAAATTTAAAAAAAAATTGAATCTTAATCATTTATCCGGAATTTGCTTGCCGTATTGTTTCTGTTGTTATACACTGCAGTATAAAATTATTAAAATTAAAATTTCTTCATATTACATTCAAAGTACAATTTTAAAATTTAATATTTCAAGATAAGAGTTCAATTACAAATTTCTTTTTTAATTTATGTTAATCTGAGAACAGGGATAGCTGCATTTTAATTTTTCTTGAGAAAAAATTTATAGTAATTTAATACGACACTGAAGAGATAAATTCTCGATTACAGAATTTTATTCAATAGGGAACAGTGTAAGTCCTGGAATAGTTACTTTTGGGAATTATCTCAGTCTACTGCACTTTTTTAAATTAACCTAATGGTATAATTACATTATTTAAAATAAAATAATTCTAAAAGTAGAATAAAACGATGAAATAAATCCGGGAAAAGAAGTTAGGAAAAGTTATTTAACGCCTCAAGTTAAAATTTCTTTAAAAATATCCTGCTTTAAATTATTTTCGCGTTTTAAAAGAAATAAAGGCTATAAAGGGAGTTTCGAGTTTTAAAAATAATAATAATTTTATCGGAAAAATATACAGTTAAAAAAACAAAATTCTGCAACAGTAACACTTCGTATATGATGAACTCGCGTATCAATAAATTTGAAGATAAACTAACTTTTACTTGATTTTTCATAAATTATTTCTGAAAATACCTTATAGTATATTCGAAACCTCTTTTGTGTTTTTGTGTCTTTATGTAATACGTAACATTAGAAAACGAATTTAATCATTTATATTGAATGTGTTTGTCGCATTCTTTCCCTTCATTTTACATCGCAGCACAAAATTTATGCTGGTATGTATTGTACAATTAATTTCTATTCAAGGGTAAGATTTCTTCATATTACATTCAAAGTGCAATTTTAAAATTTTATCTTTGAAGATAACAGTTCAATTACTAGAATTCTTTTTTTTTAATTTGGGTTAATCTGAGCCCAGGAATAGCAGCATTTTGAATGCAGTCTCTTGGAAAAAAATTTTATGGGAATTTAATCCGGCACTGAAGAGATAAATTCTAAGTTACAGAATTTGATTCAATTGAGAATAATGTACGTCCTCGAATAGTTATTTTTGGGAATTATGTCAGGCTGAGCTATTTTGAAGTAATCTAGCGATGTAATTTCTTTATTTAAAATAAAATCATCCATAAAAGAAGAAGTAAATGGCAAAATGAATCCGAGAAAAGAACTAAAGAAAATTTATTTAACGCCTCAAGTTACAATTTCTTAAAATTATCCTTCCGGATTTGATAAGGAATAAAAATGTATTATTTAATTAGAATTTAACAAAACTTCATATTTGAAAAAATATTAAACGAAACCTCACAACAAAGAAACATTTAGCTATTATTAAATTTCACACTTTGTTTTAAAGTAGCAATTTTCTTCAAATATATTATTAAACAAAATTTTCTTTATTCTGGTAAAACGTCATTAATGGTTGCTTCAAATTATATTTCTTTAAAATATGCATTCCTTTGAATATGCATTATTGTGTTCATCGTATTGTGTTTTCATCGTTTATATTTGAAGTACCTTATCAAAAATGAATTATTTAAGAGTATTCAGTTAACATTCAAAGTGTTATTGTGTTTAGAAGAAAACTGCTTTGCTATAACTCTGTTGTAAGAACAATTCTTCTAGAATTTTCGGTATTTCATTGTCATATTTCTCTTTCATTAAAAAGGATATAAATCAAAATAATTTACTATTTTCTTCTAAGGATTTAATATTTCCTTTTACTATTTCGTTCCAATTTTATGGAGTTATCTTACAAAAGTACAAAATTCACAAAGCTTGGAATTCTCCTGTAAAAATTAATTTTTAATTTCTCTAAAATTTGAATTATTTCGAATTTAATCCTTATTTTAAAGAAAAATTATATCATATATTTCGAAACGTTTTAATCGGCCCTCGCTCAAATATTTTTTGAAAGAAAGTAAATGGCTTGTATAAATTGAAAATTTTCTTAAAATAAGGTAATTTTCGTTTGGTTTCCCTGTAAATATTTATACATGTTTTCATCATTTAAAATAATTTTGCTTAGGAATTGTTATTTCATTTGAAATATTTAAAACTAATAATTATTTTAAGGATTCAAAAAATTAGAATCTATACCTTATTTAATTTTCGGACAAATTTATATCAAATATTTCAAAAAGGTATCATTGGCAATAATTCAATATTTGTTTGAAAGAAAATATATATATATTTTAAATAAACTGAAAATGTTCTTCAAATAATACATAAGTCAATGGATTTACTTGTATACAATCATTGCATTTTTTCATCATTTGTTGTACTGTTGTTTAAAAATTATTATTTATTTTTAAATATAGAAAACAGTCATCGCATTCCATAACGTTGCTTCATACAAAATTTTCTAACAAAGATTCACAGCCTCTACGACATTAATATGAATTAAAGTAATACATTACATTACGATTATGTCTTGAATCCAGGTAACCATGACAGCATCTATAAATTTGGAAAAACTTACGTATTTTCCTCTTCTTTTTTAATGAATTTTACGAGATAAAAGTAAGTTATTTTAATAGCAGTAACTGTATGAATAATTATATTATTAAACCCTAAACTGCAAGTTAAGTTTAAGTTTAAAAGCAAGTAAATAAGTTTTAAGACAAAGCGTTCCTATGAAACACATTTAAATGAAAGAAAAATCCCTACCAGCTTGGCCTACAAAAGCCCAGTTAGATTTCGAAATTAAGTATTAATTTCACGGACAAAAGCTAAATCAAGATTAGAGTTAAACCTAATTTAACAATTTTCTCTGTCCGCTTTTGCGGAATTTTAATTTTATTTTTCCGTAAGAGTTGGTTTTATCAGAATCATGTTAATACGAAATTTTTTTCTTCCACCCCTATTTTTTTCATCCTTTGAGAATACTTTTAGTAATATTATCCATTAATAGAGTTCATCTTATGAAAAACTTGTTATTACAAAAGTTATAAATAACATTAAGATGATTTATGTAATACATTTAAACCATGTGGTGATTGTTTCGTTAAATGAACCACACACTATATTTTAAATTCTGACGTTATTTTTATTGAGAAATGCGCGCGTTTATTAATGCAACGCTATATATACAGCATTTCTGAGTGTTGCCAAAGTTTTCATCACGCCAATGATACCTTTTTATCGTTTTAGTGGCGGATTAACGGGAGATGTGATTTTTTTTCTTCTACAACAAACCCCCCCTTTTCCTTTCGTTGTTGTAAGAGTTGGCCCTATCAAAAACTTGTCAGTATAAAAGCTGTGGATAATACTAAGAAGATTTATAAAAAATATAACTGGATGTGATATCTTGTGCATTGACGCAAATATCAATTTTTGTCTTCTTAAAGCCCTATTTTTGTCGTCCGTTGAGGCCATTTTTAATGATGTCAAAATCTGTCATACATAAATTTTTGTCCCTTTTCCTAGAAGTAATAATAACTTTAAATTGATTCGATATGTATCATAAGACCAAACTAAGACTGATTTATAATAAGCTTAATAAACTATATTCTTTTATAAAGTACAAGTTCTGCCTTTTTCACACACATTCTACGTTGGGCTCGTGGACTCTTGTTCGACTTCGTATAACTTTACCAATTCACGATTGACCTACTCTGCTGAATTTCCATCTGTTTTTATGACTTGTTTGAAATTTTAAGTCATATGTCTTTCACTGTAAATGTCTCTAATTTTTGTACATTAGGTTTCACAGGTGTTTTTTTTTTTTTTTTTCAGCGTTTTTAGTCATGTGTCACATCCTAGCTGTGGACTTGGTAAGATGGTGGAGGGGTTTTTTCAGTGAGGGGTTTTTGCCTTTGCCTATTTGGTTGGCACCCGGTTGAGTGTTTCTGTCCATTCTGTATCATACGAAGTTATGGAGTTTTTCTGTTTTCACAACCTCCCCCCCCCCCCCCCCCATTCCCTCTTCTTTCGTCCGATTTTCCCCCTTAACGAACTTGACCGAAGTTTTCTGCCCTTGATTTTATGTATCAGTTTGGAATAGATTTGTGCAGAATTATGGAAGTCATCACGTCCACCATTCCCTATATCTAAACTAAAATATCAATTTTGGAAAAGATAAAAGGAGTAGCATAAACATATAAAAATAACTTCTGTAAGCAACAGAAAATAACCCTACAATCGTATCTCATTATCATTCATTATTATTTTATTTACATGTAAGTTATTGCCAAAGTTCCCCTTATTGTTTTATGTTTTAGATTTATCTATGTTATTTCTCGCTGATTTTTTTTTTTTTTTTCGTGACTTATTTTTCTACAAATCAGAATTTTTTAAACATACAGTAAGTGAAAAATCTATAAAGAATAAAAAAAAAATATTAATTAATGTAATTTTTATAATAATAAAATAATATTTTATAGATTTAAGTTAATCGATTTAAATAAAAATTTACTGTGTGTAAATAATAACTATCTAGTACTATCGAATAACAAAAACAAAATAAACAACTAAAAATAAGATGCAACAGATGTGATAAGCATTGAAAAGTAATAATAAGCAAAAAATCTATTCATTATTTATCTATTTAATACATTAAGTTCCATATTTTCTTTCACACAGTTGCTTCATAAAGTTACTCTTTCAAAGGAGTGTATTAGCGTAATAATAGAGCCTTTCTTCAATAAAAAAGGACTGTGCTAGCAAAGTATTGATTCTTTTGTTCTAAATATAGTCAGAAGTTTTTAGGCAAATCCTTCTTTTGTTTTCTTTAGTCTCTTTTTACTAATAAAAATGGAGAAAATACTTTGTATTTCATTTGAAACGGTTTGTTAATGATAACTACAACAGTTTTACCAGTTTTTGAAAAAAATATCTAATATTTGAAAGTATCCTGAATGAATTATCTTTAATTGGATAATAAGAAAGAAAAGAAAATATTGCTGAAAATATCATAAATTTGTACTAGTAATCATATAAGATTATATTTTAATGTTTGAAGTTACTCTGATGTAATTTTAACCTTTAAATGTACAAAAAAAAAAAAAAAAAAAAAAAAAAACAGATTAATGCTATTCCACGAATATATTATCTTTAACTTTCAGATCCAAAGAAACATAACAAAACAAAAAGTTGGTACATTTGTTGCAAGACTATTATCTTTAACTTGATTGTATAACCAACATATTGTATAACATCACATTTAATATTATGCATTCCGTCTAGTCTTTTAAAAAGGTATTTATATTTTTCTGTAGTTGCAAAATTCTTGCAAACAGAGAAAGTTTAATAAATATGATGCAGCTATTTCATTTAATTTTATAAATGTTAATTCTTCCATCGAATTATATTTATAATCGATTTTAACTTTGTTTTATATTTAATAATTTGTTTCTAAAACTTAAGAAACTCGGATTTCATTATAGTAAATTACAAACTATAAACAGCGAATACTGGGAAAGCAATTTCCAATAACTTATGTGATAAATGAGCTATTATCTTTGATAAAGTCAAAAAAATTACCATTACAGTAGATATTTGTGTAAATTAACTTTATTTAATGGGCCGCTTTTCCAGAAACGTGCGTTTTCGGTACTATATTTTCTAAACACAAAATTAAAAGTAAAAAAGATGTTTTGGTATTGCTAACGTTATAGCAGTATTTTCCTAGATCGTTAGAAATAGCTTGTTAAAACAGCACTTTAACATTACGTAAATGTTATGTTCCTAAACATAATATACACAGACTTCATTTGTTTTCGTAAATTACTTATAACACGTTTAATAACAGACTGAAATAGATGATGCTGCGGAATTAAGTTTTGTGTAACAACATTAAATGCTATTATATTTTATTTCCTATTTTATAACCTGTTAAATATTTTTACCTTAATTTACGAAAATGATGATGAAATCTTTTCCTTCAAGATTTTTTCACGTTAAGGGAGGTTTTGAGAATTTCGAAAAAAAAGTGTTTTTTAGCAATTCGCTTTCTGGAATAGGAATGAAGATTTTATCTTTCATTTAGTTTTTTCATGTTATTTTTTATTATTTGAAGAACATTTAAAAAATTTTGTTAATAAAAAATTATGTCTCGTTTTCGATGCGTGTCGTGCATTTCTAATCGGCCGGTATTTGATAGATCGCCAGAGTCGTTTGCAATACATTTTTGGTAACGATTGTGAAAGTAGATAATATTGTCTGAGGCTTCAATCACTTTGAGATGAAAAAGTTGGAAATAAGCAAAGTGGCAACGATTTGAAATAAAGGGCTATTTTTGACCCCTTTTCTCGCACTTTGGCGTGCCTCTAAAAGTATTTATTGTGTATAAAAATATCTCAAAATGGCCCAAGTTTGAATAAATTATATCATCTTTAATTAAGAAAAAAAATAGCAAGATCGGTTTAATAGTTTTTGCGTTCTGATCCTACTCAGTTTGAGAAAAGTCATTTTGCGTAAAATGCACTGATTGTGCTCCAAAACAGTGTAAGCCTACGGATAAGTTGCGCTAAAGCACGAAAAAACTACGTAAGGACTTCGAAATCGACTATAGAGAATAGAAAAATGTAAAAAAAAGCGCTTTTTCCGATCGAAAAAAAAGCAAATCCCCCTTCCTTAATAGACTAAAAACTAGCACTCTTCTCTTACACATTCCTTCCCCCCCCCCATATGTTGAGGTACAGTAGAACCTCGATTATCCGCAGTAATTGGGGCCGACCATCTTTCGGAAAATCGAAATTCTCGGATTATCGGGAATGCTTCAATTTTAAGATTAAGGGCACATACGTGCGGTATTTCTTATTATGGCAACAAATGCTTAATAAAAATAAATTAATAGCAAAATACAAATAAGAATAAACTATCAGAATTTTTATTTTGAAATTAAGTACCTTTTACATATTTCACAAGTGTTTGGAACAAAGTTTTGTTTGTTGCAATTTCGATTGCCTTTGCTTTGCAGCTCTATCACGAAGTTTTTTTTATATTATTGGTTCACCAGTATCACAGTCTTTCTGCTGCTTTCTGCATAAAACATTTTTTATTTTTGCAGCAGCTCTCTTCATAACACTAACCGCTGCAATACCAAAGACGCATTCTTGAGCTTATTTTTTCATACTAACATTCTACACGATTTATGATTTGAACTTTTTCTTCTATACTTAAAATAATGCGTTTTATTTTTGTACACATGATAAAAATATAAAAATTTATTCTAGTAAAAATCTCGTACTTGAGCTCAAGTTAAATTCTAAGAAATTCTAAGAAAGGGGATCTAAAATATTTATCTGTACTCGTGGTTTGGAAAAGACCGCTTGCACACGAGGAATGTGCAGGTAAATTAAAAAAAAAAAAAGCTTTTAAAATGGATTTCTGTTAACCGAAAGTTTCGGTTAAAAGAGTTTCGGATAAAAGAGGTTCTACTGTATTTAGAAACTAAAAAATTTCTGTTGACACAATGGTTCCATCATAACATTTTTTTTAAAACTTTCAATTGATAAATATAATGTGACATCATTTTCTACGTTTTAGAGAGAATGACCAATATACATTTATATAAATTCATAATTTAACAAAATATTTTGTTGACGTCAGCGAATAACTAACAGTTGTTTTGGTATTTCAACTATCAGTTATTGTCATGTCTTTGAATGCTAAAATTATATCTCCTACTCACAAGAGCCCCACCAGTGGCTGAGAGGTTCTGCTCTCGAAGCTGGTAGACGGGAGGTGCTGGGTTCGAACCCAATCGCGCCCATCGGCCTAATCGTTCGGAGTTTTCGTGGTTTTCTTCGAGCCGTGGATTTCCATGCGTTAATACGGATTAGGTTCCCTGAAAAAGACCTCCACGGAAGGCACTCCCCCTAGGGCCTATATCCCTCGTGTAGATAATTGGCCGTCAACAATCAACTCAACTCAACCCTACTCACAAGAAAGCCATATGTCAACAAACAAGATTTTTTAATTTAAAGGACATAAGAAACATAATATTCAACTCCTTATTAATGTCTCATAATTTTAAGGATAATTAGCAGTAGGCGCATCAGTCTTTTATATTGAGCTAATGAGCTTACGCGAATATTCCCGATAATGAGCGAGGAAGCGAAGGTTTGTTAAATGAATCTTAAGTCTTGAACAAATTTTCGCCAGCTGCATCTTAAAGATTTTACATCTACTATTACTTGAAAGGCAGTGTTAAGTAAGCGTTTTAATGATTCTGAAACAATAGAAAATGTACCTTAGATATTTTATTTTTAGAAAAATAAGATTTCTGTATATAAACGCTCTATAAAAGCGTTTCTATATAAAATGTTTATATTAAATAAATCACATGCATATTTTTTAATTGTTCATGCAAATTCGTGTAACATTGTAATTCTAGAATCATCGTGCAATTTTAATAACCTTAATTAATTCAAAATTGCTTTTCTCATTAATAATTTCTAATTTATTCTCTTCAATATATAAACACAATTTCACGTTAATGCAAATTCTATTTCTATGTTGTATTATTGGTCGTTTTATATATATATATATATATATATATATATATATATATTAATGCTAAACCCATATCTGTTACACAAGAAAAAAAAAAAAATCAACACACGAGAATACCATTTAAAAAGAAATGGACGTAAGAAACATGATAACGGATTGCTTATCAACGGTTTTTATTTTAAAAGATAATTAGACGTATACAAATATGTCTTCTTCAATGACCTTCTTTCATTAAAAGTGTGCTTAGATGAATATTTTCCGATAATTTGCGAGCGAAGACTTCTTCAAGCAAACTTAATTGTCTTAAAAATTTCCGCCAGCTTCATTTTAAAGATTTTGCCTCAAGTATCAATAGTAGGACACTTTTAAGTGTATGTATTTAATGATTTTGAAAGAAAATTTTCAATATTTTCCTCTTAGAAAATTATGTATTTTTTAGTATACACGTGTACCAGTTTCTATACTGAATAACATTAGAGAAATCGTATTCATATTTTCTGCAATTTTTAAATATAAGCAAGATAGGCATATATTATTTTCTAAAGATCGAATAATTAGTAATTAAATAAATCGCAAATTTCCTGCATTTTCTCCTGTAAATAGAAGATATTACTAATTAAGTTAGAGGTGTGTGTTTAGCACTCGTTTGCAAAACTTTGTATCTGTCAAACGCAAATAAATAAATAAATAACATAAAAATAATGTATATATATATATATATATATAACCATTATATAATTGCAATTCATCATCTATTTCCAATTACTAAAATAAAATTAATTTTATTATATTCATAAAAATTATTAATTAATTAATTAATTTATCTTCAATGCATAGCACTTACATTATACAAAATAAAGATGGAATCTTTAAAATTTATTCATACAGATCTATTAATAACTAATGGACAACAGTAATATGATCATGTTGAAATGAAGTTTAATATAGACCATGAAAGATGACAAACATGCAGCACAAAATGGAATTTCTTATGTCAAAGTATCAAATAACTATAAAAGTAGAAATCATACGATAACACACTAAGTTTTTGCGCAATTGCATCAATAAACCCAGCACATAAAAAATTTTAAAAAGAGTTTGCTAACGTTGCAAAACCTTTAGCTAACAGAAACTATCTATTTATAAAATATATAAAAAATACCTCGTGAAAGAATATATGTTTCAAAAAGAATTCTTGCAATTCTAAATGAAAATAAAAATAACAAAAAGTGATCATTCATAATAACTATATATATGAATGAAGATGAAACTACACACTTTATTTGTGGAACTTTAGGCATTTGGGACCTGAAGATTCTTTCTATGTTCTACAAATATCCATTTTTCTTTTTCTGCTCATTTTATTTATTTTTTTATGTTTGATGGTAATTTTTAATGTTTTTTAATGGTCACACACACACACACACACACACACACACACACACACATATATATATATATATATATATATATATATATACAAACACAATTTTACGATGGGGTATGGATTTTAGAATTAAAAAGTTATTGTTTTCACCACCAGGTGTTTCAGGCTGATATTTTGCAGTAAAATTATCATAGAATAAAAAAGCACAACTTTATACGAAACAGTAAAATGATTCCGTTATTTTTTAAATATGTGTTTTCATTTTACTAACTTATTTCTGCTGGAATCGCTATGCATGGGCCTTGAAAATCTAAATTATTTTTCTCTTAAATAGAAATCTTAACAAGAATGGGCATCCAGAGTTAATGTAGTTCATTAATTGCTAAACGGTGTAAAATAGAAACTAATAAAATAGTAAACAAGTGTTTATGCACAAATTGTATCCATGTTTCCAAAACTGTACCCAAAATAGTAAAAATGTATTTGTGTATAAACTGTCTACAAGTTTTGGCATCATGGAAGCCTTTTTCAAGACAAATAATGTTTTTCTACAGTTGCATGATCTACTATAATTTAATGATTGGAAACTTTTTCTTAAATTATAATATCAAGATTGTCATTCAAATCATTGATGTTGCATGGTCTCGCAAATGTAGAATTTTCTCATTTGTCTTGATAAAAGCATTGGTGAAGTAAAACATGTAGACAGTTTATATATATTTTTAAAAAATCCCATTTTTTTTTAAACACTCTTTGGAAATTAACGATATATTTTTCTCTTATTGAATCTATTCACAAGAATCTAAATATGTTTAAAATAAAGTTTTGTTGCATTTAGTCAAATGATCGTTTTGTATAAAAGAGTTTTTGTTTACATTTACTTTTATCCCGGCAATCTTTAATGCATAAATAGGAATAATTCATAGGAATAACCTTACAAATTTTAAAGTTACTATTAAGTACATAAACAATGTTATTTTTCTCAATTACAAATGTATTTTTCATTACCCGCCTAAAATGTTAGACATTTTTAAAATTCGATTTAATTGAAAAATACTAGAATTCTCTTTAATTCTTCAAACAAAAGTAATCTCGATATAAAAGTCACAAAGAGATAAAATTCTACGCACGAACATCAATCATTCGATATATATCAAAGTTAATGAAAATAACTAATTATTTTATCCTAATAATGTAGTTGAAAAACATTTGCTGCGTGCAGAAAATAATTCTAAACCTATAATTCTAAATGAATGTTAATAAAAATTTATCAGAAGAGCATAAACTGTGGTAGAACACAGTCATTAGAACAACTTCCCAGGAGTGGAAATATAGCGTTGAGTCTCCAGTAAACACTAAATTGTGAAAAAATAACTGCTTTATCAAAACGACAGAATTGTAATGTTGTTTTCTCTGTAATTTATTTAATGCTAAAAAAAAAAAGGGGGCGTTTCTTTCAACATTATGTAAAAAAACTGAATTACAAATATGAATGTGATCCTTAAGGGTACTAATCATCGTTAAATGAAATAAAAATGCATTGCATCAATGCAATTATATTACTTTAAATAATTTCTTATATTCCAGTGAAACCTGGAGTTTTGGGATTGTATTAGTGAGAGGGTTAATGCCTAATGATGCTTAAAATGGCCCTTGCAAATGCTTGCTGAAAGCTTATAGATAATTTTGCTGTCTACAAAATTCAAGTATAGAAAGAAAAAAAAAACATAACTATATGAAAGGCATAAAAAGGTTTATTTAGGACTTTTCCATAATTTTGCTCAAAAATACTACTAAAGAGTGTTAATCTTAATTAACACCTTTTGCAGTTAGTCTTTAATAACGTTAAATATTTGTCTGATTCCTTCTTGAACTTTATCTTCTACATTTTTTTTACCAATTATATTAATTTTAGACTAATCACTAATTATACGTAGTATTTCTTTAATCCTTTATGTCCCAAATTATGAATTCATGAAAATTTTTCTTCAAAAGCATTTTTCGCGAATGTTTGAGACTACATTAGAAGATTTACACAATCATTTAATAAATTTTAGAAGGATTAATTAAGTTTAATTTATAGGGATTTGGTGCAATATTTATAACGTCACTCAAATCCTTTATATTTAAAGTATATTTATATTATAGCATAGTTATAGTTTTATAGAATTAGGAAATGTACAAATATGCCCTTACAATAGAAATATGGAATTATTTTCCAACTGAACCCCCTTTCTTTATCTTTCAGCGTCAAGAAAGCTTAAAACATGCAAAGGTAAGTGTAATCATTTTAAAAATATTTTTGTTTTGTGGAACCAATAATGCTTTTGGAACAAAATAAAGTAAAGTATATATAACTCATGCTAAACAGCATTACTACTAATCAATGTATTAAATGAATTTTATAACAAGTTATTTTAACGGTGCTTTAAAGTACCGTCGGGGCATAAAGGGTTAAATAACCATTCTTCTTTCATCATTCGAAAGACCCTTGATATATGTGCGTGCCTCAGGTTTGTCTATCAATGTATAAAATCAATTACATTTTTACAATCTGCTATCATTTAATGCTTATATCATATTAAAACACTCTACTAATTATAATTATATTTTTTAAGTAAGCCTATAATAGACAATTAAATTTCAAAAGGATATTCAAAACTACTTCGTATATATGAAATCATTTTACCATAAGATAGAATGCATGAATAAGATATAAAATTGATTTCAATATTTCATAACGGAAACACATAAAGCCACTTGAGTTTTCCCTTGTTAATTTTATTCTGCGTAGTTTTTATGCATCACCATCAGCTCGTGAAAAAAAAAAAAAAAAAAGATATGAAACTCATTTTAGATTTTATTTTAATAATAGTTAAAGAAGAACACTTTAAATAATATATATTTCAATAATAAATTTATGCTTCTATAAAGCAATAAAATGAATAAATGATAAATCTGTACTTTTCGTGGAAGAAATTTCCGTTTATTTAAAGGATAATTTTTTGAATAGAAATATTCATTATTAATGTCCATAAATTAAAATTAAGCGTTCGGGAATCCCTTTAGAATAGTTACTTTTTAGAATTTCTTTTATTTTATCGCTTTTGTAATTTTTTTGGCGTCTTAAAAAACGCAATGTAGCGTTTTTAACGATTCATTATTTGGAACTATTTAGTTGAGAGAATTAACAGAAAGCGATAGCAATATAAATTATTATCCAATCAAAACAAAATATTTAATAAATCAGAAATAATTTCAATAAATATATTTTTTAATTCTTTCATGATTTAGTATCCAATATTTCAATATTAAGTATTCGCTACATTTGCATAAGGATCTAATAGCTACTTCAACGAGATTTTGTTTATTACAAAATCATTTGGTGTTCTATCTCACAATATTAAATATAAATAAATATATTTTTTATTTCAAATGTGAAATAATTTAGAATTAGAGATAAAAAATTTAAACAAAATAAATTTATTTCAATTCCTACTATTAGTTCACACTCTCCCTATATTTATTTATTTATTTATATACATATATATCTGGTTCAAATTTTCAATCATTAATAAAATACTTATTATTCATCCTATCAAGTTGAAATGATTTTTTTTTTAACTTGTACTGGATGACAATTGATGTTAATACAGTTTTTTCAAATATTAACTCATTAATTAAATTTTAATTGATTAATTTTAGTTTTACATGAGAGACAAAATGTCGGCCATTGGTTATTGAAGCATTTAATGCATCTTCATATCTATAAGGGGGTTTACCATGGGATCACCCGACCGGAGCACCCACCAAATGTGGCATAGGTTCAACGCTCCGGCGGAAGGGGACCCTGTTATGTCGCCAAATATCGCCAAGTTTGTCGCCAACTTGGTGATATACCGCCAAATTTGGCGACCAAAATGACTTGCCAAATGTGACGCCAACTTGGCGATATCTCTAATATTTCGCCAAATTCCCATAGACCTCCATTGTAAACCTACTTGCTTATAGAAAATCAACAAATTGAGATATTTTAATTCAACAAAAACTAATATTAGCTTAAGGGATTATATTAAATTTTTCTTTGATGACCTAAGTAGGAATAGACTTTAAAAACAAAATTTTTATATTACTTGTTTTTCTTTTATCTCTCTATGATAAATAAAATTTACAAATGCACAGAATTTGTGAATATTTTGAGTGAGAAAATCTATTGCTTTCTAATATGTTCTTTATATTGATTTAAAACTTCGATATAGGTTATCCAGTAATGCGTTTTTTCAATCTTTTAACTTTAGAGCGTTGGTAGCCATAGTAATAAAATTTGCGTCTAGAGCAAAGTGGGTATGTGCTTCCACATTTAGGATCATAGGTGGCTATTGATAAATTGAGCAATTAGTGTATCATTTACGAAAATTATACGAGATATAAGAAAATAGTCAATTACAATGTTTTGGAATATTGTAAATTTAGTACATAAAAATTCTTGGATAATTGTTATATTATGCTATTATCAGGTTAATATTATGCATTGAATGATAATATTAGGATGCGTACAAGGCCTATTTATTTATTAGCGATTTCGTTATTAATTATTTCAAGAAAATCGTCATATAGGTGATATCTTTGATTGCCTAAAAACTCTAACAAGGCTCATTGCTGAAACATTGCGTACAACGAGACCTTGCTTCGATCTGAGTTGGCTGCAAGCTTGAAGGCATGTGCCCGCAAATTGATGAAGTCAATAGCAGAGATAAACCTAATTTTAGAGCTAGCTGGATGTAAGTCATAGAATAAAAATATACAAAACGTTATTCATTACAATCCATAATGTGTTTAGTATGCGAATCGAATGCACTTTGTGTAATATTCAAATGAATATGAAACATAACAATATTTCGAATATAAAAGTCAGTTCCAATAGAATTCAAACATCGCGGTAAGAGCAGGGACTTTTCATGGATGTCTTTCGAGATGATTCTTTTTCTTATGCGATGAATGTGTAAAGAAAGTGTAAAGAATGTGTAAAGAATGTGTAAAGAAAGCGCAAGAAATTGAGTAAAGGGCAATTCCACAGAAATTCATAATTTTTTTATTTGGGGGGGGGGGTCAAATTTATAATATGTTTAATTTAAAGGTATGATTGGAAAACTTGATATTTCTATATTCTATAGAAAAATCCGAATAAAAAGGCATTGTAAATTACTGTTTACAAACTATGTTAAGTACCATTATTGTCTTTGTAGAGTCATAATGCTAACCAGTTACACAATAAAAGTTACGTCAGTTACACGTGTAAATGCCATTTGTTTCTTTTTTATTATTCAGAAATTAATGAAAGAAGTTACTATTATAATTTGACATTACTAAGTGTTGTGGAGAACATTAAATCACTTTTTTTAACTGGATAGTTTTGATAATTTTTACACTTCAATGAAAGCAGAAAAAATGCTTGTATATTTCATGTTACGTCAGTTACAGCATTTTAAATTGCAATTTTTGGGACTCAAAGAGAGGTTGAAATAATCTGCATAATAATAATTTTGTCAACTATGTGGTATTGTTCTGTAAGTAACACAGGTGGACAAATCATATATGTTTTTTCTTTTACATACCGTCTAGCCTTGTATTTAGAAGGTAATGTATCAAAAAAATTGAAAAAACTGGTAAAAACTAAAATTGTGCAACTGATGAAAGACAAACTGTTATATAAATCAAATTTTTTATATTGTTGTAATTTTTTTTTCTTGTGAGCAGCATTTTGAGTCTAGAGAATCAATTAATTGCGTTATATATCTGTATATGGTTTTTCAAATTGTTATAATTTTCAAAATTTTTGTCTTGTAAAGTAGATATATCTCTAAATCCTGTAAAATAATTGGTATATATTTTTTTCTGTGGGCATTTGAAGAGTGATTAACGTTCGGATAACCTGCAATGAAGTACGACTTTAGCAGTTGGCGGTGTTTGATAAAGTCCATGTACAAAAGTATGATTCTGCACCAATCTCATTAAAATTTTTTTGAATAATTGAACAAAACCTTAAAAAAGCATTAGTGTTGCAATTTCCCATATCCCTGAGGTAAAATTCTCACCTTTTTCACCCCCCCCCCCAAAAAAAAGGGGGTAAAATAACTTTATTTTGAGGGGACTCATCGGATCTTTATTTCTAGTACCAAAACAAAGTTTCCCCGAAATTTTTGTGAATTGCCATCAGTTGTTGCCTTTTACTCAATTTTTGGTTTATGTTACGTATACTAGATGCCGATTCATATTATCAAGCAGTAGAGTTTTCATTGGTCACTTTCGAATACCTCCTCACACTTTTATTTATTTATTTATTTTATTTTAATCACACTAACATCTGATTTTACCACTAAAAGACGCTATGAATAAACTTAATGAACAACACATACCCATTTTACTGCATTTGCATATAATGTTCCTGGCTATAGCTACCGACATTCAAAAATAAAGGGAGTGCAAAATTATGAGCACTTATTTAATTTATTTTTTAATAATTCTAAAGATACAGAATATTTCAGAAACTGACACGAATAATCAAAATTAAAGAAACAGATAATTTAAATATTAATGAAATGTTTTGATGTCTTCTACTTATTATAAGAGAATCCCTTTTTATTAAAAATACATTTCAAAGTACAATGTATATAAAAGTTAGTTTAAAATTGCATTTCTCCAGTTTATTGCTAAAAAGTGTCAACTTTAAAAAGGCGAAATAGTTTTATTAGACTATTTCCATGTTTTGGCTCTATCCGAGCTATTTTCAAAACAAATAAATAAGAATATTCTAAAATTGCATGGTCTATGACGTATGATCTGAAACGCCATCATTCAGTTTTCCACGTATTATTTCATACTATGCACGTTGTTTTATTTTTTTAATTTTAAGTGGATGTTTATTAACCATTTGGAAAAATGGCTATTTTTCTCTCAGGGTAGGAAATGAAAAGCATATCTGAATGTTTTATTGATTTAATCCGCATTTTATTCGTTTTCTCATTGGTTTATACAGTAATCTGTATTTCCCTTTACTTTCAACAGAGATGGATACCTTCTGTTGCCACTATGACAAAAAAGTAATAAAAACTACAAAAAAATAATAATAACTCAGAAACAAATTGTGATACAGCTTTCAAACAAATTGCATTTAAAAGTACATTTTTTTCTCTATCCGACGGTGTAAAAAGTAATATTGTCGGATGTTTAGAAGTTTAAGAATGAAATTTCATTTAAAATTGGTGTCAGATTTCTTGGAAATCTGACGATGGAAAAGCCTTTTCCCGAACAGTCAATGAAATGCTTGGATAATACATAAGTTTCAGGTGGATAATACGTACGAGTCGGAGGCGATTTTTGTCGCTTGGAATTTTTACGTGTAATAACACTATTAATGTTTAATTCATGGCGTACGTAATGTATGATCAACTCCGTGCGATTTTTTATGTCTTAAATTTTAGTCTTTGAAAAAATCATTTTCCAAATGGTCGTTGTAATTTGTTAAATTGCTTTTTTTTTATTTCTATTTCCATAACCATTGAGTTGCTCGAGCCATATTTTTGGTAAGAGAAATGATGCTGCATCGTTACATATTGATTTTTTGCGAGTTGCAATCTCTATGCTTTCTCTTATATGATGGATAGTATAGATTGGAGGGAAAAATTATTTTACTTTCATTGAAATTTACTCGGATGATTTCCCCTTGATATAAACTTACCAGGGTTGTGGTTTTTCTATTCTATTTCATATCAGCTACGTGCTCTTTTTTGCTATACTTAAATTTCCAGCTATTTGTGCCATTATAGTAATTCTTCGAAACATGTAACCAGTCTAATGAAACTCTTTTTAATGTATTAAAGTTTACACATTTTAGCAATGAAAAGAAGAACCTTATTTCAGAGTGTTAATTTGTTATATATTTAGATTAAAGTTCATTTTGCCTTCTTATTGCTAACTAATCAGCATTTTCTTCAAAATAAAAAAATTTCTAAATAATAAGTGTACTATAATATATTAAGTACACAAAATTTAAAAATATACATTATTTATATATTTAATAAATAGTAGTTTGATAGTATTATTTCTTTAAAAGTGTATTTGAAAATCTCAAAATGAAAAATTGTCTCTCATATCCACTTAAGTTGATTACCTATTTAAACAGCTCAGCAAATATTACATTCGTCTCTCCTTATGGACTTCACGAAAAGCAAATAACGTGAACGCAAACGCAATTCCATTTCGAAATAAAAATTATTATTTTCATCCTAAGTGCCACTTATGGCTTTATCCTCTATCATTAGGTAGCTTTAAAATAAGACCCGCTGAATGGATTTTCTATAACTGAATCATTAAGCTTGGAAGCAGGATTTAAACTACTCAACTTGAGAAGGAAACATATTGCACTGAATGAGACTGGTTGATATTGATGACGTCCGACTCTAATATTCGTAATATTTAAGCTTTTTGCATATTTTTGGTGTCATTTCATCGAAAAAGCATCTTGAAAACTACTTTAAATCACCTGTTTATCTTGTTGAAAGGATATTGTAGAGGTATAGGTTTTCTCTCAGACGAACAAATTGGCTGTAAAAGTTAAAGTATGAATTTTTCTTTTTGTAGCATGCAGTTTATGCATAATTAATATCGATATTTTTCCAAATATAAAAGAAAATTGTATTGTTAATTAATTCAGAATTGTGTAATTAATTGTTACTTAGATTGGTTGCTAAATTAAAGAAAATTTGAAATGGCCTAATCTATCAAAAAAAAAATTGGTATTTAAAATAATTAAAAGCGTTCGATAAATGAAAGAGTTTCACATATATAGGCTGTTTCACCAGTGTCGCATTTATGACTTTATAATTAAACATTAGTTGAAAATATAATTAAATTAGTGTTATGCAGAAAGAGAAAATACAATTTTTATATTAGCTAATAGTTTAAAATACAAAGGAATTTTATTTTTAACATAATAATAAATAGTTTTTTGCAGTAAAAAATCTCTCTTCATTTTATTAAATTATTTTTTTTAATCTTCATTTTGAACACTAATGAACCTCCAAGATTTAAACATAAAAAAATATGTTATTCCTTATTTTATCCCATGTATGTGTTCCTTAAATAAATCACTCTTTAGTAATAAAAAAGTTCATGCTACATAATAATATAACTAATTAGCTTATGTTTTGCAGATCCCTTAAAAATAAGTAATAAATTTCAGTTGCAGTTTTCCTATGTATTTTTATAGTGCTTGGCAGATATGTGTTCGTACTAGTAAATTTGTTAATTTGTGATATTTTTAACTGTTTGTAAGTATCTTATCTATATGCTCCTTTTTTTTATCTAATAATTAGAGAATTTCGTTTCCTTTCAAATAGTTTTTTGTTTTTGTAAATGCGTAAAGCATTCTTACCAAATTTTTCATTTTTAACAGGAGATTCCTGTTCAAATAAACATATTTAAATCAGAAATTCTATTTAGTTCTTTATCTACTGACGGTACTTATAAGTACCATTAAAGTAACTTGTTGTGAAATTCATTTAATACATCGATTAATTGTAATACTGTTTAGAATGAGTTATAGCTACATTACTTTATCTTGTTCCAAAAACATTATTGGTTACACAAAGCAAAAATATTTTTAAAAGGGTGATTTCTTTTGCCTTTTCACCTTTTCAGCTTTCTTGGCTTTGGGGGGGGGGGGATTTTTCAATTCGGAAATATTTCTATATTTCTATTGTAAGAACATTATATTTGTACATTTCCTAATTCTACAAAATACCAAGAAAAATATTTAGAATTACAGATTTGAGTGGGGTTATAAATATTGCACAAAATCAATATAAATTCAAACTTAATTAATCCTTCTAAAATTTATTAAATCATCATGTAAATCTTCTAATGTAGTTTAAACAGCTTACGAAAAATGCTTTAGAAGATAAAATTTTCATGAATTCATAATTCAATACATAAAGGGTTAATGGATGAAATAAAGTTGATTTCAAACAGTAAAGATTGAACAGTGAGTGAATTCTTAGGCATTCCTGTTGCAAGGCAACTTCTGTGCAGGCATCCCTCACCTTACGTAATACTCGACTTACGTAAATTCGCACTTAGGTAAGAAATTTCTAAAATTACATTTATGAACATACTAGCGAGTTTGATATGCATTTGCAAACTTTTGATAATTGTTTTATAAATAAAATATGCAGATAAAAACCACAACAATAATATAGTTTCATATATTAGATATAGTTATACTTTTATTGGTATATACAATCAAATCTTTAACAAAACAAACACAAATCTGATTGAAATTAGCCAAAAAAAACTCTGTTTAACCGTTACAATTTTGTTAGCTGAATTCAAAACATAACGAAACCTAATTTTAAAGTTTCGGTGAAGAGGAACGAGTGTATTTTTTCTTACAGCTTCAGAGATGTTCGTTTGATGTAGATTCAAAATTAATATAAATTAATTAATTCATCAATGTTAAATTTATAAATCCCTCATTCCACAAGATACTTTTTATTTGAAAAGTGTTCTTTCAGTTTGTTTTTATATTTTTTCATACTTTTATAGTTGATATCCAAGTAAATACCGCTGCATGCTACTTTATTTATAAAATAATACTGTGTAAATAATGCATATATTATATATATATAATAAATATTGCAGTTTCTGACGAAATTTTACCTAAGGAATTTACAATTTCGACTTACGCGAAAGTTTACGGAACGCATTACTTACGTAAGTCGGGGGATGCCTGTATATGAGTATTTGAGTATTAGTGTAACACACCTTAGAGGAGTCATGAAAAAAAAGTCAATCCATAGTACAATATATGTAATTCAATAAAAAGTTAAATGTAATGATAAAAATGTGAAGAATAGTCTTCAGGTCACAGAGACAGAAGACTAAATGAGTATAGGGATAGGGAAAATATATGTCAGCAATACAATATATTATGTGGCTGTACGAACGACCAATCCGAAAATAGGGAGGTGGAGTAACGGTAGTACATGCTAGGAAGACAATATCGAAGAGACTAAGATTTGAAAAATGAAAGTATAAAAATTTAAAAATTAATTGAGAAGATCTAATTAAGTTAATAAGATAGTAAAAAATGTTTTAAAGTTCAAACTGTTCAAGTAAATATATCGCGATAGCCGAAATCAGGAAGGATCTAAGATAAAAAAAAATGTTAAAGAAAATCCCCCCTCCCCCCCCCCCAACCGCAAAAAAATACTATTCCAATGCCATACATTTTTTTACACTAAGTAAAGCATTAATTTACAAGAAATCAATGTAACATAGAGGATTTTTGTTTAAAATTAAATAAGCAAAAAAAAAAAAAAAAAAAAAAAAAAAAAAAAGTCAGTAGTTGTATTAGCAAATAAAGGACTGCTCTTCCAATACTCTAGTATATCTACTAGATCTCTGTCTGTTAGAGGGGCTGTAGATATTGTAATCTGGTCATTCACATGCAATATCATTCGGAATTTTATACATAATGTTGTAGAATTATTTTAGCGAGAAATTTTATGCGATTTTCAAGCGAACAAGTTTTTAAATCATTTCTGATAATAGCGTTGCGAAGATGTCTTGTACCATTTCTAAAAATTCTGAGCTGTTTGTTATGGCATCTAGATATGGGTTTTATGCTTTTTTTGCATGTGAAGCTCGAAATCCGACAGGCATAAATCTTTACAGAGAGGATGCATGCATTGTAAATTTATATTTTATTACGATTAGAGAGTGAAGTGTTATTGAGTAGGGAAGAAAGAGATTTATAAACCCCAGCGACTTGACCATGAATGCTTAGAATTTGTTTACAAAAATTAAGGCGTTTGTCAATGGTAACCCGCAGGTACTTGGTATCATCTGAGCAAGGGATCGTAATATTGTTTAGTAAGTCTATTGGTGTAAGAGAAGGTTTAGAAAAGTAGACATCTACTGTTTTTTCATGCGGTACACATAGCACCACCCTATTAATATGTTAAGATGGTATTAAAGGTATTTATAGAGAAAGTAAGGGTGGTGTGCAATGGCGTATCGAGAAATAAACTCAGAATTGTTCCTGGAATATCGTTGAATAACAAATTGAGGAGAGATGTGTCCAAAACATAACATTGAATTATGCCACTTAAATGAAATATAGTACAGATAATGTGCTGTTAATGCGGACGTAGAAGTTACGATCGCCAAGGTAAGAGTGTATAAAATGTATAAGTCCTGGAGGGATATTAAACCGAATAACTTTTATAATCAGGCGCTTGCGTCAGACTTTCCCAAATGCCTTCGTGATGTTTAAAAGGATTACTGCAGTAGGTTTTTTCGCATTGAGATTTTCATTTCGGAATTCCACTTCGAGTAGAAGCTGGTTTTCTATTGAGTGCTTGTCCCTGAAGCCGAATTTCCCAGACATTTGAATGTTGTTTTTATATAGGAATTCATTAGACTGGGATCTTATGTCTCGCTCGGTGATTTTAGATAAAGATGGAAGAAGACAGATAGGACGGAAGTTGCTGAATGATTTTGGCTAAAGAGAAGAAAAGTTTGGTAAGATGGAGTTAGTAGGATCACATAAATTATAAGAGGGCATTAGAGTTGGAGAAATAATAGAGGTTATCTGTGGTTTAGTAAAATAATAGTTATTGAACTTGGTAATATAAAAGATACAATAAATAGTAATTTGTTTTAAGGCATAATTAGATATATTGCCGTACACAAGGAATTTACAATTTGTAAATTTTTTAATATTATTATGGATAACAATTGGCTGAATCTCAGGAAGAGTCTCGGGAGTGGGGAGTTATTAACAGTATCATTGACAAGATTGAAATGTGTTTGACCACCGAGGAAAGGGTTGGAAGAAAATTGTTTTCCATAAAAATTTGTGAAGAATTCAGCTTTATACTTGTCAGTATTTTAAATGCAGAAATATTATTTAAATTAAGCAGCATTTATAGTATAAATACGGTAGCATTTATAGTGTATATACGATAGCTTTTATAGTGTATATACAATGGCATTTGCAATATAAAATGTATATTATTTTCTAAAGCCTTCAAACTAGATAACTTGTTTTTATATTTGATTTTACACTACACAAAATTGTAATCTATACTGAAGTATCTTACACATAAAAATTATCATTAAAATTTTTTTTTAAATGTATACATGTGAGTTGTGGTTTTAGAGTTCCCATAACTCTCTCCGCCAAGCAATAAGATTCGGTCAGCGGTTTCCATGAGAAACTTGTAACATCAGAACAGCGGATGGTCTTGAATTTGCTGATGTGCAGCTTTGCGTCCTTTTTGCTCGGGAACAATTAACAACCAAAGTTCAGATTTCATTCCGAAGCGGCGGACGTATTTTTGTAGCTCTAGATGAGAGCAGAAGCCGATATGAAGTCTCAGATGCTGCGGCCCGATCCGCAGAAAACCCCCTACCCTCCCGTACTTTGTAAATATAATATTAACTTGATGTGTAACATATAACCCAGAACTATTAAACTCCTTTATTTCATTGATTATGGCCTTATTCTTATATCATATACATAATGTGGAAGAGAGGAAAAGCAATGGGATGATGAGAGAGAGAGATAGGGAGAATGTGGGGCTTCGAAAATTTATGTTCAAGTGTTTATTTCAAGCATACTAAGTAATCTAAAACCGTTTCAACCGTTAGAATTCTAAAACTTTCGTTAGTCAGGCATAAAATCTTTTAAAATACAGTCAAATACGCTTTTTTCTTATTTATATTTTTATCTGAAACTTATTTATTAAACGTATAAAAATCTACATTTATGTATGACTCCTGATGCAATATTAACTACAAGTATTTAAATAATTTTAATAGTCTCAATACAAAAAAAAAAAAAAAAAAAAAAAAGAGAGAAGTCATTTTGTGTAGATTTCTTAACGCAGGGGCTCCTTCTGAGAACAACTGAATGTATAATATACTATGTCTTTTTACCATCTATCCCATTAAATTGAGTATTTAAATAGATCTTTTTCATGCAATGGAATTTCGTTCAATCACGCGTTAATATTTTTTTTTTTTTTTTAACCCTTTGTGTACTGAATTATGAATTCATGAAAATTTTATTTTCTATTTTTGTGAATTGTTTAAACTACATTAGAAAATGTTCATAATCATGTAATAAATTTTAGAAGGATTTTAGAAGAATTGAAGGATTTAGAAGGATTAATTAAATTTGAATTTATAGGGATTTTTTGCAAGATTTATAAATCGTATCAAATATTTCTTTTTGAATATTTTTCTTAGTATTTTGTAGAATTAGAAAATGTACAAATATAATATTCTTACAATAGAAATATAGAAATATTTCCGAATTGAATAATACCCCCCCCCCCCCTTTCCAACGCTAAGATAGCTGAAAAGATGCAAAGCCAAAAGAGATCATCCATTTAAAATTATTTTTGTTTTGTGTAACCAACAATGCTTTTGGAACAATATAAAGTAATGTATCTATAACTCATTTTAAACTGTATTACAACTAATCGATCTATTAAATGAATTTTATAACAAGTTATTTTAATGGTACTTAAAAGTACTGTCAGTTGATAAAGGGTTAATGAAAACAACTTTAAAATGTGAAGTAATAATTCTACGAATTTTAAGAGCTTTTAATATGTACTTATTTTTATACTAATTTTTAAAATATGTCAGTTTTTTTAAACACACTGCATCTGTATACAAATATTGCATTTCACTTCAATAATCAGTATAATAATAAAAAAAGAAATCATACGTTTACAATATTTTTTTTTTTCGTATTAAATAAAATTTTGACATTTACTCTGAATGCTTTCCTTCCTTTAGATATCAAGATTTTAACTGAAGTTTTCCTGTGGATTAGGAAACATTTTAGTAAGTTTACTTTATAATTTTTATCTTTTTAAAAGAAAAATTATAATTTGTGCTCTAGAGATTATTACAATTAATTTAAATTAATTTTAAAGTATAAATACAATGATACAACTCTCTGATCTTATATTTGGCTATATCTGTACGTACAGGCTAACTTTGAGAAACGTCTGACACTGAATTTCTTTCATATGTTAAAATAACTTGAAAGTTTCATGTTGATATTTTCTGGTTCGTTACTTTATTATTAAATTGTCAATTAATGAAATAATTTTAACAAACAAATATTTTGGCAAAATCAACAAATTATACAGTAATTATTATTTTTCTTGATTAATTGTTTTCATTTATGAACAGCAATATCATTAACTGCGATAAACTTTAAAACTGCAAGAATAGAAAGTGAATAAATACATTAAAATTTGAATATAATTAATGAAATTGGTTAATAATTTTTGGCTAGTGGTGTGTAAAACTTGTGAAACATAAGAATTATGTCTAACAGTTCGTTTTAATTTGAAGCAAACATATCCTCTTAGTAAAAGCCTGCTGGATTAATATCAGACATATCTTGACTAAATACGGAATCTTAGCTAAATATTGCTCAAATATTCGAATGTTTGCAATTTTCTAATATTTCACCAACGTAAAAATGATAAATTTGCAATATTGGCTTTCAAAGCTAATATTACAGTAATACTGACATTCCATTCAAAATATCATGGACGAAAAGTTAATATTTCTTTAATATTGTTAGTATTTTATTGTAAATGTTTCTAATATAAAATCAATATTTAAAGAATATTGACATTGCATTGCAAATATTTACGATGAATGCAATATTAACTTAATGCTGTGCAATAATATCCCTCTATTAGGGTAACAATTAAGCCCAAAGCATCTAAATCGATCTTTGACCAAACGTAAAATATAATAAGCTAATTTCAGCATATCTCTCCAAATTTTAACCCAACTCTCCATTTCGTGGTTTAACTGTCATTGTTACAGCTTTGCCATTTCTATTACATTGAATTCTGAGACATATTACCTATGGATCGCACATTATCACAGAAGCCTGTGAATGTCATTGGTTTGAAAACATGGTCGTATAATTGTTCGAGTTTAATATCTCAACACGTGATTGACCTTCTGTTGATTGCGGCATATACAGAGGTTGCGCCGAGACTTTAAGTTATTGTGAAATGGATTAATATGGATACGTTCCCACCAACATAAACTGAATATTCCTTTTATAAATCTTTTCTTATCGTTATTTGTATCTAAATAAGAAATAATATGCTCAGATTTTGAAAAGTAGATTGGAGGGATTTTTTTAATAAATAAATGTAACAGCTATTTAACTCTTGTAATTTAGTTTGTAGAGCAGAATTATATTTTAGCATCTTTATTATTAAAATTAATAATCGTGATGGAAAATCGTAAACAATATTTGTAAATAACAGTTGCTTTGATATTTTTATTACTGGTTTCGACAAATATCTTATTATGATAATATTTTTTTTTTTTTTATTCAAAAGTATGTGTTTGAATAAAAGAAAATGAGTAATAACATAACAAATTTAAATGTATTTACAAAAATTATTGGAGTCAATTTTCATATGTTTTATGAATTTATGCATTTTTATTCTGCAGCTTTATCGCTTAAAAAAGGGTGTTTTGTACTATACATATGAAACTTTCAAATAGACTTGTATAATTATACATTTGATCATGTACTTGATTGAAAATTAACTTGTGCTGAAGCTTTAATAATAACATAGTGCCAATAATTTGTAAATTGAAATTTAGAAGACTGGGTGCACAAGTTATGTCTTATTTATAACTGTTCATCTCAATCATTAAGCGTTAAGACCCATCAACGTAAGTTGCATTATTCCAAGTTTTTGGCGGGTTAACTTTTATACGCAGTTAGAAATTTTTAGTTTTTTTGCATTTTTTACCGAACGTTTACATAAAGCTTATACCTAAATTTAAACAAAATAAAACAAAGTGTACATTAAATGAAAAAGAAGAATTAAATATATATATATATATATGCGTCATGAAGGACGAGATCTAGATAAAGACAGTCATTGGATAAATATTGGAAAAATTAAAAAATCTATTCAGTTTATGAAATAAAACAAATATCCTTTGAAGCCTAAACCTTTAAGTGACAAACGTAGGCACAGATTTTAGTTAATTGTAAATCAATTACTGGACAAATTTAGTTAAAAATAAAGATACGTTTTAAATAAAAAACTTGCGCAAATATTTTTTTACCAAATATTCCATTTAATGGAATATAAATAAATGAGGACCTTTTATGGATTTTTTAGCGTAATGTTTTTATCTTCAAAATAATCTAATGTAAATAGTACAATAATGAGATATCTATTGAGTATTATTCAATAAATATTCCTTTAAATTTGAAAAATATCACATATTCATCAGCTGCTTTGAAATTCTTGATAATGTTGCCCCTTTTCTACAAACTCCTAAAAGAAAAAAACACTTAGTTGTCTGATGTTTCAGAAAGATATCAGGGTAAAGTAGGTTAAAATGGGTGGGAAAAGTACTATTTTTTTTAATATTCTGTACTCATTTTAGCTTAAAAAATATTAAAAACATGAAAAAAGTTTTAATATGTTTATCCAATGAGATCATTATCATAACTGAAGTATTTTCATACCCATATTTTAATATTAAAGCTTCAAAACTTTTGCTTGCTTCTTCAATCCATTTTTTCCCAGGCAAGTGGTAAAATGAATAATAGCCAGGGCTTAGTGGGTAGTTTTAAAAATGCAATTATACTACCGCACATTCTATGGAAATATATTTATTGTATTACCAAAAATAATTTCAGTCATATTAAATATAATTTGCATTAAAAAAAAACTCTAACGTCCACGACAGTTTTTTTTTTTATAATTTTAAAAATTTGATATTTTAATACGGCACAAATTTCATCATTTTCTGAAAACATGTAATTGAAAATTAGTGATTTGCTAACGAATTTCAGAATGAAATCTTTATCAACCATGATAGTAATCTTGTCAATAAATATTTTAATTTACTTTTTCCCAGCATAGTCTACTATTGCCCGATTGTCTAGAAATATCTCAGACAAACGTTAACTGGAAACTGAGGTCTATATAATCATGTCTAGTTTCCACTAAGTAAATATATATATACGGAACGCACCCTATTTAACTTTTTAGGTGCGTTCGTAATTATATAAATACCTAGCACCTATAGTCGTCATCCGTCCGTATATAAATAGGTAATACCTATAGTCGTCGTCTGGTCCGTTCGTCTGACCGCATATAACAGCGCACAAACTACTCAACCGAATGGTTTGAAATTTAATATATATAATCGTTGCAGAATTTTGCCGAATCATTTAAAATTTTATGAAAATCAAATCAAAACTTGAAGATATATAATAAAAGTTTTCTTCATTCTATTAAATCCTATCACACGTAATTAATTCAATAATATACTATGATAGGTAGTGATTCTAGATTGCCATGGTAATTACGCCCATTTAATATGGATTCATGTTATTTTTGTATTACTGAATTTAATATATATAATCGTAATAAATTTTGTATTTATGCATTTGTGCATAAATTGAAATTGCGAAATCCGGCTCTTTGCAACGAGCCTAGGCTGTTTGCGAAGAGGCCGGCTAATTGGAGAATTCAATCAGTCTGATATTTTTCTCTATTCAGTAATGGCTTATAGCAAAGAGACTAATTAGCTTTAGGCTAATTGAAAAATTTTTATTTGTTTCTCAGTCAGGCTGATATATTTTAAGGCTTGTTGCAAAGAGTCTAGTTAGGGTTAGGGTAATTCGAAATTATCTGTTTAATTTCTCAATCAGCTTGATATTTTTTCAGAGTTATTTCAATGAGCATATGGAGTTTTAGGCTTATTAGAAAATTACTCAAAACGACCACCAGTGAGCACGTGTTTGTGCCTAAATTTATCAAAGTTTATGCCAATATGTCCGAGGTAGTGAATGTTTAAGCTTACATTTCGTATAAAAAATAGGAGGAGGAAAATTAAAATGCTTATAGAAATTTATAAGAAAACTGTCTTATTGACAGGTGTTACTAGGTTGAACAAAAAGTTCTGGGAAATTTTTGAAAGTTGCGTTGTTATGCGCAAATTAACAACAAAAGCAACAAGGACTATTTTTCAAAGACCATCATAGTTCACGACTTTCTGCCATCGTTTTGCCAGATTCCGGATTTGATTGAAGTACGAAGTTTGTAGCCGTACCAACCTGTTCACCCTCATTAATCTCATCGACGACTTTCATAATCGTTAGACCTTCTCTCCAATAATGCCGGATCAACAAACCAAAATCATATTGTTCAATAGGCATTTTGGAGCCGAAATTCCTGAACACCTATAGATATACCACTAGTACTCCTTTATACCATACAAATTCTGGTAACAATTAGATTAAAAATTTCCCGGAACTTTTTGCTCAACCTAATATTAATTTGTGCGGTTTTCTAAGTTTTATTTTAATGCTTTTTTTTTCTAAGACGCCGTGCAGAAATAGCAATACACTGCTTCGATCTGAAGATAAGGAAGATTTTTAATGTTTACCTAGAATTACGTATAGAAGATGGGTTGTTCAAGGAAAATAATTATAAAACATGCATAAGAGATTTTGCTGTATCAATAAAATCTGCAGATGAGGCCGATAATATTTTTCAACATTGCATGTGTTGCTAATGAAAATAATTATAAAAAATATATATGAAATTTTTTGCCATGGTGAAATTAAAGGATGAGGCAGATTTTTAATGCTCACTCAGCGTTACAGAGAAGACGGGTACATGAATGAAAATAATTATAAAACTTATATAGAAAAAAAAACATTGTATCAATAAAATCTGCAGATAAGGCAGATTTTTAATTTTTTTTTTCGGGATTACGTAGATAATAAGGGTTGCCAATGAAAATAATTATAAAAATTAATTTCTGCAATAATGAAATCTGCAGATATGCCTGATTTTTAATGTTTTCTCGGCATTATGTAATGAAGGGGGGTTTCTGAATGAAAATAACTATAAAACCTAAATAAGAAAAATTCCTGTATGGATGAAATCTACAAATGAGGCAGATCTTTTATTCCTTTCTATTTATTATCATAAAGAGCGGAACCTTTAAAACGTTTCACGATATGCTCACACATCAATGTTTCAACAGTTTTATACACTTTTTGAAGACAGATATCTTCATATCATGTCTTCTGTGTTTAGAATTTTTCTCTAGGAATGCTTTAGTGGGACGAAATTCCAACAGGTTGTAGCTCATGATATGTGTTTCTCGGAAGACATAGAACTATTATTTTACTGACTCTTGCTTGCTTTATCGCTTCGTATAACTCAAAATTAGATGTGTTCTAGAAGTACATGAGTAATACATACAACCACATTTTAATATAAAAGATTAATATATTCGCTTATTCAAAGAGACCCAATTCAAATTATAACATTTTATTTCCAAAGAAGAAAATAGAACACCACCAAATGTAAAATAAATATGTAAATATTAAATATTTGACACTAAATATCCATTTAAAATCCTTTTTTCTTTAATACTTGTACAATACAAATGCTTTCTTAAGTCTAACTAATAAACATTTTCCCCATTCACATAAAAATATTCATCAAACAAGAAATAGTCAAAATATTTCTTACCTGTTTTTGATAACCCGTAATTAAGAAATTATAGAAGAATTAAAGGTAAATAATAATTAAAAACTAAAGAAAATATCACTCTTTTTTTTTAAGTTTTTAAGAGAACATTAGAAAAAGATCTATTTCTTAAAGAGAAAGAATGTGGTATGTGTTGCCGAATTCCAATTGCAAACTTGCTTACGGAATGTAAATATTGCCGGCAAATAGCTGAAAACGTTTTATGAAGTTAAAACTTAGATTTAACACACTATATATGTTCAATAGATAATTTTCTTTTAATTACCCATTCTACCACACTACCATTTTACTTTACCTTAACCTATTTAATACTTTATAGAAATTATACAAGGAATTTTTTATAAATTTTATTGGCGCATTTTATGAATAGCCAATAGAATAAATAATATATTCTTAACTTAAAAAATTTTAAATATTCAAATAGCAATTTTTCCTTTCTTATAATGTTGTGATTTATCTTGTATGCAATATCATTCCTTCTAAAAAAATTATTTTGTATTTAAAAATATATATAAAAAATTATTTGTTAAAAGTTGAAAATTTTATTTATTAATACATGACAGAAGATCGTTTATTGAATGATATAATTTCAAACTTTAAATTATTTTCTCTATTTAGGAAATAATTCAAAAATTTAATGTATTGTTAAGTAGAAGAACCAGTTCATCGATGTTAGCATACAATATCTCTGTTCTCAATAGCACTCCAGATACTGCACGATTATTGAATGACTACTTGATAAATCTGTATTATAGAGCTAAATAAGCAATCATGACATATTACTGAAGTTATTATGGATGACATGTCTATATCAGTTAACTGTATTATTGAGATTATGTGGTTCTGACAAAGTTCATTCTTAAATAGTTTTAACAACATATCGTATTTTGAATGAATAAAAACCTCTCTATATTGTACTAATAGTATTTTAAAAGACAAATGTAATACAGACTTTTCTTTTATTGAAACAACAAATTCATGCATTTCTTTTAGCTTGAGAATGGAAAAAAATTAGTCTATATTAAAATGTAAGCGATCCGGATATCATTAAATCTATTAAAAATAATTTTTTTCTCAATCAAAAATTCAGACAATTTAAAATATCTTAAACAAACCAGACATTTAAAAATTTTGCATTAATATAAAAGCTGTACTAAAAAATTCTTTTTTATAGGCATATACGTCATATATTATCATTTACCATCATTGAAAAAACGCAAAAAGTGTTTTCATAGCTCGTGTGCAACTTTTCCTATAACAACAGATTTCAAAATTTTCATAAAAATTTTTAAATCTTGTTATAGTAACGATTATTGGTTGTCCATTTTTTTTGGCCTACTTATGTTTATTATATTCTACTTTTAATATTCATAGTTTTGGTATTATTGAAAGAATAAAAGATTTGTTTTGATAGTAGATCCTATTCATTAAAAAATATTTAACTTTAAGAATATTTGTATTTAAAAAAAATAAATATCAGAGTTATTCTAGTACAAGTGGGTATCAATACGTTTTTGCCCTCACATAGAAATAATTGAGTAAAATTTATGAGATTGCTACATTGTATTAGTCCTTTTCTATATAGTCACCGTGCACAGTAGGGTGGTCACAAGCAACATGGGGAAAAAAATTTTTAACGTTTTCTTCGGGCGGACCCTCCTAAAAGTTGCTAATTAGTTAGAAAATGAGATTGGCAAAGTTTCAGCTCAAATAAATAATATTAACCCGTGCCTCATCGAGGTTGAATTCTTGAAAAATTGCAATTTTTGGCAAAAAATTGTCGTTTTTCTTTCCTTACGTGAAAAATATTCATCTTAGAAACCTGATTCTTGTTTTATTTCATAGAAACTGTTGTTGCCTTGAACTTTTACCCTCATGAAAGCTTATATTTAATGAACATTTAGTATTTTTCAGGACATCTAGTGAACCATACCCTCAAACTCTGCATTTTTGAAACATAGGTAAAAAATGACAAATTAAAAATTTTATTACTTTTTTTTGTATTATTTTTATTAATAGGCAAAAATAAGTGAACAATTTTTGTAACTTTAAAAATATTTCACGAATTATAATTGATTATTAGTTATCTAGTTCTGTGTCTAGTAAGAAAGAGCTTATCGATTTGTGTTGCAGTTGAACTTCTGAATTTCTCTTTTTATTACAAGGCTGTTTTTGTTATCTGTTATGGTTATCTATTTTTAGAATTGACGAAACATTCCGTAAAACCTCTTCCCCCTCTTCATATGATGGCAGAAATGTAAGATTTTTTAAATTGGCCACATGTCTCATCAAATCATCGACAGTAAGCAGCCAAGTAATTGTCAAATTTTATGTATTTTATTTTATAATATTCGCAAAATAAACTGAATGCCAGAGAAGCTGCTAGACTTAGAATACATCCACTAGCTAACCACAGACATCGACTCTGCAAATAACTGTTTCGTAAACAAAAATCTGAGCTCATCAAAAACAGATTTTAAAATTCCCGTTTAGAGAGAACTGTTGTTCACTGGGGTGGAAAACTGCTTCACCATTTTTTGAATAAAGAAAATGTAGAGTGGATAAAAGTTTTAATTAGTTGTGGGGATGAAGAACAGTTACTACGAGTTCCTCAACTTGAAAATAGTATCGGAATAATTCAGGCGAAAGCTGTATTTTCAGCAGTTGAAGAGTGGGAGGAAGTTGGTAAAATCCAGGCAATATTTTTGATACGACTGCAGTAAACACCGGTCGCCTCAGAGTTAACCTGCATTTTTCTATAGCAATTGTTAAAGGAAAAGTCTTCTGTATTTACTATGCCGCCAGCATAATTTAGAAATTTTCCTAAAAGCTGTTCTTGATTGTAAAATGGGCATAATCACTGCCCCTGAGCCAGATATTAAAAAAAAAAAAAATTCTGATTGGGTGGTCTAAGTTAAACCAGAGTAAGTACACAAATGTTATTGAAGATGAAATACTAGGTATAAATAGTTAATTCAGAAGAAATTTCAAATTTTCTTACAGGAACTCTTAAAAATTAACAGCTCAGGGATGATTATAAAGAGTTTATCCAACTTTGTTTAATTTTTATAGAACTCCTTCCTGCAAAAGACTTTTTTTCAAAGCACCTGGTACTTTTAATCATGTCAGATGGATGGAGGCACAGGCCATTCATTCTCTCAAAATATATTGTTTCAGGGATCATCTTTCAATTAAAAAATTTAGAAAAAGAAGGTATCAGAGATCTTTTCTTATTTTTAATCAATATTTATGCAAAAGCGTGCTTCAATACTTCCACTGCCACTTTAGCCCCCAATTCAAGACCTGCAATTAATAAAATCACTTGTTCACTACAGAAAATTTGATAAATAGGTTACAGACAAAGCACTTGCTAAAATGACAAACCGCCTTTGGTATCTTAACTCGGATCAAGTTGCATTTTCATTTTTAGATAATACTTTGGTAAAAAAAGTCAACATAAGCCACCTTATCTAAACCATTACCACTTCAATCCTTTCCAGCGCAGTGTCCCACGCCGGGACCACCTAATTTTAATTCCAAACTTACAAACGGCACGAAGAATATTTTAATAAAATTTTGCTTTTACAATGAAAAGTTAAAGCAATGTGATTTTAATTTCTAAAAATGTTGTTTGTAAATTCCGGTGTAGACAATCATTTCATCCTTTTACGAACAGAATTTTTCTGTGCCGGAAAGGGTTAACGTGACAGTTGTAAGAGAAAATAATTTATTTTCTTTATTATGCCTCCTTTCTTGTTACACAACTTTAATAATAAAATGCAATTGAGCATTATTTGTTCTCATTTCTATACTTCCTTTGCCCTCCCTTTTTTTTTAAATTCTTTCAGTTTAAAATTCGATTTTTTTCCTTTTTTTTGGAATTTCTTTTAATCAAACACTTTATTGGACTTCACAAAACGAAAAAAAGAAAAACAAAAGGTGGAAAGCTGATGAAATGGAATGTTACAATTTTTTTTTTTTTTCGCTTTTTCATAAAAAGTCAATTTTTAGGATTCAGGTGAAGTCTGGTCCTGAAAAATGCGCATATTTTTAAATCTATACATTTTTAGAAAAAAAATGGTGTGTGGTTCTTCAAAGCAAAACTTTTCTTTATAAAATGAGACCTGCATTATGTTTCTAGGTTCAATTGTATTCATTACATGAAGGAAAAACAGCATTTTTTTGCGAAAAATCACGTTTTTTTCAAACTTAAACCTCAATGAGGCACGGGTTAATATTATCCAAATGAGCTGAAACTTAGCCAATCTCATTTTCTAGTCAATTGGCAACTTTTTGGAGGGTCCCCCCGAAAAAATTCGAAAATTGATTTCTTGTGACCACCCTAGTGCACATTAACATATTTCTGCAAATGGTATTTCAAAAAGAGGTGGGAGGATGTATTCCAGGAGCTGCGATAGTAGACCCAAAACGGGGCATTTTTCTAACTTTTACCGAGCCGAACATGTAACATATTATTGGAAAGGCCTATTACCACTTATTCATGTTATGTACATCTTGCGCCCCTCCCCCCCTCCCCAATTTGCATTCCGGAGGGCACCTTCCTAAATTTTGCGGACACAATTCATGCCCCCGGGGGGAAATTTAGGCGAGAGGGGGGAGGAGGGTGCATAACATAAATAAATGGTCACAGGCCTTTCCAACAATATGTCACATGTGGGGTCGGCAAAAGTTAGAAAAATGCCCCCCTTTGGTTCTACTATCGCGCCTCCTGGAATACATCCTCCCCTCTCTTTTTTGAAATACCGTTTTTAGAAATGTGCTACTGTGCACCGTGTCTATATCGAAAAGGACTAATACAATATAGCAATTTAATAAATTTTACTCAATTATTTCTATTGTGAGAGCAAGAACTTATTGATACCCCCTCGTATTATCCGGCTCAAAGTTCCTGAAAAAATAAGCATCTGTTTATGATTTAAAGAAAACTATCTAAATAAATACAAAAAGTTTCCTTCCTGAAAATGCAAAAATCAAAAGGGTTATACATTCAATTGTTGAATATTGTTTGTCCTAATTTTTTTTAATGTAGTTTTCTTTTGTTTATTTTTTTCATACTCTTAATATGCAGAGCTTTTGTATTATTGAAAGAATACAAGATGTGGTTTGATAGTATGGCATATTAATGGACGATATTTGTCTTTAAGAATATTTGTCTTTGAAAATAATTGAAATTTTGAGTTATATGAATACTATCCTGCACTAAGTTCTTGAAAATATATGCGTCTGTTTATGATTTGGAGAAATCTATCTAAATATATAAAAATGTTTCCTTAATGAAAATGCAAAAATTGCAAGAGTTGTGTTCTTATATTGTTCTTTTCAATAAGCGGATCTAACTAGTTTTAAAATAACAAGATTTAAAATGTTTGCTATATTTTTTTTTATTGCTAAAGTACCAGAAAATTCAAATTCATTAAGAAGAATATCATACAAAAGCTATTCTTTACCTTTTAATAGTATATAAAGCGTTAATGTAATGAAATCTTTTGTGATGTTTGCCATAAGAAAGATAAGCAAAATTATTATCCCGCTCATAAGAAATAATATCATATCTTCTATTATCTTGCTACGTCAACAAGTTCTATCATTAACCTTTTACACTACTTTTTCATTATCCTCCGAAACCATCTTTTTATATTTGTTATTTTTCCCGGCGGTAGATAGCGCGTTATAAAGACTAACGACTTGAGAAGATTTGTACTTTACTTTTGTATGTAGCTTTCGATTTGTAAGAATGCGTATCTGGTTTGTTTCAATTGTAAAAATTTGTATTAATGTGAATAAAGGTTTCATGAACATATGATTTGGTATTGATATAAATGAAACAGAAAAAAATGAGATGTTTAATTATAAAATTATAAATGTTTGTATATTTCACTACACTAGAATCTAAGTTCATTTTATACTAAATTTGCTGCAAGTGCGAACATTGTTTTACGTTTTCTTTGAAATAAGATTATTTGAAACAAAACGTTAAGATGTTTTAAAAATTATTGCAATTGAAGTGAATTTATTCATTTGTACTTTCGTTTTAATATATCCTGACAGGTATGTACAAGCTGTCCACTGTAAAAAAAAAAAAAAAAAAAAAAAAAAAAAAAAAAAAAAAATCTCAAATTAACAGAAAAAAAGTCAATTTTGGTGTCAGTGTAAAACTGTTTTATTTACAGAAAATAATTATAATTCTTTGTTAAAAAGTATTTCAAGTTTAAATGTAACTTCGTAATCAGTTTTTTTCGGCAAAAAATATAGTTTTTCTGTAAAAATTACAAAATTAAAGCCTTTTTTTACAGAAAAAAAAACTGTTTTTCTTTAAAACAGATTTTTTCTGTAAAATAAAACAATTTTTTTCTGTAAAAATTACACTTCTTTTTTTTCAGTGTATGACAAGTTTTAAAATACACAAATTTTCAAATTTTTGCTAATTTTATTTTCATATTCTAAAGATGTAAGAACTTTTAAATTTATTTAGACCACAGCATACAGCATACTCATATTTTTATATGTTTTAACAGCATGTAATAAAGCAGTAAAGTAATGAAATCTTTTGTGAGGTTTGCCATAGAGATGATAAGTAAAATTATTATCCCGCCCATAAGAAATAATATCAAATCTTCTATTATTTTGCTACGTCAACAAGATCTATCATTAACCTTTCACACTACTTTTTCATTATCTTCCGAAAACATTTTCTTTTTATATTTGTTATTTTTCCCTTCGGTAGATAGCGCTATTATAAAGACTAACGACTTGAGAAGGATTTGTACTTCATCTTTTTATGCAGTTTTCGATTTGTAAGAATGCGTTTCTGGGTTGTTTTAACAGTAAAAACTTGTATTAATATGAATAATGGTTTCTTGTACAGATGAATCGGTATCGATTTAATGGAAAAAGCAAAAAAATGAAATGTTTAATTATAAAATTATAACTGTTTATATATTTCATTACATGAAATGTATAACAATTTTTAAGTTCATTTTATACTAAATTTGCTGCAAGTACGTACATCGCTTTAGGTTTTCTTTCAAATAAGATAATTTCAAAGAAAATCTTAAGGTAATTTGAAAATTATACGTGAAGTAATACATTTTCAAATTTGTTTTAATATCTCTCTACGAGTTAAGTACAAGCGGGTCTAGTAACTTTTAATATAACAATCTTTAAAACATAAAAATAGCAAATAAAGCCTTTGTCCAAGAATATTAAGAAGCAGAAAGACCAACGTTTAAAAATGCGAGATTCTAACTTGCACTGAAGAAGAATCTCGTAGCAGATTCGAAACAGCTGTTTGCTGCTTTTTATGTATTATTTGTGCATTTTTAAACGTTTTTTTTCTGCTTCTTAATCTTTAAAACGTTTGTTATTTTTTTCTTTTCATATTCTTAAGGCACCAGATGTTCTAAATTTATTAAGAAGCATACCATGCGCAGTTTTTTTTCACCTTTTAACGGTATATAAATAGGTAAGGTAATGAAATCTTTGTTGATATTTGCCATAGTAAAGATAAATAAATTTATTATCCCACTCATAAGAAATAATATCAAATCTTCTACAATCTTGTAACGCCAACGAGATCCATCTCACGACCTTTTTTTTCATTATCCTCCGAAATCTTCCTCCTTATATATGTGTTATTTTTCCCTGCGGTAGATAGCGACATCAGAATGATTTGTACTCCTTTTTTATGAAGCTTTCGATTTATAAGTATTTGGGTAGTTTCAATAGTAAAAATTTGTTAGAATATGAAAAAAAAACGTTGATTTGACATAAGAACTGGTATCGTTTTAAAGGAAACGAAAAAATAAATAAATAAATAAAATGTTTAATTAGTAAATTATAAATGTTTGCATATTTCACTAAATGATAGTTTAATCTCATTTTATACTAAATTTGCAAATACGGGAGTCGTTTTCGGTTTTCTATGTAAGATACTTTCACACAAAACCCTAAGAAATTTGATAATCATCACAAAAGTGAATTAATGCATTAGCACTTCTGACTCGTATTTAAATAAAATATGAAACTCCTCTAGTAGCGTGAAACTGGTCATACATGCTGTACTTTAAGCTACTTTCGGAACTTAATTTTAAAAGGAAGAAGACAAAGAGCATTGCAGTAAAATAAATCTTCTTTTTTTTATGTTTCATCAGTTTTGAAATAACACGATCCCCTCTAAACAAAAATAATGCATATTCCGTGTTTCAATTATTTTCAAATTACGTAATGAATACTTTTTAAGTGGACAAGCGACCTTAAACTCATATTTTTATTTTTTTTTTTTAATTGCACTTTAAATACTTTTTAAGGGCATACTATATGAATTATGGCCTATATTTATCGCACAAGAAATTAAAAAAAAAATGTTTCTAGAAGAATAAGGAACTTTCCTGAATATTTTATTCGCTGTGAAGAACTTTTCAAAATGCCCCATGCGCATTCCAAATTAATTAAAATGAAAAAAAAAATATATATATATATAATTTTTTTTTTAATTTTTTTTTTTTTTATAATTTATTATACAAATAAAACTGTGCATTTTTTTTAACTAAATATAATTGGAAAAGGTAAAGGTGGTTAAGTGCAGAATTATGATGCAAAAATGCTGAAAATTTCCTAGAATTATTTAGAAAAATTTTATTTCTTACTTTTATATTCAAATACATAAAATTCGATGCATAGTTTTACTTGTTACATGTAAACCGAACTGGCATAAAAAATATTGGGGATTTTAATTGTTGTAGAATGCACACGGGCCATTTTGAATAGTTCTTCATAGCGCTTAAAAAATTCAGAAAATTCCTTATTTTTCTCCCCCCTCCATTTTTTTAAATTTCTTGTGCGACAAATATATGCTATAATTCATATAATGTGCTCTTGAATAGGATTTTAAGTGCAATTTAAAAACTAGTCGTTGCGGGCCACCGTAATACTTACCCATCATGGATATGGATAATATAAAATATGAAAATAAAACATGTGATATTTGCTAAGCATTGTACCATGTTACTTTTATTCATAATTTAATTTATTTGGACTCCCTTAAATATAATTAAAGCACAGATGTCATATACGCCCCATATTGGCGCGATTTTTTTATGACGCCAATGTCATATACGCAACGGGTACTTAACTGGCGCCAAAGTGTCGTTATTTTGCTTGATATGGTAACCCGGATGATGTTGTTTATGCTTTTGAAGTTTTCGCCAAATTGGCAATCGCGCCAATATGGAGCATATATGATATATGACATCTGCGCCATAATTAATATAACCCCTTAAGCTAATATTACTTTTTGTTGCATTAAAATATCTCAATTTTTTGATGTTCTGTAAGCAAGTATTTGTTTACAATGGAAATCTATGGGAATTTGACGAAATATTAGAGATACCGCCAATTTGGCGTAACTTTTGACGACTCATTTTGGCCGCCAAATTTGGCGATATACCACCAACTTGGAGACAAACTTGGCGGTATTTGGCGACAAAACAGGGTCCCCCCTATGGTAAACCCCCTTATAGGTATGGTGAGGCATTAAATGCTTGACATTTACGATAAGTCATTATTGGCATTTAATCTTATAGTTTGGCGATAGTTTTTTGGTCGGCGGGATAATCAAGTAATACCGAATTGCGTAAAAGAAACATCCTTATAACTCGAAAAATTATAACCGTATTAACTTACAGTTTACTGCATCGGATTAAGCGTCTCATTTACAATTAAAATATATCTTTGAATTGAAATTTGAATGAAATACAGGGTCGTGAAAAATCGAAAAGTGAGAAAAATAGAATTACAAATATCTCGGCAACTAATTATTGGATCGAGTTCATTCATGATGCAAAATTTATGTTATAACGGCTTTACCGTTATATATTCATTATTCCTCCTCTCCCCTCAAAAAATCAACTTTTAACCTTACTGGTTTATTATAAATTGTCATTATTCTCCCCCCCCCCCCCTTCAAATAAAATATTTAGTTTAAATTTGACATTTTAGAGTTAATTTCATATGTCTTTATTCATTCTCTTCCACCCCTCCCCCCACTCTCACTACTGTAAGTTTCGCTTTTACTTTTTAAAGTTCTTTTCAAATGCAGACATCATTTATCTCGGTTCCTTTTTCTGTCTTTCAAATTTACACGATAGAAAAAGATCTTAACCGCAGCTCTTTTCCATTGAAATAAAGTAAAAGAATAAAATACAAATGAATGTCTTTTCGCTTTGCAGCCGACGATATCTAATGCATATTTTCCCTGCCTCTGGGCTTGCATTAGTATTCAATTCTCACCCTTCTGTTTGTCGCATAAAAGCCATATGCCCCTTGCTGACTAATTCAGCTGTCGTTAAATCTATAACGAGCATGTAATATCACGTGTTAGCTATTTCTTTAGCCACTTTCCCTTACCGCAGGAATTTTAAGATACGTGTAACCATATAGCACGCCATGGCGTAAGTTTGAGTTCTATGTAATACTTCGGGATGCTTCTGATTCCTTTGTCCACGCCACCAATATTCATCGCCAATACAGTACATATGTTCCTATTCATCTCGCCAATGAGTGAGTGATTGTAATGAATATTTTGCCACTACTCCCTCTGATCTTGCAAGTGACGGACCTCAGCTCTCTGCCCTTCGGGGCCGCCCCGTCGGGCTGTCTTGTGTTTGTCTTCTCCCCGTCCCACTGTACTCTCATGGCCCCTCCTTTTTAAAAGTTTCATAATAAAGAAGGACTTCCAGTTGTGGTAACTTTTCTTGTTTACACATATAAGAGGGGACAGTTTGACTTGATTTATGTAGGGCAGATGGAGGGAGTTTGTTGTTGACATCTACCACCTGATCACCCATAGTCTTACTACATTTAGTACTCTTCGTCTTACTTTTATGTTGGCCTGTGATTTCATGTAATCTCTCTATAAGTTTCTGATTTACAAGAAATAAATTATCTTTATCCTGTTTTAATTTGGAATAATCATCCTTTAGAACATTAAAATTTAGTTTAAGCACATGAAAATTGAATTTAATGATCTGAAGAAAATCCATAATATTTTCAGACAAAGATGCAGCATTTTCGGTCTTAAGTGAATTTTGAATAGATGTGGCTTCCATATTAATGGAATCCGAATATCTTAATAATATCTCCTCGAAATAATCTACCCATGGAGATACAGAAATGGGGTGATTAAAATCACTAATAGAATTTTCATCATTTTCTGCCATATTGTAAAAATAAACTGGTGCAGTGTGTGTTATCTCCAAAACCTTTTTTTTTATCTCGCTTTATTTAATTTCTGTTATTTACTTTTTTTTGAACAGCCAAAATGGAAAAAAGAGGAGGAATTTTTTTTTTTTTTTTTTGAGAGAGTAACGCAAATAATGCAAAATAAATAATACGAGTCTTTCAAAAAGGTGTAAGTAAGCAAAAACTCTAGTTATCAGAAATGAAATGCATGCACATAAAATAAAACACAATAAGTTGCATAAATAAATTATACACAAAAGGAAAAATGAAAGGGGGGGGGGCGGGAGTGTAAAAAAATGAGTGCATCAATCACAAGATTTCTGAACGTTAAATTTCTGTCTACATCCAGTTGGAGTAAAGTGTCCGAAATTCAATAAAATTAGAAAAAAACTAAATTGTAATTCTGGTTTAAAAAAAAAAAAAAACAAGGTCAGAGTCGAGCAACACATTCTGCGAATAAGTGTGCAAATATCACACACAAGTGAAAATGTGCAAACGTTGTGAGCGAAATATGCACATATTTATATAAAAATATCAAATACTGCAAAACTTGGTGCAGAGAAATTTTGTTGCCTATCGGTAAAATAAGTATACATTCAAAATGTGCCAGTGGGGTTAAAGGGTTAAATTATAGATTTTTAAATGCATAAAGAAAAATACCTTAAGAAAAAAAAACAGAGCACAACATAGCATGCATATGCAATTTCATGAAAAAAAAATGAGAATACTGTCATAATTTAAACACAAAATTATAATAACTGAAATATTAATAAAAGTATAATAAAAATATCAAGTAGCCTATGCACTTATGATTATTATTATTATTATTATTTTAGAAACAAAAACAGCCCGAAAGGAGAGAAACGAAACTAACATGCTATGACTATTAATTATATTTTAAAATTTGCTTAGAAGTAATTTCTCCGTTCAAGCTGACACAAAATAAATTTATGGCACTGCAATTGTTATGAAAGTGTAAGTATGAATAGGGAACAAAAATAACATGAAAAGAAACTGGTAATTTACAGAAATTGAAAAGAAAAAATAAAAAACCAAAACAATTTACAGTAATTAATTTAATATAAAAACATTCCCTGTTCATACTTGAAATGCAACATGTGTGTGGGTTTTTTTTTTTGGAAAAGTCAAGTGACATAATTATTTTCAATGAATTCAATCGATAAATGTCACTTTTTGTAGAGAGCATTCATTTGAAGCATGAAAACAGAGCGAAATGAAAAAAAACAACGCCTTCCTTTTTTTTAAAATTAAACTTAAAATGATTTCAGTAACGAACTGAAATGGGCAAATTTTGAAAACGAGTAAATATAATTAACGTTCTGTTTTCATACTTCCATTATTCTTTTATGACTAATTGCTATTGCATGTTTTTTTTTTTTTTTTTTTTTTGTAAGAGCACCTAATAAATTTTTGAAGACATATTTTGAAAGTAATCTCATCAGTAATGGTGTAGATGTAGATTTGTTATGATTTACTTTAAATAGCACTAGTTCACAGGATAATATTTTTTTAAAAGAATTGGATCGGTGCACTGTAGCATATAAAACACAAACCGAGTGAACACTGGGAAGAACAAATATTTGTTTGTGTATTTCACTATAAAGTTTGCTGGCACAAATATCGTTTGATGATTGCATCACAAATGTCATTTCTAATGCAGAAAAAAAAATTTCTTTTTTTTATGACAATAATACACACAGAGATGAACTCGTGGGGTAGGATTATTTTTGTACTACGTGTGATCACTGCACAGCCTTTTTTTTTTTAAATGAAACGCTTTTCACAAACAATGGTCTTGCATCTTTGAAGTTGAACACAGCGTAAAAAAACAACACTGGTGAAGCAGATGAACACACCGATACAATTCACATGGTGGAGCAGATGAACACACCGACACAATTCACAAACAGAACAGGCCTTGATCGGAAACACAATTTTACACTAAGCGGTCACACGGAATGGAAGAGTAGACGGGGTGGTAATTTTAAATGACCACACATACCTCACAGAACCGACGGAGCAGCGGATAGTTCAGCTGTCATTTTTTTTTGATTGAATAGCACTTCTTGGGTGAGTCTTTGGAGAAAAACAGGAGAATTTTGAGTTCGAGAACATCAGCCAATATGGGGGCAGTCAAAGGAGATCGCATCTGAGAAGGTAGAATCAGAATGAGATGAGGGATCGCCGATAACGAAGGCACAATAGTCCATCAGGGCTTCGAGTGCAGGGAAGGGAAAGTCCCGTAAAGATGACGCCGGAGAATGAGTGCTCGGAGTCGGATGAGGAAGCCAGAACTCCAGTGGGAAAAGAAAATCTGTCATAGGTCGTTCACGTCGCTGATAAGAAGAGTGAAACGGAATGAAACTTCTCCCCGTATTTTTTTTATTATTATTACTGTTGGAGAAAAAAAACTGGGCAACGGCGCCAAATTTATGTGGCGGTGATTTGTATACCCAGGTTCACAATATGAGTAAGAGGAAAAAAACTCCAACACAAAAATTTGGAGGACTTACTTCTTTATTATGAAACTTTTAAAAAGGAGGGGCCATGAGAGTACAGTGGGACGGGGAGAAGTCAAACACAAGACTGCCCGACGGGACGGCCCCGAAGGGCAGAGAGCTGAGGTCCGTCACGTTCAAGATCAGAGGGAGTAGTGGCAAAATATTCATTACAATCACTCACTCATTGGCGAGATGAATAGGAACATATGTACTGTATTGGCGATGAATATTGGTGGCGTGGACAAAGGAATCAGAAGCATCCGAAGTATTACATAGAACTCAAACTTACGCCATGGCGTGCTATATGGTTACACGTATCTTAAAATTCCTGCGGTAAGGGAAAGTGGCTAAAGAAATAGCTAACACGTGATATTACATGCTCGTTATAGATTTAACGACAGCTGAATTAGTCAGCAAGGGGCATATGGCTTTTATGCGACAAACAGAAGGGTGAGAATTGAATACTAATGCAAGCCCAGAGGCTGAGAAAATATGCATTAGATATCGTCGGCTGCAAAGAGAAAAGACATTCATTTGTATTTTATTCTTTTACTTTATTTCAATGGAAAAGAGCTGCGATTAAGATCTTTTTCTATCGTGTGAATTTGAAAGACAGAAAAAGGAACCGAGATAAATGATGTCTGCATTTGAAAATAACTTTAAAAAGTAAAAGCGAAACTTACAGTAGTGAGAGGGGGGGGGCAGAGAATGAATAAAGACATATGAAATTAACTCTAAAATGTCAAATTTAAACTAAATATTTTATTTGAAGTGGGGGGGGGGAGAATAATGACAATTTATAGTAAACCAGTAAGTTTAAAAGTTGATTTTTTGAGGGGAGAGGAGGAATAATGAATATATAACGGTAAAGCCGTTATACATGTTTTTTTTTATTGTCTTTTATATTCACTCCTTCAAATAAACAGTTTTGAAAATTTTTGTATACTTTTTATCAGAACGAATATTTCAAGAGTCCGCAAAAAATTGTTTCGATTAATCGAGGTTACTGATATTCAATAGACTTCTTCCCATTATTACTCCCTAAGTACACACCGAATTTCAAGTCTCTGTCTCAATTTGTTCGGGAGATAGAGCGATTACAGACACACACACATACAGACGGATGGACAAATTTTTTTCTAAAAATATGTTTTTCGGAATCCCCAGTGTCTGAAACGTGTAAATCCGTCAAAAAAAATTTTCGATTTTCAAAATGATTACAAGACTTACATTGTAAAAAAAATCCGTCCAGTTTTCCTGTAGGAATCGGAAAAATAGTTTCCCTTATCGTATGTTACGGATTTTATTCCGAGCTGCGTCGGAAATTTTTCTGGTACGATAAGGGCAACTATTTTTCCGTTTCCTACAGTAAAACTGGTCGTATATTTTTTTACAGTGTACCCTATACTATACGTGTGATGGGTAAGTAAAAATAATAAAAAATGAGTTTGAAGATCCCTTGTCTCCTAATGAAAGAGAAACATTTGAATAAAAATCAATTCATGAATGTCATGTATATAAAGCATTTTCAAACAATGCAAGTGAAACACGCAAATTCGTCTTTTTTCTAGGTAATAGTTTAGAAAGTTTGCATCATTAAAGAAAAATCACCATAAAACAAGAAAAATGTTCACGCTGTCTGAGAAGAGGCTGTTCAGGTTTTCTTATGTTTAAAGAACTTTACCAGGAGCATTACACGAAACTCACACACAAGGCTAAAGTTCTCCGCTGCGGTGCTAGAATTCAATATAAAAGTGTTTTAAAAATTTAAACAAAACTCTTTTCATCGTCTTAAGCAGTTTTTAAGTTGTATTTTGAAGTAATATTTAAAATAAAAACTTTTTAAGAAAATAAAGTTTTATTCAGAACTTCTGATTCGTATTAAAGTAAAATTTAGAACTCGGCTATTTACGTGAAACCGGTCATACATGCCGTACTTTGAGGTACTTTCGGAACTTAATTTAAAAAAATAGTTGAAGAATAAATTTTTTTGTATATATTTCTTCTGATTTTAAATAACAAGGCCCCTCTACATAAAAGTGATGTAACATCTATGTTTTTTTTTTTCAATATACGTAATGAATTCATAAAAAATAATTCATGAATTTCATGTATAGAAAGAATTTTCAAACACCGCATGTGAAATCGCCAAATCGTCTTTTTTCAAGGCAATAGTTTAGAAAGTTTGCATCTGTATGTGAATACTGTGCGTAACTTTAAGATTGAAGACAAATAGTTTTCTTTTTCACATTTTTATATCACACAGCACACAAATGTTACAACAATCACAAACACTGAAAAACATATAGAATGAGGCGGTGACTTTGGGGTAATAACCCGCTGTTAGAACAAGTGGCGTTCGTAAAACATCTTTTGGGGAATACTCCCGCTATAAGCAACAGAATAATTGGGGATAAGACCCGCTATAGCATAATGTGCCACAATGGCAGCTCAAGAACAACATACTATACTTGGGGATAAGACCCGCTCGAATACACAACGTGCCGCAATGGCAGCTAAGCAACAACTGAACTGGGTCAAATGACCGCAAAGCTGCGGAGCTCGTTCGGCATGCGCACAAGGTCCGAACAGCATCATTAAAGTAAAATTGCCATAAAACAAGAAAAATGTTCAAACTCTCTGAGCTGATGTTGTTCATGTTTTCTGGTGTTTAAACCACATCACTTGGATCAGTACACGAAACGCAACAAGGCTAATGATCTCCACCACTAGAATTCAATTTCAAAATTTTAACTAAAATCTTCCCTGGTCTTGAACGATTTTTTAAGTTACATTTTGAAGTAATTAAAAAAAACTTTTTTTAAGAAAATGAAAGATTTATTCAGCTCTTCCGATTCGCATTGGAGAAAAATTTCGAACTCCTGTATTAACACGAAACCTGTCATACTTACTGTACTTTAAGGTACTTTCGGAACTTTAAACAAAAATAAAAATAAAAAACATGGTGGACATTAAGTCCTTTTATTTTTGTATATTTCTTCCATTTCCAAATAAGAAGGTCTCCTCTAAACAAATATAATGTAAATTAGATATATATTTTTTTTCAAGGTACGTAGTGAAAACTTTTTCAATGAAAGAGAAAATTTTCAATAAAAAACAATTCATGAATTTCATGTATAGAAATCATTTTCAAACAATGCATGTGAAATACGCAAAATCATCTTTTTCAATGTAATAGTTTAGAAAGTTTGCATTATTAAAGTAAAATTGCCATGAAACAAGTAAAATGTTCACGCTGTCTGAGCAGAAGGTGTTCATGTTTTCTGGTGCGTAAGGAACTTTACTAGGAGCAGTACACGAAACGCACCAAAAAGGCTAATGACATATCACCTATAGAATTCAATATTAAAGTATTTCAAAAATCTTAACGAAAATCTTTTCCTGGTCTTAAACCATTTTTTAAGTTACATTTTGAAGTAATATTTTAAAAAACTTTTTTTAAAGAAAATAAAAATTTTATTCAGCTTTTCTGATTCGCATTGGAGAAAAATTTCGAACTCCTGTATTAAGGTGAAACCTGTCACACATAAGGTACTTTGAGGTATTTTCGGAACTTAATAAAAAAATAAAAATAAAAATAAACATGATGGAGACTAAGTCTTTTTTATATTTCTTCAGTTTTCAAATAACAAAGTCTCCTCTAAATAAAAATAATGTAAATTCGATGTATCAATTTTTTCAATGCGTAATGAATATTTTTTCTAAGAAAGAGAATATTTTCAATGAAAAACAATTCATGAATTTCATGTATAAAAAACATTTTCAAACAATGCATGTGAAACACGCAAAATCATCGTTTTTCAGTGTAATAATTTAGAAAGTTTGCATTATTAAAGTAAAATTGCCATGAAACAAGTAAAATGTTCACGCTGTCTGAGCAGAAGTTATTCATGAATTTCATGCAAAGAAAGCATTTTTAAACAATGCATGTGAAACACGCAAAACCATCTTTTTTCAAAGGTAATACTTTAGGAAGTTTGCATCATTAAAGTGCAATTGCCATCAAACAAGTAAAATGTTCAAGCTGTCTAAGCAGAAGTTGTTCATGTTATCTGATGTTTAAGAAACTTCACACAAAACGCACCAAAAAGGCTAATGACATCGGTCACTAGAATTCATTATAAAAGTATTTCAAAAATTTTAACTAAAATCTTTTCCTGAACTTAAACGATTTTTTAAGTTACATTTTGAAGTAATTTAAAAAAAAGCTTTAAAAAAAAAATATTCAGTCCTTCTGATTCGCATTGAAGTAAAATTTCGAACTCCTCTATTAGAATAAAACATGTCAAAAAAAAAGAAAAAATAAAAAAAAATATGGTGGAGACTAATAATTTTATTTTGTATATTTCATAAATTTTCAAATAACAAGGTCCCCTCTAAACAAAAATAATGTAAATTCGATGTATCAATTTTTTCAATGTAAGTAATGAATATTTAATTAAAAAGAAAATTTTCAATGAAAAACAATCTTTAAATTTCCTACATGGAAAGCATTTTCAAATAACGTACGTGAAACACGCAAACTCCTCTTTTTTGAAGGTAGTAGGGCCATTTCACGTCACGTGGGACAGCTTTTCTGCATATTACTACTGTTTTAAAAATGTCATTATATTCCAAAATTTAAAAAACTATGCTAATATAGGAATCTAGTGTTTTGGGTTATTTATAATGCATAGTTTATATTTTAACAAGATATAAGTTAATAGATATTGGTATTTATGTAAGTGTCAAGAACAGCACATTCTTTTTTTTTTCATGGAATGGTCCTGAAACGGCCAGATTGCTTAGGTCTAGGATTAAAAATGTAGAAATTTTTAAACCTAATAAAAACTGGCAGCTTATTTAGGTCTAGGGTTTAAAATGTGAGATTTTTAAACCTATTAAAGGGTCATCCCATATCAAGTGTGGGACAGCTTTTATACACATTACTGCTGTTTTAACAATGCTAGTGTGTCCTCAAATTAAAACAACTATGCTAATATGAAAACCTACAGTTTTTTGTTATTTTTTATGTGATGGACTTTAAAATTCTATAACTTGTAAACGGTGACAGATATTAAAAAAATTCTTGCAGGAGTGTTATCCAAGATGTCAGGAGTTTTTATGCTGCGATTCTCAGTTTTAGTTACGAATACTATCGATAGATGGCGCTGCAAGCAATAACCGCTAAATCCAGGCTCGATTTTTTTACCTCTTTCTTGTTCCATGCGTAAAAAAAAGAGATTAAAATGCATTGAATGGATCCGGAAGTACCAAAAATAGTGTCTAGATTGAGCACCAATTGCTCTCAGCGCCATCTAATGTCTTAAACTCGAACTAAAATCAAGAATCACTGTAAAAAAACTCCTGACATCATACATAACTCTCCTGCAAGAACTTTTTAAATATCTGTCACTGTTTGCAAGTTATTGAATTTTAAAATCCATCAGTCATTTTTGGGACACCCGGTATATAATTTATATTCTAACAACTTATAAGTTAATAGATATAGATATGTGAGTATCATGCGCAGGACATTTTGCCAGTTTTTCATTTAATGACCCAGTAGTTTAGAAAGTTTATATCATTAAAGTAAAACTACCATGAAACAAACAAAAAAAAAGGTCACGCTGTCTGAACAGATGGTTTCATGTTTTCTGATGTTTTAAAGAACTTTATAAGGAGCGGTGCACGAAACGCACCAGCAAGGCTAATGACCTCAGCCACTAGAATTAAATATAAAAGTACAGTAATCCCTTAACATTCGCGTAGGTTAGGTTCACGGAAACCGGAAACCTTCGCTAATGTCAAAATCGCGAATGTTGATACTATCTTCCCGTACATAAAAGGGATTCGGATTTTTTTTTTTTTTTTTTAATTGAAAAAGGTAATCGAAATGCAAAAATATATCTATTAAGCATTAAAAAGTATATGCTGTAAATAAATTGGAATAATTATAAACATATTGGACAAAGTTTAGTTGTTAGTTGATGGCTGAAAAAAATTATTTATATAAAAAAAAAGGGTGGAGACTAACACTTTTATTTTGTATATTTCATCAGTTTTCAAATAACAAAAAATCTTTTGTTTATGAATTTTCATATAAGGAAAAATTGCGTCTTCGATTTCTCTTTTAAATTTAAGACAAGTGAAGGATCGCATTCTAATAATAAGCTCGAAGTAGCAGTGGTTGGTCGGTATCCTCAGGGACCCTAGCCCACTCTTCGCCCTTTTCGGTGTCTTTAATCTGTGCAATTTCCCTTTTAAATTTGTCCGGTTTCAATTTTTGATATTTTTTTTAACCTGGCTTTCGCTAGAATGTGTTTTATTCGGGACGTGGCTGGGGACCTATGAACCTTGCTTCCGCGAAAGAGTCGGAGTAAGTAGAAGAGTAAAGGGCTGCAGACGAAAAGGGGCCGCTTGCCGCGGCCCCTTTAATAATAATAATGATGGTGGGGCAAAATTCTTGACCAATTCAAAATGCTTTGTGATTCAATTTCTTCAAAATTCTTTGTGAATGTTCTTCACAAAATTCTTGAAAGACTATTTGAAAAAAAAATCATTCTTACAGCTTTTCAAATTAATTGCATAAATCCATTTTCCGTAACTTACAACTTAATTCTTTATGAAAAGCTCTATAACAAAAAGTGAATTTCAGTACTTAATATTGATAACTGCAGACACCGTGCTTAAAAAAGTTAATGTTTATTTCCAATTCCGTAAAAGAGCACATAGAGCTTCCAAGAGCTAACGTAACTCCAGATAAAAGGTTTCGTCCACTTATAAAACGAGGAATAATTCAAAGATTTCTAATTCATAAATGTTTATTACGAATTTTTATTTACATAAAAATCTTAATTATACTCAATCAAACCGCCGCGGCGAGCAGCCATCTTTTCGTTCGCAGCCCTTTATTCTTCTACTTATACCGACACTTTTGCGGAAGCAACAAGGTTCGTAGGTCCCCAGCCACCTCCCGAGTATAAGAGACTCTAGCAAAAGCAACATAAAAAAAAAAAAATCAAAAATTAATACCGGACGAATTTAACAGGGAAATAACACAAATTAAACACACCGAAAAGCGGAAAAATAAGGCTTTCTCAACAAGTTGTTGTTGAAGCTTTAAAATATTACGCACAGTTTTTTCAGAAAATGTTCCGCTTGTGAAAAAAAAAATTGAAATTTAGAAAATTTAGGATTTTTTTATTATTAGCATCAAGTCACGTTTCTGGTTTCTCGAAATTGCCGTTCTATATTTTGCCTCAATACAAGGGCTGAAATTCTAAAAACTTAGGCTATATAGTACAATGCAGCTGTCCAGTGTCAAATAGTTTACGGAATCGGTAAAACAAAGCGAGTTTACTTTGTAAAAAAATAATCTTTACAAAACAAAATTCACGAATAACCAACTTAAGTATTCGCGAATGTTGAAATGTTCTTCATTTTCTATTTCACAAATAATCAAAACTCACGAATGTTAAATCTCCGAATGTTCAAGGATTACTGTATTTCGAAATATTTAACTAAAATCTCTTCCTAGTCTTAAGCGATTTATTAGCTGGCATCTTGAAGCAAATAATTTTTTTTTAGAAAAATAAAGTTTTATTCATCACTTTTAATTCTTATTGAAGTAAATTTTAGACCTCCTCTATTAGTGTGAAACCGGTCATACATGAGATGCCGTAGTTTGGGTTACTTTCAAAACATAATAAAAAAAATAATAATAATAAAAATAAATAAATAAAAAAAAATAAATAAATAAGTAATGTGGTGTAATAAATATTAATTTTTTATATATTTCTTTAGTTTTCAAATAATAAAGACGGCCGTAAAGAAAATTAATTAAAATTCATGGAAATCCGATATTTCATTTTTTTCAACACTTATAATGAATGTTTTTAATGAGAGAGAAAATGTTCAATAAAAAACAATTCCTGATGAACTTCATGTATATGTAGCATTTTCAAACAATGCATGTGAAACACGCAAAGTCATATTTTTTTAAGATAATAATTTACAAAGTTTGCATCATTAAAGTACAATTGCCATAAAACAAGTAAAATATTCACGCTGTCTGAGCAGAAGTTGTTCATGTTTTCTGATGTTTAAGAAGCTTCACTAGGAGCAGTACACGAAACGCACCCAAAAGTCTAAGGACATGAGTTACTAGAATTCATTATAAAAGTATTTCAAAAATTTTAACTAAAATCTTTTCCTGGATTTAATCGATATTTTAAGTTACAATTTGAAGTAATTTTAAAGAAAGCTAAGCTTAAAAAAAAAAAAAAAAGTTTTATTCAGCCATTCTGATTCGCATCGAAGTAAAATTTCGAATTCTTCTATTAGGAACCTGTCTAAAAGAAAAAAAAAATGGTGGAGACTAACACTTTTATTTTGTATATTTCATCAGTTTTCAAATAACAAGGTCCCCTCTAAACAAAAATAATGTAAATTCGTTGTATCAATTTTTTTCAATGTAAGTAATGAATATTTAATGAAAAAAAAATTTTCAATGAAAAACAATTCTTAAATTTCATACATGGAAAGCATTTTCAAATAACGTACGTGAAACACGCAAAATCCTCTTTTTTGAAGACAGTAGGGCCATTTTACGTCACGTGGGACAGCTTTTCTGCTTATTACTACTGTTTTTAAAATGTTATTATATCCCAAAATTAGAAAAAACTATGCTAATATAGGAATCTAGTGTTTTTTGTTACTTTTAATGCATATCTTATATTTTAACAACATATAAGTTAATAGATATAGGCATTTATGTAAGTGTCAAGCACAGCACATTCTTTTTTTCCATGAAATGGTCCTGAAACGGCCAGATTGCTTAGGTCTAGGATTAAAAATGAAGAAATTTTTAAACCTATTAAAAACTAGCAGCTTATTTTGGTCTAGGGTTTAAAATGTGAAGATTTTTAAACCTACTAAAGGGTCGTTCCATATCACGTGTGGGACAGCTTTTCTACACATTACTGCTGTTTTAACAATGCTACTGTGTCCTCAAATTAAAACAGCTATGCTAATATGAAAACCTACAGCTTTTTGTTATTTTTAATGTATATAGTTTATAGTCTAACTACTTATAAATTAATAGATATAGGTATGTGAGTATCACGCGCAGGACATTTTGTCCGTTTTTCATGGAATGGCCCAGTAGTTTAGAAAGTTTATATCATTAAAGTAAAATGACCATGAAAAAAAAATGTCACGCTGTCTGAGCAGAAGGTTTCATGTTTTCTGGTGTTTTAAAGAACTTACCAGGAGCTGTACACTAAACGCACCGGCAAAGCTAATGACCTCAGCCACTAGAATTAAATATAAAAGTACAGTAATCCCTTAACATTCGCGTAAGGTTAGGTTCACGGAAACCGGAAACCTTCGCGAATGTCAAAATCACAAATGTTGAGACTATCTTCCCGTGCATAAAAGGGATTAGGATTTTTTTTTAATTGAAAAAGGTAATCGAAATGCAAAAATATATTTATTAAGCATTAAAAAGTACATGCTGTAAACAAATTTGAATAATTATAAACATATTGTACAAAGTTTAGTTGTTAGTTGATGGCTGAAAAAATTTATTTATATACGATAGTTTGGAAGAACATATTTTTTGTTTATGAATTTTCATATAAGGAAAATTTGCGGCCTCGATTTCTCTTTTAAATTTAAGACAAGTGAAGGATCGCATTCTAATAATAAGCTCGAAGTTGTAGTGGTTGGTCGGTAGCCTCAGGGGCCCTAGCCCACTCTTCCCACATTTTCGGTGTATTTTATTTGTGCAATTTTCCTTTTAAATTTTTCCGGTTTCAATTTTGATTTATTTTTTTTAAACCTGGCTTTCGCTAGAATGTGTTTTACTCGGGACGTGGCTGGGGACCTATGAACCTTTCTTCCGCAAAACAGTCGGGGTATGTAGAAGAGTAAAATGCTGCAGACAAAAAGGGGTCGCTTGCCGCGGCCCCTTTAATAATAATAGTAATGCTGGGGCAAAAACATGTTCTTCACAAAACTCTTGAAAGACTATTTGAAAAAATAATCATTCTTACAGCTTTTCAAATTAACTGCATAAATCCATTTTCCCTAACTTACAACTGAATTCTTTATGAAAATCTCTATAACAAAAAGTGAATTTCAGTACTTATTATTGCTAACTACAGACGCCGTGCTTAAAAAAGTTAATTTTTTTTTTTCCAATTCCATAAAAGAGCACCATAGAGCTTCCAAGAGCTAACGTAACTGCAGATAAAAGGTGTCGTCCACTTATAAGACGAGGAACAATTCAAAGATTTATAATTCATAAATGTTTATTACGAATTTTCATTTACATAAAAATCTTCATTATACTGATTCAAACTGCCGGCCGCGGCGAGCGGCCTCTTTTCGTCCGCAGCCTTCGGAAGTAAAGTTCGTAGATCCCCAGCCACGTCCCGAGTATAAGAGACTCTAGCAAAAGCAACATTGGAAAAAAAATTTCAAAAATTAATACCGGACGAATTTAACAGTAAAATTACACAAATTAAACACACTGAAAAGCGCGAATGAAGGGCTTTCTCAACAAGTTGTTGTTTAAGCTTTGAAATATTACACACAGTTTTTCAGAAAATGTTCAACTTCTAATAAAAATTTTGAATTTTAGAAAATTTAGGATTTTTTTATTATTAGCATCAAGTCATGTTTCTGGTTCTTCGGAATTATTGATCTATATTTTGCCTCAATACAGGGGCTGAAATTCTAAAAACTTGGGCTATACAGTACAATGCATCTGTCCAGTGTCAAATAGTTTACGGAATCGGTAAAACAAAGCGAGTTTACTTTGTAAAAAAATAATCGTTACAAAACAAAAAATCCCTGCCGGCTCGGGCCTACAGGCGGAGGTAGATTTCGATGTTAAGTACTAAATTCTCCAACAAAACTTAAATCAAGATTACAGATAAAACCCAGTTTCGTCACAAAGAGTGAGCTGTAGGGAGCTAAACTTTTTGTGAAAATTATAATATACACGAATACACACACACATGTATATGGAATAGGTTTAAAAAATGGCTACAAAAAATTCAGAGAGCTTTAAAGTGTTAAAATGTGTTAACATTTCCATAGTCGGGTTTTTATCATGTTTTAATACGTTTCTTCAAACTTACATGGCGTTACATATTCACCTGCTGAGGTCCATTATATTTCCAATATGACGCAATATACATATTTTTTTTAATTCGTCAAACCATTTATTTTATTTTGAGTTTTCATGCTGAAATCTTGCTCTAGAAAACTTATGACGTAATATTCAATTTGTTTTCAATTTGTCAAACTATTTAATTTTACACGTGAAAATTTTGTAAAAAAAAAAATAAATGTTGTGGTGAGAATTTTATTGTTTTTTTGTTTTTTTAATTGTTGGCAACTGCTATAGCGAAAAACTTTTATTTTTTTCCTGCTATTGTTGTGTAAGAGCTGGTTTTATCAGATTCATGCTAAGACAGTATTCAAAATTTTGAACCCGCCCCATTTCCACCCTCTTGGGCCGATTTCGCCCATTTTCAATCCCCGCCGAGATTTCCATATCAAAGTTGTTGGCGAGTTTGAGGACAATCCGTGCATAATTGCGACTTTTATCGTGCGGACAAAATTTAGTACATACATACATACATATATATATATATATAAACTTTTTAGGTGGGGGTGGTTTTGGGTTCCTGGGGTCCTATAATGAAAAGTTATGAAGAAATTTTTCAAAAGTCGCACCATGGTAACGACTGCAATAGGTAGTATTTCTTACGAAATCTACCTAATTCACGAATAACCAAGATAAGTATTCGCGAATGTTGAAATGTTCTTCATTTTCTATTTCACAAATAATAAAAACTCGCGAATGTTAAATCCGCGAATGTTCAAGGATTACTGTATTTCGAAAAATTTAACTAAAATCTTTTCCTAGTCTTATGCGATTTATTAGCTGGCATCTTGAAAGAAATAAAAAAACTTTTTTTAGAAAAATAAAGTTTTATTCATCACTTTTAATTCTTACTGAAGTAAATTTTAGAAACCCTCTATTAGTGTGAAACCGGTCATACATGCGATGCCGTAGTTTGGGTTACTTTCAAAACATAATTATAAAAAATAAAAAATAAAAAAATAAATAAGTAATGTGGTGGAATAAATATTAATTTTTTATATATTTCTTTAGTCTTCAAATAACAAAATCGGCTGTAAAAAAAAAAAAAAAAAAAAAAAAAAAAAAAAAAAAAAAAGATGGAAATTCGATATTTTTTTTTTTTTTTTAACACACATAATGAATCTTTTTAATGAGAGATAAAATGTTCAATGAAAAACAATTCCTGATGAATTTCATGTATAGGTAGCATTTTTAAACAATGCATGTGAAACACGCAAAGTCATATTTTTTTAAGATAATAGTTTACAAAGGTTGCATCACTAAAGTAAAATTTCCATGAAACAAGATAAATGTTCACTATGTCTGATCGGAAAATTTTCCTGTTTTCTTATATTTTACTAATCTTATCAGGGGTAGTACTCGAAACGCACCAGCGAGGCTAATGACCTCAGCCGCTGGAATTCAATATAAAAGTATTTCGAAAAATGTAACTAAGATTTTTCCTAGTCTTAAGCGATTTATTAACTGGCATCTTGCAGCAAAAAAAGAAAAAAAAATTAAGAAAAATGAAGTTTTATTCATCACTTTTAATTCCTATTGAAGTAAATTTTAGAACTCTTCTATTAGTTTGAAACCGGTTATACGTGCCATGCCGTACTTTGGGTTACTTTCGAAACATAATTTAAAAAAATAAATAATGTGGTGAAAAAAATATTAATTTTTTATATGTTTCTTTAGTTTTCAAATAACAAAGTCGGCTGTAAAGAAAAATGATGGAAATTCGATATTTCATTGTTTTCAACACTCATAATGCAAAAAGTAAAGTAAAATTTCCATGAAACAAGATAAATGTTCACGCCGTCTGATAAGAAGTTTTGGTACTTGTTAACTATCCCGTCGACCAATTTCGCCAAATTACACAAATTGGCATAATTTTTTATTTTAAATAACCAAAGAACAAATAAACTAGTAAAACATTAATAAACTAAAAATAAAACGTCGAATTAATGGTTTTATTGGTCATTATTGGCATTTAATCTTACAATTAATTAATTAATGGCAACCATTATTGGCAATTAATCTTACAATTTGGCGACAGTAATTTGGTCGACGGGATAACTAACAAGTACCGAAGTTTTTCATGACTACTTATATTTTACTAATTTTATCAGGGGTACTGCACGAAACGCAACAGCAAGGCTAGTGACCTCAGCCGATAGAATTCAATATAAAAGTATTTCGAAAAATTTAATAAAATCTTTTCCTAGTCTTAAGCGATTTATTAACTGGCATCTTGAAGAAAATAAAAAAAACTGTTTAAGAAAAATAAAGTTTTATTCATCACTTTTAATTCTTATTGAAGTAAATTTTGGAACTCTTCTATTAGTGTGAAACCGATCATACATATGATGCCGTAATTTGAGTTACTTTCGAAAGATAATTAAAAAAAATAATAATAATTAATGTGGTGGAATAAATATTAATTTTTTATATGTTTCTTCAGTTTTCAAATAATAAGGTCAGCTGTAAAGAAAAATAATGGTAAATCGATATTTCATTTCTTTCAACACTCATAAAGAATACTTTTTAATGAGAGAGAAAAATTTTCAGTGAAAAACAATTCCTGATGAATTTAATGTATAGGAAGCATTTCCAAACAATGCATGTGAAACACGCAAAGTCATATATTTTTAAGGTAATTGTTTACAAAGTTTGCATCATTAAAGTAAAATTTCCATGAAACAAAATAAATGTTCACGCTGTCTGATCTGAAGTTTTTCATGTTTTCTTATATTTTACTAATTTTATCAGGGGTAGTACACGAAACGCACCAGCAAGGCTAATGACCTCAGCCGGTAGAATTCAATATAAAAGTATTTCGAAAAATTTAAGTAAAATCTTTTTCTAGTCTTAAGCAATTTATTAACTGGCTTCTTGAAGCAAATAAAAAGACAGTTTAAGAAAAATAAAGTTTTATTCATCACTTTTAATTCTTATTGAAGTAAATTTTTGAAATCCTCTATTAATGTGAAACCGGTTTTACATGCCATGCCCTACTGTCAGTTACTTTCGAAAAATAATTAAAAAAAAAATAAAATCAGTAATATGGTGGAATAAATGTTAATTTTTTATATGTTCCTTAGTTTTCAAATAACAATGTCGGCTGTAAAGAAAAATAACGGTAAATCGATATTTCATTTCTTTCAACACTCATAAAGAATACTTTTAAATGAAAGAGAAAAATTTTTTGTGCAAAACAATTCCTGATGAATTTCATGTATAGGAAGCATTTTCAAGCAATGCATGTGAAACATGCAAAGCCATATTTTTTTAAGATAATAGTTTACAAAGTTTGGATCATTAAAGTAAAATTTCCATTAAACAAAATAAATGTTCACGATGTGCGATCTGAAGTTTTTCATGTTTTCTTATATTTTACTAATTTTATCAAGGGTAGTACACGAAACGCACCAGCAAGGCTAATGACCCCAGCCGATAGAATTCAATATAAAAATATTTCGAAAAATTTAACTAAAATCTTTTCCCAGTCTTAAGCGATTTATTAACTGGCATCTTGAAGCAAATAAAAAATGTTTTTAAGATAAATAAAGTTTTATTCATCACTTTTACTTCTTATTGAAGTAAATTTTGGAACTCCTCTATTAGTGTGAAACCGGCCATACATGCCATGCCGTAATTTGAGTTACTTTCGAAACATAATTTAAAAAAACAAAAAAAAGTAATGTGGTGGAGTAAATATTAATTTTTTATATGTTTCTTTAGTTTTCAAATAACAATGACGGCTGTAAAGAAAAATAATGGTAAATCGATATTTCATTTCTTTCAACACTCATAAGAAATACTTTTAATGACAGAGAAAAAATTTCAGTGCAAAACTATTCCTGATGAATTTCATGTATAAGAAGCATTTTCAAACAATGCATGTGAAACACGCAAAGTCATATATTTTTAAGGAAATAGTTTACAAAGTTTGCATCATTAAAGTAAAATTTCCATGAAACAAAATAAATGTTCACGCTGTCTGATCTGAAGTTTTTCATGTTTTCTTATATTTTTCTAATTTTATCAGGGGTAGTACACGAAACGCACCAGCAAGGCTAATGACCTCAGCCGATAGATCGATAGAATTCAATATAAATGTATTTCGAAAAAATTAACTAAAATATTTTCCCAGTCTTAAGCGATTTATTAACTGGCATCTTGAAGCAAAAAAAAACTTTTTAGAAAAATAAAGTTTTATTGATCACTTTTAATTCTTTTTGAAGTAAATTTTGGAACTCCCTCTATTAGTGTGATACCGGTCATACATGCCATGCCGTAATTTGAGTTACTTTCGAAACATAATTTAAAAAAACAAAAAAAATAAGTAGTGTGGTGGAATAAATATTAATTTTTTACACGTTCCTTAGTTTTCAAATAACAATGTCGTCTGTAAAGAAAAATAATGGTAAATGGAAATTTCATTTCTTTCAACGCTCATAAAGAATACTTTTTAATGACGGAGAAAAAATTTCAGTGCAAAACAATTCCTGATGAATTTCATGTATAGGAAGCATTTTCAAACAATGCATGTGAAACACACAAAGTCATATTGTTTGCAAACTTTGCATCATTAAAGAAAAATTTCCATAAAACAAGACAAATGTTCACGCTGTCTGATCAGAAGTTGTTCATGTTTTCTTATATTTAACTAACTTTATCAGGGTCAGTAAAAGAAACAAACCAACAAGGCTAATGACCTCAACCGCTAGAATTCAATATAAAAGTATTTCGAAAATTTTAACTGAAATATTTTCCTAGTCTTAAGCAATTTTTAACCATTTGGAAAAATGTTTATTCTTCTCTGTCAGGGTAGGAAATCAAAAACATATCTGAGGCGTTTTATTGGTTGAATCCGCATTTTATTCGTTTTCTGATTGGTCTATACAGCAGTCTCTATTTCCCTTTACTTTCAACAGAGATGGATACTTCTGTTGCCACTATGACAAAAAAGTAATAAAAATACAAAAAAAAATTAATAACTCAGAAAAAAAAATGAGATAGAGCTTTCAAACAAATTGCATTTAAAAGTACATTTTTTTCCCCATACGACGGTGTAAAAAGTAATATTGTGGGATGTTTAGAAGTTTAAGAATGAAATTTCATTTAAAATGGGTCGTCAGATTTCGTGGAAATCTGACGAAGGAAAAGCCTTTTCCCGAACAGCCAATGAAAAGCTTGGATAATACGTAAGTTTCAGGAAATCTGACGAGTCGCAAGCGATTTTTGTCGCTTGCAATTTTTACGTGTAATAACACTATTAATGTTTAATTCATGGCGTACGTAATGTATGATCAACTCCGTGCGATTTTTTAGGTCTTAAATTTTAGTTTTTGAAAAAATCATTTTCCAAATGGTCGTTCTAATTTGTTAAATTGCTTTTTTTTTTTTTTTTTTTTTCAGTTTCATTTTGAAGAGGTTTTTTTTTTACAAACTTTTTAAGAAAAGTAAAGTTTTGTTCAGTATTAAGTGCTTTTTTTAATTATTACTTACTTCTTTAAAAATATTTTTAATACTTTGTTCTGGTACAAAGTAATTTTTAGACACTAATATTATTAATTAAATTTAATTACTGTAATTAATTAAAGGCATGATATGAGTCAGTATTTGTTTATTCGAAAATTGTGTTCAATTCTGAAACATACACCACACAATTTAACTCGTTTACTTTAGAAAAATAAGTTACTATAACAAATATATTGATCATAATAAAACTATTTGGAACGTAATTTATATTTTAATATGATCATTAAGAAAGTAGTAGAACTAATCGACGTTCAAGAAAGATATGGGCTTCAAAAGATAGTTTTCAAACAAAGACTTATTTATCAAATCCACTGCTAATTTAATTTAATGTAGAATACTGAAGAAAAATCATTAGTAGAGTGTTATGCCAATTCAATCAATGGTGTTTAAATGTACGCCGTAGTTACACACATCAAAATACTTATTTTTAAATAATTCCTCATAATTTTAAACTTATTATATCATACTTAGAAAAATTTTAAACGTTTTTAATTTTAAGCTTATTTTAAACTATTTTTAATGTTTATTACTTATATCCATGCACTTATTTTTTAAATAGTACATATATTATTTTTTATGAAATTGCACCTCTATATATAAGCCCTTATTTTTAAGAAGATATTTAACACGTTTAGCAAGATTGAATAATCAAAACTTTTCTTCTTTTTAATGGATCTGTTAAAAAAAATTTTCAATCTTCACACGACGCAAGCTTTATTAATTCCTTCCCATCCCCTCCTCCTTGGGCGTGTCTCCAAAATAATTCCGTTCCAAATACATCGCAACTATTTTTTATGTTTATTTAAAGAAACACTAAATTGGATAAAACCCAGTAATGGAGCGCAATTTTGTTTTATAGGCCTTAATTTTAATGTCACATTTTTTTCTGATTTTAATTTCTCTTAATATATGAATGCTAACATGTATTTTAGCAATAGACTTTATAAGTAAAAAATAATATAATCGTTTTTAATAAACCGCTTGAATTGTTTTTAAAAAATTACTTTTCTCCCGTTTTATAAGAACGATTTTTTTTTCAGCGTCATCTGCTATATACAATAAAACGAATTGTAGAATTATTTCCTTTTATACTTTCTATAACGTCGAAATATTTTATATCCACTATTCTCTGAGAAAATCTCTCCAAATATTGATGTAGTACGTTATAGAGTTTTTTATTTTCCCAGTGGAATATGTTTTTTTCCCTTCAAGTCATTTAAATAAAGTCATTTTTCATTAACTCACTCATCTACTATTGACCTGTCATCAGCTATCGAATTTACATTTAATATTTTATGATGAATGGTTTACTCTAGAAACCCTATGGTCTATTTTGTCATTTCTTTCCTCTTTATTTATTTATTTATTTATTTATTTGACTGAAAGGGGAAAACATTCCGCAACTAAAACAATATATGATCGAATGAAACAGAAAAGTTTAAGACTTTTCAAGACATAGATTTATATATATATATATTTAAATTTTTAAAACACAATTAATTTTATTGATGTGATAGCCTAAGGCAGACTTTTCTTTTATTAGATCCTGGAATATTATTTTTAAGACATAGCATTATTTTATAACATAATAGAAAGTTATTAATGCTTTCTGTAGAATATGGCCTGCAAAACATTCATCATTTATTTACAGGGTAACAAACATTTACTCGTCTTCGGGGAAAAACTATTTGCATTTAATTATATTGCACTATCTCAAGCATTGTGAAATTTAAATACAATGCTGAGGTTTACTAGAAGATGCTTGCAGAAAAACATTATGAGTTTGCCCTTTATCGCTCATTTACAGGGACACATTAAAGATTTCGGATACAAAGCTGTATCCGAAGAATTGTCTTTTAGTGAAAATTGCCGAAAATACGTTTTCAGTTATGGTATGCGTTGTAAAGTTTAACTAAATTTTTGCATGCAGGAAAAATCCTTAATTTTCTCCTGGATAAATATATACAAGCACAATAACCAGAAATATCTGAATCAGCATTAAGGTCCTTCATGTTCTTCAACATGATATACTTGTGTGAACGTGCTTCTTAAATTTTTCTGCTGTTTAAAATCAAGTGCACGAATAATCTGCGTGAAGAAAGCGACTTAAGGTTAAAATTAACCAATTTTAACCCTATAGAGGCCCTCATCGGTAAATACAAGTTCCAGAAATCTCATTGATTTTAAAGTTGTGTTTTGATAATAATTAAGCATATTTTTTATTATATTTGTAATATGCGTCTTGTTTTAATTATTATTCTACTCATACACATTGGGATTATTGATTCTTGTTTTTGTTGATAGTGCATCCTTCGAACGAAAATTTGAGTTTTTTGTTGGATAAGACAGCCAATAGGTTATAGATGTTATACAATACTTTCCATTCTGATAATATATACATTCTCATATTAGTTGGATCGCGATTTTATTTTTTTACTTAAACGTGGGTCGCGTTCCAATAAAGGTTGGGATGTTATACGGTAATTTCCATTCTGATAATACATACATCATGATATTAGTTGGATCGCGACTTTATTTTTTACTTAAAGGTGGGTCGCGTTCCAATAAAGGTTGGGTTGTTATACAGTAATTTCCATTCTGATAATACATAAATCCTCATATTAGTTGGATCGCGACTTTATTTTTTACTTAAAGGTGGGTCGCGTTCCAATAAAGGTTGGGATGTTATACAGTAATATCCATTCTGTTCATACATACATCCTCATATTAGTTGGATCGCGACTTTATTTTTTACTTAAAGGTGGATCGCATTCCAATAAAGGTTGGGATGTTATACAGTAATTTCCATTCTGATAATACATACATCCTCATATTAGTTGGATCGCGACTTTATTTTTTACTTAAAGGTGGATCGCGTTCCAATAAAGGTTGGGATGTTATACAGTAATTTCCATTCTGATAATACATACATCCTCATATTAGTTGGATCGCGACTTTATTTTTTACTTAAAGGTGGGTCGCGTTCCAATAAAAGTTGGGATGTTATACAGTAATTTCCATTCTGATAATACATAGATCCTCATATTAGTTGGATCGCGACTTTCTTTTTTACTTATAGGTGGGTGCGTTCCAATAAAGGTTGGGAACCTCTGTTATAGACCATATATAAGGCTACAGAGAAGAATTCGTAAGAGATAATGTGAACGAACGAGAATTACTTTAAGGTGGTTTTTTTTCAATTTGAGAAATGCATTTTCAAGCCTAACTACATTTAATATTTTGAGAAATCTTTGTAGAACATAAATAAAATCATATAAGGGTAATGCAAGGAAATGAATAACTGATCGCCTATGGATAATACGTTTTGGAAGTATGATTTCAGTAGTTTAAAGCGTGTCTTTGCCGGAATTAAATTTCAATTTAATGTGTAAAGTATATGAAAATCTATAGTTAATAGAAAAAAAAATCAAGTACGTTTCCGTCTATTTGTACAAATTGCTGAAAGTGAATTTTTAACTGTTTTATGAGTTTTCCTAATATAGTAAATTTAAGCATACTATGTTGATTAAATGCAAATATATAAGTCATTCACATCAATCTATAAGTCAAATGCAATCTATAAGTCATGAGATGATCTATAAGTGAAATCGATAAGTCATACACAGAGCTACACAAATGTACTTTTCCGGCTATCGACTGTAATTGCTGAAATATGATTTTCAAATGTGCTCTGCGTTTTCTAAATATTTTCTTGGGTATCTTATTTACATTATTAAACGGTGAAGGTGTGTTAATGTATTTTGGAAGTGTTGGAAAGTGTTTCACAATCTATGCTTGATGCATAATTTTTCTTACTTATTCTTATTGTAAATAAAAAAATCTACATATCTTTATGTCCTTAAATACAAAATATTTAAAGAATCAAAAATTGAACCTTCTCCTTTTTAAGATCTTATAAATATTTAACACTTTTTTATTTTTTAACTTTGTGTAGATGCTATAAAATTATACATCAGGGTTTATAAATATTTATAAATAAAAAGTAAAAAATGTTCTCTCAATTTAATTAAAGAATGACTGTAAAGAGATTCTGACATCAAACGCAGAACATTAAAGGAAGAAAACTCAACCAGAAAACCGGAAATGTCCTTCTGCAAAATCAGCGACCCATGTCTAAGTGAAACAATACGGCATTTCTCTTTATTTTGGGAATATAGCAGGGCAAAATAGCTTTCTGGTCCAACAAATTTTCTGTTTAAATGCTATTTCTAAATATATCAATGCATGAGAAACTATCCTTTAAGTGAATCATAAAACTCAAAATTTACATATTTGCATTACTATAAACCAAATTGTTATTAAAGGTTTGAAGCAGGTTTTAGCACATTTTTTGTTTTAGGTGCGTTCGTGATTATATAAATATGTAGCACCTATAATCTTCGTCACGTCCGTCCGTCTAGACTCAAAAACTACCCAACCCAATGGTCTGAAACTTAATATATAATAATCGTTGAAGAATTTTTTCCAGTCATTTCAAATTTTATGAAAATCGAATCAAGACTTTAAAAAATATTTATACAAGTTTTTTTATATACTATTAAATCCTATCATATGTAATTAATTCAGTAATATCCTATGATAGGTAATTATTGTAGAGGTTGCCATGCCGATTACGTCCTATTTAAGATGGAGTCCTATTATTTCTGTATTACTCAATTAAATATATATAATCGTAATAAATTTTGTATTCATGCATGTTTGCATAAAAGTGCAACAGCTAATACACCAAGATATGAATATTTATAAAACTAGTTATAATCCGAACACAACTCATTTTTAACGTTTGATGTAAATTGTTTGACGTTAATGTAGGTTGTGTTTTTCTATATGTAGTATTACAAAAATTATTAATATTCAGTATGTTCTATTGTAAATAAAAAGAAAGTAATGCGCATTTACTTGCACATAAAATATCCTTAAGGGTAATTTTTATTAATTGCATTTAATTGCACATCTATATTTATAATGTTTTATCCCGTAACTACTTGAACCACATATCCAGCTAAAACTCTAATTTTAAGTATTCGCAGTTCTAAGATAACAAAAAGGGCGGACAATCCTGTGTCCAGAATAAATTATGCAACACTTTCCAATATATTCAGAATACTGTAATGAAACTTTTCAGTTTATTAAGGTAAAAGTTGTCTAAATAAACAATTTAGAAAATGCAACTGAAAACCCAATTACTGAAATTACCAACAATATTCGTAAAAATATCCGTTTTTTGTGTAGCCCTGTATATGTTCTAATGATTTGTATGTATACTACGCAATATGTATTTCCGGTTTTTTTGTTACTTGCTAAAAAAATGTGTGACATAAATCACGTAGCGCTAAAATATATGAAACGTAATTGAGAACCAGGTTTAACTTGCGAATTTATAACAATGAGCACTGTAAAAAAAAACGGACTAAAATACGGAAATACTACTGGCAATCTAGACGCCAGTACTATTTCCGTATGTTAACGGAACTTTTCCAGGTAAATTACAGAAAATTTTTCGTTTTTTAGGAATTTAACGGAAATTTTGCTATAATTTACCGGGAAAAAGTTCCGTTAAAATACGGAAATAGTACTGGCGTTTAGATTGCCAATAGTACTTCCGTATTTTAGTCCGTTTTTTTTTTTTTTTTTTTTTTTTTTTTTTTACAGTGAGTAACCTTATAGAATTGTGTCGTCTAATTGCAAAACCGGCCATCTCTAAAAAATAAATTTTTTGGGGAAAGTTGATTTTTTTTGTCACACGTCACACTTAGCTAAAATAAGATAGGAACCAAAACTCGTTAGTTTTATAGTCATTAGGACAGTATATTTGACCGGCTTTAGCATGCTTTATTGTTTCCAGAAGGTAGAAGCGTTTTCTTAGAACTTAAAAACTGAAAAAATGCATTTTCCAATTTTGAGGAGTTGGTCAGTTTTGCAATTAGACGACACAATTGTTTAATCACTTTAGTTTACTCTCATTTAGTAATTAGAACTAAGGGTCAACCAAAACAGATTTTTAAGGTCGAAACCTAAACTGAAAAATCCGTATTCTTCCAATTTTTGGCAGAAAACGAAAATGTCAAAAAAAAAAATTTAAGTATCGGCTGGGCCCAAAGTTCTTTAAAACTTTAAAAACTCATAAAAACGGAAGAAATCGTGATAAAGAAGTGCGCTTTGTGAGAAAGGGCTCACAAGGATTTTTTTTAACAGCAAAAAAATATATATTGTTAAAAAACCATATGTAGAGGGCGCTGGCGACCCGAAACACAATGAACAGAACAATACACTCCATTCATTTGTTCTTCCAATAACAAATGTTCAACATGACCTCCAGAACGTTCTACGACACAACCAGGTTGTGTCGTAGTACCTGTTCATTGTGACTTCATTGTGTTCATGTGATTTTTTAACTAAATTTTTTTGCTGCTAAAAAACTCCGACTACCTTGTGAGCCTTTTCTTCCAAACCGCACTCCAAATTTCTTCCTTTTTATGAGTTTTCAAAGTTTTAACGAACTTTTGGCTCACCCTGTACATAACATCCATACATAAATATGCATATTTATTAATTAATTATCTGTTTAATTATACGTATGGCCCAAGTTGGCTCTCTGTGCCTCCTAACTAAAACTTTTTATTTCCATATAAAATAAAATTTTATTAATTCTTCAACAACACAAAACGATTTTATAATTTATATGAATTTTATCTAATTAAAAAATGTTTTAGGTATACATATCTCGATTTATCTTTTATAATTGTTTTTGCAAAAAACCACCTAGAACGTTCTCAAATAGTATTCGAAACGCTTCTGCGGTTTAGAACTAAAAGTTTTCACTGTTACTGTTAAGTCTGCAGCTTTTAACGCGCTCGTGAAAAGCGTCTTCAAAATTTAGTCATATATGAATCGCTTGCTTCATAATTTGCACGTCTTGAGTCACTCATAACTGATAGTTATAAACAGTGGAGTTGATAGCAATAAATAAAGAGTTTTTCATTTGAGCCGATACAGCTCAAATTAATGAGTAATGGGGAAAGTTCCCGAATGAAGAAACGAGATTTTTGGAATACAGATAGTTTCGGCCCAGTCGAATTTTCGGCAGTATTTTCGCCGAAAACGAAAACGAAACCTAAATTTCGGTAGATCCCTAATTAAAACATTTATTAACAGCTTGAAATTGCTAGAGAAAAAGCTTAAGTAAAATAAGCAATTACATTCATAAAATATGCTATACATGTTTTATGTACAAAAACTTTCGGTATTGTTGATAGCTTCTAATAAAAAAGGTGACATAAATTACATAGCGCTAAAATATATTAAACGAAATTGGGAACCAGGTTTAAGTTTGGAACAGAAAAAAACCTTGGACAATTGACTGGTCACATCAGTTTACTCTCATTTAATTATTAGAATATTTATCACATTAAGTAAACATTCAAAGAAAGCTAAATTTTCTGGGTTTTTCTTTTAGTTATAAAAGTTTTAATACATAATTTAAAATAAAACAGTTTTTAAATTCTAGATTAAACTGCAGAGACATTCAACAGTGTTTGAAAATAATGGTTACTTGACTACATGAAACGTTCTCATTGGTCAGGATCGATTTAAGTTACATTTAAAAGATCGTTATTTATAAATACTGTTGACTGACCTGAGAGCTTGCTGCAAATTTTTAACACTTCATGGTATAACGGTCACTGAAATCTGATATTTATGATGAATGCGTACGATGTAATGGTATCTCTATATCATCTTATCAAAACACATCTTTTGGTGAAGCGTTTCATGTATAACAGGGCATTTTCATGCAAGGCGGTTTCATACGAAGTGATAAATCGTTTTTCAAAACTTTACAAATTGTTACATTGTGCAGTATTTGTCGCCTGAAGTGTTTGGATACGCACATTGGAGAAGATAAATTTTGTTTAGAATTACTCTTCACGAATCCAGAAAGATTTCATTGTACAAATATACATTTGGGAGGGAAATAACTTTACGCAAAGATTGTGCTCTATAATCATGTAAATCGCATTTATTACCACTGGTGTTAGAATGAGGTTATGGTTTTCATCGTATTTCTGCGCAAATTTGTGAGTTTTTTGGGGGTAATTGAGCCTATCATAGATGGATTTAGAATGCTGCTATGGTTTTGTGGTTGTTTTATCTTTGATTTGTGATTTTTGGTCGGTAATTTTATTCGACAGGATTAAGATTTTTTACCGTGTCAGGGCACAGAGGCATTCATCCATGACGCTCTTTACAAGGTGACAGAAAAAAATAGCCTTATGGCATTTTCCCTTATACTCACAGAACCGTAAAATATACAGATACGCGATTATTAAAGTGTATAAATAGGAGATGCGTAAATTTGTACCGGAAACAATTTTATTTATATATATATTTTTTTTATTTATGTTACCTTATTGTTTCAAAATACATATAATTATTATTTTGTGTTACTTATAAAGTAATTATACTGCAAAAATAAAATTTAGAATCATTTAATTTTTTTTTACATTTTTTTTTATGAAAAAATTAATTAACATAAAAAGTGCTTCAATGCTTGAACCCTTTGAGCATTTTTGTTCTTTTCAAATTCAAAAAAGTTTTATACAAGATAAGGACAAATTTCTATGACGCTGCATTCATACTTATGTAATCAAATGGATTGCTTCATTAATTTACTTTCACAAAAACTAATAATTTAAATTTTTTTAATGACCAAATAATGTCTTTGAATGATTATTTAATCTTTATTCATTATATCATAATTATAAACCGACTTTCAACAAAAGAGGCTATACAATATTTTTGCATGTGTTAATTGTGTATGCACATACATGAATTTTGATCGAATGCTCCGCCTTTCGTGATTGTATTTTTACTGTAAAGAACTCGTTCTAGTGGTTGTCCTTTATCGATTTCAGTATGATACAAATCTGGTATTTTTCAGCATGTTTTCTTGTCTTTGTTTTCAGTTTATGGTCTCTAACATAATTAAAAATTGGCCAATTGTCACAAAATTACAGTATGAGGTTAAGGTACACTGTAACACTTTATTTGTTTAACCTTGTTAAATAGTCGTCGTAGAGTTTTTTTTTTTTTTTTTTTTTTTTTTTTTTTTTTTTTTTTTCGTTTGTTTGCAGTGATGAGCAAAACTTTTAACATATGACACTACTGCACAGTGGAAATTAGACAAATGTTTCTTAACCTCGGAAAATATAATATACAATAATATATACAATAATAATAAAATATACAATAACGTTTTTCGGGTTACTCACGCTTCCGAATTGAGTTCTTTATCTTTAGAAATATCAGAAACTACTATATCGCTCATTCGCAAGAAATATGCCATACCTGGCAAAAATTCATTTTGATTTTTATTCAACTAATAGGTGTTATGTCATACGCCTTGCTACAGTAAATGTTTTATAAGTGTAGTTATCGGGAAAATTGCTTTATTATCTATATGTCCATTTGCGACCACAGTAGAGAGTGTGGATAGTATGGGGAGGGAAAATAACACAACACTCGAAACCTCATCTAAGTCTTCATTGTTTTATACTTTTATACCTGTGTTTACTGCTGCATGCAGAGCTAAGTGCTATAATTTCATGGTACAATAAAATCATGGAACTCTTCTTTAGCCTCTCCTGCAAATTTAGTTTTGTCGAGATGTAACACTTTTCTTGCTGATGAGCGATATCTTTGAGATTAAAATAAAAGCGTTTATAAAAATAAAGTATTACTTGGGTACACAGATATTCGAAAACATTTTCGAGTAGCTTTTATAGTGTATTAATCAATTTTCTTAACCCAGAATAAATATTTTATGGATGCTATCAACTTTCGATTAAACATATTTACCTGCATAACTGAATTTATTCATGCAAGAGTAAATTCTCAACTAAACATTTTTCCGTTCAATAAACATGTTTTACACAGAAAAGTAAAATAAATTAACAGCATTAACATTAACAGAAAATTATTATTATTTTACTCTTATAATTACTCTTGCAAGAATAAATTCAGTTTCACAGTTGAAAATGTTCAATTGAGAATTGGTAGCATCCGGAAAACCGAAATTCAAGCTTGGGAAAGCTGATTTAATACACTACAAAAGCTACTCGAAAACGTTTCCGAACATCAACGTCAGCAATTTAAACTATCTTTTTTCACATTCTTCTTTTAATTTCGAAAATATATTAGTTTCTGGACTTTCTAAAAATAAAGAACGCTTTTCGAAATCGTGTATAACTAGGAATGTATGTCTGTACTTTGAATGTATGTATATGTTTTCGTTCGTGAATATATTATATATTTTCGTAGATTTAAAAAAATCCCTTTCGTTTTACAGTATGTGCGTCTAAAATAAGATTTTGGGAACAATGGTATTTGAAGTAAATGTAAATAACAAGTCAGGAATTGTACATCAAACGTGGCAAATCATGTGCGTTCGTACTATAACTAGTTTTATAAATATACAGATCTTGATGCAATAGCTGTTTCGCGCTTAAGCAAAAATGCATGAATGCAAAATCTATCACGATTATATATATTAAATTCAGTAATACGGAAATAATAGGACTCCATCTTAAATAGGACGTAATCGCCATGGTAACCTACAGTCATTACCTATCATGAGATATCATTGAATTAATTACGTGATAGTATTTAATAGAGTGGAAAAAACTTTTATTAATATCTTTCTACGTTTTGATTTGATTTTCATAAAATTTTATGTGACTCGACAAAATTCTGCAACGATTATATATATTAAATTTCAAACCACTCGGTTGGCTAGTTTTTGCGCTGTTATATGTGGACAGACGGATGGGCAAGAAGACGCCTATAGGTGCTGTGTATTTATACAGGGTGTCTACTATCAACGGTGTCCAATGGCTAACTCCTAAACCATTAGTTATTGACATATAGTTCCAATTACAAAAATCTTTTAAATGAGGTAAAGAAATATTTTAAAAGTGATTTGGATCAATAAAAATATCTCTTAAAAATTACAAAATATAAATTTTTATACGGTGCTCCGGTCCTTTAAGTTACATTTGGCAAAATGTTCCTATTAGACAGACAAGTAAGATGAAAAAAAAAGTCCCGTTCGTATAACACTAAATTTGACCGAGTTATGAAACGAGTTATGACTTATACCACTTTTCTGCAACTGAACACAAATGAGTTCGGCCTTGTTTTAAGGGGTCATATACCAAGTGCTTGAAGTATTTGAAGAGCTTATTTTATGTCTATCTGTGCTTTGAAATAAATCGTACATGTATTACGATTGAGTTAACATTTATTAAGTATCAGATTGGCTAAAATAATTGTATTTTAACCTATGTTTTATTTTTTAAAGATTTGAGATCATTTCTTTTAACAAAATATTTATATTATTTTTATAAGTTTTTATTTAACTTCAACGATCGTATGTATGTTTTTCCGGTTCAAAATTTGCACTCGAACTTTAATTCAATTTCAAACATCCGATCGAGATTAAATTTTACATACTGACGTAAATCCGATGACAATCTAATATTATTATGATTTTCGGTGGTTACCATTGATACTTATTTTACAGGATACACAAAAAATATCGGATAGATTACTGCCAAGAAGTTTAAGAAAAAGTTTTAGATTAGGTAACGCAAGACTGCGATGTTTGCGTTTTACAACTTTTATGTATTTTTAGAACTGAATCTGAAAATTACCTTAATTTTTAATCATCGTGTCAAGATTTTTCGTAAATCATAAATTGTCGAAATTAAACAGAAACAAAAATTGGATACTATAAAAGACGGCTGTTTTTTTTTTTTTTTTTTTTTTTTTTTTTTTTTTTTTTTTTTAACTTTCGCTAAATGATTTTTATGTACTTTTTAGGACTGAATCTGAAAATGACTTTCATTTTTAACCATCACGTTAGAATTTTTTTGCAAATCGTAAATGTCAAATTTAAAATATAGCTCAAATCTGATACTATAAAACAGATGTAAATTTTTATTTTATTTTATTTTATCTAGTTCAATAATTTACTCAGTTTTTTGGCTCATACTGGGATTCTTACAGCTAAACAGCTGAGGGGTCTGATGAGGTGAGGGAGGAGGTTCAATTCTAGTTTTGAACTTTTTAACTTTGAAATTTACAATTTGCGATAATTCCTGACGTGGTGGTTAAAATGAAGGTCATTTTTGCGGTATAAAATGTATTTCAGTGGTAAAAAATACATAAAAATCAATTATAAAAAGTTGAAAATACAACAATCACATCTATTTTCTAGTATCAAATTTCGCTGTTTTTCTTTTTTAACTTTAAAATTTACAATTTGCAAAAAAGCTTTACGTAATGGTAAAAAATGAAGGTCAATTTCGGATTCAGCGATACAGAATACATATGAATCAATTATCAAAAGCTGAAAAACATGATATAACCCAACTTTTGTAGGCTAGTGTAATTTTATAACATTTTAAAATATGTATCATTTTGTATTACATTAGTACAAGAATTGAGGCTGTTAATTTTCATAATTTTTTTTAATTCTATTTTTTTCCTTCTTATATTATTACATTGTATATTTTGGAGTAATATTTCAAAATGATTAAAGATTTCAAATTTATATTTCAATGTTAATTTTACTCTCAACCAGTTATATATATATATATATATATATCTGACGAAATTATATTTCTACTAAATTAGTGAATGACCCCTAATTAGCAGCAAAAAATATGCTCCAACTTTAAACAGCAATTACTCGGTTAATTCTAATCGTAGAATAACGGGACATCTTTTGTCTTACTTATCAGTGTTACAGGAAAGTTTTACTAAATATAAATTATAGGACCGGGGGACCGCATAAAAATTTAAATTTCGTAATTTTTTAATAAATGTTTTTATTGATCAGAATCGCTTTTAAAATATTTCTTTACGTTATTTAAAACATTTTTGTAATTTGAACTATATGTCTCTGACTAACGGTTTAGGAATTAGCCATTGGACACAGTTGAGAGTGGACACACTGTATAATTAATTATACACCGAAAAACTTGCTAGAAAAACACTATGCTATGTTCTTACTAAAATACTGCAACTGGCGTGCATCTAGTAAAAGTAATAAAAATAAAAAGTAACAAGCAGTGGGTTTTATTTTTTTATTACTTTTGTTATTTCATTTCATATAATCTCATCATTTAATCTATTTTTCATGTTTTATAGACCAATTCTTAAGCACTCTTTAATTCATGAAAGCAATCATTTTTCCCTTTGTTCCTATTTAACATATTTACTTTGCTTACAACTACAAAATTTTAAATTGACAGAATAAGAAATATATATGCTTGAAACAGTGCCAAAATACACAATACAAAATGTGAACAATACACAAAAAATACTTTTATGACCGACTAAAACACAGAATTTTCATGTAAAATGAGCTTAAAAGAAGTTTTATCGCAAGCTATAATCCTAAGTTCGTATTTTGTTTTTTAAGTAATCCTATAATGAAATTTAACATTTTACGACATTCCAAAAAATATTTTTTTTAAGAAGGTTATTTATATATTTCTTTTTACAAAAAACTATAAAAAAAAAACAGAGATTTTTTTTTTCTTCGTTTTACAATTGCTTCTAAAACTATTATTGCAGTTAGTGTAAACTAAAAAAAAAAATATTTTTTAAGTCTTCAAAACATATTTTATAATCTGTTTTTAAAGCATGTGTTTTTATGAAAAATCCCATTTTAAAAAGATTATGCTGGAAATCTCAGATTACAGCTGTAAAAATGACGATATTATAGTTGAATAACAAGGAATGACACGGGATATTTTTTCATAAATTTTTTAATGAACCTCTGTAACCAAATTTTCAAAAACGCTCATACTTGCTTTAAAAAAGCGTTTATTATTATTTATATAAGAAAAGTATAATAATTTTTAGGAAAAGTATGTTTTAAAACTATGTAAACTGCTTTCTTAAGAAAAAGTTAATTAATAATGTTTTATATAAAACACTTTCGAAAAATAACTCCTAGTATATTTTAATTTGTGGAATCTTTTAATAAACGACTTTTAAACAATATTTTTCACGTTTTAATTAATAGATTATACTTCTCACTTTAACCTTTTATATACTGAATTATGAATTCATGAAAATTTTATCCTCTAAAGCATTTTTCGTGAATTGTTTAAACTACATTAGAAGATTTGCACAATCATTTAATAAATTTTAGAAGGATTTTAGAAGGACTATAGGATTTAGAAGGATTAATTAAATTTGAATTTATAGAGATTTTATGCAATATTTATAACCCCACTCAAATCTTTTATTTAAAATATTTTTCTTAATATTTTGTAGAATTAGGAAATGTACAAATATAATGTTCTTACAATATAAATATAGAAATACTTCCAAATTGAAAAATCCCCACCCCCAACGCCAAAAAAACTGAAAACATGGAAAGGCAAAAAAAATCATCCTTTTAAAAATATTTTTGTTTTGTGTAAGCAATAATGCTTTTGGAACTAGATAAAATAATGTATCTATAACTCATTCTAAACTGTATTACAACTAATCGATATATTAAATGAATTTTATAACAACTTATTTTAATGGTTCTTATAAGGACCGTCAGTAGATAGAGGGTTAACTGAAACATTACTGATTGAGGATTCAAGCAATTTCAAAGAATCATTTCGTCTTTTAATTTCATAATAATTATATTTTTTGTATTGTTTTAAATTTGTATATATTATATTAAAATAACAACGAATTATAGTGAATTTGTATCGCTCCTAAAAAGTATTCTGTTAGACTGAACATATCCGCACAAAGATTGAAATTTCGAACGCTTTCCATTACAAATAATGACTATAATATCGAATTGCTAAATTTTAACCCTTAAATGCCTGATTTTTCAAAAATCATTGTAATAATGTTTTTCAGCTTTCATTTTTTAAATAAATCATGGGAAAAATACTTAAAAAATCATATTTTGTTTTAATTATGGTCTACGGCTAAAAAACAGTTTGTTACTAATCGGCAATACTGTTCTTTAATTGAAAAAATAATTTTCCTTGATAAAATTCTATAATATTAAAAACATAAGAATTTTAGGAACTATAATAAGAAATAAATTTTATTTGCTCACTGCAGAACAAAATAGGGTATTTCACAAGCTTCCAAACAAAACAAAAAAAAAGGAACAAGTAGCAACATTTGAAAAAATAAATCTATCTTTATTCTTAAACAGCACAAGTGATGCCATCTACATGTTGAAAATCAATTTAATAATATTTTCAAAATGTATTTTATTGGCAACATTACGTATTATAGCTTCAATATTATTCTAATAGTATTTTAGAGCCTAAATTGGGTATGTTGCCGAAAAGCAACACCCAGCATTTAAGGGTTAATCTGAAGCAAAATTTTAAATACCAGAAACATTTCGAGGTAAAATCATCAAATAATTTTAACATCATTAAATTACAGAATAAAATCGAACATAATTATAGAAACTAACTATTTAAATATAACCAATGAATAAAATTTTATTTAAAAACCGTTAAGTTTTGAGATTTAGTTTAGATTCTATTAAAAATTAATTTCATAGAAACCTTTCAATGTAAAAGATATTTGTCGTTTTTAATTTGATATCTAATAAAGTGAGTTAACGAAATACATATGCAGAAATGCAAAAACGACATTGGGATTTTAGATAGTGACAAATAATTTGAACACCATGCTCCAAACCTCATTTAAAATGAACCGTGTGCTAAAAACAATTTCGAAATAACAGTTTTATGTAAAAATGATTTTTTAAATGTCAGATTTTAATTTACGATTTATTTCCATATTTTTAGTTATAAATTCTGCATCATTATTTTTAAAGAAACCAGAAGAAAAAAGAAGTCCATCTATAAATATTCAAAAATAATTTTCATTATTAAAAAAAACCTTTTTTTTTTTTTTGCACATAAGTAAATGCAGTATTTTAATGGAAGTTAAGTACGATCATTAAAAGCTATTTTAACAGAATCTTCATTAAAATTAATAATTCCAGGAAATTACTTCATTATATCGTTTGTTATAAGAAATTGTTTCAAGTTTATAGAATAATTGTTTAAACTTTTATGTTCCAAATTATGAATCCATAAAAATTTCATCTTCTAAAGCATTTTTCATGAATTTTTGAAACTACATTCGAAGATTTAAACAATCATTTAATAAATTTTAGAAGCATTTTGCCAATTAAAATTAACTAATTAAATTTGAAGTTATGGGATTAGTGTGCAACAGGTATAACTCCACTCAAGTCTTTTATTTAAAATATATTTTTTAATATTTTGTATAATGAGGAAATGTACAAATATAACGTTGTTACAATAGAAATATAGAAATAATTCCAAAGAGAAATCCCCCCCCCCCCCTCCCAATCTTTCAACGTCAAAAAAGCTGAAAAAAATGGAAAGGCAAAATAAATCATTCTTTTAATTTTTTTTTTTTTTTTTTTTTTTTTTTTTTTTTTTTTTTGGTGCAAGCAAAAATGCTTTTGGAACAAGATAAAGTAAAGTGTCTATAACTCATTCTAAACTGTATTACTACTAATCGAGGTATTAAAGGAACTTAATAACAAGTTATTTCAATGGTACTTTAAAGTACCGTCGGAGCATAAAGGGTTAATACAGTCTGCAAGATTACGCAATTCCTTAAGATAATATTTTTATATCATAATTCCATTTTTTAAAAAATCGTTAGCATTCTGACAAATGTTAATGCAGAAACAAAATAAATTGTATGTCGGCTATATTTAGAAACTTTTTGGAAGTTTTCCAAGCATCTTTAGAAATGCCAGGATCATTTAAGTTTATAAAGTGAGGGAGTCGTGAATATTTTCTTTTTAATATGAAGGGAAAATATTAATAGAAATCAATCACACGCTTCAAAAAATATGTGGAAGATGAAAATTAATTTTCCACCGAATCCATTAGGTGTAAATCAACTCTATCATTTTTTTATTGAATTTTTATTTCAGAAGTCGATATTTAAAAGGGAAAAAAGTAGCATATATATTAAATACTCTTAAAATCAAACTTCTGCCGTTAAAACATGTAGATAAGCTTGCATAAAAATTTAAATGTGAAATATTTCAAATTTATTTCTAATAAATAAATAAATAAATACGAAAGTTTTGTGATTATAAAAGAAAAAAAAATTCTTCTTGCGGTATATAATAAAAATTCATCAATCAGTATACGAATGTATAATTTGCTTTGTTACACTGTAACGTTATTACTCTGTGTAGATTAAGAAAGACATCTGTTTTCTTAATCTAAAAAATGTAATACAAAAAATACACTGAAACTTTTGAGACAGACAGACAATATGTGACAAAAAAAAAAAAAATCTGTCGATAATTTGCGACAAAAATTGCAATTTAGATATTGTAGGATAATTAAAAAAAAAAAATGAGAGCATTATCGAGGTATGATTTTCTATGATATTAAGCCATTTGTGCCTGAATTTTTGTTCTCATATTTGTTGGTAAAATCACTTTAAAATCTTGCAAAATGAACTGGAAAAATACTAAAAAAAATTACGCTAAAAATGTTTTGTATTTATTTGATAAAATGTAAACGTATTAAATATGGGAATATGTATATTATTTCTAATAGTATAATATGCATAATTATATGTTTTATTTAAGTTTATATAAAAAAAGCTTTTAAATTCTATATTAATATACTATAATTAGTAGTTTTATGAATTACTAAGAAAATATATTTATTTCTTTACAGAGACTAATAACATCATACGTATTAGTAATAATAAACTAAAAATAATCGTATTTGAGGCTTAAAAACAATTTGTTTCATAATCATCTTGAAAAGGAATTTATATAAATAACTGTCCCTTAAACAGCTAATAAAAATATGCACCCGTTCATGCCTAGTGCCTTATATTTTGTACGTTACAAGAATGCGTGAAAAATAGGCATATAGTTTCACAATTTAAAAAAATACGTATTTCAAAGAAGTCTTAAGGTAGGATTATGACTGATTTATTTGGATCCTTGGTAGAAAAAACACAAATAAACTTACTTTTTACATTTCGTCATTTTGAAAAACGAAAAAACTGTAAACTCTGAAAAAGCCTTCATTTAAACAAATAAATATCCATCTTATGCTGTCACCTTTTGGTAACAGATAAAGAAATTTATAGATAATTATTTCATAAATTTTCATGTTATAAAGAAGAAGAAAATTATAAAAAAATATTAAAATTCGAAGCGTCCCAAAAAAGAGACGCTAGGCATAAATGGATTAAATTTGGGGTAAATAGAAAAAAATCCGTACAACGTCTCCAATTTGTTTATGAAAGTGAACTTACATCTTGTGCCACTATATTCAGATGGTTTGTGGAAGTTAGAAGAGTGCGCATAATTCTTTCCTAGATAAAAAACATTGGAAGGCCTTCGTCAGTCGCAGAAAATGTGTCGGCCGTACAAAAAATATTAATCAATGATAATCGCTGTACCTATCAAATGATACTGAAGGAACCTAACATATGATCCACAGATTTTAATCCATTATTTTTCCAACTACGAAATTTGTTTTTTAGTTGGCCCGTCATGATCACGTAAAATATTTTTTGATCAAATTTGGCAGGCGGCAACAAAAAGGTTCCGGACCCTGGTATATACAAATACCTCGCTATAATAGCACGCTCAAATATATTTTAGGTTAAATCAACAGTAAACTATACTTATAATAAAACATTTTCGAAAAAAAAAAACATTTTGAATTCTCGAAGTTTTTGAAATTTGCAACATGTTTTTGCTAAATCATACTATGACCAAGATTTTTAAATTCCAGCTTCTTACATTTGTGTCTTTGGTAATCTTGGGTTTCAGTTAAAATTTTTAGTGCTGCACCATATTTTGCATCTGTTTATTCATCCAAACCCGTAGATCTACATCTATCTATCTTTTTATTCTTTTATTTAACTCTTCTGCAATTGAGATAAATATTTCTACATTGATGTAGATAAAACTTTCGAGAATGTATAAACTTGCAGATGAGAAGTTTTCAGTGAATTCAAAGGAACTCCATTTCAGAAAGTTAATATTAATTACAATCCCAGTACTGTTTCCGCATTTTTCTTTCAAGTGCTTACAATAAGATCATAATTAATGTTGCTGATATTACATTTACAGAATGAAATATACTATTTCACTTTATTTTTGCCCGTTCCTTACCTCGAATAACGCTTTCACACGTTTATAAATCAAAACTTGTTTTCCCAACAAAAAGACAATGCTTGAATGCGTACTGTCAAAACAACACTAAATGGACATACTTTGAGAATTACCGAAGCTTGAAATACAACTTTTACTGGAAGAACGGGAGGGAGGCATTTGTTATAAAAACGATCCCTGTTCACAAAAGGTGGGTGTGTTAAAAATAAATCTAATAAAATATTTTTTATAGTATTTTTATTTAAAAAAAAAAAAAAAAAAAAAAAAAAAAAAAAAAACGAAATTCTAAACTAAGTATCCACATTAAACGCTTTAATGCATCAAGATATTGTAAACTTTTTATGGTGCATTGATCTTCAGATGCGTAAAAAATTTTGTTAACGATTTGGATCGCGTTGTTTTAAAAAATCGTTGGTTGAAACTTTTCATAAATAAATAAAAGTAAAATCTATATTATAAAAAAAAAAAAAAAAAAAAAAAAAAAAATCCGTCAACAAACTAACGCCATATTGAAGATGGAAACACCTGAGCAATAAAAGTTTATTTTACGGAATATTAACTTCTAAAGATCCATTTTACACCGTCAAATAGGGTTGGGTTGATTGTTGACGGCCAATTATCTACACAAGGGATATAGGCCCTAGGGGGAGTGCCTTCCGTGGAGGTCTTTCTAAGGGAGCCTAATCCGTATTAACGCATGGAAATCCACGGTTCGAAGAAAACCACGAAAACTCCGAACGATTAGGCCGACGGGCGCGATTGGGTTCGAACCCAGCACCTCCCGTCTACCAGTTTCGAGAGCAGAACCTCTCAGCCACTGGTGGGGCCACCGTCAAATAGGAAAATTGTTTTATTTCTAATGTTATTCGTCTGAAAACATTACCGCAATTTATCGTTTTTTTTTTTATCGTTTTTAAAATAATTTCCAAGCAGGATTGTTTTAAAAGCTACTTGTATTACGAGCAGCCAAATTGCGAAGTATTAACCCGTTCAGACTTAATATAAATAGTTTAGGATTTTTTTCTGGCTAATATTCCACGTCGAAATTAAAATCTCATCGATCAATCAATAAAATAAAATAAATGAAACACAAATTGAAAAGACATGCAATCGAACTTCGCGCTTAAACCACTGAAATTATCATAATCAGAAAGGCTACAATAAATAGGGAAATCTTTAACGATTTCTTCGCCTATTAACTTCTGGCACGAAGCTAATATGAAACTGTCGCTTTTAATAAACCTTCATTTCAGAATTTTATTTGAATACATTATTATAATTTTTATATATATATATAAATGCATTTTTGGTGTTATTAGCGGGCAATCTAAAAAATATACATTGAATGATTTCAATAAAAAATAATGTTACCTACCTTCTGTAATTCGGAAAGCTTGTTTCCGATCCGCTAGTATTAAAAAAAGTGCTTTTAACCGTGGTCTGCTTGGGTGAACAGAAGATTCATGTTAAAGGTATATATAAATATTATACAGACATACAAATATGTCTGTATAATATTTATAGATACCTTTAACTGTTGAATGTAGGCATTATTTTTGTGTGTACGTGTGTTTTAATATATATATATATATATTGTAGTATGTGTGTTTTATTATAGAAAATTCATGGTTTATAAATAAAAGGTCAAGTTCTGTAGTGATAGTGAACATCTCAATCCAATGTAAAAGCCATATAACAAATATTAAAAATTAATAATTATTATTAAAAAATTATTAGGTGCGTTCTTAATTATATAAATACGTAGCACCTATAGTCGTCGTCTGGTTCATCCTTCTATCTGTCTGTCCGTCTGTCCGCATATAACAGCACATAAACTATAGCACCATATTGTTTGATATAAAATTGTTACAGAATTTTGTCGCGTCATTTAAAATTTTATGAAAATCAAATCAAAAGTTTAAATGAATAAAAATTTATGTTATGTTATTATTTAATGTTAATAAAAGTTTCCTTCATTCTATTAAATCATGTCATACGTAATTAATTCAATGATATCCCATGATAGGTAATGTTTCTATGTTGCCATGGTGATTATGTCCTATTTAAGATGAAGTCACATGATTTCCGTATTACTACATTTAAGATATACAGGGTGCAATATGTCATCTATCGCCGACCTTTAATTTCTCAATCGTCGGTCATGGACATATATTTCCAATTACGAAAACGTTTCAAATGAGGTAAATATTCCTGTTGTGGCATTATTTAAAGTAAAAAAAATCAATTTTATAAAAATTACGAAATCTAACTCTTTATACGGTCCCCCAGTCCCTATAGTTACATTTAGTAAAATTTTATACATATCATAACCGATACAACGCAAAAAGTTTGACATTTGTACTACAAAAATTGACGCAGTTATTAAAATTCAAAGTTTGAGATTTTTGCACATGATTTTGTCTTTTATTGAGGGATCAGTTAAAAGATGAATTAAAGTAATTCGAGATCAAAATCAGGGTGCAATTCCACTGCCATTTATCTAGTTCTTAGTGAGTATGTTTTATTTTCTGGTACGTTTGTTATGTTGTTCGACTCATAAAAGTTAGCTCAAATTTTCAGATGAAATAACCCTCTTTGGTGATTCTCCGATTTGGCGATACCGGCTAAAGGTGGTTTCACCGTAAAAAGGACACTGTAATTGATATTTCAATTCTCACTAATTTTCCTAAACGCTGTGACTTTGCTGCTTGCGTGCTCTGTAAATAAAGTTTTGTATCTTTTCCTTTTCACAGATATGTAGAAAATAATCATACGTATATTCGCTACCTAGTGTTATATTAAATAACGATGCTTTAATTGCTGCTATTTGAATGTGCTTTTTATGCTATACCACGTAAAATAAATAAAAAAAAATAATAAAGTAACATTCTATACGCAACATCTCAGACTATAAATATGGATTATAGAATTTGTTTCAGGTGTATGTGACAGCAACAATAAGTTCCCTTGTAAAGTTACTACAAACATACAGCGGTAAATGTTATTCGAATTACTGACGAAATTCGCAAAATATATATCAAGTCATGCTGTATCAAAGTATAGAAAGACATTTGGTACTCAACTTTCCGCGTTAATTTGTGTTTGTGTCTAGGTGAAATATTTTCTTACAGCTTTAAAAATTTAAGTATAAAATTGCGCAAAATATATGTCAAGCCACGCTATAAGAAAGTATAGAAATACTTTGGTTTTCAACTTTCCGTGTTATTTTGTGTGTGTGTCGGTGAAATATTTTCTTACAGTTTTTTAAAATGAATTATAAAATTGTGCAAAATATATGTTAAGCAACGTTATAACAAAGCATAGAAAGACTTTGATACTCAACTTTCCGTTTTATTTTGCGTGTGTGTCGGTGAAATATATTTTTACAACTTTAAAATTTAATTATAAAATTGCGCAAAATATATTTTACGCAACGCTGTAACAAAGTATAGAAGGGCTTTGGTTTTCAACTTTCCGTCTTATTTTGTGTGTGTGTCGGTGAAATATTTTCTTACGGCTTTAAAAATTTAATTATAAAATTCGCAAAATATATGTTAAGCCACATTCCAACAAAGTATAGAAAGGCTTTGGTATTCAACTTTCTGTGTTATTTTGTGCGCGAGTCGGTGAAATATTTTTTTACGGCTTTAAAAATTTAATTATGAACTTGCGCAAAATACATGTCAAGCCGCGCTGTAACAAATTATAGAAAAACTTTGGTACTCAACTTTCCGTGTTATTTTGTATGTCTCTCGGTGAAATATTTTCTTACACCTTTAAAAATTTATTTATAAAATTCGCAAAGTATATGTTAAGTAACGATGTAACAAAGTATAGAATGGCTTTGGTATTCAACTTTCCGAGTTATATTGTATGTGTGTCAATGAAATATTTTCTTACGGTTTAAAAATTTTAATTATAAAATTTAGTTTTTTACCGTTAATTATTACACTGAACCTGGTTTAATCGATTTTTAACCAAATCCCTATTATGCTGCAAATGAATAAATAAATAAATAAATAATTAAAAAAAAAAAAAAAAAAAAAAACGTTTACATGCGTGTTTTTGATGGCACCACAACATTTGAATATTTTTAGAACTTAATTATAAATTAATAGATTAATTTTAAGACATTTTTCTGTTAGACCACCACAGGTGATAAATCGCCATACATTCTCTGTAACTCGAATAATTGTATACGAGTTAAAACAAAAATGAATTTAATTGCGCTACCACACACATTCACCAAAATATGACCAATGGCTTTGAGACTGCAACAATAAAAAATTTTAAATGGTAAAAGTGAAAAAAAAAATGAAATACAAATAAAAAATAAAGAGTATAATTTAAAATATATATATGCTTTTATTTTATGAACGGGTGGTTCTAAACAGGAAAATTTGTGTAAAAATAAATGCTGTATATATAACATGTTAACTAAATATGAAAAACATATTCTATATTCAGTGCTATAACTTTCAAAAATAGCAAATTTATGCCCCTCCAATGCGCAGTTTACTGTAGCATTCAGCGCAAAAGATCGTTTTAAGTAATTAACCTTGTAAAAACGTTATTTTATATTTGCTGGCTTGTAATCAAATAAGCAGGTAAAAAGTTTCCGAAAAGATAAAAACTTGTACAGTGGATATCCGCTTTAACTTAATAAAGAGAAAAAAAAATTACTCTCGGAAGAACGTGAGTAGTCGTCCTTCCTGTTTCTTTTTCTCATACTTCCGACACGGCTAAAGATTTTTTTTCAGTTCTTGTTACATTTTTAGCACTTTTTTATGTGCGCTGCATTTAGTAATTGAAAGTTGCATGTAACACATTTTTTTAATTTGTGTTACATTTTTAGATTATTTTTTTTTCATGATTGCTGTTATTAATAATTGAAAATTAAGTTCGTGAACTCTAAAGGATTTTACACGCAATAAATTCTTTTACGCCTTGGTCCGAAAAGTTAAAACACAAATAGCGGAAAAGGGTAAGTTAAGGGAAAACATACTTTTTAATTGTATATGAAAACTATGTATGCAAATATTGTACATTTTAATATGCTATATTTTATTTTAAAAAAAAAGTATATTTTAATAAATCATAAAAAATATATTCAAACTAAACAGAAGATGATTTTTTTTTCAATTTTTATTTCTCCATAATGCTAACAATAATTTTTAAATAGAAATCGATTACATACATTTTTTTAAGTTCAGGGAGGTATTTCTACACGGCTGTTTTACTTCAGTTCTTTAATGGTAATGGACTCTGTAAATTATTGCTTCTATTTTGTGTCTTTTTCTCTTTTTTACTTATGTTTTTGAAAACAAGGGAACTAAGAGACAATTTACTTGAACGCTTAGTACTCCCAAAATAAAATGTACTATTCAGTATTTTCTAGTACTTATTGCGCGCATTATTGCGTGACATGAATCATGCGGCTACATGCCGTCTAGCAATTTATCTTTTTTAACACTTTCCAACACAGTTAAAAACTGTTTATATGGCTTTGGTTTGTTTGGCCGTCTGCCTGTCCTGTTTGTCTGTTTGTCTGACCACCATTTTCTAACTCGCATGAACATGGATATATTCGTACTGTTATGCGATTGATACCTGTTATCGAGGTTTGTAATAAGATCTTCTGTATTGAATATAACGTGCGTAGTACAGTACAGTTCGTTTAACGGATCATTTAAAAGAATTCCTTTACATTATTGTATATCGCGAAAAAACGTTCGCAATGTATTTTATTGATGTAATGTTTAAAGTATTTTAAACATAATGAAAATTAATATTCATCACTGAGTAGCAATGTAAAGTGCTTACTGTAATAACAGCATTCATGAAACTGATGCTAATATCATTCATGCAGCTCGTGTACATAGCGTATATACTTCATTTAACACGAGGGCATCCTGTTACAGAACTGTCTATAAGCGAAAATTGATGGAAGATCGTTTTCCTATTACGGTATCTCTTTTTAAAATTATTTATTTTTTAATATTATTGGTTGTTTGTTTAAATTCTATAACTGCAGGGCTGCACAAAATAATTCGAATACATTTCCTCTTATTGATGAAAATTTCTGCAGGAGAATTTTGAACAATGCTGAACATTTCTGAATTGAACTAAATCGTTGCATTCTAGGTAATAAATGTACAAATATATAGATCATATACATAGCTGTATAAAAGAATTGAGATATTTTTCCGGCTACAGATGGTAATTGCTGAAATTGGGTTTTTAAATTGTGTAAGGCGATTTCCAAATTATTTACATAAATATCATATTTCACCTTTTCACTGTAAAACAATTATGTAACGTTCCTCCAAAAATTAGTGGCAGCCTTGCTGCCTACATTTTATTTAGTGATTTCACAGATATAACTGGAATTACGTTACACTAATATTTAATATTACACAAGTTATATCATTTTAAATTACACCATTATATAAATTAAATTACTCCATAAAATTGGAGGCAGCGTATTGACACAAATTTACCACGTTACATAATTTTTTTACAGCGTTTAAATGTTGAAGTTTTCCTGTATTTTGGAACGTGTTAATTTTTTTTTTTTTTTTTTTTTTTTTTTTTTTTTGAGTTCTGGTTTCTTAATTTTTTTTTCTTTTAAACTTTATTTTATATGAATATTTTTTGGTATAGTGCGGTAAAACTATATGACATGAACTTAAAATTGAATTTTTACTGCATTAAGGCCGCATTTAAGTTTGACTGGGTAAATTTCCTTTGGTGCGCTATGATAATCTGGATTTAAAATATATATGAAAACTTAAAATAAAACTCAATTTTTACTTTATTAGGTGAGTTTTTAAGTTTGACGACACATTTGAGTTTGTTGAAATAATCGATAAATAGGATCAAACCTATTTGTACCCTATGTACTATAATTCAAATAATACTAATATAAGATTTTTCATAATTAAGTAAAAAATTCTTATTAATATCGCAAAAAAAATTATTGAATATAAATAAATAATTTTGGTTTTAAAATTTTAAAGATTTACATGCTATAAACAACCTAATTTAGTGTTCATCAGAAAATTAAAATAATACCAATGGGTAAGATATATTTGTGGTGTGTGTGGTTGAGGGATAATAAGTATTACGATCATTAAATAAAACATATAATATACAGAGTGTTCGAATACCACAGCACAAACGGTTTAGAACAAGAATCCTCGCTGTGTATAAATAAAACTTATACACAGGACGACGCAAAAATACGCTCTGAATAAATAAAAGCTATACATAGAATGACACATACTTTTCGAAAAAAAAAGCGAAATAAAATGTATGACGTCGCATACTCTCCGTAAACTCATTCAATTTGTAATGCGTTCCCATTACGCATAATATAAATAAAGATGAAGTACGTATCTCAATTTTCACCAAGCAGTTGGAAGTTGCCGCCTTTTAAAACGAGCCGAACGGCGCGACAGCTGTTCATTTCTATGTTACACAGACCCGTACAGTTCTTCTCTTTGTTTAAATTGTTTTCTTTGGCATTTCTATACTATACAATTGTTACATTTTAAAATCTTATGTTTTTTAAACTTTTTTTCATCTGTTTTGCAGTTTCCTGTGTTAAAATTATGTTTCAGTACTTCGGATAAGTTTAAATTTTTTTCTCCATTTTTTCTCGAAAACTGTGCGGTTTAGAGATATCGTTCTGTGGACACATTTCATGTACTCCTTGCGAAGTTTCTTGTTCTGAACAGCTTCTTCGATGACATCAGATTACCCTGTGCAAAAAGATTGTTTTGTATATAATAAGCGATTACAGATAACTGAATTCATTACAGTCATTCAGGATAACTTTGATCCGCATTTTCTCTATTTTCATATGCCACACTCTTATTTGAAGAAGATTGCCGCAACTAGGGGCATAAAAGAGAAGAAATGATCCTAAATTATTGTTTGACTACCAAAAATTAAGGAATAATAAGGATAAAAGCAATGAAAAATGTATTTTTAGCCTGGTTCAAAGTTACCCAGCCATTTAGGGTAACTTTGCCCCATATGATAAATTTTTATATAAAATAATTCATTATAAAAAAAAGTATTGTAGTCAGGACAACTTTAAACCCCAAAAAATGTTTTCAGATATGTAAAGACTGCGAATTTACATTTCCCAACATCACAAGATTTGTATAATTTATGATATTACAACAAATATTATGCATAAGAAAAGTGGAAGAAGAGAACCATGAACATTTAGAACTAAAAAAAACTGTTTATTGTTCATATAAAACATAAAAATGCAGTGGAAAACAATTTTCAATGTTTTAACTCTATAATATATACATAGTTACAGTAATACATGCTAGTACTTGTATTATTCAGAGAAGAATAAAAAATGTCGAATGTATGAAATGTCAAATTTGAGTAGCTCCGCCCCGAAAAACGCCTTTAAATGGATTTTACGTATTTTACACATATTTGTGAAAATATTTACATGTTATATCTAATGTTCATTTTTGGCATTTATATAAGATATAGGTGCAAATATGGGACATTTTTGACAGTAGCGCCAATAATTAGTAAATTATAAGCATCAGTATAACTTTGAGCCGGCTCAAAGTTACCCTGAAAATGGGGTAAAATGTTAGTGCCTTCTTATTTTACATTTTATTAACTATTAATAAATGAATAATCACAAAATATTAACACATTTACAACATTTAGATAATAATATGTCTTATAAATGAGTATATTGTTACTTACTATGAAAATTTAATTGAATTACAACAGCTTTAAAACAGCATTCAAAATTAACTTGAAAACAGTACCTTACAAATATAGTTAGATGATGCAATTAATTGCGCATAATGTTGCTAATTTATTTTCTAAAATAAAGAGTAGAAATCCCAGTTTAGAACCTTGCGAACAGTGCACAGTTCTGGAGTTTATTTAGTCTTTTAGAGTCAAAAATATTGAAAAATAGGAGGTGGTGCAAAGTTACACTCCGTGGTTCAAAGTTACTCTGATTGACTGTATATTTTATCAGTAAAATAGGTCGTTATATTATCCAAACAAACATTTTTATTCTGCACGCATAGTATGATTACATACTCATATGAATAAATTTTTATAATTATGCTTATTTACGCTTATTTTGTATATAATAAGCTATTACAGATAAGTGCATTTATTATATTTTAGATGTAAAATAGGTCGTTATATTATCCAAACAAACATTTTTTTGCATTTTGCATGCATAGTATGCTACATGCACATGTGAATAAATTTTTATAATTATGACTTCGTAGGAAAATTCATTAGGAAAATAACACTTATATTGGTTAGAACTTAGACAATCTTTATCTGTATATTTTACATACATTTCGCGAACTTTTCTACGAGAAATTGTCTAAATAGTAGATAGATTCGAAAATGTAACAAGGCAATAAATATACGTAAAAAATGAAAAGTTATCTGTTTGAAGAATACCAAAATAACGTTTAAATTTTTTTTAATTATTTTGACGACTTTTGTAGCTTAACCTTTTATAGGGTAACACTAGGATAGATGGCCATAGAGGAAAGATGGCCAGCCTAAATATCTCCAAAAGTTGATTATATAGATTGCAATATAAACGTTGTTCGTATGAAATAGTTCAACGAGTTTATTTATTGCGACATGCAGTTGTGTTTTTCGATTATAAAAAGTAAGTGCAATTTTAATGTAAATTAAATAGGTGGTTGAATATTTTTTTTGACTTAGGTATCAGAATGTTTTGCAGTACGTACAGTCGTGGAAAAAAAAAGTAAGCACCCCCGACTAACTTCTCACCAAATTATCGTAGAAGAAAGTTACTGGTACCGAACGATTGGAAATAAAGTCTACTTTTAAACGACATAGATAAAATGTGCTTAGGGGGCATCTACATATTAAAACGAACCATAACTTTGTTTTTCCCAATAGCAATACACAATTCTGACAACATAAATGAACTCTGCACCCTTCAATTAGCCTAAAAACAAATTTTTATGCAATTCGTACCATAAGTTTCTGAGAAATTAATTATTTTAAAACGAGCGTATTTTAAGGGCTGTATCCAAATTGAAGTTCAGAAATCGATTGTTAACCGAGAGAGCCCCCATCTTGATCAATGCATCTTAAGAAGTCAATGAAGCCTGCTAGATTACAGGACAGCAGAAGAAATTTCAAAATATTTACTCACTTCTATTATAGACGTCCCCTTAAACCATCATTTTGCCGTTTTTTAAGCATAATTTGAAAACTACTTGGAAGAAAAATGTGAAACTTTGGATTTACATAAAGCAGGACTTAATAAATCCAAATTCATCAAAAAAATCTTAGGTTGCAATTCATAATTTTTTCGCATATTAATTTCATAATTCATATCATAAAATTATAAAAATTGCAAATTCAGCGTATTTATGTTTGGGTACATTAGTAATATTACTACAAAAAAATAGCACATTAGGAGCATAATTTCTGGAGATATTAATAAAAATATGAATATGTAATTTAACATTAGAAGCACTAAATTTTGAATGTTTATAATTCAAAAACTTATCATTCAAATTACTTGAAATTTGGTGTCTCGGCATAGTTTGAACAGAAGATTTGAAATATCTTGTTAAAATTGGGTATTGTCATTGAAAAAAACAAAGTTATGATTCGTTTTAATATGTAGATGGACCCCTAAGCAAATTTTATATACATCATTTAAAAGTAGACTTTATTTCCAATCGTTCGGTACCAGTAACTTTCTTCTGCGATAATTTGTTGAGGAGTTAGTAGGGGGTGTTTACTTTTTTTTCCACGACTGCACGTTATGTATATTTTTTACTACGTGGACTTTTAAGGCACGTATATAAGCTAATCTTTACTTCTAAGACTAAAACAAAGACATACAATGGCTATTGATGCTTTAAATTGGGTGATCATCAGTCCTTCAATTTTAGGAGAGATGGCCACAATCAATCGAGGAGAGATGGCCACCATTAATGAATATTTCAAAATTATACTTGGTGATGGTTTTAACTAAATATAATTAAATTTAAAATAAATATATAACGTTTACGTTTATAAATATATTAATTGATATAATTATTTAAATTTTAACTAATATAAATATTTTAATAATAATAATAATAATATAATAAGACCTAGCGATTTATTCGTTTCAGAAAATACTGAAAAACATCGGAAACTGTCATAACAGAAACTGATAAAGTTGATGAATAAACTAAATTAACGTAATAAACCTACAATTAAGGCGAGAAGAAAACGCGACAATTCCAGTAGCGAAGAAAATGAAACACATTTAAATTATCAGATTCTACAGATTCCGGTTAAATAGAACTGGATTAGGATCACTGTGTTGGTTGTTCAAAACAATATAACATCACATCCAAAAAGAATGTCTGGATACAATGCATAAGGTACTTGAAGTGGTTCCATGAAACATGTACAAAATATCGAGACCTTTGCCAAGCACGTGGTAAGATTCGAAAAATGAAATATTGAAATTATGCTTCAAATTTTCTTCAATCTAGTTTTCTTCACTTATTTTCCATCATATAACTGCATCTTTACAAATTGCTATATATTTTTCATGATTATCTGTATGAAATGTCTTATTTTTTTGCTATTTAAATTAATTTTTTCTTTCTTGTGTTGGATGGCCACCTCTCCTCGGCTTTAAGGACTTTTTTCGGTCACTTAATGGTCCACATTTTCGACTGTGATTATAAGTTCATACGGTATCATCGATTGCATGAGCACCCTGTTTTTCCAGACCTTTTTGTGATTTCATCACATTTCATACTAAATTAGTTACATATCGTTACATTTTTATAGCAATATTTTTATTTTTCTCAAAGTTAATACTGTCCGCCGAGTACTAGCCGACTTCAGTTAAGGGGGAAAATCCTATATTTGTGACTAAATACTGGTTTTGGAATCTTATACTCTATGGCAATTTTTCATTCTCTTGATGCCTACACTGTAAAAAAAAAATCTGTAAAGTTACTAAGAGTTTTTTAGTAATCAAGGATGCCTAGAACATTTTATGTGACGGCAACAACAAAAATTCGTGTAACAGATACACGTTTGCAATGTACATCAAAAAATCTGTAAGGTTACTAAGAACTTTTTGGAAACTGGGATGAATAAAACTTTTTATGTAATTGCAACCCGGGTTAAAGATAAAATTTAATAAGATTACTGTAATTTTAGTAGATTCTTTTGTAAAGCTACAGATTTCTGTAGCTTTACAAAAACTAGTTTTGTAGATTTACATCTTTTATTGTACACGTACAGTGTACCGATAAAATTTTAGTAAGCTTACAGATTTCTGCAACTTTACATTTGTATAATTACATCTTTTTTTTTTTCAGTGTACTATTGCCCCTCTCAATTTGGTGTCGAATTTGGCAACACCCTGTACATACACTTTTTTCTAACATCCGTTAAATATTTTAAGAATTATTTCCTTAAAACAATATAATCACTTAGGTATAATCATTAGCTGTGCGATACATACGTGAATACAAAACAATCATTTTCTTTTAGTAAACTAAATTATTGGGTTGTTACAGTTCAGAAAACAATTTTATTAGTTGTTGAGAGGTGATTGATGTTTTCCGTAATTGGTTGTTAGGAATGAACGACTCCAATTTCTCTTAATGGTCGGGCAACATCTGTAAAATCATTTTAATGATGCGAATTTGACATATAAATTGTTGTAATTAGCCCGAAAAGAATCAATATATAACTTTACTGAATAATAAATGGTGAGACTAATTAAAGTTAGTATTGAATTTAGGTACAGAAAATATGTGATTAAAGATTTCCATACTAAAGAAGTTATTGGTTATTAATTGTTGAACATTTTATACATCCAGCTGTTTTTATGATCATAAATGAATGTATTTAAATGGTGAAATCTTTAAAAGAAAAAGAACATGTTTAGAGAAAAAGTCATAATGTACATGAAGAACCGTTATAACCTTTTTTAATATAGTTAGTTTTTCTTTAATATATAACAGGCATTGAGAGTATTTTTTCTTGTCATGAAACCAAATTCAAACTGTGATTTATTAATGTGATTTAAATCATGCCATTTTACCACTTTTTTTTCAGTCAGGCCAAATTTCTCACCGTATTCTAATTTTATAAAAAAAAATTAAAATTTTTAAAAACTATTATTTAAATACTATTTCTAATAGATAATAATGAATTTATGTTCTGCCTAGAAAAAAGGAAAGAATATATTTGGCTAATGTATGTGTCCTCTCAAAATATTGTTTATGACACTTTGAACATTTTGAAAAGCATAATACACTCCTCTACTTAAATTCATACTGAAACTTTGTTGTACTTGGAGACGTTTGATGCACCGTTTGAGACAAGAATTTCATACTAAAGAACTTACAAAATACTCCCAGGAATGAAAAATAATTTTAAAACAGGTTAATTCACATTCCCGCGTCTAATCTGAAGTCCATTGTGCAAACCTTTGTTTAAAACATTATTTAGCCACCGGAATGCTATTTCTTTCTCCCAGCTTATTTTGTCTCCAAAAAATAACGTTACCTTCCAGACGCTAGCCGTAAAACAAAGCATTACGATTAAATACTCTTTAGCAATTTTTAAAACTTCTAAGCATCGCACATTTTCAACTTTTATACCGTCGTATTGGCAAAAAAAAGTTCTTTCAAATGCATTTTGTTTGAAAACTGTATCTCCATTTATTTTTGATATATTAATTTTTTTGTAGTTTTTAGCGACATTTGTTTCATTTTGGCAACTCAAGTTCTCCATTTCTGTAGAAAGTAAAGAAAAAATAGTTGAAAATAGCAATTATATCTTTTTGTTGCCACTTTCTCATAAAAACTGAAAGAAAAAAGTAATTACGTGCTATTTTGAAAAAATATTAATGATTTGCTTTCTTTTTGCAGCATTTGTGTATTATACTGAGATAGTGACGTCCTATCCATACTTTATTGCAGATGTTTATGATTGGATCGTAAATGAGGAATTCTTCAGCGGATTCGGATGACTTGGTTTTATATAAAATAAAATCGCGTGTTTTAAGTCTTAAAACTGAGCTACGGTAGAGTCCCGATTATCCGAGTTCCCCTTAACCGAGTGACCACTTTCACCGAGTTATTTTCTTTTGATGGGCTGATGGCTTCTATTATTATGAAACAGCCATTATAAATGAAGTGTTAGGTGAAGATCAAAGCGCAGTCGTCAAAAGTTAGACCTCTGATTTTCTGGTCAGAATGGGGGAAAAAATGGCCATAATTTTTTTTGAAAAAAAAAAAGGCCATTTTTTTTCCCCATCAGAAGTCCATCATTTTAGTCCATCAAAAGAAAATGAAATAATGGAAATGTCGGGGGCGACACTAAATTCTGAAAAAGCAGAATTCCTGTTCTCAAGTTATTGGTTTATTCATTTGTTTTCAAAATCACCTATGCATCTCCTTTACGAAATACCTTAAAAAAGTCTTGTTTTTCCATCAGATTTTACTTAACCTCTAGGCCAGGGATGGCGAACCTATGGCACGCGTGCCGAACTTGGCACGTAAGAAAACTTCTCTGGCACTTTTCTGGAAAAAATTATAGATTATATTCAAATTATGGAGAGCAATCCATTTCATGTTTTATAACAAAAAGTGTAGTTTTGTGTAACAGGTATATAGTTTACTTTAGAATAATCCGTAAATTTTGAATGAATTAAGATATTATACATTTCAATGAAAGCACTCTGTGGTGTAATTTTTTCGCCAAACCATTCAACATACAGTGTTTTCCAAATCATTTTGCTTTTTTATGAAATTTCAAAGGTTTTTGAAAATTAAATTTTTAGTTATAGTTTGCATAGTAATATACCTAATTCACAAGCTTATACTTCAGATTAGGTTTTATTTTACTTAGGTTTAGAGTTTTAAGTAAGTTTAGGTTTCATTATATTTACGTTTTAATTTTGAAAATTGAATTTTATCTGTTACTCTAAGTAATATGTATCTAATGAACCTGTTTTTTCAACTAAAAATGATCTGATTCGGAAGTATACAATAAAAGAAAAACTCATTTATAGATTATTAACACGAAATTCTATGCGACATGGTTATATTATATCTCTATACTAAAAAAAAAGTAACTACCGCTGTCACCGCCGCCGCCGCCGGTTTTGAATTTTTTATGCCGAAGTCTTTCTTCGTTAATATTAAGAAAAATCATGCATACAAAAATATGAAAATCGGTGGTATTATACAGAAATGTTTGATAAACACGCTGAACCAGACAGTTTTCAAATCGAAGAATTATTTTAAGAGATATTTAATGCTAAAGTTGGACAAAATCGTTCCACTAAAAAAGTTTTATAGGAGCAAAAACTATTCATGAGAATTTAATCATTTTTAGATGATTTTATACGTTTGAATTTCCCGGTGTGCAGACTGTATTTCTTTTTTTAACTTGACCCATTTTTTGAGGTTTTATTTCTATTTTAAATTCAAATTTTCAGCATTTCTAGAGATAATTTTGACATTATTTTAGAAAACTAGAGGGTTCGGCCCCCTACGAGCTACGCTCGCCAACCTCCCTTTCAGACACTGCAGTTTCTAAAAGCACGCTAATTTGATCGTCTTTAAAAAGATTTTGAAAGATTGAATTATAATTAAAAAAACAAAGGCGATCTCCTTATAAAAGGGTTTCTATTCATCTCTCTTTGATTGGGGAATTTTACGGAAAAATCAGCTGCTGTTAAAAGATACAATGGCATTTCAAAATCATCTAATATAAAATGAATTATGTAAACAGAGTCTTTGTCTCCCGGTATTTTTTAACAACGCGAAAAGAAAGTCTTTTTAAATAAGACATTTTAAATATATCGTTTTTAATCTGACGTAATTTTCACCAAACTTTTCTTTCCCTTTTTAATATTCACGTGTGAAAGTACTTTTATTAGAAATGAAATATTATTTGAGCTGTCCAAAAAAAAAAAAAAAAAAAAAAAAAAAAAAAGTTGAAAAGTTCATCTCAAAATATCAAGTAAATGTTTCGCGCTATTTTTAAATTTAAACAGTTTTCCAATATTTTTTTTTTGTTCCTTTTACGTAATAAGTGTAATGTGACGTAAATGTGATGTAATTTCTCCTATTTAAGACTTCTAACGCAAGTTAATGAATTTATTATTTTACAATATCCTTTCTCTGTTAAAATTCACGTGTAATTATAGATGAAGTAATTATTTAATTCTAATTTGAAAGTTTTTTTTCTGTTTAGTCGCGTGTAAATAAATTTTTAATTTGAAGCAAACATTATTGTTTCCGTTGTTTATACAGTTGGCAACAGGTTAAATTAGTACAATTATCTGAAATAAGTAAAAAATATTTCTTGAAATGCTGAAAATTTGAATTTAAACTAGAAACGAAACCTCGAAAAATAAGTCAAATTAAAAACAATAAATTAATTCTGCACACCGGGAAATTATAACGTATAAAATGATCTAAAAATTATTAAATTCCGGTGTATAGTTTTTGCTCCTATAAAACTTTTTTAGCGGAACGGTTTTGTCCAACTTTAGCATTAAATATCTCTTAAAATAATTCTTCGATTTGAAAACTGTCTGCATCAGCGTGTTTATCAAACATTTCACAAAAAATTCAAAACCGGCGGCGGTGACAGCGGTAGTTACTTTTTTTTAGAATAGAGAGATGGTATTAATTTAAACTGTTGCCAAATGTATACACAGCGCTAACAATAATGTTTGCTTTAAATTAAAACTTTATTTACACGTGACTATTATAAACAGAAAAAATCATTTGGAATTAGAATTGAATAATTGTACAAAAAGCAGGAACTTATTAAAAATTACGTCGTAAAAACTGTACACGTGAATTTTAAAAAAGAAAGGATATTGTAAAATTATAAATTCATTAACATGCGTTAGAAGTCTTAAATAGGAGAAATTACGTCGTATTTACGTCACATTACAGTTATTACATAAAATGAACACAAAATAATATTGCAAAACAGTTTAAATTTAGAAATTGCGCTAGACATTTATTTGACATTTTGAGAGGATCTTTTCAACTATTTTTGTTAGGAAAGCGCAAATAACATTTCATTTCTAACAAAAGTATTTTTACGTGAATATTTAAAAGAGAAAGAATAGCTTGGTCAAAATTACGTCAGATTAAAAACGATTAATTTAAAATGTCTCATTTAAAAGAACTTTCTTTTCGCTTTGTTAAAAAATACAAGGAGACAAAGACTCTGTTTACTTAATTCCTTTTATATTAGCTTATTTTTAAATGTTTAACTTATTTTACTTAATCAAAGACGAAAACAGCGATTGTATCTTTGGTTCTACTTAGTTATCCCGTCGACTAAAAATCTATCATTCGCCAAAATATAAGATTAAATGCTAATAATGGTTGATCGTAAATGTCACATTAACTTGACTTTAAGCAAGTTACACGTGTCTACGTCATCAAGTTATTTTTATTTCGACGTTTTATTTGTATTTTTATTAATGTTGTACTAATTTATTTGTTCTTTCGTCATTTAAAATAAAAATTATGTCAATTTGTATAATTTGGAGAGTGGTTTGGCGAGTTATATAATTTAACAAAATTGGTCGACGGGATAATCAAGTAGTACCGCAGCGGATTTGGCGTTAAAATTCCCCAATCAAAGAGAAATGAATAGAAATCCATTTATAGGGAGATTGCCACTGTTTTTTAAATTATAATTCAATTTTTCGAAATATTTTTAAAGCAGATCAAATTAGCGTGCATTTAGAGTCTGCGGTGTCTGGACGGGGGTTGACGAGCGTAGCTCGTAGGGGGCAGAGCCCCCTAGTTGAGTAAATTTAAATACAGCGTAATAAATAACTTAGGAATTGAATTTAGTGTAAGTGTAAAAATATTTACGTAAAAATTCTATAAAAATTAATTATTGGATTTTATCTAAGTTAAAATGTTTCTGGCGCGTTAGAATGTTGGTACATAATAATTTTGAAATTTTTGGCACGCATCCTCAAAAAGGTTCACCATCTCTGCCTTAGGCCGTTCAATTCTCGCATTTCAGTTCTTACTCCCAGCGTTGGATTTCTTTTTGCTAATGAATTTTGAAAGAACGTTCGAAAACGACTGATTACTATGTGGTCAATACTAACTTTCTCGAGTAAAATTTAATAGAATTTTTTTTTCTATTCATGACAGTAATTTTGTGTGAATAGGACGTTTGAAAAAGGTGAAAAAATCTATTAAAATTTAGTGGTGGAAGTTTGCCACGTTCATATTAAGGCTTTGAAATTCAAACAGACTCGGGCTACGCGTGTATAACGTTGGGGCGATAGACTCAGATGGACTCATTGAGCGCATTCGTAACGTCCTAACGTTTAATGAAGATTCATAAATACATTTAAAAAAAAAGATTTTTAACATGAAACCGTCTGAGAAATTTTAAATATATTTAAAATAGAACTTCTATTCAGCATAAATTATTCTGCTATATAAGCACTGTGTTACAACAGATTCAAGCTTTTATTTATTATGATTTTTCATAATAGATATTAATGACTCAAAAAATTATTAATTTAATTATTTATCCAGTACAGGTATAGTTTTCACCCTCTTGTGGAAATTTTAAAAGCATACGATTATTCACTTTTGTCTAACAAACAAATTCTCAAATACAAGAAATACTGCAAAAGAAAATGAAAGTTATCTCGTATGAAAATTTTGTGTTAATTATTCAAATTACACCACGAATTAATTCTGTAACGAAACTAATGATTTTCACTTTTATTCAGCATACATATATTTTCAACCTCTATCGGAATTCAAGATTCTGCTATATAAGCACTGTATTACAACAGATTCAAGCTTTTATTTATTACTTTTTTTATAATTGATATTAATGGCTGAAAATATTATTAATTTAATTATTTATCCAATACAGGTATAGTTTTCACCCTCTTGTGGAAAGTTTAAAAGCATATGATTATTCACTTTTGTCTTACAAACAAATTCTCAAATACAAGAAATACTGCAAAAGAAAATGGAAGTTATCTCATATGAATATTTATGTTAATTATTCAAATTACACCAGGAATTAATTCTGTAACGAAACTAATGATTTTCACTGTTATTCAGCATACATATATTTTCAACCTCTATCGGAATTTTTTTTCAGTCATGAGATCAGTCACTTTTGTCTTACAAACAAATATCCAAATACAAAAAATACTGAAAAAAAGTAATTCTGTAAGAAGAATTTTGTGTTAATTATATAAATATTGTGTGAAAAATTGCTTTACAATATCATATCGTAATCAATGCAAAAAAAGCAAAAATTTTGTTAAATACAGAAGAATTCTGTATCTGTCGAAGATAATTTCGTCTTTACCATGAAAATATTTTGTTTCACTATAACAGCATTATGCTGCATTTATTGTGAATAAATTCTGTTTCATACAAAAAAGAAATCTGTATCAATTTAACAGGATTTCTCTGTGCACATCATAGGAGAAAACTTGTAGCACTGCTGACAAGATTTTCTGTAAAATGTAAGGGATAATTTTACAGTGTAACGTGCCCATGATCTTTTGTTGTTCCTATAAATAATTTTAACAATAAATTCTGGTATAATTAGTTACATCATTTCTGAGATTAAATTGAACAAATATTCCTATTTTGTAAAAAGAATGACGAAGTAAAAAAAAAAAAAATCGCTTATCGTGATGGGTTTAAAAACATTTGCTTGTTACATTTTTCTTATTTGAAAAATAATGAGTAGAATTAAAATGAATATTAATGTAAACTTAAAAATTTATTAGACATATTATTAAATATTTTAATTTGAATTATTTCCTTTTTTAAAAGTATCAATGGATCTCTAATTATATTGTTGCATTATTTCCTGTTTCAAAAATACCAAGGGAACTAATCTCTAGAGTCATACAATTAAATATTTTAAGTTACATTATTTCCTGTGTCAAAAATACCAAGTTATCTAATCTCTATTCATGTTAATAAATATTTTACGTTGCATTATTTACTGTTTCAAAAATACCAAGCGATCTAACCCAGTCCTCCTGGGTACGAAACATATTGCCCAGTGTAAAGAATTACTCCAAAATCATTTTTAATTGAAAACTTTAATAAACTTTTTATATTTAATGCATTTTTAGGGTTCCGTACTTAAAAAGTGAAAAAAAAAAAAAAAGAAAAAAAAAACATTATAAGATTTCTCTTGTGTCTGTCTGTCTGTCTGTCACAGCCATTTTACTCGTAAACTATGGAACGTTGAAAGTTCAAATTGGGGGAAGTAATAAAGACTTTATTGACCTACATAGTTATAGATTATTAAAAATTCACAAATAAATTTAGGAAAAATGTAGAGGGGATAATTTAGTTACTTGAAAAAAAAAAAAAAGAATTTTTTTTTCTTCATGTCGTGTGGGGTATTGTAGGAAAGCTTTCGTAACACCAAACTCAAAAATTCATTTCTTTTAATTTTAAGTATTATATTTTCAGAGATATCGTCGAAAATGTAGTGCAAAAATATTTTCTCTCCACTCTATTTCCGAATCTACTGAAACTAAAATTATGAAAAAATCACACAATTTAATCCTTACTGGAAAACTATAGCGATTTCCCTAGGTCAAATAGTTTTTGAGAAAAGCGCATTTTTCCGTTTCACAAAACTTTCGATTTGCGAGCATTCAGCAAAGGTGTTGAGGAGCGCTGGAAGGTACCTATCCTAGAAGAAGTATAAAAGCGTTGTTGATAATGATTTTCGAAAAAAAATCGTCGGTAATTAGCCGCGATATTGACACTTAAAGACACGGGCGGTTTGGACATACATAATGATAGGGGAGGTGTACTCTATATACCATCAGCTTTTAAAGATAGATAACAACTTTTAATTATATATTTGTGTAATGCAATGCCCAGTAGCAGTATAGAAGCAATAAACGTCAAATTGTTAAAACAGACTAATTTAATTAGAATTAATCACATAAATACTATGGGATTCGCGACAGGTTTGCGTTGAGTGCATCTCTCAATACGCCGCCCCTGTCTTTAAAAGTTAATTAAAAAACTATTCGGAAAAGTGCGGCACGGACCAAGGTGGCGGGCGTTACAATTTTGTGACCTCCTTTCAAATCGCGCTTAGCACAATGCCAACTTTAAACTTTGAACAAGTGTTTTGTTTTAGCTACACTGTAAAAATAAAATATTATTACTACGCTGAACTTAGTTTTGTGAAATGCCAAATGAAGTTTAAATACGCACTACTTTTATTTTCAGCACCGAATTAAGTAATTAAGTTCATCATAAAAGATTAGGATAAGATTAAGAAAAAGAGTTACACACAATAGCAATATTTAATATTATTAAGGCTTCATATATCTTTGAAATTTATGGTATATCCATTCATACTTTTCTAGTATATACAGCTATACCCAACCCTACGTTGTACAGTTTTTTACAAAGTCTTATTACGCTAATAAATAAATAAAGTCTTATTATTCTTTTAGCAACGATTTTTTTAACAATACAAATAAGTTAACAATTAATATATTTTTTTTGGAATACTCGTACTTGACCGTTTAATTAGATTGCTACTAATAACACCAAAAAGCATTTTTATATGAAAAACTATTAATTATATATTCAAATAGAGTTTTGAATTTATTAAAAATGGTATGTTCTTGTTAACTACATGCCAGGGGGTATTAGACAAAGATATGTTAAAAAATAATTTTATTTACAGCACCATTTTTTTGGTTATTTCAAGATAAATCTTAGTGTTTAAATTCGATTACATATCTTTAAAATTTGTATTTTATTTTCTTATGTATCTATCAATGAAGTATTAGTTTAGTTATGGTATATTAGCCGAAAACACATGTCCAGCTACTTACAGTGTGTAAAGTGGAAATAGATTAATCTCTATTAATTAGGCTGCACGCGGGGGAGATAGATTTTTACAAAAATCATACTTCAAATTTATTCTAAAAACAATAAAAAAATAGTAAAAGTTTTAAAATAAATTGTATTTAAAAGCACATTTTTTGCCTGCTCAACTGTGTACAAATTTAAATTCTATTATGTTTGGAAATAAAAAAAATGTAGAAAAAACGGAATTAACTGGTCAGTTAAATGCCACCGCAAATATGACTTCGGCGTTATTCACGAGCACGTTTTTGATTTATAATACAAATAGAAAAAGTACATCATATAAAATATAATAAAACCTTGCTGCTAAAAAAATTAATTTTAATCGTCTTTCTTTGGAGAATTTATGATACTTAACAAAAACAAAATTGCCAATTCCCACATGAATATTAGGTTTTGAATAGCCTATATTCTAACTTTACCTGGATGAGAATTTTTTACAGTGTTCAAAAATATTAATATTTTTATTCAGATATATATTCGTAACGTGACTTTAATTTACAAGTGCAAAACTTATTTATGAAATATTTCGTATACATTAAATTCTATTCCAAAAATTTATGATCCATACATCAAGCTAAGTTTAGTGAAGCGTATATATATTTCTTACATCCATAAAGCATGAATAAAAGAACATATTTCGTTTTATTTTCATTTAGTACAGCAACACGTTTAGAAATGAATGAATAGAGAATGTTATCGAAAAAACGTGGTAAAAAAGTACCATGGGCTCTATCTTTGATTTCAGTATCGGAAAACGATATAGGAAGCAATGTTTTTTATTGGATCATAAAACATAGCTGAAAAATCGTACAAAAATGATCTTTTTCTCATGTAGTATTGTTTCATATCTAAAAATCTGGTAGTTTGTGTGACAAATTGAAATTAATTGTTGATTTGATATAATATATATATACCGGGTGTCCTAAAAAGTACTGACTGATTTTAAAATTCAATAACTTGCAAACGGTGACAGATATTTAAAAATTTCGTACAGGAGGGTTATGCATGAGGTCAGAAGTTTTATTACAGAGATTTTCGATTTTAGTTCGAATTACAAACAATAGATGGCGCTGTCAGCAAAAGTCGCTAAATACAGGCTCGATTTTTGGTCCTTTCTCTTGTTCCATGCGGAAAAAGGAGATGGAAATGTATTGAGCGTGCCACGAAGTACCAAAAATCGAGCCTGAATTTAACATTATGGTCAATTGGAAAAAATTATTTGCAGTATATTTTAATGGCATTACGCTAAATCAGATGTATTGAAATGGATATAAATCACAGAATTTAACTACAAAATGACTACAAGAATAGTACATTCATAGCAATTTATCGTTCATTTTCAGGAATACACAGAATAAATCTGTTATAGTACTGTCTTTGCGAAAAATTGGCTGAAAGTGCGTCTTCAGATTCGATAGATTCTTAAAAAAAATTTCACTAATTGTTTGCATGTTCCTGGTTGTGTATAAATTTTGTACCTCGTCTGCTTGCAGCGCCATCTATTGTTTGTAATTCGAACTAAAATCAAAAATCGCTGAAAAAAAACTTTTGACCTTATGCATAACCCTCCTGCAAGAATTTTTTAAATATCTGTCACCGTTTACAAGTTATTGAATTTTAAAATCAGTCAGTCCTTTTTAGGACACCCGGTATATATATTTCTTTAAAACTTTCTTAAGCAATTATACGTTGCCAATGCGTCGTATTAAGACGTTTTCCCTTCCTTTACTATTTATTAATCGAATGGGTATTTACTGTAAATTTTTACTGTAAATTATCTGTAAATTTTTACTTTAGATACTTCTGGTTATATCTAATTAACCCTTTACTGGATGTTTGTTATGAAAAAAGTACTTAATAACATTTTAGTCATATACAAAGAACGAAAATAAATATAAACATCAATTAAGATTTTATGTCTAAATCTGAAATTTTGATAGTGATGAGTTCCAATCAAAATGCAATAAAGTTAATAAAAGCCGCATGGTATATACATCCACTCCAATTAAAAGAGATTGCATACAGAGTGAGTCAAAATGACTGACATGGTTACAAATGACAATAACGTTGCTGTAAATAGTAATTGGAAGTAACGCATTAAACATAATACAGGAATCGCAAAGCATACTTAGTAACTTTAAGACGTTCTTTTTAATAAAATGTGCATATATGAGGTAGTTCATTTTACGCCAGTCATTGTGAAACACGTTCAAATGACGGATGTTGAAATTTATGTCAGTGCTTTCTCTATGCGCTGTTTCGCATGCGATATTCATTCATATTTGAAGGCAAAAAAGACATCCATATTGACAAAAACGAGTCACAAGGAGTCCAATACAAAGGACATGAGAAGAAATATGGTATTTCATTATAAATTACTTGGTTTTAAAGGCGATTTTCAAAGCTAGGAAACCACTAGCACGAGAGAAAAACAAACTTACTACCGAGTAGAAAATAATGATAAAACATCATGCGACTTAACAGCCTGACAATACTTGAAAACCACAGTGTTGTATCAACAACCTGAGATTTATTGAAACAGATTAAAGTGTCAGAAACATTTTAATCTGTACAACTGGTCAGGATCCGATGCCCGGCAGCCCGTTTGCCAAAAGGACAAGAAGCTTTTCCTGCAGTCCGGAATTGCCTCGGCGAAAAGTAGTCCAGTTATGACCTTTGGCGCCGAATTTTAGCCAAACGTCCTTCTTGGATTAGGCACTTGGAGAAGTATTTCATACTAAATCGACATAGCATAAAACCATTCTAAGTCTTTTCCTTCCCACATATCCAATAGTTTTCATCACAAACATTATCTGAAAAAGAAAACATAACAGATAACAACAACAATGAAGAAATAATATTTATTCAATAATAATTAAAGAGTTCTATAAAAATAAATTTGACTTAGTTTAATTTACTTTTATCCCTCTTTTGCTACCTTCTTTTCTGTTTTCACTTTGAAAAAAGAAATATTTTATCAATATTCGTAAAAAATATATTTTCCATGGATTTCGTCAAAAGAAAGATTTTAACTACAAATCATTATATAGGATGTTCTTAAACTCTTTTGGAAAACTGAAACTAATGATAGTACCCATAAGGATGAGCGTTTTTTGCATAGACAGACCGTAATTTACTAATTCAGTCAAAATATAAGAATGTTCCTCACCACAGTCAAACTCATATTTGCATAATTTTGCTAATAAATATAACAACGTTTAAGATAATTCAGAGATATTTTAAATATACTGACTTCTGATGCGATTACATTGCAAACGTGCACTATAGTCACTACGTGCACTACGTCAGCGACACAATTTATACAGTCATTTTCATTCTGAAATGAGGATAGTTTATTTTAGTATATTATCAAGATGAAATATGATTGTTTTTAAACTTCTTATCATATTTCCTTATTTAGACTGAGTATTCGATCACAATATTAAGTGAATTCAGTTTCATTTTTCCAAAAGAGTTCACCAATACCCTGTCTAATGATTCACATTTGAAAACTTACTTTCGGTAAAACATATGCAAAATAAAACTGTTACAAATATGCATAAAATATTTAAATCTTTGAAAAGGAAAAACGAATATAGTCAATAGTAAATATACTAATATGACTGTATTTCCAATAAAAGAATTTATTGCTACCCTTGCTTCATTTGCAAAAATTGCTCATCTTGATAAGTATTCATTTTGTCAAAACCGTTTAGGAACACTTGTGCATGAAAATTATATGATTAATATATTTCTCAACAATATTTGTGAATTAAATTATTATTAAATTATACAGGGTAAGTAAAAAGATCGTAGAAAAAGTTTTACGAATGGTAGAACATACTACAACAAACAATTTTTGTGTATAAAATCAGGGTCGTAATCCATTTATTCAGTCAAAAATTTAGGTCTCCTCTCTCAAGTCCTAAACAGGGATTTTAATCATAGTGTTAATAATAACGAAGGTATTTCAAAATAATTTGAAACAGATTTACTTTACTTTGTGTAAATCGTAACGATATAATGATTAGTGGCCACCATCTACATCTAAATAGGGCTGAATTATTTCCGAATGTGATTAACATTAAGTACGGCCTCGTAGCTAGAAATACAATATACTTCTAGCACTTTTTTGTGATGTCATTCAATTTCACACACATAAAAATAATTCTGGTAAAAGTTTTGTTAAAATATATTCATTTTGAATAAAATTGGGAACAACGGCTGTGTTCGGATTATAATGGCACACTTTTTATTTTTTGCTGAATAAATTGATTGTGATACTAGTATCCTACACAAAAATTGTTTGTTATAGTATGCTCTATCTCAATTCAAAATTATGTAAAAAATTTTGATTAATTCAGTATTTAGATTTATATGCATTTGATTATTCGTTTAAGAATTAAAGTTCATTTGATGCAGTTTAAATTTATCAATAAATTATTATTTTATTATTTTTGTACATTTTAACACAAAAATGTTACATTGTGTTCCCATTTATGTGTATATTTAGAAAATACATTTCTCCTAAAACTGGACCACGCAAACTTAAGAAATATGCTGTGTATTTCACATTTCCCTGTCGAAGTTTTAATATGAAAACTAATAAAATATATCTATTGAATCAAATAATAATTTATTGCTTTCATAACGCCTGAATAATAACTTTTTCGTTCTCATCAGGCGTTATTTGTTACATTTATGTGGTAACATATGTCAAGAAAGGCGGTTAAAATGAATTGAAATTGATCGAAATGCCTTTTTTATGTACTTGGAAACATTAAGCTCCCTAATCATCTGGAATTCAATATCGGAAAGCAATATTGGCAAAGTTACGGCACTTAAAGGCATCGTAAAAAAGAGAAAAGGAAAAGTTTCCAATAAGAACAGTTAGCCTTATTCAGTTTACATTTTTGTCGCGTTCTTTATAGAATAAATTGAACAGGATATTTTCATCATAAAATGAAATTTAATGTTTTTTTTTTTTTATACTCATATGTACTTTCAATTATTTTAGGATTAACATATTATCTCTGCAAATAAATATTATGTTAAGTTCACAGACATAAGAAATACAAGCAAAAATGGTGATTTAATAAAGACGTGACTCAAAGTAAGTGCCTTACTGACAAAGGGATAATACTTCTTTTTAAATAACAATATGGAGAAATTATTTGAATACAATAACCTGAGTTCCTACAATTTCTACTGAAATACCAGTATTTTTATGTAGCAAAACTCGACATATATAATCGCGCGATTACAAAAGGCGAGATTTTCACTAAGAAAATACGGGTGTTTATCTGACTAGTCCAGGGGAAATGTACAAACAAAGGGGCTTACCTCGCAAAAGGTCAGGTAGAAGATGTTTTTATAACTTGTTTATAATGATGCCAACATGGAAAAACCAAGTTTTCTAACAAAATTTCTTAAGGCTAAATTTTCTTTGACCAAAAACCAACAAAATTTTCGAATTTTTTTTTTTTTAAATATCTCAAGACTCGTTGCGTAGCATATCATTTGTCAGTTACACTATTAAAAAGGACAAAATTCTCTACAACTCTCATATTTACAAGTTTTTTATACACTCAATAACAAGAGCAGTACGCCATTTAAAAAATAGGTAGTATTTCATACGAAATCTATCTAAAAAGGACAATTTTTTCAATTTTCTTAAAAAACGTGAGAAACGTAGTTCTGCCACGACTACTCAAATGTTTCCTACGGATTTAATCGTGTATGTCAACTTCTATATATTGGTAGCGTGTGTTTCAGGGCCGAAACTAGCCTTTTTTGCATCCATGGTAAACATGGATTTTAGCGCCCCCCTCCTCATTAAAAAGAAAATTTACCACGAGATTTTTAATAAATTTCTAATAGCCGGATTTTGACAATTTTAAGTATGTAATCATTAAATACGTAATGCTGAACTATGTAATCAGCTTTGTCAACCTAAAGACTTAAAGTCGGAGAAATTTCCTGACCTGTAGGAATCCTGAACACAGAAGAAAGTTTTAAATTTTGCTTCTGTACTGTATCGAGCTATTCTATATGAATACACTTGACCACTGAGAGAGAGTCACAAACAATTAACATTTTTCGTGTGATTTCTAAAGAACAGTTGTACTCTCTTTTTAGCTTCACTGAAGGAAATGTTACAGACAGCAGATATTTAGATTTGTTTCCGATATGGCTCACGTTGCAACATAATACATATGCGAGATATTAATGACTACATGCTTTACAAACTTGGCTTTGAAATGGATCACTACTTCTATAACATTTGTGCGATCATAGGGTGACCACACGCAAAATAAAAATAAAATTAAAATTAGTATGTACACATATTAAACTTTATGCTTCCTTCAGTTGGTATAACCAATTTTTTCATATCCGCAACTTTAGATTTTTTATTCATTTATCTCGTATGACCAACAACTTTTTTTTGGGTCATTTTTGAGGAAATGTAATTATGCAGTTCTGAAAAAATATAAGGCCCACATATTATTGGATGTTATAATTTGGATGAACATTAAAATTTTTACTTGAGAATTTATAGCATCCCGAAAACCCACATTCCGCGCTCAGATAACTAATTAATTTAGATAACTAATATTTGCGAATGTTCTCATGCGATATAAAGCCTCTTTCTTTGCAATCTCTTAGGTTGATGTTCTATATTTGCTACAATAAATGCTGCATAAAATATTCGTATAATTTTGAATGATAAATTTGATTAGTGATAAATTTTAATAAAGCGTACACAGAAACGTTTCCGAAATTCCGTGAAAACAAAATAAACTCTGTTTTTATAAATTCTTTTTTAAAGCTCATCCAAATATTGTTTTCTGAGGTTTTTAAAGATAAAAAACTTTTTTTCGAAATCCTGAGTAACTCGGAAGAGGTTAATTTATATTTTCGCTTGTGGTTATATTATATTTTCCTAGATTAAGAACATTTGTATTTTTTACAGTGTATTTTTTAATAGGTGAAGTTACACACTGTTTGTTTTGTGAAGCATGTGTGATATTTCGACAAACAGATGTGTTCATTGCAAGCTATTTCTTTGACTATTTACTGACGGACAAACAATCTTTAAATATCATCAAAATATTGGTTTCGGATATTTCTAAAGATAACGAACGTTTTTCGAAATCGTGAGTAACTCGGAAGAGATTATTTTATGTTTTCGTTCGTGGTTATATTATATTTTCCCGGATTTAGAAACATTTGTATTTTCTTATAGTGTATTTTTTAATAGGTGATATTCACACGCATTGTCTGTTTTGTGAAGCATGTGTGATATTCTGACAAACAGATTTGTTCATTGCAAGCTATTTTTTGACTATTTACTGACAGACAAAGAATCTTTAAATACCATCAAAATATTGAATTCTTAGATTTCTAAAGATAAAAAAAGTTTTTCCAAATCGTAGGTAACTTGTAAGAGGTTATTTTATATTTTTGTTAGTTTGTCTATTTATTTTCAGACAAAGAAGAGATTTGGAGGATAAATCAACTTGCTTTAAAATGCATTTCTTTCTAGGTCAGAAACTACTCATAATAAAGAAAAAAACGATCAAATTCTATATCGCAGTTTTATACTTTTCTCGTGCACTAAAAAACATATTTCCATGGAAAAAATTTGGAAGATATCCTTCATTTATAAAACAAAATTAACATTACAAAGTTTTACAGAAATATTAAATGATAAATTATAAAAATTTAAAGGAGTAATATTTACCAAGCAAAGGGGAATAATTATGGTGTAAATATGAAAATATACTCTGAATCTATAAAATTGATGGTAAATAGGCGAAAAAGGCGCTTAAAAATAAATAAAGTCTGTAGAATGTAACAGGAAAATAATGAAAAACAGGAGCAATATGTACTTATTATGGTTAAAGGTCAAAAATTTTAACACCCTCAGTATAAACCGTAAAAATATTTGCATTGTCTGTTTTGAGAAAGATGTATAGGATTCAGTCTAAATTATTCGCTCATTTACTGCTATTTCTTTGTCTATTGATTGACAGATAGATATGTACGTCATAACTCACCTGCAGATAAGAAAATATCGCAAAATATTTATATCTAGGTCAGAAATTTCCATCTCTGGGCAATGAAAAAGCAGTAAAAAATAACAATTGAAGTTTGCGAATGTTCTCATGCGATATAAAACCTCTTTCTTTGCAATGTCTTAGGATGACGTTCTACATTTACTACAATAAAAGACGCTTAAAATATTCATATAATTTTTAATGATATAATTTTTAAAGATTTTAATTTTAAAAGAGTAAAGGAGTAATATTTTTTACCAGGCAAAAAGAGGAATGAAACCAATGTATAAAAGAAAGTTTGCGTTAAAAGTATAAATGTGATTTCAAATAAGCAAAAATTCAATAGGAGCTTAGAAAAAAAGAATTTATAAAAGATAGTTTTGGAAAAGGAAGAATATTGGTAGTATGTTCGTATAATGTTTACATATTAAAATAAAAAGAAAAGCGCCCAGTTAAATTTATGTCATTGACACAGACTATTCACATTAATTGTGTATTACACTCTTATTTCAAAGAATAATGCCCCTTGAAAAATAAAGAAATTGACAAAAAAAAAAAAAAAAAAACATTTAGTTAAATTATGGAGGGTTAGCTCCCCCTTTTCGCCCCTTTCTACTTAATCAATGAAATTCCAAATCTAATCAGGGAAGCGCCTTAGCAGAATAAACCGGTATACCAAATTTTGAAACAAATTGGATAATTCTGCATGAAAAAAACATTTATCTAAATTAATTGAAGAATTACCCCCGTTCCCTCTCCTTATACTTAATCAATGAACCTGCAAATCTAATCAGGGAAGCTCCTTATCAGAATAAACCGTTATATCAAATTTGTAGCAAATCGGATAATTCTGCATGAAAAACCCATTCATTTAAGATAAGCGGGGAGGTAGCACCCCGTTCCCCCTTTATACTTAACCAGTGAACTTCAAATCTAATCACGGAAGCGCCTTATCTGAATAAACCGGTTTATAAAATTTGAAGCAAATACAATAATTCTCATGAAAAACACATTTCTCTAAATTAATCTCTAAAAAAAAAAAAAAGCGTTAAAAATGGATTTCGGTTAACCGAGAGTTTCGGTTAAAAGAATTTCGGATAAAAGAGGTTCTACTGTACATTAAAATTTGGTCCAGTGATCTATATCTCTCGACAGTAACGACGTTGCGAAGAAACGGAAAATTGCAATTCGCGTTCAGTCTTAGTAGTTCTCATGCGATAAAAAGTGATTTTTTGCCAAATTGTAAGATTACACTTCTTGTTTAGGAATAAAAAGAACAGCCTAAATCTTTATAGAACTTTTTAATTATAAATTATAAAAAACATTAAAAGAATAATGTTTACAGGAAAGGGAGATGATAATGGTGTAAATCTATACATATAAGAAAATACTTTAAAAATAAAAATGTGCCACCAAAAAGTGCAAAAAGGCTTTTACAATAAAGAGTCTATAAACAGTAACGTTCACAAATAGGAGAAATTATAGCAACATGTTCTTACAACGGTTACCTCTAAAATGCTCGTATAAGACATACGACAGAAAAGGAAAAAAAAAAAGTCGGAAATTGTATGTCAAACGTGGCAAATGAGGTACTATAACTGGATTTATAAATATCCAGGTCTTGGTGCTGTAGCTGTTGTTATTTATCATTCCAAACAGTTTAATAATTGTAATAAATCTGTTAGTTGCCGGCCTTAAAAACAGAAATTTGCATACTGAATATCTCAAGTTTATGGGCAGTTTGTATTTATCATTTTTATCCCATCGATGTATTGCAGAACGTGAATAATGAATAATATTGCAGATAGAAAATAATGTACTTTGAATCCATATGAAAGATGAAAATTCTTTAAAAGGAAACGCTGTGTCTACAATACAAAGAATCATTCTTGCATATCTCTCTCTCTCTCTCTCTATATATATATATATATATATATCAATTTCCAGTTGATTATCCCACTAATTTGGAATTAACGGAAAACCTCTTATCTAACAATACTATTAACTTCTTAGATCTTAAAATTACAATAAAAGACAACAAAACAATAACTGATTTATATGATAAACGTAAAGAATTTAAATTCAAAGTTAATACATTTACAAATTTTAAATCTTGTCTTCATCATTCTGTATATCGAAATATACTACTTAATCATTTATATAGAATAAAATGTTTATGTTCTTCTCATCTAATTAACAATAATATTAAAAAACTAATTTATGATGCATTAAATCATGGTTATCCAAAAAAATTCATATATTCATTAATATACAATTAGTACTTACATGATCTATATATAAAAAAAAATAACACATGCGTAAACAAAATTACATAAAAAAATATTTATAAAAAATTAAAAATTGTAAAATAAAAATAAACAAGTACTATAGGATAGTTGAGTGGGTAGATGTTAGAGTACGGAGGAGAGTGGTGTTGTCTGGATAATACGCAATGGTTAATTTATAAAAAAAAATATGGGGCTCTTGTATTATAACTACATTTCTAATACGTATTTTATATGGATGTTGATTTGATGTTTTATATGTAATTGGTGATTTTTCGTCTTTTTTTTTTAATTTCATATTAAATTTAACTTATTTAATCAAATTCAATATTAACTTATTTTTAATTTAGTCTACTCAGGACAATGTCATATAAATTAATAATAGTATACCAACTTTTTAGTGATTATTATGCATACTGGTTTATTTGATTAACTAATGTTATACTGTACGTATTAAAATTGGGTAAATAGTTTTTTATTATTATTATTCCTCTATACTATTTAATAGTGTTTTATTTTCAACATTGTATTCCATGATTAATTATCGGTTTATATGTTTGATTGGCACAATCATATTTTTTTTTTAGCTTTTTTATGACTAATATAAGGATAATTCACACACTATATATTTGATCTTTAGGCTATTTGGAATTTTAGTATCTGACAATCTTATATAAACATCCATTTTTATTCATTTGTTTTATAATTTAATAATTTTCTTTCCTGTTCATTTTTTATATGTAAAGCTAAATATTACGACTACTTTATTTTTATAATATATAATTTATTTTATTTTATAGAATATAGCCTATATTCTATATATTATCAAGTTAAAAAAGTTTTTTAATTTCTCAGTGTAGATTTAATGGCATGGTAATAGAATATATTGTATTAACATTTAATTTATTTAAAAAAATTTCTGAATAATGAAATACAGTATGGTATTGTTTATATTAGGATGTGTGTAGGAATGCAGTTGATACATTTTAATTCATTAGCATGTATAAGTTTCTACTTACTGTGACATTTGAATAAAATAATAATAGATGGCAGCACCATAAATTTTGTATTTTTAAATTGCCTCTTTAAAGTCATAATATAATTTTTTTACACTAGATGGTAATTAACGTTGAATATTGGCAATGTTGTAAAATTGTTATTATACAATTTAAAATTGTTTTTAGGTATTATAAGTAATGTAATTATTTTTTATTATATTATATTAATTATATTTATCACACTATTTCATCATGAATTAACTGACTCCATAGCTTTTAATTTCTGTGTTAACTTAACTGTTTTATTCACCTTGATCTTATCATGCTTTTTGGATTCCATGTTCGGGAATATATTTTGAAAATCTACTGGGAATTAATAAGGTATGTTTTATGGGATCTCTATTGCTATAAATTAGATATTTAATGGGTTGTAGTTTTTTTTTCCATTTCATGCCATTTGATAATGTTCTGTATTCATCTTGAAACTATTATTTTGATTATATTGGTTGTTTGAGTACAGGGGAAAATATTTTCAGCTTATAGCTTTTTCCCCACAGAAAACAACCGATTTGCTTATATTATTGAATTCTGTACTCTTGAAAACGTAATTCAATACATAAGTTTTTCAATTTTTTTCGGTATCCATATTCTTCTTTTTTTCTTCCATGTTAATTCTTGTAATTAGGTATACGGTACTTTATTTTACACATGCAGTTCTATATTGTTGGTTTATGGCGTGTAGTCAATCATTCACAATATTGCAGTTTTTGATGATGGTCGGTGATGTTTAATTAATGGTTATATATATATATATATATAAACCAGTATAAGATTATATTTATCCTGAACCAGCCCCCCCCCTCACAGAACAAGAAAAATAACTATGTAAACATTAAAACTATAACAAAAACTAGGAAAAAATAGGCTGCGGCCTCATCGGCAGTGGCTTATGTTTCAAAAGCAGCCGAGCATTCGATAAAATATGCATTAGTGGCAGTGGGTTTCGGCCAGAACAGTGATAGCAAAATCAAATGTTAACATTCGATGGCTATTATCACATGCTCCCCCACCGGACCCTACGCCAACAATATTAAATGAATGCCTCACCTGGAACACAGTAAAAGATGCTAAAAATATGTTCGTTGAAAAAAACACACTCAACCACACTTAGCCACATTGCCACAACCCAAATATAAAACATAAAACAAACTAAACAAAGCAGAATCCAACATCTAATCAACCAATCCTAATTCTTTCCAGGTCTGTTGCCAATCGACGCAGCACATCATCATAAAACCGTCCTTGAAAAGGCTTTAGGAAATATGAGTCATTCACTGACGTCGAAAAGCAATCAATCAGTAATGAAGAAAATCTGCAAAATCTGAATATTTTTTTATAAAAATTAAAGGTATATTGTTTTTGTAATATAGATTACTTTTAAAATTAAACAATTCCTTCTTAAACAGATGTTTATCTGTACAAATTCTAAAAAATCGAAAAATTTGACTAATAATTATATTAATATAAATGCGTTTGTAAAAATTGGAGGACCAGTGAACAAGTTGATTAACCTGAAATTGAAAACTATTACGTTTATTGTAAATTGAAATATGTACTTTGTTACTTTCTAAAATTATTTTTAAATCAAGGTAATCAGCTTCCAAACCATTATTGTTAGTTTTCTTTAGTGTCAGGGAATCAGGATAAATTTCTTGAGAAATTTCATTAAAATCATTATTGAAGTTTAAGACGATCAAGTCGTCTATGTATCTGTAAGCCAGGAACTGGAGATCAGCTTTATTAATACTGTACTGAAACTCATAAAAAAATAAAAATAAGTTAGCAGCTGTGGATGAGTAACTAGTACCCATACCAATTCCATTGATCTGTAAGTATACTTTAGAACCTGTATAAACGTAATTGTTGTAAAGACAAAAACGACATAATTTATTAAACAAGTTAGAGTTGAAATCTGTAACATCTAAAACCAGTTCCGCTGTCTTTAAAAGTGCCTCCTTTAAACTATTAATAGGAATGGTAGTGAATAAATTTTCAAAATCATATGTTTGGATAGAATTAATACTATTGCTTTTTAATTTTTCAGCAATTTCGAAACTATTAGAAATAATCCAGAAACAATTACTACCTTTATACTTATATTTTAACATGTTCAAAACTTTTTTAAGTAAATCCTCAAATTTCCTATTAAAATTATTGCCTATACTGTTGACATTGCTGCAAATAAATCTATATTTTGTAGGAACTTTATGAAATTTAGGGGTCAGAAAAAGAAATGGAAATGATAGATTTTTACTACGAGGAAAAGAAATTTTTGTTTGTTTCGAAAAAGCCAAATGCTTATTAATAAGTGTCTGCACGGAAGATTTACATACTTTGTAAGTTATACTATTATTTAACTCTGCATTGAGCATTTCAGCATAAAATTTTTTTCATATGACTGCAAAATTTCCAGCTGCTTTATCTACTTGACAGAAAACAAACATCCGCTTCAAATTGGTTATTTCATTTCTGATATCCATACTAAAATTATGATAAGTATAAGAAGAATTATTAAAGAAACTACCCTGAAACGATTTAAAATCGCTTAAAATATGTAGCTTCAATCTGTAAAGAGGGGGATTGGTGTATTATATCTGTAACTTAAATTTAAAATAAAAGCATTCAAATCAGCTTTAAAAGTATTAAAACTTTTAACTGGATTCAATTTTTTGTTAATACGGAATTTGGTTCCGAAATGCAATAGATAACGCAGATTATCATTTTAGATAATGCTCAGATCTCCTGTTACGATATGTTGTCCGGTATCGTTTAAAAACGTTGAATTTATTTTGTTTTCTGTTGATGATTACTAACTTTATGTTTATATATATATATGTGTGTGTGTGTGTGTGTGTGTGTGTGTGTGTGTGTGTGTGTGTGTGTGTGTATGTGTGAGTGAGTGTGTGTGTGTATATATATAATAAATTGATAAACGCGTCCATTTGGGATGATCTCTGTAGCTGCTTGGTTTTCACAAAAAATAGAAATTATAAAATTATACAGTTCAGTGAGAGTCCAGGTGTTAGAATTCTGTTTCTACATGGTATTTGTGTTAAAAGGCGCACCATGTACCCGACATATTAAACAAGTTTGAAATTGCACTTCAAACGTGGGAAATGAGGTGCGGTCGTACTATAACAAGTTTTATAAATATTTTTTGCACCGCATATTGTACTGAATGTATATTTTATTGCATTTCATAAGTGCATATTAATTTCATTCTGTTCGAAAGGTTCTAACATCAATAAAATGCACTTGAAATATATTTCCCCATTGGCCGTAATGTAACGCAAAAAATGTGACTGTCCCTGTAATTAAATTATACATCCGATTTTCATAAAATTTGAAATGACTCGACAAACAGTTATATATTTAAAATTTCAGACCATTCGGTTGGGTATTTTTTGCTTTGTTATATGTGGAGAAACAGACATACAGGCAGACAAACTGACAGATGGACCGAACGACGACTATAGGTGTTACGTACGTGTATAATTACGAACGCACCTAAAAAAGAAAGATTAAAACATTTATTTTATTTTTTATCCGTTGTTTTTATAGAAATTTTAACCTTTTTGTCTATTTTAAGGCACTGTTCTTATCGTTTACCCATTTTTATCTTATATAAAAGCTTACCCAAAATCTTTATTTGGAATCAAGTGTAATGTATATCATCAGTTTTTTTAACTGCTTTTTAACTGCTTTTTACAGCGCAATAATCAGTTTTCTAAAATCGGAATATCACTTTTTCAGATGCTATCAATTCTCAGGTAATTACTTTGATATTCAGAAAACATGTTTAGCAGACAAACATACTAAATTAACCGCATTAACATTCATAGAAAAATTAACATTATTGTGTTACAATTGCATGCATAAATTCAGTTATGCAACTGAAAATGTTTTGTTGAGAATTGATAGGATCCTAAAAGCCGATTTTAAAGATACAGAGAACTGATTAACGCATTATAATTGTAAAAGCTACTATGAAATGTTTCCCAAACTTACGAACAGCTAATAAAAATGTATTTTTAGAAATTCTTTCTTAAATTTCGAAAATAAATTATTTACACAGGTTTCTAAGGTTAAAGACACACTTTTCGGAATCTTGGTTGACTCGGAAGAGTCAGCAAATTCAGGGAGAGGTTTTGAATAATTCCTAAAAGTATAATTTCTTCAAAAAAGAATTAGACATACAAGTATCGCACTTCCCATATTTCAACTATTACTTGAGCAAAGCCGTGGGATTTGCTAGTATATTATAAATAGGTTACGTTTGTGTGTGTCTGTTTGTTTATTTGTAGGGAGTAATCTCTGGACCCACCGTGGCTGAGAGGATAAGGCACCACGCCGCTAATCGCTTGAGAGCGAAGGTGGGTGGGGGCGGGTTCGAATCCCGACGGCTCCGTTAGCCCCCAGATGTAATTCTCTGGTTTTGTAAATTTCCTTGTGCTATCTCGTTCCTGTATATCGACGATGACTTATAAGTGGGCCCTGGTGTCAAGCACACAAGTCTGATGTATGAGTTCAATCAAACAAACGAGTAATCTCTAGAACTACGGAACCTATTTCAAAAGTAATGGTAGCAAATTGATGGTTACAGGCCCTGTTCCAACATAGTCTATATTTTATGTGGATTCTACTACTACCAGGGGTTACAAGAGCAATAAACATTCTAAACTAGGATCTTTGTGATACTGAAGGAGCTTGAAACTTGAAATTTGGCATGGTAGATACTTATAATATATAATTTCTTCTAAGAACAATTGAAAAAAAAGTTCGAAATTTAAAAGTTGTGAAAATGCGTGAAATTCGTTCTAAATTGCGATTTCTATTTTATTGTTAAAGATAGAAAATTGAAATTTGACGTCGTAGATACATAAGGTATAAATGACTAAGACAATTGCTAAAACTTTCTGAATTTATAAGGGTGATATGAGCGAAAAGTATTCTAAAAACTTTCTAAATTACGCCTTCTGTGGAATTTAAGGAAATACCAGACCGATTTTAAAAGTGATGGTGGCATATTGATGGTGATAGTGTCTCTGCTTCAACATAGGCTATATTTTTTGTAGGCGCCACTACCAAAAAAAAAGGTGTAAGAGCGAAAAACATTCTAAAATTGTAATTTTCGTGATAGTGAAACTGCTAGGAACCTGAAATTTGATATGGTACTGACTTATTAGAAGAAAATACTCTCTAAGAACGGTTTCTAAAAAATTACAAATTTAAAAAAATGAAATGAGCGAAAAGCGTTCTAAAACTTTTCTAAATTTCGATTTTTTTTTCTAAAATAGAAACTTAGCTACTTATATGATGAATGCCGTCTAATAACAGTTGAAAATAAAATCGAAATTTAAAAGTATGAATTAAGCGAAAAGCGTTCGAAAAATATTCTAAATTACGATTTCTATTGAATTCCGAAAGATAGAAACCTAAAATTTCGCATGATACATACTTACAAGACGTAAATTCTCTCTAAGGATAGTTTCTAAAAGATTCAAAATTTAAAAAGATAAAACGAGCGAAAAGCTTTTTGAAAATTTTCTAACTTACGATTTCTATGGAATATCAGGAAATACCAAACCGATTCCAAAATTTATGTTGGCAAATTCATGATGACAGTCCCTGTTCCAACATATGCTATATTTTACGTTGGTGCTACTACCACCAGTAGGGTGGTAGAGCGTTAAACTAAAATACTGGAATATGGTATGATGGTTACTTTTAAGACGTAAATGCGTGCTAAGAACGATTTCGAAAAAATTCAAAACCTCAAATGAAAACTTAAATAAACGTAAAATTTTCAAAATACATTCTAAATTATCATTTCTTTAGAATTTGAGTTCTTCTCATTAATTTAAGTCTCATTTTCACCTAATACAGTGTAATAATGAAGTTTAGTCAAACTGTTGCTTAATTAGCAATTTCTTAAATATTCCTAACAGTGTAATTTGTTCTAATAAAAATAGGCACATAAATACCACTTGGCAATATTCAATTTTTACGTGACTAGTTTTACGTGACGTGTAGGTTTTGCTAGTGTTTAATATTCAATTAAAAAAATTAAATGTTATAAGAAGCATTGTGCTTTAGCAATATAGTAAAGAATCGAAAACAATAGTAAAAATTTTTATTTTTAGCTTTTATAGCAATGATTCCGAGAAAAAAAAGGGGGGATAAGACAGTAAATCTTTTGATCAAGTTAATCTCCAAAATAGAAAAGGAGCTTTTTTAACCTAATCACCTGAGCTACAGTGGATCCGGTTTAATTCATTTATCTTTCCTTATCTACCTTTCAATGATGCAAGCCGTTGGTTTTTACTTTCATTCTTTAAGACTTTCTCACAGAAGTTATTTTGTATCATGCTAAATGTAATCAATTCTTCGTTAGTGGAAGCATTGTGTTAGTTCTACTTTATAAATTCCACTTTTATAAATTTATACTGAATGAGAAATTTTCATTTTTTATCCTTGTTATAGCAAATCATACATAATTAAATTCATTCTACATCAGCAATGTTTTACGTGTTACATAATTTAAAAGCAAATAATATAACAAATTCGTTTTCTTATAATAATATTTATAAATACAAAATAATTCACAATCGTCGGGAAAGTAAAAATTCTAAACTAGAATATTAAACATGATTTTTTATGATATCACAGGATTCAATTTTTTATTGCTTTATAATAAAACAAATTCAAATGTACTTTATAGTAACCAGTAAATATGGAAATATCAGTCACATTTTGTAATTACTTATCAAATTGACATAAATGGATGTCTATACTATCCATACACTAAAAGAGAAATTACAGAGATTGTAGTACGCGAAAATTCAATATGTAACCATGCAGCACCTTCTAACTTACCAAAATTATGGCTTGAGATTCACAATGGTTACGAAAATAAAAATAGCGTGCACAATATGAAAGAGTACGTGCCGTGTACAATATGAAATATTACGTGAAAAATTGAACGATGGCGGCTTATAGTACAGACCATGGAGGAAAGAGATAGATGGAGACGCAGTAAGGTAGCTGTGGGTGACGCCAAAAAAGTAACCCTAAAATCCGCTACAGTAGGCCCAAACACAAGCACGTTCTTTAACGAAAAAAAAACAGAAGTAAACTTTTAATAATACAGTTTTTTATTCATAATACAATGGAATGCTGTTTTAGAATGCTTAAAGATAAGCAGATCACTTTCATTTAGAGAAAAAAATGTACGGGTGATGTAAAAGAATTCGTCCCTGTTCCAGGTGCTTGTTTTGTGTAGGCCTACTGTGGACGTTTAAATTTGAGCGATAAATGATTTCATATTACAAACCTTTTTTTAATTTTTTTTTTATTTATTTATTTTATTTATATTTTTATTTATTGGTTTTGAAAATGACTCTGGTAGAGTCGGATTTTGTAAACAGTCGAATAAACATATTTTTGCTGTTTTTAAAGTTTTACACTTTTTAGCAGTTGAAATTAGTATATATAATACGATTTTTTCAGACAAATTTTATAGGCTCTCTAACTTGGGTTGCAAAGCTATAAAATCCAAGTCTCAACGCTAGGCTCGAGCTTCAACAGAAGTGGTTCCCTTTAATCGTTGGAAAACATGATATTAATTATGCGTTATAGTCCTGTACTCTTAATGAAATATTTAATTTATGAAAACTCACAAACTACCTCTTAGCAAAATACTTCAATTTAGTGCATTGCGTTTGAATATTCTTTACTATCTTTTAAATAAATGTTAAGTAATGTAAGGTGCCCAATTTTCGTCCCCCAGGACCCTAAATGTTGTAATTTTCAGTGAAAACCTACCAAATTTGGATTTTACATGGACTAACCACGCACATAGAAACATAGGCAAATATCGTACAAAAATATTTTAACAATGCGAAAAATTGCTTTTTCAGAAGTATCTATATATGGCAAAAAAAAAAATGGTCTCAGTTTCGTCCCCCTCAAAAAGTCCAATACGCCGAGGCTTAACTTACAATTAAATCAAAATTTATGAATGAGTACTAAATGAGTAAGTAACATAATTTACATTAAATTGAGGCACAAAGAAATATACTAATTATCAGTGGAAGAATAACATAACCAAACCTTAGCCAACCAAACAGGAGGAAAAAATTGAAAAAAATTTCATGAAAAAGTATTCCTAATTTCGTTCCCGGGACGAAAATAAGAACTGCAAGGGGCACGATATTCCGACCTTGCTACTTCCCGATATGACTGAGCTTCAGTTCCTACAAGATGAGCTGAGCGCCCTAAAACTCACTGTATGCTACTGTCAGCATCTACGTAAGATACAAGCAATAAATAAAAAATAAGTATTTACAGTATAGTAAATAACGTTCTACAAACGACGTAATAAGAACTCGGGTCTTCTAAAAATAGGAAATCCGAAGTCTTTAATATATGTATGCGTCTTGGCGAAAGAAACATTCACTATACGAAATTAGGAAAGGGGGCGAAATTAGGGTACTTTACCCTACTTTAAATTCCCATTCCTAGAAAAGCTGTAAATATTTTGCATGCCTAACTTGAATTAACGCAGTGTTATGTTGCTAGTCTTGGTGATCTGTTTTGTGTGGTAGTAATTACAATTTTACATTATAAATAAAAACATATCTGTAAGTTATGCTACAGCCATCTTAACCGTGGCAACACCTGATCGAAAAATTTCGATTATTACCGTAAGTTTTTAACTTTTAAACATCGTACAATTGTAATTTTTACACCGTCAAATAGAACATACAAAGTACTTTCAAATGAAATTTGTTTTTAAACTGTATCTAAATTTAGAGTTTTTTAATGTTTTTTAAATAATTTCAAACATAATTTTCTTAAAGCTATCTCTACTGCGTGCAGCCCGATAACGAATGTTTAACCTGTTTCATTTAAAACAATATAAAGAGTTAGCATTTGTTTCCGATTGATATTCCATTACAAAATTTTAACTTAATAAATAATTAATAAAATATTAATAAAACTCATATTTAAGAGGCATTTAATGGAACTACGCGCTTAAACCACTGAAGTTATCGGGATCAAAAAGGTTGCTGTAAGTAGCAAAATCTTATTTCTATGGCTATTAACTTCTGGCATGCGGTTAATGCGAAAGTCTCACATTTATTAAAATTCATAACTTCATTACAATACTTTATCGATATTTCTCGTATAAAAATGTAGTTAGTGAGTTAGTGTTGTTAGGGATCAATCTAAAAAATATATTAAATGAAAAAAAAAAAACACCTGTTAAAATTTTCAAATATATATATATAATATATATATATATAAATAGGGTACTTTACCCTACTTTAAATTCCCATTCCTAGAAAAGCTGTAAATATTTTGCATGCCTAACTTGAATTAACGCAGTGTTATGTTGCTAGTCTTGGTGATCTGTTTTGTGTGGTAGTTAGGTTAATGCGAAAGTCTCGCATTTATTAAAATTCATAACTTCATTACAATACTTTATCGATATTTCTCGTATAAAAATGTAGTTAGTGAGTTATATATATATATAACTAATATATTTATTAATAAATAATTAATAAAATATTAATAAAACTCATATTTAAGAGGCATTTAATGGAACTACGCGCTTAAACCACTGAAGTTTTTAAACTCATATATAATATTATATATATGAGTTATATATATATATATAAATATATATATATAACTTTTTTCATATTTTTTCTGATCCCTCTTTGGTTGGATCCAACTATTGTTAATAATAATAATAATAAATATTATATAAGCAAAAATATTACGTCTGAATTCCATCTTTAAAATATTTACATTAAAATCACAGACAATACATAAAACAATTAAAATTATTACATAAAAACACTAAAAACATATTAAAATTGGGACGTTTCGGATCATCACGATCCCTCCTCAGCCAATTATAAACGTTAAGTCAATACTATCAACAGTTACAAGAAAAACGCAACAGAAAGTCATCAATTTCAGGTTACAGTTAAAATAAAATAGAATACTCGGCCGGCACAGATGCAGCTTCGTTAATCGCTAAATCCTTGGTTTTAGTATGCCAGGCCTCTAAAAACACTCTCCCTGCGTAATTGTTGCAGCCGGATCGGATCACAAACGCTTTATTAAAATCTGGAAAATGGTCGGTTGCAATAGTATGCTGAACGATTTTTTAATTCAAATTTCTACATCTAAATGTCTGTTTATGCTGTGTGATGATCCGAAACGTCCCAATTTTAATATGTTTTTAGTGTTTTTATGTAATAATTTTAATTGTTTTATGTATTGTCTGTGATTTTAATGTAAATATTTTAAATAATAAATATGAATAATAATAATAATAATAATAATAATCCAGACATAATTATATTACTCTCAAATGCTGCATAAGGAAATAAATCCTTCTTTTAGATTGGAGACGCACGTGGACTTCCCGGAGGAAGTGGGCAGCGGTCATTGACATACATCTTGTTCTCTCTCATACTGTTTATTATACGCAAAATTTACCATTTTACGCAAATAGTTTGACAAAAAACACTGCGTAATTGTATAGTTTCCATCCGCAAAAAAGTTCAAATATTCCACTAACTGGGATTTTTTCCAAGTTCAATCAATTGAGTGCATTTGTTTAATAATATGATTGTTGTTATCTTATAACCGACCGCGACATTTATAAAAAGAATGAGATATTATTATTCTGCGAAAAATGCGTTTAAACATATCTTGAATTTCTGTTACATATATGCGGTTGACAGAATTAAGGACAGTATGTTTTAAAGCCCCTTATTTGAAAGTAAATTGACCTAGCTAGACCAAACTTAAAATATATACGTTTTTGTTTGCGGGAATTTAATTACAAAAATTTAAAGATTTGTAAAAATGTATTGATATATTGTGCTAAAAAAAATACCAACAAGCATAATTTTCGGAATAAAATTCTTAGTTCATAAAACGCAGGTAATATAACTCCAGAAAAGCGCTGGATACGTATTTACACATGAATAATTAAAGTTGTAATTTTTCCAAACTGGGCGAAAAACGTAGAGGCCAGTATTCGAACTGTGGACCTTTGGCGGAGACCCCCAATGCTCCACCAACTGAGCTTTCCTGGACAAACCTGGCAGACACATAATTTCACCAAGAAACCTAATGACTATTACATCTGGTCTTATATGTAAATCAGCTACGCAGAATTAATCACAGGTAATAGAAACTCCAAGAGACATTGGACTTGTATTTACAGGGTGCGTCTAAAAAGTTCGGTGAATGTATGGATATCTCAAAAACAACGCGAGTTAAAAATGTGCCTCTGCTCATGCGCAGGTAGAGACTAATGGAGAGACGGCACGTAGCAAGAAGCGCAAGAAACTAAAGCAGAATAGTCTGCTATGGACAGTAGAACGGTGTATGTTTGAAAACTCGCGTCATATTGAAATGGAGCAACGAATACACATCAAGTTTTGCTACAAATTGAGAAAACCCGCCACAGAAATGTTGGTCCAGGCATACGGAACAGACACAGTGAGCAAAAAATGCGTGTTCGACAGGCTTAAACGTTTTCGGGAGGGACAGGAAACCGTGAATAACGAACCACGTCCAAGTCGACCCTCAACAAGTGTGACAACAGCCATCATCGAGCGGGTGCGACAGATGCTGTTAAACAATTGCCGACTGTCTTTACGATGGATATCGGAGGAATTGGGAATCAGCAAGGACAGTGTTAACACAATCATCCATCACGTGTGACATCTGTGCTTCGGTCGATCCCAAAAGAGTCCTTCACTGAATCATTCCAGCAGCTTTATCAACGATGTCATAAGTGTATTGTGGCCAACGGATGTTACTTTGAGGGTAGATAAAGATATTTTGCTTCCATGTTTTGTTTTATTTGTTTTGTGCTTGCATTCACCGAACTTTTTAGACGCACCTTGTATGTTCATAAAACGCAGGTAATATATGTGTCTGCAGGGCCTGACTTAGACAGTGGGAGGCCCTGGGGCAAACATTATTCGGAGGGCCCCCTTCGATCTTTTGAAATTTTTCTTGAATTATGTTGAAATCACTAAAACTAAACTTCATATCTATTGTATCTAGACTTAAATTTCATACCAAGTACTATTCACATCTGTATACAGTATAGAACATAAGAAAGCTAACTTTAAGAAACTATAGCATACAATTTTTTGTTTTTTGGTTATAGGAATATCAGGATAAATGTGAGCCGTTAAAATGTAAACACACTTCTCTCAGGCATTATTGGCTATTTGTGTTAATACTTTTCCATTTAACTTAATCTTTGTATTCAATCAACATGCATTTGGGTGATTCCATCATATAGAAAGGCAAGTGGTGGCATGCATTAATAATAATAGCACAAAATTTCAATACTTGTTATGTTGTTACTGCATTCCCGTGATGCCTTAAAGTACTTTGGTATAAAGTTTCATGATATGAAAACAGATAGCAGATGTGTGATATTACTGTAATATTTTAATTAAAATTATGTGTTTAAAAAAATTAAGAAATCAGTAAGGAAGAAATTAAATATCACAAAATGAAAAACACTTTAAATTAGAATCTGGTCACTTTTGGATATTTTTTATCATTTGGCTCTCTTTTAACTAAAAGTTATATCTGTCCTTGGGGGGGGGGGCAGCTGCCCCGCATGCCCCTGCATTAGTCGGGCCCTGTGTGTTTGTCAGGTTTGTCCTTGTTAGCTCAGTTGGTAGACCATTAGCGATTTCAGCCAAAGGTCCCTGGTTCGAATCCATGGCCTCGAAACTTTTTCGACCAGACTGGAAATATTACAACTTTAATTATTCATGTGTAAATACGTATGCAACGTTTTCCTGGACTTATATTTACCTGCGTTTTATTAATATCATTACGTGTCCGACGTTTCTTGGAGTTTCCATTACTTGTGATTAATTCTGAGTAGCTGATTCTCATATTAGACCAGATGTCATAGTCATTAGGCTTCTGGGTGAATTATGTGGCTGCCCGTTTTGTCTGAGAAAGCTTAGTTGGTAGAACATTGAGGGTTTTAGCCAAAGGTCCCTGGTTCGAATCCTTTCCTGGACACTTTTTTGCTCAGTTTGGAAAAATTACAACTTTAATTATTCATGTGCAAATACGTATGCAGAATTTTTCTGGAGTTATATTACCTGCGTTTTATTAATATCATTACGTGTCTGGCCCATGTTTCTTGGAGTTTCCTTTACCTGTGATTAATTCTGCGTAGCTGATTCTCCTATCAGATCAGATGTCATAGTTATTAGGCTTTTGGGTGAATTATGTGACTACCCGGTTTGTCTGAGATATCTTAGTTGGTAGAACATCGAGGGTTTCAGACAAAGGTCCCTGGTTCGAATCCTGACCTGGGCACTTTTTTGCTCAGTTTGGAAAAATTACAACTTTAATTATTCAAGTGTAAATACGTATGCAGAGTTTTTCTGGAGTTATATTACCTGCGTTTTATTAATATCATTACGTGTCTAGTGCATGTTTCTTGGAATTTCCATTACCTGCGATTAATTCTGCTTAGCTGATTCTCATATCAGACCAGATGTCATAGTCATTAGGCCTCTGGGTGAATTGTGTGGCTGTCCGGTTTGTCTGAGATAGCTTAGTTAGTAGAACATCGAGGGTTTCAGCCAAAAATCCCTGGTTCGAATTCTAGCCTGGACACTTTTTCGCTCAGTTTGGAAAAATTACAACTTTAATTATTCACGAGTAAATACGCCATTTAATTAAGTAATAAGGCAGATTTAGTTTAAAAAAAATACATCCTGAATCGTATCTCATGATTCAAAAGTAAATCCGATCTCTGAAAAAACTATCGAACTACATTTAAACATCTCTATAGTAACTGTAAACAAAATTATCAAATCTGATTTAAAGCTAATCAAAACAAAATAACATGGTCACCGCCTAATGTGAATTCATGTTTTTCAGCGTAGGACTATTCGCAGATTAGCGTATGGAAATTATTTGACAGTTGTAAAATGGAAATAGGTATTTGCAGTTGATGAGTGTTTCATATAGTTACCTGATTTCAATGGGAAAAGATCGATTTACAATCTAAAAAGAGGTAAAAAACTATTTTTTTTTTAAATTGAAAACAAGAAAAGTTCTGCTAAAAGTTTTATGAATATCGCTAGATTCCCTTATAACGGAAAACTTAAAATAAGGAAAGTATAAAAAACGTCAAAATTAACTCAGATTACTATCAGAAAAATGTTTTAACGCCTTTTTTCAAAGAAGTCATTTCACCACTTAATCCAAACACCCTTCATTGTGTTAAGCCCCATCAGAATAATGCTGTCAGAAATACCTTTAAGTATGTGGCTATATTTTTATTTTTAAAGAAATAAGAAATCAAATACGTGAAGCTACTACATTTAAATGCATTTCACTCAAGTCCCGCGACGTGTCTAATATGGATTATTGTGCATGACTTTTAAAACAAACACTTCAGAAGCGACATTCCAAAACAACAGGGGGACTTCGGAAGAGTGCTGTTGAGGAGTGGAACAAAATCGACTTTGATATTTTAAGAAAAGCCTCTTATTTTAAAATCCTGACGTAATAATGATAGCTTAACAAAAGCCTAACAGATTGAATATATTAGAAAATATAATTTTTATATTTGTTTATATTTTTATTTTTCAAAATCGTTATAAAAATGTGTGAACAACCTCTTTTGCTCTTTTAAGTATGCAATTTTAACGCCCCATTTCAATTTTAAATAATATATATTTTTAATGTACATTACTAAATAAACTTTTTTGACACTAGGCACTTAAAAAACATTAATTCATAAACCAATGATATTATAAGATATTTCATAACTCTTTCACGCTTTGATATTTTCTTTTACTTTAAAGATATATTTCGATGTCACATAACATCACAAATCAAAAGTGTGGAAAGCAAAACAATTTCTTCCTAAAAGTATGCTCATTTTTCAAGTTTCAAAGACTATCCCATTTTTTTCAGAAGACAAAAGTGAAAATTTTCTGACGTTTAGTTGTTTTTATTTTGTCATCAAAGTTATTCAACAATCCTTAAAGATGTCTGTCAGAAAAGGATTTTGCTTTCAGAAAGTCTTTTTACTCAATTTTAGATTTTTTTTTATTCATTTTTTTTTTTTTTACTCAATTATCTTGCAATATAATTGATGCATATTTCATCAAAGTTTCGAAAATTTAGATGTATTGAAATCATCAGTTATATAAAATAATGTAGTCTAAATTTTAAGAGAATATTGTTTCTAAATATGTTTGATAACCAATTTTGTATTTGCGCTGTACGAACAGAAATGCTATCATTCGATTATTAAAAATGGTGAGAAAAAAATGACATAATTAATAGATAAGAAAATAAACGGCAAAGTTTGCATTTGGCTGAGAAAAAGGTAAAAAATTGATACCCATTAAAGATACGTTCATCAATTATTACACATTGAGTCGCATCTCATGATTTAAAGGAAAATCCAATCTAGCAAAGAACTATTGAACTATCTTTAAATATCTCTATAGTAACTGTAAACAATATTATAAAATCTTATTTTAAGCAATACAAATCAAAAAGACACAAAGTTCACCGCCTGATGCGAATTCATGTTTGTCAGCGAAAGACTATGTGCAGATTGTTGAATGAAAATCATTTTGCAGATAAAAAAATGTAAATAGATAGAATTTTTGAGGTTTTGATAGAGTTATCTGATTTTTATAGAAAAGATCGTTTTGCTATCGAAAAAGAAGGAAAAACCTAAAATTTTTGTTTAGAGAAAACAAGAAAAGTTTTGCTAAAAGTTTTATGAATATCGCTGTCTCTCATAACAGAAAAATTAAAAAGAAAAGTAGAAAAAACCTCGAAATTAACTCGGATTAAGATCAGAAATATGTTTCAACGCCTTTTAAAAAAAAAAGACATGTCCTCCATTTTATATAAACAACCTTCATGAAGAGTGGTAAGTGTGAAGTTGTGTTAAGTTCCATAAGGATAAGGCTGTGAGCCGTACCTCTAAATATACATTGCAATCTCTATTATCCGAGCTACTTGGGACCATTAGTACCTCGGATATCGGAAATCTCGGTTAATAGAAACTGTGTGTAAAAACTCACCGTGCTTGCGAATTTCTTACATCTCTTAAAATAAAAAACAATAGAACTTTTTTTTTTAAAAATAATAAAAATAAATATATGCAAAGTTATGTTTCACAGCTTAATAAATTTAAAAGGGAAATTAGCTACTAGTAGTAAAATTTAAAAGGCAAATTGAAAAATTTAAGAAAGTGCACACGGCAACTGGAAACAAAGCATTGTTCGCTGTTGACTTCTCATAGCCCGATGTTTCTTGGGAGTTTAGTGCTTTTGAGGGCGGAAGAGTCTGTATAGCACTGACAGTGAACTAAAAAGTGTAGTCATTTTCAAGGCTCATTCACAAAAATAAATAAATAAATAAATAAAAACAATAAAATATAATAAATAAAAATAAAATCAGACTTTGTTACCGGCTCGGTTAACAGAAAACTCGATTAATCAAAGCTCGGTTAATCGAGGTTCTACTGTATTGCTATATTTAAAAAAAATAAGAAATGAAACCAGACTTGAGGCTTCTCCAGTATCACCCACGTGCAGCGACGTGTCTAATTTGGATTATTGTGCATGACTTTTAAAACTAACTCTTCAGAAGCAACATTCCAAAATAGTAGGTGGACTCCGGAAGACTCTGATCGAGGAGTTTAACAAAATCAATTTTGGTATTTTAAGAAAAGTATTTTATCTTAAAATCAAGACGTAATATGGTAGCTTCACAAAAGCCTATCAAATTGAACACATTAGAAAATATAATTCTTATCTTTGATTATATTTTCTTCTTTCAAAATCGTTACAAAAATGTGTAAACAACATCTGTAGTTTAAGTATGAAATTGTAACCCCATATTTCGATTTTAAATAAGTAATTTTTTGAAAATGTACTTTACTAAATTAACATAATTGACATTAGACACTTAAAAAACGATATTTGCTAAACCAATGAGATTATAGACACGTCATAAATCTGTGAAAAAAATAAATGTCTTTTTCCCCTTTAATATTTTCTTTGACTTTAAAGATAAATTTCGTTGTTATTGAACATCAAAAATCAAAACTGTGCAGAGCAAAACAATTTCTACCAAAAAGTATTCTCATTCTTCAAGTTGCAAAGACTATTCCATTTTTTTTTTCAAAGTGGAAATTTCCTGACGTTTACTTGCTTTAATTTTGTCGTCAATATTATTCAACAAATCGCAAAAATTATTGCCAGAAAAGATTATGTTTTCAAAAAGATTTTTTACTCGATTTTAGACTTTTTTAATATTAATATTATTTTATTTTATTATTATTTTTTATTATTTTATTATTAGTTTATTATTATTTCTTAAATAAAAGTATCTCGCAAAATAATTGATGCATATTTTATCAAGGTATTGAAAAAAGAGATTTATTGAAATCATTCGTTATATAAAATAATGTAGTCTAGATTTTAATGGAATATTATTTCTAAATACGTCTGTTAACTAAATTTTTCTTCCATTTCTCAATCAGTTCTTCCTCCTCTTAGAAGTGAAATGTTTGTTTGTTTGTTTGTTTGTTTTTCAAAAAGATATTCTGTTCGATTCTAGATTTTCTCTTATTACAGACTCTGGAATAATTTTATTTAAAAATAATACAAACACAAGTTATACACAAGTTATACTATACGGTGTTTTTGTAGAAATGTACTCCAATCACGAGTTACATAATTTGGTGTAATACTAAATTTAATGGAAATATAGAGAAAGTCCACACTTTTTTGTAACGATTTTGACTTATTCTAAGATTTAAATTTAAATATAGAAATAAAACCTATGTGACATCAATTCGAAGTACGATTAATTATCGTCTGCAACATTAAAAATATTATTTACTTTAAAATGTGGCTGGCAAATAAATAATCAGTCGGAGTCTATGTAGTATTTGCGCTTTACGAAGGCAAATCTCTCATTATTAAATATGGTGTGAAAATTATGGCTTTAATGTTTCTAGACGTAAAATAAGTGATATAATTAATAAAAAAAATCCCTGCCAGCACGGCCCGCAGCCGCAGGTAGATTTTGAAATTAAGTACTAATTTCAACAACAAAAACTAAAGCATGATTAGAGATAAACCTACTTTAACGATTTTATCTGGTCGCGATTGACGAGTGTTTAATTTTATTTTTCTATAAGAGCTGGTTTTATCAGAATCATATTAAGGCGATATTCAAAGAAATACTTTTCCGCTCAAGAACTCGAAATTTTCTGACACATTTTCAGATTCATTTTTAAAAGAAAAAACTCGAAACTTGTTGGCGTGATTTTTGAAAAGATTTATAAGCTACCTGGTTTTTTTTTTTTGGTTTTTTTTTTTTCGTTCAATTAATTAGAACTTTAATTTTAAACAATTATTTTCTCAGTTAGACAATACTTTTGGTTTTCAACACAATCACTTCGGGAAATTCGGTTCAAAATATCGAATTTTACATCATTTTTTGAAATATATTCTGTCTCTATCAAAAAATAGACCATTACGGTACATTATATAGTTTTTTAATAGGAAAACCTACCAATTGGATGCGTTTGAGAGCAAAAATGAATTTGAAAATGAGTCACAAAATAAACAGTTTGGATTTGAGTACACCCTTAATATGATTATTTTTTCTTCAACCGCTATGTATTTTTAATTTGTTTTTGCTGTAAGAATTGGTCCTATCAAAAACGTGACAATATAAAAATTGTAGATAATATTATAAAGATATATAATAAATTCATGAGGATTTGATATCTTGAGAATTGAAGATGAATTTTTTCTTCCCAAAACCCTATTTTTTTGCCCTTGAGCCCATTTTTAATTTTATCAAAAATCTGTCATACACAATTTTTTGGCCCTTTTTTAGAAGTAATAATAACTTTAAACTGATATTCGATATGTATTATAATTAAGAACTTATGTGGATTTTTCGGTTTTCTCAAAACCCGTCCCTATTTCCCATCTCCTTGGTCCGATTTTGCACAAAGACAAACTTGGCCGAAATTTTATGCCCCTTGATTTTATGTATCAGTTTTGAAGAGATTTGTGCTGAATTATGGAAGTTACCGTGTCCCTAAAAAAGTGATATAGATAGATACATATATATAGATGGATAGATAAAGTTTTTTACTGAGGGTGGTTTTGGGTTCTAGAGGTCATGATCGGTATAGATTTGCAAAACGTTTTCAAGAATTCCAACATAGGGGAGATTGCAATAGGTAGTATTTCATACTAAATCTACCTAAAAATCCCTGCCTGCTCGTCCTATATGCACGGGTTGACTTCGAAGTTCTAATTTCACCAAAAACAAAAAAACAGTTAAGTGCGAGTATTACTCGCGTACAGAGGGTTCCGTAGAATAAATGCACGAATTAGTAATTGTATTATAAAAAAAATCATTGCTAAAAGAATACTAAGACTTCGCAAAAAACAATACAACGTAGGGTTGGGTATAACTGCATATACTAGAACAGTATAATTGGATATGCCATGAAAGTTCAAAGAGATATGGAACCTAAATAATGTCAAATATAGCTATACTGCATAACTCATTTTTTAATATTATCTTAATCTGTTTAGAAGGAACTTAATTCGGTACTTACAATAAAAGCCAGTGAATACTTAAACTTCATTTGACATTTCATAAAACTAAATTCAGCGTAATAATAACCTTTCTTTCTACAGTGTAGCTAAAACAAAACATTTGTTCAAAGTTTAAATTTGGCATTCTGCTAAGCACGCTGTGAAAGGAGGTCGCAAAGTTGCAACATGGACATGTTCCGTGCCGCGTTTTTCCAGATAGGTTTTTAAATAACTTCTAAAATCACTCGACGAGTATTGAGAGATCCCCTTAATGCAAACTTGTCGCAAATCCCATAGTAGTTATGTGATTCATTCTAATTAAATTAGTCTGTTTTTAACAATTTGACATTTATTGCTTTTATACTGCTACTAGACATTACATTACACATATATATCATTAAAAGTTGTTAATTAGGCTTAAAAAGCCGATTGTACATAGAGTTCGCCGCCCTGTCATTATGTTATGTCCAAACCGTCCGTATCTTTAAGGGTTAATACCTCGTCTAATTACTGACGATTTTTTACGAAAATAATTATCAATAATGCTTTTATACTTCTGCTACGCATAGGTACCCCTAGTGCTGATCAACATGTTTGCTGAAGCCCGTAAATCAAAAATTGTGTGCAACGGAAAAATACGATTTTCTCAAAAACTATGTGACCTTGGGTAATCGCTATAATTTTCCTGCAAGGTTAAAATTAACGTCTACTACCTCTAATTTTTTCATAATCTTAGTTTCAGTAGATTCGGAACTATATGGGGGAAACATATTTTTGCGCTACATTTTCGACGATATCTTTGAAAATACCTAAAATTAAAAGAAATGTATTTTTGAGTTCAGTGTTACGAAAGCTTTCATACGATACCCCACACGATATACAAAGAAAAGAGTTTTTTTTTTTTTCAAGTAACTTAATTACCCTCTCTAGATTTTTACTAAATATATTTATGAATGTTTAATAATCTGAAAGTATGTGGGTCAACAGTCTTTATTACTTCCCCCCAATTTGAACTTTCCACGTTCCATAGTTTACGAGTAAAATGGCTGTGATAGACAGACAGACACAAGAGAGATCTTATAATGGTTCCGTTTTTACTTTTTAAGTACGGAAGCCTAAAAACTAATTAAGATTAAAGATAAACTTATTTTTAGTCCATTTCTGAGAAGTAAAACATCTGGAAACTGATTCGATATGCTACATAAATAAGACGTTATTGTGGTTTTAATGATTTTATAAATCCCCTAACCCATTTTTTATTTCTTTTTTTGCGAAAAGAGTTCATCCTATCAAAAACTTGTTACTACAAAAATTATAGATAATATTAAGAAGATTTAAATAATAAATTTTAACCGTGTGAAGATTGTTTCATTAAATGAACCACACACTATATTTTAAATTCTGTCTTTTTTATTGAGGCACACGCGTGTTTAATAATATAACCCTATATAAAGCATATCTGCAGGTTGTCAAAAATTTTCATCTTTTCAATGATACTTTTTATCGTCTTATTAGCGGATTAACGGAGATGTGTTTCTTTTTTTTTTTCAACTATAACCCCTATTTATTTTTTTATTTATTTTTTATTTATTTATTTATTTATTTATTTATTTATTTATTTTTTTTTATTTTTTTTTTTGTCTTAAGGTTAGTCTTGTCAAAAACTTGTCAATCCATAAGTTGTAATAATGTTAAGAAGATTTATAATAAATTTAAGCGGATAGTTTGCGATTGAAGAAGATATAATTTTTTTTCTTCCTAAACCCCTATTTTATTCTCCCCTTAAGGTCATTTTTAACGATATGAAAAATTTGTCATACATTAATGTTTGGCCCTTTTCCCAGAAGTAATAATAACTTTAAACTGATCCGACATCTATCATAATTAAGAAGTTATGAGGTTTTTTATGATTTCACAAAAACACTCCTTTTTCCCACCCTTTCTGATTTTATATATCAGTTTAGAAGAGATTTGTGTAGAATTTAAGAAGTTACCGTGTCCATAAAAAGATGATATATATATATATATATAAAGTATTGAACTGGGAGTGGTTTGGGGTTCTAGGGTCATAATCGAAATAGATCTGCAAATTTTTTTTGAAATTCCATAATAGGGGAAAACGTAATATGTAGTATTTCTTACGAAATCCGCCTAAACAATGGAAATAATCCCGAAGTTTACATTTGACTGAAAAGAAACTCTTTCAGCTATATATAGTAATTTTTAACGCTTCAAAAACATTATTTCCTTAACTAACGAGATTGTCAGATACTTCCAAAATTCTGTGATGAAAGTAAGTGTCTTTTTACGCTTTCATATTATCTTTTGTTAATTTTTGTTGTTAAAAAACATGAAAAATCTAAAGTGTGGAGAACAAAAGAATTTCTGTCTAAAGGTAAGCTCATTTATCAAGTTTCAAAGACTATCTCTTTTTTTTCAGAAGACAAAAGTGAAACTTTTTTCATATCATTCAATTGTTTTTATTCTTTCATCGATGTTATCCAACAATCTGTAAAAATGTTTGTCAGAAAAGGAATATGCTTTTACTCAATTTTATATTTCCTTTCATTCTAGATTTTTTTTTTTTAACACAACTATCTTGCAATATAACTGATGCATATTCCATTAAGGAATTCAAAATGGAGATATATTGAAATCGTCAATTGTATAAAATAATGTAATGTAAATTTTATGGAAATGCTATTTTAAAAAAAGGCTGATGAATAAATTTTTGTTACATGTTTCATTTATAAAGAATGCTCTGAGAAAATGTAACACTAAATAAACGTAAGTGACATTAACACTTTAAAAAGTTATTTCCTAATGTTGAGGTGTGCAATCTGGTGCTGCGGGCAACTCAACTACCACTATTTCTGAATAAAGTATTTTGCCTTATTTAATGACAGAAAATTTGTGATTAAATGAGGCAGATATTATTATTTGGAAATTATTGTGGCAAACGATTTTAAGATAAAAATCTTTTGCAACCCTCTATTAAAGGAATGATATTCTAAACACTATTCCTAAACACTGCGAATAAAGTCAATTTTCTTTGAACTTTAATATACTTCAATTATATAAGAAAATCAATTGATTTTTGTTTATGAAGTTCATTTATTTTATTTTATTTTATTTATTTATTTATTTATTGGAAAATAGCTTATTTATCAATATTGATCTTGGAAATGTCGCTGATTGTGCGAACGAAACACGTAGATCAGTTTAATACAACACTGTAAAAAAACGGACTAAAAAACGGAAATACTACTGACAATCTAGACGACAGTACTATTTCCGTTTTTTTACGGGAATTTTCTGTAACTTATGGGTAAAAATTCCCGTAAAAAAAACGGAAATAGTACTTGCGTCTATATTGCCAGTAGTATTTCCGTTTTTTAGTCCTTTTTTTTTTACAGTGAAGGTAAACCTTTAAGTGTACTGTTATCACAGAAATACACCCATTCTTCAAGCCGATGGGAAAGATTATCCGATTTTTTTTAAATGACCAGACAGTTTTTTTTCTTTTTTTTTTTAACGTTTCCTATATTTTAGTTGTTTTTTTTCGGTGTTATTCATCGATCCATAAAAATGTGTTTAAGAATTGGATTATTCCTTCATGAAGATCTTTTACTTGATTCTATATATTTGTTTAATAAATGATTCTATGATGTTCTTTTCCGAAACGCAACAATCTGCAATATAAATGATGCATGTCTCTCCACGTTGTTTTCATACAAATTTATTCAAATCATAATCTATACAGAAAAAGGTTCTGAATTCTAAGGAAATGATATTTTTAAACAAGATTTGTGGTTAAATTTGTACATCGTCTTTCAATTGTTAATGACGTCTTCAGAATGTACAAACATAACAAACAACATAACTAAAATTAGCACCTCAACAACAATAATTTCGAAAAGAAACGCGACTGTAGGATACTTCAAAAACTCTTTTTATAAAGTAAGTTTCCTTTATGCTTTGATATATTCCTCCTTGATTATATATTTTTCGTAGTTCAAAAACCTCAAGAATTATATGTGAGGAGAAGAAAACACTTTCTTACAAAATTACGAATATATACCTATTCTTCAAGTTTCAAAGATCATCCCTTTTTTCCAGCGGTAAAATGTTGAAGTTTCTTGACATTTACTATAATACAGTTGATTTTATTTTGTCATCAATTTTATTCAACTATCCAGAAAAAATGTCTGTCAGAAGTAGATTTTTCTTTAAGAAGATCTTTTACTGTATTCTAGATTGTCCCTTATTAGAATCTTTTTTTTAAACGCAAAAATCCTGCAACTTAAAATGATGCATTTTTTTATACGGTTTTCCTAAAAAAAAGGTGATAAAATACATAAAAAGGTATTTTGAACATAAAAACCGTCAAATGATGTTAAAACCAAAGGGGTTTCAACTGTTATAAAACAGCCATCATCAGGGGGACATTCAATAGGCGTGAAAGTTCATGAATGTTCATAGCTTAAATAGCTGGGGTCGAGTCTATTCCAAAAGAGGGGAGGAGAAGTGGAGAGGAGGGAGGAATACGATAATTATGTTTCAAAAAATAAATCTAAAAGTGTTCTAAAAAATAAATTATTTAGTAAAATAAATCAGAAGTTTCAATTCGTACATTTTTCATTTAACAATAAAGCTGAACATAACGTCCGAAAATTACAGTTTAAACTATATTTTTTCAAATTTATAAAAATTACAATTATATTATATAATGCATTGTGAATTTTATGTAAATGATATTTTTAAAAAGTCTATGATTAGATTCATCTTTTAAGGAAAAAATGAAACTTAAAAATATACAATTTAAGTAAAAGACATAAGTGACATTAATACATTTATAAAAATGATTTCTTAAAGGAATGAGGTTTTAAGGTAAACTGCGAGTAAATTAAACTTTATTTACATTAACTATCATTATTTTTTTATAATGTCATCAATGTTTTCCACCAATCTTTAAAAGTGTCTGTTAGAAGTTGTTCTTTCTTTCAGAAAGACTTTTTACTCAATTCTAGATTATCTTAAAAACTTTGTACTCAAATAAATACAACTTGCTAAATGGTACATATAAAGTGATATTACAAACACGTTAAAAATCTACGTTTCGAATCGCTTCCGCTATCGTCATCAAGATTAATATAATCTTACACAAGTCAAAAAGTTCAAAACGAACATAAACGTCTAAGAGCACAGAAGAATTCATGAACGGAGAGTACACAAATGTCACAAAGTTTCCATGGTTACCAAATGGAGCAAACCACAACAGTAAAATCTGGGAAGGGGAAAACATTGAACAGGCTGTTTTAATTATAACAAATTATGCCAGAATATGTGAATGTTAAATGATAAATTATCGTTACAGGCATGCCTCCCACGCTTAATAACTGTAAGGGATTCTAAACTTTTACTCCCATATGAATTATTACATGGGATTATAAACCTAGCTTTGTGAATGTCAATTCTGCTACCACGATTTCAGTAGGGAAATCTTGCAAGATCTGTATTTTGTTTCCAATGCGGAATATCTCTTAGGTGCTACTTTAAGCTCTCTGAAAATATTCGTTTAGTTTCACCAATGTAAACAAATTTTTCATTATTCGAGATTATAAACGGAATTTCATAAACGCCTGCTTTTTGACGATTCATGATCTTATCAATATTGTTACTGAGAATTTTAATAAGGTAAGGAGGGTGATAGCTACCAATTTCATATTGAAATGTCTCTAGTATCATTTTTTCAGTCACAACAATCCACACAGTGACATCTATATAAACGATTCATATATCTTTAGGGTATTTTAATAGAATTTTATTCAAACAGCGAGTTCAATAAAATAATTTAATATGCATTTTAACGATATGGTGTTTTTAAATAAAGATGAAAAAAAATATGTTTTTATCTCTCAGCAAACCACTTTAATAATATTTAAAAAATTAAAAAGAATTAAGTTACATTAACACTTAAAACAAATTAATTCCTATAGAAATGAGCTTGTAAGATACTTCATAACTCTTCGAGTAAAACTAGTTTCCTTTACGCGTTGTTATTTTATTTTACTAGTAATATTCATTTCAAAAACTTCACGAATATTAAGTGAGGAGAAGAAAAGCTTTCATGTAAGAAGTAGTTCTATTCTTCAACTTTCAAACACTATCCCATTTTTTTCAACAGACAAATGTGAAAGTTTGTTAATGTTTAATATTATTGAAGTGCTTTTATTTTGTCAATTGATGCTTTTCAACAGTCTATAAAAATGTCTATCAGAAGTAGAAAAGTCTTTCAAAAAGAACTTTTACTCAATTCTACATATATTCGTTTTAAAAGACACTTCAACACTTCAACACGACAATTCTTCATCTTTTAGATGTTGTTTAGGATGTTATTGTAAAGACTTACTCAAGTCGTGCGTTGTATAAAATAAAGTATGCTAAATTTTAAAGAAATTATATTTTTCAATAAGCCTTATGACTAAATATGTGGCTCAACTACCAATGAAAAATTTGAGCTTTTCTTTTGTCTCTTGGTGCTTTTCAACAGTCCATAAAAATGTCTATCAGAAGAAGTGGATAATTCTTCAGAAAGAACTTTTATTCAATTATACATATTCGTTTTAAAAGGTTAAAGTAAAGTAAAAAAAAGTAGGCTTAATTTTAAGGAAATTACATTTTTCGATAGGCTTTATGACTAAATATGTGGCTCAACTATCAATGGGAAATAACACTTTGAGAATGTGCAGGATGCTACAGGATGTCCCAAAAAGGAGTACCTATTTTTAAAAATGAATAATTAACAAACGAAGAGTTATTAAAAATATTCTTGCAGGAAACGGATGTGTGAAGTCTGGAATTTTGTTTAGAACACTTTATTATTATGGTTACTACAGCACATTTTGGTGGCTATATGGCCAATGAATATACTATTTTGAAGAATTTACGCAACGACAACTACTGTTTCCCTTGAAACGGTTACTACTGAACTTTCACTAACCACTATCAGATTTTGAACTATTATAATAAAACATTCTAAACAAAATTCCAGACTTTACACATCCGTTTCCTGCAAGAATTTTTTTAATAACTCTATTCGTTTGTTAATTATTCATTTTTAAAAACAGGTACTCCTTTTTGCGACACACTGTATATAAATATTAATAATTATACTAAATAAATATATTTTTTAAAAAAATCCTAAAAATACGTAATTGCAAGATAACTCCAGTGTCTTCGAGTAAAGAAATTTTTCTTTAAGCATTGATATTTTCCATCATTAGATATATTTCGTAGTTGAAAACGTGAAAAATCTCTACTGAAAAGAAGAAAACACTTTCTTATAAAAAATCATATTAATTCTTCAAAATAAAAAAATAGATTTTTTTTTCAACAAACAAATGGGAAGTTTCTTTCTTTCTTTTTTTTTTTTTTTTTTACATTTACCATCATTCAATTATTTTTATTTTTTCGTGGCTATTTTTCAACAATTCAAAATAAAAAGTCTCTACAATTTTTCTTTGAGAATGATATTTCATTTGATTCTAGAAGCCCTTTTATAAGTAACTATAGAATATTTTTTTTTCCCAAACGACAACAATTCTGCATAAAAAATTATGCGCATGCACATCTCTTTAGGGCAGCGTTTCTCAAACTGTGGTCCATGACAGCTAATGGTCTTGGATATCTGTCATTACAGTCCACTTACATTTTCAAAAAAGCAATGCAGTATCAAACACTATAGCTGAAAAATTCGTTGTACTAAAATAAATATAAAAATAATATATAAATAGTCCCCACAAGTATATAGAATATAATAGCGGTACCCACTTTATAAAAGGTTGAGACACCCTACTTTACTGTGTGTTTGTGGATATTTATTGAAAACTCAAATTATATATATAATAGCGCTAAGTGTATAACACTTCCGGAGTGAACTCATCCAGATCCCGATAACCACTTCGCCTTTTTTCATATTCCATTCGACCATTTTTATTCAAAATTATTTTTTCGAATAAAATTTCACGAAAGTTATATTTTTAGAAATATTATTAAAAATAAATTAACATTTTAGAGATGACTTACATTTAATTATGTATATATTCTGAGATAACTTCAGTTGAAATTAGATTGGCAGCTCAATTTCTCCCTCCATAAAAGAAAACAAACAATTAATTCATTCGTCTTGAACTTTTAAAATGTTAAAACATGGAAGTAATTGTTCGCAAAGCGAATCCGCGATGCAGCTTGCCGATGTAACCTGGTGTCGAAAAAAATAAATCGCATTCGTTGTGAACTTTTATGCTTTGTTGGTGCCTTAAATTGATAGTTAAAACGAAAACAGAAATTTCCTTTTGAAAAAGTTCTTTGAATTCTGAGGACATTAGGGAAAAAATTAATATTTCTTATAAAATGTAATTAGAATATCAGGAATATATAGTGTCGTGTACTACACACACACACATATATATACAGGGTGTATCTGAAATGCTTCGACAAACTTAGGGGATGATAGTACTCATCAAGACGTACAAAAAATGCAATGGAACATGGGGCCGCAAATGACGTTTAAACGGTGAAAATCGCAAAACTAATAAAACTATCGAAATCTCGCATGCTGTTTTTCTACAGAACTGGCTAACAGCATGAAGCTGGTTTTCCTTTCACTTTGTGACTTTGTCAGAAAGAGATAAAAAAACTTGGAAGAAAGCCAAACAAATCTGTGAGCAGGAATCCACGCTTGCAAATTTGAGCGTGTCCGCCAGTCGTTCTTCCATAGATGTACTCTGTGTAATAATCTCCGCGGTCGACATTTTGAACAATTGTTGTAAAATATTTGTTTTTTCTGGACATCACGAGCTGTGTTGTACCTAGTCTGGGCAATAAATAATTTTCTGGAGTGTTTCTTTCTTGTCTTAGTTTGTCCAATTCCAGTCGCATTTTCTCGATTTTCATCCTTTAATTGTCATTTGCGACCCCATGTTCCATTGCATTTTTTGTTCATGTTCATGAGTACTATCATCCCTCTAAGTTTGTTGAAGCATTTCAGATGCACCCTGTATATATATATATCAATACAATATTATATCAATGCAAATAAAATTTTGTATTTTTGTATTTTGTAGGGAAAATAAATTTGTAATTTAATAACAGAATGAGAAAAAGAAAATTGTTAATGTTTACTTATGTGACAAAAGATAATTTTTAATGATAAAAATTTATTACAGGTTTCTTTATGCATGTATTTAAAAAATCAGGATTTAATCTGAGATAAACTTTTTAAAATTTAAGTTACATAATTATTATGGCACCAGCTATCGTCAATTAATAAAAAAAAATAAACTTTCTGTTGAAATTCTATTTTATTCTGTATGTTACCAACTTTGTTTGCACTATATATACAGGGTGATTCATAATGAATGGGACAAAAAGAAAACATGATTGTGAACGTTCTAATTAATATATTTAGAAAATTCAAATTTACCTTAAAACTACATTTATTCAAGTTTCTACAGGTGTTCAATATGTGCCCCTCCGGTGACACGACAAATGTCTACACGGTAATCAAGCTCCTGCCACACTCGTGATAGCATATCCCCTGTGATAGAGTTCAACACTGCAGTTATCCGCTGCTTCAGTTCCTCTAAGTCCTGAGGAAGTGGAGGCACAAACACCTTGTCTTTAACGAAACCCCAGAGAAAAAAATCACAGGGCGTTCACGAATTCATTCAACCACTTCGGGTTTTGTTTCTTTCCGTCCTGGGCTTTTGTTCTTGCATAAGCAGCCGGTATCCTGGAACTGCTTCACCCACCTGCTTATGTCATGCCGATGCGGGGGTTGTTTACGAAATTTCGTGCGAAAATGTCTTTGCACAACAGTTACCGAGGAGGTTTTGGCATATTCGAAAACGCAGTACGCTTCCTCCTTCTTGGACGACATTTTGTTTAACAGCGCCTCTAGCGGCAAGTTCGTCATTCGATGATTTTTCCCTGTTGCTAAATAAAACTTGTATAATTGTAGTTGCAGAATAAATTTGTTTCGTCTGAATAAATCCATTACGGCAGTCACACTGCGCTATTCTTTTTGGCCCATTCATTATGAATCACCCTGTATAATAGCGCTAAGTGTGACCATGGAGCTCATTGGGAACATGGCGATCTGAACGAACTTCATGCATTAAAACTTTCTTTAAAAATGCAAATTTAAACCAAGCGAAGGCGTGTATTAAATGCAATATTGTTAGAATTTTTATATTCGGGCTATTTTAATTTTTCGTTCATAGCCGTGAATGACTCTTCAGAATGACTCCATTGTTATTCCTAAAAAATATCATATTCTTTCAAGCATCTAGAGTGAATGTGTACTGTTTAGATTTGATTTTTCAATCTTATAAGGTGTGTTCTTTTGTACAATTATCTAAAAAAATATTAGGAATTGCAGTCTTGCAGTTTTTTTTTTATTATTTATAAGAAATTGAACGTTATTGATTTTTTTTTAAATGCAATGAACGAAGACGACAGTTAATTGACAATATGATTTAAAATAGCATTATTAGTACTAATTTGCATGTTTTTTGTGAAACAATTCTTCAAATTTTGTGAGTGAAGTTCATTTGCATATTCTATGTGATTATTTTACCAATTCAATTAATAATTTTTTTGCAAATGAAGTTTCAAAGAAAAATGGGCTGTTTTTTATAATTATTTTACTCCACCAGACCCTATTAATCAGATAAGATAGAATTTATTACTTCATAATTCTTTTTAGAATGCAATGCTATATCATTCTTTTGAAAATGAAAACGCGTCATTCTCACGAGCTATCTTCTAGTTGTATATAATTATGTATTCAGAACTTTAAGGAAATAATTATTTTAAATAAGGCTGATTATACACTATCTTTCAATGATAAAGAATACGGATTCTGTTCGCAAATTTTTCATACGAGTTTCTTTTGGTGTAAAAAAAAAATCGGCTTCATAGAGAAATTATTTTTCACAGCTAATATATTTTTTAAAGTATAAATTCTCGTCTAACAACTCAATATTTTGTTAATATTAGATGGTGCATTTATAGAACCGATGGATGGAAAGCTATATTTCTGCACTTTCCGAAGAGAATTATTCGTATTCCGTTATTGAAAAATGCTGTGAAAGGCATGGTTTTTCTATATTTAAAGCCATAGTAGGTAATGTTTTCGATAAAACAGGGAAAAAAGCCTTTTCGGCATGTGCCGGGAGGAAAAAGTAGCTTTCATATTTCTTGGTTTCAAAATTTTCCAAGTTTTACTCGAAGCTAATTTTTCTCAAATTTTAAGAAGCTAAAATGAGACAAACCCGATAAGAGAATATTCGTCAATACTGAATGAAAATTGCGCCAAATTAGTAAGCTATAGCCAAGTTGGCATCTTTTATCGTTACTTATTTTTGGTCTTCAAATTTGGCGATAGTTCGCTAAATGTCGCCAAGCTTGGCGATAATTTGAAGTTAACGGATATTAATATTTTTTAAGCATTGCGCGGCCAGTGCAAATGGCGCCATTTTGAAACAAGATGGCGGGTGAAGCTGGCCAATGAACTCCGTCGAGGCATTCATATGTACTATGCACGTACTTAATCTTATCCAAAGCGGTTTATAATTACGAGAGTTGCGGCAAGACAAAATCAGGATTGTTTGAAAATGTCAGCCACCCTAGAAATTCAAACTTCTATATCTCAGCCATTTTTAAGATACAGACGAAACAAACATGCATCGGAATCCTTGTATTAAGGTCAAACTCTTAAGAAAAGAATATTTTTCAGTTTTTAATTTATTTGCACCCCTTTTTAAATTTTATTTATTTATTTTTTTAAATGGCCGCCATTTTGAAACAAGATGGCGGATGAAGCTGGCTAAAGAACTCGGTCGAGATTTGGTATGACATGTGCATACAATTAATTTCATCCAAATCGGTTTATAAATACGAGAGTTATCGCATGATAAAAATGAGATATACATATATATGTAAGTCTCATTTGAACGGAGGGTGGTTTTGGAGTCTGGGGTTCATGATCGATGAAATTATACCAAAATTTTCCCGAAGTGCTTACCTCCGGACGGCTACAATAGCTTTATAGCTTTTCTTTTTGTAATGAAAGTTACCTAAAAGGGAAGACGATGGACAGTGGATGGATTCACACGGTCGTAAAAATCACAGTAGAAAACTCGTTTATGTACACAAGAACAAAAAAGGAATTCTTTGAATATTGCAAAGTAAGATCTTTTATAGCAAAAATGAATCCTAGAAGTCAAACGACTATTGCTAAATTTTTAAAATGCTCAGTGTCAACTATTAAAAAAATCATTAACACTGATTTGAATTTCAAAATGGTCAAGAAAACAGAATGTTTATAGTCTTTCATCACGACATATCGCCGAAAGTACAACACGATGCATAATTATTTATGAGAACCACTATCCAGAGACATATAGAAAATGTTCTTACAGATGATGAAGCATTGGCCTATTTAAATTATTGTAATAAAAAGAGATCCATTTATTATCTTCAAACAGGATAGAAAAATCTTAAAGCATGCTTTATGCAAATAATGCCAAATGAAAAATAAAGAGTGTACAGAAAATGTTAAGGCTGCAAGCCACTCAGCTTCCGAATTCCCCTCGCTAATGCTAAGTCTATGGGGGTAGAATGCATTCGTATATTTAAAATATCTCCTCGGGAAATTAATATTTTTAACTCTTTTATTTCTGTGTTCTTAAAGGATGTTTCTTTTTTTCTTAGTTCTCAAAGTATTTCTAAAATCTATTCTTAATTTAATAGTTAAAGGATGTTTCTTTTTTTTTCTTAGTTCTCAAAGTATGTCTGAAATCTATTCTTAATTTAATAGTTTATGTATTAAAAGCTGACGAACTCAAAGTAAGATTTTAAAACTTAATATAAAATATTTTATTGTTTAAGTACATATTTTATTGTTTGAGAACTAAGAAAAAAAGAGACATCCTTTAAGAAGAGTACACAGAAAAAAGAAGTTAGAAATATTAATTTCCCTGGAGATATTTTGAATATACGAATGCATCAAACGTCCATAGACTTAACATTAATGAGGGGAATTCCGAATCTGAGTGATTAAGAGCCTTAAGATCAAACCCACATATTATGAGAAACAAGTTTTATTCCAAATCTTCAAACATGAAATAACATCTCTTTACACCCACTGCCATCATTCTTTTGAACTGCATCAAGATAAGCGTGCAGCCATACATCACAAGCCACTGTTAACTTTCTGAAAAAAAGGGGTTAAGGGGGCTGGTCACTAGGCTTCGGAATTCTCCTCCTTAATGTTAAGTCTATGGACTTTTGATGCATTCTAATATTTAAAATATCTTCTCGGGAAATTTATATTTTTAAAATCTTTTTTCTGTGTACTCTTCTTAAAGGATGTCTCTTTTTTCTTAGTTTTCAAAATATGTCTAAAATCTATGCTGAATTTAATATTTTATGTGTTAAAAGCAGGCGAACTGTGAGTAAGATTTTAACACTTCCTATAAAATTAAGCCTATACTTTAGAAATATTGTGAGAACTAAGAAAATAAGAGGCAACTTTTAGGAAGTGTACACAAAAAATAGAAGTTAAAAATATTAATTTCCCGAGGAGATATTTTAAATATACGAATGCTTCAAATGCCATAGACTTTACATTAGTGAGGGGAAATAGGAAGCTGAGTGACCAGCCCCCCTTAAAGAAAGCGGTATGAGGGCTATGCCCTTCAGTTATATATCTGCTAAATATCCTGGTGTATCACTCATAGATTTTTGCGCTTTTAGAATTATATAAAAACGCGTTATCCAAATGTCGACCTACAACCCTTCATGGACTTTCGAAAGGTGTTCAAGAGGTATGGTCCAAAATATCTCTTTCAAGACTACAAAAGGCATTATTGTCTTTAGATCGTGATCCGGCAGCACAATCACCTCATCGAGTTCACGACTGAAATTTCAGAATTAGTTAAAACTCGATTCGCATATTAAAACGCAATCGGTCTGCCAAGTCATAACTTGGTTTTAAACACCTGAAAACCCTATGCTAGCGGCTAAACTCGTAGGTTTACCATTGTACTTTCCTGCACCCAAAGGTATGAAAACATCGAGGACTGGGAGCAGGAAAACACAATAGTAAAGTTACGAGCAATCGTTAAAATCGGGTTTTCAGGTGTTTTCCACCAAGGTATGAATTGGCAGACCAATTGCGTTTTAATATGCGAACCGAGTTTTAACTAATTCCGGAGTTTCAGCCGTGAACTCGAGGAGGTGATTGTATGTGCTGCGCCTCCCGGCCTACTTGTAAATCACGATGAAGAAAGGTAGCTCAGTGTAAGGGTTACAGAACTGAACATTTAAAACACAAATATTTTTTTGTAAACTTGTCCTGTAAGTAACATTAAAATCATCCAAAAAATGTACTACTTTAATTATATGCTGAATACTACATAAACTAAAGTGACATTAACACTAAAAAAATGATTTCTTAAAGGAATATTATTTTCGGCTACTCCAAGCAATATGCGAGTAGAAGAAGTTTCGTTTAAAATTTGATATCTTTTTTGTCTAGACATATTTCGTTATACAAATACCTCAAACATCTTATTTTAAGTGAAGAACATACTTTCACACAAAAATATATTCATTATTCAACTTTCAAAGAATATCTTTTTTTTTCCTTCTTGTAACAGACTAAAATGAAAGTTTTCTGCTGTTTTCTATCGTTCAATTATTTTTTATTTTCTGATCTGTATTTTTCAACAATCTTTAAAAATGTCTATCACAAGTGGATTCTCCTTCAGAAATAGCTTTCATTCAATTCTAGATTTTCTTTCATAAATGACAGTGCTTTATTTATTTATTTTTTTTTTAATCGCAACAATCCTTCAATATAAATTATTTCTTTATGGTACTTTCGTAGAAATTTATTCAAACTGTGAGTGATATTACATTCTGAAATTCAAGGAATTGCTGATTTAACCCTTCATGCTCTCACAATACTTTTGAATACTACAAAGAATATTTAATATACAGTGTATTTAAAATACTTATTAATAAGCATATATTTAAATTTATATGCGAAATTACTTTTCTCGAGCATACTTAGAAAGCATAGCGAAACAATTGAAACTAAACATTAGAGTACTAAAAACAAAAAACTCTGAAAGTACCAAAAAATCGAAAAAAAAATTTTTGCGAAAAAATGACTTAATTGCCAATCTTAACAAACAGGAGAACCCTTGAAGTTCCAACCCTAGTAAAAATAGTTCAAACAAGAAAGAAAAATCATGCGTTAAGCATAGATTGTGAAACACTTTCCAACACTTCCTGGATGTTTTAACAAATCTTCGTTATTTAGGAAAATAAGATAACTAAGTAAACATTTTATAAAACACATAAAACACTTGAAAAACTGATTTCAGTAGTTACCGTCCATAGCCAAATATGTATTCCAATTCTTTTGAAAAGCCCTGTGTTTGATCTGCAGGTTGATATATATACTATATAATGGGAAAATTTAGTTTAGCAATAAAATGCATAACAGGTTGAAATTCATCTTTCAGCAATTTATACTAATAGATGGAAACATACTTGACTACTTTTGTACAGCCCTGTAGTTTACCTAGTAACTTTATTACATGCCACTATTTATCTAAAACTTAATTCAAACTAAAACACTTTTAAAACTACTGAAATTACATTTCCAGAAATTATCATCCATAGACGGCCATGTATTCAACTCTTTGCGTTGCCCTGTATATCATTTTATCTATATTCTACAAATATTTTTTAGTAAACTAAATTCAGTACAGTGTAAAAATGCGTCCTTTAAAACCCGCCTTTAAGCAATTTATGATCATTCTCAGTACTCTTTACAAATTCATTTCTGTAGCCCTGTATATGAACTATAGCATTTATAAGCACTTTATAGTATGCATAAATATGGCGAAAAAAGCGCATATCATAATTAAAAATGCATTTCGAGCAATCATTACTAATATACAGTAATTCGGATACAATATAGTATCTGAAATCTTTTCAAATACACCGCAAACAACTCCCCCTATACCATTATGAACATAATTCTTTTGTGTGGCACTGTAAATTTCTAATTTAACTATTCTTTGCACTACATATTCAACAGAATGCATATTTTAGTGGACTTAATAAATGAATATCAATTTTACTATGCTTGAAAGAGTGTAACACAATTAAAAATCATTTGAAACGATTTTTTCCCATTGGCCATAATGTAATGGAAAACTTTTGACTCTCCCTGTAAATGAACTAAACATGATACAAACTTCATTTGGAATAGGGACGGTGCTGTGATAGAGGTCACTAACATCCAAAAATTTCAGAACGATCCGAGCATATTTACAAGAGTTAGAGCTTGGACAGACGACCAGACAGACAGACAAACCAAAGTCATAAACACTTTTCAACTTTGTTGGAAAAAGAGTAGTTAAAGTGTTAAGAGTAGAAAAATGTCGCTGGTTGAATGAGCCACACGAAGTGAAATGGAGACCGCTGAATGTGCCACACCAAGTGGAGTGGAGAACGCTGAAGACGCGCTGCGACTGGTGGCACATTACACAACTTGATCATGTTGTTATAGTTTACATCAACGAATATTTTTAAGCAAGGTGAAAAATAATAAATATATAAATTAAAGAAAAGATTTCAAATGATAATATTAGGTATTTAAATACTAAACGAAAGGAAGCTTGGTACTTACATTTTAAATTGTTGAACTAAGCGCCCAAAAGAAACTAAGTTGAAAACGCTGTATGTACCAAGAGTAGAGATTTTTTTTCTCTTGAAAAAAGTCCCCTTTTTGGAATTTCAGCCTTTGCCATTTTTAAAGCGGTTATTTTTATAACAATTTAGACAAGTGTAGCTTTTATCTTATTAGGAAATGTTCTATGAAATTTTGAAACTTCTTAAATCTTTATTATCTAAAAAATAATCTTATAATTCTTGTAAATATTTTTAAAAATAAGCTATAACTGCCGATTTATTCAATCAGTTGTAATGAGAAATCCCATTTAAATTTAATATTATTCGAATTTACTTATAGATCTTTAGATTCTTAAAAAGTAGTTATTGTGATGGGAGCAACTCTTTGATTAAAACTTTGGGGCATAAATGGTAAGTAAGGCTGATGAATAAATTTGTATAAAGAGTCGTAAAATTAACAGATTTTTTTTTTTTTTAGTAACAAGTATAGCTTTTATCTTATTAAGAAACGTTCTATGAAATTTGAAACTTCTTAAATCTTTATTGTCTAAAAAATAATCTTATAATTCTTGTATATATTTTTAAAAATAAGCTATAACTGCCGATTTATTCAATCAGTTGTAATGAAAAATCCCATTTAAATTTTACATTATTCAAATTTCCTCATAGATCTTTAGATTTTAAAAAAGTAGTTATTGTGGTGGGGGCAACTTTTTGATTAAAACTTTGGGGCATAAATGGTAAGTAAGGCTGATGAATAAATTTGTATAAAGAGTCGTAAAATCAACAGATGTTTTTTTTTTTTTTTTCAGTAACAAGTATAGCTTTCATTTTATTAAAAAATGTTCTATGAAATTTTGAAACTTCATAAATCTTTATTATCTAAAAAATAATCTTATAATTCTTGTATATATTTTTAAAAATAAGCTATAACTGCCGATTTATTCAATCAGTTGTAATGAAATATCCCATTTAAATTTCCCATTATTCAAATTTCCTCATAGATCTTTAGATTCTAAAAAAGTAGTTATTGTGGTGGGGGCAACTCTTTTATTAAAACTTTGGGCATAAATGGTAAGTAAGGGTGATGAATAAATTTGTATAAAGAGTCATAAAATTAACAGATGTTTTTTTTTTTTTAATTTCAGTAACAAGTAAACAGTGTTGAGGTTGTTCATATAAGAGATTATTGTATGAAAATAGAATTTCTTCCACTACACTTCATCGCTTTAGTTCTAAATATCACTGATAGATGGCACTACGCTGTTTATAACTGTTAGAACGCTGAAATTAACTTATAAAGTTCGGTCAAAACTCTCTCAGTTTTTACCTCTTAATTTGTTTACTTATTAAAACGCTGAAAAAATAGCTTGCAATTACAAAAATTCTTGGAAAAAATATTAGAGCACTATAAGGGTGCCACTTAAGCTAACGATGATAATGACGATCGCAGTAATCAAACACCTGAGTACACATAATATCCTCATGTAAAAATAACTTTTATAGCTTTCAAAGTTTACTTGCTATTGGATGTTTTAGAAAATATTCAGTTCATTTATAGATCTCCCTATATCTAATCTTTCAATAATAAAAAACACTTTCAGAATACGCATATTACAAAATAAACATAAGTGGCATTAATAACTAGTAAATCTGCAGATCAGGAGCCTCAATGTCATCTTTGCAAGTCATTGTTTTTTAACACTCATTGCGTAATATTCATCTGCCTACAAATCGCTTTTTAAAGTTTTCAAATTATATAAATATTTATAAGAATACAAAATACTTCGTAAAGTTTCAGAAATTAAATGTGTTAAACAAGTGGTTATACACTGATGTTCTGAAGTTCTGATGAGCTGCTAATTCTGGTAACTTTTTAAATCAAAAATTGCATTTCTTCTGGAGGGGCTGTGCCCCCCTGAACCCTCCGTAGTTTATTTAAGTTTACATTCGTAATTTTTTATTGATTGTGCGGATGGTTATAGTATATCATAGGTTTTTTTTTACGCTGTGATTTATAAGGATAACCATAAGTTTTTTTTTTATAAATTAATAACTTTAAAATTTAAAATAAAATCCTCATGTTAACCGTACGCAAACAATAAATCTTGAAGTGACGTCAAAAAATGTAACCTTAAAATCCACTACATTCGACCGAAACACAACGGCGTGCTTAAAAAAAGAAAGAAAGAAAAGAAAAATGTTTTTAGTAATACAGTTTTTAATTCATAATACGATGAAATGCTACTTTAGAATGCTTAAATATAAGCAGATCATTTTCATTTTACAGAAAAAAGGCACGGATGAAGTCAAAGAATTCGGTCCTTGTTCCACGTGCTTGTTTTGTTTGGGCCAAATAATGGCATTTAAATCTGGGCGATAACGCACATCATATTGCAAACTGTTTTTACGGCATACTGCATCTCCATCTATCTCTTTCCTCCGTAAATAATAGTTCATTTTATTTTAGCCAAGGTCTTTTTATTCCAACATCTTTTTTTTTTTTGATAAATGACGTCTAATTCATCTGCTATTCGTACTTACTCAAAACCTTTCATCTTGTTATATTAAGAAATACTTGAGAGTTTTCTTTTTATTCCCAATATGTCGCCATATTAATTTTTTTATTCTTAATTTTTTTTTTCATTTTTCTGTTTCACGTCAAAATCTTTCAATTGAAAATTGTTTAAGAGAAAATATTATTCAGGTTTTGATTTTCTTGGCAACGATTAAAGAAACATTGATAAATTTTATGAAAAAATGTCACATTATCCTCTATGAAAATAATGAACTTTTGTATTTTTAAGCAAAACATTTGAATAAAATAAATAAAATATTGCTTGTTTATATTTCTGGGGCTAAAATTCATCTATATGCAAAAATACAAATGCATTAATTCATCCGTTTTGACGTTGGCTTTACTGAAACATTATAGACGCATTTATACTAATATTATTAAGACCAAATTCGTTGCTAGGCAACTGATGAAAGAAAAGGTAAAAAATGAAATATGTATTATGTCAAATTGATAAAACAAAATGCTTTATATTATTGGAAAACATGCATAAAGTTCCCCCAAAAATTTTAAACCTAATTTAAAAAATCTCGCAAATATATTGACATAATTTCAAACTAATTGGAATAATTTAATAGTCTTATTTAAAAATTTCAGCATCCAAAATTTACCATTTAAATCCATTTTTTATATGAGCCATTTCTTTCAACAAATGAAAATTTGAAAATCGTCTGACTTGCCATAGACAAGCATTACAGAGCAAAATAAAATGTTCTATATTTCCCGGACGAATGAACCAAATTTAACCAAAAACTATACAGCTAAGTCCGAGTACCTCATCAACATGCCCAATTAATTTCAAGCCGATCGGATGCTTTTTGCGGCAGTTATCGCGGAACAGACAGACAGACAGACAAACGGAAATCAAAACTTTTCGTGTCTCCACAGTAAGTCTTCACTGACGTTTCGGCAACTAGTAAATCTGCAGATCAGGAGCCTCAACGTCATCTTTGCAAGTCATTGTTTTTTAAATCTCATTGCATAATATTCAACTTCCTACAAATCGCTTTTTAAAGTTTTCAAATTACATAAATATTTATGAGCATACAAGATACTTCGTAAAGTTTCAGAAATTAAAAGTGTTAAACAAGTGGTTGTACATTGATGTTCTGAAATTCTGATGAGCTACTTATTCTGGTAACTTTTTAAATCAAAAATTGCATTTCTTCAGGGGGGCTCTGCCCCCCTGAACCCCCCCGTAGTCTATTTAAATTTACATTCGTAATTTTTTATTGATTGTGCGAATGGTTATAGTATATCTTAGATTTTTTTTTACGCTGTGATTTATAAGGATAAGCATAAGTTTTTTTTATAAATTAATAAAATTTAAATTTTAAATAAAATATTCATGTTAACCGTACACAGACAATAAATCTTGAAGTGACGCCAAAAACGTAACCCTAAAATCAGCTACATTCGGCACAACACAACGACGTGCTTAAAAAAAAAAAAAAAAAAAAAAAAACCGGATGAAGTCAAAGAATTCGGTCCCTGTATCACGTGCTTGTTTTGTTTGGGCCGAATGAGGGCATTTAAATATGAGCGATAACGCACATCGTATTGCAAACTGTTTTTACGGCATACTGCATCTCCATCTATCTCTTTCCTCCGTGAATAATAGTAAATTTTATTTTACCCAAGAACTTTTTATTCCAGCATCTTTGTTATCGAAAATGACGTCTAATTCACCTGCTATGCGTACTTACTCAAAACTTTTCATCTTGTTATATTAAGAAATACTCGAGAGTTTTCTTTTTATTTCCAATATGCCGCCTTATTAATTTTTCTATTCTTAATTTTATTTTTCATTTTCATGTTTCACGACAAAACATTTCAATTGAAAATTGTTTAAAAGAAAATATTATTCCGGGTTTTGATTTTCTTGGCAACAATTAAAGAAATATTGGTAAATGTTATGGGAAAATGTTACGTTATTCTCTATGAAAATAATGAACTTTTGTATTTTTAAGCAAAATATTTCAATAAAATAAATAAAATAAAAGAAATATTGCCTATTTTTATTTCTGGGCTAAAATCCTTCTATATGCAAAGATACAAATGCATTAATTCATCTGTTTTGACGTTGGCTTTATTCAAGCATTATACACGCAATTATACTAATATTATTAGGACCAAATATGTTGCTAGGCAACAGAGAAAGAAAAGGAAAAAAATGAAATATGTATTATGTCAAATTGATAAAACAAAATCCTTTATATTATTGCAAAACATGCATAAAATTCCCCCCAATATTATAAACCTAATTAAAACAATCTCGCAAATATATTGACATAATTTATTGGAATAATTTAATAATGTTATTTAAAAATTTCAGCATCAAAAATTTACCATTTAAGTCCATTTTTCATATGAGCCATTTCTTTCAACAAATGAAAATCTGAAAATCGTCTGACTTGCCATTGAAAAGCATTATAGAGCAAAATAAAATGTTACATATTTCCCGAACGAATGAACCAAATTTAACCAAAAACTATACAGCTAAGTCCGGGTACCTCATCAACATGCCCAGTGAATTTCAAGCCGATCGGATGCTTTTTGCGGCAGTTATCGCGGAACAGACAGACAGACTAACAGCCAGACAGACTAACAGAAACCAAAACTTTTCGTGTCTCCACAGTAAGCCTTCACTGACGTTTCGGCAATTAAAAAAATGGCTTCCTAAAGCAATGAAATTTTAATAAAAAGGGAAAATAGGGTAAATCCGTATAGTCGAATGCGATATGATTCCTCACTTTTGGCTCACAGTATTCTTCATTCTTCTTTCAAGAGCCTTCTTTGAGAAGCCTTCTAGCAGGTACTTGTGGAAGTATTTCCCTCTAGACAATGAGGCAGCCATTACGATATCTCCATACTTCCATTTCTGTAGTTTCTGTGGGTGAAATATTTATTCTGTCATTTTGTGAAAAAAAATTAAAATTCTTAAATATGAACACATTTGAAGCTACTGAAATTCTTCATATTATTAAATGTATTATCATTGTCCATTCATTTTTTGTAAGATTAATATATCCATGAGGTCTTACTTAAATGGTGAGGCAACACTGAATGTTTTAACTTTTTCTAGAAAAGCATTTGTTAATAAAAACGTAATAAACACATCATTTACTTACAAGGGTGTTATTGTACAAGGAAAATTGGAGAGTATTTACGCAAGATTTTACTGACTTCTGTTAGAAATTCTGGTTTCAAGAGGCAGCTAATAATAAAGTTTACGGTATTACCATATCTTCTCCTATTTCAATACTCTGCAAATAAAGTAAGTTTCCTTTGCGCTTTGATATTTTCTGTGACTAGATACATACCATAATTCAAAAACCTCAAATATCTCAAGTGAGAAGAGAAAAGCATACCCATTCTCCAAGTTCAAAGACTATCCCACTTTTTTAAGATATTTGAACTTTACTATGATTCAATTGTTTTTATTTTGTCATGTAAGTTATTCAACAATCCATAAAAACGTCAGTTGAAAGTGAATTCTTTTTTTCGAAAATTCCCTTACTCGATTTTACATTTTTCTTCTATAAATGTCTTTGGGTTAATTGCTTTTCAGACATAAAATCCTTCCATATAATTAATGCGGGATGTTAGGATTATGTCGTAGAAATTTATTCAATTTGTGATTTATAAAAATAATGCTTTCTCGATTTTAAGAAAATGACGTTTGTAAATAAGATTATTACTAATTTACTTAACATATTTTTTAAAATTCGTGTCCAAAGAAAGAGTAACTGCAATTTCATAATAAAAGTAATAGATACCGTAAGTAATATACAAACTTGTGGCAAGAAAGTTTATTTATAGTTTTTTTGCTTTTAGGTGCTATAATTGCTGGGGCCAGACAGGGCTAATATCAATACCCACATGTCAGTTATACAAAAAAAGTTTTGATTTTTAATGTAACAATATTGGCGTTGTAATTATTTTGATACACCATATTACTTATATTCTTTAGGCTTACACTCAGAATTTTAAAATAAAAATAAAAAATTTACGTTACACGACTTTACTTTTTTTAATGAGAAAATCCTTTTTGTCAGACTTTTAACGTGCAGCACTTAAATAAAAACTTAGGTAAATTATTTTGATAGGCTGTTAAGAAATTGATAGTCCTTTTTACGCTTAAAATTTGTAATATGTTTAATTTAGCCTGAGTTACAAACAATCAGGCTCAGGGAGCTAATGTAAGTCAATGTGTGGGGCTAATATGAAACAGTGCTTGGAGATGTAATAATACTGCCCTATAATATGGCTTCAATTATGCGCCACAAATAAAAATAAAATGCGTTAATCTTTCTTTGCCTTTTTATTTTCATACGACAGTTATGTGTTTTACTTTTTTTCAAAAGTTTTTTGTAGCGGGCTTTAATTATATCTTGATGGATGCATGCGAGATGTTTCAAAATTCAGATAAAATGAAAAACAAATTGTATTATATAGGGAAACATTAGATCCAGGGCGACTTTGTCTCATTTCTTAGTGCTTACAACATCTTCAAAATATTGATGTTTCATTTTAGCCTCATAGCCATCAAGAATTTGCTCCATGGAATTGAGTTATATAATGAACAGGTTTTAAATTTTGTTTTACCTTTAATTTGACGACATGCAACCTTTTTCATGAATAATCAAATAAAAAAACGAAAACACAAATTACAGTATTTTTACATTCTTCTCGCAAAGGAGAAAGTATTGGATTCGTGAAAAATTTCGACTTCCGGTTTTCGATGGATTTATACGTTTTAGAATGTCCTGAACACGATTTGATGGTTTTTAGAAAATGTCTGTCTGTGAGTTTGTCTGTGACTCTGTGAGTCCGTCTGTATCTCTCTGAGTCTGTCTGTATGTGACAAAAAATTTATGTGTGCTCTATCTGAAAAACTAATGAACGGAATTTCACAAAATTTTAGATTCAGTTAGACCGTGATATAATGCTTATAAAATGCCTTGATATAAGGGTGCTGATTAGTTTTTGGTGTATATCGCCCAACAAGTGGTGCTGCTATGCGGAATTTTTCACGATTTGGTCAATAGCTCTATCTCAAGAACTAATGCAAGGATTTGTTTCATACAACTTCAGATTCAGGTAAACCTTGTTAAATGTTGATGCTGATTATGTTTTGGTGTAACTCGCTACAGTTGAAGATGCTATGCTGAATTTTTCACGATATCCTCAATAGCTCTATCTCAAGAACTAATGCACGAATTTTCTTCTAATTTCAGATTCAGTTGGACGTTGACACAAGTTGTTGCTGATTAGGTTTTCGTGTCTATCGCCCAATACGTAGCGCTGTTATGCTGGATTTTCCCCGATTTTTGCAATAGCTTTATCTCAAAAACTAACGTAAGAATTTCATCAGACTTCAAATTCCATTAGACGTTAACATAAGTTGTTGCTTATTAGGTTTTGGTGTAAACCACCAACAAGAGGAGCTGCTAAGCTAAATATTGCATGATTTACATGATTTTAGCGATAGTCAAATCTCAAGATTTAATTCACGGAATTTCTTATCTTTAAAATCCTCATGATGGGCATAGATTGCCATTTAATTTTGGCACTGTGTTAGCGAATTTTGAAATATTAACATGTATAAGATAGAAGAAAGTTTTGGGATTGGCACACCCGACTAGTTTTATTCGGAATTAGAGTTAACAGTTCGAAAGTAACTATGAAGAGTTTATAATTTTACTTCATAATAGATCCATTTGACTCTAATTACTTCATTTTTTTTATTTAACCGTAAGCAACTTTTGTGTTTTCTTTCAGTGACTGTATATATTAGAGTCAGTCATAACTCCTAGATGGATGATCACATTCCAAGGCACAGCAAATTCGAATTATTTGAGCTCCAGTTCTTCGAAATGTCAAATATTTATTTTGATATAAAATATATATATATATATTTTAATGGAGGAAAGAAAGCGTTATTGAAATTCGAACTATACATGTTAGTTCGTAAAACTGCATTTTTAATGCAATTTCTTTTTCAATCAATGATGAAACTATATATTTATACTATTTATATTAAATTTATATTATTCATATAGCTCAATTTTGGAATTCTATCTTTGGTACCTTTGCAGTACCTATTCAATCTACAAATCTAAATGTATGCAAGCCCTATTTTTTATTAAATGATTGTATTACAAGAGATATTATAAAAAAGATACAACCGTTTCATTAAATAAAAGTGATTTAAAACTTTTTTTTATACTACAGCATAACATTATATGTAATTGCCCAAAATTTCCGGATTCCTTCGTATTTGGATTGTGTCCAGAACACCTCAGTACTTGTAACGGAAGTTCACTATACTTTGAATTGCTTTGACATAAAATATTAATGAAGAACTATAGTCTGGGATTTGCAACATTATTTTAAGAATGAAAGTGCGTTATACTGTCGCATCTATAAAAAGAATCAGCGCATTGAAAATTTGTAACTATCTAAATATGTATGACAATTTTTTTAAATTCTTTAATTTCATGTGCTGATTTATTTATAATTATTTTTATTTATTTAATAATGAATTGTTACTTCATGTGAGATTTTATTAAATCACTATGTACATTTTATAGAAATTGTTTTTTGGTTAACTGCTATTTTCGGTCGTATTTTAATTAAAAAATTTTTTAATGAATGTCTTAACGCTCAATACTACTTAAGTTAATTCGACTTAAATTAATTTATCCGAAATTCAATCCTTGATTATTATTTATTACAAATTTACTTTTCAGAAATGTTATGATTTTTTTATGTTTCTGTTTTCAAAATATGTTATTAAAAACAAAAGCAATTTATAGCAATAAATCACATTTAATGTTTTAAGTCAATAGACTTAATGTATTTATTTACTTATTTATTTGGAGTTTAATAAGATAAGGCAAATCAGTTTCACTTAATTAGACTGACAAATTTCCATAACAATTGCAACTAGTATGTTGTGGCCATCACAAAACTTTCTTCTATATAAATCAAGTCAATTAAATCGTTTAAATAGTACCAATTCATATCACAATATATCTGAATTTGAAGTTTGGTGAAAATTCGTGCATTAGTTCTAGTATAGAGCTATAAAGGAAATTCTGAAAAATGCAGTATAGCAGCGCCACCTGTTGAGCGATTTACACCAAAACATAAACAGCACTAATTGATATCAAGGTATACCTGAATCTGAAGTTTGATGAAAATTCATGCATTAGTTATTGAGATACAGCTGTGGCGGAAATTCTGAAAAATGAAGCATAGCAGCGCCACCTGTTGAGCGATTTGCACCAAAACATAAACAGCACTAATTCATATCATGGTATACCTGAATCTGAAGTTTGTTGAAAATCCAAGCATTAGTTCTTGAGATAGAGCTATTGCGGAAATTGCAAAAATGCCCAATAGCAGCGCCACCTGTTGAGCGATTTGCACCAAAACATAAACAGCACTAATTCATATCATGGTATACCTGAATCTGAAGTTTGTTGAAAATCCAAGCATTAGTTCTTGAGATAGAGCTATTGCGGAAATTGCAAAAATGCCCAATAGCAGCGCCACCTGTTGAGCGATTTACACCAAAATCTATAAAATGTTTATTCATGTCAAGGACTAACTGAATCTGAAGTTTCATGAAAATCCGTGCATTAGTTCTTGAGATAGAGCCATTGCGGAAATTGTAAAAAATCCAGCATAGCAGCGCCACCTGTTGAGTGATTTACACCAACACGTAATCAGCATCAAGTCATATCAAGGACTAACTGACTCTGAAGTTTCATGAAAATCCGTGCATTAGTTCTTGAGATAGAGCCCTTTCGAAAATCGTAAAAAAGGCAGCATAGCAGCGCCACCTGTTGAGCGATTTTCACCAAAATCTCTAAATTCTCTATTAATGTCAAGGACTAACTGAATCTGTAGTTTCATGAAAATCCGTGCATTAGTTCTTGAGATAGATCCATTGCGGAAGTCGTAAAAAAGGCAGCATAGCAGCGCCACCTGTTGAGCGATTTGCACCAAAATCTCTAAATTCTCTATTCATGTCAAGGACTAACTGAATGTAAAGTTTCATGAAAATCCGTGCATTAGTTCTTGAGATAGAGCCATTGCCGAAATCGTAAAAAAGGCAGCATAGCAGCGCCACCTGTCGAGCGATTTGCACCAAAAACTAATCAGCATCATTGTGTATCAGGGACTAACTGAATATGACTTTTTGTTAAATTCCGTGCATTAGTTCTTGAGATAGAGCGCCCACAAAATTTGTGTCACATACACACAGACAGACAGACAGACAGACAGACAGACAGACTCACAGAGTCACAGACAGACATTTTGTAAAAACATGTTTTTTGGAATCTCTGACCCCTAAAACGTGTAAATCCGTCGAAAACCGGAATTCGAAAATTTTCATGAATCCAATACTTTCTTCTTGTAAAGATAGAAGAAAGTAATAAAAATTGTCATAGTTATTACCTATCACAATCATTCTTAACAAGAAAAATATCAATATTGCTTCTTTCTTATGCATCAAATAATTGAAAATATTATAAATGTTAATTCAATAAATAGATAGTTTAGGGACGTCTAGAAAACGTTTTATCTCTAAAACTATAAGCTGTAAAAAAATACTGCCAGTTTTCCGGTAGGAATCGGAAAAATAGTTGCCCTTAACGTACCGGAATAATTTCCGACCCAGCTCGAAATAAAATGCGTAAAAATATGGAAATAGTCGGTAAAACGGTATTTTACGAATTTTATTCCGATTTTACGGATTTTATTTTTCCGATTTCTATCGGAAAACTGGTATTATTATTATTTTTTTTTTACAGTGTACGATGAGTTCTTGCTAAGCGTGTACCTCTCCTCATCTTTCAGATTTTAAAAAGACTATCAGTTTTTTTTTTCTAAATATCTAAACAATATTACCTACGAATTAATTTATTTCTGAAAGTTTTGCTGCACCTGTTATTACTATCTTCTATCTTTACAAGAAGAAAGTATTGGATTCATGAAAATTTTCGAATTCCGGTTTTCGACGGATTTACACGTTTTAGGTGTCAGAGATTCCAAAAAACATGTTTTTACAAAATGCCTGTCTGTGACTCTGTGAGTCTGTCTGTCTGTCTGTGTGTATGTGACACAAATTTTGTGGGCGCTCTATCTCAAGAACTAATGCACGGAATTTAATAAAGATTTATATTCAGTGAGTCCCTAATACAAATTGATGCTGATTAGTTTTTGGTGTAAATCGCTCAATAGGTGGCGCTGCTATGCTGCATTTTTCACGATTTCCGCAATAGCTCTATCTCACGAACTAATGCACGGATTTTGATCAAACTTCAGATTTAGTTAGTCCTTGATATGAATTGATGCTGATTACGTTTTGGTGTAAATCGCCCAACAGGTGGCGCTGTTATGATGAATTTTGCAGGATTTACACGACTTCCCCAATAGCTCTATCTTAAGAACTAACGCACGGATTTTCATCAAACTTCAGTTTCAGTTAGTCCTTGATATGATTTGCTACTGATTATGTGTTGGCGTAAATCGCCCAACAGATGGCGCTTCTTTGATGCCTTTTTCACGATTGCCTCAATAGCTCTATCTATAGAACTAATGGACGAATTTTCATCTAACTTCAGATTTAGTTGTATGTTGACACAAGTTGTTGTTAATTAGGTTTTGGTGTTAATCAACCAATAGGTGGCACTGCTATGCAGGAATTTTCACGATTTTCGCTATAGCTCTATCTCAAAAACTAATGCACGGATTTTCTCGAAACTTCAGATTCAGTCAGACGTTGACATAAATTGTTGCTGATTAGGATTTGGTATAAATCGCCCAATAGGTGGCGCTGCTAGGCAGCATTTTGCTGGATTTAGACGATTTCAGCGATAGTTATATCTCAAGAACTAATGCACGGAATTTCATATCTTTAGAATCCTCATGAGATGCATAGATTGCCATTTAATTTTGGCAGTATGATAGCGAATTTTGAAGTATTAACATGTATGAGATAGAAGAAAGTTTTGGGATTGGTACATCCGACTAGTTTTTATAATGTATTCATCCGAAAAGAAAAATAACTAACACTAAAGAAAAAACGAAAAACATTCTTTAAACAATGAGTGACTAGTTGCCCAAAAGTTTCAAAGAATGTTTCTTAAAACATCACAGACTTCTAAAAAGTTCGATTCATATACTGTAGTTATATTCGATTAAATAAAATTCGTATTAAAGAATAGAAAATCAGAATTCTCTAGGAAATTGTCATTCGGCTATCACCATCTAATATTTCCCCAAGTACATTCGTGGAATATTTTGCAGCGTAATTGTGATATAAAATCACGTATAGTTTTAACCCTTTATGTACTGAATTATGATTTCACAAAAAAATTATCTTCTAAAGCATTTTTCGAGAATTTTTGAAACTACATTAGAAGATTTACATAATCATCTAATAAATTTTAAAAGGATTTTAGAAGGATTGAATTCTTTATAAGGATTAATTAAATTATAATTTATAGGGATTTTGTGCAATATTTATACCTCACTGAAATCTTTTATTTTAAATATTTTTCTTACTATTTTTTAGAATTCGGAAATGTACAAATATGATGTTCTTACAATAGAAATATAGAAATATTTTAGAATTAAAAAATTCTCCCACCCCCACCCCAAAGGCAAAAGAACTTATTCTTTTAAAAATAGTTTTGTTTTGTGTAACCAATAATGCTTTTGGAACAAGATAAATTAATGCATCTATAACTCATTCTAAAGTGTATTACTACTAATCGATGTATTAAATGAATTTTATAACAAGTTATTTTAATGGTACTTAAAAGTACCGTCAGTAGATAAAGGGTTAATTTATAATAGTTTATTTCACTAAACGTCCCGTTATATCCCTATTCATTTATTAATTTATATTAAATTTATTTAAATGTTTTTTTTTTTTTTTTTTTTTTTTTTTTTTTACTGTTTTAAATAAATTGTAAAAATAGCAGCTTTTCATAGTGGCTTTTCTAGCGTTGAAATCCCTCCCACGGAAGAAATTTTTAGTTTGCCGCATGAAATCAGCCACCTGTTCATCGATAAAAGAGTAACAAATATACAGTCATATTTTGGAGTTCATTATATATATATAGAGAGAGAGATAAAACCATTATAGAATATTACAAATAATCATAATTTTTAAATCAAATTTATAAATTGAATATCTAGACATGATATAGACATTATACATATAAAATTGTATCAACAATTATTAAATTAACTAACCACTATTGAATTTTATAATAACTAGATCCAATCACTTATAAATGAAGTATTAAAAAATCATAACATTTAAAATATGCGATAGGTATATTGTTGTTGTTCGTCTAAGAATCGTATTATGGCGAAAAAAATGTATTATCAGCTAATTAATTTGATGATTTATGGCCTGCTTACAAGGTTGGAAATTCTTGCTTAAGGTATTGTTAGCTGTGATTCAACGTTGCTAATTTTCAAGTTTATCTATAGATTCAAAATTATCAATATGTTACTATCTAACGAATATCTAATATTTCGCGTTCTCTCGCCAACTTTTTATGCCATGAAATTAAAAGGAAGAATTTGCTTCGTATGAATTATTCATTCCTTCTCTGCCCGTCTACGCATTAACATATAGAATCAATCAACATGCAATGTATCCCAAGTGCCACTGCCTACCGCAGCCTTTAGCCGATATCCTTGTACTGTAGGATATAAACCTGGATAATTAAAGTGTTTTTTAGCGTACTCTTCTTTCAAAGTGTGTCCCTGATTTCTTACCTAAATATTTGGAAAAAATCATAACGCAAGCAGAAAGCAACAATTCTGATATTACAGAGTTTAGTGCCGCCCCCATAAGATAAAGATATTATTATTATTACTATCATTATTGTTATTATTATTACGAGGTGGAACCTGTCGAATTTCAACGAAAGAAAATGTTTAAGAAGGAACTGTTTCATTAATTTATAATAAATCTACAAAATTAGTTACAATAAAAACTGCATTTTATATTGGTTAGTCTAACTCTCAAACAAATATTATTTTAACCTAAAGGTTAATGCTCTTATGCAAAGACACTCTAAATTTTTGGAAAACTTTGCGTTTTATCAGTATGTGATTTCAATAGTATTATTTTAAAAAGTGAAGAATTTTAAAGCCGTGAAAATGATGCACTTCTACAAAACATATTTCAGTTTTAAGACTTAAAATAAACTCTTTTATTTTATATAAAACGGCGTCATTTCCATCCGCTGAAGAATTCCATATTTACGATCCAGTCTTCCAACAGCATCTATAGAAAAGTATGCATATGACGTCACTATCGTGGGATAATACACATACCCAGCAAACAACGATGTCATAAACTCGACGAAAAAAATCGGTTATCTAAGGATCCATATGCCTTCATTTGTTTATAACATTAATATGGATACTTAAAATTAAATATAGTTTAGAATAGCTCCATGTTTTATCTTAAATCATTCATTAATAATTTCTAAAATAGCACGTATTTTAATTAAAATTATTTTTTCAGTTGTTATGAGAAAATGGCAACGCAAATATATAGTAATATACTATTTTCTAACTATTTTCCCTTTACTTTCTACAGAAATGGAGTACTTCAGCTGCCAACATAACATAAATGTCATTAAAAGCTACAAAAAAAAAATAATATCTCAAAAATAAATTGATATGCAGTTTTCAAACAAATTGCTGTTAAAGTACTTTTTTCCCTATACGAAGGTGTAAAAATTGAAAATATGCGAAGCTTAGAAGTTAAAAAAATTACAGTAGAGATTATCAGTATTTAACCATACAGTGCTACTTCTGCTTCATTTTACGGCTGGCTTATGTAAAACAACGTTTTATTTTAGAGACGACACTTTAATTGTTGCCTGAAGGAAATAGCATATCGAGGGCTAATATTGCACAGAAATATTTTAAATTATGTTTGAGTGACAACGGTCACGAGCCAAAACATCGTTACAGTAATATATAGCAAACTAGTCGGATGTACCAATCCCAAAACTTTCTTCTATCTCATACATGTTAATACTTCAAAATCCGCTATCACACTGCCAAAATTAAATGGCAATCTATGCATCTCATGAGGATTCTAACGATATGAAATTCCGTGCGTTAGTTCTTGAGATATGACTATCGCTGAAATCGTCTAAATTCAGAAAAATGCTGCCTAGCAGCGCCACCTATTGGGTGATTTATACCAAATCCTAATCAGTAACAATTTATGTCAACGTCTGACTGAATCTGAATTTTGGAGAAAATCCGTACATTAGTTTTTGAGATAGAGCAATAACGAAAATCGTGAAAATTCCTGCATAGCAGCGCCACCTATTGGGTGATTAACACCAAAACCTAATTAACAACAACTTGTGTCAACATACAACTAAATCTGAAGTTAGATGAAAATTCGTCCATTAGTTCTATTGATAGAGCTATTGAGGCAATCGTGAAAAAGGCAGCAGAAAAGCGCCACCTGTTGGGCGATTTACACCAACACATAATCAGTAGCAAGTCATATCAAGGACTAACTGAATCTGAAGTTTGATGAAAATCCGTGCGTTAGTTCTTAAGATAGAGCTATTGGGGAAATCGTGTAAATCCTGCAAAATTCATCATAACAGCGCCACCTGTTGGGCGATTTACACCAAAATGTAATCATCATCAATTCATATCAAGGACTAACTAAATCTGAAGTTTTATCGAAATCCGTGCATTAGTTCTTGAGATAGAGCTATTGCGAAAATCGTCAAAAATGCAGCATAGCAGCGCCACCTGTTGAACGATTTACACCAAAAACTAATCAGCATCAATTTGTATTAGGGACTAACTGAATATCAATTTTTATTAAATTCCGTGCATTAGTTCTTGAGATAGAGCGCCCACAAAATTTGTGTCACATACACACAGACAGACAGACAGACTCACAGAGTCACAGACAGACATTTTGTAAAAACATGTTTTTTGGAATCTCTGACCCCTAAAACGTGTAAATCCGTCGAAAACCGGAATTCGAAAATTTTCATGAATCCAATACTTTCTTCTTGTAAAGATAGAAGAAAGTAAAAACAATCAGTAAAATGGGTTTATATTTCTACCAGTAGCATGCACGGATAACATGTCCCGTGAAGAAATGTTCAGATATGTTACATTCAAAGATTAAATATGGTAAAAATAATATTAAAAGTAAGCAGTTTATTATAAATTAATTTCAATAATTTTCTAAAAAAAAAAAATCCTACAATTAATCATGATCAATTAATTAATCAATGATTAATTAATCAATGATCTTTGATTAATCAATCAATCATGATTAATTAATCATGCTCACCCGCAAGAAAAGTGACACATCTCGGAAAAATTCATTTTGCGTTTTATTCCACTAATAAATCTGTCCTGCGCGTGTCTTGCTATACAAAAAGTTTTATAAATATAGTTATGTGGAAAACCACTTTATTACGCTATATGTCCTTTTGTGACCGCAATAGAGGGATGGACTGTGTGAGGAGGTAAAATTACCCAAATCTCCAAACCTTATTCTACGTCTTCATTCTCAATTGTTTTACGCTTTTATGTACAGATTTTATTCCTGCATGCAGAGCTAAGTGCTATCATTTCATGTTACAGTAAAATCATGCAAATTTTCTTTTGCCTCTCCTGTGAAATTCACTTTTGTCGAGATGCGTCACTTTTCTTGCCGATGAGCGATATGTACAATCGTGGAAAAAAAAAAGTAAACACCCCCTACTAACTCCTCAACAAATTATCGTAAACGAAAGTTACTGGTACCGAACGATTGGAAATAAAGTCTACTTTTAAATGACGCATATAAAATTTGCTCAGGGGGCTATCTACATATTAAAACGAATCCAAACTTTATTTTTTTCAATGGTAATACCCAATTTTAACGAGATATTTCAAATCTTTTGTTCAAACTATGCCTAGACACCGAATTTCAAGTCATTTCAATGATAAGTTTTTGAATTATAAAGATTCAAAATTTAGTGCTTCTAATGTTAAATTACATTTTCATATTTTTATTTATAACTTCTGAAATTATGATCCTAGTGTTCTAATTTTTTGTGTGGCAATAATACTAATATACCCAAACATAAATACGTTGAATTTGCAATTTTTATAATTTTCTGATATGAATTATGAATTATGAAAGTAGCATTAAAAAAAACTATGAATTGCAACCTACGTTTTTTTTTATGGATTCAGATTTATTAAGTCCTGCTTTATGGAAATCCAAAATTTCACATTTTTCTTCCAAGTAGTTTTCAAACTATGCTTAAAAAACGGCAAAAGGATGGTATAAGAGGCCGTCTATGATAGAAGTGACTAAATATTTTGAAATTTCTTATGCTATCCTGTAATCTAACAGGCTTAATTAACTGCTTAAGGTGCCTTGATCAAGAAGGGAGCTCTCTTGGTTAACAATCGAGTACCGAACTTCAATTTGGATACAGCCCTTAAAATACGCTTGTTTTAAAATAATTAATTTCTCGGAAACTTATGGTACGAATTGCATAAAAATTTGTTTTTAGACTAATTGAAGGGCGCAGAGTTCATTTATGCAGTCAGAATTGTGTACTGCTATTGAATTATGATTCGTTTTAATATGTAGATGCCCCCCTAAGCAAATTTTATATACATCATTTAAAAGTAGACTTTATTTCCAATCGTTCGGTACCAGTAACTTTCTTCTACGATAATTTGTTGAGGAGTTAGTAGGGGGTGTTTACTTTTTTTTTTCCACGACTGTAATTTGCCTTTCAGTGATAAAGAAATTTCTTTTTACAATATGCCGAAATATCCCGTAATCATAAGGCTAATTCTGCATATAATAACAGTGTAAAATAATCATATATCTGCGTTAAAGTAAAATGTTCCTTACGACTTTGCTATTTTTTTACACAAGATATATTTCATAGTTCAAAACATTAGACATCTGATAGAAAGTAAAAAAATATTCTTTTCTTTACGAAACTCATACCCATTTTTCAAAGTCCAAAGACTATTCCATTTTTAACAGACAAAAGTGTAGGATTCTTGACGTTTACTATCATTCAAATGTTTTTGTTTTGTCAGCGATGTTTTTCCACAATCTATAAAAATGTCTGTCATAAGTGGATTCTTTTTTTTTGCTCGATTCAAGATTTTCTTTGATCAATGACACAAGGATCAACTTTCAAACATGATATTCAAAAACACATAACAATCCTCCATGAATGATGCATGTGTTTTTACAGCCTTGACGTTTCTTGTTTAAATTTCTTCAAAATCTTGATCATAAAAATATTTTGTAGTGATTTTTAAGAAAGTAATAACATTAAATACCCGATTTAAATAATAATTTTGGAGAAAAAGAGTTCGTAAATTTGGTAGTTTATTAAATTGTGAAATTATTACTATTATTATTTTTTTGTTACACTTTTAGGAGCGAAATGCATCACACAATATGATTTTATACTTTTCAGCTGACAGGCTATCAAAATCTAAGAGCTAATGTGCTCGCAATTTCTGTATGTACATCTGCTTGAAATTTTGGATATAGATTCATTCTGATAAGGCTCTTCCCTAATTAGCTTTGGGGGTCCATTGGTTAAGTAATAAGGGGCAACGGGGCTAATCTCCCCTTAATTTTGATAAATGGTGTTTTCATGCAGAATTATCCGATTTCCTTCAAATTTGGTATACCGGTTTATTCAGATAAGGCGCCTCCCTGATTAGATTTGGAGGTTAACTGGTTAAATACAAAGGGGAGGAATGGAAGAGCTAATCCCGCCCCGCCCCGCCCCGCCCCGCCCCCCCCTTTAATTTATCTAAATGGAGGGGTTTTTTTGTCGATTTCTTTATTTTTCGAGGAACATTATTCTTTGAAATTAGAGTGTAATATGCAATTAGTGTGAATAGCCTGTGAGCTCAATGACATCAGTTTAACTGTGCAATTTCCTTTTTTTATTATTATTTTCATAAAATTGTAATGTCGTGGGAGAAAAAATAACGCACCTCCCCCACCTAATTCTGTTGAAAATCATCGTATAAAAATAGATTTGGTACCAATAAACGGATAATAAAATAAACTATTTAATGCTAGACTTAATTTTACTTAGCGGGACATCTACATATCCAAATTGTACCAAACATACGCAATTTAAGTAGTAATAAATAATTTTGACATAATACTTACTTTTTGTTAAATTTTACCTTACGATACCACACGGAACGTCATTCGGTCTACTAGTTATTGAAGTATGAAGATTTACGTTTTGGACAATTAATACTAATTTCTTTTATAATCGTTTCAAAACAGACTACAGTGCAATTATATTTTTACCATAACTCAAGAAATACTTTGTAGAATGCACTGTAATTTACGATTCACATTTGAAGCTTCTAATAATCGATTTCTGTTAAAAATTTCACATGTTACAATTAATGTTTTTTTTTCGTAAATTTATTTCGAATACATATGTTATATAAAACTTCTACTTGCAACATTCATTTAAATTATTCTAAATTTCCGACATATTCCTTATTTCCCTATTTCTTAATACTCTCTATTATTTCTTTCTAGTTAAATTTCTATAAACTTAAAACCCTCATCTTAATAATTATCTTATTCAAAACCTTCATCTAAACTTTTAATCCCTTTATTAATTTTTTTATCAGCTACCAAAACTATAATATACTGAAATGAAGCTGCTTTTATTTTTCAAATGTTTATAAAAGCTATTTTACTATTTTTTACTTTATTCCATAAATCAACTTACCGCCCACTTGTCTAGCGTCAACCGTATTACATACAAATCCCTTCGTTGAGCCGCTCCGGAATTCGTTATCTATTAGGTTTCTCTCTCGCTCTCCATTGGTTTAATGATGGATTGCATTTCCTTCTGTGTCTCGTTTCTGAATCTGTTTAGTTCGTCTGAAGTTTACATTTCAACCTGTATTCCTACGCGAATCCTGACAAAACTATCGTGCATCAGGTCAGAGACAGAAATTTTTTATGCTGTTCGATTGTTTTGAAAATCTGTTACCAGATGTGTTATCGTCTAGTAGAATATCTAAATTTGTCGTTAAGATCTGTTAAGCATGGAATATTAATTCGTGCTCTAAACTGAAGGTTCTGCGAAAAAACTCGCCATGTGGGAATAGTTTGCGTTTTTTATGTGTGGTTGAATAAACATTTTCAAGTGATTTTGGCCTCTGTTTTAATGGGGTTAATAAGAAAACTACCGGATTTCTTAATTCGTTACTTATCACTCATACGGCCTTAGCCAATCTCACTATTACAAACAAATCGATGTAGTTAATTAAATTGGTCAACTGAAAATTACTCAGCCTGTCCACTGCTGCCAGTATTCTACCATATTGATGCCTCCAACAGCAATATTTCACTAAGTGGTACGAATTTTATGCAACCTCACTAAGGCCTAACTAGAATTTAGTAATAGTCCAGCAGGTACGTAATATATATTTTTTTATTTAAATTTTAAAAACAATTATCAATTGATCTATAAATCTTTTTTGCAGAAATCGATTTTCCGAATCTTCCGATATGGGTATCCAAAATTACAGTTCATTTCAGAAAAATTAGCCACAAGCCTGAAAATTTTGTTCTTCCTGATATTTTTTGTCTTATGTCCGATGTTTGATTTTTTTTTCTCTCTTTTGTTTTAAGGGATATTTTCCAAACATAAGATTTCATACAGTAGATCTATCACTTTCAATACCACGTCTAAATTCGGAAAAACTTCAACTTCAGCATTCCAGGCGCGAATTTGTCCTTTTTCAAAATCCGAAAGCAAATTTAATGTACGTCTTTATTACGAAGGTCATGGTCCTATTACTTGACAAAAGTTTTATAAAAATATTACAATTTGCATACAAAGTGAACAAAGTTAAAAATAAATACCGGGATAATATTTTGTCTTTAGCCTAAAATAGATAATCGTAAACCATTAATTATTCAAATTAAGGTATAAATTAAATTCCTTTTTAACAAAATAGCATTTTTAAAATTTATAGACAGAGATGTTTTACATTAAAAAATTGTAGCTTCTCTAATGAACAGTATTTTTCAAATGGGTTACAACAATAGTGGTAAGAGGCTTGCATATTATTTTATTGGAACGCTTTAATGTTTTTAAGGCACCTTAGTTATCGTTTTTGGAGAACATTGACCGTTTATTGACAAGTAATGTTGAATTCATACCAGAATTTATTATCATTTGCAATTTCATTTGCGATTGTACAGTTTTCTTTCACGCAAACTATAAAGGTGAGACATTATAAAAAAAAATTCGAGTGTAAGTTTTATTTGAAATTTAGATATATAAGTAGCATTCCACCGCCCTTTAAAGGCTTATGTTTCTTTTTCTATCTAACCCTTTCAAGAGCAATTAACTGTGTTTCTGTAATGTTGAATTCACACCGGCATTTACGAAATTTTTATCCTAAGTTACAGAAAAGCAATTTTACAACTTTCTTTCACAAAAATTATAAAAGTAAAATTTTATTGAAAGATTCTGGCGCAAGCAGAAACTTGATTAAAATTGTGGGATATGATATATCCCACCACTTCTGAAGGGCTTAAATTTAAATCAACTGATTCTACAATTTTTGGTGCATGTATATAAATATTTAAGACATTCCTTATATACATTGTATAAATTTGCCCCTTGATTTATTGCGTAAAAGATAATTTTATTAAAATATTCTCAACAAAAATAAGAAAATATTTCTTTTTGAAACATTTTAATACATGAAATTTAGACATGTGTTATTAAAATACTTCCTTTATAAGTTTCAAAACTATTTTAGAGAGATGCATGATCAGACTATTAAATTCAAAATTTTTTTAAGATCTTACGCAAGCCATGCTTGTATATTCAATTTGCGTCTACAGCATGCCTGTCAATCTTGGAAAAATATTATTATATGCCCTAAAGTATATTTCACTTTAAAGGGAAAGTTTTATTTTTTGAATCAGCATGAGGTTCCAGAGTTTTAAAATTATTAAATAAAAAAATAGTGAAAGAATTTGCAGTTTTAAATATCTAAGTTGAATCTGAATACGTTAATATATAGTATATTTTTACATTTTTACATTTAAATAAAACTACAGACAAGTAATTATTTTTAAAATATACAGTGCGCCCCCAAAAAGATCTGTACAACTTCAAAATTATATTTAAAACTAGTCGTATGTACCAATCCCAAAACTTTCTTCTATCTCATGCATGTTAATACTTCAAAATTCCCTATCACACTGCCAAAATTAAATGGCAATATATGCCCACCATGAGGATTCTAAAGATATGAAATTCCGTGCATTACCTCTTGAGATATGACTATCGCTAAAATCGTGTCACAGCAGCGCCACCTATTGAGTGATTTACACCAAAACCCAACCACCGACAACTTATGTCAACGTATAACTGAGTCTGAAATTTCGGGAAAATCCGTGCATTAGTTTTTGAGATTGACTATTAGATTAGACTATTGCGAAAATCGTGAAAATTTCAGCATAGCAGCGCCACCTATTGGGCGATTAACACAAAAATATAATCAACAACAACTTGTGTCAACAACTAACTATATCTGAAGTTAGATGAAAATTCATGCATTAGTTCTTGAGATAGAGCTATTGAGAGAATCGTGAAAAATGTATCAAAGCAGCGTCACCTGTTGGGTGATTTACACCAACACAAAATGAGCACAAATTCATTTCAAAGGCTAACTGAATCTGAAGTTTGATTAAAATCCGTGCATTAGGTTTTGAGATAGAGCTATTACGAGAATCGTCTAAATCCTGCAAAATGCAGCATAGCAGCACTACCTGTAGGGCGAGTTACACCAAAACGTAATCAGCACCAACTCATATCAAGAACTAACGGAATCTGAAATTTTATGAAAATCCGTGCATTAGTTCTTGAGATAGACTATTGCAAAAATCTCGAAAAATGCAGCAAAGCACGCCACCTGTGAGGCGATTTACGCCAAACATTAATCAGCACCAATTTATATTGGGGACTACCTGGATATAAATTTTAATTAAATTCCATGCATTAGTTCTTGAGATAGAGCACCCACAAAATTTGTGTCACATACAAACAGACAGAGTCGCAGACTCACAGACAGACATTTCGTAAAAACATGTTTTTTGGAATGTCTGATCCCTAAATCGTGTAAAATAGTTTAAACCGGAAGTCGAAAATTTTCACGAATCCAATACTTTCTTCTTGTAAAGATAAAAGAAAGTAAAAAGAAAAAAAAAAGAATAGGCATACAGGAAAACCAGCTACAACAATAGATAGAATAACTCAAAAAGTTTTTTTTTTTTCTTTTTCTACAGTATGTTTCTTGTCATAGACACAACATTACAGCATTCATAGACACAACAGCAATAATTAAAGAATTCAGTTATTCAAAATGGCAGATCCCCTAATAAAAAACTTAATGTGTCCAGTGGTTTATCAAAACAAAATCCGGTTCTCAAACGCGAAGAAAATAATAATCTCATGGAATTGAAACAAAAGAGCCAAACAGCTATAGCTACTGTTGATGTTAGCATGCTAAAACGTTCGTGGATTGAGTCTAGATATTCTTCGTGCTACAAAAGGATCTCATGTTGAAATTTACTAAGGCAGTATAAATAAACTTTTTGAGTTATTCTATCTATTGTTGTAACTAGTTTTGCTGTAGGCCTATTCTTTTTTCTTTTTTTTTTAATTGTACGGATCTTTTGGGGATACCCTGTACATTTAGGGTACTATAAATTGTTCTTCTAAAATTAAAAAACAAGTAAAAGTTATCATCTGTTGAAATTAATCTTGAAGTATATTAATATATAAAGATGGGAATTTGTTTACTAAGCTTTCTAGTGTTAGTTTCAAATATCACAGTGGGATGGCACTACGCTGTCTGAAACTGTTAGGAACTCAAACTAAAGTATAAAAATTTATCATAGTTAATTCATCTTTAAACCCTCATTCTTTTTAAAACCCAAAAAACGTTTGCGGGAAATAATTTAAACATTATTTTGAGCAGGGAAAGTTTAGCGCCATATATCGGAGATATTTGGAACTAAAGCAACGGAGCAAAGTACAGAAAATTCAAACTAGGATACCACTATGTGTGTTTCTTTCCATTAAAAAGGAAGATATTTTTTTTTGTCCTATTAAGAGATTCTAATATTATTCTTTAAAAATTCAAATTTAATTGTTTATAGTAATAATAACCGTAAAATTGGTCCTTTCCTGTTATATAATTTTGATGTATACATTTAATGATTGATTATGTTAAGAATTAAAATTTAAAATGATACGCTTTTTCTCCTTATTCCTCCATGTGTAAATGTTCAACTATTTTTCCTTTGACACTGATGTCAAGACTGTCTTTGTTTTTGTTCTTTTTATTATTCACAAGTCACAACACTTCCATAATAAATCAAAGAGTATTTTGATTCTTTGAAATGAATCCTAGCAATTTTTCTATTCTCTGTATATACATTTCTGTATTTGTGAAATTTAGAATACGGAGACACAGACAAACACACGAACTAATAAACATTCCTTATTTACGGAAATAAAAATGGAACAACTTCGAGAGCAAATTTTTTTAGCATATTAAAATCGGATTAAAAGCGTAAAATATAAGAAAGTGTTAAAGTGTGAATATACAAAAAATAAACATGCGCTCAAGTTATAGGTACATATATTATTTTAAGAACATAAGAAAAATTTGTTATAAAAAGGAGGCGACTTTTAGTGTTTTAATAAAAGTATGTGTAATTATTTATTTATTGTATATAAATTAAAAAATAATAATGTCATTTTCTATTGCACATAGCCAACAAATCTTGGGTTAAAATGAAATATATTTATACTACAAAATGTGTTGTTACGCTCATTCTCATAATAAGTACAAGGTGTGTCTAAAAATTTCAGTTAATGGATGGATATCTCATAAACAACGCGAATTAAAACTGCGTCCCTGCACATGCGTATGTAGAGACTAATGGATAGACGGCACATAGCAAGAAGTGCAAGAAACCAAAGCAGGATATTCTGCTATTGGCAGTCGAACGGTGTATGTTTGAAAACTCGCGTAATATTGAAATGAAGCAACGGATAAACATGAAGTTTTGCTACAAATTGGAAAAAACCGCCACGGCGACGTATGCAATGTTGTTCCAGATGTACAGAACAGACACAGTGACAAAAAATACGTGTACGACTGTTTTAAACGTTTTCGTGTGGAAAAGGAAACCGTGGATAACGAACCACGTTCAAATCGACCCCCAACAAGTGTGACGACAGACAACATCGAGCGGGTGCGACAGATGCTGTTAAACAATCACCGACTGTCTTTACGATGGATATAAGAGGAATTGGGAATCAGCAAGGACGTGTATCCGACGACATGTCACATCTGTGCTTCGGTCGATCCCAAAAGAGGCCGTCGCTGACTTATTCCAGCAGATTTATCAAAGGCGTCATAAGTGTATTGTAGCCAACGGATGTTACATTGAGGGTAATTAGAGGTATTTTTCCATGCTTTGTTTTATGCTTCCATTCACCGAACTTTTTAGATGCGTCTTGTATGTAATAAATTTAATTGATTTTACTGGCAATTAAAATATTGGTAACAAATATTGTTATTTAAAAAACAAACATGAAATTTAGTTTCATGGAATTTCAAAATAAACCTCAAAACGAGACAAATTGTCATTAAGTCAAGCAAACATTCTAAATATTTAAAAAAATATATTAAAATGAATAACCACCTTTTAAAACGTTTTTACTTAAAAATAGAAATTAATAGAATTTTTTTGTGGCTTACAGATCTAGAATTTTAAAATATAAATGTAGAGAAATTATTAAATTTAACCCTTCACTGCACGATTTTTTCTATGTTTACGAAAAAAAAAATATTTGAAATCTATATATCGGTCTAATAATGGGAAAAAAATGTAAAAAAAAAACAAAAAAAAAAATTAAATTTCCAATTTTCAGCTAAAATTTTATATTTTATGGTGTGTGCAATATATACACAATTAGGGTTTTAAAATATTGTATTGCAATATTTTGAAACAAAATGAGCTTAAAATAATTAATTTTATCTGCTTAACACTCTGTAACTTTTTTTATATTAATATTTTTGCGTATTCAGTAAAAATAATGGAAGCAAATCTTGCCTTAATAGCTCGATCGAATTTTTTTTTGCTTCCGAAGAACAAATTCTAATTTTTTGTCAAATTAAGCCGTCTGACATGTACAAAATAAGTGTTATACTATTCTTTAGATTGTTCTTGATGAGAGACAGAGATCATATTGACCAAATTCATGGCACATATTGAGAATTATACTGTTTTTAGGTATGTGCCAGATACGGCACGCGTTGCAGTGAAGGGTTAAAAAAATTTAAGTATACGGAAAGATTACTGTTACTTGTATAAGATATTAGAGAGTGTCTCCATGTTCATATGCATATATATGTTCAAGTAAGGCAAAAAGATAGTATATATAAAATTTAAAAAAAAAATGAGTAACTGGAAATAAAAAGAATGTATATAAAAATTTTCATTTTAAAATTATAATATATTCTTATAAGGATTAATATACAAGGGCGCATACATGTATAATGGATAAGAACTTCGTAATATAGGAAGACTGGGTAAACTCGTGTTACTTGATTCAAATCTTGTAAACAAGTGCGAAATGGAATAAAATGTAAATTACTCCGAGTACTTTTCACATTGTGAATGTGACATATTATACATATAAAATAAAAATTTTAAACTCTGTTTCTAAAAGTAAATTTAAAATACGTTGTGCCTCAGAAAAATGTATAGTTACATTATGCAATTTTCATTCAAGTATATATTCATATGTACATACATATTGTAAAACTGCATTGTGTGTGTACACTAAAAGAATTTATGAGTATTTTATAAATATTAATAAATATCATGTTTGAACACATAAAATGTGAACATATGAAGGATGAAAAGCACTGCATTTCTTAAAGGAAAAATTATGTTTTCCCAAAGATACCTATTAAAAATAATGTAATAGTAGTAGTGAAAATTTATTTTAATATTACCTGTGGAAACTATAGATGTTTTAGTTGTTTATTAAACTCTAATTTAAATAGATTTAATGCGAAAAAATTTAAAAGATAAGAATGATCACGCATATAAAGTGAAATCAACGGGTAAAATATAAATCATTAAAGATATAGATTTATAAATCTCAGGGTAGCAGAATATAATGCAGCAAAATCTTGAACTATACGAACTAAATTTTTTCAGAAATCAGTAAAAAATATTCAAAATGTGCAATTTATTTCAGTTTATGATTGTGATTTTAATAAAGATTTAAAATGTTTTTAAGCAACGTCGCATATTGAAATTAATCCTTGCGAATCAATATTTATATCTATATTATAAAACAGAAACATGTTCGTGAGTAACGCTGACGTCATATCCACGGTGGAGCTAAATAATAAATTTCGATTTTACTGCATTTTTCAAAAAAACTTCTAAACATCATAATAATTCATTTGTGAAATTAATAAATGATCTTAAAACAAAATTACAATGTACGGAAACAAAAATCCTGAATCACGAATCTTGTCTAAGCATGAGGTAATTGTATTCTTTATTTTATCCGCTTTTCTGTTATGCAAGAAAATAGATATGCAATGCACAGAAAAAAAATATTACATAGGCAAGCTGTAAGATAGCAGAATCTTTAGAAATTTTAGCTAAATCAGAAATATCGTTTTCTCTACGAGCGAAAATTTTCAAAAATGCATATCTTAGATGCAACTTATTGGAGTTTAGGATAGTAATTTCTGCAACATTTTTTTTTTTTTTTTTTTTTTTTTTTTTTTTTTTTTACGTTAAAAAGAATCTATACGAATTAATAGCGACATTCCGTTAATACATAGTTTGCGTTACGGAACTCCAATATACGAGGGAAAGTCAGTAAATAGGTCACAAACTGATATGAGAGGTCTGAAATTAGTAGTAAATTGTTTCCAAATATGCCAATAAGTGGCAGCATTATCCAACTATAAGATGTTAATTTCGAATGTTTGAGACAGCAGTTGTACAAGATGAGCAGGGACATTCAAATGTTATTGACGAAGAGCGAAGTTTTCGTCCAGTTGAGATTGCGATAAAAGAATCAGTACGGAAGGTTGGGAAAATGGTTGCTATGCTGTAGTGATGGGCGATTTCGATTTTTTTAATCGATTTAATCGATACTATGGCCAACTCGATTTAATCGATACTATAAATTTTTTAATCGATGTCTCTAAAGGTCATATCATTTTCATTTTCCTTCAAAAATTTAAGGTCAAGTAGTTGCATGTCCAATCCCAAAACTTTCTTCTGTCTCATAAATGTTAAAACTTCAAAATTCGTTATCACAGTGTCAAATTTAAATAACCTATACCCATCATGAGGATCCAAAAGTATAGGTTCGTTGAAATATGTGTATTAAAAAAAAATATATAAGAATCCCATTTTCCTAACAAATCATTGAATTTCGGCCCACACCCTGTTAGATGTCCGCAACGGAAAATCCCAGTTCAAAGGGCATAAAAGCGACACCTGCTGGGTAGTATACACCCGAGCCTAATAAGGATCTATTTATACGACAGTGTAACAGAATATGAAGTTTGAATAAATTCCGTGCATTAGTTTTGAGATATGGCTATCATGAATATCATGAAAAAAGCAGTATAGCAACGCAGCCTATTACATGATTAACACGAAAGACTCAGAAAAAACAACTTACGTCAATGACTAACAGAATATTAAGTTTGATGAAATTCCGTTCATTACTTCTTGAGATGTTATCGCAAACATTGTGTAAACCCTGAAAAACAGTGTTGAATTCAGGGGCTGGTACGGGTGGACCCCCCCCCCCCGGAACATTGAAATGTCCCCTAGGGAGATTTGAGATTTTATGCTTAATGGAGGAAAGTCCAATCCTTCCCCCTCGTAACTCTAGAATGTTCCTCGCCAGAACCATAGAAATCCCCCCCCGGAGAAAAATGTCTGAATTCAACACTGTTGATAAAAGCAGCATGGCAGCACAATTTGTTATATCATTTACACAAAAACCTAATCATGGATAACTTATGGCATTGTCTAACAGAATATTAAGTTTGATGAAATTTCGTTCATTAGTTCTTGAGATATTATCCCTAAAATTGTTTAAATCCTGAAAAACGTGTTGAATTCAGGGGGTGGCCCGGGGGGATGACATTCCCCCCCCCCCCCGCAACAAAGCATAAAATCTCAAACTTTCTGGGGGGTATTTGAGTGTTTCGGGGAGAGGAGAATGTCACCCACGCCGGGCCACCCCCTGAATTCAATACGTTTTTGTACCTTAAAAATTGATGAAATTTCGTTCATTAGTTCTTGAGATATTATCCCTAAAATTATTTAAATCCTGAAAAACGTGTTGAATTCAGGGGATGGCCCAAGAGGGTACCATTCCTCCCCCCCCCCCCCGCAACATTCAAATGCCCCCCAGAAAGTTTGAGATTTTATGCTTTTTGTACATTAAAATGTACAAAAGTCCAATCCCCTCCCGCTCTGAACTGTCCCTCCCGGAGAAAAATGTCTGAATTCAACTCTGCTGATAAAATCAGCATAGCAACGCCCCCTGTTGGGCGATATATACCGAAACCTAATAAGCAGCAATTTATGCCAACGTCTAACTGAATGTGGTTTTATGAAAATCCGTGTATTAGTTCTTGAGATAGAGCTATTGCGAAACTCGGGAAAAATGCAGCATAGCAGCGCCACCTGCCGGTAGATTTACATCAAAACCTAATCCTCAACAACTTATGTCAACATCAAACTGAATCTGAAGTTTGGTGAATATTCGTGCATTAGTTCTTGCGATAGCAATCTTGCGGAAATCATGAAAAATGCAGCATAGCAGCGCCACCTGTTGAGCGATTTTCACCAAAAAGTAATCAGCACCAATTTATATGAAGGTCTAACTGAATCTAAAGTTTCAACAGATTCCATGCATTAGTTCTTGAAATAGACCGCTCAGAATTTTTTTTGTCAGAGACAAACAAATAGACAGACTGACAGACAAAAAATTTATAAAAATAGTCAAATCGTATTCCAGACAAGAAGTTCTAACACTATAAATCCTTAGAAACCGGAAGTCGAAAATTTTCACGAAAACAACACTTTATTTTTCTAAAGACAAAAGAAAGCAAGAAAAGATGAACGCATCGATTCTGCCCTTGCATCAGAAACGGTGAATCGATTCAGTTCAGATTCGATGCCGATGTCGATCTTCAGATGCGATCTTCAGAATCGTTACTTTTTTGATTTACTTCAATTCTTTAGATGCAATGTCGAATCGTTATATTTCGATTTACTTTCAATTCTTTAGATGCAATGTCGAATCGTTATGCTTTGATTTACTTCAATTCAAATCGCATCGCGGTCGATCCACGATTCGGGTTGAATCAATTCTTCCAATTATGCTGTTTTAGTGCCAGATTTGCTGTAAAATTTTGTATAAGAGCCTTTTTTTTACTTTCTAGGTTAAATCAGTGTTGAATGCAGGTATTTTTCTCAGGGAGGGATTTATGCGACTCCGATTGGGATTGGGAGGGGGGGGGGGGGTATTTCAGAGTTCCGTAATGGGGGGGGTGCACATTTGCCCATTAAAAAGCATAAAATCTCAAAACTTACGGGAGGGACATTTCAATGTCCCGGGAGGGATGTCCTCCCGGGCTACCCCCTGAATTCAACACTAGGTTAAATCGTTATACTTTTGTTTAGAAGCCTAGTTATTCAGGTTACTAGTTTATTATATTGTATTTTTCAAGTTCGTCCCTTCTAATCTGTCCACCTCTCTCTCCCCTTTTCCTCGCTAATCTTAATTTACAGGGCCGTTCAAAATTTGCATGCAATTTTTAAAATGTCCAATTCTTGTTCTATTTTATTATAAAGCCACATTTTGAAACCTTGACCAAAGATACTTTTGAGGTCGCCCCTCCGACCGTTTGGGGCTTACCTGCTCCCTCGGGGGGGGGGGGGGGATATTTTTTGTTTCTTCCAAACCATATCGTATAACATATCGTTGGAAAGCTTTTAATGTGATCTTTTATTTTCTGTCTCTAGCCTTCCTTCTTTTTGGTAAGGGTCAATCGTGCTCCAACTTTTGTATTGATATTTTTGACAGTAATTTCAAAGGAATATATATTTATTCTTTCGGATTTACTGTTTTAAAGGCAGAACTGCTGTCAAATTTCGCATAAGAGCCTTTTTCTTTCTAGGTTAAATTGTAATATTTTTAGTTTAGGAGCCAAGTTATTTGGGTTACTAGTTTTATTAAGCTGTACTTTTTCAGTTCGTCACCTATACCCCCCCCCCCCCCCCGCCTTCCGATCCGAATTTTCTTAATTATGGTCCAATTTCAATGGGACCTTTTTTGACATTCTTCCCGAATCATTTGTTTACCAACTAAACACTGATATTATATCTGCAGCTCTTGGTGAGCACTATTTATGAATGGTAATAACAAATTTCATCTCTTTTCCATTTTAAACTTATCATTCTTGGTTTAAAGCCACGTGACTCAAGGTTCTCGTTAGTTAAGCCGTATTTTCACCCGTAAGTTTGTCAAAGTGTTTGTGTAAGTTGTATTATAAAAAATTCAGTCGTTTACAACCAAACTTACTGATTTATGATACTTTGAATTTTATGAAATTTCGGAGCTTTCCGAAACTAAAGGATTCCCTGTATGTTATTAATTTTTTTCAAGGGTGTAGGTATGAAAATACGTGCTAAAATGCTTTAAAACCTTTTTTTTCAAATAATATATTTAACAATTTAAACAAAGTGATTCCCGAGAATTTTGTACTGTTTTAAAAGGGGACCACATCTTAGAATGTAAGGGGCGTAAAAATTCGAAACTTGGACAGGGCGATACAAAAAAAAAAATTCTCCTTTCAGAAATTCGAAAAAATATTATCTTAATTACAAGCTGAGATATTAATTATTATTTCACTAATTGGTTTATTTCTATTAAATGCTTTTTTTTAAAGGCAGTCACGTGATTTTTTATAGCAGCATTAACGTTTTCTACCGTTTAGCGTGCGGTTCTTTGACGGCGGGCTGAGATAATTACTTCTTTTTCAATATCAAAAATTTTATAAGTGTTCATACCACTATTTTCGAATAGTAATTTCACAAATATCTTGAATTCTTGCTTAAGACTACCACCCCCTAGACTAATGTATCTTCGGATAGGTTGTATGAAGGAGTTTCGTTTAGATACAGTTTTGTTTTGAATAGACTGCGCTCCCTGGTGGTGGTATATAGAACTAACAGACCGCGATTTCATTTAAAGTAGAAAATCTAACAAGGCGATCTGTTCGAAACTTTAAAGATAGTTTATAACACATAAGAAAAAGTTTAAAAAAGAATGGTGCGAAAATTTCGGGAGGAGGGGGGGGGGAAGGCTGCTAGAATTTTTTTTAAACCTTAGCGTTCCTTACCGTTTTAGGTGGGGGGTTTTGACGGAGTCCTGAGATAAATGCTACTTATTAAATATAAAAAAGTCAAAAGTTTAGTTACCACTATTTCCGAATAGTAATTTCGGCAAATAGCTTAAATTTTTGATCAAGATTGCCACACTCTTGAGTAATATATCTACTGATAGGTTGTTTAACGGAGTTTCGTTCACAGTTTTGTTAGGAATAGAGTGCGCACCCTGGTGGTGGAATCTGGAACCAACATAACGCGATTTTGTTAAAATTAGGAAATCTAACAATGCGATCTGTTTTAAGCTTTAAGATTGTTTATAATACATGATAAAAAATTATAAAAAAGAATGGCGCGTCACATTTCGGGGGGGGGGGATAGAGGGGAGGGGCAGAACAAAATTAGAAAATATAACAGGGCGATTTGTTTGAAATTTTAAGATAGTTTATAACACATAATAAAAAAAATTTAAATGATGAATGTCAAAAATTGGTGGTGGGGGGGGGGGGGTGTACACCTATACGATGCTGTAGGCAGCGGGAACCCGGTTCGCGGTTCGTTCGCTTCGAGATTTCATATTAGGCGGAACCCGCTAGTTACTAGCTATAATGTTAAAGATTTCCAAGCAATATACATGTGCGTCCACTATCCTTCTAAGACAGTAAAATTAATTGATTTTTATTTCTTCTGAGAAAACTAAATTTTCACGTCTTGCAGCGACGATTTTTTTTTTTTTTTTTTTTTTTTTTTTTAAATAAAAGAACTTTAATAAACTTTGCTAGTTACATAATTAAACTCAAATTGTAAGAATACTAAATCGGTTCTTATGGCAACGTGAATTATGTCCCTGAAAATTTAAATTTTAATTCAGGCTGGAAGAAAATCAGAATGATTTAATTGCAGGGACAGTCAAAAGTTTTCCGTTACATTACGGCCAATGGAAAAAATTATTTCAAGTGCATTTTAAGGATGTTACAGACTTTCGAACAGAATGAAATTGATATGCACTTATGAAGTGCACTGTTATAGTACGAGCGCACCACATTTGCCACGTTTGACGCGCAATTTCCAACTTGTATTTAACCGAGACCTTTCTTAAAAAATAAATTTAAATAAAATCTAAATTACAATATTAGTAAAATTACATCTTAAAACTAATAATTTAAAAGTTAAAAACTTTATTATTTGACTCAAAGGTCTGTAATAGCTTACGACTGGGCCCCTGACTTTGTCTACCCTCTAAATGTGAGGTATGGGATCTGGTCGCTACGGCTCTGCTGATTCGCTAAGTTTTGAAATTAATATTTTTGAGCTTATCTGTGCGAATCTGTGACTATCGAAATATCGATTCAAGTATCGATTCTAGAATTTGGGAATCGATTCTTATTGTGATCGATTCAGTTTTATACGATGTCGATTTTAATCGATTCCTGAATTTTCCAGAATCGCCCATCACTACTATGCTGTCTATTGTCGTTCGCATGTCATCTGTAACCCTTTCCTCAACCTTCCGCAATGATTCTTCTGACACAATCTCAACTGGACGACCACTTCGTTCTTTGTAAACAACTTTTGAACGACCCTGCTCACCTTGTATATCTACTGTCTGATAAATTCGAAATTAACATCTTATAGTGGGATTATGCTACCATCTATTGGTTGGTTGGTTGGTTGTATGGGGTTTATGGCGCAAAGTCCCTATAGGGACATGCTGCGCCAAGACAAAGTCATAATGGAAAAACATAAATAACCCAAAAATTTTAGTAAGAAAAGAATAACAAAAAAATGAGAAAAACAGAAAAATTAATGAAAACAGTAAGATGTATAATTAAAACCATTTAAAAGATTCAAAAGTTCATAGTTAAAAGGCAGGCGTATTATAATTAAAAACTGCTGAGTTATAAAGTAATAACTGTTAAAATATACAAAGTTTAAAATGATGTACAAATACTATATAACACAAGTTTTAAAAAACACATGAGTAAACCATCTATTGGCATGCGTGGAAAAAATTACTACTAATTTCCTACTTCTCGTATCAGTTTGTGACCTACTTACTTTCCCTCGTAATATATTTAAGAAAATAATAAATATTCTTAAAACAAAATTACAAATTAACCAAAACAAAATTCGGAATTATGAATCTTATCTACATGCGACTTGGTTATCGTTTTTATTGTATCACTCTTTATGTTGAAATTTTAAAGAAGCTATACAAAGTTGCATCTGCTTGAGCCTCAAAAAGATTGATTTAACGTAAATAAAACAATTATCATTCCAGGCTATTGAAAGCCTTAACACAAAAGAGGAATTTCAGAAATTAAAGATTTTCAAGGGAGCTAAATGAGGTCATAAGGGTCAATATCTGAAAATCGGACAATTTCATTTGAAATTTTTAATTTTTTTTAAAAATTAATTTACCAATTACCACATACAATTATGTACTAGGTTACATGTTTTTTCATTTAAATGCTGTAGTTTTTTGAGATCAAGGATATGTATTTTATACGTTAGGATAAACTTTTATGGAAGAAATTGTCTGTTAACATCACAATCAGTGTCTAATAATTGGGACTGAGATGATGGGAACTGAGGTAATGTTTTTGTATTAACAGCTGCACAGCCCTTTTGATGAACCCTTTTGCGCACATGTAAATTATTAAATATGCCATGTGACATTGGTATGTTACATAAATAAAGTTGCAATAAGCTTTTTTGTTACATAAAAAAAGTTAAATATGGGGACATGAATGATGCTATAAAAAATACTCATCCCTATTCAGAACAAAAACTAAATATTTCTAAATATGAAACAAAGATAGGAACAACTTACCTTCATCCATGGTGGCTAGTTGAACTTTAGTTGCTGTTTCAATGGAAATAGTTCTGCCACAGCCACCTAGTATCTGTTAATCTAAATGTGTGTTTAGAGGGACTGGGAGGATGGTCAACCTCGGGGACAAATATATTTCCTACAATAATTTACTATACAATTTATACTAACAAAAGGACAATTATATTTCCTCATACTGTATATGTAAAGGTATAAATATATAATAGCAAAGGTTAATAACATTTTTTGAAATTTTTACAGCATGCATTTAATATTGGATATTTGTACCTGGGGACAGGGACTGAAAGGATGATTTCGTTTCTTTAAAGCTTAAAATTAATTATTTATACATCATTAAATATTCATTTATCATTGGTACAAAAAAAATGTATAACAAATGTTACAACATATTACATTTTTCAGTTTTTGGTTTAAGTATAATTAATGAAATATTATTGGCAGTGGACGCTATTTTCAGATATTGATTGATTTTCAGATTATATTCTGATATAAAGAGGGAAATCAGAAATTAAAGTTTTTCAAGCGGGCAAAACGAAGTTAGAAACACTTTTCAATTATGTTTGAAAAAAAAGCAAAAAAATGATTATTTCTATGGCATATGGTCAAATACCAAAAATAATTTTAAAAAATAAGTATTGTAAGTTCGTTACAAAGAATATCATGCTTTTCAGAAATAACTATAATTTATTGCATAAAATTATTTAAAATCATAAAACGTACTCCGTACATAAGCATAGAAAACAGAATTAAGAATCTTAACTATGTACAAATTGGTTATCATTTCCATCTTATGCAAACTTCTCTTAAAATTTCACAAAAGGAACTATAAAGGAACTTCCATCTACGTGTACAATAACAAGAGTAATTTGGCAGAAATAAAACAATTATTATTTCAATGTATTAAATATATAATTAGAAGAAGTAGAAACTAAGAAAGTATAACTGATCTTCAAGCATGATTCGAAATGTTTGAACTAATATTTTCATATTGGATTACGCTATTAATTCCTGTCACGCGACCTATGTTTATGACAGAAACAAAACTTTTATCAAAAACTCGAATTTATAAATGCAAATTCATACACAAAATATAGTTTTGCAGTTTATCAGAAGAAATAAATTTGAACAAATGCCTGTTTTCTCACAGAATATTTCTGAAAGATTTCAGTTTCATAACGATATGTGTCAAAAGGAATATGATATCCAACCAGAAAGAAAGAAAATCTCAATTCAGCCTAACAATAATTAATAATGCAAGATTTAAATATATTATGCATAAATTTCTACGTTTACTGTACTCAAAGTTTTAAATTTCAAAACACAAAGTTTAAACTTACAGATAGTGGTAAATATAAAGCCCAAATATAATGCGGAAATGTACTTTATTTTACCTTAGAAACTGCATTAAAACAATATTAAATGAAATATAAAAATGTTAGGGAATTTTCTATTAAGTTGGTGCAAAAAAAAAAAAAAAAAAAAAAAAAAAATGCATGATATTTGAATTCAAATTTAAAGCTCTGTAACTTTTTTCTAACTAAATATATTTAATCAAAGTAAGAGCCATTACAATCAATACATTTTTACCAAAGAGAAATTATGTCCCAGTGCACAAAATGCCCCGTGACATAAAAGTCTGGACTTCTGGCAACAACAAACTCTCGGAAGTCCCTTTCGACATCATCTTGTTTGACGAAAATTTTCCCTTCAAGAAGTTGTCAAGGTGTTTAACCTCTTCGGTCCCTGGGTCCCCATACGGGGACCTCTGTTCTCTTTCTTATAAAAATTTAAATGTCCGATTTTTTTACATTTTCATATCACTTCTTAATAGCTGAATGCTTTTTGAGTTCAAAGCAAAGGAATAAATGGCAGCATCTAAACTGATTGCCACATAAAATAAATATTATTTTCATCTGAGTTTTCAAAATGCCTAAAAATGCCCAAAAGACAGTGTGACAAAGAAAGCGAGAAATTTTCATATGTATTTAACTTAAATGTTTTAGAATAAAAAATTTTGATGATTTGTATTTTATTTACTTGTTTAATTTCTTTTTTAATTTGTGATTGCGTTAATTTAAGTTAATGGTTATTAAATTGATGTTTTAAGGGGGTTTGTAGTTTTAGATCCATATTTTTAACCTAAATTACTAAGCGCTTAAAGGATCCATTTCAGAAAAGATATTTTTTCTGTCATTTACGATGTCATTTTGTTTGGAAAAAAACAATGAATAAGCATTTTTCTTATTATTTTAGATTCGGAGCTGAAGGTGTTAAAGAAGTTGTAGTCGGTTGACGACAAAGCTAAATTATGTCACAATGTACATAATGCCCTGTGACATAAAAGTCTGGGCTTCTGGAGACGACAATGTCTCGGAAGTCGTTTCCGACATCATCTTGGTTGACGAAAATTTTTCCTTCAAGAAGTTGTCAAGGTGTTTCAGTCTTAGTCGATAGGCGAGAGGTTCGGTGAGTACGGTGGTTAAGGTAGTGTTTCATAGGCCAACCCGTGTAACTTTTTTTTTGAGTGGGTGAGGTCAGTCCTGCGACATGAGGTATTCGTTCAACTCCTGTGGCATCCACTTATCGAGTTTCATCAACCTGCCAATTTGCTCTAAGGCTGCTTATAAACGCTTGTTCTGCCATCCTTGCATAGTTTTCTTGGAAATCTTTTGTTCTGGACCCTTCTTCGGTTTATTCATAAAAGAAGGAGGGGAATCAGCAGTGAATCAGGAGATAAGGAGCTCAACTATACTTGACGATAAGGTTTCTCTTTTGCAGGACATCACTCCCTTTCCTTCTAAAGTCATTAAAGATCAAAAACACCTCGTTCCCACAAGAAAAGACGCCGAAACTCATAACAGTTAGAAAGATGGTCTATTCGCAGCTTAAGTGCCAAACGATACTAGAATGGTCAACGTTAAGTTCATTCGCAAATTTTCGAGTTGTTTCGGTTGGATCAACTTCGACTATTGCCTAAAGTTGATCATGGTCAAAATAGTAGAATACCCGAAAGCACTTTGTCTTGAAGGTCGAAATCTCCTCGATGAAGTTTTTTAAACCACTGCTGAACTGTTCTTACGTTAGTGCTTCCCCTGCCCCAAACTTCATTAATGTTTCGCGCGGTTTGTGCTGCACTGCAACCAAATCTAAACTCGTAAAAATAAATTTGACGAAAATCTTGTTTTGACATCTCAACTTTTGAAGTCAATTAATATCCTAAAAGAAATAAATAAAACAATTAATTTTAAAAAAGTGTTTAAAATAAGCTTTAAAATGATTTATAATACATACCACTAGGATTAAATTATGTATATAAAATGCTTATAAAAAAGTTGCATTGTAAAATCATACAATTTTTTTGTACCAACTTAATAGATTTAATTTGATTTAGCAACTATAAAGTACTTTTAACTGTAGCAAATAAAGCTTATAAAATTCTTCCGTGAGTTACATAAAATTAGATATTAATTTTTTTTTTTGTTTTGTTTTTTTTCCTGCTAGGGTAACATCCCCAGTGATTGGCATATCCTACAAAAATGTCCTAAAATAAGATTTACATCCAGTCTTTTAAAAATGCAAGATCATATTCCAGCTATATGTACATTTACTTTAAAGATTATAACTTTGATTTATGCTTCTAGATGACAATAGTGCATAAGAAAGAGAAACAATTATGGCTTGTGACAAATTAGAATTTATAATTATAAATTTATAATTATATATAATTAAAATTTATAATATGTTATAGATTTTGTTTAGTTGAAAGGGCTTACTTTAATTGTGTAAAAGTGTTTTTGACATAAATATTTGGATTTTTGAATTAATGATAGGTGCCATTTAATGGAGCTTCAGTTTTGCTAGTTCCAAGTAATTGGCACATGTGCCAATTACTGGGGAATCATGAAATTTGGCATTAAACCACTTATTTTTGCAGTTCTTTTAAAGTTATAAACTAATTTTGTTTAGCAAGTGTTTTTATTTGAAAATATGAAATATTACCAGTAATTGGCATGCATTAAAGCTTCATACGACAATTACTGGGTATGGCATGACAATTATTGGATATTAATATAAATATATTGTATTCTTTTAAAGTATTCACATTTCGAACTAATTATGCTGCTTTCTTTCGCTCAAAAACCTGAAATATGGCATCTTCATCTACAGTAAATTCATTGAAAGGGATTAAACCCGAATTCTTGTATTCTGAAGAAGCAGTGATGAATGCAATGCATGTTACGCATACTCAAAACATGAGCTTTCATAAAGCCAATGTTACATTTGGTGTGCCTCATAATACTTTAGAAAACTAAGTTAATGGGAAAACTCCAAGAGAAAGAAGAATGAGAGCATCATCAGTTCTTACAGCAGCAGCAGAAGTTAACATAGTAAAATGAATTTTGAGCATTACCAAAGATGGCCTTTCCCTTGATAAAAGAGTATTTATTGTGTACAGTTCAAAAAATTATTGAACCGTCAAACAGGAAAACTCCATTCATAAATAATAAACCTAGGAAAAAATGGTTTAAATTATTTTTAGTTTATCATCCTGAAATTATTGTGAACTTTCCAGAAACAGAAACTCTTACTCATTCAATAGCCAAACTAACTGAGTTAGATTTGCGAATTATGTTTAAAGAAATGGTAGATTATTTTTGCAAAGAAAATCTCAAAGAGCTTTTCAAATATCCCCTGAGAATATACAATAATTGTGATGAGGCTGCATTTTTGCTTTATCCAAAACTGGAAAAGAGGATGCAAAGATGTTTATGAAATTGTGCAAGGCTCAGACAAAGAATCTCTTACTGTACTGATGACAGTTCGAGCTGATGGAGTTGTTTGTCCACCATTTATAATTTATCCTTATCTGAGATTGCCATCAGATCTCGTCAATAATGCTCCTAAAAGTTGGGGTTCAGGGAAAAGTAAAAGTGGCTAGATGAATGGTGAAACATTTTATAAATACATAGCTAATACATTTTTTTCCATGGCTGCAGCAAAATCAGATTGATTTACCAATAATAATTTTTATGGATTTTCATCAGAGTCACCTTACATTGCATTTAAGTAATTATTGTGCTGAAAAAGTTATAGTAATGATTTCTTTCCCCCAAATGCACCACATACAATGCAATCATATGATGTCAGCTTGTTCAAAGTGATGAAATTGAAGTGGAAGCAGGTAGCTCATGAACGGAGAGTAACTTCCATGGAGTTATTACAAAAATTACGTTTGCAAAAATGTTTGAAGTGTTGTTGTTAGAAGCATTAGTTCTGAATGTATTTCACATGGCTTTAGACATTGTGGCCTATATCCCTTTAATCAAGATGGAGTTGATTACAGTTAATTTGGAAAATTAACTGATTCTACTGCTACTAATAATAATAATGTTTTTTATGTTTTTTATGATGAACAATATTATATGGGTCATATAATTGATTTGATCCTGCAGAACCTACTGATAAATTTTTTACGAGAAACAATGGAAAACAAATATATTTGGTCATCAAAGTCAGATATTAGTGACTGTAGACAATCGTTTCTTTTTTATTGTTCCTTGGAATTATCAGGAAATTTTCTTTTTTCTCTGGAGCCATTCATTATTCGAAAAATCAAAACTCCCTACTGACAGATAAAACAGCATTAATTTCTATATTACTATTTTTCCATGTAACATTTCAAATTATGTTTTTATTTTATAACTATTTTAGACAAGTCTAAAACAGTTATAATATATTTCCAACATCAAGATGTGTGAATTAGCATTAATTTACTTATGCGATGATTAATATTTTCAGCATAAAGTTGTTAAAATTAATATTATCAAGCTATGATATCTTATAACCAAGATTTTCTGCCTATATTATGTTATAATTAATCTTTTCTACAAGATGTTTCTCATCACTATTTTTCCCTGTAACATTTCAAATTATGTTTTATTTTATATTTGGAAATACCATATTATAAATGTTTTAGACAAGTCTAAAACAGTTATAATATATTACCAACATCAAGATGTGTGAATTAGCATTAATTTACTTATGCGATGATTAATATTTTCAGCATAAAGTTGTTACAATTGATATTACCAAGCTATGTTATCTCATAACCAAGATTTTCTGCTTATATTGTGTTATAATTAATCTTTTCTATCATATGTTTCTCATAGCCATATTTTTCATATAATCTAAAAGTAAAAAATAGTGCGTTTTTTTACTTATATACACATGTGCCAATCACTGGATCACAAAATGTCATACATTGGTGTACTTGGTGCCAATTACTGGTGATTATAGTAGCTTTTTATAAATATTTTTCTATAAAAATACTTATTCAAATATTTTTGATTTTAGTTGGCAAAATAGGTGCACAGATATGCACTCTTTGATTTAAAAATATTTGCAAGTAAATATTTTTCCCTAAGTAATGAAAACAGGGGTAAGTTTAAGGACAAATTCTTAAGGTGCCAATTACTGGGGAAGTTACCCTACAACCAGACAATTTTCATCAGTTATTTCGCCATATTTTTCATATAATCTAAAAGTAAAAAATAGTGCGTTTTTTTACTTATATACACATGTGCCAATTACTGGATCACAAGGTGTCATACATTGGTGTACTTGGTGCCAATTACTGGTGATTATAGTAGCTTTTTATAAATATTTTCTATAAAAATACTTATTCAAATATTTTTGATTTTAGTTGGCAAAATAGGTGCACAGATATGCACTCTTTGATTTAAAAATATTTGCAAGTAAATATTTTTTCCCTAAGTAATGAAAACAGGGGTAAGTTTAAGGACAAATTCTTAAGGTGCCAATTACTGGGGAAGTTACCCTACAACCAGACAATTTTCATCAGTTATTTCGACTTATTTTGTATATATCCCCTTTCTTTGATGGATTTCAACATTTTACTTTTAGAATACATTTTAGTAGAAGATGCGATAAGATTTTAAATTAAATTATATGATAAGAAAATTTTAGTTCTTAAAAATTTAGTTGAAATATAGAAAAGAAACATTTTTATGAGTAATCGTTCAATACTAAAATTAATCTTTGCGAATTCGTAATTGGGATTTTGTTAATAAACAGCGTGTGTTTCTTATCGATGTGTTTCAATTAATCTTAGAAAATAATTGAAAATCATAAAACGTAACTATGTGCCCTAAAACAGAAATCTTAATTAAGAATCTTATTTATGTACGAGTTGATTATCATTTTCATTTCATCCAATTTGCCATTAAAACTTCATAAAACGAGGTACATAAACTTATGTCTGCTTAATAGTTATTTGTCGGAAATAAAACAATTAACATTCCAGAGTTCAGAATGTGTAATTTTAAAAATTAAGAACTAAGAAAGTAAACGTGATCTTCAAACATGCTTCCTCATAATTATTAATTATTAAGATGCTACTTGGCGCAGAATGATATAAAATTAAAAGCAACGTTAAATACGCCAGAATAAGCAAACATTCAGCAAACTAGTTTCGGTAGCTTTTAGCGTACCGTCCTCAGTGCGTGTCCTCTGGCACTGAGGACACTAACCGAACTAGTCTGCTAATACCGAACTGACTGTCTAATACCGAAACTAGTCTGCTAATACCGAACTGACTGTCTAATACCGAAACTAGTCTGCTGAATGTTTGCTTATTCTGGCGATTTTAACATTGCTTTTAAATGTATAACATGTTTCCTCATATTTCGAAATATTATTTTCGTACCGGATTACGCTATTAAATAATGACCACTTACTTGTGTTTATGATAAACATGAAAACATTATGAATAACTTGCAAATTATGATTTTAGAGAAAATTTATCCACAAAATTAACCATTTTCAGATAGTTTTAGATTTAATTAATATAAAGAAATTTGAAACAATTTTTTTTTTCTGGTCGGAAAATTTCGAAATATTTCCTTTTAATAATAATCTATTTGAAACAAGATATCTAGATAGAATTGAAAACGAAATACATTAATTGACAATGTCACGTGTAAGCATTATTCTTTATATTTTTATCCGTTTTTAATGCATTGAAAATTACAAAAGGTTCAATAAGGACAAATAGAAATACACGGAGAATATTAAAAGCTTTCATAATATGACGAAATATGATTCAAATTAAAAGTAACATATACGTGAAACATTGATACGTTGAACCTGTTTCTAGACTTAAAATTAATTTGCGACTATAAATATTATTTGAGTGCATGCTGTATATTTTTATGCTTGACTTAATTTCTGTCTTAAGTAATCTACAAAAACTAATATTATTGTTCAATTGTATATTTTCCTTGATGTTTAAACAATTTCGATTAATTATTTTTTAGTATTTTCGCAAGTTAAATTATACAGTAAGAAAAATATTAAATCCGCAATTTTATGTGAAGTTACAGAAAGTGAAACTTTTTTTTCATAAAAAACGGCTCAAAATTATTCTTATTTTTCTTTTATTCATTTTTCATCTGAAAGAGATATTTAACATTCACAAATTTCTTTTAAGAGTAAAATGGAAGTTCTAATTTATATTAAATAATTTCATGTTAAATTATAGAAAAAAATTTCCAGAGATCAAACATTGTAACAAATAAGATTAAACTTGTTTCAGTTTTTTGGTAAGGTTTTATAAAATATTAACTTTTTAAATGATCCCCAGATTTTTTGTAAATTGCGTTAAATAATGAAATAAAGTTCCGAGATTAAGAATTTGATTTTCAATACGATTTCGTTTATAACAAAATAAAATGAATATTTAAATAGGAAAATAATTATCAGAAAAACAAAACTCTTTGTACTAAAATAGAAATATGAATTAAAAATATAGTAGAAGATCTTTATAACGCAAACCTATAAACGTGATATTGCGTTATAAAGAATTTTGCATTGTGTAAAACATGTATCACACATCATTAAACATAACTTGAAAACATGTCCAAATTTGTCTGAAACGTATCAAAATATAGTAAAGTATAAAAATTAAAAAATATATTACAATTCATCAGACATACAAGTAAAAATTACATAAATACATATGCATTTAAAAATGTAAATTTATCGGGCTACATTTTAGCGCCTCATCAGTGCAATAACATTCAAATGACCAGGAAGCTACAATATATCATGTTTACAGTTAATAATTACTAACAGTTAAAATCAAAGGAAGTATAAAGAACCACATCAAAGCAATGCTGTGTATTCAGGTGGGACTGCACAAGATTCATTAACCAGCAAAATTTGCTTACGTCTGAACACACCTTCAAGGAAAACTCTATATTTAACGTTATTGCAACTGGATCTGATAACTGTCACATTTGCAAAATCTGTGCTATGGTCGGTATCCAAAGAATTCTGTACAAGTTTAAACTTCAGGTTTTCAGATTTGTAGGCACGTTTATGCTAGAATTCTGGATCTGATAACTGTCACATTTGCAAAATCTGGGCTATGGTCGGTATCCAAAGAATTCTGTACAAGTTTAAACTACAGGTTTTCAGATTTGTAGGCACGTTTATGCTCGGCAAGGCTAATGACGCATGTACGACCAGATAAATGTGAATATATGGGAAGATTGCGACTCGGTATACATTAGCGAAACTGGTCGTAACAAGTAACTGGTAAATTTGTACAGCATTCTTTGGATATCGACCATAGCCCAGATTTCGCAAATATGACTGTTGTCAAATCCAGTTGCAATAACGTTAAAAGTAGAGTTTTTCTTGAAGGTGTGTTCACTTGTAAGCAAATTTCGCCGATTAATGAATCCTATGCAGTTCCACCTGAATACACAGCATTGCTTTGATATGGTTTTTTATACTTTCTTTAACCCTCTAATTCCAAGGGTTCAACACGTTCTAGAAATTCAGTAATTCAAATAAATTGCTTTAACACCGGAAATTTTCAATAGACATTTTCACTTCATTTGATGACGGAATTTCTGTTATTAAATAAAGCAAATGTTTATATTTTAAATTTCTGGTATGAATTTGGAATATCCGAATTAATGGGATTCTAGCATCTCGGGCGGTTTCGGCCGGTTTGGAATCTAGAGGGTTAATTTTAACTGTTAGTACTTATTATCTGTAATCATGATATATATTTTCCTGGTCATTTGAATGTTTTTGCATGATGAGAGATTAAAACGTAGCCCGAAACGTTTGCATTTTTAATTGTATATGTATTTATGTATTTTTTACTTGTATGCCTGATGAATTGTAGTATATTTTTAAATTTTGTATATCTGACGTTAAATAATGTTTAGTTATTTTAATAATAGAGTATGTTTATATTGCATTCCCTGTCGCCAGGAGTTGTACAGATTATAAATTTTTGCATAATATAGATCATACGACGCATAGATTAATTTGCTTTATAAACATTGTCCAAATATGCCTGGACCAAATCATTTATTATATTACTAATTTTCAAAAACTTATATTGTTGTAATAGCAGTTATTTCTTTAAAAAGCTCTGAATTATGGAGTTAAAATTGAACTAGTATATACTAGTATGAACTAGTGTTTACTATTCTAGAGAATAGCAATTTTGTACAGTCGTGGAAAAAAAAAAGTAAACACCCCCTACTAACTCTTCAGCAAATTATCGTAGACGGAAGTTACTGAACCCGAACGATTGGAAATAAAGTCTACTTTTAAATGATGTATATAAAATTTGCTTAGGGGGCCATCTACATATTAAAACGAACCCAAACCTCATTTTTTTCAATAGCAATACCCAATTTTAACGAGATATTTCAAATCTTCGGTTCAAACTATGCCTAGGTACCAAATTTCAAGTCATTTGAATAATAAGTTTTTGAATTATAAACATTCAAAATTTAGTGCTTCTAATGTTAAATTACATTTTCATATTTTTATTTATATCTCCAGAAGTTATGCTCCTAATGTGCTAATTTTTTGTGTAGCAATAATACTAATGTGCCCAAACATAAATACGCTGAATTTGCAATTTTTATAATTTTGTGATTTGAATTATGAGTTATGAAATTATGAATTGCAACCTACAATTTTTTTATGGATTTAGATTTATTAAGTCCTGCTTTATGGAACTCCAAAATTTCACATTTTTCTTCCAAATAGTTTTCAAATTATGCTTAAAAAACGGCAAAATGATGGTTTAAGGGGCCGTCTATGATAGAAGTGAGTAGATATTTTGAAATTTCATCTGCTTGTCCTGTTATCTAACAGGCTTCATTGACTGCTTGAGTGGTGCTTAAGGTGCATTGATCAAGAAGGGGGCTCTCTTGGTTAACAATGGAGTACCGAATTTCAATATGGATACATCCCTTAAAATACGCTCGCTTTAAAATAATTAATTTCTCGGAAGCGTATGGTACGAATTGCATACAAATTTGTTTTTAGTCTAATTGAAGGGTGTAGAGTTCATTTATGCTATCAGAATTGTGTATTGCTATTGAGAAAAACAAATTTATGGTTCGTTTAATATGCAGATGGCCCCCTAAGCAAATTTCATATACATCATTTAAAAGTAGACTTTATTTGCAATCGTTTGGTACCAGTAACTTTCTTCTACGATAATTTGTTGAAGAGTTAGTAGGGGGTGTTTACTTTTTTTTTTTCCACGACTGTACAATGCGGGAATCCAGGTGCTTCTTAGCTGTAAAATTCATTGTTTACATCTGAGAAGTTGTGCGTTATGTGGAGAATTGCATTATATAGAATTGTGTTGTAAAGATCTTCTACTGTATTATTTATTTAATAGTTAATTAGCATCTCTTTATCCCTCCAAGGTAAAAGGTAAGAAAATGACCTCTGTAAACTTGCACCTGGTTATACCACAACTAGATTGATTTCACGGAAATAAAACAACTATAATTCCATGATGTTGAGAGATTGTTTCCAAGAAGTGGAGAATAAAAAAGTACGTGATCTTCAAACTTGCTTCAAAATGTTACTGAACTTTAATTATTCACCTCAAGCCAGCTGTGTTTAAACAGTTGTCATAACATTATATATAACTAGAAACGAACTATTTGAATGTATAAAACCTTGTACAAATAATTTTAAACAAATGCCTGATATCAATCTGAATATTTTTAAAGCTTCATAGAATATAATATTCAAATAAAATTAACTGAAATTTGAAATATAGCATTATTTAACAATGCAAAATACATATTCGGAATACTTTTATACTTTTATTTTGTAGAAAGTTACAAAAGTTTTTATGGGGAATACTAGAAATGCTCAGATGTTAAAAAAGGTACAGCTTTGCTATTACATAGGAATATAATTCAATTTAAATTCGCAAGGAAATTGAAAACATACAAATGAAACAATAAAAAAATGTGTAGACATAAAGGATGAGGGGGGAGGCTCGTTATAATTTAAATATTATTTTTAATTCACTGTCCGATAATACCTTATTCGCATATTAATAAACGGTTTATGAAGGAAAGTGATTTAAGTTGACTTGTAAGTAAACAATTTGAAAAAATGAATCACTTATTTGTAAATCAAATTTCAGCAATTAACAACTATCATCGGAAAAATATCCACATTCTTAAGTGCATCCCTGTATATGATCTATAAATTTGTACATATACTGCATAGTATGCAAAAAATTATTTTGGGTAAAAAAACGCATAACGCAGTTCAAAATTCGTAATCAGTAATCGCTCAAAAATGTATTAAACATAGTTCTTTTGGAAAATGCATAATTGAATTAGAAAAAACCTTAAACAATACGCGCTTATACACTTTAACGCTTAAGAATTATTTTGTGTAGCCTGTTTATGATATACACAATTTATACTATGGTGTTGTTGAAGGCCGGTTTATTATAACAATGATCGTAACATAGTTCCGGTAGTACAATACAATGTAATTCATCGCAAACCCCAGTCATTGATCCGTTTCCTGTAAGGAATGTCCACCAGGCAATAATTCAGGAGAAACTTCCATGGAAAAATCTTTATTAAGGCTAAGATGTAAAATTAGTGGTGGCCCACTTTACTCAGCAAATTTTAAGCTCTTTACAATAGGACGATCAGAGAGGAAGTCCCTTTCAATCTGCGTAATTTAATACGCCAAGAATACATCTGTCCTGAGCCAATACGCCAAGTACAAAATATACGTTAAACTGGGAGATATATTAAAATTTGAACGAGATAAACGCCAAGGTTAGAAATCACATTTGGCAACGAATTATTAAGTGAAATAAACAGCAAACCTATCATTGCTTACATAAAGTCTAACGGTGAGGATAATTAATGACATTTATCTATTTACTGGCCAAAGTGAAAATGAAATTTATGTGTATTTTAATTCATTTACGAGACGTCAGCAAGCTTAAATTTAACTATATGATCTTTATATTATGTAAACAGATTTGTAAAAAGCGGCATTTAACAAATAAAATATCAATAAAGAATACTTATGCGGGGAAAGAAAATGTACTTAAATTAGAAATAACAAATAAACCATTTATCTGAATGATAGCATTTAACAGAAACAAAAAGAATATTTATGTGGGTATAACGATTGCACTTAAATTAGACATAACTTAGAAATGATTTTTTGAATGCAAGCGTTAAATAGAAGAAAAAGAAATAAATTTTGAAAACAGATTAATTTCGAATACAAATCTAATACAAACATATGGCCTCGCCATATATACATACACTTAGTAAGGCAAAAATGTAGTTAAACGCAAAAATGCATGTCATAAATAAAACCGCAGTTCCACAATTTATTGTCCATAGACAGTGCTGTAAACTAAATCTTTCGTGTGTCTCTGTAAATAAACGATGACACTGGTACACGTCATATTCTACAGAAATTTGAAAAGTACACAATCACGGGGAGGGGGCAATATCTTCGAGCAGCAATTGGGGATAAATGACCGGAATTCCACCACACAGCATCGAGAGGGCATGTGATGGTCAATAATAATCGTCACAGAAGATTTTTCCTGTGCTCTCGAAAAATTTTTAAATGTAGTTACAGCACTAGTGCGGATACGAGATGAAAGATGATACTATTGCGAGATGGCTTATGATTGACTGACTTGATTGGTAAGCCATTGGTAAGCCGCCTATATCATAGTTTATATACATATACATATATGTATATATATAAACTATGATAGAGGTGGCTTACCAATGACTTATCAATCATAAATGGATGCGTAATACGGGTTTTTTGTAGCACAGCTAATATGCTATTATCGGGTGATGTGAAGCAATGTAGCACCGTATGACCTAAAATTTAAATTATAGCGCAACGCATGGCGACTATAAAGATCGCGAAGCCTCCCCGGTTGTACGATTAATTAAACGTCTCAGCTCTAAACTACCTGCTAGCCGATGTCTTAAACTTGGAAAAATTAGCTTTTAAAAATTTTCAGGGACATCTTTAATGATCGGGTCTGCTACTACCGTTCTGGGGTAGTGTTTAAAATAGTAAAAGGTATCTTCGACGAGCAGTCATTTTCACTGAGTTTCTAAAGAAGGGAATGGGTTTCGCATTAGCGGAGACCAATTTATGTACTTTCAAGACTGGGCGTCCAACAACCTTACTGTGATGACCGAGGATGAGCGCCCTAAAGAAAGACAAAAAGTAGTGATTTTAACATTTTTCTCCTAAGCATAATGCTTAGATAGGCTTATTTGAGAAAAGTTTTGAATATAGGTATCTGTGTTGTCAAGGTTCTTAAAATTCATTATTTCTCGTTTTATTGATTTTATTAATCTAAATTATAATGGAATTTAGCATTTAAATATTATAATTACAATAAGAATAAATAATATGGTTGTAAAGAAATATTATAATAAGATATTCAATTTTTTTAATTACTTTGATAGCAAAATCTTTAACTCTTTATCTACAGCAATTTATTTCATGTAACTTTTTTTTCTGTTGCTACAATGAAAATTAAAGGATAAACATAAAAAAAATACTCACCCGTGATAAATTTAATTCCTTAGAGGTAATTAATTAAAGTGGTACTTTAAAGTACCGTCAGTACACTATGACTAAAATATTATCGTAACAGAAAACCCACAAGGTATTTCAAATGGCACCAGAATTGTGGTAAAGTATTTTCGATTTAATAAGTATGTAAAATATAGCCTTTTTGTTATTTACGAATAAATGTTTCGGAGAATTCCGGTGCCAATAATTTATTTCAACACTTTAGCATTGAAAATGCTTTGCCCCGAAAGGGTTAAAAAAACTATTTTTTTTTTCGTTTCGACCTTGTTAGCAGTCCTTTAGTTATGCGACGTCTATATTCCAGAAACAACATATTCTCTCGCATCTCCACATACGCAATATACGATTTACGTATGCCATTTCTAGCATAGCAAAAAAAGAGCCGGTGCCAAAATGTTTTCGATTTCCTAAAAAGTATAATAATGAAGCAGAAAAGAAATACTAGGAAAAGAATTACTACACTACATTTTAGTAATTATATTTTTAAAAAGATTAAACCGATGGATAACTACAGAGACGAAAAGTACGTACGGTACTTATAAGTACCACCAAGTAATTCAACTGTTAAATCAAATACATACACCGTTAACCTAAAATAGTTAGTCAAATTGTATTCTAAGATCATAATGAACACATTAAAAAAACAAACACTTATCTTGTATCCTTTACTGTGTATGTAGCAATAAAAAAAACGAGCGTGACAATCTGTTCAAAATGTTGGCACAAAACACATAGACTGTTTTAAAGATATCCTCCTTCCTCGCTAAAATAGCAAACCTAGAACTAGTGCTGTCATGTATCCGTATAAAGTCGAGCTAAAAGAGTGTTTTTTTCAAAGTACCATTAGAATATTAGTAATATTCACTTTGGGATAAAAGTTTAAAGTGAGTGGTACTTATAAGTATCGTCAGTAGGTAAAGGGTTAACACTGTCTTTTGCAGACTGAACGAATTTGTTAATTATGGTTTTGTACCGTTGTTAATATTTTTGTAAATAAACTTTTGTTTACTTAAATTTAAAGATTGTTTCATTTTGTATCATGTGTTAAATATTTTACCTAACAGTATATATTATTACGTGAAATTATATATATAATGACACAAAGTGTATAACGCTTCCGTGGTTGAACTCATCCGGATTCCACTTCGCTTTATCGCCATAGGCGTAACCAGGGGGGGTGCCCTGGGTGCCCGGGCACCCCCCCCCCCGCTTGCGCAGACTCAAGCACAATTATTTATAAAAAATCGAAGTCTACAAAAGAAAAATGAAGTGAAAGCAGAGTTCAATTAGTTTAGCAAATTAGTTTAGTTCAGATAACTAACAGCGTAAGTTTTAAACTGTGATTAAAAAAAAAAAAAATCCACGTTTTTTATTTTTAAATTATGTTCTTTATCTTTTTTTTTTTAAACTAGAATGTTTACAAGAATCTGTATAAGTCGTAGTAAGCCAAAAAGCAGATTTTATAGTCCCAATTTGACGTCTTTTTTTTTTTTTTTTTTGTGGCAGATTTTTTTAACACCGTTCTTTCTATTGCATATTGATATTTCTGCAATTTCATGAGAAATTAACGCACGTTCTTGACGAGGATAGAAACAGAAATTATTTGTCTCTTTGATTTCGCAGTCTTAAGTCTAGAATGAAGTTAAAAAATGTGAAAGGGAATGCAGATGTGAAACAGTAATTGTAAAATGCGATTAGCCGGGGGAAAGGTGGGGGTGCACAGACCCTGCCTCCTTTGAAAATGAGAAATAATAACACAGAAAATTTAAATTAATCTGAAATTCGTTGGTTTGTTGGTTGAATTTCGTGTTTCGCGACCATCTTTTGACATTCGTAAAAGGAATATGGTTGCAGTCTTTCAAGTCAATACGGTAATTTTTTTCCTCTGAAAACTTTAATGCGATTTTTTGAGTTTATTCTTGTTCTCTTTATTCTTGAGTTCTTTAGAAACTAGAAAAAGGACCCGTTTTCAATGTTTTAGCCCAGTGCTTTAAATTTTGATGAAATTCACGACTTTATTCTGCGATCATTACATGATATTCACAATTTCCTCAAAATCATTTGACGAAATTCACGCCTTTCTACGCGATTTTTTGTCGGAATCCGCACTTTTCAACACTAACCTTTGACAAAACTCGTGTTTTTCACCGCGATCCTTTAATGAAATTCGCATTTTTTACTGCGATATTTTGACGAAATGGGGATGTCTTTAGCACGATCTTTCGATGAAATTCGTGTTTTCTTTACATGATCTTTTGACAAAATTCGCTTTTTCTTTCCGTGATCGTTTGACGAAATTCGCATTTTCTTTCTGCAATCCTTCGACGAAATTCTCTTTTTCACCGGGATCCTTTGACGAATTTTTTTTTTTTTGGCGACCTATTCACGAAATTGATTTTTTTACAGGGATCATTTGTCGAAATTCGCGATAGTTTTGCGCTACCGATCGAGAAAATTCTCGATATCTTTCCGTACCAATTAACAAAATCCTCTGCTCTTTTCCGCGACTTTTTGAGGAAATTTGCAACATTCTCTCGTCAATCATTTATCGAAATTCTTGATTTTTTTGCGCAATTTTTGACGAAATTCGCGATTTCTTTCTGCACTCTTTTATCGAAATTCACGATATTTTTCACGCTCGTTTGAAGAAATTCTTAAATTTTTCCGGGATCGAGTCACGAATTGATTTTAAGAAGTTCTACAAAAGAAATAAAAATCGCGGACTTAAAAATTTTTTAAAATACTCACTGAAGAATCACAGATCTGTGAAAGAATTTTAAGGGCGAAAATACTGCACAGCATTTTTAATTATACGGATCTATCCTTTTCTGTGCACAAATCCCGCACGTTATTTCAAACTCTGCCCCTCAAAGAAAACTTCATTGCTATTGGAGTTTCGCTGGTTGCTTTGTTTTTTAAACGAACATAGAATTAAAGAAATCTAGGATTGGGTGGGTGTGTGTGTGGGGGGGGGACTGCATTTGGCAATGTATCCCCGACCTAACTACGATCACTTCCGTCTCGAAACAAACGAATCCTGAATTATCGCGATTTTTTTTTTCCGAGCCAAATAAAATTTTCAGCTTTCTTATGAGAACTGATTTGACATTCTTTCAATTTGAATCAATCACGGCAATTGCAAAAATTACCGGAGAGTTTTTTATGTTTCAAAAAAAGTCAAAAACTCGCCTCAAAGTGCAAAAAAACCCGTAATAAATCGCATTAAAAATTCGGAAAAGATTAAAGGACAGCAGGGAACGAAATTAACTAATTGGGTAAAATATTTAAACCGGATTTCTTTTGGGAACGCGAAAAAAAACCTCTAAAAATAACATTAAAATTGTTACAAATTGAAAAATCGCTCTAAGAATCTCGAAAAAACTTTATTGAAAAGAAGACAAAGTTTACTGGATAAAATATATAAATCGGATTATTTTTTACTAATTTGAAAAAAATCGCATAAAAAATTAATTGAAAAATTCAGAAATTGTCTTCTATATGCATGACTTCAGGCAAACAGGTACTTTCCTGTCAAATCTTGCGGCTGTGAGGACTGCATTGTTTTTTCAGAGTTCAGCGCTCGCGCGTATACACACACGGAGACAGACAAGCACCTATCTTTATTATTACAGTCGCATCATGATAATATAATTTTATCATCTTGACAAAATTTAGTGTATTGCTTTACCTAATACATTGGACACATTCTGAGGTAAAAACGTGAATTATTAACGAATATTCTAATTATTTATAATATAATAATAATTATTTATATGCACTTTCCTCCAAAATTTCTTGGTTCTCCCCGGTGATCCCTAAGAAGTCATGGAGTCACATTCTGAAAAACTTTCGTGGGCATGTACTTGTGTACAGCATGTATTATCTGAGATTTATCATCCGGCAAAATTTCATCTACAAGACTTTGACATAGATAATGCTAGGTTTACGTCTCATGCAATGCCTCCGTGCCTATAAAAGTTCCCAGCAAGATCAAAGTCGTTTTTTAATCTTTGTAATAAGAAGTTAGGGTGCCAAAAGTTTTACACTTGTGACCACACTTAGTCACTGTTTTATTTCACCGCTGCAAGGAGATTTACATATCTTTTTTTTTTTACCATTAGATTTAGTTTTGATGTTTTGAACCGCTTCTCACACACCCTCACACAAACAAAAATCGCGTTTGAGCCGTTTTTAAAAGAAATAATTACAACACACAATTATGAATTCTAAGAGGAAGACCTGTCTAAAACGGAAATGCGGTCGTTTTAAAGGGGTTCCGTTTTAGCAGGTTTTATACTATAAGATATTGTTTGTATCCAACATATTCTGGTTAAAAAGTCTGGGCACCTCCCCGTTCAAAAGGCTGGTTACGCCTATGATCGCTTCGGCCATTTTTATTGAAAATTATTTTTTTTAATTAAATTTCATAAAAGTTACATTTTTAGAAAGATTATTCAAAATAAATTAACATTTGAGAGATGACTTACATTTAATTATGTACATATTCTGAGATAACTTCAGTTGAAATTCGTTTGGACCTCTCTCTCCATAAGTAAACATTCATTTGTATCGCATTCATTGTGAACTTTGAGCTTTGTTGGCGCCATCTGTCGTAGTTAAAATAAAAAAGAAGTTTCTTTAGAAATTCTTTGAACTCTGAAGACATTGGGGGAAAAATGAATAGTATTTCTTATAAAATATAATTAGACTATCAGGGATACTTAATGCCGTGTAGAATATATACATATATATATATATATATATATATATATATATATATATATATATATATATATATATATATATATATATATATATATATATATGTACCTTGTAACAAAAAGGGCCAATGTCTATTTTTCTCAAATGGCAGGAAACCCAATTTAAGCTTGAGGAAGTTTAAGAATCTTGCTACGATTTCTGTACTATTATTTTTCAAAGTTGTACCTTTGACAATTCAGTAATGTTTTTCTCACTACAATCTAATGAATGTTAAATTGATTTGTTTTTTTTTTTTTTATATATACATTTTAAATTGGCCATTTTTACATTAACAGTAAGTAACATTGGCCTCGAAAAAATATTTTGTTCTCAATGATCTAATATTGGGAGGACTTTGGCCCTTTTAACAATTACTTTATATGGCATCCTGAATTCATTAGTGCATTTAACTCAAATTTCTCAATTTTGGACATTGGCCCTTTTTTGTTCCAAGGTACATATATATATATATATAACAATGGAAATAAAATTTTGCATTTTTGTATTTTGTAGGGAAAATAAATTTGTAATTTAATAAAAGAATTTGAGAAAAAAAAAATCTGTTAATGCAATTAATAGTTACAACTTACTTAAGTGATAAAGGATCATTTTTAATGATCAAAATTTATTATAGGTTTCTTTATGCATGTTTTAAAAAAATGAGGATTTAATCTGAGTTAAACTTTTTAGAATATAAGTTATATAATTATTATTTTGGCGTCAGCTATCGGCAATTAATCCGTGAAGTACTCTTATTTAATTTTTTGTATTATTATTATTATTATTATGATTTATAAGAAATTGAAGGTTATTGATTTTTTTAAAGCAATGAACGAAGACGAAAGTTAATTGACAATATATTTTTAAATAGCATTATTAATTCTAATTTGCATGTTTTTTGTGAAGTACTTTAAATTTTGTGAGTGAGGTTCTTTCTTGCAAATTAAGTTTCAATTATAAATGGGCTGTTTTTATAACTTTTTTATTCCCACCTTATTTTATTAGTCAGATAAGATAAAATTTATTACTTCATAATTCTTTTTATAATGCAATGCTATATCATTCTTTTGAAAATGCAAACACGTCATTCTGACGGGCTACCTTCTAGTATTTTTAATATTTTTAATTCTTTGGAGAATTAGATTTTAGTTCGCATAAGATAAGGATTTTTTCAATAACTGCACAATGCTCTGCCTTTCATCTGTAAATTATTAATTATGTTGTCAAGGTTCATAAAATTCATTATTTCTCATTTTATTGATTTTATTAATCTAAATTATAATGCAATTTAACATTGAAATGTTATAATTACAATAAGAATAAATAATATGGGTGTAAAGAAATATTATAAGAAGATGTTCAATTTTCTTAATTACTTTGATAGCAAAAGCTTTAACCCTTTATCTACTGCATTATGATCTACTGCAATTTATATCATGTAACTTTTTTTTCAGTTGCTAGAATGAAAATTAAAGGATAAACATAAAAAAATACTCACCCGTGAGAAATTTAATTCCTTAAAGATAATTAATTAAAGTGGAACTTTAAAGTACCATCAGTACACTATGACTAAAATATTATCGTAACAGAAAACCCACAAGGTATTTCAAATAGCACCAGAATTGTCGTAAAATATTTTCGATTTAATATGTATGTGAAATATAGCCTTTTTCTTATTTACGAATAAATGTTTCGACAAATTCCGGTGCCAACAATTTATTCCAACACTTTAGCATTGAAAATGATTTGCCCCTGAAAAGGTTAAAAAAATTACCTTTTTTTTTTTTTTTTGGTTTCGACTTTGTTAGCAGTTCTTTCGTTCTGCGACGTCTATATTCAGGAACAACATGTTCTCTCGCATCTCCACATACGCAATATATGATTTACATGTGCCATTTCTAGCATAGCAAAAATGAGCCAGTGCCAAAATGTTTTCGATTTCCTAAAACATATAATAATGAAGGAGAAAAGAAATACTAGGAAAAGTATTACTAGGAAAAGTATTATTACTATAATAATAAAGGAGAAAAGAAATACTAGGAAAAGTATTACTACGCTACATTTTAGTAATTATATTTTTTAAATATGAAAACGATGGATAACTACACAGACGAAAAGTAAAAAAGAAGCTTTTCAGCAACTCTCAGGGTACTGACGATACTTATAAGTACCACCGAGTAATCCAACTGTTAAATCAAATACGTACACCGTTCACCTAAATTAGCTAGTCAAATTGTATTCTAAGATTATAATGAACACATAAAAAAATTCAACACTTATCTTATATCCTTTACTGTGTTTGCAGCAATAAAAAAACGAGCGTGGCAATCTGTACAAAATGTTGGCACAAAACACATCGACTGTTTCAAAGATACCCTCCTTCCTCCCTAAAATGACAAACCTAAAACTACTGCTGCAAATCCGGATAAAAAGGAGTTAAAGGAGTGTTTTTGCAAAGTACCATTACAATATATTAGTAATATTCAATATGGGATGAAAGTTTAAAGTGAGTGGTACTTATAAGTACCGTCAGTAGATAAAAGTGTGCCAACACTTTAGCATTGAAAATGATTTGCCCCTGAAAGGGTTAAAAAGATTACTTTTTTTTTTTTTTTTTGGTTTCGACTTTGTTAGCAGTCCTTTCGTTCTGCGACGTCTATATTCAGGAACAACATGTTATCTCGCATACGCAATATATGATTAACATATGCCATTTCTAGCATAGCAAAAATGAGCCAATGCCAAAATGATTTCGATTTCCTAAAAAATATAATAATGAAGGAGAAAAGAAATACTAGGAAATACACTGTCTTTAGCAGACTGAATGAATTTGATAATTATGGTTTTGTACCGTTTTTAATATTTTTGTAAATAAACTTTTGTTTACAATTAAATTTAAAGACTGCTTCATTTTGTATCACGTGTTAATTATTTTACCTAACAGTATATATTATTACGTGAAATATTTTTTATATTTTTAATTCTTTGGAGAATTAGTTTTTAGTTCGCATAAGCTAAGCATTTTTTTTCAATAATTGCACAATACTTTGCCTTTCATCTGTAAATTATTAATTATTAGGGTTTCACCAAAGATTCTTACTATCATAAAAATTGCAGCATTCCGAATGCTGTAGATATCTGGGACACTATTATATTTATGTAGGCAATTTTTCGGAGGTGTTTAAGACTCCCTAGCAATGCTGTGCACATCATGATGTATCTTGGAACCATACATCATTAATTAAACTTAACTAAGTTCTTTTGTCCATTTCTACCAAACAATCTGCACTAGCCTGATATATTTTATGTATACAGTTAAAACGGGCTGGCGGAAAGTGTATTTAGTAAAAATATATTGAAACAGAAGTCTGAATCATATTTAAAGAATAATTAATATTCTTATACGGTTCCGCCCTAATATATTTTCACAAAAGAGCTCTATGAGCATACGCCTAGTTACAGACAAAGAAAATGTAGTTGGCGGAAGTAAAACAATTATTCTTCAGGAGTATAGAACATGTAATTATAGAAACTGCGAACTAAGAAAGTACGTGATCTTCACGCATGCTTCAAAATTTTGCGATTTGAATTTTTCCATTTCGGATTGTGCGATTATTTCAGGTCACGCTATTTATATTTATACGAGACACGAATACAAAATCAATTAATAGAAAAGCACGATTTGAGCGCCAACAAATTTATACACAAAAATAAAGTTTTATATTTTGTTCAACCAATTTGAATCAAATTTATGTTTTCATTCAGAACATTTATATAAGATTTCAGTTTCATAAATCTCTCTCAGATAGATATATGATATCCAACTAATAGAATAAAATAGAATAATAAAATAGAATAAAATACAACCTCAATTCAATATAACGTTAATTAATAATTTGCAATTACGTGACAACAAGGAAGTATATCTATTAACATATTATAGATCTATTTCATACTATATATAACGCAGTAAAAGCACGTTTAAAGGACAGACATTCCTACAATAATAAATGTAACATAGCTAGGATGCCTTGAATGCATCAATCTTACATACGTCGGTATATTAAGGCCATCTATGGTTCAAAACCTTATTACTCTATTGGGACATAATAATTAACAATCCCAAATGCAAGCCTATTCTGAATACTTTATACGTTTTTTGCATGGAAATTTACAAACGTTCAATACCTACCATAAATTGAAACGTTGAGGTTACTCAGATTTTGCAGTACGATTTGTATCCAAAACATAAAATATGTTTTTAATTAGTCCTGGATCTGGTGTCTTAAGTGTATTAAAGTTATTAACCAATATTCTACAAGTAACATCACTACCTTTCAATACAGTACGTCCCTCAAATGGCAAAATCTGTGGGGCCCATCATTGGCTGTTTTTGGAAGCCGTTGAGGCAATTGTAGGGTTGGGAAATGATTGGAAAATAGCGAATAGAGAAATCCGTCCAATGTGTAGCACATTTGAGCAGGGTGTTAATGCCTAAATGTTGAACCGCTATTGGGCCTTTGCTGGCAAATAGTTCGTTGGCTATTGGTACATCTAGGTAGACACTTCGTATTGTTTTCCAACGAGGGCGCAGCCATTTTCTGTTACCTAGGACCGGATCTGATTAAAAACATATTTTATTTGTATCCAAGTAGTCTTCCACGATTTAAACGCGAATTAAATATACTTCTTATTTAATCCCACTTCTCTTATATTATCAGAAAAGAGCTCTATAATCTTATACCCGGATATACGTAAGAAAGTTTTGGCGGAAAAAAACAAACATTACAAATATCAATCTAGATTCTAGAGTATTAAAAATGTAGTTCAAAGAAGTAGAGAGTAAGAAAGTTTGCGTGATTTTTAACAACTTTTCATAATGCTACGAGCTGAAATTTTATAGTAGATTAAGCTATCTATATCATAAAGGACAAACATATCTGTGCGTAACGCATACGTCATTTTGCGAATGGCAACACTTTGAAATTTGAAATAAAATTTTGCTTTTGCAATTTTCTCTACTGCAATTTTTTAAACTTCTAAACATCGCAAATTTTAAATTTTTACACCGTCGTATAAGGAAAAAAATGCTCTTTTAAATGCAATTTGTTTGAAAGCTGTATCTCAATTTATTTTTCAGATATTAATTTTTTTGTAGTTTTTAATACCATTTTTCTTATAGTGACAACAAAAGTACCTCATTTCTATTGAAAGTCATTGAAAGTAAACGGAAAATAGTTGAAAATAGGAGATACTGTATCTTTTTGTTGCCATTTTCTCATAAAACCTGAAAAAATAGTTGAAATTAAAATATGGGCTATGTCGGAAACGCAGGGCCTGACTACAACAGAAGTAAACTTCCACCACAAGAAATAAATATCTGTTTTTGGCCATAATTGCGACTGAAATTTTTAATTGATAAAGCGTTTAAATAAGGAGAAATGCTCTGTTCAAATTGACTGGTGGAAGCTTGCCTCGGCTGTAATGAGCCACTGGGAAACCGGTTACAGTTGAAGCTTCACTATTTTGAGGATATGTCATTTACTCTTTATTAATAGTCCCATGATTAATTTATGTCACGCTACATGTGTGTATGAGAGACATGAATACAAATCATTATCCAGAGAAGCACAGTTTCAGAAAATTTGACACAAAAGTAATTAATCCGATTTATGTACAAAATAATCATTTTTAGATTCGGTTGGAACAAACTGGTTAAAACGAATTAATGTTTTCACTCACAATATTTCAAATATTTCACTTATAACTCCAAAAGTTTTCAGTTTCCTAATGATGCTTGTCGATTACATTATCATACACAAATAGAAACAGATGCGACCTGAATCCAATACAGCATTAATTAGCATCGAAATATATACGCATATTCTTCATACTTTTAAACTTTTATTGTATTCAAAGTTACAAAGATTTTCACATGAACATCTAAAGACATTTACATAATGGAAAAAATAAACCTTTGATACTGGGAGATTATACAATTCAATTTAATGAAAATCTTATAAATGACACAAAGATATTTTTTAGAGGTTTTCTAGACACTTAATTCTTTCTTTCAAATCTATAAAACGCAATTCCCAGCCTCTAACCCCAAGAAATATTCTCAGTTTATTCTTGCTTTTTATGCTATAGCAAACTGATTTTGATCAATTATTTTAATTGATCATAATTCTCTACATGTATTCGGTGTGCTTTTACTGCTAACAAAGATTTTATTTGACGAATGGAATTCTATAAAGCGATTTCGTTATCGAAATTAAACTTAGTTGATTAAAATTTTGGATCTCAAATTTCATGTCAAATATTAAAAGTAATAATAATAACCTCTTTGAAAATTGGTGTCCATAATTAAACAACCTTGCTTTAAAGTTGTCCACAGACAAATCTATTGTTCATAAAGTTGTGAAATTTTGTGAAAGACATAATAAAGGGATTTAAATATTTTTTTTTAATAAATTACACATTTAGCCTTACGATATTTAAAAAAATTTATTTATTAACTTAAGAGTCATTCCATATAAGAATCCCCCATGCTGTGATTAAATGGTAAACAGATTCATGTGATTTTTTTTTTCTCAGTGAGATGACCATTAGAAAGAAAGAAATTCAGAATATTAATGCCGTAAGACCATTAGTTTTCATTTGGTGGGGGGTCAAACGTCAGAGCGTGGCTTGAAAAATTCAAATTTTATGTTTTGCATAGTATTTTTCATAGTATGCATTGAAGTTATCCCACAAAACAAATTATATGGTTGTATTATGTAAGGTTGGCCCTTTGCTATTCAAGAATAAAAATTATAGGATATGTGTAATGCAGTTAGCTAAGGGGCAGTTAGCTATAATAAAGGGATGGGAATTTGTTTAAACTAAAAAAATATTGTGTGTGTGTTATGATTACGGTTTTTACTATTAAACCGAAACATGTCAACATATTTTAATTTTTATATTTGTGACACCTATTTAAGTAAAATAAATGTATGTTTTTATTTATATGATATGAAAAGGTGAAGTAAATTTTGTTTGAGTTTTTACGAAAACTTACAACGGTTTTTGACATTAAAAAAATATTAATAAAAATAGTTTAAAATTTCGCCACCAGAGGGCGATTTTTAATAAATTACATATTTAGCATTAAGATAGATTAGAAATTTTATTTACAGGATGTTCATAATTAATCCATCCTATTTTAAAGTTGTTTACAGATGAAACTGTTGTTCAGAATGTTTTGAAAGTTGTTGGAGGACATAATAAAAGTACGGGAATTTGTTTGAGCGAAAAAAAAAATTAGGAGTCCGTTTTTTAACGAATTACACATTAAGCACACATTTATGATGCTTTAACACATTTTGTTATAACCAAACAAGTTCTGCATGATTTTCATCATTTTCAGATACCATCTGGAATTATAAGATAGCATGTTTCACAGTTGACCGCAGTATGTTCAGGGAAAAGCTCGGAAAATGTTGTGAAAAGCTCTTAGTCCAAGAGCTGTTAAACATTTTAGGGAAGGTATTTGAGGCACCCTGAAAATTTGTGCAACACTTTCTTTGAAATGCCTGAATACAAAATCGAATGTCTGGCTGAAGGATCGTGGCCCAAAACCTGTGCCAGACAAAAAATGGCACTTGACACGTGTCTGGCACAGTTTTTGTGCCGACTAAAGTGTCTGTCATTTTCAAAATTTTTTTTTCTAAGCATAAATATTATTGTACCTCAATCTCAGCGTGCCTCAAATACCTTTTTTGGGTATTCAAAAAATGGCACTTGACACCGTGTCTGGCACAGTTTTTGGGCCGACTAAAGTGTCTGTCATTTTCAAAATATTTTTTTCTAAGTATAAATATTATTCTGTTTCAATCTCAGCGTGCCTCAAATACTTTTTTGGGGTAGTGTCAAAAAATGGCACTTGACACGTGTCTGGCACAGGTTTTGGGCCACGATCCTTCAGCCAGACATTCGATTTTGTATTCAGGCATTACAAAAGAAGTGCTGCACAAATTTTCAGGGTGCCTCAAATACCTACTCAAAAATGTTCAACAGCTCTCCCACTATCTCTGTAGAGTAAGGTTAAGAGTCATTCCATATAAGAATCACCCAGAATCAAGGGTCTGTGATTAAATGGTTAACCGATTCATGTGATTTTTTTTCTCAGAGAGATGACCATTAGAAGGAAATAAATCCAGAATATTAATGCCGTGGGACCATTGGTTTTCATTTGGTGGGGGGTCACAGATCAGAGCACCGCTTGAAAAATTGAATTTTTATGTTTTGCATAGTACTTCTCATAATATGCATTGAAGTTATCCCACAAAACAAATTGCATGGTTGTATTATGTAAGGTTGGCTTTTTACTATTCTAGAATAAACATTATGGGATATGTGTAATGTGGTGAGCTAAGGGGATTCAAAAATTTAATTTTTTTCGAAATTTCACTATAGTTTTGACGCATGTAGCTCTTTGCATTGAAATCATACCATCATTTTTAACAGCTGAATGCTTCCCTATGATGAAATGAAACACAGAAAAGTAGGCCCCACCATCGGCAGACTTTAATGTATTCCAAACTGTTATGCCAAATTTCCAAAAAAACATATTTTTGCCTATTTTAAGTGAGGTATATTAGACATGCATTAAAGTCAGAAGCTTCTGCAATAATTATAGAAATGTAGAATAACTATTCACCTTTCAAAATCACCAAACAAAATCATGGGCACTAAAGCAGTTTTCATTGGGTAATGGAAATTGCATTGTAATATAATTAGGAAATATGCTACCACGACCATAGCCTTCAATCATTGCAAAGAATAAAAACGCTTACAGTTATTTCTGAAATGCATGTATTTTTTATTCTAACATGAATTTCCACATGTATAACAATAAATATTTTTAATATGTTTTTGTTACAGGCAGTGAAAATGCTTTAATGAAGTGAAAAGAAGCATGTAAGCTAGATGATGATGTAAGCATAAATCAAACACCTTGTGCGAATTTTAATGCAAAAGTTAAAATCTTTAACAACGATTTAACGCGCAAATACGTACAAACACGACACATAAAATCCCATACCATCGTTTCGAGGATTCCCGGATTCCCCGTACGGAGGGATCCTACGCAGTGACTCCTTTTTTTCAGTTAGTTCTGGTTCATTATGTCATTTCTTTAGGATATATAAACTCTTGTTTTCACCTTTTCAATCATTCCATAAGCCAGTACTCGGGGCTGTAACCGAGGGGTTTTTCGAACCCATTTTAATTCTCGTTTTTCCCCCCCTCACTGGGAATCCCGGAATCCTCGAAACGATCGTATGGGATATTTTGTGTCGTGTTTGCACGTATTTGTGCGCTGCTAGAAGATCAAGTGGATTATTTCAAGTTTCTGAACTTATTAGGCCAAACGATTTGGCATGGTACTGGGAAAAAAATAAAAACAAATGTACCTCTAGAAAATATTTCTGAAAAAGATCTAATAGAAAATCAAAGTGGAACAACCCTAGAACTTGAGGATATGATATGTGCAAAGCACAGATGCGAATTTGGTACATTTTAGGCACCACCTCGCTATTGCCAACATCCTGCATAATACTCCTCCAATTGCGAACGAACCAAATTCTGAGCAAAGTGCTTCATATGGTATGTATAAGGTAATAAATCCATGCCCTTTCTTACCCTTGATTTTATGATTAAGATGTTCGCAATAGCGAGGTGGTGTCCAAAATGTTCCAAATTTGTATCTGCGATTCGCACAAATCATATCTTCAAGCTCTAGGGTAGTTCTACTTCGATTTTCTATGAGATCTTTTTCAGAAATATTTTCTGGAGGTACATTTTTTTTTCATTATCATGTCAAATCGTTAAACCTGGTGAGTTCAGAAACTGGAAATAATCTACTTGATTTTGTAGCAGCTTATGGCCTACAAGCACATTTGTTTGATAACTTGCATAAGGAACATTCAGCCATGTTTAAAATAACTTTTAAAAACAGTCTTACTTTCAAACAGAAGTATGCAGGAAGACTGAAGTAGCTTATAATCAAGCTACATGTTTACATGCTTCTTTTCACTTCATTAAAACATCTTCACTGCCTGTAACAAAAACATATTAAAAATATTTATTGTTATACATGTGGAAATTCATGTTAGAATAAAAAATTGTAAGTATTTTTATTCTTGGCAGTGATTGAAGGCTATGATCGTGGAAGCATATTTCCCAATTATATAACAATGCGATTTCCATTACCCCATGAAAACTGCTTTGGTGCCCATGATTCTGTTTGGTGATTTTGAAAGGTGAATAGTTATTCTACATTTCTATTATTATTGTAGAGGCTTCTGACTTTAATGCATGGCTAGTATACCTCACTTAAAATAGGCAAAAATGTGTTTTTTTGGAAATTTGGCATAAAATTTTGGAATGCATTAAAGTCTGCCCATGGTGGGGCCTACTTTTCTGTGTTTCATTTCACCATAGGGAAGCATACAGCAGTTAAAAATGATGGGAGGATTTCAATGCAAAAAGATGTGTCAAAACTATAGTGAAATTTCGGAAAAAATTCAATTTTTGCAGCCATCTAGCTAACTGCATTACACAAATCCCATTATTTTCATTCTTGAATAGCAAAGGGCCAACCTTACATAATACAACCATATAATTTGTTTTGTGGGATAACTTCAATGCATACTATGAAAAATACTATGCAAAACATAAAATTTGAATTTTTCAAGCCACGCTCTGACGTTTGACCCCCCACCAAATGAAAACTAATGGTCTTACGGCATTAATATTCTGGATTTCTTTCTTTCTAATGGTCATCTCACTGAGAAAAAAAAATCACACGAATCTGTTTACCATTTAATCACAGCCTGGGGGATTCTTATATGGAATGACTCTTAAGTTAATAAATAAATTTTTTTAAATATCGTAAGGCTAAATGTGTAATTTATTAAAAAAATTTTATTTAAATCCCTTTATTATGTCTTTCACAAAATTTCACAACTTTATGAACAATTGTTTTGTCTGTAGACAACTTTAAAGTAGGGTCGTTTAATTATGGACACTATATTAAGATATTAAATTGAATCTATATGAATCATAATTGGGATTAAGTTTATAAATAGCTATGTTTCTTACATTCAATAATAATTTAAATGAGAAAAAAGTTAAGAATCATGAAACAAAACTTTGGATACAAAACCAGAAATGGGAATTTCAAATCACATTTCTTTATGAGTAATTTATTGTTTTTATTTAATTTCCTATCTGCAACAATTTCACAAAAGGAACGCTATAAACTTACATCTCGTTATAATGTAACAAGAAAGATTTGACGGAAATAAAATAATTATCATATCAGAACATCAAAATGTAATTATAAGAAATGGAAACTGGGAAAGTATTCATGTTTAAACGTAGTTCACAATGTTACAAATGGAAATTTTCATATCGGATAAAGGTATTAATTCATGTCACGATACTTGTAGCTATTTGAAATACGAATACAATATCAATAACTTGAAAAGTGCGATTTGAATATAAGAAATTTTTACTCAAATGTAATACGATTCATATTTTGTTAGAATAAATAATGTAAAACAAATGCCTATTTCCTGTAAGAACATTTCGAAAAGTTTACAATTTCATAATAATCTTTGTTAAATAGAATATCGTATCCAAATAGAAAGAAATTCGATCTGAATTCAATCTAGCATTAATTAGCAATGCAAGATGTAAGCGTATTCTGCATACGTTCATAAATTGAAAGTAAAACAGACAACTAAAACTTACAGATAATATTACATAAAGCTTTGAGACTACAGCAGAATGAAAGTGCAGTTGTCATTAATATATGAAATAAAACAATGAATTTGTTGGAGAATTTTCAAGAATTAATTTCAATTTCCGAATGTAAAGAGTATTTTGAAGTATAATTTTAAGCTTAATATGTTTTCTAATATGTTGTAAAATGTTTATAAAAGTTTATATGTACCTTTCTCTAAGTGCTTGAATTAATTTTTATCAATTATTAAAATGATTTTGTATAAAAGTTACTTCTTTAGTGGACTTTTATGATTAGATTTTATGCGAAAATGCGCTGATAACTTTAATGATATGTTATTAAATTATAATCTAGAAAGACTTTAGAATCCAGAGTTTTGTAGTAAATTTTCGAAAAATAATTACGGGCAAAGTCTTACAATTTTTCTTATATATATACATACATATATATATAAATACATAGAGTTATGCAGAAATTCCGAAACTTAATAATCAGTAAACTATTTACAAGAGAAAGATTCGGTTTCAGAAGAATTTCCTTTATACACAGAAACTACACTCTCAGAAAAAACTGTAAATTTGTGAGCTTTTGCTCATAAATTTTCACGGGCAACAGCCTTATTTGATGAAAAACGGTCTGATCCACTAAAAAAATACGGTTACGGCCCCATGCATTTGCCTCCGCGTTTCGAAAAATAATGTCACTTAACCGCGACCGTTACATATTTTTTAACCCGCCAAAAAAAGCGATTCTGCGATGATTATCTAACGTGCTACGTGCTACGGACAGGAAGTAAAGTGTTATTGTGTTTTGAAGTGCATTATATGTTTGCCCCGTAAAATTACGGGCTCCACAAAATGATGGGCATGGATTTTTTTTTTTTTTTTACTTTGTATGACTGGAATCTCTACTGCCGGCCTTTACCCGTAATTTTAGAGGTAACATTTTTAACAGTGTAATACACATACACACACATATTTATACATTTATTATATCTATATGTATGTATAAACTGCTCAAAACAATTAGGGGAGCACATGGGTTTAACAAAATTACGCAAATATTTACGCCGATAAGTAACATAAAATAAATCATCCATAATTTAAAGTGTAGTAGAAAACACATAAAAAAACTTCACACGCAAATTAAAGATTATGACGTCAAAAAGATGAAAAAGGAGATAAGTGTAGAAATCAGGATTTTGCAGAAACGTCTGTTTCACTTTCTCAGTTGTAAAATTCAATTGCTCAGCCTGTGTGTTGAGAAAAGGTGGCTTGAAAATGTCACAACAATGTGATTTAACGAAATTCATGGCTTGGCATGTCATCGGGACATTTGAATCAGGGGAAACACAACGAAGTCTAGCGGACACTGTTGGAGTAGCAAGAAATGTCAATACAAGGCTGTGGAATCGATTCCAAGACACATGGAATGGTAGACATCGACAAGGGCAAGGTCGGACAAGTGCTACTACAGAAACTGATGACCGATATATTCTGTTAACAGCTCGTCGAGACGGTACGGGCAATGCTACTCTGCTACAAATACAGATTTTCTTCGCCACAGGATGAAGGGTGTCCAGTTAAACTGTACGAAATAGGCTTCATCAGGATGGTCTCTATGCACGTAAGCCAACGGTATGTATTCCGTTGATCTCGAGCAACTGTGCGGCCCAAAAAAGTTGGGCAACTGAACATCGAGTTTGGAGGCAACGTTGTTGGAGTCAAATTCTATTTACAGACGAGTCCCGATTCAGTCTGGATGTGACATATGATGTGTTTCGGCATGGAGAGAAAGAGGCACTCAAAATAATCCCACATTTGTTCGTGAAAGATCACATTACAGACGAAGTGGGTTGATGCTGTGGGCTGAAATCAGCACGTGGTGGACGTACGGTCCTGCATATCATTCGGAATGGCACTTTGAGGGTCCGAAGCTATACAAGCGAGATACTAAGACCTCATGTCGTATTTTATGTTCCAGCAATTAGTGATTTCTTTTTTTCCATGCATGATAATGCCAGATCTCATACAGTTCGTCTTGTGGAAAACATGGTTAAGGCTACAACAATACAGCGTATGGAATGACCAGCATGCTCTCCTGACCTAAATCCGATCTAGCATGTTTAGGACATACTCAGACGCCGCATTACTGCGAGACCAAGGCCTCCTTTTACTGTCCGGGACTTGGAGATTGCAATTCTTGAGCAGTGAAACAGTATTCCCCAAAGTGTTACCGATAACATCATCGCATCCATGGAAAACAGTTGTGCAGCAGTCTTAGCTGTTCGAGGAGACCACACATCATAATAAAAATCTTGCATCATTTCTAAACAACACTTTTTTTATCATTTACATGAAATCAAATTGTTGCTCTAAACCCTCTTTTCATGGAATAAAAGCTCCCTTACAAATTTTTTTGCGTCTTTTCTTCTGTATTGCGCATTGATATACGTGTACTATCCATTTTATGCATATACATGGCTGTCTTGTACTGTTCTATTCCCTTTTTTGCTTGCTCCCCTAATTTTTTTTTTTGAGCAGTGTATATATGTATAACGCAATGCTTAATTACAAAAAGAAAAAATAATAGGGCATTTGATTTATAACTACGTTGCTAATACACATTTTATAATGGATGTTGATTCGATACTTTTATATGTATAATGGAGTAGTTATATTTATATATTAATCAATTCATATTAAATTTATTCATATTCATTAATATTTGATAAAGTTAACGATTAACTTGTATTTAAATTTTAGCCTACTCAGGACAATATCATATTAATTTCTAATAGTATACTATCTTAAATGATAATAAAATGCATTATAAGTGTATTTGTTATACCTAATGCTATGACAGTATGGATTTTAATTTGGTAATTTTTTTTCCTCTATCCTTTTTAATCTTGTTTCATTTTGAACTTAATTGGTTTTCAATGGTTTATTTCTCGGTTTTCTGTGTGTCGTAGTAACAAATTCATAATCTTTAGCTAATTTATGTCTAATATGAAGATGAAACCACACATTTTATTTGTGGAACTTTAGGGATTTGGGACCCGACGATTTTAAGTTCTACAAATTTCCATTATTTTAATTTTGTTATTCATTTTCTGCTGTTTTTTACTATGATTTTGGAATCTATATTAAGTGTGTTGGGGGTAACTGTATTTGTTAATGTCATTTTATTCATAATTTCACAGTTTTTGTTGGTGGTCGGTAATGTTTATTTAATGGTTATATATATATATATATATGACATACATAAATAAATGTACATATTTATATACATATAGTGTGTGCTTTTATGTGTGTAATAGTTACTTTTTTTATGAACAGGAGTTTTTCAATTGAGTATATAATTTTGCAACGGCCAGCACTGGGAAAGAATAATTAGTGTTTAAATGTTATTGTTCAATTTGGCTCCCATCAGCACCCAGTGCGTTTGTAATAAAAATGCTAACAAAGTTAACATTAGATTAAAAAAATATTAATTTCTTACTAAATATGAATGAATTGATTTCATAAGAGATTTTCTATGTTTTGAAAATTATACAAACATTCTTTTTCCATGAACTAATACTACCTTTTAAAAATGTTTAATCAAATCATCCCGAAAAACACATAGTTTAAGTATTTTTCTAAAATATTCATCCAATTGAATTGTAAAGTGTGAAAATTCCAGAATGCAAATAACAAATCTATTTTACAATTAATCTATACTAATATTATAAAGATGTAAAAATTGTTTATTTGTAGTAGGTAAGCTCTGGAACTACCGAACCAATTCCAAAAGTAATGGTATCAAAATGATGGTGTTAGTTCAACTTAGAACATAGGCTATATCTTATGTCCGTGCCACTGGCCGAAAGGGGGTGCAGGAGCAAAAAAGTTCTAAAAATGCGATTTTTGTGTTACTGAAGGGCCTAGAAACATGAAATTTGGTATGGTAGTTACTTATAAGATACTAATGATCTCTACGGAGATTTCTTAAAAAAATCAAAATTAAAAAGGGGTGAAAATGCACAAAAAAGCGTTCTAAAAAACGTTCTAAATGCCGATTTTTAGGCAATTTCAGGAAGTACCAAACCGATTTCAAAAATAATGGTGACAAAATGATGCTGACAACCCTTGCTCCAACATAGGCTACATTTTATGTCGGTCCCACAACCCCTAAAGGCGGTGCAAGGGCAAAAAGACGTTCGAAATTGCAAATTTTGTGTTACTGAAGGGTCCAGGTGCATGGAATTTGGCATGGTACTTATTTATTAGATATAAATGATCTCTAAGAACATTTCTTAAAAAATTCGAAATTTAAAATGGGTGAAAATGCGCGAAAAGCGTTCTAAAACACATTCTAAATGGCGATTTCTATGCAATCTCAGAAAGTACCCAACCTATTTCAAAAGTAATGGTTGGAAATTGATGATGACAGCCCTTGCTCCAACATAGGCTCTATTTCATGTCGGTGTCACTACCACCTAGGGTTTACAGAAGCAAAAAACATTTTAAATTGCGATTTTTGTGTTACTGAAGAGCCTAGAATCCTGAAATTAGGCAGGGCAGTTATTTATAAGATACAAATGATGTCTAAGAACATTTAGTAAAAAATTGAAATTTAAAAGAGACGAAAATGAGCGAAAAGCTTTCTAAATAACGATTTCTACACAATCTCAGGAAGTACTGAACCGATTTAAAAAATAGTGGTGTGAAAACGATGGTGACAGCACTCGCTCCAACATAGCCTATATTTTACATTGCTGTCACTACCACCTGTGGGTGATTCTAAATTGTGGTTTTTGTGCTACTGAAGGGTCTAGCAACTTGAAATTTGGCATGGTAATTACTTATGAGATGTAAGTGCTCTCTGAGTAGAGTTCCTTAAAAATTTGAAGTTTAAAAGGGGTGAAAAGGAACGAAAAGCATTCTAAAAACGTTCTAAATAACGATTTCTACGCAATCTCAGGAAATATAAACCTTTTCAGAAGTAATGGTTTTAAATCGATTGTGACAGTCCTTGCTCCAACATAGCCTATATTTTACATTGCTGTCACTACCACCTGGGGGTTACAGGAGCAAAAAAGGTTCTAAATAGCGTTTCTTATGTTACTGAGGGTGGTCTAACATTTTTAAATTTGGAATGGTAATTACTTCAAAGCTGCAAATGCTTTCGAATAATAATTGTCGAAAGAAAATTCCAAATTTAAAAATATGAAGTGAACGAAAATCGTTCTATAAGTGTTCTAAATTACGATTTTTATGAAATACGAAACCGATTTCAAACATAATGGTTGCAAATTGATGGTGATAGAACCTGCTCAAAGATAAGCTATATTTTATGTTGAGGGTTGCAGGAGAAAAAAAAACTTTCTAAATTGCGATTTCTGCGGTTCTGAAGAGGTTAGAATCTTTAAATATAGCATGGTAGTTACTTATAAAATATAAATGTCCTCTAACAACAGTCTAAAATAAATTCGAAATTAAAAAGGGGTGAAGCGAAGGGAAGGAGCAAAAAGCATTTAAAAGAGTCCTAAATTACGATTTCTATGGAATCTCAGAAAATAATAAACCGATTACAGAAGTTATTTGTTGCGAATCAAGAGTGACAGTCCCTTATCCTATACGGACTATATTTTATGACGGTGTCGCTACAACCTGATTAGCAGGAACAACAAGAAAGCCTTCAAAAACATCTAAATTCCGTTTTCTATAGAATATTAGGAAATACCAACCGATTTCAAGGTTAATGTTGGCAAATTAATGGTGTCAGTCTCTTTTTCAACATTACTCGAGACATTCTATTTCAACTCAGTTTCGGCATTTTATGTGTGTGCGACTAAGATCAGAGAGGTGGCAGACCGTTAGACAAGAAACTTGGAATTTGACATGAGGGTTAATTTTAAGATGTAAATGTGTTAAGACGGTTTCTAAAAAATTCAAAACTACAAATAAATATTGAAATGAGCGTAAATTTTTCAAAATACTTTCTAAATTACCATTTAATTGGAATTAGTTTTAATTCTTCTTATTAATTAAAATCTCATTTCTGTCTATTGCACTTTTATAATGAAGTTTAGTCAAACTGTGGCTTAATTTGTATTTTTTTAATTACTTCAAAATGTGTTCTTCTAATAAAAAATAGTCATGCAAATATCACTTTGCATATTTCAACTGTTGCGCGAGCAAAGCCGCGGGATTTGCTAGTAATTTATATTTTTTTCTCAATAAATAACCCTATTTAACTACTACTTTTACTAAGTAGAAACAATGAATACTCAAATGGTTACCTATGCAAGTTTTTAATCTAAAAAATATTTGTAATTATAAAATGTATTAATAAATTCATATTTATTAAATTAGAATTAGCTTTTTGTGACATATAATAATCGTTGCATAAAAAAATCGGCTTCGCCAGAAATAAGAATATATAAATACTAGCAGACCCGCCCGGCGTTTCCCGGAGTCCGTAAATAATAACCTTATACAAAACTGAAGTTTGTATGATTTCATATCTTTTGAAATTCTTTTGAATTAACCTAATTTCGGAGGCACCCATTGCCCTCCGCAGCGTCTAGCGTGTTTCCCAATAAACTTCTTTCCGAACAAACCTATAATCTGGGTCCACGCCACCTAAGGCAGCATGTACCGGAAGTGCTCCGGACAATTGAAAACCAAAGTGCCGGAGACAATTGTAAACCAAATTGAGTGAGCCAAATCTCGTAGTAATCAAGCCCATAGAATCCAAAAAAAAGAATGCATTATTAATGTTAGAAAATGTTGGTAACATAGTAACTGAAGACTAAGATAAAATTTCATGATACAGAAAAAATCTGAATCGTAGTGTAAGTTGAATGAAACAAATCCCGTTGAAATTAGGTCCTTAGAATCGGAGGAAAGAATGCGCCCACAAGCGGTGGAAGATGACTTTTTCCGTTGTAAGTTTCATATATTACTTTTAACATTAACACGATATTTAATAAGCTGATGAAATCCATTATTTAAAGTGACCTTTAAATTTAACGCGATTTTTAATTTACGGCTGTAGTGAGTAAATGTAAGTTGATGCTGAAAAAGGAGATTAATGTTCGAAAAAAAATGGTAGCTGAGGTATAAAGAAAGACTGGGCCCTGGGTGCCAGGGTCTTAACTGGAATGTAGTTGGGTATAAGAAAAATTTTTAGTAGTTTTAAATTTGTTGGAGGATGCTGAAACTATGTTAAGAAAGCCCAAGAAGGAGATTAATATTCAAAATTGGTGGTAGCTGAATTTTGAGAAATGTTTTTGTCATTCATGTATAGCAGGAAGACTTAAGAAGCTGCTAAAAGAAAGGTAGTGAATCGGACCGCTTTTAAGAAACCTGTAACAAAGGGCCGAAGAGGGCCGATTGATAGTAAAGAGCAGGGCCCTAACATGAAAACTTGTTAAAAGGTGCAAGTTCTAGCACTTTAAATCTTCAATTAGTCAAAATTAAGCATAGGGTATGAATTAATCATTAGAATAAAAATTTAAAGAAATGCTAAAAAATGCGGGAAGGGATCCTTAAAACAGGGCCCTAGGGTCCAGTAAAAATAAGAGGGTGTTGGTCCGGGAAGAAGAGTGCAAGACTCAATTTTAAATTTTTACATTGATAATGCGAGAAAATTAGGTGGTGAAAAATGCATGCCGCACAAAAAGTTCAAGGGGCTCCGGATCGGCTCCTATGGAACCCTAGGATGCCTTCAGGATTTTAGCAGGAATAAAGAAACGGGAGTATAACTAAACGGAAAAGGGGTTCCAAAAATGAAAATCGGATTAAGAGGAGGCACTTTATTAACAATTTATGGTGCAAAAACTTTAAGGGGCCCTGTACCGGGCCCCAAGAGACCAAGGACTTAGGTGGCACGTAGTTGCGCATAAAGATACTTTTTAGTAGTTTTTAAAATAGTCAAGGGATGCTAGAAATGTGTTAAAGAAAATAAGAAAAGAAGGCTAAAGAAAAGGGCCCTAAGAAGGTGATTGATATTCAAAATTGGTGGTAGCTGAAGTCAATGAACTGAATACACAAAAACCGTTCCAAAAACGTTACTTAACTAATAGTGGCATATCCTATGAAAATATTATAAACAATCGGAATAAAATGCAAATTTCCTTTTTAAATATGAAGTAGATGATGATGATGATACGATTATCTGTAATAGAATTCATCGTGAAGTTTTCGTTTCATACGTAAACAACGCTTTCAACATTGTAGCTAATACACCGATTGGCGAGGTATCCGATTATGGAAGATTAACCAGGTATCCCATGAACAACTACCAAAAGAAAGGTGAATATATGGTTTTTGTGATAATTTTATGTCAGCCGGGCGCATGCAATAAATCAACAAAGATTGTTTCCATACTTATTCTTATTTTATCATTTTCATTCAAAATATAAACATTTCACTCATTTCATTTAAAATACATACATTTAAAATACATGCCATACACAAATTTCATTGAAAAAACAGAAACGTAAAACTATAATAGGAAATAATGCGATAACTTAAAACAAAAAATTGTTTTTAATTTACATAAGCGAAATGAAACTACTGCTATTGGCAATTTTTAAAATGCTAATGGCGAGATTTACACACGGCTGACATAAAAGTACCTATTTTTTTCTTTTTATCCAGGAACAAATGGTAAATCGCGATGTATTATTTCAATTCCAATTTCTTCCATTGAAAAAGTGGTACTTGCGTATTATGCGGACCATGAAATAGATCGCTAAAAATTGTTGACTATTGCCAATCTTGTTTATCGTTTGCCAACTACATTTAAAACAGTAATTTAACATTCTTAAATAAATAACCTTGTTAAAAATAGCAAATTGTTTAAAGTAAATATATAAATAAAATATATAACATAAAACTACATACTATAAACCATAATAAAAAAAAACTATAATAATAAAATAAATTTAAAACTATAACAAACTATCAATTGGATAAAAAATAAGGGTTGCTGTAATTAGTGTAATTGTCGCCATGCTCGGCGAAATTGTATTGACATTGCCCGAATGTAAGTACCAAAAGTTTTTTTTTTTTAGTTCTACAAACATTGCTTTCATTTTTAAATAGTATTTTCTTTTTATAAAGTTAATTTCTCAGTGGATTGCTTCCTTGTATTTTCAATAAATTCAATATCTTTTTTTCTTTTCTTCAAGGCGTTTGTATTTTTTATATTTTTTTTTCAAATTCATATAGCCGGTTTAATTCTTTAACCAAACGAATTAACAAAAAGATTTACTTTGAATTTCTTCCGTTGCTACAGTAACGGATTTACAATACGAATGAATATGGATGAATTATCACTTCTAATGTTAGATATTTCGAGGTTTTGGCGCCAAAGAGATCGCCAAATTAGAAAAATATGAAATATCTCATGAACTATTATACTTAAAATAATTTGGTTAGTACCATTCGATTCAGCATACAAAAATACACTAAAATATGTTATCAGTTGAAAAATAACTATAAAATCAGATTTTTAAGGAATTTTTTAAAAGTTTATTCTATTTTTTACGCCCCTTAGGGGTGGAATTTTAGAAAATCCTTTCTTAGCGGCACTCATTACCATAAGAAATATTTTTAGCCCAAATTTCTAGATTTTACGTTCAGTAGTTTTGGCTGCGCGTTGATTAATACAAAATCCAGACTTTCTTTTATATATATAGACTAGCAGGCTATGCCCGCTACGCTGGTCTGCTTATCCAAATGAGCCTTGAATTAAACAAAATGTATCATTGAATTTGACATTGTGATTTAAAGCAATATGGAACCTTACCTGGAATGTCCTTTCGCACTGCTGAAAACGATAAGAACGCCAATGTGCTATTATATTTTCTAATGTGTAGACAAATTTTCAGCTATTAAGGTCTAAACCCTTTTAGTTGATCAATAACAGTAGGATTGGTAAAGAAAGATAGTACAATACGCAATACAATAAAACAAACCCTGAAAAATTATATAACTACTTGTAATAATGCAAACAAACAAACGGACAAAATCCATCCAGTAAAACTTTTTTTAAAGGTTGATCTTTCATAAGGGGTCCATCTGATTATAGAACTTTCCCCCATAATTCTCTAACTAAGCAAAGTAGAATGATACGCAATAAACTAAAACCTCCGCAAACATTGTCTTATCAACAAAGAAAGTATTATCAATATCCGCCATCTAGAACTTTTTGAAAAGTCTAATCTTTCATAATCGGTTTCATATGATTATGGAACTTTCCGCCATTACTTTATGACTAAGCAACGTAGAACAATATGCAAAATACTAAATCCATGTCTGAATAGATATCTAACTAAAATGAAATTCCTATCAAAATCCGTTCTGTATAACTTTAAAAAATGTTAAACTTTCATAATCGGGTTCAACTGATTATAGAACTTTCCACCACACCTCTATTATTAAGCAATGCAGAAGGGTATAGCATATACTAAAACTCTGCCTGAAAAATTATTTAACTAACAGTGAAAATTCAATCGCAATCAATTCGGCTGAATCTTTTAAAAAGGTTAATCTTTCATGATCGGGTTCGTCTGATTATATAACTTTAAAACATAATTGTATGTATAAGCAACGTAGAACGATATTTTATATACAAAAATTTTCCCTGGAAAATTATCTAACTATCATTATGATCAAAATCCATTCAGGTGAGCTCAAGTTATACACTATGATGCAAAAGTTTAGACAATGAAGAAATTCTTACATACTTTGAAAAATATTTATTCAATTTTCAAATCACTGCTTGAAATTAATGTGCTGTACATATAAACAATATTTATAACAAAGAAAAGTGGAATTGTGCATATTGCAATAAATTAAATGGTAACAAAAATAAACTGCTGTCTCAAAAGTTTAGACACAAATTAAATAAAATCCAAATAAACAATTTTTAAAACCTGGTTGCGCATCCATGCTTATGTATTACGTCATATACACGAGATTGCATGGAAGAAACTAAATCTTGCATAGTTTGTGGATCGATATCGTACCATGCATTCTCAATAGATGTCTTAAGTTCCTTTTCAGAAGAGTTATGTCTAGCGTTGCTATAAACTTTGCGACACATGATGCTCCAAAGGTTTTCTATAGGGTTAAGATCTGGGCTACATGCTGGCCAGTCGAGAACTCTTATATTATGGGAATTAAACCAAGATTTTGAATGTTTTGCAGTGTGAATTGAAACATTGTCTTGCTGAAATTCCCACTGAGGACCCCCTAGAAGCTCAGCAAATGGCAGTAGGTTTTCTTCTAATGTCTGTGTATAATGCTGTGAAGTTTGACGACCACTGGTGAAGGTCAGAGATACTTGTCCATTATAGCAAAAGGCTGCCCAAACCATCACCGAGCCCCTTCCTTGTCTGCGACTAAAAAAACGTCGAGGTTCCTTCCGCAAGTCATGCCAATACGATAAACAACCATCTGGACCATCCAGATTCCACTTTTTTTCATCGCTAAATATGACTGACTGCCATTTCTCTCCATATGACATATGCTTTCGAGCCCACATAAGTCTTTGTAACATATGATGTGGTTTTAGAGCTGGTTTCTTCTGCATTTTGCTATAAACGATTGTTCCTTTTTCCAAAATTCGTCTACGAATCGTATCCTTTGATACAGAGAGTCCCGATGAGCTTTGAACTCCACGTACGCTCATTTGTTGAGTACTCGCTAGTCTTTGTATCAGGCGATCCTCTCGTACATTTGTCACACGTGGCCTCCCAGACCGACATTTTGCTTTATATTCGGAACCACTCGATAAAACTCGATAAATAGATTTTTTTGACCTATTAATAAAAGCAGAAATTTCAGAAACGCTCTTCCCTTCACCTTTCAACTGCCAAATCCTTGAAACCTCATTCACTTGAATTTCTTTAGCTCTCGGCATGTCGACTATGAAGCGCAATCGTTTGCAGAACTTAAGTACTCCAAATTTGTGACATCATCGATTCTAAATTTGCATATGCCAGCGAATATTCAAAGAAATTTAGAATAGTGTCTAAACTTTTGCGACAAGCACATTTGAATTTTTATGAAAAAAATTAGTATTATAGCAAATAAAACGACTGTCTTTTGTACATAGCATTTTAAATCAGTTTTTGAATATATTTACAGGTTTTTGTAATTCTGACGTCATAATTCTACATTTTAAGGCTGAATGACGTCATTGTCTAAACTTTTGCGTCATAGTGTATGTAACCGGGACGAATTTCCCATTTCCATTTTACTCTAGTATATAAAGTAGAAGCAGAAGTAGATAGATAGATAGATAAGAATATTGATTACTAAAATTTATGAAACTGTAAGTTATTTCTCGTTGTCTCTGCTGAATAATTTTAAAGACTTTTCAATCGGCGAGTATTGAGATTTACTATTATGTCTACAACAAATGTATTTCATTTTGTACCAAAACATTGTCGTTAAAATGAGCCAATTTGCTGTGGGTTCCGATATTATAAAATATTTTTTTTTTCAAAATCGCCAACTACGCGCATGACATTTTAAGTGTCTCTTGGCACTGCAGTAAACATTTCCATGTTTTATTCAGCGAAAAATGAAGTTATAACTTAATTTTACTTGATAATAAAAAATACTTCCACCTTCAAAAAATAGTAAATTAAAATTTTTTGCAGTGTTACGAATAAATAATAATTAAAGCCAAAAGAAATTCGCGTTCAATAAATATCAAGCTCCAAAGTTTGGCATCGTTTGCAATAAAATTTGGTACTTTTCTTTTCCACTACGGGCGCCTTGGCGTTTTTTTAAAAGCTTGGCGCTATTCGGGCATCAGAAAGTGAGATTTATTGCCAATTGATATAAACAGTTAAGAAAACAAACTGGATGAAATTTTTTGTTTGTTTATATATGTATATTATAAATGTTTTTTTATATACAAATTACTTCTGTTTCTAATTAAAATTAGATAAATTGCATCTTTATGTTAAATAAATTGTATAAACAGAAAAAAATGCTTGTTTATATGAAATGAAACAGTGAATAGGTTGCCAGAAAATATGTTTCCAAATTTTCTCTCCGCCAAGGCTATTTTCTCTGTTTCGCCAAGATCCCTTTACTGTAAATTACCAAAAAAAAAATTTGCACATTTAGGATTGAAATAAATGGCGCAGTAGCATACAATTTGGTATGGTGTTGGTATAATGTAAAAATAGGAAAAGGTCGCCAAAATGTTTTCTTTCAAATCACGCCAATTCTGTGTTAATTCGGTTATAGAATAGCTCCGCTTTAAAAACACAGAATCAGTTTAAACCTTTTCCTAAGTTAATTATGCGCCAAACCACGCCAGGTAACATACGCCAATTGTCAGTAGACTCAATTATGTAACTTATCGGTACCAAATATGCCAATTGTCTATGGATTCGATAACGTAATTTATCTACTTAATTTATGCATACTTTACAAACTACATCTACTTTCCAATTTTCCTGATTTTAAGATCAATGGGTACTGTTAGATGTTAAAAAGCTTGGCGCAATTCGGGCTTAAGAAAATGAGATTTGTGGCCAAATGATATGAACAGCTATAAAAACAAATAAAATGAACTTTAAGCTTTTTAAAATATGTATTCATATATATATTCCTATATAAATTTTTATTTATGAATATTAATGTTTTTGTTATTTATATACAATTTACTTCTGTTTTTATATAAAAAAGAGATAAATGTATTCTTTATAGTAAATAAATTATCTAATTACTGAACAGAAAATATGGATGAAAACTTTCCTTGTCTCGCCAAGCCCATTTTTTCCAACTCGCAGCTATATTGGAAAATTACAGAATTTAACCCATTGCTCTATGACTAAACAGTGTCGAACAATATATTATATACTAAAACTATCTTTGAAAAATTGTCAAACTAATAATGCAAATTCTATCAAAAACTGTTTATTTTAATTTTTAAAAAGGCTATTGTGATAATTGCGTACACCAGACTACAGAATTTTTACAAAAACGGTATGGCTGAACAATATAGAAGGGCATGTTGTATACTGAAAACGCCCCTGGAAAATTATCTAATTAACAGTCCAAGTTCCATCGAAATACATTGGGCAGAATCATTTAAAGAGGCTAATTTTCCATTATCAGGTTCATCTCATTAAAGATCTTTAAACCATAATTCAATACCAAGAAACGTAGAACGACGTGTTATGTACTAAAAAATTCCCCGAAAAATTACCTATCTAACAGTGTACGATCAGCAGAACTCGAGTTATAAGGAGCGGGAATGAAATTTCCATTTGAATTATATGTATGTATATATAAGTAGAATTGGGTATTTCCAGAAAATGCTGTCGTTTATTGAGAAATAACCAATATTGTGAACGTCGCTCAAACCGATGGCACGCTCATGCATTTTTGGCTTAAAATTAAATCGTTTGGCGATAAAATGAAATCGCAAAAACATACAATATGTAACTCACAAGTATCGTCATTTTTATAATTACATCTGCTACTTTCTTCTGTATGTCACATGATCGTCGAGTTAAATAAAAATAAAAAGTAAATTTAAAAGAAATCATAAACAAAAACAAAATTGTCACTCAGATATTATTTTATAAAATTTTCTGATGCATTTTATTTAACCGGACGCAAGAGATAAATTGCCAAATATAGTTTAAAACTGCAATCTTTCATATTAAATAAATTTTTAAGCATTACGAACATTCTCTTTCATATTTAAATTCGATATTTTCGTTTTCCAATATTACCACTCGTCAATTTTTTTTTCTCTCTTCTTTTCTTTTTTTCTTTTTAAATAAAATTAGTAACAGTTTTTTTCGCGATGTACAGCCATTTCAATTCATTTATCAAAAAATTCATCGCCAATAAAATAATGGTAACCCTTTCGCCCTAAATAACAGAACTTTCCGTCATAATTCTATAACTAACCTACGTAGAACGATGTGTTATAGCTTAAAACCTTCCCTGAAACAATACCTATCTACCAGTATAAGTTCTGTCAAAATCCATGCAGTAGAATTCGAAATCTAGCCGTTCGGAACGAAATTTTCGTTTGGATTTTATATATATAATAGATAGAATAGATAGAATAGATAATAGATTATGTGTTATGAACTATCTCAAAGTTTAAAACAGATCGCATTGTTAGATTTCCTAATTTTAACAATATCGCGTTATGTTAGTTCCACATTCCTCCACCAGGGAGCGCACTCTATTCTTAACGAAAGCGTATCTGAACGAAACTCCTTCATGCAACCTTTCCGTAGATACATGAATCGGGAGGGTGGCGGTCTTAACCAATAATTTAAGATAATTGCTGAAATTACTACGAAAAATATTTTAAAGGGGCTCTACGCGGGCCCCTAATAGAGTTAGAGGAAATCGGAAGACGGCAAAATAATCGTGGGGAAAAGTTTGCTTGGGTGCTTCGGAGCTACTTTTGGCGCGAGATCTAAGCTCTACGACCAATAGGAGCCCAGATATTTAAGGAAATATGAAGTAACAAAGTCCAAAATAACAGAATTTTCCGTAATAATTCTATAACTAATCTAGGTAGAATGATGTGTTATAGCTTAAAACCTTCCCTGGAACGATACCTATCTAACGGTATAAGTTCCGTGAAAATCCATGCGGTAGAACTCGAAATCTCGGCGTTCGGAACGAAATTTCCGTTTGGATTATATATATATAATAGACTAGAAAGGTAGCCCGTCAAAAATGACGGAAATTTAGATATAAAGATATATAAAACACATGTGCAAGAATATGAGTTTTCTCGCTTGTTCCGCAGTGATGGATGAAAATAACACATTTAAAGAACAAAACACATTTATGAAAAACTGTGTACAGTAGACGACCACTAATCTGCACAGTTTGGTTCCAAGTGTTATGCAGGTTTCAGGCTTTTTGCGGTCATGTCTATTCAATCTTTGTTTACATTTTTTTAAATTCATATATTGGACAATTTAGATTGTTAAACCTTAAAAATAAATAAATTTTACACTTGAAGTAAGGTAAAAACTATTAAATTATCGTATACGATTTCATGAAGTGGTATTATATGGTATTATATGTGTGTGCTTCACGATCTTGGTTACGACGTTGGCGAAATTGGCTACAACTTGTCATAATCCTAATAGTGTGGGCCGCTATAACAAAAAAGTAACCAGTTTTTAGCAAAATTTCTGATATAAAGTAGTTTTCAAAAACTTGTGCAAAATTGCAGGCCGTTCTCATGTTATGTCAATCCTAAGAATAATATTTCTAACACTGAAGAGTTTCCATGTATATAAGAAATTTAGAAAAGCTTCTCCAAAAGAAAGGTCCTGAAATGACATTGTAATTCCGCTAACTTCAAAGTTTAATCGGGCTCTGATGTTGCTTACTAAAATCTAATAAATAGAGTTATTTTGAACATTACAACAGAATTAAACAGTTAAACTTATTTAACTTAAACCCGCTGTTACTTCCCGATGTTATTTTTTAGTATTAAGAAAGAAAATTATTTAAATTTTTCAAATCATGCATTTATAATTTTTTTTCTGTCTTTAATAACTAAACAATGAAAAAATATGCTTTTGTTCTGAGCTCATAAATATGACAATAAAATAATGTAACTAAGAGACATTGCAAAATTAAATCTTTGTGATTTCAAACCATAAACAATCGATACCGCCAGCCACCATTTTACCTACATTAGAATATTGTCCATTGATTGTTGGAGAACTTACTTTGTGAATGATTACCTCAATGATTTAAAAAATTTTTAAGTTTCACGATGAATGAATCACTTGTGTTTGTTTAGGTTTATGGAATGAGATATTAAGCTGTGAACATAATTTCAACTAAAGTTATCCAAGGATATATGTATTTTTAATTGAAATTAAAAACAATGCTTTGATCTCGAAATAAAAAGTTTTAGTTTGTATAATTGGTTATTTCTGTTAATTATTTATTTAGGTACTTTTCCATTATAGCGCATGTTTAAGAAAAGCTTGGCGCAATTCGGCATCAGAAAGTGAGATATGTTGCCAAAAAATATAAGCAGCTATGAAAACAAATCTAATGAACTTTTATTTTCGTTTATATATGCACTTATATACATAAAAAATTCGTTTCTAAATATATATAATATTTTTTTATATATATACAAATTACGGCACAGATTTCAGATATGTACCGAGATACCTAACTGGCGCCAAAATGGTGTTATTTTGCCTGCTATGGTAACCAGGCTATTGTTTTTTATTTATTAATAAATTGTCTATTTGCTTTTATTTTCTGTTTTTAATTATATAAACTGTTTTGTTCTATAGCTATTATTCAAACTTTTATTTATTTATAGTTATTTCCTTTTCAAAATGATAGCAAATAACTTAAAAATGTATAAGTAACTGGTATTCGAAAGCGAGATTTCTGCCAAATTGGTGTCAGAGAAAAATCACGCCAACCCCGATGCGTATATGACATCTGTGCAAAAATTACGGCACAGATTTTTTGGAACAGATGTCATATTCGCCCCATATTGGCGCGGTTTTTTTCTGTCGTCAATATCATATAGGCAACAGGTACTTAACTTGCGCCAAAGTGTGGTTATTTTGCTTGATGTGGTAACCCGGATTATGTTGTTTATGCTCTTGATGTTTTCGCATACAGATGTCATATTCGCCCCATATTGGCGCGGTTTTTTTCTGTCGTCAATATCATATAGGCAACAGGTACTTAACTTGCGCCAAAGTGTCGTTATTTTGCTTGATATGGTAACCTGGATGTTGTTGTTTATGCTGTTGATGTTTTCGCCAAATTGGCGTCGGAAAAAAATCGCGCCAATATGGGGCGAATATGACATCTGTGCCAAAATTACTTCTGTTTATTATAAAAAATGGGTAAATAGCTTTTTTTACATTAAATAAAGGTACTTGTTAGTTATCCCGTCGACCAAATTACTGTCGCCAAATTGTAATATTAAATGCCAATAATGGTTGACATTAAACATGATCATGTGTTTCTTACGTCATCAAGTGATTTTTAATTCGACGTTATATTTGTATTTTTATTAATGTTTTGCTAATTTAATTGATCTTTCGTTGTTTAAAATACAAATTATGTCAATTTGTATAATTTGGCGAGTGGTTTGGCGATCTATATAATTTGGCGAAACTGGTCGACGGGATAGCTAACAACTACCTAAATAAATTGCATACATATGGAAAAAATTGCTTGTGAGTATGAAGCAGTAAATATGTTGTCAGAAAATACGTTGACAAACTTCTTTCTCGCCAAGCAACTTTTCTCCGAAGTACTGTACATAAGCAATGATTGCTAGAAATGAATTTTTAATTATGATATGCGCTTTTATGTTTCACTACATTTATGCACACTGTACTGTGTGTATAAATGCTACAGTTCATAAGCAGGGCTACACAAAAGAATTCGTAACGGTTACTGAGTATGAGAGTAAATTGCTTAAAGGTGGTTTTTAAAAGAGTTATGCGTTTTTACGCTAAACTGCATTTAGTTTACTAAGAAATGTCTGTAGAATATAGATAAAATGATATACAGGGTCACGCAAAGAATTGGATACATAACCGTTTATGGATAATAATATCTGGAAATGTAATTTCGGTAGTTTTAAGAGTAGTTTAAATTAAATTTTGGCTAATTAGTGTCATGTAATAATGATACTATTGGCTATGGACGGTAACTGCTGAAATCAATTTTTTAAAATTTTTATGCGTCTTCTAAAATGTTTACTTAGTTATCTTATTTCCCCAAATAACGAAGTTTTGTTAAAGCATTCAGGATGTGTTGGAAAGTGCTGCATATTCTATGCTTAAAGCATGATTTTTCTTTCTTCTTTAGTCTTATTTTGCATTTATTTTATTCTTAATTTTTTTAGTCTTATATTGCTTTATAGAAACTTTGGCACAATTGTCATATACGCCAATTTTGCGAAAACATCAACAGCATAAACAACAACATCCGGGTTACCATATCAAGCAAAATAACGACACTTTGCCGCCAGTTAAGTACCCGTTGTGTATATGACATTGGCGTCAGAAAAAAAATCGCGCCAAAATTCGACGCGTGTATTATATGACATCTGTGCCGAAACTTTAATATTTAATTTTTAAACTCTTCGCTCCACACCACTTACATATAGTACAAACTATAACACAGATAGCGCAAAATATTAGACAGTTTGTTACTTTTCCACTATAGGAGCTTTGGCGTTTTTTTAAAAAAAAGCTTGGTGTAATTTGGGCATCAGAAAGTAAGATTTGGGTTCGTTTCCGTTATACGGATACCTTTGTTGCCAAGCGTAATAGATGGCGCAAAATGAAAATCACGTGAATTGAAGCATTTGAAAAATAAAAGAAAAAACATTGTTGATACTGAAGTGAGCATTTAAAAAATATAACATTTGAAAATTCCAGACTTTTAGAACTATTTCATTAAATCACAATTATATACTTAAAGTAAGTGAACAAATAACTGTTATAAAATAAAGCAATAAAATAAAACTCATATTAAACTGCTGGCAAAAAATTAAAAATATCTTTTAGCATTTTGAAATAATTGGCGCATTAGCATACATTTTGGCATGGTGTCCGTATAACGGAAAAATATCGAGATTTGTTGTCAAATCATATAATGAGCTATAAAAACAAACTTGATGAGCGTTTTTGTTTGTTTTATATGTTTATTTTATATGTATATTATTGATGTTTTTATGTACAAATCACACCTGTTTCTTTATAAAATTAGAGAAACGTCTTTTTTATATTAAATAAATCGTATAAATATTTTTTAAAAAATGCGTGTGTATATAAAATGAAGCAGTGGATAGGTTCCCGGAAAATATGTTGCCAAATTTCCTTTTTCGCCAAAGCACCTATACTGGAAAAGTACCTAAAGCACATTAAAATCGCACAGTTAGGATCTCACACAGTACAGCGTCGTCTATTGGAGGTTATTTTATTAGTAGCATCGGGAGGAAGATGTAAAGATGTACTTTAAATTCTCACTCATAGATTTTGAAAAATATCTTAAAAGAGCGGAGTTTAAATTAAATTTCGGTGACCTCCTTTATGAAAGATTAATGGTTTTAAATGGGAATTTCGCCAAATTACCCAGCTATCACCAGGTTGGCTAACATTTGGCGCTACTGTGGTAACCCTGCATTAGTTTTTTTTCAACAATTACTCATTTCAATGAGGCGGTCCTACCGGAATCGTGAGGGACACACAGAGACTTGGATTTTATATAAATAGATAGATACAACACATTTGTATCGCTAGTTTCGAATGTATAAAGGAATTCCACTATTATACGGTTACGGTCTTCTTTTCCGGTTTTCGTCTATTTTTTAAACGTAAGATTGTAATTTGATTATTCTGATATAAGAATAAGTCCTTAATACATTCTCTTTTGTATATCTTGTTCTTACGATTATAACATATTGAAATTTTTTTCAATGGAAAAATACAGCGAGACAATTGCTGAATAACGTCGAATAAATGTTGAATTCTTGTCAATATTGGCAAAATGTACACACCAAATTTATGTCAATATTTCGCAATATTCGACGAGATATGAAAATATATTGACTATAGCGGCCCACATACAGCCAAGACAAACCAAACTGGCCAAATGTTTTCTTCTATAAATACAGCGTTACAAATTTACAATCATCCCACCCCGTTTTTATAAAAAACGGTTACAAAACCGTAATTTTACTCTCTTCTGACCATAATATGGTTATAATATGGTCCAAATAGAGGAAAATTATGATTAAGGTAAACCAAACTAGCCAAATGTTTTCTTCTATAGATACACTGTTAAAAATTTGCAGCAAACTGTCCAATCATTCCACCAAACGGTTACAAAACCATAATTTAACTCTCTTCTGGCCACAATACGGTTATAATATGGCCCAAATAGGGATAAATTATGCTTATGTAAACAAAACTAGCCAAATGTTTTCTTCTATAGATACACTGTTAAGAATTTGCAGCAAACTATATAATCATTCCACCATTCTTATAGAAAACATTTTTGAAACGAAACCATAATTTAACTCTTTTCTGACCATAATATGGTTATAATATGGTCCGAATAGAGGAAAATTATGGTTATGTAAACCAAACTAGCCAAATGTTTTCTTCTATAGATACACTGTTAAGAATTTGCAGCAAACTGTCCAATCATTCCGCCAAACGGTTACAAAACCGTAATTTAACTCTCTTCTGACCATAATACGGTTATAATATAGCCCAAATAGGAGTAAATTATGGTTATGTAAACCACACAAGCCAAATGTTTTCTTCTATAGATACATTGTAAAGAATTTTCAGCAAACTTCCCAATCATTCCACCATTTTTATAGAAAATGATTACAGAACCATAATTTAACTCTTTTCTGACCATAATACGGTTATAATATGATCAGAATAGAGGTAAATTATAGTTATGTAGCCAGTCTTCTATAAAAACTGTGAAATGACTGACCAATTTTCTGCAAATTTTTAACAGTGTATAAAACGTTAAAGGAAAAGTATTAAAATAATAAAAATGACAGTAGCATTTGAAATCAAAACTGAAAATTGATTTTTTTTTTTTACTTTTTATCACTTTAAATTAATTGTATGTAGCATTTATTTCATAACAATTGAAAACAATTAAATGTTTTTTAGTTATTGAATCATTTTTAAAGTTATATATAAAGATATTCTTTTTAAAAACTCAGTCTTTATATGAGACTATCATAAATTTCCGACTTACTTGTTTACGTCTATAGACCACCTATTGAAACAGCTGATTAATGATGGTTAGCTTAGAAGAAATATAGAAGTTTTAAAAAAGCTAGAACAAACGGTAAACATGCTACAGATTTAGCTGACTCATTGATTTCAGTAAGAGCTTTTGCTTTACTTTACCCACACATTATTTATTTGCCAAAAGTAAAAATTTCGAAATTTATTTACACGACAGCTCTCCAATGCAGTGAATGCCTGTATTTTTTAGACTCCAGTTTTAAAAGTCTTTCAAATCAATATGTCAAAGTCTTTCTCCACCATAAAATAATTTACTAATTTATCGAAACTTTCACTAAAAAGATATAAAGGAAAATATGTAATAAAACTAAAATTTGGATTTGGGGCTTTGCATGAGTGATTATTGAAATATGCCAAGTGGTAATTTTGTGCCTATTTACATTAGGGTGTAATTATACTGCTACGAATAATTTAAATATAATTACATTTTGTTTAAATTTACATTATAAACAAAAGAGTTTTGTCTAAAGTTTAAATATTTTATCTTCGTCTTATTTTCAGGAAATTTTATTTCTGCACCGCAGTAAATGAACGCAAGACTTGAACAAAGAGGGATTTTGTTTGCAGGGGGTTTTTTATGAGGGTATTTCCACTTTCAAAACCGGCTAAGAAAGTGAAAGTATTCTAATCTAGATTTATTAAGATATCACAAAAATTTCAATTTTAGAATGATGGGGGATCTTGTCATCGGCATAAAATGTACCCTGTATTAGAGCACAGACTGTCTCCATCATTTTCCCATCAATATTTTCGAAATTGGTTCTGTAGTTCCAAAGATCTGTACTTCCAGAGCTTGCTACACTAACAAACAAAAAAAGTTTCTTTTTTATAATATTAGTATAGATAATGGTTGTTAGAATGATATATTTTATGTATGTTCTAAAACGTAGAACCGAAATACGTTATAAAATAATAAAACTTTCCATTAAACTTTATATTAAATAGAAAACCTTTCACCCGTTGGTTAAATATTTAACCCTTCAGCTGCTCACAGCATTCTACTTAGTGTGCATCCCAGTTCCACCGTAAAACAGGAACGACCGTAATTAGTACAGCTCAAAAATCGAAAGTGTGGACAGGGCCTGACTACCGCCGGTACAATCTTCCACCAGTAAAAAAGAATAGAAATTTTTGGCTTTTTTATTAGAGAAATTATGGACGAATAATGCATTTATGTTAGGCGAAAATTTATATTCAAATTTAATGGTGGATGTTTGCCCCGTTGGTAATAAGGCCCTGAGTTTCGAGGCAGTACGTTTACATTTTCCATATCATGCCGTACCAAATTTCTCACATATTCTATTTTATCATTTTCACTAACAGAATCATACTCGCGTTCATCAGAAGAAATATCCAAATCTGCGGACTCTGTTGAAGACAGGAAATAATCATCTAACGCATTGTCAGACATTATTATTTATAAGACGTAAAATACAACAGCAACAACAAAAAATCCTAAATCCTACAAAAAAACTGCACAGCCCAACAAAAAGGCGAAAAATATGTATTGCCTAACGCATGCATCAATATAGATTTCACCCTCTTACATAATTCCTCTTTTATATAAAAATAAATAATTAAATAAACCCTTAAATCGCATTCTTTTCAAAGTAAAATTACTCATTTCACTCTTCAGCTATATCGATGTGGAGAAAATGGTCTAACGGAACAAAAACGACAATAATTAGAGCGTATATATGCTTCAGAGGCAGTTAAGGGGCTATTCAATCACCTGGAAATACTCACTTGCTAAATCTGATCCTATGGAAGAAATTTTTAAAGATATCTCGTTTGCATTTTAATATTTTTAAATTATTTTTTGCATTGGATAGCTGAAATTGATCAATAAATCTGCTCTTTTTTACTTTTTTTTTTTTTATTTTTTTTTTTTTCCCAAGGGGATACTTTCATTTTCGAAACCGGTTCCGAAAATGAAAGTGTCTTCATTAAAAGTATCTATAAACAAAATCGAAAAAGTAAAAAACGTCCTTTACAGATCTATCTCGGCTAGCCAATGCAAAAATAATTATTTAAAAATGCTGAAATGCAAGCGAGATATCTTTAAAAATTTCTTCCTTAAGATTAGCATTAGTGAGCGGGATTTTTCAGGTGACTAAAGTAGGCTCTTAACGCATCGGCAGTGTTGTACGTATATTTACGCCCGGCGCAGTTAAGAGGTTAAATAAGCCTTTTAAGTTGGTATACTTTCAGTAAGTCTGTCTGTTTCGATTTTATAATTCCAAAGTAGCCTCTCTTAAATGTGCGTGATATTTAGACAATGAATATAATTTACAGGAAAAAAAAGTTTCAGGATTACCTTAAAATTACCTTTTAGACGAACATACCTTATTCCACTGTTGGTTACGAATGCATCTTGCCAGCCCGTTTCATTTGATGGAACTATTTAATGCAATTTCGTTTAAATAAAATGAAATGAAATAAATTTGAGTATGAATGAAAATTAAATGGAAAGTATGTTTTGTCTAATTAAAAATATCTGGCTTCTAATACTAATATCAGACCTCTTATCTAATCTTACCCCTTTGAATATCGTAAAAAATCGAAATGTTTTCTTTAGCTTCTACAACATAGCTTAAATTATTGCTTAATCGTTCAGAAACTTTTAACCTGTTAATTACTCATTTAAATAATAAAATATTGAAAAATGTTATCTATTTTCATTCTAGCATCATCTTAATTAATTTAAGTCAGTTACTTATTGGATTTTCCTGATAAAATATTACGTAGTATCCTTAGCCACCTTTAATTATTAAAGTGTCAACAGCATGGATAAGAACGCTCTTTTCTTTTTAATTGTAATATTTCCGTCTTATCTATGTCTTTACATCCGATGATAGATTGGCGGAATTACTTGATAATAATTCATTTCACACGCGATTAAGATAAAAATAAATGACTAAGATTGACTTGTTACATTGATTATAAAATGGATAGTAATTTTTGACAAGGAGAAAAAATATTTGAGAGATATCTGAAGAGAACTAAAAATACAGGGTGATTTAAAATTATTGTATAAACTTTAAGATGTTTTAGTACACAACAAAACAACTAATTCAATTCCTACTATTAGTTTACACTCTCCCTATATTTATTTATTTATTTATCTATTTATTTATATATCTTGTTCAAATTTTCAATCGTTAATAAAATACTTATTATTCATCCTATCAAGTTGAAATAAATTTTTTAAAACTTGTATTGGATGACAATTGATGTTAATACAGTTTTTTCAAATATTAATTCATTAATTAAATTTTAATTAATTAATTTTAGTTTTACATGGGAGATAAAATGGTGGCCACTGGTTATTGAAGCATTTAATGCATCTTCATATATATAAGGGGGGTTACCATAGGGGGGACCCTGTTCTGCCGCCAAATACCGCCAAGTTTGTCGTCAACTTGGCGATATATCGCCAAATTTGGCGACCAAAGTGAGTCCCCAAAAGTAACGCCAACTTGGCGATATCTCTAATATTTCGCCAAATTCCCATAGACCTCCATTGTAAACCTACTTGCTTACAGAAAATCAACAAATTGAGATATTTTAATACAACAAAAACTAATATTTGCTTAAGGGATTATATTAAATTTTTCTTTGATGACCTAAGTAGGAATTGACTTTAAAAACAAAATTTTTATATTACTTGTTTTTGTATAGGAAACTAAAATCGTGATCCATAGCTTTAACTAGAATAAACATCACAAAATACACAATATAAAGTTTAAGGGGACCGGGAAAGCTCTATTTCCGCCATGTTAAATTCACCAACTTTATGTACCTTTTTCTCAGAAAGGGTGAAAGATAGAGGTCTAGATTTTTTAGAGTAGTTAAAATAACAATATTTACGTATTTTAACATACCCCTTTCTTTCTATGTGATACTCAAAATTAATTACTAATTATTTAATGAAAGTCATTTTTAAATTACCATTTTTGGTAAGATTTCACTGCCTAAAATAAATAATTCTCAATAAATAATTAAATCCCTGTGTTAAAGTATACAATATATCATTATATAAGTATTAAATAAAAATCTGAGTTCTTAAGTTTAATAGATATTGAAAAAAAGGAAAACAAACATGAAAAATCCAAGTTTTGAGAAAAAGTTTATTTAGATTAAGATTTAAATGGCCATTAAGCTGTGAAGTACTCTTAGAAAGAATGATTAATTTCAACACTTATTTTTTAGGGTTTCGTTCATCTGACGAAACTCTATTCGTCTCACTCCTTTGTCTGTCTGCACTGCAAAAAAAATACAACTAGTTTTCCTGTAGGAATCGGAAAAACAGTTGCCCTTATCGTACAGGAAAAATTTTCGACCCAGCTCGGAATAAAATCTTAAAATCGGAATAAAATCCGTAAAATATTTTATTGACTATTTCCTTTTTTTTTACGGATTTTATTCCGAGCTGGGCCGGAAATTTTTCCGGTACGATAAAGGCAACTATTTTTCCGATTCCTACAGGAAAACTGGTCGGATTTTTTTACAGTGTGTCTGTCTGTCCGTCACAGAGCCCGTTCTCAGAAACTATACATGTTGGAGACTTGAAATTTTGGGTACTTATAGCTGAATACCTCACATCAAACGACAAATCATAAAATTTTGAAAAAGTCGGTAATTAACCGAATTACGGACTAATTAACTTCTAAAATTAACCAATCAACCTTTTTAACGCAGGTACAAACGGACTTTCTCCAAATCAAAGGAGTTTCTCCTAAAGGTTGCCAGTAAAATCAGCCGATACACGGCTACCACGGAGGAAATTAAGCCGAAAAATTGAAGTGAACATTTTAAAGCGAAATCGCATATCAGAAAGTATTGGTCCGAGAAATTTGTAAATGGAATAGACAGGCGCGGAAAAAAAATCTACGTTCATTTGGTATAAAGTTCACATTTCTGCGATGTGTATAAGTTAAAATATCTACTAAAAATCGATCGATAAAAATTTAATTTCTTTAATCAGAAAGACAAGGAAAAAATTTTCATTTCTGCGGGAAAGCAGGTGTCAGACATGACGACGCTGCCGTTTTCTATAGTAGGATATTTTAATACGAAATTTTAACTTTAAATATTAAATTTATTAGCATCCCGATGTGAAATTTCTCGCTGATTTCATTGATACCCATTTATAAGTCTTATCTTAATTACAAGCTGAAATATTAATTATTATTTATGTACAAACATGTGTGGCATATCGTTGGAAAGATAAAAGTTTAAACTATTTAACGATATAAAAAAAGTAAAAATCCATTTTTTATTTTAATTTTGCTTTCCCGGTCCTCTTAACAAGATCACCGTTTTACTTTAAAAGAGACAAAATAATAATAATATAGAAACTACAAGTTAAAAATATGCATTTAATTTAAAATTTCTTAGTACTTTCGCCCTGCAATTCCCGCAGCCATCGCTAGAGAATAATTTTATTAGCCCCCGTATGCTATTTCTTTCTCCCAGCTATTAAAATGTCGTCTCCAGAAAATAACGTTCCGTTGTATAATCCAGCCGTAAAACAAAGCAGATGTTTCATTGTACTGTTAAATACTCTGCTGCAATTTTTTTAACTTCTAAGCATCGCACATTTTCAATTTTTATACCATCGTATTGGGAAAAAATGTACTTTCAAATGCAATTTGTTTGAAACTGCATATCAATTTATTTTTGGGTTGTTAAAATTTTTGTAGTGTATTAAAAAATATATTAATGTTGGCAACTGAAGTACTCCGTTTCTGTAGAAAGTAAAGGAAAAATATTTAGAAAATAGTACTTATATCTTTTTGTTGCCATTTTCCCATATCAACTGAATAAAAATGTAATTAAAATACATGCTATTTTGGAAAAAATAAAAATGAATGATTTCTGATAAAACATGGAGCTATTATAAACTATATTTAATTTAAAGTATTTATATTAATATTACAAACAAATGAAGGCATATGAATCATTATATAGCTGATATTTTTGTCGAGTTCCTTGAATGACAACATCTCTTTGTTTTAGATTTGTATATTATTTAGCGATAGTGACGTCATATGCATGCTTTACTGTAGATGTTGTTTTAGACTGGATCGTAAATGAGGAATTCTTCAGAGGATGCGAATGACGTTATTTTACATAAAATAAAAGTGCGTGTTTTAAGTCTTAAAGCTGAAATATGTTTTGCACTATCTATATTTATATACATATTTTTTTTCATCGAGGGCGACACTAAATTCTGAAAAAAAAACACAATTCCTGTTTTCTAGTTATTTATTAGTTTTTTGTTGCTTTTCAAGTAAAACAGAGTTAAAGCTCATATTGTGTATTTTGTGATTGAATCAAGGTGAGATATTGCACTTCATCTTATGATTTTTTTTTAATATAAACATATTTTAAAGTAATTTTCAATAGATTTACTTTGCATTGTGTGCAATCCAGTGATATCATAAAAAGTGATGTAAATGGGCAACATTTCGGTAAATGGCAACGTATGAAATGTTAATTACACTCGATAAAGTGTACGTCTAGATTGGATGTATTTAGGGTAGTGGGGATAATGGTGATGGTCACATCTACCATTTCAAAATCCATGCATTCCACTCTAAAAATGGTCGATTTGTTTCAAAATCACTGACTGTATATATATATATATTTTTTTTTTTTTTTTTGTTGTTACAGTCTAAACAAAAAAAGCCGAATTCGAATACGAGTGAGAAACCATGTTATTTTGAATGAGTGCCTCTAATTTCCTACATAAAAGTTTTTTTGTAGTGTGTAATATCACCTTTTAAACTTTGTGTAATCTTTTTTGAATCGGAATTTATTGCTCCTTCGATCAGTCAAAATGTTTTTATATTCGCAGTACAAATAATCATTCGATTCGTGAAAATTTCCGACTTTTTGTTTCTGATGGATTTGAGATATCTTCAAGCAATGTCTATCTGTTTTTTTTGTTTTTTTTTTTTTTCTGGGTTCTAAATTTTTATATTAACCTTTCAGGGGCGCCGTTTGCAGTCTGCAAATGGTTAATTTTAATGCCCAAACTGCCAAGTGGCAGCAGTATTTTTTTAGTACATTTTTTTTTTAGTACAATATACGTGAAGAAAAACTTTTGATTATTTCCAAACAAATTGCTTCGTAAATTGCGGTGGAAATTAATTGTTTGAACATTTTTGGAGCACAAATGCCTTAACCCTGAAAGAGTTAAATCAATACAAACAAGTCAGAAATTGTACGATAAACGTAGCAAATGAGGTGCGTACGTTCTGTAACTAGTTTTATTTAAGTATTGCGCGGCAGCACAATACTTATTTATTTCCAGTGTCACTTCTCAATGTTAATTTAACATAGAAAAGCCTATGGAGATCATAACTTTTTGACTTTTTCTTCCCACCTTTTTGTCCCTGATGCCACAATTTTTTTATTCTTTGTAATTTTAATGATATTGTAAATTCAAAGTACGAAGATGTTTGCCTGACGTCAGGGTCAAAACGAATGATAAAATTCCTTTGGATACGGGTGAATTATAATGCAGAGTAACATAGCCTAAGCTTTATTTATATTATTAAAATATTTTTCTTAATTCCAAATTTCGCTTTTTTTCATTAAGAATCAATGGAAATTTTTGCTATAAAGTGTAACATTTTTTTTTCTATTGTTGTAAAAAAATTCAAAAGCCGTAATAATAATTTATCTACAGTAATTAATTTTCAGTTAAAATATTTCCACGTAAGAAATGGAATTTGAAATAAATTTTTTACAAATTAAAAAGAAGATGAATAAGGCGTATATGGGAAATAAAACTGATATCAAGCATTTGTTAGTGATACAAGAAGCATTAATAAGAGTAAATACAGAAAGCAGGTAACTATGACGTCAAAAAATTGCAACATATTTCACCGATACTGATTTTTAAGCATGAATATCAGTTACACACAGATGTGCCCATTCGATTAAAAAGGTGTTAACTTTCTGATGCATGTTTTCCTTTTATTTATTTGTTCATGAAATTTTAATTTCATTAAGGAATACCAGCCGTAAAGAATTACTGAACTACTTATATTGTTTTAAGACTGTGTAAAAATTGAAATCGTCGGATGCTTAGAAGTTAATAAATTTGCAAATAACCGAAATTTATTTTACAGGTTTCATCATCAATACGAGGTCAGCATTACACACGGGCATGTAATATATATATTGTTTATATTCAATTTCTTTTTGTGGTATTAAGAAATAGAAAATAATTATTTGTAAATTTTAAAAAGACAGAAACTTTTAACGGTAAGTAAACTGAACGTTATTACCACATTTTTTATCTAAAATTATTCCTCAAGATCTTTTGCATTTTTTTTTTTGTTGTTGTTGTTGTTTTTTTCGTTTTTTTTTTTTTTTTTTTTTTTTTTTTTTTTTTTTGCTGAAAACGACTGATGTTGATGCTAAATAGTTACCCCAAGTTAAATTTAGGTAGCAATTTAATCTTGCATTTACATCGCCCCTGGCAGGAAATAGGATGGCAAAATGTAAGGGAAGCTGTTTTTTTTTTTGTTTGTCTGTTTGTTTTACTGTATAACATCTATACTGTTGTTATAATATTAGCAGACAGGATTTAACCCTTTCAGGGGCGGTGGCTAGAGGGTCTAGCCACCTAATTTTAATTCCAAAACCGACTACTGGCACAAAGGATATTTTAATAAAATGTTTCTTTTGTAATTAAAGTGCAAAATAGCGTTTTGTTGTTTAGTAAGAAAATCGTTTGAATATTCTGGTGTCAGTCAATTATTTTATCATTTTACGAACAGAAATGCTCTGCCCCTAAAAGGGTTAAGGATATTTTTGCATTCATAGCGTACCAAAAGGGAAAATGAGATAACTAAAATTAAGTAAAATTGTTTTTTTATGTTTTTATTAAAGTTTTTTATGCTCAGACTGGAAGTTTTTGTCCAAACATTGCACTACTGCACAGATGAAACATTTTGGATTAAATATTGGTAAATACATCACAAATTGGGATGCAATACCTTGTAGATCAAACCTGATGATGATGCATCTAGTTAATTTTTAAATGATTTCGTCTGAATGCAGTAGGTATTAAAAAAGTTGACATATTATACAAAAACATAATTTGCCGAACGAATTAAAAAAAAAAAAATATTTCCGACATTATTTAAACCCGAGAAGGGACAGATATTAAGATATTTCATTTAATTAGGTCTACATTTAATGTTAAATTTTTGAAACAAATTAGTTAAACCAAGTGAATATTAAAAAATAAAAATAAGGTCCAAACAATATGATATTTAAACACCCTAAAATCTTAGATTCCGTTCAAACGAAATCGAAATAAATATTAGATTTTTTGGAAGGATTGTATTTTAGATGTGCCTAATCATTTGTTTTCACCTATCGTAAACATAATACAAAACCAGGAATACAAATATTTGCAACTTAAGTTTGGAAAAAAAATCTAAGATTTATTTCGATTTCGTTTGAAAACGGAATCTAAGTTTTTAGAGTGTTTAAGTATCAAACTGTTTGAATTTCATTTTTATTTTTTAATGTTCACTTGGTTTAACTAATTTATTACAAAAATTTAGCATTAAATGTTGAACTAACTGAATGAAATATATTAATATTTGTCCCTTCTCATGTTTAAATAATGTAGGAAATAAATTTGTTTTCTTTAATTCGCTCGGCAAATTATGTTTTTTTTTAATAAATATTCAGATCATGGTGCAATAGCTGTTGTATTCTTATGCAAAAATGCATTAATACAAAATTTATTATGGTTATATATATTACATTCAGTAATACGGAAATAATATGACTTCGTCTTAAATAGGACGTAATCCTTATGGTAACGTACAATCATTATACCTATTATGAGATATCATTGCATTAATAACGTATGATAGGATTTAATAGAATGGCGAAAACTTTCATTAATATCTTTTTAATTTTTGATTCCTTTTTCAAAAAAATTGAAATGACTCGACAAAATTCTGCAACAATTATAAATGCATTAAATTTCAAACCATTCTGCTGGGTAGTTTTTGCGTTGTTATATGTGAACAGAAGGAAGGACAAACTGACGGCTCAGATAACGACTATAGGTGTTACTTATTTATATAATTACGAACTTGCTAAAAAGCCGTTTAAATCAACTTTTGTAATTATTTGGAATGTTCTAATAGTAACCTAAAGGAAATTTCATGAAGTCAATTAGTATAGTTTGTATTCACAAGAAAAATTATTAAATTTGTGAAAATTTCCGACTTTCTCTTTTTGATGGATTTCATATATCTCCAAGTGATGAAAATCATTTTCTTCTGGGTACTAAATTTATGTATTAACTCAATACAAAAAAAAGTAGTTTAAATAGAAAATTGAGTTTTAAACAGCTTTTGGAATTATTTAAAATATTCTAACAACTAAAATTTCCTAATTTGTTAACTAAAATTAAATTTCTTCATGAAGTCAATTAATGTAGTTTATATTCATGAAATATAGTATATATGTGTGTGTGTGTGTATATATATATAATGGATATTCGTGAAAATTTCCGACTTCCTGTTTTTGATGGATTTATCTTCAAGCAAAGTCGGTCTGTTTTTTCTTTGTACTAAATTTATGTATTAACTTAATACAATCGTATTTAATAAAATGCAATTACAACAGTGCTTAACTTAATACAAAGAGTTTAAATATCAAATTCTGTTCAAAAAAATCCTTTGTAATTATTTAGCAGGTTATAATTGTAACAAAAGAAAATTTCCTGAACTGTAAAGATATAGATGATACAGGAGTGCATTTTCTGTTTTAAAAAGATGACACCAATAAAATTGTTTTTGACATGATGAATCAAATTAATTCTCAGTGTATGTAAATAAGATTTCTAGGATATTTATTAAAACAAACAATGAATAAAAGTTTATGTTGGAATTTTCTGACATAAAACCAAGTATCTAATTTTAGCTATGAAACATATTTGCTTCAGTCGATAACTTTCGTTATGTTAATGTTAAACTTCCAGATTATAAAAATATGTTTATCTGTTTGTGCTTTTATTTACCAGATGTATTCAGTAAACCAAGTATCATAAAAAAAATTGTCCCGCGAATAAATTTAAAAATATATGCAGTAGAACCTCGACTATCCGAAGTAATTGGGACCTACCCTTTTTCGGAAAATCGAATTTTTTGGATAATCGAGAATGCTTCAAGTTTGAGATTAAGAAGAAATACATGCAATATTTCTTATTATTGCAACAAGTGCTTAATAAAAATAAAGCAATAGCAAAATAAAAACAAAAATAAATTACCTGAATTTTAATTTTGAAATTAAGTACCTTTTATATATATATCACAAGGGTTTGAAAAAATGTTTTGTTTGGAACAGTTTCGATTGGCTTTGCTTTGAATAAGCTCTATGATGGAGTTTTGTAATATTATTAGTTCACCAGTATCAGAGTCTTTTTGTTGCTCCAGCCATGCCAAATCTTTTGCAAAACATTCAAAAGCTTCAGAATTGCTAATATGTTCGTTTTATTCGTTCCACTCCGCAGCTTACGGGAGCTCAAGTTAAATTGAAAGGAACTCTAAGAAAGAGGATCGAAAATATTTATATGTACTCCTAATTCGGAAAGGACCGCTTGCACACAAGGCATATGTTAGTTAAAAAAAAAAAAAAAAAAAAAAAAAAGCTTTCAAAATGGATTTTGCACACAGTAAATGTGATGGTAAAAAGAAAGAAAAAAAAGCTTAAAAAATGGATTTCGGTTAACCCAGAGTTTCGGATAAAAGAGGTTCTACTGTATAACGATTGTTTGTTTAACAGGGGTGCAAATGATAACTTTTAAAATAAAAGCTAAACTATATTTATCAAACTTTGTCATTTTTTCTTTATAAATAAAATGTGCCAATATATTCTTATAGTTTAAGCTTTTATTTTCTCTTACATTATGTGTTTTTGTTTGTTCTTATATAATATAAGAAAGTAATAAGTAATATAATATAAAAAGTTCTTATATAATATATAAAAGCTAAACTATATTTATCAAACTTTGTCATTTTTTGTTTATAAATAAAATGTGCCAATATATTCTTATACTTTAAGCTGTTATTTTCTCTCACATTATGTGTTTTTATTTGTTCTTATGTAATATAAGAACAAATAAAAACACATAATGTAAGAGAAAATAAAAACTTAAAGTATAAGAATATATTGGCACATTTTATTTATAAACAAAAAATGACAAAGTTTGATAAATATTGTTTAGCTTTTATTTTAAAAGTTATCATTTATACCCCTGTTAAACAAACAATTTTTTTAGATAAGGCAAATATTTACTGTTTTCAATTGAGAACCCCTTTTTAATTTCTCCGACATTATCCTTTGCCCTTTTTCATAATCGTTATCCTGTTATTTATCTATGATAGAAATTACTTCTAGTCCTTTCAAGAGGAATGCAAAATCAGTGTTGAATTCAGACACTTTTCTCCGGGAGGGATTTCTGTGGCTCCGGGGGGGACATTATAGAGTTCCGGGGGGGAAATTGCACTTTTTTACCATTGAAAACCCAAAATCTCAAATCTTCCGGGGAGGACATCTCATTGCTCCGGGGGGGAATGTCCCCCCCGGGCCACCCCCTGAAATCAACACTGTGCAAAATACACCTTTCTAAAAGGATTTGTTAAAAAATATGTTATAAAGGAAAAATTAAATAAAAATAACAAGACAAATAAGATGTATCGAAAATGAAACACCCATTTAATTGAAAATGTTAATGCATTGCTCGTAGGTTAACTTGTACTTAAAAATAACACTGGTTCAACAAAAATAAATATAGAATAACTATTTGAATTCCGGAATCTTCTGGATTACTAATTTCTCATAAATATTGGTGAAAAAATCTTAAAAATCTAATTAAAAATGTCATTAATATAATAAAACCTTAATGAACTATACATTTTCAGAAACATTTAGAAAACTACAATTACGTAACCATTAGATAAACAACCAAAAATTAGCTTCCAAGTTAAAAAAAACTTCTTTTTTAGATCAAAATAATCATATAAAAAGAGAATAATGCTAAAATATTCTACATTGTATCTTAGGTATGCGATAAAGAATCATCGAAAATCTTTTCTGAAAATTACTACGTGTATGTCAAATGAATCCATAATAAATGCATTTCATCTTTATGGAAATACAATTTTCGAACTGTGTTGCGTGTCGCACTGCAGTTATGAACTTGCCTTACGCCTAAAATCACATTATTTGTTCAAGAAAACCTGTAATAAGGGTGATAATTCAAAAATATTTATTGGAAAAGAGTATTCATTGACAAAAACCAATGTTTGAGAAATAGGGCCTCTAATTCATAAAGAATTGAGAGAATGCGGCACATTTTTTTAAAGGCTGTATTTACATATATTTTAAATTAATTTAATATAAATTTTATGTAAGGATTTTAAAAAACTTGATCGTACCTAAGCATCATTAAAACAGAAGCAAAAAAAAAATATATTACTCAGCATATGTATACTTACCGATTCAAAAAGTAAATCTGTTATTAAATTAAACATTTCAAAAAAAATGAATATGATATGCATTATCTCAATGATCGATTATCACAAATGTTTTAAATAGTATTTAACTATCATTTTACTTATAAAATTTTCTCCAACATTTTTCCGGTAAGTGGTCTTGAAAGGTAAGTTTTAAAAAGTAAAGGAGTTTGCCTACATAATTTTCTTAAGAACAGTATGCGATGGAAGGTATATATCAATGAGATATGAGAATAAGAATGAATGATATAATATAATTTTATACAAATAATAGTAGGAGTATGGTTAGATAATTTATACATGAAGTTGTAGATTTTTAGCTATGTTTGTCTTCGTATATTTTAAAAAGGTGACCATGTGAAAATTATGGTGAATAAGAAGCAAAACTGTCACATGATATGACTATTTTTAAATTATGAAAGTAAAATCTAAATTCCAAAAACAAAATAATACTCATTCTGTAAATGTATGAGAAAGAAAATATAGACATTAACAATTTATAAAATGCAAAATGCAAATCGAACCGAAATATGATCACATATGTATGTCAGTCGCTTTGATAAAATATATAATATAGCATTAAAAAATGATTTAGTTTCGAGGTGTGTTAATAATTAATCAGTTAACTGGAATATACCAGATATTATTAATTTCGTTTTAACTATGTAATTGATACTTTTCTACTTTCAAATACTTATAATAAACTTATATATTTTTTTATTTCTCGTAAGCCATTATTTCAAGAAATAATAGAATCAACTCCTTTTAACTATATTCATTATCCAGGTTGGAGTGCCAGTTTTTACTTCCGAGTTGAAACATAAATTTTAGCTTTCTTTTTTTCGAGATACATCTAAATTAATGTTCTGCATAGGACCATTATATCAACCGCAAGAATTATATGTCAGGTTAGTTTAAATAGGCACTCTGTGACAGTGCGAAATCCGAACAAAACCTTCTTTCTTTTGGGACTATGCCAAGAGCACAATTACTAATTTGCAGTTTATGCATTGAATATTTATCTAAAAAGTAGTGAATTTTAACTGAATATCATTGAATTTAAATAGAATGTTTTTAAATTTAGGATTTTTTATAACGAAAATACTTTTTCTCTTTTGCTAAGAAACCTACATTCATAATCTATTAATAGAAAACAAGTCCATCAAAGGTTAAATAGGAAATAATTTTTTCGCGCTATTTTAAAAAAGTTGAAATCAAAACATACAAATAGTACAATGAACTTACACAATCTATGACAACATTATTAGCTTTATAATAAAATTTCATTAACCCTTCAACGGTCGCATTAAATTACGGTTTAAAAATTCAAATTGCTTATTGCCACCACTTTTTTGAAAAAGAAATATTCACCTTATTTAATGACAGGTAAAATGATACCATAATAAAGACAATTACACCATTTTATAAAACTGGTGGAATCAAACAACAAAGAATAAAATTAATAAAAGACACAGCCCGTAAATATCACGGGAACGAGAATTAAGGGGTTAAGTTATTTTTAAAAATATAAATTTCAAGAGTGGAATATGCATTGTACCAACGATGCAAAAGAATTTAAGCTTTTTCTTTTCAAAAATTAAAAATGTCGTTTTATTGCTACAATGTCAGCTGAGGCCTTTGAGAGATTAGATTGAATTTTCATGTCTGCATGTCCCTCTATATTGATTACACACTTATTGGACCTGTTTTAAATTTGGTGGATATATTTGTCAGATGTATGGATTTAGATTTATAGCCTTTTTAAAAAGAATTATTTCAAAATATGTAAAACATCTGGCTTTTGTAATTTCACGTAAATCCCATGATGTTTCCGTACTTTTCACTCAATAAATTTAAACTAAAGGTATACGATTTTATAAATAAACAAGAAAAAAAGCGCATGCATCAGGCAAAGATTATGAATTACTTTCCAACACTATTTGAAAATTATTAAGAAATTTCTAATGAAACAAACTAAGCCAAAAATGCTATAATATAGCATTTTATAGTAGTGCATTATAATATTTTCAGCTTAGTTTGTTTCATTACAAATGATCATCATTCATCATACATATTTTATAAGAAACTTCTAATTTTTCATTACAAAGAAATAAGATTTAAATAAACAATTTAAAATGTACACAACACAGTGAAAATATAGTTCCTGAAACTGCTGTTCATATCCGGTAAGTGTGCGAATTTTTCCGTGCAGCCCTGCATATGATCTATAACATTTTTGCACACGAGGCGGTACACTAAAAATTGGGTAAGTTATAAATGCATACAACAGCAGTAAACGTACTTTCAGAAATTATCTGCCATAGTCATACCTGTAACTAATTTTTTTTCTGTGTCTTTGTAAATGAACGATAAATTATACGCAATCCATAGTATACATGTTGTAATGCCCTTCAGGGATATTCTTTTAATTTATTTCATTACTGTTTTACGTGGTCATAACATCATAAAAATATACCGCAAAATATTCGCTCCATCGATCTTAATTTAATAGAATTTCTTTTGTGTGGCCCTTTAAATGCTACTTATTACTGCACATAAAGCATGTTGTAGTCCACTACATTAATGCATATCAATATCATAAGGTCAATAAATGGCACCACAAACGGTTTCTCTTCATACACTACATATATAATGTAACGAAACCTCCGTATCGTAAAATGAACAAACAGATTATAAAAATGGGTAATTTTACACTAAGCATACATTTAAATTCTTATAATGTATATATACGGAAATTCACAAGTGTTTAGCTAATTAAAGCATCCTAGTGCATAACTAAAATCTAACACGATTTCTGTGTTTATCTAACTTCACGTCTCAATTTATGAATATCACAAACCGTCTAATTTGGTTATGCATAAGAAAACGTACGCGACATTTAAAGCTATAGACACATTTATATGGTGCTAAAATGGTATAATTCCTGCAATTTTCATATAGTGATATCGTTATATTAAGGAGGTCACTAGAAGTTGATTAAAACGGAGTGCCTCTGAGAAAAAAAGATATATTTAATCCTAGAAAAATTAATTTGCATTTACCATTCTTTAGAATCACTTCAGGAAATCTTATTTAATGCACAATTCATAAGAGATCGTTTTTTAAGAAAATGTTTGATACGTTCCAATAATTGATCCAATACGAAATAAATAGTATTATGTGGCATAGGATTTTAGGTATAAAAGAACATATTTAAAAACATAATATTGTGGTTTTCACAACTGATTTGTGAGTCTCTGATCAGAATATTTACTAATTTTCAGTCCAGTAATTTTTCATAGATAATGATTATTAATAACAATCCTCACTAAACACTATATGAAATTTATTGATTGATGCCTAGACCAGTAGATTTTGCGCTGGCAAAGCAACATTAATTGAAAAGAAATACAATGTTGTTAAACTTTTTCAGTTCCATATATTATATATATATATATATATATATAAAGAAAAAAATTGAAATGCCATGAAGCCTCCTATATGAATATATATTATTATCTTTATGAGAAAATATATCCCGCTGACGACGTTTAATTACTTTTTTATTACATTATGAGATTTTCATTTATACTTGCACCATTCTTGGATAATAACATATACTGGGTACAAAAACGAATATCATAATAATCTTTTATAAAGTACGCCGATTTGCATTAAAACTTTTTTTTTAATAAATCTGAATAACATAGTTAAATAAATATGGCAGCTAAAATATAATTTTTTTTATATCCTTAAGCTATGCAAGCATTTTTTTCAACTGTTTCTATTATAGAGCTTCCTACATTCGTCTAAAGAAATCAATATTATTAACAAAATATTTTTAATTTAGTTGCAGTACCAAAAATGAAACAGCAAAAGAATTATACTTTCATAAATTCTTTTGCTTTAATGCTATTTATCTAATTCTTGACCTAAACTATATTGAAATCATATGTACAGAGTATTCCAGATTATACAAAACTTCTGATGAAATTCCATAGCGGCTTGATTAAAACTGAAAAAAATATTAGAATGCACATTCTTTGACAATAATGAATACTAAAATATTCAGCGAAAGTTATTTATTTCTCGTTAATGCTACGTTTCTCTTGAAAAAGAATTTTTTATGTACATTTTTTTCTAGCTGCAGACATAAGTAAAAAAGTTATTTTACATTTTGTTATCTGAAAAATTTCATTAGAAAAATAACGTAACTTTTTTTTTGTTGTTCGGATAAAATGAGATAAAATTAATTTTCTAATGCATTAATATTCATTAATTTAAAAATACATATACTTTTTATGAAACTTTTTTCGAACAGGCAAAAAAATTAGATGAAACGTGAGATATTCTTTTCTTTATCAAGTATCATGCTTTTAAAATTAAGGTTGTTATTCCATCGGTAATTTTTATGTATTGCACTGTCAAAAAATTTCTTCTTTATACGATAAATCATTCGTTATTTTTAAACAAATAATTTCCCTACTCCCAGGAAACATGCTTTTACCGTTAATTCTTCCCGGAAGTCTTAATAAAAGTGTGTGTGTGGGAGGGAGGGGGGGGGGATTCCGTTTATTCCATGCACGCATGCGTATTAGCTGTATTAATACCAAGTTCGAATTTATTTTTAAAATGAATAACCAAAAATTCAATGAAATAAAATTTTTAATTTATTTAAAAACAAGCAAATAAAAATAATGCTTTCGAATTTAATAAAATAGCAGTTTTCTCATTCATTTAAACTTATTCGCAATTTATTTGTTAGAGTACTGAAAAAATATTCTCAACGTAAAATATACTCTAAACGAACAGATTTAAATAATATATAATAATTCAATCAAGTTAGAAAAATCGATTTTATTCAAAAAAGCAAACATTTCTTCTCGAATTTAATTGAAAATATAATATTCATATTTTGCATCTAACAACCAAATTATGTGTTATTCGAAATATGTCTAATACGTCTAAAATTTTTACCCTCTATTATTCTATAAGTGTTAAAACACCAATCGCCCCGCCAGTGGCCGAGAGGTTATGCACTCGAAGCTGGTAGACGGGAGGAGCTGATTTCGAATCCGATCGCACCCGTCAGCCTATACAGTTACGTTCGGAGTTTTCCGTAGTTTTCTATTGAAGATAGAAGAAAGTAATTATGGTAAAAAATAATAAAACTGTGTATTAAAAAGGACAATTCCGATGCAGAGAAGATCTCATATTTAACAAACAATTTTATTACGTTTTTTCCGTGAAAACTATTTGAAAACTTATTGATTTTCTAAGGCTAATACTACCTAACATAGGCATTTCACATATTTTTGAAGTTAAATGTTTTCATTAAAATCAGTCTCAGATACAAGCTATACAATAAATAAAAATACAACACCCATTCAATAAATTTTGTTATTCCACCGTAAAGTTTAATTTACTAGTATCTGTATTTGGGCATTTTCTGAAGGTTACATATGCAACTACAAAAATCTAATTATTAAATCATGGTAAAAAATAATAAAATATGTATTAAAACCGACAATTCAGATATAGAAAAGATACTATTTAAAAAAAATGTATTTTATGACATTTTCTTCCGGGATACCTATTTGAAATTTTATTGATTTTCCAAGGGTCTACCTAACTTAAGCATTTCACATAGTTTTCAAGTAAAATGTATTAATGGAAATTAGTCTTAGATACAAACTATACTATAAACTAGTTGGATGTGCCAGTCCTAAAACTTCAATATCTATACTATACCAACTTTAACTGTCATCTTAAATACCTGTTTCAGTGAATTAATCGGAATAAAATGAATTAATCTTGATCGTGAGATTTATTAAAATCAATAGTTTTCCTTTATTCTGTTGTACATCAGTTATTCGCGAATGCCCGATTATCATGATGCGAAGTTCCCGTAGCTTTACGAGCCGCCGCAATACAACAACGAAAAATCAAGAAAATTATACAAAATTCGCTATTACAGTGCTCCCTTCCAACTAAATATTTCCAAATTCAAGGAGGACATTCTTGGCATAGCCAAAATCATACACAAAATATTTGTTTAAATTCTATGCATAACTTCATACTTTTTTCGATGGTACAATAATGAAAATGGCACAAAAATCACTATTATAGCGCCCCTTCCGTCGGAATTTTTCCAAATTAAGGGAGGACCTACTTGCCATGATCAAAAATATACACAAAAATTTGGTTCAATTCTATACGCAACTTCATAAACTTTTTGATAATACAATAAGGAAAATGCTACATAAATTCCTATTACAGTGCTCCCTTCCGTCGGAATTTTTCCAAATTAAGGGAGGACCTACTTGCCATGATGAAAAATATACACAAAAATTTGGTTCAATTCTATACGCAACTGCATAAACTTTTTGAATAGTACAATAATGAAAATGCTACAAAAATTCCTATTACAGTGCTCCCTTCCGTCGGAATTTTTCCAAATTAAGGGAGGACATACTTGCCATGATCAAAAATATACACAAAAATCTGGTTCAATTCTATACGCAACTTCATAAACTTTTTGATAGTACAATAATGAAAATGCTACAAAAAATCCTATTACAGTGCTCCCTTCCGTCGGAATTTTTCCAAATTAAGGGAGGACCTACTTGCCATGATCAAAAATATACACAAAAATTTGGTTCAATTCTATACGCAACTTAATACACTTTTTGATAGTACAATAATGAAAATGCTACAAAAAATCCTATTACAGTGCTCCCTTCCGTCGGAATTTTTCCAAATTAAGGGAGGACCTACTTGCCATAATGAAAAATAAACACAAAAATTGCGTTCAATTCTGTACGCAACTTAATACACTTTTTGATAGTACAATAATGAAAATGCTACAAAAATTCCTATTACAGTGCTCCCTTCCGTCGGAATTTTTCCAAATTAAGGAGGACCTATTTTCCACAGCCAAAAACTTAAAAAATGGTTCAATTCTATGCATAACTCCATGCACTTTTTAATGGTACAATAATGAAAATGCACAAAAATTTCTATGACAACGCCCCCTCTCGTCGGAATTTTTCCAAATTAAGGGAGGATCTGCTTGCCATATACAAAAACTAAAAAATAAATATATAAAATTTGGTTCAATTCTATGCATAACTTCATACATTTTTTTATGGTACAGTAGCGACATGCGGATACACGGACAGACAGACATTCTCTATAAACATGTTTTTTTTTTCTTTTCTCTGTCCCCTAAAACGTGTAAATCCGTCGAAAATCGGAAGTCAACAAAAATTTCGATTACAATACTTTCTTGTATTGAAAATAAAAGAAAGTAATAAAATTTAAGACACCATGAATAACTAACAAATGAAATATTAAAATGAAACAATCACCAAAGTAGTATTTTAAAATATTTATTTAAATAAATTGAATTTGCTATTCGGAACATGTTGTATTTAGGACTTTAGTAATGAGAAACTTTTATTATCATTATTAATATTTATATTATTATTATTGTTATTTGCTGATTTTAACACATAAGTATATTTTTTTCCTGGTAGAACGGCCGAAAAACAATTTTACATGAAGTGGGTTAATCATCTGCGGAAGTTCGCAACGCTAGATTTAAAACGAGTCTTTTTTTACGCTTTCATTATATAATTATACTTTCAAAGTTATTCAATATTTATTAAAATACTTTTCTATATTTTTAACTACATTTAGTATTGCGTCGAGCTCAACCAAATTTTTACTGAAATCTTTTTTTAGCATATAACATCAAACTCGGCTTAGGCCGTTAGAAAGATACCCTTTCAATTACCGATATATTTTTGACATATTCATACGCCTCTTCACAATAAATAACAGACTGACCAAGTATCTTGACCATCGAACATTCTACACTTTTCTAAACATCGTTTGGGAATGTCCCAACAAAAGAAATTTCTAAAATTTTTATTCAAAAAAAAAAAAAGTGATTGCATTTGACTTTTTGAACATTCTGTGGAATACGGTGGATTCATATAAATTCCTGACACGTTCAACTGAAGGGGGGCGGAATACCAAAAAGGTGTTAGCTCATCATTTTTTAAATAATTAAATCAGCTGTTTGCGAACACTGGACCTCCCAAACTGATAGTTAAGGGCAGTTGGAAGTCAAATTCATGAAAAAAGTCTTATATATATATATATATATGTATATATATATATATATATATATATATATATATATATATATATATATATATATATATATATATATATATATATAATCCTTTATTTTCTCCCTTTCGAATGGTATATTACTTTTCTTTCTACGACAACAAGAAGTTAAAACAATTTAAGTAATTCACTTCGTTTACATCCTACATAAATATTACATACTTAGATTTTAAATCAATATTCTCAAAATGTTGCTTTCTGAACTTCCATGTACTTTTTTATAGAAACTACTACATATTTTTGTTTGCAATCTTAGCAGAATATTTCACACATATCCCTGATGAATCTGAAGTAAACTTTGGTACAAAATTTTGTACAAAATTAAAAAAAAAAAAAAAAATGCAAATTTTTTGTTATTTTGTTATTATCTTTTGTGATTTTTATTACAGATTTTTTTAAATAACTTAAGAATACCTGTTGATAAATTTGAGTTCATTTTACTAGGAATTATTCATATTATACATATAAAAAATTCAAGTGAATATCTTTTGTAGCTTCTGGGAAAAGGTGCATTAATTTAAGTATAGAGATCCCCAACTGCTCTTAAGGCATTACCTCAGAACCACCAATGCTGAATTATATGTCCGCGCAATATTTATCCCTTATACTCTGATATATTTCTTTGGTGGAAAATATTTCCTATGGAATTGATTGCAAAATGCATTCAAAATGATTCAAAAATGGTTTAAATATTTAATGCATCGGTCGATTTGAACGAAAATCTACGTCGTTCTTGTTACAGTGGTCTATAATACATTTGCCAAGTGGGAGCTCATACATAAAGATTAAAATACATTACTTACACTTTGTGGTCGAACAGTAAAAATAAAACGAAAATATTTGGCTTACATTTAATTTTATACTGCAGCCATCTATAAAAATGCGCAAAATTTGGAAATTGGTTAATTTAGAAAAAAAATTAAAATTTAGATTTACTTAAGGACCGAAGAATAAACTCTACCTTCCTTTGACCTATTCTCTCTCAACCTGAGTTAAAATTTTGTGGCAATCCTATATCCCTTTAAGACCGGGAGTTTTTTTTTTGTTTTTTTTTTTTTGGTAGAAATTGAAAGTTTGGGTAATTTTCCCTAGGCAATAGGATCGTGTTTTATTGAAAAAAAATAAATAAATACCCGATGTCAGGTTATGCCTAGGGAGTACCCACACAATTGTGAAGGTTCGGCCTTAATGCAGCCGTTTTTTGACTAAATCTACACAATTATGCAGTTTGGGATTACGTGGGCAAATGTATAAAAATAAAAGTTTAAGTAAAAAAAGCTTTTGTTATTAAGATCATTTTCATCAGCCACAATGAAAATGTTTGAAATAATTTTTCTTTTTGGACAGGCATATATAAACATCACATTTCTTGCATCTCACTCTTGTACGGCTGAAACAGTTTTGAAACCGGTAACTCCTGGCAGTTTTAAGATAGTCGAAAGAAGGTCAGTGACTAGTTGCATCTAACCTCTTACTTTTAAATGATATCTTCATGGGCGGATTGTAGAATTTGGATCTGCATGAGTCATGAACATCATATTCATTCTGCGCTGTCGCTGAGGACAGCCCTTAATTTTTTCTTTCTTTGTAATGGTACATCTAACAGGTTCTCAGCCGAACATAATTGAAACCTTAGCAAAACAAGTATTTTTTACGGAGTAACTTGTTTGCTTTGGCATCTCCTTTGTAGAGAAACCATGGATTTACTACAGACAGGTCAAGAAAATTAACCGTTGTTTTCAAGATCTACTTTCTTGTTTTAAACTAGACTCGATATGCCTCCATTTCCTGAACGCAATTCTTCGCACCTCCCATTGATGCGTTGTAGCTCATAACGCTGGCTGGACAAGAGAGATCGACTTTCGATTTTTCTACCTTCCACCACCACATGACGGTCTGCAGGGTGCTACATCCTATACACATAGACGACAGAACAACTTTCTTATTGTCTTTCCACTCGACAACTACAATTCCATTAGACGTGCTCAATGCTCTCACCCCTCTTAAGAGCTGTTGACAAATGGGATGTCCTTCACTTTTTTTTGGATTGTGCCTATTCCTTCAAGTTTCCATTTTTATAGTTCTTCCAGTAGCGGTATTGTGTTAAAATACCGATCGCAGTACATAAAACTAGGTCTGAAACAGAGTAAGGACTACAGCAGATCCTAAGCTTAGATCCTTGTGGACCAGGTCTGTACTTTCCCACTGGTATACTACAAAATTTAAAACTATCACAGATGATGCTGTTACCACAGGGTGTTGTTTGTTTTTTACATACTACTTTACTGAGGCACGTTCTGAAAAAAGAATTCGTCTGTTCATCTATGGAAAAATTTCCCTGATCTCTTGGTAAATTCAAGAAGACACTACGGACTCTGTTGAGCATTTGCTGAACTTTCCATAATTTATTGTTCATTCCTGGTGGTTTACTTGCTGTGTCGACAAAATGGAATGAATTTATCAAATTTAAAAATCTATCTCGTTGCATACATGTAACTCATATAAAACTTATAAATCATATATGGCATCTATAACTCAGAACAGAAACATACAGTTCATTACATGTGCATATTATTTATCGAACAGTATCAATTTTAAATAGAAATCATGAATAGTACAGACCTATTAATTTAAAATTAATCCGCTTTAAAAATGTAATTAATAAAAAAAAAAATTGCTAAAAACATAAATAAAAAAAATTACTTAAAAATAAAAGTTTTAAATATTAGGAATTACAACTATTTTGGAAATGGTAAATGCCGGACTTACGCAATTGTGTAGATCATTAGTTTTTCAACTTTTGTAAAGCCAGATTAAATTTATCAACGACAAAATCAATTAAAATTATGAATAAAGTATATGGAAAGAAAAATTAAATCTAAGCAAACAAAATCATTTTAAAAAGAAATTAAGACAGTACATACTTTTTGTCTATTGCTGTCAGATGATATAATCTTTTTAAAATTAGAAAATCTAACCCTGTCTTGCAGTTGGTGCCACATAGTTGTGTCTTATCAAATCTGAAATCAATTATCTAATATAAATGTGGAGATTAGGTTTTTAATCTCCCAAAAACAGGAAATAGTCTTTTTCTTTTACTTTAGTATCACATACACAATTGTGTAGGTCAGGGCTTAAAGTGATATTAATATATGTTGTTGTTGTCTTTGGAGTAATGGCCTCTGCCATAAAGGTACCAGACGATATGCCCCGTAGCGATAGAGCAGCAAAGGCGTGAAGCTTTCATTTAATGAAGCACCATGAAGACTGACTTGGCTTCAAGCATTCCCCATAACTTTGTTCTTTAACGGAAAAAAAGTAGGAAATACGATAATGCAAGAGCCGTACGCCAGATCTGTCCAGTATAGCTAAGTTGGCAGAGCACTGGCAACTTAAGCCAAAAGGTCCCTTGTTCGAATCCTGAAATGGACAGTTTTGCACTCGATTAAAATATTACAATTCATGTGATTTATTTACAAATTGGAATAATTGTGTTAAAATTAATTAAGTCTTAATACGCATCCAAAGTTTCTTGGAGTTTCATTACCCGCGAGTTATTCTGCTGAGCTGATTCAAATATCAGATCCGATGTCATAATCAATAAGGTTCTCTGTGTAAATTGTGTCCACCAGATTTGTCCAGAACAGATCGGCTGGCATAGCATCGGCAACTTAAGCCAAAAAGTCCCTTTTTCGAATCCTGCCATGGACATATTTTGACTCAGTTGGAAAATTACGGATCGTCAGAATAATATATTGGATATTGAAAGGGAACAATATCTCTCTATCTCGTTTATTTGAATCTATCGCTGTATTTTACAAAAAATGAAAAAAAAAGAGAGTTGTCCGTGGTGCTGTTTTCAAGAGTATCAATATTTTTTAGCTATAAAATGTGCAACCAAATCTGCAATGTACGCAATTAACATGTTAATGAAATTAAGTAATAATCTACAAAGTGTTTCTTAGCGGTATATTTTAAATACATTACGTGTACTTTTTCAATCCATATTTAAAAAAATCTAGAATTTCATTAACTATAATTTTAAATTTGTGAAAGTATTTTTTTCTTTTAGACTTTTGAATGTTATATATATATTTCATTTTATTATTTAAATTTCCTGATACTCATTATATTTTTAATCTATGAAATTGGTTTTTCAGAAGATAAATACTAAAATAATTTAGCAGGAAGTATAACATTGGTCTCAATTTACACGATATATTAAGTCTGACACTAAGTCATCTCGCTTATATAGATTATTTAGTTTTTTTTATGATTTTTATTAATTGTAATCAGAGATACTATACATATATAAATTATCAAATTAAACTTTTCAGAAAATTATTTACTTATTCCCCAAAATAAATAAAATAAAATAAAATAAACGTCAAAACAAAATTTATTTAGCACATTCATATATAAATGAGTTTCCAAGTTAAATTTGCCTGTATCCTCATATGACATATAGATTTACTCATTTCAAATTCCAACCGCATCAAAATGGAATAAAATATAGGGTCACATAGTGCAATTCATTTCTGCTTGACAGACACACGAGGGACATAAACTGACATTGGATTTCCTCTGGTACGTAAACAATTTGGCAATTCTTAGCCTAATATTTTTTTAAAGCTTTTGATAATAACATGAAAAATGAAAATGACAAGTTCATTTTTTTCTTAATAAATTATGCATCTAAACTATCTTTTAACAAAAATATCAAAAAATTTTAAAAGAAAATGTCAGTTGTAATTTTATTAAGTGAATTTCTTTAACATTAAAGTTCAATTTGTAAAATTTGATGTTTTTTGATAAAAAATTAGAATATAAGGCAGATAATAATGTTTTCTCTAAAGCAACGGAAAATATTGCATTAAAATAAATTCATTTTCTAAATTCAATTGTGTTTCCTATTTCACTTTCCTTAATTCAATAAATATAATTCTTAACGAAAAATTCTAAACTATTTTAAAACAACAACTTTAATTTAAAAATTTAAGTATTATTTACAAAAGAGTAAAATCTTCTATTTATGTATTAAATTAAAAAGTGTTTAAGTGTTATTCCTCTAGAAATGTATAAAATCAAGATACAGAATATTCATTATAAAAGTAATTGCAATTGGAAATAATTTAGTATTGAACTGTGATGTGGTATATCCATCCAACACACTCAGAGAGATGTAAGTACACATAAAGTAAAAAAATGCAATGTAACATAGTGCCGCAAACTACTTGTTCAGTCAAAAATACAGAGTGTTCATTTTTTATTTATCTCGGGTTTTTTATAGTAACTTTGAGTAAAGGGGAGTACATTGAAAATGTATTTTTTAGTAGATATGCTTTTAAGAAACATGCGATAATAGGGGAAATGCTTGATACGCGCTTGCAGCATAAACTCGACGCTCTACATTTGAGATGATTACCATCTTATACGATATCATTAATTGCATTACTATGTTTAACCATGCGCGTTTCTTGATATTATTTTATTTTCACATAAAACAATGTAACTATCATAAAATTTCCTTTGCGATAACTTTATTTAACGTTTATTAGTTTTTAACAGAAACCTAGTTATTATACGATAGAAACTCTGCATTTTCGACTAAAAAAGTGGTTTGCAACACCGTATTCTATTTCAATTTTTGTTCCACTTGATATCCGCTAAGAGCCCTCTTACTTTGTTACAGTATTAACAGAACATCCTGCATAAATAAATAATAAGAATTCTGAATTTTTCATAAAAATAATGTGACAAAAGGAACTGATAAAGCACATCCGTGGATTGTCACAGTTCTAGTTTGTACGAACTATTGGCTCTATATAGTTTATCTAATACTTTTTTTAACATATCTTATACAATTTTATTTCACTGCATTTTAAACCTAATCTCGAATTAAATTTCAAAGGATAATCTTGCTTATTTATAGTTTTATTTGATAAATGAAGACTGTCACAAGAAATTGAGACATACCTGTGGGCAGAAAATTATAACTTCTAAATAGCTCGAAATATAGCACCACACACACACACTAAAAAAAAATTCCTTAAACGAGAAAAGAAGCCTATTAGTCATTTAGTCAAACGTAGCGAAACATTTGATTTGCAAAATATTATTATTTTTTTTATTTAACTGAGAAATAATAATGAACCTAAAGTTCACACCTTCACAGTGGACAAGATAAAAGGTGGTGAGAATTATAACATATTAAAATTATACATAATATCATGTAATATTGATTACACAAATTTAGCAGTCTCATTCAATTCAGTATAATATTTAATATATTACAAATATTTTATATGCAAAAACACTCAGGTCTGTAGCGATCTTTTCCGTGAACATCGTGTCTGCAGGCAGAAAATTATAACTGCTAACTAGCTCAAAACATAGCACCACACACACACACAAAAAAAAAATCCCTTAAAGGGAGAAAGAAACCTTTTAGTAATTTTAAACATAACAAAACATTTCTTGGGCAATTGTTTTTTTTTAATAACTGTGAAATAATCATAAACTTAAAGATCACGCCTTCGCAGTGGACAGGATAAAAGCAGGTGAGGATTAGAAGATAATAAAATTTAACATAATATCACAATAATTAGACAAATTCAGTAGTGTTATTCAATTCAGTATAATATTTAATGTGTTTCAAATATTTTATTATATATATAAAAAATTCAGGTCTGTAGTGATCACTTCCGTGAAAATCGTGTTTGACAACATAGCAGGGTCATTCCATGTCAGTTCAGGCAGGCATGTAACCCACCATCACAGATTTTGATGAAACTGCGTGTGTTTGTTTCTTTTATTAAGATATGATTCCCAGTATTTTTTTTTTTACTCCTTGGTCAAATAGTTTCTGAGAAAAAAATTGTGAAAATTTTGAAAACTGCCATCAGTTGGCATTCTTGACTGCTCGATTTTTAAATGTAGCATGACATAAATATGATCATATTTCAATATCTATTCCACAAATCATCTTCAAATAATTTATGCATAATATATAGGGTACGTATTTTATGAAAAAAATACTATTACGCTTATATAACATTTTAAGTGTGTATAAAAAAATGTTTAATCTTTGAAGTCGTGATTTTTTTATGAAAAATAATGCATTACCTAAAATAGCATTATTAACAAAAGGCGGTATTTTTATTAAATTTATTTTTTGTGGAGGATATACTTAAAGGTGTCCTTTACCTGATTCTGAAATAAAAGTAGTGGGATTTTGGGTGTTTTTAGTAGTATTTCATATTTAAAAATATTTTGAGGCGTATTTCAAATCAAATCAAGCAGAGTCATTCCATGTCAGTTCGCCTAAGATATTTAATTCACTGTCACAAATTTCAATGAAACTGGGTATGTTTATAGCTCATTTTAAGACAGGATCAAGGAAATTAAAGGTGATTACAAGTAAAATATTTTTTAAGATAAAAAAAAATATCTAAATTTTGAAATTTTTTTAAAAATGTTTTTAATGGCAGATCTATATTCAAAGACTGCATTAAAAAAAAGTCATTTCAATATAAAATCCCTAAATAAGTTTCAAATAATGTATATGTGACAAATAATGTAGGCAGATTATTATTTATTGTTGTTTGTCATGTTTAAATGCTAAGAGTGTGTTTAATCTTGTGAATTCTTAAAATCAAGAATTTTAAAAATAATGTGTTAATCAAAAATTTATTATTAACCGAAGGCAGGCTGTTATTACTTTTTTTAATTGTACGTAAAAATATCTTTTCAATAGTTATAAAATAAAAGTAGTGAAAATATGAGCAATTTTAACAAAATTTTCATAAAATGTGAATGTTTAATGATAAATATTGAAGCTTTTCATGCTAAGATGTACTAAAATGACTACGATATCGTGTATTTCTACTCTTGCTTAAATATAATACATACATTAATAAAATAACAAATATTATTTACAGCAATAAAAATTAAATTAAATAGTACCAGTTCCTTTACCAACACTACATTGCTCAACAGCCGACTTAAAATCAACAGCCCGCACTCTTATTGAAAAATACTTTCAACTGTTCAAATAATAAATAAACTGCATTTGAAAATTTTAATATCAACTTATTATCTTAAGACGATAATAATAACTAAACAACATGATGAATTTATAAATCAGCTTTTAATTGAAAAGTCATGAAATTGTCCCTTTAAATATTGTTGTTCATCGAGTCAATCAAAACAAATTATATAAAAAAAATAGTGAGCCTAATATGCTGACTGCAATGACACTTCTAACAAAACTAATTAATTCATTACCATCTGAAATCAAACCCGAAAGATCAAAAGAAAAAAAAATCATCTGTAGTGTGAATGTGACATACTCAGTGGTTGTTGAGGTATGTCTTTGTGACATTTTTACCTGTACTTCAATAAAATATAAACATGTAAGCTTTTTTCATTCATCCAAATTAAGTAAAACAATTATAAAATTTTGTTGTCATTACACCAGATGTTAAATTTTTCGTTACATACTATTAGATAAGTTCTTTACTTTTAGACATTATTGACATAATATCATAAAATTTGCTATATGTATTTTCTGTAAGTGTATAAACAATATATATATGCTTTATTAAACATAAATGAATAATTTTTAAATAATTTGTTTAGAACAGGGATATATATACCCACATATATATGTTGAAAATCCATCTTTCAGCAATATTGTGATGAAATAAATCAAATTACCGTAATTTCCGGTGTATAGCCCGCGGATCATACAATCGTGTTTCGACCCAGAAATTTTTAAAAATAAACTGTAACTTTTTAGATCACAGTAAATATTGGTCTTCAAATACTGAATAAAATTTATGGGTCCAAACTGAATTGTTTAATCTGCGGGCTATACACCCGAAATTACGGTACATATCATTAGAAACTGAATAAAGTTACAAAAGTGCAACTCATTAAGTTTTAAATATTTTTTTAGATATAGTTATTTGAAAGATATAAATATAATGGATTATGCATTTTTTGCATATATTTAAAGCACAATACGTCAAAATTTTCTTCAACAGAGTGAAATTTGTTTTTTTTTTTCAATATTAGCAGCTCAATGCTAAATTTTCAATATTAACAGCCAAATATGAGTTTAAAGATTAGGACTGTCATTTTGAAAATTTCTATTGGGCGGTGAGGAGCTAGTGATTTTTCTCTTTTTTGGAAAGGGATAATTGCTCTTCACCCTAGAAGTTTTACTAAAAAACAATATTGTTTATTTTTTTTCCTTAAGAAACGAACATAAAAGATAATTTGAAAAATAAAATAAATGTATAAATAAAAATATTTCCAGGGATGATACATTGGATAGGTTTTACATTTGAAAATATTGATAATTTTAAATATGATTTAAATACTACTAAAACCAACCAAAATCCCACTATTTTTATTTCAGATCCAGTTATAATGTAGTATTATGTACAATTTAAAATGAAAAAATTAGTCATAGAAACTCCGCCTCTGATTGATAAAGATTTTTTAATAATTTCATTATTTTTTGTAAAATATTTTTGATTTCAAAGATTATACAATTTTTTAGACACATTTAAATATTTTTTAACATTACAGCAATATTTTTTTCATAATCTACATACTTTATTTACCTTGCTTAAATTATTCGAAGAAGATTTCTTTATTAGTTATTGAAATATGATTTTATATATAAAATGAGGCCTTTGAAAATTGAACAATCATTAATGGCAACTCGTGGCATTTTTCCAAAATTTTGATAATTTTTTCTCATATGTTCACTATTTTTATTTTATAACCATTTAAAAGATATTTTTACGTACAATTAAAAAAAAGCAATAACACCCTGCCTTCGGTTAATAATAAATTTTTGATTAACACATTATTTTTGACAAAATTCTTGATTTTAAAAATTCATAAGATAAAAGACACTCTTAGTGTTTAAACATGATAAAAAAACAAGAAATAATAATCAGCCTACATTATTTGTCACATATACATTATTTGAAACCTATTTAGTGATTTTATATTGAAATGACCTTTTTTTTTTTTTTTTTTTTTTTTTTTTTTTTTTTTTTTTTTTTTTTAATGTAGTCTTTGAATATCGAACTGTCATTAAAAAAATTTAAAACAATTTTTCAAAATTTTGATATTTTTTATCTTAAAAAATATTTTACTTAGGATCAAGAAAATTAAAGGTGATTACGTCTTAAAATAAGCTATAAAAAAACCGAATTTCATTGAAATTTGTGACAGTGATGAAATGGCTTAGGGGAACTGACATGGAATGACTCTGCTTGATTTGATATGAAATGCACATCAAATTATTTTTAAATAGGAAATACTACCAAAAACACCCAAAATCCCACTATTTTTATTTCAGAATCAGGTAAAGGACACCTTTAAGTATATCTCCCATAAAAAATAAATTTAATAAAAATACCGCCTTTTGTTGATAATGCTTTTTTTGTTAATGCATTATTTTTCATAAAAAATTCACGACTTCAAAGTTTAAATATTTTTTTTAGACACACTTAAAATGTTATAAGCGTAACAATATATTTTTTTCATAAGCTGCGTACCCTAAATATTGTGCATAAATTATTTGAAGATGATTTGTAGAGTAGATATTGAAATATGATTATATATATGACATGCTACATTTGAAAACCGAGCTATCAAGAATGCCAACTGACGGCAGTTTTTCAAAATTTTGACAATTTTTTTCTCAGAAACTATTTCACCAAGGAGCAAAAAAAATTACTGGTGATCATATCTTAATAGTAAGAACAAACACACGCAGTTTCATTAAAATCTGTGATGGTGGGTTACATATTGATATTTTACTGCCTGATTTGACGTGGAATGCCCCAGCATATAAAAATGTAGAAATGCAGTTTTAATAAAATGTTTCCCACGAGCGGGGAAAATACTGTTGAATGTTTTATATATATATATATATATATATATAAAACATTCAACAGTATTTTCCCCGATATATATATATATATATTTCATTTTATTATTTAAATTTTCTGATATTTATTATATTTTTAATCTATAAGACTTGTTTTTCAGAAGTTAAGTACTAAAATAATGTAGCAGGAAATATAAATTGGCCCAATTTACAAGGAGAGGGCCAACCTTGTTAATCACAGATTTTGATTATTTTAATATATGCTGTAGTGTAGAGACCCCATAGTCTCAGGTTCAACGGATTTTATCCAACGCTCCTTAGTTCTTGAGAAACCGGGGGGTCTAATAGTAGTACACAACTTAAATACTTACTTTGTAACTAAAAGGACAGGTTGGTCGTAGCTGAGTTGGCATGGCATTTGCCGAGTCATCCGCAGGCCCGGTTTCGATGCAGGGACGCGCTACATTTATTTTTCTCATTTTTTGTTTTATAAATGTATTTGTAAGTATAACTTAATAATCCCATTGTCAATTAAAATTTATAACATTGTATATCAATTATAATTTTAACCTATTTAATTTTTTACTTTTAACTAAATAGTTGTATAAAGCAACATAAAAATTTTATTTATTTTTAATCACTTTTAAAATATATTTCATATATTCTTTATCAATGCAATGATTTTGAGCAATTGTGTCAATTCGAGATTTTAAAGAAACATCATTTACGCATTGCTTTAACAAAGGAAGTCAAGGCGATATTGCTATTATTCTGTTTTTAAAATAACAAGCATAATTATATTAAAAATTGGCATCAGAATTAATTTACAACCGATTTTTTGCATATTAAAGTTCTTTAAATTTGTAATACGCATGCTTGCACTTTCAATAATTTTGCTTTCCCCTTTATCTTCATTCTGCTTTTATTTTTATTTTATTTGAATATTCTTTTATTTTATCATAACGAGATGGCACCACAACAGGTTTTGACACGATTTTGGAATTTTCATCATTCAATAATAGTTCCAATATCTTTTTAAACCTCTTTAAAGGATGAGAAATAATAGTTTAAAAATAAAAAAATGATAAATTTAAGTTTGTTAACATTATAATTAATGTATGATATTAAAATTTTTAATTTAAATTATTAAATCAAAATTACAAGTATATTTATAAAAAAAAAAAAAAAAAAAAAAAAAAAAAAAAAAAAGAAAAACAAATGCAGCGCGTTCGGGTACCGAACCCGGGTCCGCAGATCAGCCAGCAAACGCCGTACCAACTGAGCTACGACCTTTTTGTTACAAAGTAAGTATTTAAGATGTGTACTACTATTAGACGACCCGGTTTCCCAAGAACTAAGGAGCGTTGGATAAAATCCGTTGAACCCGAGACTAAGGGATCTCTACCCTACAACATATATTAAAATAATCAAAATCTGTGATTAACAAGGTTGGCCCTCTCCTTGTTAGACCATACGTTAAGTCTGCTACTAAGTCAGCTCACTTGTATATATAGTTTTTTTTTTTTTTTTTAATTAGTTTAATTTTTTTTTTTTCAGAGATACTATATATGTATATAAAATATCAAACTAAACTTTTAAGAAAATTATTCACTAATCCCCAACCCCCTCAAAAAAGAAATAAAATAAACAAAATAAACGTCCAACAAAATTTACTTAGTATATTTGTATGTAAACGATTTTCCGAGTTAAATTTGCCTGTATCCTCACATGAGATATAGATTTACTCATTTCAAATTCCAACCGCATCAAAATAAAATAAAATATAGGGTCACATAGTGCAATTCATTTGTGCTTGACTGACGCACGAGGGACATAAACTGACATTGGATTTCCACTCGTACGTAAACAATTTGGCAGTTCTTGGCATCATATTTTTATATTATTATTTTTTTTTATATATATATACATTTGATAATAACATAAAAAACGAAAATGAAAAGTTCACTTTTTTAAAAATAAATTATGCATATAAACTATCTTTTAACGAAAACATCGAAAAATTTTAAAAGAAAATATCAGTTATAATTTTATTAAGTGAATATCTTTAACATTAAAATTCAGCTTGTAAAATTCGATGTTTTTTAGTATAAAAATTAGAATATAAAGCAGATAATAATGCTTTCTCTAAAGCAACGGAAAATATTGAATTAAAATAAATTCATTTTCTAAATTTAATTGGGTTTCCTATTTTACTTTTTCTAATTCAATAAATATAATTCTTACCGAAAAATGCTAAACTATTTTAAAACAACTAATTTATTTTAAAAATTTAAGTTTTATTTACAAAATAGTAAAACTTTCTATTTATGTATTAAATTGAAAAGCGTTTAAATGTTATTCTTCTAGAAATGTAAAACATCAAGAGACAGAATAGTCATTATAAAAGTAATTGCAATTGGAAGTAATTTAGTATGGAACTGTGATGTGGTATATCCGTCCAACACACTCAGAGAGATGTAAGTACACATAAAGCAAAAAAATGCAATGTAACATAGTGCCGCAAACTACTTACTCAGTCAAAAATACAGAGTGTTCATTTTTTATTTATCTCGGGTTTTTTATAGTAAGTTTAATAAAGTTAAATACATTGAAAATGAATTTTTTAATAGATATGTTTTTAAGAAACATGCGATTATAGGAAAATGCTTGATACGCGTTCGCAGCATAAACTCGACGCTCATCATTTGAAAAAATTACCTTCTTATACGATATCATTAATTGCATTAATATGTTTAATCATGCGCGTTTCTTGATATTATTTTATTTTCACATAAAACAATGTAACTATCTTAAAATTTTCTTTGCGATAACTTTATTTAACGTTTATTAGTTTTTAATGGAAACTTCAGTTATTATACAATAGAAACTCTGCATTTTTGACTAAATAAGTGGTTTTCAACACCATATTCTATTTCAGTTTTTGTTCCTCTTGATATCTGCTAAAAACCCTCTTACTTTGTTACAGTATTAACAGAACATCCCGCATAAATAAATAATGAGAATTCTGAATTTTTCATAAAAAATAATGTAGCAAAAGAAACTGATAAATCACATCCGTGGATTGTCACAGTCCTAGTTTGTACGAACTATTGCTCTATATAGTTTATCTAATAATTTTTTTAACATGATATCTTATACAATTTTATTTCACTGCATTTTAAACCTAATATCGAATTGAATTTCAAAAGATAATCTTACTTATTTATAGCTTTATTTGATAAATTAACAATGTCATAAAAAATTGAGTCCTGTGGGCAGAAAATTATAACTGCTAAATAGCTCGACATATAGCACACACACACACTAAACAAATTCCTTAGACGAGAAAAGAAGCCTATTAGTCATTTTAAAGGTAGCAAAACATTTTATGTGCAAAATATTATTAATTTTTTTATTTAACTTTGAAATAATAATGAACCTAAAGATAATGAACCACTTTCACAGTGGACAAGATAAAAGCTGGTGAGAATTATAACATATTAAAATTAAACATAATATCATGTAACATTCATTACACAAATTTAGCAGTCTCATTCAATTCAGTATAATATTTAATATGTTACAAATATTTTCTATACAAAAACAGTCAAGTCTGTAGCGATCTTTTCCGTGAACGTCGTTTCTGCAGGCAGAAAATTATAACTGCTAAATAGCTCAAAACATAGCACCACACATACACACATACACACAAAAAAAAAACCCTTAAAGGAAGAAAGAAGCCTGTTAGTAATTTTAAACATAACAAAACATTTCTTGTGGCAATTATTTTTTTAATAACTGTGAAATAATCATAAACTTAAAGATCACACCTTCGCAGTGAACAGGATAAAAGCAGGTGAGGATTAGAAGATAATAAAATTAAACATAATATCAAAATAATTAGACAAATTCAGCAGTGTCATTCAATTCAGTATAATATTTAGTGTGTTACAAATATCTTATTATATATAAAAAAAAGTCAGGTCTATAGCGATCACTTCCGTGAAAATCGTGTTTGCGAACATAGCATATAAAAAAATAGAAATGCAATTTTAACAAAATATTTCCCTCGAGTGGGGAAAATACATTTAAATGTTTTATATATATATTATTTTTTTCATTTCAATATTTAAATTTCCTGATATTATTATATTTTTAATCCATAAGACTTGATTTTCAGAAGTTAAGTACTAAAATATTTTAGCAGGAAATATAAATTGGCTGAATTTAGACGATACGTTAAGTCTGCTAATAAGTTAGCTCATTTGTAAATTTTCTTAGTTTTTTTATTAGTTTAATTTTTTTTTTCAGATATATATATGTATTTAAAATATAAAACTAAACTTTTAAGAAAATTATTCACTAATCCCCTCCCTTCAAAAAATAAATAAATAAAATAAAATAAACGTCGAATCAAAATTTTTTCTGCATATTTATATGTAAACGATTTTCCATGTTAAATTTGCCTGTATCCTTGTATGACATATAGATTTACTCATTTCAAATTCCAACCGCATCAAAATAAAATAAAATATAGGGTCACATAGTGCAATTCATTTCCGCTTGACTGACACACGAGGGACATAAACTGGCAGTGGATTTCCACTTGTACGTAAACAATTTGGCAGTTCTTAGCATCATATTTTTATGGGTGTTTTTTATACATTTGATAACAACACGAAAAATGAAAATGACAAGAGTTCAATTTTTTAAAATAAATTATGCGTCTAAACAATTTTTTAACGAAAATATCGAAAAATTTTAAAAGAAAATATGAGTTGGAAATTTATTAAGAGAATTTCTTTAACATAAAAGTTCAATTTGTAAAATTCGATGTTTTTTTTTTTTTGGTATAAAAAATTAGAATAAAAGGCAGATAATAATGCTTTCTCTAAAGCAACGGAAAATATTGAATTAAAATAAATTCATTTTCTAAATTCAGTTGTGTTTCCTATTTTACTTTTTCTGATTCATTAAATATAATCCTTACCGAAAAAATGCTAAACTATTTTAAAATAACAAATTTAATTTAAAAATTTAAGTTTTATTTACAAAATAGTAAAATTTTTTATTTATGTATTGAATTAAAAATTGTTTAAGAGTTATTCTTCTAGAAATGTATAAAATCAAGAGACAGAATATTCATTATAAAAGTAATTGCAGTTGGAAATAGTTCAGTATGGAACTGTGATGAATAAAGGGGAGTACATTGAAAATGAATTTTTTAATAAATATGCTTTTAAGAAACATTCGATAATGGGGAAAATGCTTGATACGCGCTTGCAGCATAAACTCGACGCTCTACATTTGGGACGATTACTATCTTATACAATTTCATTAATTGCATTACTATGTTTAATCATGCGCGTTTCTTGATATTATTTTATCTTCACATAAAACAATGTAACTATCTTTAAAAAATTTTTGAGAGAATTTTATTTAACGTTTTTTATTTTTAGCAGAAACCTCACTTATTATACGATACATTGTTAAAAATTTTGCAGCATTCTGGCAGGTCATTCGACCGTTTTTTGGAAAAACGGTTTCATAACCATAATTTAACTATATTCTGACCATAAAATGGCCAATAATAGGGTCATAATAGTGTTAAATTACGGTTGTGTAACCGTTTTCGGAAAAAACGGTCAGATGACGTGCCAGAATGCTGCAAATTTTTAACAGTGTAGAAACACTGCATTTTTTATTAAATAAGTGGTTTGCAACACCATATTCTCTTTCAATTTTTGTTCTTCTTAATATCTGCTAACAACCCTCTTACTTTGTTAGAGTATTAACAGAACATCCTGCATAAATAAATAATAAGAATTCTGAATTTTTCATAAAAATAATGTGGCAAAAGAAACTGATAAATCACATCCGTGGATTGTCACAGTAATAGTTTGTACGAACTATTGCTCTATATAGTTTATGTAATACTTTTTTTTTACATGATATCTTATACAATTTTATTTCACTACATTTTAATCCTAATCTCGAATTGAATTTCCAAGAATAATCTTACTTATTTATAATTTTGTTTGATAAATGAAGTGTGTCACAAGAAATTGAGTCATACCTGTGGGCAGAAAATTATAACTGCTAAATAGCTCGATATATAGCACCACATACACACTTAAAAAAATTCCTTAAGGCTGTTCTTAACTGTTCCGATAAACAAGCGCAAAACGTTGTGACACATTTACAAACTCATTTTTTAACGGAACGATATAAAATTGGAAAGCCTGGCCATGGAAGCGATTTGGAATTGAACTGTTTTTTCCATTTTTTGATCAATCAATTACCCACTGAGTTATAAGCGATATTGATCACGTGATAAACAGGTTTTACGTTTGCAAAAAAATAGAAAAAACAGCTCGATGACATAGTTTTTGAACAACAACACCAGCTAGTTTCATGCATTTTCGAACAAAAATTAATTTAAACTTATGTCAGGAAGTTGCCCTTTTGGATTTGAGAACAGCCTTAAATGAGAAAAGAAGCCTTTTAGTCATTTTAAACATAGCAATACATTTGATGTGCAAAATATTATTATTTTTTTTATTTAACACCTTCACAGGGGACAAGATAAAAGCTGGTGAGAATTATAACATATTAAAATTATCCATAATATCATGTAACATGGATTACACAAATTTAGAAGTCTCATTCAATTCAGTATAACATTTAATATGTTACAAATATTTTAAATGCAAAAACAGTCAGGTCTGTAGAGACCTTTTCCGTTTACATCGTGTCTACAGGCAAAAAAATATAACTGCTAAATAGCTCAAAACATAACACCTCACACACACACACACAAAAATCCCTTAAAGGGAGAAAGAAGCTTGTTAGTAATTTTAAACATAACAAAACATTTCTTGTGGCAATTATTTTTTTTAATAACTGTGAAATAATCATAAACTTAAAGATCACACCATCGCAGTGGACAGGATAAAAGCAGGTGAGGATTATAAGATATTAAAAAGAAATATAATATCACAATAATTAGACAAATTCAGCACAGTCATTCAATTCATTATAATATTTAACGTGTTACAAGTATTTTATTATACATAAAAAAAGTCAGGTTGTAGCGATCACTTCAGTGAACATTGCGTTTGTTAACATACCATATAAAAATGTAGAAATGCAATTTTAATAAAATGTTTGCCACGAGCTGGGAAAATGCTGGCATGATGTTAAATAGTAAGTTCAAAGCAATAAAAAACTGTTTTTAATCCTCCATTTGAAATTTCTTTGGTTCAGGAAATTTAGGTCTTCAAATATACATTTGTGAGAGAATGATCGTTATTCTCATATAAACAAGTTATCTTTTCTTTGACGTAGCGTTTGAAACTATTATTTTTGCAATTTCCTGAACATTTATTTATACTTATATTGATTTTTATACTAGTATAATTTAATATCTTTGTTATTAGTAGAAATTTAAAGAATTTATTTTGAAGAAACAAATAAAATTTTTAATTTTAAATTGAGATTTTTTTTTATTGTAATTTTATGTTTTACATTGTTTGGAAAACAAATGCATAAACAATATGAAAACATATATTCATACCACATTATTTATATAATATATTTATCAAAATTTTTGCATAAAAGATAATATTGCAGTATTTTGAGGAAATAACTAACGCGTAATAAAATAAACTTAAAAGTAGCTACTCGTAGTAGTATGTGTAACATAAGATAAAGCTCTATGAATTGAAATTGTTTTTGTAAAATGGATAAATTCACCATAATATCAAATGTTTTGATATTTCTGTTTGATGCAAATCCATGTGTCATAATTTTAAATGTTCTCAAATCAAACAAATCTTAGTTATTTACTGATAATCAATGAAAGTAGATGTTAAGTTTTTTTTTTTTTTTTTTTTTTTTTTTTTACTTCTGATTATTTAAAATAATAAAATGCGTTTTATTATAAGAATCGCTAGCACATTAAATTGTAAGGAATCGCATTTAACAGCTAACGAGGAAATCATAATAATATAATTAGCTATAACGTATCAAATAAAACATCTAAAATATCCTCATTTAAAGCGTAAAATTATTTTGCAAATCTAGAAACTGCTTACATGGCTAAAAAGCACTTTAAACAATAAGAACTGGAATAATTATAAAATTAATATTTAACAAAATAATTCTTAGATTTCTGCAATTAGAAATAATTATTTTAAAGAAGTCTGGGATTTTAAATGAATTCGGAATTGTAAAGAAATATTGACGATAGTGTCAGTGCCAGTAAAAGTACATACCATCAGGAAAAATAATAATTTTAGGGCACGTTTTGTGTTTTTCATGACATGAAAATTTTAGAAAAAAAATCAGTTTAGGTAATGAAGATCCAATCAACAAATACAATACATTATTTTAAAAATTTAAATGTATAGGTAAATCGGCTGGATTAAACCTATTTTTTTTTCTTTCACATGGTTATAAGAAATGGCTTCCAATTTTGACTTGTACTCTCAATCTAATATAAGGTAATTTAAAATCCAGGAAAAATTCATAGACTGTGCGGTTTCGTGTCGATAACTTTTTTCATTTTACGTGCTAACCTCGTCACGAGCAAAGCCCATGTAAAATCAAGTCTTGGCGGTGAGAGGCTCTCCAACGGAGTTACTTTAAATTGTGAGAATGCAGTCGTGTGCTTAAGTTTAAGACCAGCAGCCGAATTTTGGCATTTTAACAGAAAGCATCATTAACGCAGCATATTTCGACATCTTATCTGTCGATTGCGTCAGACTCAATCGCATGCTATAAATAGCTTCCCCCGTCTCATTCCTCACCAGTTGTTTCGTGGATTTAACCGCAGACGGCACTGTTTTCTAATATTTGTAATGGGTAAAAAAACGTCACTTTCAGTTGCAAAAAAGGCAGAAATGGTTGCCCTGCATAAAGTTGGTTTTTCTGAACGTGAAATAGCTAAGAGGGTACATGTGAACAAGACTACTGTTCATCAAGTCGTCAGTAAATTTAATATTCAGGGAAAGTACACTGACCTGAAGAGAAGCGGACGGCCAAGAAAAATTAGTGCTCGTGATGATCATGTGATTCGAAGGATGGTAATGCGATCTCCAACATCCTCCTGCAAGAAGGGTAAACATATTCTGGCTGCAAAGTGCACCGACGTCACTTTGAGCACTATTTCAAGACGTTTGACCAAACATTTTTATTTGTTATGCTACAAAACTGCTAGGAAATCACATGATCATCACGAGCACTACTTTTTCTTGGCGGACCGCTTCTCTTCAGGTCAGTATACTTTCCCGAAATATTAAATTTACTAACAGCCTGATAAAATCAGTCTTGCTCACATGTACCCTCTTAGCTATTTCTCGTTCAGAAAAGCCAACTTTATGCAGGGGAACTATTTCTGCCCTTTTTGCAACTGAAAGTGACGGTTTTTTACCCATTGCAAAGATTTAAAAACAGTACCGTCTACGGTTAAATCCACATAACAACTGGAGAGAAATGAGACGGGAGAAGGTACTTATAGCAGGCGAAAGAGTCTGATGCAATCGACACATAAGATGGCGTAATATTCGGCGTTAATGATGCTTTCTGTTAAAATGCCAAAATTCGGTTGCTGGTCTTAAACACGTTTGCACACGACTGTACAATGTTGTTGACCAAATGCGTCCTCGCTTCTTATTTAGATACATTACAACTCCACAAGTCTTAGCAGCTGTCTTAAAAGATGTGGATATACAGTTGTCTAAGTTGTTTGAAAACAAACTTTAAGATCCATTTCGGAACTTTGGATTATTTAAGTTTCGAAACTTCCGCACTCTAAATTAAAATGTCTGAAATTCAGACACTTAAGTGTCTGAAATGGAGTGTTCAATTTTCAGACATTTTAAAATGTCTGAATTTTTTCAGACACTTTTTGCGTCTGAATTTCAGACACTTCAAACGTCTGAATCGCATCCATTTTTTTGTAAGCATCATACGTAGCCATGTTTGACCACGTTGAATCCTGGAAAAATATTTGGCTGTGGTCCTGCCCCCCCCCCCCCCAATACAGCCTGATTTTTTTGGTGCTCTCAGTTTTGGTATACAATTTTCGTTACGTTGATAATTTAAATCTTTTACGACATTGTACTGATTATAATCAATATCTTGAACTTCAGGAGTAGAACAAGATTAAAAAACAAAAAATATTTATCTAAATATTAGATTTTTTAAAATTTATTTTGTTTTTAACCTTATTTTACTTTAAAAGTTCAAAATATTGATTATAATCAGTACAATTTCGAAACAGATTTAAAATATAAGCTTTACAAATATTGCACATCAAATTTGGGGGCACTACAGTCGTAGGGGGACGGGGCACTTCCCAGTTTGCCCTTCCTTTAATCAAGAAGTACTTTTGCAAAAAACGCAACCCTGCATTATAGTTGTCTAAATTGAGATGTCCGGTATTCGGGAGTATCCGTTGTGGAGGTTAATGGACATTCTCGAATAGCGAACACCTCTATTTAACGAATACTTTTTTAATCAGCAGACATACATATTTGTATATTTTTACCTCAAAAAAGTAGACATCTCCAATTATCGGACAAATTCCGCGGTCCCGAAGTGTTCGCTATTAAGGGCTTTTAAGGTACATAGATAAATATATATATATATTTTATAATCTTGTCCTACTCTAAAAGTTCAAAATATTTATTATACTCGGTTAAATGTGGAAAAAGATTTAAAATATCAGATGTACGAAAATTGCAAAAATCCCCCCCCCCCCAAAAAAAAAAGAAAATATAAAAAGATATATTGCCACATAGGCAATTTTACATATACATCACTTGATAATCACAACAGCCATTTAACTATGAATAATGAAAATAAATAAATAAATATTCTACTTTAATAACATTGGGGAAAAAATGACTTTGGTATTTTGTTAAATATATTTGCGTTTTTAAACTTGTCCTACTCTAAAAGTTCAAAACTTTCATTATAATCAGTGCAAGATTTAAGATATCAGCTTTACAAAAATTCATGCAAAATCCCCCCCCCCCCAAAAAAAAAAAAAAAAAATGAAAATACTTTTTTAAAAATTATGTTTTTAAAAAATTTATATTTCCACATGGGCAAGTTTTTATGTAGATCAGAGGGTACTCACAAAAGCTATTCAACTATCAATAAAAACAAATAAGTACATATTCTATATTAAAAACATGAGGAAAAAATAACTTATGATTTCCAAACTTCTTTCGTCTTAAATATATACAGTAACATCTGTCATTTTTGTATTTTTCGTATAAGTGCATATAAATAAAGTTACCACAATTTTAAATACGAAATCTAGTTAGAGGTTTTTACTTTTTCCCATTATAAATTTCAAATTACTTTTTTATTAAAAATAATAAAAAAATCAGTATTAGAGTTGATTGCAAATCAAATACATATGTATATTTTTACAGGCAGCTTCATATAATAGACCAGTCTCATTTACTTTATTTATCTTTTTTTAATCTGCGGTTTTATGCCAGGAAGTAAGAAAGCATTAGGTCATCTTTCAAAGTTTTTTTTTTCTTTACTTCCTTGTGGCCGTCATTTACTGCGAGATAAAAATTATCCATTGAAACTAAGAACTGACATTGAATATATAATTCGTAATAAAAAAGAACGTCATAAGTTTAAAAATATATACTTCTAGAATTAGTGGGGTTTTTTGCGAACAGATTCAAAACTAATTAAATTTCATGCAGGATTTTGTTTAGTACAATAAATAAAATCATAAAATACACTAATTTTACTACTATAAAGAAACTTACTTGAGTTGCTGCAAGAGGTAAGAAATATTCCTCGATTTGAAATTTTAAAAACTACCACAACCACAGTGAGGGAGAAAGACTTTCATCAGTTTAAAAGGTAATCCCATAATACATCCGACTAGCCATATTTAAAGAATGAGATGTTTCATCCTAAAAACAGGACCCGCCAGACAAAAGTTTCTTTTTTTTGCCAGCTTCGACAGGACGAAGATGAATAACACAATATTATTGATATAAATTGATACGAGTTAACACTAAGCCCATTGCACACGCTTTGTAGAATTTCCGGGTGTAATCTTCAACCGTCGTCTACTTCTGTTCTGTGTCTATCCCGCCCTTGTATCGACGACAGCTTCTAAGAGACATTTGATGTCGAGCACACACGTCAGATGTATGTATTCAATAAATAAATAATCCAAGTTAATACGAATTAAAATCACAGTACTTCACATTTCGCAAAAAACGAATTAAAATACACGCGTACATAAAAACAAACTTTGTTTGAATTACAACGTGTACCACTTTGAACGAAGACATCTAAAACGCATGCGCAACTGGGAGTGCTAGTGCCCCCTGGTGGTTATTGCGTCGGAAGAATCAAAACGTCTTAAATTAAGACACGTTTAAAGCAATGAAGTGTCTTAAAATAAGACGTTTGCGGATATTTTAGACATTAGTCTCAGTTCGTTTACACCATGGTCATAGTAAGACGCTTATGTATCTTAAATTAAGACATCTATAGTGTCTTAATTTTCAGATTAAGACACTTAAGTGTCTAAAATTCTTTTTCAGTCACATATGTGTCTAAATTTAAGACGCTTCTATTTGCAGTGCGTATACCAAAGGAAACACATTTCACTAATAGATGAATGATTCACTTCGTCCGAAGGGCTTCCTCTGGCAAATCTTCTAGACTAGTTATTTGAAACGAGTTTTGAAGTGTATCCTAAAACATAATGGATCAAAGATTCTTCTTGCAGCCATTATTATAAAGAACTTTGTAGTTTAATTAACATATGTAGGATAATTTAAATATAAAATATAAAAAATAAGACTTATACGTTAAAACACATAAACTTGATCAATTGTACAAAAAAACAAGAACGTTTGTATGAACTTATACAACTAAAATTAACTATAAAGCACAATATCGACGTTTCGAACTGCTTCTCCAGTCGTCTTCAGGATAAATATCATGTTGAAATACAAGGGGATTTGTTTTAAGTTCTGGAAGTAAAACCCTATAACTAAAGAACCACTGATCCAAATGACATGAAATTTCATTAGTATGCTCCCAAAGCAAAGGGAATTTTTTAAACGTAGTTAAAACCATTTAAGCAGTTTATCGTAGTTGCAACCTCAAGGTGGTAGTGACATCGACATGAAATAGATTCTATATTGGAGCAAGGGCTGTCATCTTCAATTTCCAACCATCACTTTTGAAATTGGTTGGGTACTTTCTGAGATTGCGTAGAAATCGCAATTTGGAACGGTTTTTGTCCATTTTCACCCCTTTGAAATTTCGAATTATTTAGAAAATGTTCTTAGAGATCATTTATATCTTATAAGTAACTACCATATCCAGTTTCAAGTTGCTAGCCCCTGCAGTATTATAAAAAACGCAATTTAGATCGTTTTTTGCTCCTTCACCCCCTTTGGGGTCAGTGGCGTGGCGTCCGGTCATCGCTGGATGCGGCGATGACCAAGCAATATTTTAAAACTCTTAATAAGCTTTTAAAACTCTACGATCCAGTTTTAGCAGAACATTTGGAGTTCATGTATAAGTGAAGGTAAGATTTAAAGTTTCTTTTTTGAACATTCAACCATTGAATTTTAGAGTTAATAATTTTTCACCACAAACTTAAAATGATTGTGATGACCACCGAAAATTTTCACGCTACGCAACTGTTTGGAGTAGTAGCACCGATATGAAATACAGCCTATGTTGGAGCGAGGACTGTCACCATCGTTTTCACACCATTATTTTTTAAATCGGTTCGGTACTTTCTGAGATTGCGTAGAAATCGCAATTTAGAAAGTTTTTTTAGAACGCTTTTCGCTCATTTTCACCCCTTTTAAATTTCGAATTTTTAGGAAATGTTCTTAGAGATCATTTGTATCTTATAAATAATTGTCTTGCCCAATTTCAGGATTCTAGGCCCTTCAGTAACAAAAAAATCGCAATTTAGAACGTTTTTTGCTTGTGCAACCCCTAGGTTAAATGACACCTACATTAAATAGAGCCTATGTTGGAGCAAAGGCTGTCATTATCAAATTTCCAACCATTACTTTTGAAATAGGTTGAATACTTTCTGAGATTGCGTAGATATCGCCATTTAGAACGTTTTTTAGAACGCTTTTCGCGCATTTTCACCCCTTTTAAATTTCGATTTTTTTAAGAAATGTTCTTAGAGATCATTTATGTCTTATAAGTAACTACCATTCCAAATTCCATGTATCTGGGGTCTTTAGTAACGCAAAAATCGCAATTTCGAACGTTTTTTTGCTCCTGCACCCCCTTTAGGTGTAGTGGCGCCGACATAAAATGTAGCCTATATTGGAGCAAGGGTTGTCACCATCATTTTGACACCATTATTTTTGAAATCGGTTTGGTACATCCTGAAATTGCGTAAAAATCGCTATTTAGAAGGTTTTTTAGACGCTTTTCGCGCATTTTCACCTCTTTTTAATTTTGATTTTTTAAATAAATGTCCTTAGAGATCATTGTTACCTTATAAGTAACTACCATTCAAAATTTCATGTTTCTAGGCCCTTCAGTAACACAAAAATTTTTGCTCCTGCACCCCCTTTTGGCCAGTTTCACGTACATAAGATATAGTCTACGTTCTAAGTTGAACTAACACCATTATTTTGATACATACATTTGATTAACATATATACAGTATATTCAATCAAGTTTAGAAAATCATTTTTTTTTTCAAAAAAGTAAACATCTCTTCTCAAATTTAATTAAAAATATAAGGTACTTCTTAGTTATCGACCACATTACTGTTACCACATTACTGACCAAATTGTAAGATTAAATGCCAATAATGACCAATAGAACCATTAATTCGACGTTTTATTTGTATTTTTATTAATGTTTTACTAATTTATTTGTTCTTTTGTTATTTAAAATAAAAACTATGTCAATGTGTATAATTTTGAGAGTGGTTTGGCGATTTATATAATTTGGCGAAATTGGTCGACGAAATAACTAAGAAGTACCAAATATAATATTCCTATTTTACATATAAATATCAAATTAAGTCTTTTTAAAAATATGTCTAATATGAAATAAGTTTCATCCTCTATTATTCTATAAATGTTAAAATACCAATCATCATTTCATAAAGACGATTTGTTCCTGCAATTAAGTTTAAATTTCTGAGCTTTCTGAACAAGAAATTTAACAAGCTTTACCAATCCCCCATTTGAAGAAACTCATATTTTTCAATTCCTACTATTAGCTCACACTCTCCCTATATATATTTATATATTTATACATCTTGTTCAAATTTTCAATCGTTAATAAAATACTCATTATTGATCCTAACAAGTTGAAATAAATTTTTTTAAACTTGTACTGGATGACAATTATGTTAATACAGTTTCTTCAAATATTAATTAATTAATTAAATTTTAATTAATTTTAGTTTTGCATGGGAAACAAAATGGCGGCCATTGCTTATTGAAGATCAATGGAAGTATTTTCAAAAAGGGGTTACCATAGGGGGGGCCTGTACTGTCGCCAAATACAGCCAAGTTTGTTGCCAACTTGGCGATAATCGCCAAATTTGGCGGCCAAAATGAGTCGCCAAAAGTGATGCCAACTTGGCGATATCTCTAATATTTCGCCAAATTCCCATAGAGTTCCATTGTAAACCTACTTGCTTATAGAAAATCAACAAATTGAGATATTTTAATGCAACAAAAACTAATATTAGCTTAAGGGATTATATTAAATTTTTCTTTGATGACCTAAGTAGGAATTGACTTTAGAAACAAAATTTTTATATTACTTGTTATTTTAAATTCGCTCTGTCAAGTACTCGCTGGTCTAGTTTAGATGCTGGATTCAAAACTCGCGGTACCAGGTTGTATGCCAAGGGGATTCACGGAAGAACTAGAGACATATTAACTCCTTTTTCATATTACGGAGATATTTCTGTCCTAGAACGGAAAAAAAGAAATGGAATTTTTTTCAATTCTCGGATATATGGGAACGTCCATTAGTTAATCTGATGACAATTAGAGCAATTTTTCATAAATACTTGCAATTATTTCGTTATAAAATATATTTAAGATAAAAATTGATATTTATGAATGATAAAAATGAAATTTGATACTTACCCGTTTAAAAAAATTGAAGATCATATCAAAGTAACACATAACAATGTTGAGGCCCAAGTTTCAGAAAATACCATCTATACCCGGAAAGATATAATTATTTTGTGCATCCCTGTACATGATCTATATATCTATATAGATCTCTAAACTAAATTATCACAGTGTGCAAAAATTTAGTTTAGTTGCGAAATGTATAACACAGTTGAAGTTTCATTTTCAACAATTTCTGCTAATAGATTAGATATACAGAAATAATCTTGTACAATGCTGCATATTATCTACAGATTTTTAAATATTATTCATATTAAATTTAAATCAGAAAAACTCACATTACACAACTAAAACAGAATTCATTAACTACCATCCATATAGACGGCAACGTCTTCATTTCTATACGTAGGCCTGTATGTCAATTTATATTCTACAAACATATCTTAGCATATAAATATAGTTCAGCTGGAAAGTATATAACGCAAACTTATTTATATTCTACAAACATAGCTTAGTATCGAAATATAGTTCATCTGGAAAATGAATAACTGAGTTTAGGAAACAAGCTTAAGTAATTCAGGTTTTATAGTACAGTAATGCTTACGAATTATTTTCCGTAGTCCCTGTTACTTCCCATATCATCTACAAGATTTATACTCACCACATAGTAAGGAAAAATTCAGTAAAACTTATAAACACGTAATACAACTGAGAATGCTCTCCTAGCCTTTGTGGCTGATAGACAGATACTATAACCGAAAATTTGTGTGTATCCATGTAAGTGAACGACAACTTTTGTACACGTCACATTCTGCAGTAAGCATCTTGTGAAGAGAAAACTTTTCTCTGCTCCCCATGGTAACGGAGGATGCGCGATGCGCGCGCATCCTACCTTAGAATGCGACTTCGTTATTGTTGTGGCTGGAACGATACGAAGCGATGTTTTGATTTTAAAAGCATGATCGCTGTAATTTTTTACAGTTTGTTGATGAGACTAAGCCTCCCTTATTTCGAAAAACCAGATCAAGTATTTGATAATTCTTATTGTAAATATGTATAGAACCATATCTGTAAATATTCACTAAATAATTCAAGAAAAGAATCCAGAAAGCACCTCCTTCATTGATTATGTGTTCGAATGATTTGAAATTTTCTTCATGGTGCATCGGCCGGGAAAGAAAGAAAGAAAAAAAATATTTGTTACCTTTTTAATATTAGACGATAGTAAGTAATAAGAAGACGGCAAAGGTAAGAAGTCTTTCATATTTTATTTCGAAATGTCTGATTTAGAAAACTTGAAAAAGAATCGTACAGTTTTGAGTACAGCAGTAACAAAGCTGATTAATAATATAGAAAATGTTATGAAGGATAGTCCAATAAATTTTGATAATTTAGAAGAATTATTTATTCAGTTAGATACTAAAGCAGAATTATTGAAGTCAGGTGACGAGAAAATTGAGCCCCTTTTAGGGTTAGACGACTATGAAACCGAAATCAATTCTGTTTATGATTACGTGGATAAAATATCAGTTGCAAAATTCCGGGTACAGAAAAAATTAATCGAAAACAAAAAAATTGTTAATGTTGATTTAAATAACAGTCAAGATTTAAAATCGAATGTGATTAATGATGAAAACTCAGTTGTTAAATTGCCAAAACTCAATATACAAAAATTCTATGGCGACTGTGCGCAATTTATTTCATTTTTTAATACCTTTAATAATACAATTCACGAAAATAAATCGCTTTCGAAAATTGAAAAATTTCATTATTTGAAGAGTTATTTATTTGGAGCTGCGGCTAATGCTGTAGAAGGTTTTGAAATATCAGAAGCTAATTATGACGCAGCATTGAAAGTTTTAGAAACGCGTTATGGTAAAAAAGACGTGATAATTAATCATCACCTGAACAAGCTTCTTAATTTATCCCTTGTTTATAAGGCTAACGAAATTCAAAAATTGAAAAAATTGCACAGTGATATAGAAATAAATGTTCGATGTTTGTCCACATTAGGACTCGAACCAGCAAATTATGGCCCCATGCTTATCGCCGTAATTTTAAAATTAATACCGGCAGAATTAGCTTTGGAATATAATAGACAAAATGTAGATAATTTAACACATTCAGATATACATAAATTATTAGATTTTCTGCACGCTGAAATAAAAAGCAGAGAACACACATTTTTTTCGAGAATGAAAGCATTTGAAAATAATAAAACAAAAATCAAGAGTCAAACAACAAAATCTGAATTTAAATCTACTTGTGAATTTATGAACATTTCGAATGATAAATCGACTTCAGATAGGCAGCTGGCTCATTGCATTTTTTGCAACGATAGTAAACATTCATCTGATTTGTGTAAGGCTGTTGATATAAACACTAAAAGAAATTTGTTGAAATCTCAAGGAAGATGTTACCTTTGCTTAGGCAGGAAACACGTTATCAAAAATTGTAACTCTAAAACTAGTTGCAAGAACTGTTCAGGCAGACATAATCAAACGATATGCCTAAAATCTAAATTAATAAAAGAAATAAACACACCCGAATTAAAAGGTAATGAAAATGAAGCTAGTGAAAAAGTAATTTCGGCTATTTCCTCTACAGAAAATAATAAAATTCTTCTACAAACATGTTGTGTAAAAATAAAATCAAACGGAAAACAATCTCTAATTAGGTTACTTTTAGATTGTGGGAGCATGCGAACCTTTATATCTGAAGAAATAGCAAATAAATTGAATTTGCAGGCAATAAGAAAAGAAAATTGTCGGTTTTTACATTTGGAAATAAGAACCCCATTGAAAAAACCTTTGAAGTAGTTAAACTAACTATTGAAAATAAAAATGTACCTAATTCAAAATTAGATATAGAAACGCTAGTCACCAATCAAATATCAGCTACTGAAATCCCCCCACCTGAAATCAATGATTTGATGAAATGTAAACAATTTGAAAATTTAACCCTTGCGGACACACCCACATCCAGAGAACCCATTACATTACTTATAGGAGCTGACTATTATTATGATATTGTTACTGGAAATATAAAACATTTGAATAGAAAATTAGTAGCTGTCGACACCATTTTTGATTGGTGTCTACAGGGAAAAACGACTGACAGTTATACGCCCTTAGCATTTAATGTAATAGTAGAAAAAAATTTTATTTCTGAACAGATTGAAAAATTCTGGAATATCGAATCATCTGACCTTTTTAATACTAAACAGGATTCAGATTTTTCAGAAAACAACGTTATGAAGCAGTTTGAGTCAGTAATTAAATACAATGATAAGCGATATACAGTTCGATTTCCGTGGAAGCTTGAAAGGGACTGTTTAAATGACAATCGGAAAATTGCAGAATATAGATTTTTTAACTCAAACAAGATTGATTAAAAACCCTGAATTATTTTTTGAGTATAAGGAGGTGTTGACAAATTATTTGAAACAAGGTATTATTGAGTTAGTTACAGATCCTGAAGAAAAACAAAATGTAACTTTTTATTTACCTCATCGAGAAATAATTAAGAACTGATAGGACAACGAGCAGATTACGCATAGTTTTCGATGCCTCTGCTCATGACACAGGCTCACTGTCTTTGAATAATTGCCTGCATGTAGGTCCAAATTTGTATCCTGAAATATTTGATGTTTTGTTACGGTTTAGATTTAATCCCATAGCTTTTACAACTGATATAAAACAAGCATTTCTACAAATAATTATAGATGAAAACGATCGTGATGTAACAAGATTTTTATTTTCACAAGATTTGTTTGATAATTCTAAACCCTTTGAAATTTATAGATTCACCAGAGTGTTATTTGGAATTAGTAGCAGTCCCTTTTTATTGGCTGCAACAATTAAACACCACTTGAAAAAATACACCGAACAATATCCAAACACAGTAAAATTTTTAAATGAAAATATCTACGTTGATGACGTTATTGGAAGTCATGAAAATATTGATCAAGCCCTATCCACGAGTTTACAATGTATTGATATATTTGAAAATGCAAGTATGCATTTACACAAATGGCATACGAACTCTTTACCACTTAGTGAACTATGGAAAGAAAATGGCATAACTTCAGAAGTTAATTCTGAAGCTTTTGGAGAACAAAATCTCCATTATAAAGTTTTAGGAATCGCTTGGAATAATTCCAAAGATTTACTTTATTTTGATGTTCGAGGTTTAGTTGATTTCGTTTCAAAAAGAACAGACACCAAACGATTTATTCTACAAGTTTTAGGTAGGATTTTTGATCCACTTGGATTCCTAGGACCATTTACATTAAGACTAAAATGTGTAATTCAACAAATTTGGAATTTGGGTCTAGATTGGGATGACACCTTACCCGAAGATTTAAGTATACTTTGGAGTAGCTGGTGTAACGAACTCCCTCATTTGAAAACTTTTCAGTACCCAGATACTATTTTTCTGACATCACCAATTGGCATGATTATGACCTACAATTACATATTTTTGCCGATTTGAACATGAAGGCTTATGGTAGGGTTGCTTATTTACGTGTAGCAACAACCACCGAAAATGTTCGAACAGTTTTTGTTGCTTCGAAAAACAGGGTTGCTCCACTGAAAGCGCTTACCTTACCAAGGCTCGAATTGATGGCCGCACTGTTGTCGGCCAAGCTATGTAGTAACATTTTGAAAGCTCTAAAATTGAATGTACCGACTTATTACTGGACGTATTCAAAAATATCCTATTTTTGGATAAAAGGATCCCCTAAAAAGTTTAAACCCTTTGTCAGAAACAGAATTGAAGAGATCCATAAATTGACCTCACCTGATAACTGGTATCATTGTCCTGGTACTGCCAATCCAGCTGATATAGTTTCTCGAGGATCAAAAATCTCTAGGATAATCAATGATGCAACTTGGTTACAGGGACCAGAATGGCTAAGTTTACCTCCTGAGTGTTGGCCAATATCAGAAAACAAAGAAATCGCTTACTCAGATGAATTAGAATACAAAAAAAAAAAAATCCTAACGATGTTTTTCAGAGCGAGTGCTTAGTCAAAAAACTCGAAAATCCCATAAACATTTCAAAATATAGTAATTTAGAGAAACTTTTGAGAATTACCGTTTGGGTAAAGAAATTCATTATGAAGCTGAAAAAATCAACTGAAGTGCAAGACGTAGTAACAACCGAAGAATTACTCAAAGCTGAAAATTTTTTGATGCAATCTGAACAAAAACAATTTTATAAGGAAGAAATAGAATCTCTTAAAAATAGTAAATCAGTGGATAAGACGTCATCCTTATCAAATTTCATGCCCTTTATTGACAAAAACGAGTTCATGAGGTTGGGCGGAAGGCTCGAATTTTCTAACCTGTCTGCAGAAGAGAAAAACCCAATAATTCTCCCCAAACATTCTTGGTTAACTACTCTAATAGTTCGTCAAGAACACGACAAAATTATGCATGGAGGGACAGCCAGTACTTTGGCAAAAATTAGATCTCGTTTTTGGATACCTAAAGGTCGTCAGTTGGTCAAGAGTGTTATCAAGAATTGTATAATATGTAAAAAATATTTCTCCAAACCAGCAGACCAGATCACCGCACCATTACCAAAAGACAGAGCTAGTGAAGCACCGCCATTCGCAATCTGCGGTTTAGACTTCGCCGGTCCGATCTATATCAGAAATTTTAAAGAAACGCAAAAATCTTACATTGTCCTGTTTACTTGCGGTGTGACTAGAGCCATTCACCTGGAATTCGCGTCCGATATGACAACAAATTCTTTTTTGATGGCATTCAGAAAATTCACAGCTAGACGAGGAAATCCCAAAATTATTTATTCTGACAACGCAAAAACCTTCAAAAAGGCCAAAGGTGAACTCGAAATTTTATACAACATACTGACAGACAAAGTATTTTTAAATTTTATTTCAAAAGAGAGAATTATATGGAAGAATATAATAGAAAGAGCTGCATGGTGGTGAGGTTTCTATGAGCGACTAGTAAAGTCAGTCAAAGACTGTTTGAGAAAAGTAATTGGTAGAGCACTCTTAAGTTATGATGAATTAGCAACTCTGTTGACAGAAGTGGAAGCAGTTTTGAATACGCGTCCACTGACGTATGTATATAGCGACAGCGATGAACAAGAACCTCTTACTCCAATGCACTTTTTAAATTTTGGAAAAGAACTTTCATTTCCTATTAATTTTTTTGAAATAATTGAAGATTGTTCAAAGAGATCAACACTCCTGAAAAGAAAAAAAATATCAATCTTTACTATTGAAACAATTGTGGACCAAATGGAAAAAACAATATTTGTTGGATTTGAAAACAGCCCATTCCTTGAAAAATCCTAATGCCCATACGCCACTGAAGGTGGACGATGTTGTTTTAATTCAAGATGACGCAAAAAATAAGTTTCTTTGGAAACTTGGTAAGATTCAGACTGCCATTCCTGGAAGAAATAGCAATATTCGTTCATACGAAATAAAAACAGCGAGTGGGATCTTAAAAAGATCCATACAGCACTTGTATCCCTTTGAAATACAAAATGACTAACAAATGACTTTTTGCAGACTTTTTATAAACATTCATAAACTTTTATAGACATTTATTTAGTTTGTTTTTTCTGCATTTAGAACTCTAAATATTTTCTTTCTCTTTTTTAATTTTTAGTCTTATTTATATATAGAATCTCTTTGAAGTTTGGTATAAGTAAGTATATGATTTAACTGCAAAAAAAAAAAAAAAAAAAAAAAAAAAAAAAAAAAAAAAAAATGTGTGTGTTATTTAACTGTCATTATTTTTACTTTGTTTGAATTTAAAGTGTTTTATTTAGAATTTATTGGTATTTTGAATTTGACTAATTAAGTGATTAATTAGATATTGTTTGAATTCTTATATTTAGTATTTTGTATTCGAATTTTAAAAAATTGTATTAGATTACTGAACCACTGATACGAAAAATTGAATTTTTATGATTTTATGATGGAATTTTGATTTGTCAACTCTTTAAGAGTTCGGGTGGGGAGTGTGAAGAGAAACCTTTTCTCTGCTCCCCATGGTAACGAAAGACGCGCGATGCGCGCGCATCCTACCTTAGAATGCGACTTCGTTATTGTTGTGGCTGGAACGATACGAAGCGATGTTTTGATTTTAAAAGCATGATCGCTGTAATTTTTTACAGTTTGTTGATGAGGCTAAGCCTCCCTTATTTCGAAAAACCAGATCAAGTATTTGATAATTCTTATTGTAAATATGTATAGAACCATATCTGTAAATATTCATTAAATAATTCAAGAAAAGAATCCAGAAAGCACCTCCTTCATTGATTATGTGTTCGAATGATTTGAAATTTTCTTCACTTGTATTGTACTCAACAATGTATAAGAAATTCAATGTGTTTCAAATTGTATAATCTTATTAAAATACACCGCAAACGATTTCTCTTCATAGACCATGGGATACTTTTGAGTACCTTTGTAAAAGAACTGAGATAATATATCCGATAAAATGATACTATATCCGAATTTTGTGTAGAGGTTACTTATTTTTACTTTATTATATAAGTCTGAGAATAAAGTATTGGAATAGTGAAATTTTTCAATTTCAATTTTTTGAAAGATTTACAGATATTTGGATACCCTAAAAATGATTTGATTATTATGTGCATCTGGCACAGTTTCTGTGGCTGCTCCAACTTAAAAACTAATGGGTTAAATTCATCATTCTTTGACATAAACTGGTACTAACTACACTTGTGTATATATCCCCTAAACCGTGGCTCTGATAAACCTGAGTTTTTCACAATTTTATTTATTACCATATCTCAAGAATTAATGCACAGAAATTGTCAAATTTAATATCCAGTTAGATAAAGACATAAATTGATACTAATGACATTTTGATATATATAGCCCAGTAAGTAGCGCTGCTGCATTATTTTATTCCGGAATTCGGGGATAGCTATATTACAGCTTATAACTCATGGGATTTTATTAAATTTAATATGTAAGATAATTAAAAAACTGTGAAACTCATCAATAATCGGAAAAAACATTCTCATTTTTTTAATCATAATATCCGTTTTTAGAGATTAAAATTTGCAACCAATATCACACATGAAGTTTTTTTCCAGACCTATAAATACCGAGGCTACAACCAATATTTGGGTAAAACAAAAATAGTCGGTAAAGTATCGGATTTATCATAGTTTACTAAAAAGTAAATATTTATTAATGCATTTTAGCTAATGAAAGCCGTAAAGTTTATGGATATACAATACAATAGACTATAATAGATATCATTTGTAGCAAATGTCATGCATAGAATTTTTTTTTTAGGTCAGAAAACCACAGAGATACACAATAGGGTGGAACTAAAAAACGAAGTTTCGAATTTTATATTCTAATAGTGATTATTTTTTTCCTTTTTAACTCCATAAAAAGAAAATATTTTTCTTTTAATTTTAAAATGATATTTTCCGGTTCCTCAAAGCGCCTGATTTTCCCTAAAAAACGAAAAAAAAACAATAATTGCATGAAAAAAATTTTTTAAGCTTATTGTTAAATTTATATTTTGCAAAATTAAATTAATTAAGTGTTAATGTCCTGTAATAAAGAGAATAATTTAGTTTGAGTGCCTTAGAAAAGTTAGCCCCACTTTATTTGACTTTTGTAGAAGCCCGTGTCGTGGGCGTCGGCTTTCATTGTCTCTGATTTATTTGGCTGCGACACATAACAAGTTAGTCCGATTTAACGTGTGTTAAGAGTTTCTTTAATTAATTTTCAATAAACATTCAGTGTCAAAAGTGACAAATTCTGTTAACGTACCTAAATCTAGATAATTGTTGAAGTGTCCTGTATTTCGTGAACCAAAATAGTTAACATTAGACTGTCATCTTTGACGAACATATGAAGATGTTATGAAACATTATTTTTGGGTTCAATTTAACTTAAAATCTGGCAGCTGGAATCTGGTACACACTATTTCTAAAATATCTAAAGCTGTTGATGATACAATTAAAAGTGTATTGCTGAGACCTTCAATTCCAACGGTTTCTGATACACAAATCATAAAAAATGATTAGAGACTAGCGCGAGAAATGTCAAAATTTGAAGAAAAATATTAAGATTAGAAAGAATAATCCCACATCCAATATAAAATTGCAAAATGTTAGTAATCCTGCTAAAAACATTTCTTTGTGTAAAAGCACTAAATATTATCGTGTATCAGAACAAGAACGTCACTTTCTCAAAGAACAAAGAGAGATGGGGTGATGGCAATAGGATCAATAGATATAAAAACTACAAAAAAATGTGTAGCAAGACTAGAAAAGGAAATATCAAGAAAAAAAAGTTATTTTAAAACAAAAAAAAATGATGTTTTGATTGAATGATCGTCAAGTGTAAAAAATAGTTCGAAGGAAATAGTTCAATCGGTTATTTTTCTAAACCTGAATTTGATAATCAACAAGGTGAAATAACCGGAGTATTAGACAGAACTGCAAATATTATTGCAAATGGCACCTTAGAAGATATGGGTATTTCTGATGATAATAAAGAAAAGGTAACTGAAAGAAGGACTTGAAGACGACAAAGAGAAAAAAAAAAGGAAGAATTTGAAAGAACAGGAAAGACGAAATGAGTTCATTTTAGAAGGTTAGTATTTTGATGGCAGAAAGGATAACACTATGATAACTGAAGCAGAGGGGAAAAAGTATAACTAAGAATCATTAAAGACGAACACTTGATCTTAGTTCAAAAACCAGGATAAAAATATATTGGTCATATTTCATTGACATCTTCTTCTTATATTAATATAGCCACTGCAATTTCGGTGTATTTTCAAAAAAAAAAAAAAAAAAAAATACAGACATTTCAAGTTTGAAAGTTATTGGGTGAAACAGAAACGCCTTAATGCAGGGTGCAAATCTGGAGTTGTTAAAACATCGGAAGCAATACCCTAAAAACTTTATAATGGATAATTTGATTATTACATGCAAATGACCTTTTTTCTTCGATACTTATTTCAACATCTTCCTGGAAAAACTACAGGTACAAAAGGATTTTTCTGGACCAGTAGGAAAGCGACTTGAAAAAATGCGAACATATTGAAATTATAGACAATAAAACCATTGATCCTATCTTGACGGACTGATCGGATGAAGAACTTAAAAAAAGTACAAACAGGGGAATACACCTGAATTTTAGATTTTCCTTGTCATATTCAAACAGTGGAAACGTGTGTTAAAATTGTCCCGCGAGCTGCGTCAACCGTCTTTAAATATTAAGCAAAATATGGCTTAATCTTGGGAAAGTTGAATTCCCACAATGTAATGGGAAAGTTTGCCTAAAAAGACAGTAGGTTGAATACAAAATTGAATTAATCCATAACAAAGAGAGGTAAGGAAGTCGATATTTAACCACCTCCTCGTAGTGACTTCTGGATAGTATTTGCTAAATAAAAGTAGATATGAGCTAACAGCTACGTTGTTTACTTTAAGTTTCTTTATACTGAAATTTCAAAACTTTGACCTCCTTGAGGAACCAGAAAACAACTTAATTTAAAAAAACCTTTTCAGCCAAAAGTTTAGACATTCAAAAAGGAAAAAAGTTTTCACTATTACACATTAAAACAAAGAAGTTTTTTTTTACCCTATACTTAAGTTCCACCCTAATACACAACTTTAAGGTTCTGGTTAAACAGAAAGCATCAAGAAAGTATAGTTGCTTTGTTTTTACTTTGAATTTCACTAAAAAAAAGTCGAGGATAACAATTAGGTACTTTTAAATTGTAAAATTTCTTTGCTTTTTTCCAAATTTTCTATGTTTAGATTTATTTACATTAAATTTTCAGTACGTTTGAATTCAGTTCTTTATAATTTTACATTAGGTAGATTAAAAACATACAAAAACATATCGTGTTAGGGAGTAAACGTGTTCTTGTTAGGGTTAGGTGTAAATATTTCAAGGATAAATAAAGAAAATATTTCCACTATAAAATAAATAGGTGAGAATGTTTCTATTCCTTCTAAACACTTAATGCTTAACTAAGCAAATAGTATGATTTTTATTGTGAGAACAACAATTATATTTTTTGATCTGGAAACTACATTATTTTGATACATTTAATGTCTGTTTTAGTTTACCAAACTGTTCAGAAATTTACGCTTTAGTTCACAGTGTCACAGATTTGTCAAGGGAAATTTAACATTGAGAGAACATGTCTCTTGGAAAGTGGAATCAAGCATAACTGAGAAAGGAGTCATTAAGATCCATAAGATAGTTTCATGCTGTAACTTGTTACATTAATTTAGGCGGACTAACTTTAACGTGTGCTTGGTAAAATTTGTGATCAATACATTAAAAATTCATATTATAAGAGTACTTAACAGGAGTTGGAAACTTGAAATCCCAAGGGTTAAATTGTCCTTAAAAAACGCCAACTTTATTTTATTTAATGGTCCCTAGATAACTCATTACTTCGGTAAAGAGAAATTTATGCTTAAGCTTGTCTGGTATTTTAGTATCTTTTATAATGCATAAAGTATTCATCATACAATCACAATTTATAAAAGTGTGAATTTAGAATTTTTGATTATATAAAAAAATTCTGAAACGTGCAATAAGTAAATTATCAAATTATCTTTCGTTTTTTTATCATTTTTGTCTAAAAAGCATCATTTCTCATTAATATGTACTTCTTCAGTAAAGAATACTTTTACTAAGTTTTTTCTAAATAAACGTCTAACATTTCCCTAAATAATTTATTTATGGAGCAAACACGAACGACTTAGGAAAATTGCATTTATTATAAAAACGGTATAATGACTGACAGCTACTTGATTGGAATGATAAAATCTATTTTTGTATATTCAGTACAGTAGTATTAATAGTTGAAAAATAGCCAATGAGGAAATTTTCGAATTTCATATCCAGTTAGATAATGGCATAAATTGATGCTAATTGCATTTTGATATAATACCCCAGTAAGTAGCACTGCTGTATTATTTTATTCCCGAATTCGGTATAGCTATATTACAGGTTCTAACTGATGCGATTTTACTAAATTTAATATGCAAGATAATAAAAAAATTGTGATACTCATTAATAACGGGAAAAAATATTCTAAAATAAATCATAATATCAATATTGCAGAAATTACAATTTGCAACAAATTCCACACATAACATTTTTTTTTCTAGACCTATAAATAACGGAGCTACGATTAAAAAACGATTACGTTTGGCTACGAGCTACGATTACGTTTGGCAAAAACAAAAAGAATCAGGAAAATATCGGATTTGTCGCAGTTTTCTTAACAGTAAATATTTACCAATGCATTTTAGCTAAAGAAAGCTGTAAAGAAGTTTATAAAGATATAACACAATAGACTATAATGGATACAATTAGAAGCATATTTCATATATACAGTTTATTTAGGTCCGAAAACCACAGAGATACACAGCTTTAACGTTCTGGTTAAATAGAAAGAATCAGCAAAGTATAGTTGCTTTTTCTTTACTTTGTATTTCATGAAAAATGTCGAAGACAACTGTTAGGTATTTATAAATTGTAAAATTTGCTTTTTCTAAATTTAGACAAACTTACATTAAATTTACAGTACGTTTGAATTATGTTCTTTATATTTTTACATTAGGTATATTAAAAACATTGAAAAACAGTTTATCTTATCTTGTTAGTGAGTAAAGGTGTTTTAGTTAGTGTTAGGTCTAAATATTTCAAGGATTAAACAAAGAATATTTCTCCTGAATAAAAGAACAAGGTGAAATTTTTTCTCTTCCTTCTAAACACTTAATGCTTAACTAAGCAAATAGATTGATTTTTATTGTGAGAACACCGATTATATTTTTTGATCTGGAAACTACATTATTTTGATACGTTTAATGTCTGTTTTAGTTTACCAAACTGTTCAGAAAATTATGCTTTAGTTCACAGTGTCACAGATTTGTCAAGGGAAATTTAACATTGAGAGAACATGTCTCCTGGAAAGAGGAATCAAGCATAAATGAGAAAGGAGTCATTAAGATCCGTAAGATAGTTTCATACTGTAACTTGTTACATAAATTTAGCTGCCGGATGGCCGGACTAACTTTAATGTTTGCTTGATAAAATTTGCGATCAATACATTAAAAATTCATAATATAAGAGTGTTTAACAGGCATTGGAAACTTGAAACCCCATGGGTTAAATTGCTCTTAAAAAACGCCAACTGTATTTTATTTCATGGTCCCAAGTTAACTTATAATTTCGGCAAAGTGAAATTTATGCTTTTAAACTTGTCGAGAATTTTCGTCTATTTTATAAGGAATAAATAATTTAGCATATAATCACGATTTATAAAAATCTGAATTCAGAATTTTTAATTTTATAAAAAAAACTCGGAATATATAAATTATCAAGTTATCTTTAATTTTTTTTTTTTTTTTTTGTCAAAAACGTCCTTCCGGCCAATGCCGGGAGGAAGAGGTAGATTTCATATTTCTTATTTTTAAAAAGCAAGATTATATTATTCAAACACACGAAGCTCAATTTAGTGGAAACCGATTATAGGAGATTCAATACTAATTTTTATCAATACTAAATCATTACGAATGAGAATTTCGCGAAATTAGTCAGCTTTATCCAAGCTGCCTTTATTTAAAGTAACTTATATTTGGTTGCCAAATTCGGTGAGATCTTGAAGTTCCTGTCAAAAAAGTTTAATATCAAATTCTAAAAACTATGCACATTTATATGTTATAATAATGAATATTTCTCTCAAATGTAATTATAGGGGTCATCTGTAAATATTTATTGCACACACTGTCAATAATTGTCATATATCTAACATTGTTATTTCTCCTAAACTGTAAAAAAAAAAAAAAAAAAAAAAAAAATAATAATAATAATAATAATAATAATAATCATTGAAGGAGTTCCGCAGGTAGTAAAACTTTTCCCTGCCCTGGGCTTGGGGGTTACACCTAATCATAAGCCAAAAGCGGGTTCCCAGGGTGGGTGCTTACTTACTTACTATTCAAAACAACATGGTGAATTAGGCTAACGAGTGAGCTTGGTCGGGACCTTAGTAATTCCTGTGCACATGCTCACTCAAATCGGAATCGGTAGATATATACAAGTGCTGTCGCAGGCAAAAAAAAAAAAAAAAAAAAAAAACAGATTTTTCAAAATGTCAACCACATTAGAAATTGAAGTTGCTATATCTGAGCCATTTTTAAACGTAAAGACAAAACAAAAAATGCTCCGAAATCCTTATATCATGGTCAAATACTTAAGAAAGAAACCTTTTTTAATTTCTAATTTTTTGCACCTCACTTTAAATATAATTTTTTATTTAATTTAATGGCCTCCATTTTGAAACAAGATGGCTGATGAAGCTGGCCAACGAACTTGGTCGAGACATTACGGTAGACTATTCACATGCCTTCTTACATCGAAATGGGTTAATAAATACGCATGTTATCACGTGACAAATATCAGATCGTTTCAAAATATCAGCCATGCTAAAAATTCAAAGTGTTATAATTCAACCATTTTTTAAGATATATACGAACAAAAACTGCTCCGGAATCTTTGTATCAAGGTCAAATACATTAAAAAAAATATTTTTCATTTTTAAATTTTTTGATAACTCATATAAAATTTAATATTTAAATTTTTTTTAATGGCAGCCCTTTTGAAACAAGATGGCGAATGAAGCTGGCCAACGAACTCGGTCGAGACATTGGTATGTACTATGTACACACCAAGTTACATCCAAATCGGTTCATAAATACGCCTGTTATCGCGTGACAAAAATCAGGTCGTTTCAAAATGTCAGCCACAATAGAAATTCAAAATGCTATAACTCAGCTATTTTTTTAGATATAGACGAAACAAAAACCGTTCCGGAATCTTTGTATTAAGGTCGAACACATACAAAAAAAATCTTTTTCATTTTGCAATTTTTTGGTACTTCCTTTTAAATTTTAAATTTTTTAAAAAAAATTAAATAGACGCCATTTTGAAACAAGATGGCGAATGACGCTGGCGAACGAACTCGGTCGAGACATTGGTACGTGCTATGTACACACCAAGTTACATCCAAATCGGTTCATAAATACGCCTGTTATCGCGTAACAAAAATCAGGTCGTTTCAAAATGTCAGCCACAATAGAAATTCAAAATGCTATAACTAAGCCATTTTTTAAGATATAGACGAAACAAAAACTGCTCCAGAATATTTGTATCCATGTCAAACACATAAGAAAAAAGTACTTTTTAATTTTCAATCTTTTGGTACCACATTTCAAATTTTAAATTTTTTTTAAAAATTTAAATGGCCGCCATTTTGAAACAAGATGGCGGATGAAGCTGGCCAACGAACTCGGTCGAGACATTGATACGTATTATGTATACACCAAGGCATATCCAAATCGATTCATAAATACGCTTGTTATCGCGTGACAAAAATCAGGTCGTTTCAAAATGTCAGCCAGAAATTCAAAGTGCTATAACTCAGCCATTTTTTAAGATATAGACGAAACAAAAAAGGCTCCGGAATCTTTGTATCAAGGTCAAACACATAAGAAAAAAATATTTTTTAATTTTCAATTTTTTGATACCACATTTCAAATTTTAATTTTTTTCAAAAAAATTAAATGGCCGCCATTTTGAAACAAGATGGCGGATGAAGCTGGCCTACGAACTCGGTCGAGATATTGGTATGTACTATGTATACACGAAGTTTTATCCAAATCGGTTCATAAATACGAGAGTTACAGTGTGACAAAGATCAGATATATATATATCAACTTTTGAACGGAGGGTGGTTTCGGGGTCTGTGGGTCACGATCGATGAAAATATACCAAATTTTTTGAAATCGCTTACCTCCGAACGGCTGCAATAGGTAGCTTTTTATAATGAAAGCTATCTAAAAGCATCATTTTTCATTATTAAGTATTTCTTTAGTAGCGAATACTTTTACTAACTATTTTTAAATAAACAGCTAACATTTTACAAAGTAATTTATTTATGGAACATATGTGAACGATTCCTAAAAATTACATTTATTATTTTAAAAAATTAATGGCTAATAACAACTTAATAAGAATTATAAAATCTGTTTTTTATATCTTCTGTGCAGTATTATTAACATTATACAGGTCGCAACCAGCATTGTCCAATCTGACAGGTTTCTATTCAGAAATTTCAAGTTCGCACCAGAAAATATTTAATACTGGTTTGTCTTTATTTTGTTCAAGAAATAGATAGCATAGTAATAAACAAAAATAACTAACCAAACTTTCTGGGGAGAATTTAGAATTCCTTAACGACAGTTATATAATAGACGCATAAATGCGTCAGCGGCTTTTATATTGTTAATAGTTGAGAAATAGCCAAAGATTATAAAATAACAATAGTTCTTGATAAATATGACATTTTTTAACATTGAAATGTTAGGTAGGTATTATTTCAAGTAATTCATAAAACACTAAGATGTGAAGGATACAAAAAAATGCTTGTCTGTAAAAAAAAAAAAAAAAAAAAAAAAAAAAAATGCAATTTAACAAATTACAACGACCATTTGGAAAATGTTTTTTTCAAAGACTAAAATTTAAGACATAAAAAATAGCACGGAGTTGATCATACATTACGTACGCCATGAATTAAACATTAATAGTGTTATTACACGTAAAACTTGCAAGCGACAGAAATCACCTGCGACTCGTACGTATTATCCACCTGAAACTTACGTATTATCCAAGCATTTCATTGGCTGTTCGGGAAAAGGCTTTCCATCGTCAGATTTCCAAGAAATCTGACGGCCAATTCTAAATGAAATTTATTTCTTAAACTTCTAAACATCCCACAATATTACTTTTTATATCGTCGTATAGAGAAAAAAATGTACTTTTAAATGCAATTTGTTTGAAAGCTGTATCTCAATTTGTTTCTGAGTTATTAATTTTTTTGTAGTTTTTATTACTTTTTTGTCATAGTGGCAACACTCTGTTGTGCAGCTCTGTTGAAAGTAAAGGGAAATACAGATTACTGTATAGACCAATCAGAAAACGAATAAAATGATGATTAAACCAATAAAAACCTTCAGATATGCTTTTGATTTCCTACCCTGATGAGGACAATAACCATTTTTCCAAATGGTTAAAAAACATTTCTTAATCTTAACCTATTTTTCTTGAATCATTGCTAGCCTGGAAACTTGACGGGGAAAATTACCTTTATCACCATTGAGATAAGTTACAATTTGGTACTTTAGCCGTATGTATTAAGAAGATGATACTATTTATTCCCATTCCTAACTTAATATATAATTAAATTTTTAACAGTTTATTGAGTTTCAGTACACATAATTTTTTTTGTTTAATTTTTGACAAGCCTCTACTTAAAATTTGAAGAGGTTGTATTTTTTCTATTAAATAATTGTAATTTGTAAACTGAATTTTTAATAATAAAAATGTTTTTGCGGTTCAGTACCAGAGCAGAAAATAATTTCGATTCAGTTCCTTAATTCACGAAAAAAATGTAAGTTTGCTTCCGGTTTTAGTTCCGTCAGAAATAACGTTTCTTTCCTTCTTATTATTTTGGTCAATTTTATTTGGAAGACACGTTTTAATTACAGCAATGCAAATTATTTAAAGAGTACAGACGACTGAAATTTTATGAATCCGGAAGTGCCGGTTTCGTTATTCGTTACCACCGGTTTTGCTATTTAACCCCTTAACCTACGATTTACTTTTAACAGCTCCACGGTTTGGCAAATCCATAGCTACCATTAAAATTTAATAGAGATTTTCGCCTTGTTTAATCATGGAATTTCGACGATTAAATTAAGCTATATTTACTGTGAAATTTAGGTGGTAAGAAGAATTTACATTTGGCTCGATCATCGTACGCGGGCTATACCCGTCATTGTAGGTTAAGGGGTTAAACGAACGTCTTACTCACAACAAACAATAAGAACGTTTGTAGTAAGTAACGCGTTAAAATATAGTGTTTTATTTTTTTTTTTTTAATTGATAAAAATGTTATTTTACAAAGTCAGATTGTTTATAAATAAAAATTTAGTTTATTATATTTTGTTCTTTTAGAATCGAGTAAGCTGATAATAGCAAGATAAAAAGAAACTTTTGAATTCACAAGATTTTATCGCGCATAGCTGACGGGATGATCGAAATTTCTTTTGAGTTATCAAACTAGTTTCGAAATTGAAAGTGTCTACGGAAGAAAAAAAAACTGCAACTAACATCGAAAAGATTCGAAGATAACGAATTAGACATTGACCTCAAATATCCAACGTAAGGGGAGAAAAAATGAAACATTGAATACAAACAATTTGCTTTCGATTGTCGTAGCGTTTCTAATTTAGGCTCTTAAACGATGATTTGAACGATTTATAGATTATGAAAGTGTATAATATAGTTAGTTTCGGAGTTGTCTGAATCTGTTTTATTCCATAAGCGGAAAATTGAAAATGTGTAAATTTAAAGTATTTATTTCATCTTTATACTTAAAATAATATATGTGTTTTTACGGATAGTGAATAAATGAAAATAGTTGTTGTTCATGTAGTGTATTATAAATCTTTATAATAAAAGGATCATTTATTATAAAGACATATATAGTAAAAGATATATATTTATTACAGAGTTAGAGTATTTATATAATAAATTTTATATAAATCTTTATATAAAATAAAATGTAGCAGGGGTAACACTGCTTTATCCCGGCTGAATCAAATAGAGAGCATTAATATACCTTTTAACGAGAGTAGATTAATCTACAGGTCTAATTTTTATTTACAATTGAAATTTATTTAAGAGGTTCAGTGGTTTGTAACGATAGATTATCTTTTCTCATCCCGAATATATGGACTGAGTGGTTGGACAACTTGGGGAATCGCGACATAGAAGGAACACGTGCGATAGCGAAAATGTAGGGGGAGTTTTCCAGTTTGTATTCGAGGATTTTTTTTTCCCAGTTTTCATATGCATTGTATTTGTAATTTCTGTTATACATTCTGATGATGACTCAGTGAAGGAGTTGAAACATGTCAATATAGGTTTTTAATATACATTTAATGTGTTTTTAGTAACGTCTTTTATGCGAATAAATATTTTAATATATGTTTCGGTTTTTCCGTTTAGAATATAGATTGTGATATGGTTATTAGTGGACGCAATTAAGACTTATTACTCTTATTTATAATTACATTTGACTTATCTCATGTTAATTAAGTATCTAAGCTTCTAAGTTTAGTTTAAGCTCATAATCTGCGTAATCTGCAAATAGGTAGCATCAATTTGTACGAGCTGCGACTATTTTTAGCGAATGACTCTAATCAATTAATCTGCGAATGACTTTTAAGAGTCTTAACCCCTTCGGGACGGGAGCCTTTTACGTAATTTTTAATCTTTTGTCACCATTTTTTAATAACAGAAATTTGTGTCTTGTTGAATCGAGAAAATGTGCTGATTAAATAAGGCAAATTTTGCAGTAAAATTTTACTGGTGAGGAAAAACAAGGATTCTGAGTGCTTCATGCGGCACGTATACGTGCCGCTCGTCCCCAAGGGGTTAAATTTCCTTTTTGACTATATTGAGAATAAAAATGATGGATGATTTATGATAGACTCCGTTTAATTTTCACATGAGAAATTTAGAAAAAATATGTCTCTGTAAGATCTTATACAAATTACACTTATGATGTTTTAATCAAACTTTTCTTAGCAAAACTATTATTTATATATATTTTTAAATCTTGAATTGGCGTGTCTGAAAGTTTTTAGTAATTATAATAGTGAAGTTTTAAATACTATTCAATAAAAGTTAAACAAATGAAAATAGTATTCACAAGCGCTGTTCTTCTATCCAGATTATGTGCTATAATAGATGAATTGTAGTTTTATATGAGAAATTTGTTTTAAAATTTTTGTTGTGACATATTATAGAAATTAAATTTGGGATATTTTTTCATAGTGTACTTGATATATAAATAAAATGTTAGTTTGATAGTCAAGATTAAATAAATTAACCTCTTCGGTCCTGGGTCCTCATACGGGGACCTCTGTTCTTTCCCTTATAAAAACTAAATTGTCTGATTTTTTTACATTTTCACATCACTTCTTAATAGCTGAATGTCTTTTGCGTTCAAAACAAACGAATAAATGGCAGCATCTAAGCTGATTCCCGCATAAAATAAATGTTATTTTCATCTGAGTTTACAAAATGCCTAAAAATGCCCAAAAGACAGTATGACCAAAAAAGTGAGAAATTTGTATAAGTATTTACCTTAAATCTTTTCCAATAAACTGTTTTGAGGATTTGTACGTTACTTACTAGTTTAAAGTTCTTAAATTTGTGATTGTGTTAATTTAGGTTAATGGTTATTAAATTGATGTTTTAAGGGGGTTTGTAGTTTTAGATCCATATTTTTGAACCTAAATTACTAAGCACCTAAAGGATCAATTTCAGAAAAGATATATATATATATATATATTGTCATTTACGATGTCAATTGTTTGGAAAAAGCCAATGAATAAGCATTTGTATTATTATTTTAGCTTCGGACTGAAGAAGTTAAAGGGCAAATGCCTTTAAAACTGACAAATGTTACCTTAATATGTATTGCAATAACTCTTATATCTAAATAACTTTTGGATACAAAATTTTAAAAACACTTTTAAAGATAACAGTTAATGTTCTGAAACAGAGTCTAGATGCATATATATATATAATTTTATTTTAAGTTTTAACATTTTCTTTAAATAAATGAATTCCCTTAGCATGCCTTGCGATTTCTCATAAATGATTTGTCACAGGAGGTCAAATTCTTTTATTGAATATAGACTCGAAGGCGGCTGCCCGAATCATCACCTCATCGAGTTGACAGCTAAAATTCCAGGAAAAGTTCAAATACGATTCACATATTAAAATCCAACTGTTGTGCCAAGTCATATCTTGGTGGAAAACGCCTACAAATCCGATTTTTGTGGTTCTGGTAGGTTTACCATTGTGTTTTTCTGCTCTCAGTCCTCCATGTTTTTATACCTTTGGGTACAGGAAAACATAATGATAAAACTTCCGATCAAAAACTAAAATCGGATCTGTAGGAGGTTTCCACCAAGGCTTGTCAGACCAGTTGCATTTTATTATGCTAATCAACTTCTGCCTAATCCTGGAATATCAGACGTCAACTCGATGAGTTGATAGTCTGTGCAACCACCTCTAGAAGAGAAATAATATGTGTTTGAAATGATCTACACTGTAAAAAATATAATACTTAGTTCTCGATAAAAAAAAAATCTCAAAATGTTTAATTTTTTTTTTTTTAAATCATCACAATTTCTCAATTCCTTACTCGATGAAAACAATTGTAGGTAATTTTATGCGTCTGTAAGGTTTATAGCTTCATGTAAAATTTTCATCATGAAATTTTTTTAACTTTTATTATTATTATTATTATTATTTACAAATCTAGCGCGCGATGAGCAAAAACACAATTTTGAGGAAATTGACTTTAAATAAAATATTACTTCTTGATCATAAATAGTTAGAATTCAAACTGTTTTCGACATAACTTCTCTTCCAAAGCACGAACTTTTGCATGGTTCTTTAAACATGTTCCTAAACAAATAAATTTTAATATATACTGTTAAATAATTTTAAAAAAATGTTACTTTTAAAGGTGTCTGCGACTCTTTAAATTTCTAAAAACATTTATTAAAAGGATATTCAGAGTATTAAATATGCTTTGATGAATGTTTAACATTGGAACTGACATTATAATAATATTAATTTGATATAAAAATTGTATTATGGCTACTTATACAAATTTCATCTATGATTTTAGAATATCTTCTCTTGGCAAAAACGCTATCTGAAAATTAAATTTTATAAGTCAAATTTAGGTGATTCAAGTTAAAGTATCAGGTTATCTTTTAAGAACTTTAAAAATATTAAATGAGTTTAACTTGATGGATTTTTAATGCATTAAAAACTGTTTTCATGCGAACAATTTTCTTTGATAAAATTGTTATGAACTCTCGTGTGATGATGGCAATGATTTTTCAATGTATTTTCTTCGGATAAGAGTTATCAGTAAATAAATTTTCAATCAGTAATTTAATTAAACTCACTTTTTGCGAATATCCTATCAGAGTTTTTGAAAATATTAAGTAATAATGCGATATTAAATATGATTTTAATGGATTTTTAATAGCAGAAAACTTTTCGCGAGAGCAATTTAATGAATAAAAATGCAATAAGACATCTTATAAAAGAATACGATGTTTTCTGTATTTTATCTTAACAAAAGGGTTATCTGTAAATTTGAACTTAATTTTTAAAAGTTTTTAACATATATTTTAGAAAACTATTATGAAGAAAAAACGATAAATATTAAGTAGGATTTCATGCATATGTAACTTTTGAAATCGCCTTTTCACAAAAGCAATTTGATACAAGTCGGAAATTGTACGCCAAACGTTGTAAATGAGATGCGTTCGTACTATAACTAGTTTATATATATTCAGATCTTGGTGCAATAGCTGTTGCACTTTTATGCAAAACATGCATGAATACAAAATTTATTACGATTATACATATTAAATTCACTATTACGGAAATAATACGACTCCATCTTAAATAGGACGTCATCACAATGACAACCTAGAATCATTTCCTAGGTTGTCTAGAATCATTGAATTAATTATATGTAATAGGATTTTTAAAAATGAAGAAAACTTTTATTATTATCTTTTTAAGTTTTGATTCGATTTTAATAAAATTTGAAAGGACTCGACAAAATTCTGCAACGATTATATGCAGGGTGTCCAGCGAATAAGACCCTGATTTCAAAATTAAATATCTCAAAAAAAAAGATCAATAAAATGATGCGGTAAACGGTATGTTTATTAGCTAAGCTGTAAAAATGTTATGCAGAAGATTAAAAATTTAGTTGCAAAAACCGTTAACAGATGGCGCTGTAATCGCAATACTTGTAAACTGCTTCGAAGTCCAGAGCAATGGCGTCTCATTCCTAGATGGCTCCCTACGTAAAAACGAATATTGGGAAAGTCCATTTTTTCATTGGGGTGATGTGCAGAAGTGGAGACATCTGGTCACAGAATTATTGCATCAGCTTTAACTTTAGAAAATTTCAATTAATAGAATTTTCAATAAAAAGTTCGGGAATCATTATAAGAATTTTTTAAATATTTTATTAAATTCAATCTTTAATGCCATACAATTATTTAAATCAAAATGCATATATTTAGAAAAATAATTTTGTACTTTTTATTTATTTTTTATATTTTTAAATCACGGCATAATATTTTGGTATTATTGTTTATACCTGAATTATTATAAATAAAAAAGTATTTTTTCCCTTCTAATTTATTTTTTAAATAACGGCATAATGCTTTGGTTTTAGCGCAACACACACATATATTTCTTTTCTTTGTAAACAAAGTTTTAGAGACAGAAATTATGCATTAAATTATTTCTTTAAAAAAAAAAATGATGATAAGTTATATCATCAACGTCAAAGCAAAAGTATTTTTGATGCTGCATTCCTTTCGAACACTTCGCATCCTATCGCTAAAAGCTGCACCATATTTTTGTGCTCAATAATAAAAAAAATTAAAACGAGTTTTTAAAATTAAAATTATTTTTTAACTTAATTAAATTTTTAAAAATAGAAACTTTGTATTTTTTCATTCAAACTATTCTCTACAATTAAAAAAAATGATTTATGAATCATTATTATAAATGCTCAATGATTTTTAAAAAAGAGGTTTCTTTTAACTTAATTAAATTTTATAACCAGAAACTTTAGATTTTTTTATTCAAACTTTTTTCACAGTTTAAATAAATATTAAAAAGTAAAGATTTAATTTTTTTTTTTCAAATTCTCCTCTACTAGGATTCGATTCCACGATCTACCAATTAGGAGAGAAAAGACATACCACAGAGATATTGGTAACCGGACAGAAGTAGTTTATAACAAAATTTAAAACAAATCTCAATTCTGTCAACACATGGCTCCACTTCTGCACATTACCCAAATAATTTTTTTTTTCCTTTTATAATGATTGCTAAACTTTTTATTGAAAATTTTATTAATTGAAATTCTCTAAAATTGAAACTGAGGCAATAATTCTGTGACCAGATGCATCCACTTCCGCACATCACCCCAACGAAAAAGCGGTCTTTCCCAATTTTCGTTCTTCCATAGGAAGCCATCAAGGATTGAGACGCTATGGCTCTCGACTTCAAAACACAATTTATACGCATTGCGATTACAGCGCCATCTGTTATCTGTTTTTGAAACTAATTTTTGAAACTTCTGTACAACATTTTTACAGCTTAGCTAATAAACAAACCGTTTACCGCATAATTCTATTGATCTTTGTTTTTGAGATATTTAATTTTGAAATCAGGGTCTTATTCGCTGGACACCCTGTATATTAAATTTCAATCAATTTGATTGGGTAGTTTTTGCACTGTTACATGTGGACAAACGGACGGTCTAGATGATGACTGTAGGCTATATATATAATTTTATCTATGTAAGGTACCGTTTAGGCATTTATATAATTACGAACGCACCTAAAAAATAGATGTGTTGTTATTTCTCATTCAAAATATGCCCTTAAGGATTTTTCAGACGGCATTTTCTTCTGTTCTTTTTTTTTTCTAAGGGTGTTCTCAAATCCAAAAGGGCAACTTTCTGACATAAGTTTTAATTTATTTTTGTTTGAAAATGAATGAAAGTAGCTGGTGGTGTTGTTCAGAAATTATGTCATCGAGCTGTTTTTTTTTTTTGTTTTTTTTTTTTTTTTTTTTGCAAACGCAATGGATCTTTCGGAAAACAATGTCAAAGATGACCTTTTGAACCGAATTTCCGCGCGAAAGTAGAAGGATCACTCAAGAGCGGGTGAAAAACGGGTTTGTCACGTGATCGATTTCGCTTATAACTCAATGGGTAATTGATTCATCAAAAAATGGAAAAAAACAGTTCAATTCTAGGCTTTTCAATTTGATATCTTTCCGTTAAAAAGGGAATTTGTAAATGTGTCAGAACGTTTTGCGCTTGTTCAGCGGAGCAGTTAAGAACAGCCTTAAGTAGCCGTAAGTTTTTATTTTTCTTTTAATGACACTAATACTTATAAATGAAAATGAAATATAATGCTTCTTGAAAGACCTTTTATAAATGTATAACATGTTTCCAGTGTATTTTCTTAGACGAAGAATTAGCTGTAAATCTCAAGTTAATTTATTAAAGTCTTTAACACATACTTAAAGAAATATAATATGAAATGGAAACGATAACTATTATATATGATTTGATTCATATGTAACTGTTTAAATGTCCTTTTCACAAAAACAATTTAGTATATGGGACATTCTCACAATCTTTTGACTTTTAAGTCCCTCAATAATAATTTTTATTTTAGCACATATTCCTGTGCCTTTTTTTTTTTCGTATACTGTGGAACATCCCATTGCATGACTGAATAACAATATTAACGAGATAAATAAGTTTTGGACGATGTTGGGGGTCCAAATATCCAGGAAAACTCCTATACCGTCCAGTGTCCCTGATGCTGATTTTTCAGTTTGGAGCTGTCTGTATAAAATTGTTTCAATAAAAGTAATTCGGTGTAATTTTTTTCCGAAACTGGGACTGTTGTTATATATAAATATGTAGCAAAAAATTAACCTGCACACATTTTTACTGTTGTTATTATTATTTTTTAACTCTGTCTCTGGGTTTTAGATTCCTTACCGTCCCTTTTCTAAAATTATACAGAAAATCCCTTCAGATGCAGCCAGAGAAGTTTTTTCAACTTTTTTCTCATGCAGAAGTATGCTAGAGAAAGAATGTTTAAAATTCTTTGACAGGAAATGTACTGTAGAATTTAAATCGGCATTTAAATATCAATTTCAAGCATCGTGTTTTTAGTGGTAGTCTTACCGTTCCCAAGGTTTATTCCTGCACTTTTCGAGGTAAATTAATTTTTTTTTTAATTCTATCCAGTGTAAATAACTGTTTCTAAAAATCAATGAACATTGTGTCTATCACTTAGTCTTAATATGATTTGCCTAAAAATAGGTGGTAATTTTCATTACCGTCCCTTTTTTCCTATAACTTCCCCTTTTTTTACCTTACCGTCCCTTCTTTAACACCCCTTTAAGACACTGTTATACCAAAATTGCGTACTAAAAATACTAGATTGTCATTATTTCTTATTTGAATGTCCTGTGAGTACTATGCAAATTCATTATAAGTAAAAATTTAGAAGAAAATAAAAAGTTTTAGTGGTAAAATGGTAAGGAAAATTAAACTCGCAAGTTTAACTTAAACCTCAGTTAAATGAAAAAAATTTCGCTGCTGACCATTTTTTCTTTATTTTGAATCATTAAGGCATTCCTCTATCAGATTAAAATGTTATTTTAGCAAGTTTAATTTCACCAGATTTTTATTACTTAAAGTCAAAAGATTGTGAGAATGCCCTATATCGAGATGCGTTGTTATGTCATTCTAAATATGTCCAAGAGCTTTTTCCAGAGTGTAATTTATTTTTTACGAAGAAACTTAAGTTTAATTTATTTCCTTTAATGACGCGAATCCTTATGAATGAAAATTAAATGTAATGCTTCTTGAAAGACTTGGTATAAATGTATAAGAAGTTACTTGTTTCTTAGAGGAAGGATTATCTGTGAATTTCAACTTAATACATTTTACTTCTTTAACCCACATTTTAAAAAATAATATGAAGCGAAAACAATAAATATTATTAAAAAATGTATTACAAATCATCAAACATACAAGTAAAAATTACATAAATACACATACAATAAAAAATGCAAACGTTTCGGGCTAAGTTTTAACCCGCCCTCAGTGCAATAAAATTAATGCACTGATGAGGGGCTAAAACTTAGCCCAAAACTTTTGTATTTTTTATTGTATATTTATTTATGTAATTTTTACTTGTATGATGAATTGAAATATATTTTTTTTAATTTTAAATTTTGTATATCAGACGTTAAACAACGTTTATTTATTTTGATTAATATTATATATGATTTGATGCATATAGAATCTCTTGGAATCTCCTTTTCACAAAAGCAATTTAATATAGTAAGATGTATTGTTATTTTATTTTCAAAATATGTCCAATATATTTTTTTTTTCAGAGAACAATTTTTTGCGAGGAACCTTAAGCTTATTTTTTTCCCTTTAATGACGCTAATCCTTGTGAATGAAAATAAAATATAATGCCTCTTGACTTTGAATCACACGAGTTTTGCTCATCATGTAGCTCTTATACAAGTTCGACAAAACAAGAAATTACTATCAGCTTGTTATGAATTAAGTTATCCTGTGTTGTATCTGAGATGAAAAGCCTTTTTGACAAGCATTGTCTTCATATTTTTGACCTCTGTCATTGTGTTCATAACAAGGAGTGATGTACTCTGTTATTTTATCAGAAAGAGTTGACTTCTTTTTCAAACCCTTGGAAGGGTGACAAAATCTTGGTTGAATATTTATAAGAAGAAATTGTTCAGTATAAAAAAAGGTGCATCTGAGTTCGAGGCTTATTTAAAAATAAATAACCCTGAAATTAGCTTTGTTTTTATGCAATAAATGTTTGTATCCTGTCTTACTTTAATAACAGATTGTAATACAACATAATACATGGATTCTAATTATCCTTATTTTTAATCATTTACTTTTATTCATGTAAAACAACACATTTAAATCTATTTTTTTGTCATTATAAAATAAAACAATGTTATTGTCCTTACAATATACTATATGATTTCCGCATCGCAAATAAATGACAATCAAATCGGTATAGCCAGAAGCGCTAGTTTGGATCCAGAAATATGTTTAAGGCTATGGAAATTTCGAGTGCTAGAAATTAATTAACAGAATACATTTTTACTTTTCAGATAATTCATATCTATATAAGGGTATTGAAAACAAAACTCATTTATTTTCGACCTATTCAATTTCAGTTGCGTATATAGTACAGGGTTAGCGTAAATGATTTATCGGGTTTCAAAAGATTGTTTATTTACAAGCATACGGTATGCAAAAATGGGTGATACTTGAAAAGATATATGTACTCACCAAGTTTCTGATGCATACTACAAATTTTCAAAATGTGCACTCTTAGTCATCCGGCACTGTGACAGATTTCTCTGTTACATAAAAACCTTTGTCCATCCTTCGATCAGTAATCGAAAGTTTTTAAATTGGCGATAGATTGTAACGCCAAGTGATCTAAACTTTTTGTGAAATGTCTCACTTCTACTCTGCTCTCTGAGATGTAAAAAGCAATTAATTTTGTCTGCGCCTCGGCACACTTTTTATGCGGGGGTTCTCTCTCCACTTAAACACTCAAAAATAATGCCCCATTTGTAACTTTTAAAAATGTTTAAATAAAATTTTTGGTTCCCGTAATACAGAGTTGGAATTTTCTGCATTTTGATCACCCACACCACTGATCACCACCTCAGGCACACATCTCAACGGTAATCCAGTTCCGTCGATGCGTTCAAAAGCATATTTCTTTCAATGTCCGTCACAGCAGCATTAATGTGTTCCTGCACGCGAACCACGAGGCGGACTTTTCAACTTGTTGAGTGTATGTATCTTGTCACGTATCACCCGTCTTTGTAGGTCGTATACCTCACACACAGTGTTTTGAAACACGGTGAAGCATTGAGGCTAACAATGTATTATAATGGTGCCTATTTTTAATCAGGTAATTAAATTTATGAACGGAAAGGGACATATTTTAATAGAATATCACGTTAAAATAAAACAATATATTACTGTATCTACAGTTCATTGTAAGATCTTAGAATCATATATAAATTAAAACTGAAATTTCGTAATTAGAAGCACTTACAGGAAAATCTCTTTTGAGTTATAGAAGTTCCAATTTTCTTGAAATTGGCGATGCAAACACGCGTTTCGAGTTGCAAGAAAATGCAATCTCGTTTGTAGTACCGAAAAAATTGACTTATTTACGTTCAAGTTCAATTGAATGTATGGAATTATAATGATCCCTATTTTTAATCCGGTAATTAAAATCATGAATAGAAAATGGCATTTCGCAAACGAATATTTTTAAATTCTGAAATAGAACAATAAGTTGCTGCACCTACAGTCATTATAAGATCTCTGAATCCCAAATAAATAACAACTGAACTTTAATAGCCCAGAGCGCTAGTCAGTAAGTCCGTTTTCAGTTGTGGAATTTTCCCGTTCTAGAAATTAATTAAGCGAGCACGTTTTTCCCTTGCAGGGAAGTCCATTCTATTTCCTTGGTATTGATAATTTGACTTTTTTATGTTTGACTTATTCAAGTTGAATCATAACAAGGACCAGAATATAACATGACCAGAATTTTCTGAAACAAAGTTGTTATCGCAAAAAAAGAAAAAAAAAATCTTTTACGTTCATATTGTTGCACTCAGTCAGTGTAATGTTCCGATTCATCAATTGTAATGAACTACAAGGGCAAAATTGATATCCTTGATTTGTATAAGCGACTAAATGACTTTTTTGAAAACAAACGCTCATTATTTATCAAGTGTAATTACTATTAGTGACACTATCGAATATGTTTCATAAATTACGCTTTTATGATTTCCTTGTTTAAAGCAGATATTCCTGGTTAATTTGGATAGAACCTGTAATAATATTTTTGAAATTCAGGATGCAAGTTGAATATTAGAAATGAAATTTCTTCTATTCCCTTTACTCAACGTCACAGGAATATTAATAATGATTTAATCTTTCAGCGGTTACAATCCGATATTTTCCACAAGTAGGCGTGCGTATTACTAATAACGCTCAGTAGTAATGCTATTATAAATATAGAGATACAGTCGAGTCTCTCTACAACGAAACTCCATACATCGAATTTCTCTATATAACGAATTTTTGGTAGGAACGGTCCCTTTTTCCCATGATCTTATTAAAAACAGTCTCCATATAGCGAAATATCTATCTCCATATAACGAATTTTTTCATAAAATGTTCTTTATTTATTGTTTTAAAAAAGCTTCCAAATCACATGGAATCCATTTTACATCACTGATTAGTGATTTATCGTTCAGTGCTGAGTTTTTTATCTTACCTTTCCACCTTGAATTTCCTTGTTTTTTATGCCCAACGAATTCATCTCCCCCCCCCCCCCCCACACACACACCTCCCAATATACTTCTTAAAACAGTGTCAAATGGATTGTTACACATATAACAGCGGGATCAGAGAGGTAATTGAAGTTTAAGGTGAATGAGAATTCAAATGGAGGAAAATGTTCCCGATACAATTTTTCATTCCTTGCTAAAGTGTGAGCATTTTTTCGGGAGTGTAACAATTTTGAAATCAAAACAGCGAAAAATTACAGATTTCTTCGTCTAAAATTAATGTAAGTTTTCCTTATGTGATTTTTATTATGCTTTCAAATAAATGTCTGTTCTCTTTTTTGAAACTGTTTAAATAATTAAGAAATCAATATTAGATTAATATTTATAATTAAACATTTCAAATTCTTAATTAAACACCTCAAAAGTAATTTTTGTTCAAAATTTACACATTAAATGGGAATTTTTACTCATTCTCTATATAACGAATTTCTCTATATAACGAATTTTTTACTGGAACAATGGATTTCGTTATATAGAGACTCGACTGTATTTCATAGTAGTAATTTGAAAAGCCGAGTTAAACGAATCATTCAAAAAATCATTCTGTACAAAAAAAGTAATAATAATAATAATTTTTAGGTTAGGAAAGTCACGTTTGCTGTAAAATTTACCACAGTGTGCTCTCTGGAAAGTTAAAGTTCATTTAGAAAACTAACGAAAGATGCGTACATATACAGGCTGTCTCAAAGTTATAAGCAAACGTTTATGCGTGCAAGTATCAGGTTATAAATCCAGTATTTTGGGGGTGGCATACGAGATTCAAATGTCTCCCCAGCGAAAAGATTTGGGATTTTATTTTTATTAATGTTCTAAAAGTACAAATCCCCACTGAGAGCTGTACTAATCTCCCACCCCCCCCTCCCCCAGGAGAAAAAACATTTTAATTCCACACAGCAATGAAATCTGTTTTTTTAACACTTTCCGACATTGTTAAAAAGTATTTATGAAAGCGTTTCTGACCGTTTGTCAGCAGTCCGTACTTTAACTCGCATAAATATACTTTTATTGTCATGTTGTTGATAAATATTATTGAGGTTCACCATGGCATGATCTGTGTTGAAAATGAAATGTGTCGCATCTATAGTTGATATATAGTGTCGCATCTATAGTCAGGGGCACTCAAGAGAATTGCGTGATATCATTGGGGGAAAAAATTGTTTGTAGTTTATTTTAGTAATCGTATACAATTTCAAACATATTGCATTTCATATACATAACTGATGTGCACTTCGAGATGTTTACTATAGGAAAGGGTGTGTATAGTATTTATTGTTAATTTACAGGGATACACCAAAGAATTTGGTTATAGTACTGCTGTGTATGATCAATAACTGTTGGAAGGGCGTTTTCAAGTGTGTTATGCGTTTTAGGTAGATTTCGTAAGAAATACTACCTGTTGCAGTCATTACCATGGTGCGACTTTTGAAAAATTCCTTCATAACTTTTCATTATATGGCCCCAGGAACCCAAAACCACCCCCACCTAAAAAGTTAATATATATATATATATATATATGTATGTGTGTGTATGTATGTACTAAATTTTGTCCGCACGATAAAAGCCACAATTAATCACGGATCGTCTCCAAACTCGCCAAACACATTGAGATGGCTAATATCTCGGCGGGGATTGCAAATGAGAAAAAACGGCCCAAGGCTGTAGAAATGGGGGAGGGTTAAAATTTTTGAATACCGCCTTAACAAGATTCTGATTAAAACCAACTCATACAGAAACATGGCAGTGAAAAAACACAATAAAATTCTTACCACAACAATTACTTTTCTATTGCAAGATTTCCGCGTGAAAATAAAAATTTCTATATATATTATGCTATCGTATCTCCATACATATAGGGGGGAGAGAGTTGGCGATAAATCGCCAAATTTGGCGATCAAAATGAGTCACCAAAAGTGACGCCAACTCGTCGATATCTCTAATATTTCGCCAAATTTCCATAGACTTCCATTTTAAACCAATAGGTTTTACTTGCTTACAGAAAATCAACAAACTGAGATATTTTAATACAACAAAAACCGCAGCTTTTACAGAGAAATGAAGTGAAAATCTTATCAAAAGCGGTCAGATAAAATTGTGAAAATGAGTTTATCTCTAGTCTTCATTTAGTTTTTGTTGGTGAAATTAGTACTTAACTTCGAAATCTACCTACCCTACGCCTGTAGGCCGAGCCGGCAGGGATTTTTTAATGCAGTTAATTTTGTGCAGTTTACTTGGTGTGTATAAAATGCAGAAATGCGCAAAATATTCGAGTACATTTCCACTTATTCATGCAAATATCTGAAGGGAATTTTGAAATAAGGTTAATGTGTTTCTTAACTTAACTAAATTATTGCATAATACGTTAGTTATTGAGCCTCTGTATAAGGCAAATGTTTGTAATTTTTATGATATATTTTGCTTCTTATGGTAGTGCATATCATATTGTGCTTTGGGGACAGAAGTAATAATTCCTCGAGATTTTTCATAAGCAAGACTGCTAAAACTATTATACTAACCATAAATAATGAAAAATGGCAATACTCAATTTTCATAAGTCATGGCAATTGCTAAACTTTGAAGTTTCACGAGGAAATTTTCAAATTTGTTGAAAGCATCCGGTTATAACAGCAAGTGTTGATAAGATATTAACACTGTCATTAGTTATCTAAGAAGCCAATAGATTAATAAAAGGGAATGAACTTTCCTGTGGCGAATTTTCAAGAAATACACATGGATGGTAACTGGTGCATTAAAGTCCATAGTGGAGAAGATTTAACAGTTAAACAGCTGTTTTGGCTTTTCGTTAGAAATGGGAAACTTCCACTACTTCTGTTAGAACAGATAAAGAACACTGCGTGTCAAATTGAGCGTATTGAACAATACTTTCAGATTACCAGGAAAATTTATGCATATTATCACCAATATATCTTCACAATCTTGACAATGATGTAGAAGAAATACTTAATCACATGCAGTTGCGAATAGAAACTAAATCCACCTAGAATATTTTACGTAAGGCGTATAGTAAATACGGCTTTAATGTTTCAGCAAAGTGAAGAAAGTAAAGTTATATTTAAATTGTGAGAATTCTAAATATAAAAAGTAAATACGCTTTAGAAAATGAAATGCTTCCTTTCTTAACTTTTGATTGATTAGATAACGGTTCTTAAAATGAGTTAAGGAATTTATTTCCGTAAACTGAATCCTTCTATTTTCTGCTAGAACTTTGAAACTTTCACTAATGTAGTTAGACAGTTCAAAAAGAAGAACTGCGTGTGAAATGAGATTATTGAACCGGATGCTTATAGAATAACACTAGAGCCTTTACATACTCCTGTTTCTTCACTATTATCTCGTCACAATCTTGACGTTGGAGCAGTCGAAGTATTTAAACATGTGTAAGATCATGAAAATAAATTAGATACATACTGAAGATTACGTGCAAAAGTGAATCATAAATATTTGTTTTAATAGGTTAGAAGGGTGAACAAAAGGGTTTTCCTTTTAATCACTGCGAAAAACGTCATTCACGTTGGCGATCCATCATTCTATATATACGTTGTTACGAGTGCGTGTGGCCATTACTTATTTTCTAGATATAAGTTATTCAGGGTGTATATTAATAATATTGTGATTATTTTTTCTGAATTTATTGTATTGCAGTATGTGATTACTTTGCATCATTTATATAACAATGGTTTCTTAAGCAATATAAACATTAGAACTAATAATTTTAATATCTAGATTTGAAGAAAATATTTCATTAAATTTTTAATATCTAAGTCATTTCAGAATAGTCACAAATTTAAATATTTTTTATGATACGTTAAATTAGTAATTGTTACGTTTAATCGCAAACAAGATCGTCTTTCATTTGTATATTCGATTTATCCTGTAGTGCTGAATATATACAGTAAAACTTGCTGAAACGTCATCACGGGGTACGAAGAAAAAAAATTTTGTCGCACAGTTTTTAGTCTTATCACGTATACCTCATATTGTAAATGCATTGTAATCGTTTTGCCAAAATCCTGATATTTTTCCGTTTAAGACAGTTTTTCGTTCTTTGCACATGCCATTTTATCATGTTTTTTTTTTTTTTTTTTTTTTAATTGTTTAGCTTTAAAATCTTCGTGATAGACTCAATTATATTTTTGTTAACCTTCTATATATATTTTTAACTCTTTACAATACAGTTCAGTGTTGCAAATACCCAACATATACAGACGAACTACTAATTTCAATATCAAGCTCTCAAAAATAATTTTTTTTTCCACATTCTAAAATATTCATACAAAAAAAAAAAAAAGATACACAGGTTATGAAGATAACCAAAAGTGCATTTGTATCATCTGTAAAAATATAATAATAATTACGGAAATAATAACTTGACTTTAAATGAAATAAGAAATAAAATGATAAAGATAGATAAAAAAGATGAAATAGGCATAAAATAATTGTAAATGTAAGAGTTTTTTTTAAAAAACATGCTTTCATTAAAATTTAGAAAAATGTAGAAATATGGATTAATTGATTTAAATGGGAATTTCGCCAAATTAACCAGCTATCACCATGTTGGTTGCATATATGGCAGATTATTTTGTCGATAAATTTTTCGGTATTTCGACAAGATGGCCGAAATTTGGCGCTATGTGGTAACCCTGTTATTAGTACTTTTCAACAAATACTCATTGTTGGAGCTGATACTGATTTCTCTATAGGAAATCAAACTATAATTGAGTAAACACTAAGTTTTAAGTAGTGTTAACCTTAGTAGTGTTAGTTTAACCTTAAGTAGTGTTTTTGCGATGTCTTTCGAAAATGGAGGTTCGTTTGGGGGAGGCTAAGTGGTAACTCTGCCATTAATACTTTTCAACAAATACTCATTGTTGGAGCTGATACTAATTTCTCTATAGGAAATCAAACTATAGTTGAGTAACCACTAAATTTAAATCGCGTTAACCTTAGTCGTGCTAGTTTAACCTTTAGTAGTGTTTTCGAGATGTCTTTCGAAAATGGAGGTTCGCTTGTGGGAAGCTTGATGGTCGAATTTTGAAAAACTCTGAAACACATGTATACTAATTTTGCACTATACAACCATGTCAAGTTTCAAGATTTTATTTCCAATGGTTTATGAGATATGCTGATTTTTTAAATTTTACATTTACCTCGATATTCCCCCCTTAGGTATCTAATTACCAAAAATAAATCTCCAGTTCGTATATTGCCCTCAGGAATAAATACATATTCCAAATTTTGAAACTCTATGTCAACAGAAAGTGGGTGAAAAGTGAGTAACAAGATTTGGCTGCAACATACAAAGAAAATTGTAAGTTAAAAGAAAACTGGCAGAGAAGTGGGATATATTGAATTATAATATGTCAGAATATCCATATTTTTTAAGCAAATATTTGACTTTTTTAAAAGTAATTTTCGTAAAATTTTTAGACAAAAAATACTCTTACTTTCCATATTCATCATTACATGTTTTAAATGACAATTCTAATACTCCATTAATTTTAACATAATTATTCTAATGGGTAAATAGAACACTTGAGTTGTAATTTTCCTAATAAGAAAAAAATGTCCAGTCCAGGATTTGAACCAGGACTAATTGGCTTAAGCTTCCAATGATCTACCGACAGAGCTATGCTGTACAAATTTGGGGTATACTATTCATTCCGAGAAACCTTTTAGAGCAAAGCCAGCTTAAGCCAAACATCCTTGGTTAAAATCCAGTACTAGACACTTTTCACTCAATTGGAAAATTACTCATGGCCAATTCTTATATTTAAGCAATTGTATCAAGAATTATTTCTTTCTCATTCTCAAACTTTGAACTTGAAAAATTAAGTATACATTTTTAATTTTTTCGTTTAATTTTATTTATTTATTTATTTATTTATTTTATTTATTCATTAAGTACATTATTTATACACTGTAAAAGCTGCGTTTTTCGTTAAGAAAAGCGTATTAGATAAGCCAAAACTCCCACTCCATTAGTAAGATTAATTTTATTTTCTAAAAATACTCCTTAACACCATATTAGTTAATGCAGATATTTCTTTCTCTAGATGTCTGATTTCGATATGAACTTGATATTTCGTTATTGTACGACAACATTCCCTTATAACGAAAGACCAGACTTTGATTTTTAGGTGAACTCATAGTTATAAAAATACGTATCACCTATAGTCGTCCTCTGATCTGTCAGTCTGTCTGTCAGTCTGTGCACATAGAACAGCGGAAAAACTACTCAACCGAATGGTTTGAAATTTAATATATATAATCGTTGCAGAATTTTGTCGAGTCATTTCAAATTTTATGAAAATCCAATCAAAGCTAAAAAAAAGTATTAATAAAAGCTTTCTTCATTCTATTAAATCCTATCATATGCAATTAATTCAATGATATCCCATGATAGGTAAAGATTCTAAATTGCCATGGTGATTACATCATATTTAAGATGTAGTCATGTTTTTTCCGTACTAATGAATTTAATATATATAAATGTAATAAATTTTGTATTTATGCATTTTTGCATTACAGTGTAATAACTATTGCACCAAGATCTAAATATTTGTAAAACTCCTTATAGTACGAACGCAACTCATTTGCTATGTTTGACGTACAATTTCTGCCTTATTATCATTAAATTTTGGAAGATACAAAAGAAAATTTGGAAAGTGTACGCAAAGACGTAATGATAATTCGGGATTGCTATTTATTTTTATTTTTATTTTTATTTTTTTCGTTATGAACAATGGTAAGTTGTGAATGTTTAAATCAAATATAGAATAGGAATAGCCCATTCATTACCTCATGTTTGAAAATAGAATAGGAATAGCCCATTACCTCATGTTTGAATTACCTCGTTTGTGAAATATAATATCATTAGAGGTGGACTAGAGAGGCTTTAGGATTTAGAACGCATTGTTTTCGTTGAACATATAGATGAAATTTTACGTAAAAAACAGGTGACATTTTTTTTTTTATATATATAAGAATTATTTTCTATTACTTTTTATGCTCGATTGTAGAAAATTTTCTTGAAATGCAGAAACTTATTTAATTTTCCAGTCAAAAAATAAAATTATATACTCTTCTAATGATTTTATTAAATGTAGTTTTCAAATAGCATCTTTACAGTGTGTGGAGTTTTTTTTCCCAATGGATTTTGTTTTCAATTTAAGCGCACTTTTCCTCATATCTTAAAAATATGTAATTATCATGACTCTGGAAATAAGTAAATAAAATAAAATACCGGGTGTTTCAAAAGTTCGGAGCGAAAGAAAAACGCGATAAAAAAAGATCTATGGATCGGAGAAATATGCAGTTTGCAGATAAATTTTTACCGTGGTATGGGATTTTCTATGATAACAAAAAAATATTAGTTAAATCTCCACATTAGAGGGCTCTACTGCAGATAATTCCATGGAATAGTGCCATATTACTCACACAGATCAAGATTTGGATACAAAGATATTTGAGAATATTTCATGTAACAATTTTTTGGTACTTTTCGGTTAGCCGGGCGCCAGTGTTATATATATATATATGTGTGTGTAATAATTTCTGGGGTGTCATACTTTGATAATAACTTGGACTCGGGAACCTTCTGGGTGGATCGAAGTCATTTATTTCGTGCTCCATCGTACAGTCCGATCACGAGTCCGGTCGGAGGTCTTCGAGCCCGTTACGTTGATTTTCAGGAGCTACATTGACATGAGTTTTGCCGGCATCTCAAAATGGTAAGATCTCCCGTTTTTGGCGCGGGTCTTAGCTAATATCTTTGCGTTTAACATATTTTCCAGCAGAGGGCACAGTTGTAAAATTGGGAGGAAAATTTCTTTAATTGGTTGATTAGCTTTTGATTGATTGCCCAGGCTCAGATTCCAGACTTAGGCTTGGCCGGCCCGGGAATCGGCTAACCACAACTGAATGAAAATATTCCGAACGTCAGCATTTTTACTCTTAAAGATCATCCGAAAATGATATCTGAAAGTAATGAGATGCATTGCTGGGAAACAAAGTTACAAGGGGTAAAACTGGTTTTAGAATGAGATTTAAAGTTATGAGAAAGAAAATTTGGATTTTAATTTAAATTTTTGAAATTTAATTTGGAATTTGGAATTTTAAAAGGGGTTTTTATCCTTTCATATATATTGTATATATATAAATGCATACATATATATATATATATATATATATATATACATACACACATGTATGTATATATAATGATATGTATGTACATGTATGTATATATAACACTTGCCCCTTCTAACCAAAAAGTACCATTTTTTTAATCCAAATCTTGCGTTGTGTGAGCAATATGTAATAATTCCATCGAATTATCTACAATAGCGCCCTCTATTGTCGAGATTTTGAAGTAATTTTGTGTTAGTGTCATATAAAATCCCCTACTACACTGATTATTTACCTGCAAACCGCATGTCTCTCCGCCCTATATATCTTCTTCTTCTTATATATATATATATATATATATATATATATATATATATATATATAGCGTTTTACTTTCCAACTGAATTTTTGAAACACCCGGTATTTAGAGGCTTGTATTCTAATGCATTAATTTTATGTTCAAAGTTATTTATAAGAGAATAGTATTTTCAGAACTTAAATTTTGTTTTTACTTTAAAATTTAATAAGGAAAAATATGTTACAGTTTTAAGAAATTATTTACTTTTTTTTTTATTGTTCTGAATTATCAACAATATCCCACTTTCGATATCGTCCATGACTTATTTACATTGGTTAAATAATTTTTTTTGGTATATGCGTTTGCATATGGACACTCCTTCATATGCAGATCCTCAGAATCAGAGGATAAACATAGATGAAAAACCTGTTTGGTGGTTAGTGGGTGACTAGAACATAAAAAGTAAATCTTGTTCTATCAAGTACATCACTGTGAGAAAGGTTTAAAGTTCATTCTTTAACCTCTGTTGGATCTCTTAAAAGAGGACGAGTACAAATAGGAACATAACACTAACGCTTTAAAAAAAATTTTACATTTCGATTTAAAACGTGATAGGAAGCACGTTAACTAGTGGTTATTATTATTTCCCAACACGTTTTTCTTTTAAAATTTCCTGGTGCGATTGCATAGTGTTAATGCAAATAGGACATCTTATTCAGTACACCTACAAAGATTTTTCTGCTCACTCACAGTTGTTTTTCAAATCATTATTCTTGCATATAATTATCTTTTAGTGACTCGTTGCATTTATAAACGCTTTTTTATAGACGTACAGTCGTGGAAAAAAGTAAACACCCCCTACTAACTCCTTAACAAATTATCGTAGACGAAAGTTGCTGGTACCGAACGATTGGAAATAAAGTCTACTTTTAAATTACGTATATAAAATTTGCTTAGGAGGCCATCTACATATTAAAACGAATCCAAACTTCAGTTTTTTCAATGGAAATACCCAATTTTAACGAGATATTTCAAATCTTTGGTTCAAAATATGCCTAGACACCAAATTTTAAGTCATTTGAATGATAAGTTTTTGAATTATAAACATTCAAAATTTGTGCTTCTAATGTTAAATTACATTTTCATATTTTCATTTATAGTTCCTGAAATTATTTTCCTAATGTGCTAAATTTTTATATAGCAATAATACTAATATACCCAAACATAAATACGTTGAATTTGCAATTTTAATAATTTTATGATATGAATTATAAATTATGAAATTAATATTAAAAAAAATTATGAATTGCAACCTACAATTTTTTTTTATGGATTCAGATTTGTTAAGTCTTGCTTTATGGAAATCCAAAATTTCATATTTTTCTTCCAAGTAGTTTTCAAATTATGCTTAAAAAACGGCAAAATGATGGTTTAAGGAGCCTATGATAGAAGTGACTAGATATTTTGAAATTTCTTATGCTATCCTGTAATCTAGCAGACTTCATTGACTGCTTGAGTGGCTCTTAAGGTGCCTTGATCAAGAAGGGAACAATCGGTCTTCATCGGACATCGGAATCATCAAGGGGACATCGGAATCAAATCGGACTCGGTTAACAATCGAGTACCGAACTTCAATTTGGATACAGCCCTTAAAATACGCTCGTTTTAAAATAATTAATTTCCCGAAAACTTATAGCACGAATTGCATAAAAATTTGTTTTTAGACTAATTGAAGGGCGTAAAGTTCATTTATGCTGTCAGAATTGTGTACTGCTATTGAAATAAACAAAGTTATGGTTCGTTTTAATATGTAGATGGCCCCCTAAGCAAATTTTATATAAAAGTAGACTTTAATTCCATTTAAAAGTAAACTTTAACATTTAAAAGTAGACTTTATTTCCAATCGTTCGGTACTATTACTTTCTTCTATGATAATTTGTTGAGGAGTTAGTACAAAGTGTTTACTTTTTTTTTCCACGACTGCACATAATGCAATATTAATTTTTTCTTCATAAAGTGCACTTTTTTTCCTGTAAAATTAACCTTTATATTTTTGCTATACTTTATACATATCACTGTTTAAATTCATCTTTAAATTTTCCTTGCTGTAACAGTATTTATTATTTCACAGCATCAAATCCGATGATTTGTATGGCCTTAATAAGATGTTTGTCTAACATTTCTTAGGGTATCGTTTATCTGACGAAAACCTATTCGTCTCGCTCCTCAGTCTGTCTGCTTGTCCGTCACTGAGTTCGTTCTCAGAAAAAGTATAAGTTAGAGATTTGAAATTTCGAATACCTCCAAGAACACGACAAATCATAAAATTTGGAGAAAAAAAATATTTTTCTTAATTATTTTAAACTGAAACATAATGTTTGTGCCATCTATGTAAGTATTTAATAATTATAAATTGATGATTTTGATTTATTAATTAAAAGATAAAGTGTATTGAAATGAATATTAAACGAAACCCTTTGTGCGATCATCGATCACACATACCCTCTTGTTTATGATTACATAAAAAGCAAAATTCAAATATCTTATTTTATAAAATAGTTTAACAATTAAACGTAAGCGATTTTCTTTTCTTTTATAAAGCAGTAGCAGCCGTCACCCGATACGGTGATCGGTTTTCCAATCAAATTTAGAATCAAACGAAAATGCTTGAAAAGTTACATAACTGACAATGTAACTGTAAGTCATAACAATCCATTTAGCATAAGCGTCCAGAATGCAATATGAATTTGCAGTTTAACGGCGTAGTAGATATATACAGTAGCATTTTATATAAAATAGTACTTTTAAAAAAGGCTATTCTTTCCTAATCGGGTTGGCCTAATTATCGAACTTTCTCCCTTAGCTCTGTAACTTAGCAGCGTAGAACCATGCGTTATGCATTAAAACCTTCCCCAAAAAATTATCTAACTGACAATGTTAAGTCTCATAAAAATCCTTTCGCAGAATGGGAGTTATAGGATTTCTTAATTATTTCCATTAGCATTTTATCTATGTAGTAGAAGTATCTCACTATTCTAAAAAAAAAAAAAAAAAAAAAAAAGTAACTAACGCTGTCAACGCCGCTGACAATGAATTTTTTGTGAGATGAGGTCTTTCTTCGTTAATATTAAGAAAAATACTGCATATAAAAATATGAAAATTGGTGGTATTATTGAAAAATGTTTGATAAATACGCTGATGTAGTCAGTTTTCAAATGGAAGAATTATTTTAAGAGATATTTACTGTTAAAGTTGGACAAAATCGTTCCATTAAAAAAGTTTTATAGGAGCAAAACCTATACAGGAGAATTTAATTATTTTTAGATAATTTTATACATGAGAAGTTGACGGTGTGCAGACTGCATTTATTTTTTTTTTATTTGATTCATTTTTTGAGGTTTTATTTCCATTTTAAATTTAAATTTGAACAACAGTTAAATAATTTTAATTTAAGAAGAAGATTGAAATATCACTAAAAGCAAGCCCTACTAAGATTACAAAATAACATTAATCTACTTGATAACATGTTTAACTTGAAAGTTACATCATTTTCATTTCCACAGCTTCAATGTATGTTGTTTGCTAACCGAAGTTGTCGTCATCTACAATCGCTGCCAATCGCTGCACATATTGTTGTAAATCATGCAGTTTTCGTACAATCACCTGCCACAAGCAATACATTGAATCCAGTCAGTGGTCGAAGTTGTCTCCTGGTACAGTTCCAGACATTAAATGCACACATCCTCATTGACCTTTATTTTTTGTTTCTATCAGTTTTTTTAACCCATTTTTTCTAAAAACACCTTATCTTCAGCTTTTTTTTTTTTTTTTTTTTTTTTTCTTTTTTTTTCTTTTTTTTTCTTTTTTGGAGCGGCACCCTTCTTAAGATGTATATTTTGTGGATCAGTAACATTACTTGCACTCTGTTTTCTTTTTGATTTCGATGGTATTAAACTACTTGGAACGTGTGAAAGCTTTTCCAAAACAGTGGAAAATTATTATTAGAATTATCAGAAAATATATTTTAGTTAACAAAATGAATTTATTAGAAAATTAATTGTTCATACATTAATATATATATATATATAGATAGATAGATAGATATAGATATTTAATTAATTTATTAACAAATATATTATTAATTTATTAACAAATATAATTACATAAAATTACTTTAAAAACAACTGTAGTATTAATTTATTAACAGGATTTTTATCTGCAAAAGTATTTTTTTGCAAATTAATTTGCTGCCAAATTTAATTTCGGTAATTATTTTAGAAAGTTTAATTATTTAGTGTTTTTCCAAAATTATTTCAAAATTGATTCATTCATATGTTTTACACGTAATTTGCAATTTATGCAAATTTACCAATAAGATGTGTAATCTCTCCTAGCACTGAAACTTTTGAGGAAATGCGCCATCTCTCCTAAGTTGCAGATGCGCAAACTCACCTATTTTGGTAGGAGAGATTGCGTGGCCCTTTATTTAAACATGGCCAATTCTAAAATGAATTGTTGGTGTTCGCATCCTTAGTCTAGGTTAGTATCTTATAAGAAATCGTTTAACTTTAAAATATTTTGTACTACTGACATTCTATAAAAATTCTGAAGAACAATTATGAAAATTCAAGCACTTACTTTTGAAAAACAAAACAAAATATCAATGCTTTATCCAAGACGCTCGGAACAATCAATATGAACATTCATGTAGACACTGCACTAATGCTGCTGTACAACTACGTGGAGTCGCTGCGCGCGCACCCTACTCCTTCCCGTCGAATCTCTTTGTGCGCAATCTCTCCTACCGCGCGATCTCTCCTGGCTTTAGCTTATTACGTTAAATTGTTGCCAATTTTAAAAACAGGGCAAAGAATAATATTTCCTTTAAATTAAAAATTTATTTACGCGTGGCTATTATAAACAGAAAAAAAAACTTTGAAAGTAGAATTAAATTAATACGTATTAAAAGCAGGAAAATATTGAGAATTACGTCATAACAACTATATTTACACTTTAATTTTAAAAGAGAAAGAAATTTTTAAAATAACAAATTCATTATTATGCATTAAAAGTCGTAAATGGAAGAAATTACGTCATTTTTAAAATGGCCAAATAATAATGAAAAATGGTTTAAATTTAAAAGTACATTTGCGCGATGCATTTATATATTTTATATCAAGACTCCCTTATCATATAACTTATGATAAGGGGGTCTTGTTTTATATTTTGAGATAACCTTTATTATTGTGCATTTTCAGACAGTACAAATAATATTTCCTTTCTAACAACAATAGTATTTTCACGTGAATATTAATAAGAGAAAGAAAACTTTCGTGAAAATTAAGTCAGATTTAAAACGATTATATTTAATATGACTTATTTAAAAGAATTTCCTTATAGCGTTGTTAAAAAATACCCAGAGACAATGATACGGTTTACTTAATTCATTTTACATAAGCTTATTTTCAAATTTTTGACTAATTTTTTCTAAATCAAAGACGAAAACAGCGATTTTATCTCTTAACAGCAGCTGATTTTGTCTTAAAAATCCCCAAACAAAGGAAAACGAATGGAAACCCGTTTACAGAGAGATCGCCACTGTTTTCTTAAATTATATTTCAATCTTTTTAAAGCCGATCAAATTAGCGTGCTTTTAGAATCTGGGGTGTCTGAACGGGGGTTGGTGAGCGTAGCTCGTAGGGGACAGAGCCCCCTAGTTGTTGAAAAAAGAAGTGTTTTAATAAATGACAAAATTTCTTGAAAGGTAATTAAAAATTGGAAACAAGCAATATTGTAAGATATGAAGATGTGCAAAACTAATACCTTTATTAGAAAGAAAATCGAAACGATTTTCATAATCCATTTCTGGTTATCATTGGACTGCGACTTAGTATTTACAGTGAATGTTTGTACAGTTGTTTTTGTTCAAATATTTTATTTCTCCAATTGAAACTCTCTTTTCGGTCTCCTTTTCTTCTTATTTCTTACTTTTCAGTAATCTTGCTAAAATGTTCCTTCAATGCGTCAGAAAAAATGTATACAGTGTTTACCGAAGAGTTTAAACGCACATTATTTTCTTAACTGCTGTAGATAAGTAAATACAGTAGAGCGCCGATTATCCGAACAAGTCAGGCCCGACCCTAGTTCGGATAAGCAAAAGTTCGGATAAATGGGCAGACAATTTAAGGGATGTTTCTGACTGTACTAAAACCTTCACGCGTTCTCTAAGCTTAAGACTGGCAACACCAGTTAATGGTAGCATGTTTAAAAACTGGGTTTGGGTTTTTTTTACATTTTTATCATTACTATTTTTTTTCTTTTTATCATTTTCTGAACTCCAGAGATTATAATTTAAGGATAAAGCTTTTGATTGTTGCTTACTTCAACGAAGGCATTCTTTTCAATGCTGCAATATCTCTAAAATACGAGTATGTTAGTTGAATAGGATGAACATTCTTCTGCCGTTCGAGCCATTTCATAACTGTTCCCAAACATTCAGAAGCTTCGTTATGTCATGGACCTAGGTTATTTTCAGAGCATTCTGTCGAAAAAAATACAATTTTTTTTTGTACGGTGATATTAACCACTCGTTAACTTCATTTTCTTCATAGCTTAGGATTCTTCCCATCTCCGTTATTGATTTACATTCCTCATTTTCTGATCCACTATCAGTTTTTAGGTGCGTTCGTAATTATATAAATACGTAGCCCCTATAGTCGTCGTTCAGTCCGTCTGTCTGTCCGTCCGTCTCTCCGTCCGTCTGTCTGTCCGTCCGTCCGCATATAATAGAGCAAAAACTACCCAACCGAATGGTCTGAAATTTTAAATATATGATTGTTGTAAAATTTTGTCGAGCCATTTCAAATTTTAGGAAAATCGGATGTATAGTTAAATTACAGGGACAGTCAAAAGTTTTTCTTTACATTACGGCCAATGGGAAAAATTATTGCACGTGCATTTTAATGATGTTAAAGCTTTCCGAATTGTCTCAAATTTTAAACATATAATTATTGCGACATTTTGTCGAGCCATTTCAAATTTTATGAAAATCGGATGTATAGTTTAATTACAGGGACAGTCAAAAGTTTTTCTTTACATTAAAGCCAATGGGAAAAATTATTGCAAGTGCATTTTAATGATGTTACAGCTTTCCGAATGGGCTGAAATTTTAAATATATAATTGCCGCAAAATTTGGTCGAGCCATTTCAAATTTCATGAAAATCGGATGTATAGCTTAATTACAGGGACAGTCAAAAGTTTTCCGTTACATTAAGGGGAATGGGAAAAAATTATTGCAAATGCATTTTAATGATGTTACAGACTATGCGCTTATGAATTGCAAATAAATACACATTCAGTACAATATGGGGTGCAAAAAATAATTATAAAACTAGTTATAGTACGAACGCACCTCATTTGCCACGTTTGACGAGTAATTTCCAACGTGTTTCTTTATTTAAAATTTTATTCCAAGCAATGGATAATTGGAGTTTCGTAAAAAAAGTTTTGGGGAGAAATTGGCTATTCGGATAACTGGAAGTTCGGTTTAAAAAAAAAAAATCGGAGAAACAGCTTGTTCGGATAACTGGAAGTTTGGTTAATTGGAATTCCGATAATCGTCGCTCTACTGTATATCCTTAGTCTATAATAATATAGATATATATGTGTGCGTGTTTTGTTCAGAAGAGATTGCTGTGCGTTGCTATACAAGATGTAGAAGGAAGGTATCTGTATACCCGAAGTTATGTCCATGCAATGACGACGTTTGGAATATTTTTATTTCTTTAAGTTTTATTTCTTTTTATGCGAATTTTAGCATTTTTTCGCGTTTTACGCCGACTTTTCCTCTTTAATAAAAGGAATCAAGTTCATTGTTTTATCCCAGCATACTATATTTTCTTCTTGTTTTTATTTCATTTATTCGGAATTCGTAAAACGATATTCAAATTCTTCGTAATTTTTAGAGTTTTTTCGAGTTTTGTAGCTACGCATGTGGCCACTACGCACGTACAAAATAATGCTTCAGAATATTTATTTAAAAAGTATTAATTTTTTATAATGGAAATAATGTGTGGTATAGTCGAACAATCCATGTAAGTTTTTATGAATAATGTATCCCCGAAACCTCACTACACTGTAAAAAAAAAAAAAAAAAAAAAAAAAAAAAAAAAGATTTAATTATGCAGATGTAAAGTTTCAGAAATCTGTATGCTTGCAAAATTTTTATCTGTACACTGTACAAAAAAAGATTTAAATCTACAAAACTAGTTTCCGTAAAACTACAGAATTCTGTAGCTTTACAAAAGAATCTACTAAAATTACAGTAATCTTACTGAAATTTTATCTGTAACCCGAGTTGAAGTATCATAAAAAGTTCTAGGCATCCCAGTTTCCTAAAAAAATTGTTAGTAACCTTACAGATTTTTTGATTTACAGTGCAAACATGTATTTGTTACATAATTTTTTTTGCATAAAAAGTTCTAGGCACCCCAGTTTCATAGAAATTCTTAGTAACTTTATAGATTTTTTATTACAGTGTAATCACACCCATTGCCTTTTACAGCCCTATTTGGGACTTAAAGCTTTTTTAAAGAAGCGTCGTTGTTTATTTTAATTCACTGCTTCGTAAAGCTCGAATTCAATTTCAAATAGTAATATTGTTTAATTATAGTTTTATTATATAAATAACTAATATAACAAAAAAATGAGTCATGTCCATGAAAATAAAGTTTATAGTTTCTAACAGGTGGCAGGAAAAAAAAAACTTTAGTGTGAAAGAGAAGCTTCTTAATCATTATAAATCTTAGCAATGCGTTAGAAGTGCTATATTTGTAAAATGCTTATTTTGTTTTTAAATAAGCCTAAAAATTTCTGAACGTATCGATTTCCTCATCAGTTCAGGCTCATTCCATGCAAAATGAACAAATCAGCTGTGGCAGACATGTCACAATTGTAATGAAAATCAGTCTATATGTAGATAATATCTATCTATAAGTAAATGTAAAATAATAGATTTCAAGATTTTTTATTTAAGTATTAAAATATACATTAAAAGTTAATGCAAAATCGAGGTATTGTCTACATGCTTAAAATTTCAATTCAGATTATTAGCCTTAGGAATGGAAAAGTTATATTAAAAAATATTTATAATTAGGAATGAATAATAATTAACAGATTGGCGTAAGTTAGAAATTTTATTTTTATTCCGTAATGAGAAAAAAATTATTTTTGAAAATTTTTGAGGTAAAAATGCAATATTTCTATTGCTTCTTTACACATCAAGGACAGCACTGACAAGTTTAAAATTGCTTGACCTTATAGCTAAAAGTATATATTTTAAATATCGAAAGTTTCATTCTTGCCTTTTTATTCCTTAATGAGAAAAAAAAATAAAGAGTAAAAAATGTTGAGGGTAAAATGCAATATTTCTATCACTTCTTTTTAAGTGAAGGAAAGCTTTATTAAACTTTTAAATTATTTGATATTATAGATAAAAGTGTATATTTTAAATATAGAAACTTTTATTCTTGCTTTTAGTTTATTTTTGGCTATTAATATATTTATTTTAAACTACAGTAAAAAAAAAAAAAAAAAAAATTATTACGCTGAAGAAAAAATTATATATTTATCATCTAATCCATAGATGGCAGCACTACTTTTTTTTCCCTTTGAAATCGTGCAATATTGTAAAAAAACGCGCTCGGATTCAAAGGCAATGCTCTTGGAATGCAAGAAATATTACTTTTTTAGTCTGTGCAGTAACTGTAATGTATGACCTTTCCTTCATTATTTTTTTGCCTATCAATAAGAGGAAAAATTACGATTTTGTCATTTTTGTTAAAGTTTCTAAATTTTTTAACAGGTGAAGGAAATGCATGGCAACTTAAAAACTTTAGCAATTCGATCTTAATATGTAACACTACATCAGACATCAATTTCACAGATGTTTTTGAATTCCTTTAATTTTTATAACGTTTTTAATTTTCTCAAAATTGACAAATTTTTAATTTTTACAACAAATTTAAGATCAATCATGACGTTACCAAATTATTATTACTAAATAAATATGAAGATAATTTTCCAGAGATTCCAATATTATAAAAAGATTTAATTTATGTTAAATACTTTTCAAGATACGGAACTTCAAACTTGCAACTTTCAACGATTGTACACATGCCATTCTATGTCACAAGTTTTTTAGATGTCCAGAACTTCCAAAATTTTTAATTTTTTTGTCGAAATATTTTGCAATGCTCTATTTGAATATGAATTGAATCTGCGTATCAAATTTTATTAAAATCGGTTACTTATGCAGCCACAACTTTTTTTAAATTTTTGCTCATTTTGTGTGGAATGATCCTTCAGTAAAATAAGATAAGATTACATAATAGTAATATATATATATATATATATATATATACATATAACTTGTAATATTATTCACACAAAACTTATTTTAGAAGCATCATTCAATTTATATAGAGCGTTAAGCATAATTTATGAAAAAAGCCTGTGGACATCATCGTTATGAAATCTACGTAATATCTACATAATGTAAAAATGCAATTTTAATAAAGCTTTCGTCACGGTCTGTGAAAATCCGGAATAATGTTAGATAAGTACAAAGAATATAAAAACATTTTTTTTAAGATAATTAAATATATAATTAAAAAAAATACTACTGAAAATTTAAGTTTCCCGAAAAGGACTTTTAGGAGATTATATTGAAGATGGGCGAGACTTTCAAAAATGTATGAAAAATGTCGATACATTTATTTTCTTTATTATTATTTATTCAGTCACAAAATCTAATTTGTATTATTTTTTAGCTTACATTACCGTTCTTAAATTTCATCATATCTTAAAAATATCTATTACGCCATTTAAACAATTAATATATTTAAATAAATATAAAATTACATAATAAGCGTATACATACTTTTATCCGATATATTCAAACATATGTATAACGCTATTTGGTTATTTCCAGCTTAGTGAAATTTTTCGCACTGTTATTGATATACAGTAGAGCGCCGATTATCCGAACAAGTCGGGATCGACCCTAGTTCGGATAAATGGACATGCAATTTAAGGGATGTTTCTGACTATGCTAAAACCTTCACACGTTATCTAAGCTTAGGACTGGCAGCATCAGTTAGTGCTGGCATGTTTAAAAATTGTTTTATTATTATTATTATTATTATTATTTATTCATTTATAGTTTTTTTTTACATTTTTATCATTATTATTATTTTTTTATCATTTTCTGAACTCCAGAGATTATAATTTAAGCAAAAAAACTTTTGATTAATGCTTGCTTCAACGAAGACATCCTTTTCAATGATGCCATATCTCTAATTCTTTTTAAATATGTTAGTTGAATAGGATCAATGTTCTTTGGCCGTTAGAGCCATTTCATAGCTGTTTCTAAATATTCAAAGGTTTATATGATGAATCTGGGTTATTTTCAGAGTATTCGTTTTCATTTTTTTCAATTTCTTTTTCATCATAAATCTCATCCACAATCTTATCATAATTTAAAATCTGATATCCAGGGTCATGTACCTCACTATTTAACCACTCGTTAATTTCATTTTCTTCATAGCTTAGGATTCTTCCCATCTCCTTTATTGTTTTGCAATCCTCATTTTCTGATCCACTGTCAGTTTTTTCTTTATTTAAAATTTTATTCCAATCCAATGAATAATTGGGAATTCGGTTTAAAAATTTTTGGGGAGAAATATGCTGTTCGGATAATTGGAAGTTCGGTTAATTGGAGTTCCGATAATCGGCGCTCTGTAATATTTTTTATCCACTGACGACTCAGTGAAGAAAGAGATTTCGGTGTTAAAACGCCTCCCAGATCATTTAAAATGTGACAAGATGCATACATAACCACCTGTGCTAAGATATAAATATGCACTGTAAATTGAAATGTCTGAAATTCAGACACATAAGTGTCTGAAACGGAGTGTTCAATTTTCAGACATTTTAAAGTGTCTAAATTTTTAAGACGCTTGTATGTGTCTAAATTTAAGACACTTCAAATGTCTGAAATGCATCCATGTTTGACCACCTTTAATTTCTCTGCAAAAGCAGCCATTTTTTCGGAAAGCCTTATACACAGAAAAAAAATCCTTCAAAATATAAAAATTGTACCGCCAATCAAGACGCCAGTACAATTTACGTATTTTAATGAAAATTTTCTTCAATTTCTGGAAAAATTTATTTATTTATTTATTGGAAAATTTCTGTATTTAAAAAAAAAAAAAAAAAAAAAAAAAGAGAGAAGGGTACACATGTATTTCAATACAGTCTCGCACATTTTACATGATTAACTACTTTTACTCAATTTACAACAACATTGTATTTAACATATACCTTAACAGCATTGCACCTATCCGTCGCGGGATACGAACTCGCAACCTTATGGTCTGTAGACTATGCGATAATCCCTCTCGGCCACGATTTCACAGCTAGGAAGTTCAAATATTGTTAGTTACTTGTGACTCACAATTTATTTTACAGAAACGGTAAATATTTTGTCTATCTGCTTATAATTTTGAAAGATTTCACACATCTTCTCTCTAGAATTTTGAATATTTTGCTTTTCCTGCAATGTAAGATTAGCAGAAGGTTTATCTACTTCTACCGAAGAAATTTTCAGCAGACGTTATTTTTGAAATATTAAAATATTTAAAATGTTTTAACAGTGCATATGTATATATATTACATATATATTTAATTAATATCTATATATATTTAATTCGGGCTTGTCCCGTTTCAGTTGTGTGTTTGGGGGGGGGAGGGCGGAGGGGCGTAATTCAACGCCCATTAAAAATAAAATCAGTTTTTCATAAAAAAAAGTGCATATATTTTTGCCCAAAGCCTGTGTTTAATGTTAATGCGAAGGTATGTGTATATAAAAGTGTGTGAAGAAATATAGTGTTCTATTTTTTGATTTTTCTTTCTTTCTTTCTTTTTTCAGATCGGTTGAATATATGGCAATTTTTTTTTAATTGGACTCATTAATCCCTATATATTCCATATTCCATATGCCATATATTCTGAACAAAATTTCTCAGTTATAAATATTGTATATAATTTTTCTTCAAAAATAATAAAAACCAGTGTTTTATAGTTGCGCAAATAATTTTTATCTTCCTTTTTTTCGATCGAAATACAGGTTAAAAGTTTTCGATGAGACTAATTTTCTTACGGTGAAATGAGATCATTCCTGAATTAAATCAATACTCAATGATTAGCTAAAATGTTATGTAGTAAAAAATTTCAGAAATATTCTATATAATTCCAAAATAATAGTTATAACGAACTTAAATAACTTCTCAAAACACCATCAAACACTTAAATGCGCAAATTAATAATAAGTTCGATATTTCTTATTCAATATATTGAATAAGAAATGTATAGATGGCGCCACAGTTTTGAGATATATTCCAGTTATTTTTCTTTTGCGAAAATTTAGTAATTAAACTTGATATTTTCTTTAAATTTCAGAGGGAAATAGAATCAGCATACACTTTGGATACCACACAGATTCAGTGGTGCATCCAGAATTGCGATTTGGAGGGGACTAGCATATTTTAGAGGCAGTGTTATAGTTGTAAAAAAAAATGCAAGCGTCGTAAACTGGAAAGTTTTGGTTGGTGTAATTCTGAATGCTTTTATAATGTTAAATAATGAAATACTGTACTGTACTAATATATACTTTTGTTTTTGCGATTTTTTATGTGTGTTTCCGTATTTGGATAATTTTAAAGTGTGTTTGCAATCAAACAATTTAAAGTTTTATTATTAAATTATCAAAATATTATAAAGGTTAAAGTGTGCAAAAAGTTGCACTGGATCTTAAATTTATAATTAAGTAAATAGTTTTTTTTTCTAAAGTAAATCTTAAAAACATCAATTAATTAGTTTACTTAAGTATAATTAAGTAATTAATGTTTATAATTAAGTAAATTTTAAACATGCTATAATTTCGAATTTCATAATAAAATTTAAAAAAGAGAAAAAAAAAAATGTGCGACAAAATTAATATCTTTTTAAAAATTCCGATTTTTTAAGGATCTATTAAAAAATAATTATATTCTTTCATAATTAAAAAAAAATAATATCTAGTCTAATCTGGGAGAGGCTTCAGCCCCCTTAACTCCCCCAGTAGGTGTGCCAATGCACTAGTTTCAATATAAATAAATAAATCATGTTTAATATACGTGAGTTTAGAAAATTCTGATTGCGAAATATGTGGATTTGTCCTTGAAAGATTATATTATACCTTTTAAATGGAGAAATATGCAAAAAATGGAAAATTTTCTGGAATTTACGGAAGTAAATTTATATTAAAATACGTAAATTGGCGTCCCAATTGGCAATATAATTTCCATATTGTAATGGTTATTTTTTACAGTGTATAAAGCTTACAAAAAACAGTGAACAATTGATTGCCTATAGCAAAACTTGCAGGGTGATCAAAAATGGATGCGATTCAGATGTTTTAAACGTCTTAAATTCAGACATATACACGTGTCTTAAAAATTAAGACACTTTAAAATGTCTGAAAATTGAACACTCCAGTTTCAGACACTTATGTGTCTGAATTTCAGACATTTCAGTTTACAGTGTTTATACCATGATCATATAGTTAGACACTTAAGTGTCTTAATTTCAGGCACCTATGATGTCTGAAATTCCATATTCAGACACTTAAGTGTCTGAATTACTCTTTCAGTCATGTATGTGTCTGAATTTAAGACGCCCTTATTTGCAGTGTGATTTGTAAAAATAAATAAAGAACGGCATAAACATCATGAAAATTTTTACCGATAAAATGTTTCAAGTCTTCATTACAGTAGTCTATTTTTAAACATAAAATTAATAAAAGAAAAAAAGTATGGACCAATAGCAGTTAAGTAGAACTTATGTTAATGATCTTTTCCTTTATCTTTTTTTGCCAGGTCGAAATAGACGTAAACTGAATTTCTCGGCATCTTTGTTGTGGTGAGGTGGTGTTTTTCATTTTTAATTGCAAGTCAAGTACAGTGAAACCTCCTGGTGCGACCACTTCCCTGAACGACCATTTTTTCATGGAACGAAATTTATTCCCATAGGTTTAATACTAATTTTACCCCCATCCCAGTTGAGCTCCCTCCATGAGCGACCAATTTCTTTGAAGAAAATGAATCAAGTTCCATTTTTTCCTGGTCGCTTGAAGAAGGTTTTATTAGAAAAATAATTCCGCAGGGCGCATTATTCATCAAATTGCTAAACTAAGTTTACATTTTTTTTTTAAATTCCGGAAACTTTTAAGTGTTTAAACCCCTTTGTGCCTTTTAGGCAATACACTCTGATGACAAAGTTAGAATGACGGTCAATAAACACCCCTGCCCTATTCTGTTAGGAAACTCTCAGATAAATTAATGAAATCGTCATTATTTGTTCCTGAGTAAAAAATTTGCATTTATTTACTGAGCTTCGAAAGGTCTTGGAAATAAAAATTTTTGAAAGATAAAACCGTAATATCAAAGGAAACGTCAATATATTCATTTTTTAAACTCTGCGGTTATTAACTTATGTAATTAACTTTTGTTTTGATACTTAAATTTTTATATTTCTTCCTAATGTGAAAAATAAATTTTAGTAACATTAATTGTTACCTCTTTTCAACAATTAAAATCCAGATTTAAACATGACATCCATTGAGAGACTACCTCTCGAAGCGACCAATTTTTATTGGAACGTAACGTGGTCGCTTTAAGGAGGCTTTATTGTATTCTGCTGGACGAAAGACACTGATCACCCCATACACGCCATTTCCTTGTTGAATCTCCCCATCCTTTTCTTATCAACTGCAGTCCGTTGGAGAAGAATAGGGATAATCGTAAACACATTTTAAGATTGAAGGGCATGCTATTTTATGAAACCTTTAACACATGAACGCTAAATTCATTATGATTGTTTATGCATTGCGTCGTTGTTTAGATGTCACGCATTTACTAAACAATACTTTGTGATCGAAAATAACGAAATTGTTCGCATTACGAACAGTAAGCTCGACGCCACAGAAATCCTCCGACGTGTTTAGAGCTAAGAGTATCACCCTTCCGTTTTTAAATGTTTTTAACCCTTAAATGCGCGATTTTTATTTTGTTTCGAAAAAATTTTATATGATTCTCTGGAAGGTTTATTACACAGGAAAAATAATGAAAAAAAAAAAAAAAAAAAATCAAAGATACCGTTTTCATATAATACGTCAATATTTTCCTCTGTTGCACACCTGCAATATAAGTAAAAACTACTGTCGTGTGGCTGTTTTACGCTAAAATATTGCAAATTAATAAATATTTTAATAAGTATGTCTCCAAATTCCTTATTTTATATAATTGTTTATTTTATATAGCATAACCTTTAACACTTTAATACCCATGACAGAATACGTTCTAGAAATTGCGTAGTTCAGAGAATATGACTTAATACCAGAAAGTTTCGGTGGTTAATTTCGCTTCATTGACATGGTATCGCGGTGCTTAAGGAGTGCCAACGCATCGTGAAATGCCGTCGCGCGTAACCTACAACTAAATATGAAAAAGGAACTAAGGGTGAATTTCGAAACAATGCACTGCCTAAAGGTATAATTTGGAAGCTCTGGTGGAGTCCCGAGGGCCATTCCAGAGTTGCGCTTTATAAATACGGAATATCTGTTATTAATTAAAGCAAATATAGCTATTTTAATTTTCTGGTGTGAATTAGGTATATACGAATTTAAAAAACCTATTAAATTTAAAACACTGTTGTTTGCATATATGCAAAACTGCGCACTAAAGGGTTAATTTAATGAATTTAGCTTTCAGATTTCTGAACAGGGGAATACGAGAAAAGTTCAATGACATACCCAGTAGAATTGCTACTCCACTCCCTGTGTATGAGTAAGCGTATATATCACATCATAGAGAAGCCATGAAAATAAGTCTAGCCGTAGCACATAAATGTGTCACCGTATAAGAAAGAAAATTAAATAAAATAAAAATTAGAAAAGGCTGAAAATTTATGATAGGGTAATCCAAGGGTAAAAAAGAGAAATTAATTTAAATTAAAAAATAGAATGAAAGATAAAAATAAGATATAAAATAAAATTGAGTTTAAAGATTAAAATTGTTTGCACTATTCATTATCCTACATAACCGGACTAAGCAAAGCTAGAAAAAGCTACCAGTTCCCTTAAACAAAAAAGGCAGTTCACATTGTCATACATTTAATATAAAAAAGTTATTAGTTTAGCAAACTTTACCGAGGTAAAGTAATAATGAGAATATAAAGATTTTTTTTTTTTATACAAAAGAAAAGACAAAAAAAAGGTATTAGCCGAAGAGCGCGACTACTCTTCTAATACGATAGTATAACGGGGTCTTTTTCGTTTAGAAGGACCGAGAGCGTCATAATCTGGGAGTTCGTACATGATATCATTAGGTACTTTATAAATTTGAAATTTTTTATATAAAAGTTTTATGCGGTTAATAAGAGAAGAAGTTTTTAAATCATTCCCAACGGCAGTATTACGAAGATATCTAGAGCCGTTACGGATACGTCTAAGTTGTTTATTATGTATTGAGAAAATTTATCCATACCAGTTTTACAGAGGGAGCCCCAAACCGGGCAGCCGTAGGTAGCGATGGAAAGTATGCAGGCATTGTATATAAGTAATTCGTTGTGGTAGGGCATGTTAGGGCCCCGTAAAAGAGGGGAAAGGCATTTAGCAACCCCCGTGGCTTTATCGCGAGATGTTTATAGAAGGTAAGGCATATGATATACTATATATATATAATATATGTATATGATATATATATAGATATGATATAATATATATGATATATTATATATATAATAGCACTAAGTGTATAATACTTCCGGGCTGAACTCATCTTATCCCTATAATATTTCCTTAGAAAAAAAAATCGCGGCCATGTTAGGCTTGAACATTCAGATTCCGTAAATAAGGCAATTGCTCGACTTATAATAATATACGTTGTATCATATGTATTACATCATTGCTTTTTCATTTTATCTAAAACCTATACAATTATCATGTTTTGAGTTCTAAATTAAAAATAACCAGCTACCAACAACAGGTTGCCATTCAGAAGCACAAATTCCAAATCCAGAAACAAATGAATCACTCTTTGAGCGATTCATAAAAAAATACGGTTGACATCCGACTCTGCTCTTAAAATATTTGTAAAACCATATTATAGCCTTTAAATATTTTGAAATGTGTTTTTCACTTTTATTTACTTTTATAAACTGTAAATTTGAATTCAGTGTAAGCTGAATTCAATGAATTATTTTGTACTTAGATTTCGTAGGTAGGTAGGTTCGTAGATTACTTGGGTTTCGTTGATAAAAATTAGGTTGGCGCCATCTACCGGCCTTCAATCTAAACAAAGAAACTTTCTGTTGAAATTGTACTTTTTTTATGCATTTTATCAGCTTTGAAGGCATGGCAAATAAAATGATAACTTCTTATCAATTCTTATTGTAATTAAAATATTAGGTATAACTATAATATGCAATTTACTTTGAGAAATGATGCAGATTAAAATAACTACAAATTTGCTTTTTAGTGTATTACAGAATAATTCAGTTAATATACTTTATAACAAGTTTTACAAGAATTAATTAAACATAAGTTTTCCTATAATATAACTAATCCTAACATATATTAGTTACAAATGCAATGCTATTTTTATGCTCTAATATTTAAATTTTGTGATGGAATTCTGATGTTTTCAAAGGTGACATTTCCCTTTCAAATTTTTGTATTTTAAATATGATTTTAAATTGTAGTTTACATAATATCTTTGTTGTAGTCATACAAGATCAGAGGATAATACTTTTTTTTAATAAAATGCAAAAATCATAAAATGATGCATCTTTTTTTTAAGTCAGATTTTTTTTTTTTTAATGTACAATTCTCACGATTAAGTGTTATCAGAAAATGTAGATATTTTGATAGAAGTTTTATTGCTATGAACTTAAAATTAAAAAGAAAAAACAGGGCCTATACCTTTGTTAACAAGCACTTTTTCTTATTTTCATTCATATTTATTGATCATGTAGAATTTTTCAAATATCTGAAATAAAATGAGGAAATACTTAATGACATTTGATTCTGCCATTTATAATCAAAAATTGAAACTACATCTAAATAACGTGATGATTAAGTTGAGAGTACCAACGCCGCGAACCGAGTACTATTTTTGGGTATAAGTCCTGTGATTGAAAGCCTATCTTCATCCTTCTCCTCTATATTCTATCTTCATTTTATTCTTCATATAAGCATCTAAACACTGTTTTGAAGATTTTTCAGTCACATTCCGTCAATTTTGACGGGGTTATATACTAGTTGTTAGTAGTAAGTGTATTGGGATATTTATATTGTTCCCGTTCGATGTGTTTAGTTTAATGAATTGTCTTGAAATTTTTCCGGTGAACAAGCCAGTGTTTAAAAGTAAAATGTTGAGTATTGGAAAGGTTACAGGGACCATCACACTACGTAAATTCACTTAACGAGTAAAAATGGTTTTAAATCATTTCTAGATCCTGGCAACGCCACTGGTTGATCTGTTTATTTAATTTTTTGAAAATTTTGGATAATATTTTCTTTATAACAGTTGAATCTCAAATTGAAAAATTTTTTCATTATATAGGATGTTTATAAATACTTAGTCAATCTATTATACTGCATTATTTAAACTAATTATCTAAATTAATAAAGTAGCTATGTATAAATAAATAAATATTAAATACAATGTGGATAGCTAGATTTATATAAAATAATAAATAATATAAAGTGGATGTAGGTATAATAAATGTAGGTTTTATATATGTTATTTTCTACATTTATGTAGCTATATGTATTGGTAAATATAAACAAAAAAATGTATAAATCAGCATATCTAAAGTTAAGTGCATGTAATATTATATAGGAAAATCATTTTACGAATATAAAGCAATAACTTTAAAATACTGCAGTCTATAAAAATATTCTTAAATATGCTATACACAAATTTGTGTGACGTCATATATTAAAATAATAAAACATTTATTATTTCAATATCTTCTTACCTTTACAAGTATTGTTATTCCCCAATTATTTTGATAATAAAATTTCATTATCACACTTTATTGTCACATCAACTCTTGCAGGAAATTTTCGCGCATAATTTAGTTTTTATTTCTTTAAAATAACATTTTTTATTTCTCTATGATCTCTAACTATGTCTATATGTTTATGATAAAAAAAAATATTATCATTGATTATTTTAAATGTTATTTTTAGGTATTGCAAAACTGTACTCGTCAGCATGAAAATCCCAGAAAAGTTCTTGAAGCATCAGAGTCATTTTGTAAACAGGACTCTTAAAGGAAAATAAAAGGAAAGTTATATTGAGTCTGTCCGCTCTTTTAACAAAACATAAATCTATAAAAATAAACATAGCCTTCCTCATACATCAGTATAAGCTTCCTTATTTTTCGGCATAGTAACCGAAAAATCACGTGTTTACAATGGCAAAGTAGGGGGAAAACAGATACATTCTGAACAAGGAAAAAGAAAAAAAAAAGACTCTACCTTGGAAGAACCCGCACGAACTATGACGTCAGAAGTTGCTATTGGTCATGGATTATGAAACGTCACTTGGAATAGAGATTCGAAAACGCGAATTCTAAAGAATTACCATTCGGCATTTAATCCTTGCCAGTCATGGATGCGCGGGCCAAAAGGGTTCACCGTAATATTAAAAATACCTGTTGCTTTAAGATAATGATCAGCACGTCTGAGTTGCTATGTTTTTATTCATGAAGGCGTCTTAGAAATGAAGTTAAAAGAATCATCAGCTGGTAGAGATGTTTAATAGCATCGATTAAAATAACAGTATTTCCTCATGGCCTGACCACATTTTATTCGTATAATTTTAGTTTTTATTTGTTAACACATTTTCTCCCGTTTATAAGTTGCAGACAATTTTTGAATTTTTTGGAACTATTTTCATAAAATGTGGAGTTTAGTGATTTTTATCATTCTGTCCATAGATTTTATTCATTCAGAACCACTTCCTAAATGCCGGTTCACCATGAAGGAACCCAGAGGGGTGATCACCACACCTAACTTTCCCGATCCTTACCCGGTGCCGATCAATTGTCAATGGGTGATCGAAGCACCTTCCGACAAAGTGATTGCTGTGTATTTTACTCAATTTTATATGCGTGAAGGTTTAACTGCAACTGAATACGCTTATTATTCCCAGAATGTGAAGATGGGAAAAACAGAATTCGGCACTATCAGTTCGGATCGCGAGCCCACTTATCTTGTGAGCAACAAGCCGGTATTGGTTTTGGATTTCAAAGTGAAAGAAACGGCTAACATTCATATGAGAGTCCGCGAATATTTATTAGACGTGTTCGGATTCAATATCACTTACGAATTTTTATCAAGGAATGAAAGTGTAAGGAAAGATGCCTGTTTATATCATCATTGTTCATTTACTGGTAACTGTTATGCATCAGCAGGATATGATCAGTACAGCTGCAACTGTTTTTCGAAGTACTTTGGTGATGAATGTCAGTATGATATGGAATGCGGTCCAACAGCTACCAGAAATATGTGCCAGAATGGTGGGACATGCCGGTAAGTCAGATTATTTACTTATGTATTTATTTATGTATTTTTCACTATCGCATGTAAAATATTATGTGTCTTAATCCCATCAGAATCCCTGATTATTCCTACCACTAATTAAAAAAAAAAAAAAAAAACTTAAGCGTTTCTGCTATTAAATTAGACAAATTCTGTAAAGGTCGAAGGGGCAATTTATGTCCCAACTTTACTTTAAAATACTATTAAAAATGTTGTTATAAAATTCATATAACAAATCAGTTGTCAATAATACAATTTAAAATAAATTATAGGTACTTTATTTTGTCATGTAACATTATTCATCGGACTAAGCAAATATTTCTTAACCATCCAGCTAACGGGTAACGCTCATCCGGGCAACGCTCATATCGTGTTTCACGTATTCTATACAATTCCGTGGGGCACGCTATTTTCGCGTTCCAGTGTTGCCAGTGGACTACATATTTTTTTTTTTTTTTTTAATTCAGATTGCTTGGTTCCCACCATTTTTTTAAAACCCTTCGGCTTATTCTCGCATTATTTAATCTATGATTAAGTAAAGTGACTATTTCTACTTTTGAAAAGTGGTGGGAATGAAGCAATCTGAATTTTAAGAAAGCAACGCACTTGCAACACATAAATATACTTTATCCACGGTTTTATACAAGAAAATGAAAAAGTCGCCCGCGGCTGGAGGGTTAAATGGATGACTTCTGTTCTCAGAGGCATCGCGATGGAGGGTTATGGGGGTGGGGGGGGGGGGGTGATAGGTTTTTTCAACATTTCACGTATTTAAATTCTTATAACTCGAGAACCGTTAAAGGTAACGGGTTCAAACTTGGAACATATCTTTTTCAATTGTTTTACTTTAATTTTGATTCAGCATATCTGAAAAAAAAAATATTTACTTTTGAAAATATGATTTAAAAAAAAAAAAAAAAAGTTGCAACACTTTTTTTTTTTTTACATTTTTTCGTTAAATATTTTTTTTAAATTAATATTTTAAAAAATGTTGAATCAAAATTAAAATTTATATATTTTTGTTTATTTAAATGAAAAAAAAATTGAAATTCTATAAATAATATTTCGAGTTATAACGATTTTAATTTATCCACTTTTTAAAAAAAATTTAATTTAAAATTTTTTTAAAACATTATGAGAAGTTTTATCAAGTGATTTTGTTTACAAATGATAAGGTTAACCATCACAAAAAAATTCAGAATTTTAACTCAATAAATAAAAGCTATTTTAAAATGTGTCCCGGACCTTCTTAGTAAATATTTATATATATAGATATCCATTTATTTATATTGATATTTTTAATATTTATATTTTATTAATTTAATATATATTTGATTCTAATAAATATTAATGTATTTATAAGGAAGAACTCATAAAAATATAATTTAATGACATTATTTATTAAATTATAATAATTTTATATTTTCCTTGACAGAAAAGTAACTTCGAATTATCATGTTTAGTCATACCCTCCTCCTCTGCCTCTGTTTCCATACATACACGCAATAAGGGGTGGAAATGGTATGTGTTATTGTCCACCCAATATAGTAGAACCTCTTTTAACCGAAATTCTCGATTAACCGAAATCCATTTTTAAAGCCTTTCTTTTACTATCACATTCATTGCGTGCAAAATCCATTTTGAAAGCTTTTTTTGTATGTGTGTGTGTGTGTGTGCAAGCTGTCCTTTCCGAACTACGAGTACATATAAATATTTTCGACCCCCTCCCCCCCCCCTTCTTAGAGCTCCATTGAATTTAACTTGATTTCCCGTAAGCTGCGGAGTGGAGCGAACAAATTGGAAATTCTGAAGCTTTAAATCTTTTTCAAAAAGTTTGGCATGAGACTATGATACTGGTGAACTAATAGTATTAACAAACTACGTGATAGAGCTTCAAAGCAAAGGCAATCGAAACAGCGACAAACAAAACATTTTTTCGAACCCTTGTGATGTATGTAAAAGATAACTTAATTTCAAAATTAAAATTCAGGTAATTTCTTTTCGTTTCTATTTTGCTATTGCTTTATTTTTATTAAGCACTTGTTACCATAAAGCGAAATATTGCATATATTTCTCCTTAATCTTAAAATTGAAGCATTCTCGATTATCCGAAAATTTCGATTTTCTGAAAGATGGTCGGTCCCAATTACTTCGGATAATCGAGGTTCTACTGTATTTTTCAAAAGGTGCCACTACTGAAAGAATGCTATGTCACCTTTCCGAATTAAATAATAGCTAAAAGAAGTTAAACAATTTTGAATGAAACAATCTTTTCGACAAAAATAAATTAATTGTTGAAAAATGGTATTGAAAGTGCAAAAAACTAAATGTCAAGAAAAACATACAGTTTAGTCACCTAATTGCTTTACCAATTCAAGACATTTAAACAGATGACAAAATATGCAGGAAATTTGTTTTTAAGAGAAATTTAATTATATATTCGCTTTCAGTGCTACTGTAAGTCTAACTGATGTCATTACCATTTTTCAAACATAAATATTTTGAGAGCATCAATAAAACCAAATTTAATTTCAGCGATTAAATAAATAAAGAAAGAAAGAATTAAAACAATGGAAATTGGATTTGAGTGACAGGAGAAATCAAATTATTAACTGTGGACTCCCACTCCACGGGCCCACATAAGTTAACGCCACTGCATTCTTTCTTTCTTTCTTACCTGACTGAAAAGAAGGGTTATGTGTTTCACGGGTATCTGTGTATGTGGATTTCTATGTACCTTCGAAACATCCCAACGGCTGGATGGATTTTAATGAAAGAGGACATAGGCTAGGTATTGTTTTTATAAATTCAAAATGGCGGTAGAGACGAAAACAAAATGTACGCACCCTATTGAATGGCATATCATTGGATAGGTCTTCAAAAAGAAGACGATGTTTCATTGACTATTTTACAGTCAGAAACTCCGTTAAAATATTATACAATCTGGAAGTTGTGTATGTAGGATCCCCAGATTTACTGCAACTCTAACCATCATAGACATCTATAGACCTCATCAAAACAGTGTTTATAGATAGGAACTAACAATTAAACACAACTTAAAAGTCATCAATACAAGTAAATAATAATAAAAAAAATAGGTAAGTAATATAAACAAGTAATATATAAAAAAAATATTTTAAGTCAATTCCTACTTAGGTCAGTAAGAGAATTTTTTTTCTCCCACTCTTCTTTCCTCTTGAGTGGCGATTAAAATGCCTTGATGAAGAAGAGGGCTCTCTCGGTTTTAAAATACCTTGATCAAGAAGAGGGCTCTCTCGATTATTGAAAATTAATTACTTTAATTTAATTAATGTTGTTGTTTTTAAAATATTAATTCATTAATTTAATAAAATTAATGAATTAATATTTGAAAAAACTGGTTTAACATCAAGTGTCATCCACTACAAGTTAAAAAAAATTTATTTGAGCTTGATTGGATGAATAATAAGTACTTTATTAACGATTGAAAATTTGAACAAGATATATATAGCGAGAGTGTGAGCTAATAAGTAGGAATTGAAAAAAAAAATAGTTTCACATTGATGAGAAATAATTAATTAGTTCGCTTTTTACGCAGTGGGGTTTTTTGATTTTTTAAATTTGTTTATTTTTTATGTTTCTCTCAAAATTTGCAAAATACTTTTTTCTATTATTTCATTCGGAAAGCTGACGTGGCATTCATTCAGGATTTCTTTTTTTTTTTTTTTTTAAGATGTTAGGGCATATTTGATTATTCGAATTTTTACAACGTTTTAAGGTTTTACGTATGTTTATGTAATATATTCATTTGTAATTTTGTATATGTATTTATATTATTCCTTTTATTTTCAATAGCACATAATGATAATTAAAAAAAAAAAAAAAAGTTATAGATCTCCGATTGTATTGCACACACACACACATGCATATGTTTCTGAATAAAAGAATCTTATTTGAGTTGCAATCGCCCAATATTTTTGAAAACTTTATCCTTTGTAAATATTCTAGAAAACATATACAAATGTCGATTTAGCTTCGATTTTTTTTAAATGAAATTTTGTGAAATTTAGGTATTAATTGCAGAAATCCTATAACAAGTTTTTAAAAATTAAGAAAATGCATCGGAAGCGGGAATATTCAATAATTCGTAATTTGGGTGACATAAAAGGATAATGAATGGAGTAGATAAGTCTAAAAATTTCACCTCTAAGACATTCGTCTAAATTTTAAAATGTAATCGTAGAAAAATTATTAACTTACAATACGCAGTCAAAAAGTTTTTTAAAACCCTAAGTATGTATTACATAATTGGGATTAAAATCGGCGTAATATAAATTGATACTACAGTAAAATAATTTAATAATTGAAACAAGATAAATACAAATTATTTATTGATATTATATGAGGACTTGAGTTTCAAAACTCGCCTTAACCCTCCGTCTACCAGACGGGTCCATTGGACCCGACAGGTACATACAAAATATTCATTCAAACCAGAAATTTCGTTAAAATAAACTAAGTATATAAACCAGACAAAGATAAGGTAAATAAATAAGTTCAATAGTTTTAAATAAAAATTCTGGTGTAGAACGTTTTATTAAAACTTGAATAAAATTCCCGGTAGATCTAGGGTTAATCAGAAAATCAAGTTTTGTGAATTCGCAAAAACCTCTCACTGCATCCATTCCATTTCATTGTAAACCAAGACTTTGCAATGCCAGAAATACACGATGAAACTAGTTTTTTGCAGATTATAGTGTTTTTGCGATGCAAGTTTGTAAATAGAACTGGTTGACAGAGAAAACTTGATCTTTTAAATTTTGGATATATCGAGGTTTGAAACTCGTGTTCTCATATGCATGCATATATACATAAATATAAATTTATATGAATATCCAAAGTTCCAGAAAGTAAATATGTAAAAATATATTATAACTATAAAAGAACATTGTAGTAAACTAAAAATATTTTTTCGAATCTGAACGAATTGAGGTGTAAATTTTGCTTAAGGCTTTATAAATCTCCTGTACTTCTAACATAAATACATGTCAAAATTAAAACGGTACCTTCATTTTCTCTGTGTGATAAAAAATAGATAAAATGTTTGTTTTTTTAAATAGTTAAAATGTAAAAAAGGAACTATGTTTAGCTGCCAAAAATATATGTTTAGCAATTCAAGTGGACCTAAATTTTCTATGAAATTAAATAGATATTATGAACAGTTGAGGTAAAGATTAAAAAAAAAAGTAGAAATTTTTTCATTCATCAATGAAAAGGGCCATCATAGGCTTCATAGGAAAAGGCTTCATAGTATCAACAAAGCTCGCTAATTATGGATGTAGCATCGTCATCCGAAATAATTATCGGTATCAGCTGTTACTTTTTATTCACCAATGAAAAGGGCCAATTTCACAGTCTCATCAACAAAGATCGCTAAATATCGATGTAGCATCGTCATCCGAAATAATTATTGGCATCAACTGTTACAGGGAAACTAAGAAACCGCTTACTTATTAATTTTTATTTAAAATTACCCTACAGCTGTTATGCAAAAAATGCTATAAAATGTACTAAGGAAAATTAATGTTCAGAAAAAAATGCTGCAAATTCTTATAAAAAATGTCTAAAAATATACTGAAAACAGCGCGATTCTATTATGTCAAAAATATACTAAAAACAGCGCGATTCTAATTATGTCTCCCATGTTAAATATCTGAAGTACATAACATAAGGTAAAGTAGCTAATTATACAAATGTTTGCTCTAAAGAAATTCCCTTAGCTTGAAACAATGAGACTTTACAAACTCAAAAATATTTTTAAAAATAATAATCAGTGCGTTTAATTTTTTGTTGACTTTTGTGTCTTTTTGCTATACTATAAATATATAATGGCGTATTTAAATATATTATAACAGATTTCAGGGATTAATTTAATTGAAAAGAGAGAAGCAATTAAATGCTCTTTTTTCTGTACATTTTTCTTATTTTTATTGATATAAATTGTACTTCTTAAGGTTAAAGAAACGAGAAAAATATTCATATATATTTATTATAATTGGAATGAACTAATGCATCTTATCTTTCAATTATATATTTTTAAAAATTATAAAATTCATCTGATAAGTGAAGTTGTGTACTTAGAACAGCCTTTCTAACGAATTAGATATGATTAAAAATATATTTTTTTAAATATCTTGAAAGATACTTATATCTCATTAATCTTCTTGAATTACGTCTTAGTATTGCGTAGTAATTAATATATTACACAACAATTATAATAAAAGAAAAATAGTTTTTTGATTGCAATTCATGTAATTAAAAACATTTATCCGATGGAATACATTAACTTAGCTTTGGCTCCAATTAGTGAAAATTTGCCGATTAAATTTAAGCTTAACAAAAAGAAAGACTAGTGAATTGATTAAAAAATATATCAATTTTTCTTTGTTTCTTTTTTTAAAGTATGCGAACAGGAGAGAAAAATAAAAGCATTATTTAAATTAAAATGTCTTAGTATTATGTAGTGATTAATATATTACACATCAATTATAATAAAAGAAAAATAGTTTTTTGATTGCAATTTATGTAGTTAAAAACATTTATCCGATAGAATAGGTTAACTTAGCTTTGGCTCAAATTACTGAATATTTGCCGATTTAATTTAAGCTTAATAAAAAGCAAGAATAGTGAATTGATTCTGTCAATTTTTCTTTGTTTCTTTTTTAAAGGTATGTGAACAGGAGAGAAAAATAAAAGCTTATTTAAATTATATATTCATCAATTCTGATTTTTTCCCCTTTGCATATAATCATAATTTAATCGATATTAAACTATTAAATGATAAAACAATATATTTTTAATTATTACTCTATTTATTTTTTATTAATTTTTTCTACTTTTTAGTTTTGAAAATATTTCCTTGTCGCAGTTTCACCGACAGTTGGCTTTGTTTTGGCAAGATTGATTTGGTGCATAATTAACTCAATCTAAAATATGTAATATGAACTTTAAAAACTTCACTGTTTTACTTAAAAGGCAACCAAAATAATAAAAGAGATGTTACAAGTTTGAAATATACATTTTATTTAAAAACTTCTTAGTACTTTCTGGCTTTGCCAATCCCTTCAATATTCTTCTGCTCAATATTATAATAACTAATTGCTGTTTATTTATACAAATACGTCACTTCGTTTTGAAAATGAGAGAGCCAATAATTATGAGAGTTGAAAGTAGAAGTAGCATTTTCTTGGATTGAACTTAATTAGAGAAAATAATTTTATTATTAACTGCAGTTAAATTTATTTTATTACACCACTATGGTCTCATACGTCACCTTCAGTTTAAATGTGTAGCTGGACAGTCAAAGTTGTAGTGTTTCAGATTAAATTTGCGTAGAAGAACTCTAATAATTATTGTCTCTCTCATTTTCAAAACTAAGTGACATATTTATATAAATTGGAGTAAGGAGATCCTAGGAAAAGAAAATGTAATATATACAACTCTATTGTAAAGAGTATATTGTTATGTGGAGCAGACGGATGGAGAATTACGGAGACAGAAAGATAGAAATTAGCGGCAGTAGAAATGGACGCCCTAAGAAGATCATGCAGGATATCAAGAACAGAAAAGAATAAGAAATGACAGAATCAAGGAAATGATGAAAATAAAGGGAACCATATTAGATGATATTAAGAAAAAACAATTAATGATTGAACTTATGAACCAAACAAAAAAAGGAAACGGGGAAGACCACGAAAGAACTGTATGGATGATATTTCAAAGGCAATGAGGGATAGAGGTCTGGAAGAGGAATGGACCCTTGACCTGAAAAAAATGGAAAAAGACTTTCGTAGATTCTTCGGATGGCGGCATCTGACGCTATAAACCGAGTTTATATATACAGTCAAACTTCGTTATCCCGACACTCTAATGACCAGAAAAAAGTGTCATCTTAAGCGGAGTGTCGCGGTAACCGAAGTTGGAGAAAAATATGTTTATAAAAGCTGTATTTTTAATTAGTTTAAGACATTTTTAAATTCATAACTGTTCTTGCAGTTTCAAGCAATAAAACATTATTATTAAACAAAATAAACACAAAAACAAAATTGAAAAGAATAAAAATCAGATTTATGATGACTTGTTTTTTATTGTTACAAGAAATATTGATGAATTAAGGTTTGATTATTCCTAGATGTGCTTCTTAAAATTCTTTTTTCAGTATTATAGAATGAATTTTAATCAATATTCCTTGTTTCAGAAATGGATGTTAGATAATTTCTAATCGTTTCAATGCAATGCAATGCTTCGGTTTTAGTCGGATGAAAAACGCCGTGTAACCACAAGAAAACTCCGGCTGACCAGAACAAAAAGACCACGAGTAGACTGATACGTCCATCTACAGTTTAAATGGATCATTCATTGTATATGGGTTTATTTATTCAGACAAAGGATTTAAAATTTCTCATCTATCTCTATTGGGTATTTTAGACACTTTTCTGAAAAGTTTGGCCAAGACATTTCTTTTTAAGTCTTAATTTCCGTGCTTATAAGATGGATTATGAAAAATGGACAATTTTCCTAAACTATCGGGATATCCGGAGTTGAAAAGTATTCAACGACGTAAAATCCGGAGTTTATTTACATGAAAATCCTATACAGAAAATCGGGACCTTGAAAAACTGCCGTGATAAGCGGAGTGGTGTGAAAACCGGGTGTCGGGATGACGAGGTTCGACTATATATATAACAGTAATTAGTTATAATCTTCTATAGTTATAATATATATTATAAAGGGGTTGGGGTTGGGAAAGCCCGAAAGTACAAACATTTTAAAAATAAAATGTATATTTTTAACTTGTAACCTCTCCTTTATTATTTTAGTCGCCTTTTAAGTAACACAGTGAATTTTTTAAAGTTCATATTACATATCTTTAAGTTATTATTGAATTATATTGGTGATTATTAATTATATTATATTGAATATATTGGTGAATTATTGCGTTTCGTCTTATGATTTTATTAACTCAATCTATTTTGTAGATCGTAAACAGTTGCAACCATAAAGATGATTGTTTGGCGATTTATCACTTGCCGCCGACTAACGTAAAAATGCATTGAAAATTAATTTATCAATTCATAATTAAGTTCTAAAAATATTAAAATATTGTACAGTCATCAGAATCGGAAGCACGTCTGTGAACATAATTTTTGTAGTTCTAGCATGTCAGGAAATGAGCGAAAATGCGTTCACAAAATTACATCTTTAAATACCAAAACGCAGTTGAGTTAAATAAAAGAGTGTGGAAATGACATTTGTAGGGACATTGACTTAAATAAAACAATGAAGCTTCGCGAATAGACAAGAAAGAAGGTGTTTCCTCTTTCATTATTATTTCGTGGCCATAACTGTGTAACAGGTGTGGCTGTCAGAAGAAACGTGTTGAATGTGGAAAAAGAGATTTGATCGATCGTTTTAAGTAGTAATTATCACACAAACACAGCATGATAAAATATAATTAACCGACCAATTGTATGTGTGTTATGAATACAATATATGTAGCTTTAGTTACAAAAAAATATGCACTTGAGTAAGAAGTGGTTATTATATAAATACAATACCGAAAAAAAAAAAAAAAAAAAAAAAAAAAAGTTAGCCAATCGATAGTATAAATGATATGAATGAATTATGAGTTGCAATAGTTAAGTAAATATTTCCATGTAAGTATTTAACGATAATTTCTGCTAGAGTAATTAATTTTGAATGCGTAATTGTGTGTTTTTACCAGAAAAAGATTCTAGATAGTTGTAACACTCTTTAAAACAATATGTTAAACAATAATAAACCATATGAATTATTCCCCTAAACGTTTTTCGCTTTATTGAATTGTTAATGCAAGTTATTTCATATCGAAAGTTTTGGTAGTTATCAATGCCAAATTTCTGAAAATAATTAACGTACTCTAACTAACTTAATTGTTTATTTTATAAATATGGTACAAAAAAAAATATATATATATTTAGCCAATCGATGGTATAAATGCTGTGAATGAGTTATGAGTTGCAATAGTTAAGTGAATATTTGCATGTAAGTATTTAACGATAATTTCTGCTAGACTAATGAATATTGAATACGCAATTATAGGTATTTAACAGAAAAAAGTTTCTGGATAGTTGCAGAATTCTTTAAAACAATATGTTAAACAAAATGACAAACTATATGAATTATTCCTCTAAATGTTTTTCGCTTAATTGAATTGTTAATGCAAGTTATTTCATATCGAAAGTTTTGATAGTTATCATCGCTAAATTTCTGAAAATAATTAACGTAATCTAACTAACGTAATTGGTTATTTTATAAATACAATACCAAAAAAAAAAAAGTTAGCCAATCGATGGTACAAATGTTATGAATGAATTATGAGTTGCAATAGTTAAGTAAATATTTGCATGTAAGTATTTAACGATAATTTCTGCTCGAGTAATGCGAGTAAAAAGCGGGAGACTTTAGAAAACATCGTTTAAATTTTTCTGCCCTGAGTGGTGTCTAATCGACCCATTTCTATAATTTAATTTATTCGATTCGAACTTTCGATATGAAATAACTTGTGTTAACAATTCAACGAAGCGAAAAACATTTAGAGGAAATATAGTTCTTTGTCATTTTGATTAAGATATTGTTTTAAAGACTTTTACAACTACCTCGAATCTTTTTCTGTTAAAAACAATTAATTTCGCATTCAAAATTCATTATTCGAGCAGAAATTATCGTTAAATACTTACATGCAAATATTTACTTAACTATTGCAACTCATAATTCATTCATAACATTTATGAATCAGGGCTTGAAATTAAATTTTTCATAGGAGGGGAGTCTCCCTACCGACATTTATAAATGGAGGGGAGTTGCGCTGTTTGGGAGGGAGAAAAAAAAATCTTTAAAACACAATGTTATTTTACGTGCTATTTAAAGAATTACATTAATACATACAAGGAAAAATACCATTGAAGCATTTAAAAAACATCTCAGAATAATTATGTAAAATGCTTTTTAATTTAAATAAGGAAAAAAGTAATTACATTTATACAGTTTATTTTTCAATTTTCAACCAAATTTCAAGGGTCCTTCCTTAGACTAAACTCACGTTTTGCCGCGATCATATGACGAAAATCGCGTTTTATCCGCTATGGTGAAATTCGCTTTGTTTTCGCGATTCTCTGGTGAAATTCGTCTTTTTCTCGCGATCCTTTGGTGAAACTCGCATTTTTTCGTGATCCTTTGACGAAAGTCGCGTTTTTTTGCGATCTTTTGACGAAATTCGCGTTTTTTTCGCAATCCTTTGGTGAATTTCCCGTTTTTTTCGCGATCCTTTGAAGAAATTCGCGTTTTTTTTCGCGATCTTTTGGTGCAATTTGCGTTTAATGTCCGAATTTTCAGACTGATGGCCGATTTTTCATAATTTTCCGAACCGGATGCCGTAAGTTTTCGGAAAATCTGTAACCGAATCACCCCTGAATTTGCCAATCGGTCGCGGAAAATAACGCGAAACTTGTCAATCGATCTCGTGAAAAAAATCGTGAAATTTTTCTTTCGATCGCAGGAAAAAATCGTGAATTTCAACGATCATTCGCGGTAAAAATTCGCAAATTATGTCAATCGGTCGCACGAAATTTGCAAGGCGCTCGCAGGAGTTGATCGTAGTTTCAAAATGCAAAATATTTTCAGAAAATTGTGAAATTTTTTGGGCGGGAGACTCCCGCCCACGATATTCTTTTGGGCGGGATTTAAAAACTTTGCGCGCGAATCCCGCCATCCCGCCCTGAAATTCAAGCCCTCTGAATGTTTATGAATGTTTATGAATGTTAACATTGTTATGAATCATTCATAACAATGTTATGAATAAATTATGAGTTGCAATAGTTAAGTAAATATTTGCATGTAAGTATTTAACGATAATTTCTGCTCGAGTAATGAATTTTGAATGCGAAATTGTTTTTAACAGAAAAAGATTCAAGGTAGTTGTAAAAGTCTTTAAAACAATATGTTAATCAAAATGACAAAGAACTATATTTCCTCTAAATGTTTTTCGCTTCGTTGAATTGTTAACACAAGTTATTTTATATCGAAAGTTCGAATCGAATGAATTAAATTATAGAAATGTGTCGATTAGACACCACTCAGGGCAGAAAAATTTAAACCATGTTTTCTAAAGTCTCCCGCTTTTTACTACACAAACAGTTCAAATAATGATTTCCTAAATATAAAAAATATTATGCAGGAAAGTGTTAAATAATTAAATGAGCATCAAATCAACTACTAATTTTAGCATTATTTCTTCATTTCAACGCTATATTTTGCATACTAATATACATTCATTATTACATACCTTCTTATAAATTATTCATGCTTATATTTTTTGTAAGTTGAATATTACCTTGTTTTTCATTATTGGAATGGATGGTTAGTAGTGCGTTACACCCTTTAGCGGTTACAACTAGATTTTGGTTGCTTTTTTAATTAGCGGTTGTTTGACCTTTTTCTTGATGCCTTCAACTGTCGGTTCTAATTACATCGAACAATCAAAATCTTTTGCACACTTCATTGTATTATTTTATGTAATAGCATGTTATGTGTTGCTTGAGAGGGCTATATATAATCATCGTTGTCAAAAATGTTTTAAGCACCTCGTTAATTTTAAGAATTCGTCGTTTGTTCATGCTGTAGAGATTTAACTAGGCATATTTAGCGCGGCGCGGCGCCTTTCAATTTTTTAAGTGCGCCGTGCTATTTTTTAATTACGTCGTGATATTTTTTGGTGCGCCATGCATATTTTTTAGGTTGTCCATGCTATTTTTTTTAATTCGTTGACGATTTTCTATGAGTAAGGGGCGATTCTGTTCCAAAATTTCCAAAAAGTTAAGGTATTCCGTTCCGAAAATTAAAAAAAAAAATCGATCATCAGTCCGAAAATTCGGTTATAAAAAATTCTCAATTTTTTATATAAAAGCTTCATAATCCATCTTAACTACGCGAATATAACATTTTCGAGAATATTTACATCACTTATTGCTATTCTAAGGAGCAGGGGCCCTATTTAAAGAGGGTTTTGTGTGTGGGGGGTGGTGGAATTATCATTGAGGGGCAGGATTTGTAATAGCGTTCGAGATTGCGTGAATAGCGCACAAAATAGGACAATCATGTTCAATAAACATGCTGTGTGATATTTTACCTCGTTTCACTTTTCATGGGAATGTGATGCTTCAGAGAGTTTTTTTAATTTTCTAGGAAGCAAACAATATTTTTTCTGTTTGAGGAATTTCGCAAAATCAAAATTCGCGAATTTCTTCAAACAATAATCGAAAAACATCGTGAATTTCGTCAAAGTTCTCAGAAAAAATAACGATTTTCTTTAATTGGTCGCAAAAAAATCGCAAATTTCAATAATTGGCTGTGCAAAAAAAAAAAAAAAAAAAGAAGAAGAACTACAACACACCAATTTTGTCAAATGATCGTACAAAGAAAATCGCAAATATCGTCAATCAGTTGCGGAAAAAAGTCACAATTTTCGATTAACGATCAACGGAAAGTGTCGCGAATTTCGTGAAAAAATCGAGGGAACAAACAGCAAATTTTGTCCTTTGGTCACGGAAAATATTACGTATTTTGTCAATCGGTCGAGGAAAAAAATCAATTTCGTCTATGGATATAAAAAAGAAATTACGAATTTCTTAAAAGGAGCACGGAAAACGCGCGAATTTCGTCAAACAATCGTGAGAAAAAATCGTCGTGAAACGAATCGCACGGGGTGAGATAAGCCGATTTTTTCACGGGTCAGGTTTCTTTCTTTCGTTTTTTTCATAAGTACGTTTGTGATCATCTTAAATTTAATTTATAATTATCCCTGAATTCAATAAAAATACTTTAAAAGTAGAGTCCTGCAACGGATCGAGTAACTGGACATTACCGAGGGTCTTTTTTTTTTTTTTTTTTTTTTTTCTTTTGAGTGTTGTTGCTTTCTTGCAATATTGTAAGAGCGTTTGTAATATTATTCAGATGACTTTGCTTACCAAACTTATTTTTTAGCGTTATTTAAGCTGTTTTTCTGCAATGCCATTTTTTATACCTCATGGCAATGAGGTGTGTTGAAATGTAAAACAAAATATTAGAGCAAATATTTATAGGGATAATATAAATATAGAGAGTTTGCAATTAAATAAACAAAAATGTATTTCACTTATATTCTGTAACCCGGGAAGCCTGGGTTGTGTCACCTAAGTTTTATAAATATGTTACTATGGCGGCAACGTTGTTAGGGCTTTAACTCAATTTACATTTACGGTTTTACATTTTATAGCTTTTTAGATAAAAATAAAAAGCTTAAAAATTAAGCATGATTTTTTAAAATCTCAACCATGAATGTTTGTTTGCTACAATAATGAAAAAGTAGCTTTTAACAGGAGTAGCTAGTACACTGCAAATAGAGGCGTCTTAAATTTAGATACATATGTGACTGAAAAAGAATTTCAGTCACTTAAGTGTCTTAATCTGAAAATTCAGACACAATAGATGTCTTAATTTAAGATACATAAGTGTCTTAGTATGATCATGGTATATACGAACCGAGAAATATGTTGGAATTATCTACGAAGTGTCTTATTTAAAACAGTAGTTGAACATTTCTTTTTTGTACTTTTCTGAACAGCCAATCAGAGCATTGATTTCCGCGCATGTCATCTATGGCTCCTTCATGATATAGAAAGAATCACATTTTAAGCGTCGCCATTGCTTGGATTAAAAGAAATGCGTAATTATGAAGTATTTATCGAATGAAAGCGTAAGTCATATTTAATTTTAACTTTTTATTTCAGTAGGTTTGTATCTTATGAATATAAATTAAATAGTTTTTAAAGATTGATCTCTTTTTTTGTAGTTTAATGTTAGTTTTTTGATTTCACAAGCTGTCGTCTGTTATACCTTCTTAATGTAACGGTATCGAACATAATTGTTTTGATAATTAAATTGCAATGCTTTAATTCAGCGCGCTTGTCTCCTGTGAATAAACGAATGAGTGATAACTTGTTTAATCTTCCTTTTCGATCCTGTGATCAAAAATATCCTAATTTGTCGTTGCCCAAAAGCAAAACGTGCAACATAAACAGATTTGAAAAGCTGAATGATTCATAGTTCCATTAAAGGGAGATAAAAACATTAAATTGAAGCCGTTTGAAACTGTATTTATTCTATGTTCTGTTTCTTCTGATTTTTACTGTTTATTGATTATAAACTCTTGCAGTTTATGTATCAGTACTTATTGTATTTTTTTTGTGATTATTATTTTGGAGCTAAATATGATATTCATTTATGATTATGATATTCGGAAAAGTTTTCAGATTGAAAAAAAGCATTAATACTGTGAAAATTTTCTTTACATGTCACCGTTTTTAATCACAGTACTGAAACTTTTTAAAGATTTATTCTTATTATTGATGCTTTAATTTATTATTGAAAATCGGAAATTTCGATAGTCAAAGTTTCATATTTAACATTTACCAAATTTCTAAAAACATAATAGGTATTTCTTATACTATCATTCCGTAAGATTTTTTAAACATAGAACAAATGCAGAAACATTTTATTCATTAACTGCAATTTCTGTTCTTGTTTAACGGTATATTTATAAAGTATTCATTAATATTTTTTGAGTTTTTTTAAATTGGTACCTATATTATATTATTTTTTTATTTATATGTAAGCCTTTTTCTGCTATGTTTTGTTCATGATTTTAAATTTTCAAACCTGAGAAATATCAGAAACAATTATGAAATTTCCCTTTATTGCAATCGCATATGCAACGTTTCTGATACAAACAATTATTAGTACGAAAAAAAATTAAACATGATAATGTAGGTTTAAGTAAAAAGTTGTTTATGCTTGATATAAAGTTTATAGATAAAACTGAAATAGTATATATTTTTAAAAGTTCATATTTACTTATATATTATATATTTTTAAGCGATTAATAACTACTTTTTTTTATATTCAAAGTATTTTCAAACAACTAAAAACAGTACATATTCTGTCATTTCTTTTCCTTTTCTTCTGTTTTCTAGGTTAATTTTTTCTTATCAAATCTGTAAAATTTATGTAACTCATATTCATAAGATACAAAGTTTACAGGAATAAAAAAATAAATATGACTTATATCCTGTTGTTCCATAACAGCTAAGGAATATGTTTAAAAGAAAAACTTTTACATATTCCACAGAATGTATAAAATTAGACACCAAAGTTCATTTTTAATTAAACAATAACAACGCACCGCATATTCAAAAAATATATATTACACATGTTCACTACTTATAGTGACTAAACTTGTTTATTTATATGTACTACTTGAAATGTATATTTGAGGCAAGTTTTGAAACTAGCAGTAATTATTTTCTGAATGTTATTAAATTAGAGTATTTATTTATTATTTTGTATTTATAGTTAAATAGATCTTGTGATTATCTGATCTGTGTAAAACAATGCCTATTTGCCAATATAAATTTTTAAAAGATCTAGTTTTTAAATTGCATGAATTTTCTGTTTTTTTGAGGGGGGGGGGGATTTTCTTTGCAATTTTCGAACATCTGATATTATAAATATCTTTATTTTTATCCACTGAGTATAATGAATATGTGAACTTTTAGAGTAAGTCAAGATTACAAATATATATATATATATATATATATATATATATTTATCCATGTACCGTAAAAACCGTCAATAGGGAACACTTTGGGGCTGGGGAATTTGTCAGATAATCGGAGATGTTTCCTTTTGTGAGGTAAAAATATACAAATATGCATACATTGTGTATTAAAAAAGGTATTAGACGTCCACTTTTCGGAAATGTTCATTAACCTTCACAACGGACACTTCCAAATACTGGACACTCCTATTTAGTAAAAGATAATGCAGAGTTGCATTTTTTTGCTAAAGGACCTGATTAAAACATGGGCATGCTGGACAGTGTCCCGTCCCCCTACGATTTTAGGACTCAAAAATTTGATGTGCAATTTATGTATAGCTTATATTTTAAATCCATTTCGAAATTGTACTGATTATAATCAATATTTTGAATTTTTAAAGTAAAATAACGTTAAAAACTAAACAAATAAAAGAAATCTAATATTTAGATGAATATCTGTTTGTTTTTAATCTTGTTCTACTCCTGAAATTCAAAATTTTTAATATAATCAGTACAATGTCGTAAAAGATTTAAATTATGAGCTTTACAAAAATTGCATACCAAATTTGGAAGCTCCAAAATCAGGCTGTGTGGGGTTGGGGGGGGGGGGGGGGGGCAAGACCACAGCTAAATATTTTTCTAGGATTCACCGTGGTCAAATATGGCTACGTATAATGCTGACAAAAATTGGTTGCAATTAAGACGTTTGAAGTGTCTGAAATTCAGACGCAAAAAGTGTCTGAAAAAATTAAGACATTTTAAAATGTCTGAAAATTGAACACACCGTTTCAGACACTTAAGTGTCTGAATTTCAGACATTTCAATTTAGAGTGTAATAGATCAGTTACCAAACCGGCAGTTGATTTCTCAGAGCAAATAAAAAGTTTTTTCCACTAAACGCAAACATGTCACAGAAAAACAATTATGCAATTTTTTTAGTATTTATTATTATTATTATTATTATTATTATTATTATTTATTTCATGCTTTTACAATTATTTCTTTATTTAGATTTTTCTTAATTAATGAATTTTCTGGACTAAATAAAAATGCTCAAATTATAGTTTTTCACTGTCCAAATTATAGTTATTCGATTTAGATTTAGAGCAATATATTAGTTTAATATTATAGTCTTAATAATTATTCAAAGGCACCAAAATTGTGTGGTTAATCATGTGCTACTCTTTACAATTCAAATAATGTCTGCATCATTATTAGGGGTAATGTATTTTTTTTTTCTTCAATGCATTCTACTGTCTGCCCTAATTGCATGAAAATAGGGAAAAAATTTGTAATCTTTAAAGTATCCTTTTAGATGTTCCGTTTTGCTTGGTTAAGAGAGCTACAAAGTAATCGCTTGGCGAAAATACGCTTTAACCCGCAAAGCATTTCCATTGCTAAAGTGTTGAAATTAATGAATGTGAAAACAAATTTATTTGTAAATATGAAACAGCTATATTTCGCATATATAATAAAGCGATTTTTTTTTTACCAAAATTCTGGTGCCAATGTGGCATTTGAGAATTAAAAGTAAGTGGTTTCATAAAAATACCACCGCCACTCAAGGGCTTAAGCAATACTGTACTTGTAAGAATTCGTTGCTTTATTGGCTTAATCTCCCATGAATGAAATAAAAAACTCTTTTTTTTTTTTTTTTGTATGTGTGTGCGTTAGGAAAATAACTTCTTCTGCAAATCACAAAGTGAAATTCAAAGATTTAAAATTTTATTATTATTATAATTATTATTATATATTTCATATTTTTACAGCTATTCATACACTGTATGGCCAAAGGTGACCGGTCACTTGCGATTTTAGACGTTTTCTTAAATATCTAGAAAAATACAAGAGGGATTATCTTGAAACACCAGGTGTGTGAACAAAAAAGTAGATGTCATATATTTCGGTTGAGAGTTTTTCCCGAAACCCCATAGGGGACCGGCAACAAATTGAAAAATAACGAATATTTTTTGGATAACCCTGTAAAAACTAATGTAGCAAAAGCGTTGAAAATATGACAAACAACATTGTACAGAATACCCTGCAATCAGAATTAAAAAATAATAAAAATTGGATGAAAAATGAGCAGGTGTACTAAAAAATGTTTCACTGCGCATGCGCGAACGTCATCAAAATATAATGTGCATAATGTATTAGCTAAGTGTATATAGCAAGTTTTGTGAAAATCACAAAAACATAGCTTGAAAATTTTGAAAATGATCGTTGATAGAATAAGTTCGAAATCCGTTGTTCCCAAAATGAATCAAAAAGTTGAGGGGTTGTATCCATATATCTATTAATTAGTGCCAATATAGCATATATAATATTGCACGTACTACTGTATTTGTTACTTTAACTTACTTTCATTACCAAAGTGTCTCTGTATAAGCTAATCGTTAACTTTATTAAATATTAATGAAGCTGAATAAATTTAATATGAATTGAAATATAAATATAAATAAAACTTCACCATTATACATATAAAAGCATCGAATCAACGTCCATAATAAAATGTGTATTAGCAATGTAGTTGTAACCAAATGCCCCCCACCTTTTTAAAATAAATTAACCATTGCGTATTATCCAGACAACGCCACCCTCCTCCGTACTCTAACATCTACCCACCCAACTGTCCTATAATAATTTTTTATTATTATTTTACCATTTTTAATTTGTCGTAGTTATTTTCTTATTTTATATATGTTTTTGTAATTTTGTTTACGCATGCGTTAATTTGTTTTTTAAGATCATTTAAGCACTAATTGTATATTAAAGAATATATGATTTTTTTTTTGAAAAACCATGATTTAATGCATCATAAATTAGTTTTTTTTAATATTATTGTTAATTAGATGAGAAGAACATAAACATTTTATTCTATATAAAGGATTAAGTATTATATTTCGATATACAGAATTATGAAGACAAGATTTAAAATTTGTAAATGTATTAACTTTGAATTTAAATTCTTTACTTTTATCATTATAGATCTGTTATTGTTTTGTTGCCTTTTATTGTAATCTACGAAGTTAAATGTATTGTTAGATAAGAGGTTTTTCGTTAACTCCAAATTAGTGGGATAATCTACTGGAAATTGAAAAATATTAGTTTGATCAGTGGCAATTAAAATTATGTCATCAATATAACGATATAAATGTAGATTATTATTAGTAAAAGTACGTTCATAGTGATATAAGTATAAGTCTGATAATAAATTGGATGTACAACCACCTTGTGGTCTACCGACGTGCTGTAAATATAATGTGTTATCTTGCAAGAATATATATATATATATATATATATATATATATAAAGTAGATTTATTTAGTTTTACGGCTATTCTTTAACATGCTAAGGTTAATGGGTTTCAGGACTCTTAAAATTGGAAAAAATAAAAAGACCATTTTCAACATTTAGTATCTGAAAATGTATATGATATTAAAACAAAATTTTTATTGGGATGAAAGATATAAGTATGTTCTTTCATTTAACGTATTTAAAAAATTGCACGGTGTAGAATTAGCATTTATATGGAGCTCTAAACTGTCATACATTTGCCGAGCAGAAAATTGGCATAACAGCTTACGCGCAGGATTAAAAAATAAATTTCTCAACTAGAATGAAAATTTTGATGCCTACGTATACTCCAGATTGAAATAATTATCCTGAACCTAACTAAATTTGTATTTAAAGCATTTTTTTTAAATACAAAGTTGTATTTACCTATGGCAAAAATTTGAAAATTTCAATATTATAATAACATAATTTTTTTTTTTAAGCAATAGAAAGGGAGTTTTAGGTTCCATTTATACACACTAACATGAAACATATATTTTGAAAATTTTACGAAAAAATATTCAGAAGTTTTTGAGATATCCTGCGCGTTATGCACAAAAACGTCATTTGTAGAAAAATGACTTCAAAGTTTCGGAAACGCCGCTTCAGCTATTGAGAGGGCATAATTTTAAAAGCCATAACTTATGTTCTAATGGGAATTTCAAGGAAACAATTATATGCAAATGTTAAAAAAAGATAGGCCTTTAACATCTAAAAAAATAAAATTTCGGAAATTTTGAAGCTTTAAGAGTCCTGAGTCCCCCCTATGAAATAAAAAATTTTGAATTACAAAAGTAGCCAAATTATAGATATTCTCTTTCGAGTCACATTAGTTGAATATAATATCTTTTAGAAAAGATGATTTTAGATAACTAGGATTTTATTGTGAAACAAAATACCTATAAAACAAACAATGCTTAGGGCTTTTTGTTGCAAGCTTGAGTATTGAGAATTTTAAAAAAGACTTTATTTTAGTGATACATTAAGCTTTTATCTTGATCAAATGATTTTATAAAAGAGCGAGAAAAATAGACAGCAAAACAGTCAAATCAAAGCTATAAACCTTTTTAAATAGAATTTTAAACTCCCAAGAGAAATGAATATTTATTGCATTTGATTTATGAAAAGGATGTAAAAGTGAAACAGAAAGATAAAAAAAAATAAAAACTTTGTGTGGTACAGCAATAGAATAATTCTTATTTGAAAACTTATGATCATATGAGTGTGGACAGGTTTATACTATTAAAACATAAACAGTTATTTAAAAGTTGTGAAACGAATTTACCCCATCGAAAGTTCAATTAATTCCATTTACATTTATTATTATTACAATAATGTAGCACAGTTGTATAATATAGTTTTTGTGGAACATCACTTCGATAAAATAAATTTAACTGATGATAGCCACTGGCAAATTCGGGTACCTTTTAATAACTGTGTAACTTGAGTATGGGGCTGGCCAAATGCATTTATAAATCGATTAGCTAATACAATTCAATCCCTGTCTTTCTTCAATAGCAACGTTGGTTTGAAAAGAATAATAGACATTATCACATATAATAACAATCGAAAAATGAATGGACCATATTATTTCTTAGATAAAATCTACTATCATTGTCTTTGTTACATGTTTTACTTGGATTACAATAACATAGAAGCTCATATAACCATTCGTTGACGTTACCTTTCGTTTCTTATATCATCCATGTTTATTTTAGCATCGTATACATAACGCTATCTTATATCTGTATTGATATTTCTACAAATGATTGTATTTGTTTCCGTTTTGAGGTCCAATTAAATATGCGTCTTGGGGCCTACAGGACAATGGGTGGCAAATCATATATGGGGCATTCTCACAATCTTTTGACTTTCATGTCCCTGAGTAATAATTTTTATTTTAATACATACTGGGGAACATCCCATTGCATGATTGCACAACAATATTAACGAGATAAATAAGTTTTGGACGATGTTGGGGGTCCAAACACCTAGAAAACTCCTGTACCGTCCAGTGTCCCTGATGCTGATTTTTAAGTTTGGAGTTATCTGGATAAAATTGTTTCAATAAAAATAATTCGATTTAATTTTTTTCCGAGTTTTATATAAATATGTAGCTAAAAATTAACCTGCACACATTTTTAGGATTGTTATTATTTTTTAAACTCTGTCCCTGGGTTTTAGATTCCTTACCATCCCTCTTCTAAAATTATACAGAAAATCATTTCAGATGCAGCCACAGAATTTTTTTCAAGTTTTTTCTCATGTAGAAGCATGCTAGAGAAATAATGTCTAAAATTCTTTGGCAGGAAATTTACTGTAGAATTTAAATCAGCATTTAAATATCAATTTCAAGCATCGTGGCTTTATTGGTAGTCTCGCCGTCCCCAAGGTTTATTCCTGCACTTTTCGAGGTAAATTAAAAAAAAAATAATAATTTAATCCAATGTTAACAACTGTTTCTAAAAATCAATGAACATTGTGGCCATCACTTAGTGGCCATCACGTAGTCTTAGCATGATTTTCCTAAAAATAGGTGGTAATTTTCCTTACTATTCCATCCTTACCGTCCTCTTCTTTTTTACCATTTCTCCCTTTTTTTCAATACCATCCCCTTTTTTTACCTTACCGTCCCTTCTTTAACACCCTTTTAAGACAATGTTATACAAAAATTCTGTACCCCGGAGCCGGAGCGCTCCGGAGCTGTGTTTTTCCTGGAGCTGGAGCCGGAGCTGGAGCTCTAAATTTTCCCCAGCTCCAGGGCTCCTTTAGTTTTTAATATTCTTTTTAATCTTTTTTTTTCAGTCTTTTAAATTTCTAGGCTTAAAATATTTTAATTACATCATTATTCAGTATTTTAACTATATCATTTTTTAGGTTTTTATTATTATTACAGTCGAACCTCTATTTAACGAAGTCGCTAAATCCCGGAAAAAAGTTCGTTATATGGAAAATTCGTTAAATAGAGATTCACCTTTTAAAATACTTTAAACTATATAAAACAGATTTTAAATTCATAAACACTAAATATTTTTACTAAAATTAATTAATCACATTTTTTATAAATAAATTATATCGGTTTGGTTTATTTATTTTACCCACCAATATCCATCATCAATTCATTTATTCTATGTGTTTAAATCTTTGAAATTTGCAAGAAAAACTAAACATTGTCTGGGAATACACCGTGTTTTCTGTTTAAAGTAAATCAGTTTTACATTAAAATTAACGAATTTTAATGACCTTATCGTATTTATTGTTATTATAACAAATAATTTTAACCATACATTAACATATGCGTCCTTAAATTTAGTTTCTGAAAAACTCTGTTAATTTTGTCTGAGATTTTTCTTTTAAAAAGTGCTTTCTCTCCTAATACATCTCGCATCTTTGCAATGCACCAAAACCCCCTTCATGCGTATTTTCTTCTAACTATAATCCACGTCGGATTGTTTCAAATGATTTTAGCATTTCATCATACGAAGTTTTATTAATTCCTGCATCATGATAATTTCCATCATCATCATATTCGTCTTCATCGCAATTCATTGCTGTATTGTTTTTATTTTTCCCACTGTCGAAAATATCCAATTCGGATAGTGTTTCCAAGGTCTCAATTTCAGAATTAAGTGAAATATAATCATCAATCAGCACATCATGGTTAATTTCTTTTTTTTTTTCATTTGTATCCACATTTTTTTAAGTTACTGTAAGGGATTATCGTCTTCGTCCTCCATACTTACCGAATTCTTCTCACTGCTGACAAAGAAGGTGCCTGGTAAAATCAGTTCAAGGCCACTGAACATCATAAAATATGTTTAAAGAAAGAATAAGCTTAAATGTCCAGAAATATTTTAAGAAATGGGGAGAAAAAGAAATTTAGATCACAAGAAAAAATTCGTTAAATAGAGAATGCACTTCGCTATTTGGAGGTTATTTTACGAAGAAATTCGCAAAATGTTCTTGGTTCCAAGGAAAAGTTCGCAAAATAGAGAAATTCGCAAAATAGAGGTTCGTTAAATAGAGGTCTGACTGTATTATTATTAGTAAAGGAAAACTTCTCAAAGAATGGCAACACTACTTTACTTCTACTTTCTACTTGAACTAAGTGACAACACTATTTGAAAACAAATATGGCCGCCTGTTGTTTACATGTGTAGTCGTACAATTTTGGCTGTTTGAAAAGGGTAGAAGAAATTTAAGATTTTTGTGTTTAAAATTCTACCAAACTTTCTATTTTAAAAGCAAAAGCTAAAAGATGTCATATTTTCTGAACAAGCATTTCAAGTTTGATGAGAAGAAAATGCATTTTGTCAGATCTTTAATGAAGATAGAAAGTATTTGTGAGCAAAAAATTAAACGTGTAAATTAAAATCTGCAACTTAAAAGTGCGAAGTCGGAGCCGAGTTGGAGCCGGAGCCGGAGCCGGAGCTGGAGCCACGGTATTTTCTCTAGGAGCGGAGCTGGAGCTGGAGCATCAAAAATTGTTCGGCTCCGGGTCACTGTCATTGTTATTATTTCTTATTTGAATGTGCTGTGGGTTAGGGTGTATCGATTTTTAACTTTTTTTTTGTTTCCAAATTCCAAGTTGATAAAAAGTTGCTACTAGACACCACAACTTACCACAAAAAATTTTGGATTTTTAAAAAAATGTTTAGGTCTTTCGCACAAGGCCTAAAGTTTAGAAATTTTATTTAAAAAGTAAATTTTTACAAAATTTTAAAAAAAACCTAAAACACATTTTTTTTTTTAAATTGCAAGTTAAAATTCCGCTAACAATAAGCATGAAAAACGATAGAAAATGTATTTCAAAAACTTAGCACAACATTTAGGTCTCCTGCAAAAGACCTAAATTTGTTAATTTTGACGAAACTTTCGTAATTTTTAGTGTAAATGAACCATTTTTTTTCGTTAAAAACACAGTGTATTTTTGTTACAGGAGTCATAAAATGACACAATATATGTATATATATATATATATATATATATATATATACTACATAAATAATATATAAGTGTTGTATACCTTAAAAAAGATAGTTTAACGATGTAAATTGTTTAATAATTCGTAATAGATATTTCGCACAGATACTTTTGGTCTGTGCTCAACTCTTTAAGATCAACTTCTGGTATATCGCTTTCAATTGCAACAAAATTGACAACATCCACATTTTGGCAGCTTAGAAGTTGTTTACGAATAGGCCCGCTAAATGTGTTTGGTCCAGAAGTTGCCCCATCAAGAGCAACCATAATTTTTCTAAATGGTAATTCATTCAAATGTAGTACACACACAACTGCCTGCAGTGACTGTTGTATTTTATTTTCAAATAAGGTGATAACTCCATTTGAAGTGCCTGTGTTTGCTGCAGTACCATCACAACCAATAGCTTTTAGTTTTTTAAGATCGACAGTTTTTTCTTCACAATACTTTACAAGTGATGTAACTATTTCCTTTCCTTTTCCATTTATGGGAGTTACAGGAACGAAATACTTGGATCCAGGTTCTTCAACAATAGATATGTGTTCTTCCATTAAAGTTTTTCGGACACTTTTACCAGCTACAATTTCTTTTGTTATGGTTTCATCTTTACGACCATCAAAGTAAGTAGCCAACAGATCGGAGGTTCGAGTTGAGCTTACTTCTTTACGAGACTTAAGCCTTTCACTTGCTACTTTTGATTTGACGATTACTGTTTCTTGGTTCTCCGCAGTAACGACATTTAAGTCTCGCAACAGTGCAGCAGCTAACTGAACTCCAGCTCTACTAGAAATGCCCCTGCGGTCACAAGCTCGTGAAAACAAAGACAAGAGTTGTGGCAGTTCTTGTTTTGCTTCTATACTTGAAACACTTTTTTGACTCGTATCAAGTACATTTATTTCAAAATCACTATCTTGACATGATGTGTGAGGCATTGAATCATCTGTACTATCACCAGAATCAATGTTATCAACAGATTTTAAGTTTTCATCCTCAGTCTTTTTTACAACTACCTGCATTAAAGCTTGTGACCTAGATTTTCTTTCTAATCGCTTTTTAAGCTTTTTAGTCTCGTTTTTGTCACACTCTGCAATTGACATCAATCTAGGACCACGTTGGTCGAGCAAAAACTCGTATTCTAGTGCCGGGACTTCTTTGCCAATAGATCAAATACAGTTGTTGAGGTCACATTTGCAAGTACAAATATCAAACAATGCAGTTTCAGTTTTTGACTGAAAGCTAGTTACTGCATCTTTGTAGGAGTTAGGATACTTCCTTTTAGGCCCTGAATACATTTCAATTTTCTCAAGCTGCTCATGCAGTTTTAAAACCATAAATATTGTGTTTTTGGAGCCAGAAACAGGAATTGAAGCTCTTTTCCATATTTCCTCACGTTTTAAAGCAACTCTTAACGCAATTACCTTCTTTAAGGCTGATGTATTCCCTCTTGTTTCATTTCAATGCGTACCCACTCAAAATACTTCAAAACATCCATCTTGGTTGGCAGAACATTAAACTCACTCACATCAATAGGTTGCCCGATAACCGGCCTGTCGGTAGTTTTTCTAGTTAGGTGCGGTTTTTTACTCATAATGAACAACAACAACACTCACGCAATTGATTCTTACAACAAGACTATCGCACTAAAACACAACCGTAATGCTCGCTCGCGGGCAGACAACTACTGACAAGTGTGCGCGGTGATTCATAGGTGCCGCGTCACCGCGGCGCGACAGTCTGGCCTTCCACCACCCCAACGCTTCAAGTTGACGCTTGACGTATTGAAATGTCATTTATTATTTCACTTATTTCAACAATTCCAATCAAGCCTACCGAGGCTTTAGTTACATTTAATTTTTAAACCAGCAACAACACAAATATCAAAGTACTGAAAAATGTTCAAAAATTGCCTGAAATTTACGACTTGTACGCCTTGTGCGGGAGACCTAAATGTTGTGCTAAGTTTTTGAAATACTTTTTCTATTGTTTTTTGTGCTTATTGATAGTGGAATTTTAAATTGCAATTTAAAAAAAATGTGTTTTAGGATTTTTAAAAATTTTTGTAAAAATTCACTTTTTAAGTAAAATTTATAAACTTTAGGCCTTGTGCGGGAGACCTAAACATTTTTTTAAAAATCCAAAATTTTTTGTGGTAAGTTGTGGTGCCTAGTAGCAACTTTTTATCAACTTGGAATTTGAAAACAAAAAAAAAGTTAAAAATCGATACACCCTACTGTGGGTACTATGCAAATTCATTATAAATAAAAATTTAGAAGAAAATAAAAAGTTATAGGGGTAAAATGGTAAGGAAAATTAAACTCGCAAGTTTAACTTAAACCTCAGTTAAATAAAAAAATTTTCGCTACTGACCATTTTTTCTTTATTTTGAATCATTAAGGCTATCGGATTAAAATGTTATTTTACAAGTTTAATTTTGTCAGATTTTTTTTTTTTTTGCCAAAAGTCAAAAGATTGTGAGAATGAATACACGGTTATCTAAACAAACACTTATTGCTCACTGTCATCTGAATAAAACACCTAATAAGTGCAAAATAGTCATAAAATCACATAAATTGTGATACACGATTATGTAAAAATAAAATTGCCAGCTATCATAACTGTGCAATCTTAACTTTAATTATTCTAAAATTCTAGATAATAAAAATTCTTCTCTAAATTTGAATTGTTTTCATCATAAAACAACTATATAAAAATCAACCTTTTATTGCATACTTTTTTAAAAAAATTCAAAAGGCAGGGACAGGGTTGTCAGTTTGGCCTCCAATTTTATCCCGAAATTTCGACTTCAGACAGAAACTTTTGAAGAAGAATTTTTACTTAACCCCTTAATTCTCGCTCCCATGATATTCACAGTCTGTGTCTTTTATTGAGATTGCTTGATTCTCACCAGTTTTATAAAATAGCGTAATTGACTTCATTATAGTATCATTTTACCTGTCATTAAATAACCTGAATATTTCTTTTTCAAAAGAGTGGCGCCAATAAGCAATTTCAATTTTTAAACCGTAATTTCATGCGCCCGTTAAGGGGTTAAAGTAATCAAGAAAAGTCAAACATTAAATAAATCTGAAAATACTTTTTTTCATTTTCTGGTGCGAATCCGAATATTTTAATAAAAATGGAGGCCAAACTGGCAACATTGGGCTGGGCTGCAACTGGCGGCTACTGTTTAATTCTATCTCGCACAACTTTTTCAAAACAAAAATCTTTTTCATACGCTTAGACAGAAATTTACTATAAAATTCAATTTTTACAAATAGCGGTGCTAATAGAATAAAAATATAGTCGACAGTGGCAGTCCTGGTAACGAAACCTGTTTCATGCTATCTTAGTGCTTGTAAAAGAATGAAGATATTTTTTTTAAATATATTATTTTCAATTTCCAGTAAAATTTTAGATTATTATCATTCAGTATATAAGTGCCACACGAAGTACATTTTACATTTTTAAAACAGTGTAATAATAAAAAAAATAATACTAGAATAATAATTGATAAAATAGAATAGAAGTGTATGATATTCTATACAGAGTCCAAAACGGTATATTTACATGATATATTCTTACTCTCTATCTTTGAATATTTATTAACGAAAAAAATATTATACTACGTCTAATTCAATGATTTTTGTAAAATGAAATACACAATATTGAACATAATTTATTTAGTCAGAAATTGATTTCTCGAGATATGGAATAATCCTTACATTGTTCAGATGCACGGTACTATATGCGGAAATACAGAACATTTATTGATATACATAATATATGATACATAATGCAGTGAAGAGTTAAGATTGTCTGAAGAGCTAAGACATCTAATATTCACTCGGGTGTTACAGAAATTGTCAGGAAATTCGAAATGTCTGATAATTCTTGGCAATTCCCAGATGTGTTGCATTAATTCTCTTATTGGAGTCCTTTTTTTTACCACTGGTATTTTTTTTTACCTCATTGTTTTTAAGTTTTTCATATTTCGAATTAAAAAATAAATAAATAACAAAACAATTAGACACCCTGTAAAAAGAAGCTACATTTAACCCTTTCAGGACTATGTATCACATATACATCCCATGTAGGGTTTGAAAATTTCAGTTGTAATCTATTCTAAGCAAGCATAGAACTCTTGGATTAAATAAAGGGAGGGGGGGGGGGATATTGTAGAAAGTAATGGTGCGAAAATTTCAGTTGTAATCTATTCTAAGCATAGAACTCTTGGATTAAATAAAGGGGGGGGGGAAATACTGTACGAAAATAATGATAATAGAAATTAACACTAGAAGAGCTGTGAGGGGTCATTTTGACCCGTATCAAATGAATATATTTAGGTTCGAACCAGAAATTTCTTTGTAAAATGTTTAAAAGACGCAAATAAAAAAAAAAAATAGTTAGTAAGGTAAACAGTTAAAAAAAAAAATCTGGTGTAAAATATTTTTGCAAAACTTCCCGTCTTTTTAGTGCTAAAATGCTGTTAAATGACGCCCGATCCTAACGAGTTACTAGAATTAAACTAGTTCAAATCATGCAAAATTAAGACCGTTCATCAAGGTCTAAAAGCTCAATTGTCAGAAGTGTTAAATGCTATTCAGATTGCCACTAACATCGTTGGTACTTACTAAACTTTCTCTATTAACACTATACAGACCGCTGACGCATTTATGCGCCATTTATAAAATTATCGTTAAGAAATTTTAAATTCACCCCAGAAAGTAATAATAGTTATTTTTAGTTATCATAATATTTCGTGATATTTCGTGAATAAATTAAAATAAAATTAGCTTTAAAAATATTCTGGTCCGAAAGTGAATTTCTGAGTAAAAAACTCGCCACATTTGGCAACACTGTTTGCGACCTGTATAGTGATAAGGGCCAAAATTTGGTACAGAAGGGAGCTCGACGGCTTGCATTTACATTTTTGCTGTCATATGTCTGTAAGTTACAATGAACTATACTATTATATACGACGTAAATATATTTTTTAAACCAACTTTAATCATTTAATATTAACTGGGTCTATTAGTAAAGTCCATTAGATAATTTTACCTTTAGGTTGTGCGGTTCGGGAAGTTTTGATGAGACTGTATAGCCCAGACTTCTATGTAAGCTTCTATATATCTGCTATAGGCCAATATTCTACCTCAGTATTGGGGTTAGCAAATGGGGAAAATATTTATAGAAACCCTATGTTTATACTCATTGTACAGGTTTTTAAAAATAAAATCCCGAGGCTTTAAAAAAATGGATTTCACAATATATATATTAGTACATCTTTAAACATTTTCAGGTGCGTTTGTAATTATGTAAATACGTAGCACTTATAGTCGTCGTCTGGTCCGTCCGTCTATGCATCTGTACTCATATAACAGCGCAAAAACTACTCAACCGAATTGTTTGCAATTTAATATATATAATCGTTGTACAATTTTTTCGAGTCATTTAAAATTTTATGAAAATCTAATCGAAACTTAAAAAGATATTAATAGTTTTCTTCATTCTATTAAATCCCATCATACGTAATTAATTCAAGGACATCCGTGATAGGTAATGATTCTAGGTTGACATGGTGATTATGTACTATTTAAGATGGAGTCATATTGTTTCCGTATTACTAAATTTAATATATATAATCGCAATAAATGTTTTATGCATGCATTTTTACACATAAGAGTGCAACAACTATTGCACCACGATCTGAATATTTATAAAACTAGTTATAGTACGAACGCAACTCATTTACCACGTTTCACGTACTATTTCGGACTTGTTTAATTGTGTGCCCAATTTGCCGTACCTCATGAAATGAGAATCGCATACGGCCCGAGGGCCGCGTTTTAAGTGCCACTCCTTACGTGAAATACACAGAATATCGCAACATGCATACTGTAGAAAAAAAGTAAAGGTTTTAACCTTGGCACAAAACATAAAAAACAAATCATAAAATTCTGATCTTACATTCAATCTTTTTTTTTTTTTTCTTTAGAATAAATGACATACTTTTTGTTACAAAATAGAACTTATAATTGATTACTGTCATCATAAATATTTTTAACCTGGTTAATTGAAGTACGCTGTAATATAAAAAAGAATAAAACTTAATAAAAGCTAAAAACTGGGACAACTTATTTATTAAATCACATTAAACGTGAAATAAGTTATTTCTTTGTTTCAAAAAGTTTGTAGTTTCATTTTTACCAGAAAGAGTGAGAAAACTTTCATTACAGAAGTGATTCTAAGATCTTAGTTCCTATACAGGGTGTCCACTCTCAACGGTGTCCAATGCCGAATTCCTAAACCGTTAGTCATAGACATATATTCTCATTGCAAAAATGTTTTAAATGAAGTGAATGAATAAAGCGATTTGGGTCAATAAAAGCATTTCTTAAAAAATTATGAAATTTAAATTTTTATACGGTCTTCCAGTCCTATAAGTGATATTTAGTACAAATTTCTGTTACACTGACAAGTAAGGCAAAAAATGTCCCGTTATTCCACGATTAAAATTGACCGAGTAATAGCTGTTTAAAGTTGGAGCCTATTGCAAATTAAGGGTCATTCACAAATTTAATAGAAATATAATTTCGTCAGATATATAGACAGATATGGTTGAGAGTGAAATTAACATTGCAATATAAATTTGAAATCTTTAATCATTTTGACATTTTAATGCAAAATATAGAATTTGTAATAAACATATCAGAAGAAAAAAATAGAATTTTTGTTAAATAAAATGATGAAAATTGACAGCCTCAATCGTTACAAAATAATACATTTTTTTAAAATGCTATTACACTGGCCTGCAAAAGTTGGATTATGTCATGTTTTTTAGCTTTTGATAATTGATTCGCATGTATTCTCTACCGCTGAATCCAAAATTGACCTTCATTTTTTACTATCAGGTGAAGATTTTTTGCAAATCGTAAATTTTAAAGTTAAAAAAAGAAAAAATAGTGAAAATTTGATACTATAAAATATATGGGATTGCTGTGTTTTTAACTTTTTATAATTGATTTTTATTTTTTACCGCTGAATCCAAAAATGACCTTCATTTTTAACCATTACGTCAGGAGTTTTCGCAAATTGTAAATTTCAAAGTTAAAAAGTTCAAAGTTAAAATTGAACTTCCTCCCCCACCTCATCGGACCCTTCAGCAGTTGTAAAAATCCCAGTATAAGTCAAAAAATTGAATAAATTATTGAATAAAATAAGATTTAATTTAATTTAAAAGTTTAACATCTGTTTTATAGTATCATATTTTCGGTATATTTTAACTTTGACTTTTACGATTTGCAAAAAAAAACTAACATGATGGTTAAAAATTAAGGTCATTTTCAGATTTAGTGCTAAAAAGTGCATAAAAATCAATTATCAAAAGTTAAAAAACACAGCCATCTCCTCCATTTTATAGCGTCCGATTTTTATTAATATTTAACTTTTACAGTTTATGATCTGCGAAAAATCCTGACATGATGGTTAAAATTTTCGGATTAAGAGCTAAAATATACATAAAAGTTAAAAAACGCAACCATCACAGTCTTGTGTTATCTAATCTGAAACTTTTTCTTAAACTTCTTGGCGGTAATCTATCCGAAATTTTTTGTGTTATCCTGTAATTAATTATAAGTATAAATGATAACTACCAAAAATCATAATAATATTAGATTGTCATCGGATTTAAGTCAGTATGTAAAATTTAATCTGGAACGGATTTTTGAAAGTAAGTTAAAGTTCGAGTACAAATTTTGAACTGGAAAAAGATACATACGGTCGCTGAAGTTAAATAAAAACTTCATTTTTGTTAAAAGAAATCATGAAAAGAAAAAAATCTCAAAACCTTACAAAATAAAACCTATTCGTATGTTAAAATACAATTATTTTAGCCAATCTGATACTTAATAAAAGTTAACTCAATCGTAATACTTGTATGATTTTTTTCAAAGAGCAGATACACATGAAATAAGTTCTGCGAATACTTTAAAAACCTTGTGTATGACCCCTCAAAGCATGGCCGAACTCGTTTGTGTTCGGATGCAGAAAAGTGGTATAAGTTATGCATTTTTAAAGTTCCATAACTCGGTGAAATTTAGTGTTATATGAACGGGACTTTTTTTTTGTCTTACTTGTCAGTATAATAGGAAAAAATTACTAAATATATGTTATAGGACAAAAGGACCGTATAAAAATTTAAATTTCGTAATTTTTTAAGAAATGTTCTTACTGACCCAAATCGCCTTTAAACTATTTCCTTACATCATTTAAAACATTTTTTAATTGGAACTATATGTCTCTGATTAACGGTTTAGGAATTAACAATTGGACACCGTTTAGAGTGGATACCATGTAGAATCTCATACTTTTCTCACGTAAAGTTTCATTTTTAATCACACATTTTTCTGATGAAATGTTTAGATTTTTTTCAAAATTTTTATATATCTTTTTTCTGTATATTTAAGAAACGAAATTTTCGCATACAAATTTACATTTTACTTTGAGTTGATACAAATAGCTTAGCATTATGGGGGGAAGGTGGCTGTATAATGTTATTACTAGTATTAATGTATACTACTGTATGCTAAATTTTGAATTGTTTAATCGTATAACGTTCAAAGATTAAATAAACCCAAATTTTCTATATAATAAGTGCTGGTTGTAAAATGATCCAGCCCCCCCCCCCCCTAACGCTACGCCACTGGTTGATACCCATTACACTAAAAATGCATATTTTGTTAAGGCTACATATTTCTCGAGCTTTTGGGTAGGATAAACATTTTTTTTTTGTGTGTGTGTGTCTCATTATTCTAAGTTGAATATACGTTTAGAAATCGTGCTCACCGATTATAACCCCTCCCCCTCATTTTTTTTTTTTTTTTTTTTTTTTTTTTTTTGTGCGTTATCAGCTTTCAAGCCACCATTTTTCAATATATCCACTAAAAAAATACTGTTTTTGCTTTAAAATGTGTATAATATCTTTGTAAATGGATTTTTATAAACATTTCGTATGCCATAAAAATAAATAAATAAATAAAACAGACACAAAAATTCCCAATAGCCTTAAATTTTCGGATGTCAAATTTCTGTTAACTCTTAATGCATTTTTATTACTGTTAGATAGCTTATTAAAGAATTCAACTTCAAATTATAAAAAATAATTATCTATAATAAATGACAGAACAGGAAAAAAAAGGTGAAATATAATAGTTATGCATAAAGAAATGAAATTAGCTACCGATTTTTTGGAGAAAAATATAGGATGTTTCAAATGTCAGCGTTTTAAAAACTTTAAATAGGATAAAACACTCCTTGATAACACTAAACACTATACAATGTATGGCAATAGTTCAAGCGGTGAAGCGCTGTAGGGCGCATTTTGATTGTGGTGATAAACCTGTTTTTTGCATAATTTTCGGTAAATGATCGCAGATATTATTTATTCATAGTATATTTTCCAAACAGAATTCTATAGTATCGCAAGAAAGGGGCGGAATTTGGATTTTAAACTTTGACATTTAATTTCCCTTCTCTAATCTTTTGACGGTTATACTGACAATAAAAATGTAAAGTCGTATAATAAATAAATAAATAAAAATAAGACTTTAATTTTCAATCTCATTTTACCGATGACACAGAGTATTTTGACTGATTTTGAAACATAGATATACAAGATAAATGGTTTAAGTATATCTTGATTTTGTTTTAGCAACTCAGCATAGAATCTGTGAATGTGAAAGTTTATCAGTAAAATATGAAAGAGAGGCAAATTTAAAAAGAAAAAAAAATGATGATTTATTTACCATGTATTTTGAATTTTTCATGCAGCTGCTTTTAACGGATGCTAAAATATTTCATATACAGCAACTCTAGGATAGATGGCCATAGTTTTTATAGATTGAAATAAAAATTCTTAGAATGCAAATACAAAAAATATTTATGCATATTTGAAATTCTTATACGGATACTCAGCATATTTTGGATAAAAAATAATTATATATCAAGAACTAAAAGTGGGAAACAAAATTGAAATTAAAGTGGCAGGTGGCCATCTCTCCTTCAAGCCGAAAAGAGATGGCCATCCAATAGAAGAAAGAAAAAATGAAGTTAAAATAGCAAAAAATAACGCACTTAATATAGTTAATCGTGAAAAACCCATAGAAATTTGTAAAGATGCAATTAAATAACAAAAAATCAGTGAAAAAAATTGAATAAACAAAATTTAAAGTATAATTTTATTCCTTCTCTTTTCGTAAAATGTTACCACATTTTCGGCAAAGATCTTGATAGTTTGTACACGTTTCATGGAACCATTTCTGGTACCTTATGAATTTTATCCAGTATTCCTTACAATATTCTTCTCCACAATCAACACAGTGATCCTCGTCTAATTCTATTCCCTCGGAATCTGTAGCATCCAATTTTTTTTAAATTTTTTTTTAGATTTTTCACGGTTTTAAATTTATTTATAAACTTTATCTGTTTCTCGGATGAATGTTTCCGAAGTTTTTCAATCTTTTCTGGGAAAAAAAAAACATTGTTAGGTCCTATTATATTATTTCTATTGAAATATTTCTATTAGTTAAAATTTAAATAATTATATCAATTAATATAATTATAAACATAAAAATTATATAATTGTTTTAAAAATAATTATATTTTGTTAAAATCCTCACTGCGTTTAATTTCGAAATATTAATTATAGGTGGCCATCTCTCCCTCGATTTAAGGTGGCCATCTATCCTAAAATTGATGGACAGATTGCCACCCAATTTAAAGCATCACTCCGCAATTGTACGTCTTTGTTTTAGACCTTAAAGCAAAGATTGAATTATATATGTGCCTTAAAAGTCCTTATAGTAAAAAAAAAGTATCATGGGTACTGCAAAACAATCAGATACCTAACTCAACAAAAATATCCCAACCACTAAATTAAATAAACATTAAAATTACACTTACTTTTTATAATTTAACAACACAGCTGCACGTCGCAATCAATGAACACGTTGAACTATTTCTTACGAACAAAGTTTATGCTGCAATCTATGATATAGTTTTTGAAATATTTAGACTGGCCATGTCTCTTCTATAGCTATCTATCCTATAGAATTATCCTAAGCTTTAAAAATTGAGAAAAATGAAGCATAAACTCTAGGTAAAGACACAAATAAATCCATAGATTTAAAAGCTTCTTCATTGGAATTCCCCGATCGCGATGTTAACCCATGTTAACCTATGGAGAAAATTAAATATCAGATAACTCGTTGCCAATTACAAATATAAAAGTGTGGTTTACATTTACACCATCAAAAATTAGACTTTAGATGAGCCTTCAGAAAAGGTTTTTTTTTTTTAATTTTAAGTATTTAAAAAACTTTTTAACTATGGAGTTTCTATCTAATGAAATTTTATCAACTTGTTAAAAATATTTAAAATTTAATGATATCCTTTTAAAAAAGGCATCTAGTCCACATCTGACGTCTACATTGTGATGATGAAAAATGAAACTCACGCAGAAACACCCGCTTGCTAGTTAAAGTATCCTAATAAAAAGAAAACTGTAAACAAAATCAAAAAGTTAAATCCATTTGGGTAGATCGATCTCATCTATCCAATGTAAAAAATAAATTATTTAAAAATATTGAAATGCAAGCGAAATATTAAAAAAAAAAAAAAAAAAAAATCTCTCATAGGATTCACATTAACGAGTAGGTATTTTCGCGTGAGTGACGCATCCTCCTAAGCATAGTTCAAGCAATTTCAGAATAGTACATACTGAACTCTAAAACGGCCATATAGTGAAATTTAATTCAGGATACGTTCATATGAATGTATTATAAACCATAAATTTTCTTTAATACAAATTATTTAAGTTGTTTCTCAGTGGTATGTATTTGACTTCTTTTATTAAGAAACTTCTGGTTCAAAATGGGCTTTTTGGCCTCGGACAATTTTATTGCTGGTCATACTAGTGTGAAAACTAAAGTTCGGGAAAATAGAAAATAATAATAAAAAGTTCATGCAAACGTAATTATTATATGGATATCAAACGGTTATGGATTTAGAAATATACCAACCGAAAGAGAGGACAAAATCGTTATAAAAAATGTATTAAACAGACGTGAACCCTAATTACTTTTTTTTTTGTAATATAATTTATGTAATTATGTAGTTTTACTTAATGTAGAACATTTTTTTAAGCCGACGCTAGAGGCATGAGTGGAAGCAAAATATAATAGATTTTCCTATTTATAACCTAAAAAATTAATACGTTCTATCCTGGTGAAATAGATCGGAACTTCTTCACAAAACATTTAATTTTACCCCTCGAATTCTCTTCCCGCACAATTATCCGGTTGATGAGCATTTATTAATTCTGACAGATGGACTTTTCACCTCAGACGTATCTGCGCTCAACCGAGACAAAGAAAGCCGAGAACTAAAAAAAAAATATTGGAAATTTTCAGGTTGAAAATGAATGGGACAATGCCACAATTTATTTTTTTCTTTCTCCAACTTTCTCATCATTTGACAGCTTTCAGGACATTTTTTTTTAATAAAAAAGTTTGTTACAGTTTCGATAAGTTGAGTGACATTATCTTTAACACATACGTAAATCCAGAATGAGTTATAGAAAATTGTTTAAGGAATCGATACTTAGATATTAAGCTTATTAAATATTTTTTTATTATAAATTTAAAAAAAAATGAATATTAAGTATTAGGAAATTAATTTTACTATATATTGAATTACATGTTATTCATTATGATATTTAGAATTTCAAAGTCAAATTGTGTATTTTTGCGTCTTGGGGGTTTTCTGCATTTTCATAAAAATGCTTATAAAACTAATATTAATTAAAATTTTCTTTCCCTGTTTGTTTCTATAATGTACTTCATGCCCTTTTATTTGATATACATTTTTAAATGCAATTCTGTTCAAAATATTTTTTCTACAACAGATTTAAGTTGTTTTGGGGAAACAGAAAATTCGTCCAAACTGCTCAGAGGGTTAATGCATATAATTACATTATTTCAATGTATCTTTTTTAAAGAGATATGGTTTAATATCAAATAATAACTATACACGTCTTACGAGATTTTAACAAATATTTTTCAAGAAAAACTTCAATCTGACTTCAAAAGATTATTTTTTTATTTTTCTTTAATTAACTATACTTAAGTGAGACTATATTTACAACAATTAATTGATATCCGCATTCACATTAAATCTCATGTTTTTACCCGACTGCCAAGAAGGGTTATGTGTTTCACGTGTATCTGGGTTTGTGGATTTCTTTATACCCTCGAAATATCCCTACGGCTGGGGGGATTTTAATGAATGAGGTCTCTATCGATTCGTCTTAACCGTCCAATGGTTATAGGCTAGATTTTGTTTGTATAAATTCAAAATGGCGGTAGAGATGAAAAAAAATTACGCACCATATTTAGTGGCGTTTCATTGGCTATTTTACAGTCAAAAGCTCCGTTTAAATATTACACAACCTGGAAGTTGTGTAAGTAAGATCTCTAGCTTTAATGCAACTCTTAATCTTCATAGATATCTATAGGCCTCATCAAAACAGTGTTTATAGTTAGGAACTAACACTTAAACACAACTTAAAAATTATCAATACAAGTAAATAAAAAAAAATAGATAAGTAATATAAAAAATAGTTCCACATTGATGAGAAATAATTAATTAGTTCGCTTTTTACGCTGTCGTGTTTTTTGATTTTTCAAATTTAATTTTTACTTGTTCAAAGCCCATTTTCATGCGCATCGATCTGTTATATTAAAATACTGTCTATTTGTATTTCAAAACTATCTGTGCTAGAAAAGAAGGAAGAAAAATCATCTGCTTGCAAATTCATTTGGCATGAAAAAAATTACACCGTAGGTTTTTTTCTTTTTACTTTCTTCTACCTTCAATAGAAGAAAGTACTGTAATGGAATATTTTTTCGACTTCCGGTTTTCGACGGATTTCCACGTTTTAGGGATCTGCCTGTCTGTTGTCTCTCTGTGTGTCACCATTGTATCATCGACAAGTGCATGAAGTTATGCATAGAATTGCATCAAATTTCATATTTATGTTTTTGGCTTATGGCAAGCTAGTCCTCCTCGAATTTCAAAATAGTCCGCCGGAAGGGGGCGCTGTAATAGCGATTTTTGCATAATTTTCTGGATTTCTCGTCGTTTTAACGTGCATCGGCGCACAGTGGAGTATTTTTCAAACTTAGCCGGCCAAAAGTCAATTTTTCGAAACGCAGTTGAAGAGAGAAAAATGTAGCTAATTAAGAAGTTAAATAAATGAGGATTCACCGTACATTTATAATTTTTTTCTGTTGTGTGAGAAAATTGGTACCAGGGAAGGTTAAACTTGTTTGTAGCAGTAAGTTTTTTATTTGTACTTTAAAGTTCCATTTTGTGCCTGTTTATTTCACTGTGAATTTTTCCCCATAAACTTTTGCTTATACCATATAGTTCTGGATTCTGAAAGCCCATGTACATATGTTTACGTTTCACATGAATGTATTTATATTTGTTAATTTAACAGATATGATAAAACGACATAAAATGTGCCGTATATTTTTGAAATTTGTGTTGTTAATTTCAATATTCTATAAAGCATTTGTTATGCATCAGGGCCGATCCGGGTGATCTTTTTTAATCTAATTGACAGCTCAAGATATGTAGTTAATAATTTTGAAAACTGTAGCTGCGAAAAACTGCGATCTTGGAAGAATTCCATTCAAACACACAACTGTATGTTCCTGTAAATGACAATTTTTGTATTTCCCTTTCGATTTGAAAAATATTCTACGATAGATAAATTGAAATTATTATCAGAATGTATCGTTGCGGACATAAAAAAGTTCCAATTTACATATCTGACCCATAATTTTTTTAAATATTGTCTGCGCCTGTTTCTGAAGTTCTATGTTACTTTTTTTATGTTCTAAATTTAAAAATGATATGTGTCTTCTTAGAAAATGTTGCGCTGTTTTAGTTTACATCTTATAAATTCTGCTTCCTAAATACATCTAGTATTTAATTATGGATTGTGAAAGTCCAGGTAAATATATTTATATATTCCACATGAATATGTTTATATTTATTTATTTAGAAGATTTTGTAAAGAGCAAAAAATCTATCGAACATGTTTGAAATTTGTTTTTAATTTCAATATTCTATAAAAAATTCCTTACACTTCCCGACGAGTCCAAATGATTTTTTTATACTTTAAATGAGATCTAGATTTTTAATTATTAACGTTGAAAACAATAACTACGAATAATCGGTAATTTAGAATACTTTATTTTAAGCACGTTGTGTTTTCTTAAATGATAAATGTTTCATTTTCATTAAAAGAAATTAAAAATATATATATTTTAGGAAAGATATAAATTGCAAATATTGCCTGAAAGTATCGTCTACGACATAAAATAATTAAAATTTATATTTATGATCAATATTTTGTTCAACTTCGATTTTATGATTCGACAGTTAATATTTGCTTGTAGAAATGGTTTGATCTGCCGTACTTTCAACTTCGATTATGCGACCGCTTGTTTAACACGTTCACGACGGCGTCGGCGGCTCGTGCAGCGACTGGAACTTCCCATCCTGCTAAGCCGGCTATTCGCAAACCGCTGAGGTAGAACAGAATAAAGACCTGTTGATTTTAATAAATATCATGATCGAGATTAACTAATTCTTACTCCGATTAATTGACTGAAACAGAAATTTAAGATGAAAATCAATGACGGTATAGTATTGAACTAATAATATTGGAAGTATTAACATGTGTAGCTACATTTTGAAGTATTAAGAAGTATGAGATAGAAGAAAGTTTTTGGGATTGGCACATCCAACTATAATTTAGTTTTACTTTCAACCAAGGTGGATAAACAAAAAACAATTTAAACTCCTTGGATTTAAGCAGAGAATTATTGCTCCGTGTTTACAAGAAATGAATTTAAAGAATAAACACAGTTTTCAACTCTTTTAGATGATTATTAAATATTTTCACAAGATCGCTAAAAGCAGAAAAATCTTGCGAGAAAAATGAAAGTTTTTTAAAGCATTTATTATTATTATTATTATTATTATTTTTTTTTTTTTTTTTTTTTTTTTTTTTTTTTTTTTTTTTTTTAGAAACTTGAAATAATTTTAAATAAGTTCGTTCAAATGACGCCATTTCTGTGTGTGTTGTTGTGAATAAAAGAAAGCGGAAAAAATAGAGATACTTTTTTTATTTATTTTATGTCATTTTCTCATTAAAATTAAAAATCTATTTCCTCTATTTAAATAGACCAGGTATGGCGAACCTATGGCACGCGTGCCGAACTTGGCACGGAAGAAAACTTCTCTGGCACGCGAAAAAAGCTATAGATTATATTCAGTTTACGGAGAACAATCCATTTTATTTATTTTTATTTTTATTTTATTTTATTTATTTTTTTTTTTACAAAAAGTACAGTTTTGTGTAACAGGTATGTAACTTACTTTAAAATAATCCATCATTTTTGGATGATCTAAGATATTATAAATTTCAATGAAAGAACCCTGTATCGTCATTTTCACGACAAACCTTTCAGCATACAGTTTTACAAATCGTTTTGTTTCTTTATCAAATTTCAAAGGTTTTATTTTTGAAAATTAAATATTAAGAGATAGTTTGCGTATTAATATATCTTGACATGCTTGAATTGACACTCTTTCTACTTTAGATTAGGTTTTATTTTATTTTAGTTTAGGGTTTTAAGTTATTTTAGGTTTTATTATAATTGAGTTTTAATTTTGAAAATTGAATTTTAATTGTCAGTGTTAAATATCATAATTGTGTATCTATTGAAACTGCTTCTACCTGAAGAACTAAAAATGATCTGATTTGGAAGTATACAATAAAAGAAAATCTCATTTATAGATTATTAATACGAAATTCGATGCAACATGTCTATATTGTTGAGTAAATACGTATAATAAATAAGTTAGGAATCGAATTTAGTATAAGTGTAAAAATATTTAAGTAAAATTTCTATAAATATTAATTATTGATTTTATCTACGTTAAAATGTTTCTGGCACGTTAGAATGTTGGTACATACTAATTTTGAAATTTTTGGTACGCAGACTCAAAAAGGTTCGCCATCCCTGGAATAGACTGTGAGAACTATATGGGTCAATATCTGAAAACAGGACAATTTCATTCCGAAATTTTTATTTTTTTTTAAATTAATGTACCAACTACCATATGCATTTATATACTATGAATGATACATGTTTGTCATTTAAATACTGTAGTGTTTTGAGATCAAGGATGTATATTTTATGCGCAGGATAAACTGTTATGGGAGAAAGTGTCTGTTAACATCATAATCAGTGTCTAATAACTGGGACTGGGATGATAGGGACAGCAGTGATGATTTTATCTGAACAGTTTCACAGCCATTTTGTTGAATCCTTTTGCGCAGAAGTAAATTATTAAATATGCCATGTGACATTTGTATGTTACATAAATAAAGTTGCAGTAAGCTTTTCTTATATAAATAAAAAGTTAGATTTGGGGGCATGAATGATGGCTATAAAAAAATACTCATCCCTTTTCAGAACAAAAACTAAATATTTCTAAATATGAAACAAAGAGAAGAAAAACTTACCTTCATCCATGGTGACTAATTGAACTTTAGTCGCTGTTTCAATGGAAAAAATTATGCCAGCGCCAACTAGTATCTGTTAACCTAAAAGTGTGTTTAGAGGGGCTGAGATGACGGTCAACCTCTGTGACAAATAGGTTTACTACAATATTTTACTATACAAGCTATACTAATAAAGGAGAATTATATTTTCCCATGTTGTATAAATATAAATATATAATAGCAAAGATTAATAATATTTATAGAAATGTTTACAGCATACATTTAATATTGGATATTTGTACCTGTGGACAGGGACTGAAATGATGATTTCGTTTGTTTAAATCTTAAAGTTAAGTATTTATACATCATTCTATGTCCATTTATCATTGATAATTGTTATAACAAATGTTAAAATATATTACATTTTTCAGGTTTTGATTTTAGTATAATTAATGAAATATTATTGGCAGTGGACGCAAATTGTCCAATTTTCAGATATTGACCCATATCGTGAGTAAATTACATTTTTCAAGAAAACTTATTTTTACATGTTCAAGCTTCATTAATCAAGTTATTTTAGAAAGTAAAAAATCATCTGTCGACATATTCAAATGGCTTGAAGAAATCATTCCATCTTAGACTTTTTGAGTTTTATAATCAACCAAGGCGATTAAAAACAAACGCATTTAAACTCCTTGCAGTTAACTAAAGGATAATTGCCTTCTGTTTAAAACAACTGAATTTATATAAGAGACACAAATTTTCAACTAAATATTTTTTAAAGAGGGCAATTAACCTTTTCAAAAACAAGGGTGCTTGTTTCCGAACGATTTTAAATACAGTAAACTCTCTTTAAAGCGGGCTGCCTACGACGGAAAATTTTCTCCCTGCCGATCGATTCTGCCACGACCAGAGTTTATTGTATATATGCCAAACGAATCGTACAATTTCCTTGATTGGAATCATGTTTACGAAGTCTAAAAAATCACTATATTTAATGCATATTATTCCGTATGTTGTTAAATTGTAGGTATTAATAGGTATTAATAATTTTAAAAAATAGTCTATTTTTCAGAATAACATTTTGAACTTTTGCTACACTTAACCAATTTAGAATATGTTCATTCTAGCTCTCAGTTAACCATACAAGATATTTTTTATGAAAAACGGTCTAAAACAATATAAACACATTTTATAAAAATTATATGTTTTAAATGTTTGAAAATTTTTAAAAAGAAATTTCCGATTTTGCACACTGAAGGATATCTTAATTCAGAATATACTGATAAAATAGATTAATTATTAAATATTTTGCATCCAAAATACCTTCATGTTGTAAAATTCATTTTATGAAGTATTCTATTTTGGAGCAAGAATTAAAATAATATAAATTTATATGAATTAGCAACACACGTCTCAATTTACGTATAGAAAATATAAGTAAATCCAGAAGAGTGTGCTTCATTAAGAAATATTCCCCATTTTATGAAATCCTGTTATAGGTATATCCACAATTCCCTTATATCGATTGCAGTGAAACTGAAGTTCACTTTTAAGGGCAATATTTAATGCCAGGTTCTTGTGCTGTAGATATTTCTTCGACGTTGAGGTTCGGTTGAAATTATGAGTAACGCATGGGTGGATCTGTTCTTCCCCTCAAATGGAACAGTGATTGATATCTAGGTGCTTCCATGATAAGAGGGAGTTGAAAGCTATCATAGAACTTCTTAAAGGTACTCGTGCATTGTCAATAATGGGAGTTAAAAATGTAATATATTTCTGTTATCTATATTTCTGAATTGAAGTTATAGGTTATCATATAATTTCGTAAATACACAATACTTTATTTCAAAACAAAGGCAAAATAATGCATACAATAGTGATTGATGGATTACAATACAGGATGTTCTTAAGTATTCCTATACGCCACTGATAAGTTAATAAAATGTAAATATAAAAATGGGTAAAAATATTCAAAAGAGTTTTGATTTTCTGATTTTATTATTTCCCACATATTCTCCATTTTACTCATATTCTTTAGTCTACGAAAATCTGAATTCGATGCGTAGTTTTATTAGTATGTTATTGAGATATCAATAACACGCTATTAGAAATGGGTATTTAAAAAACAAAAACAAAATGTGATAATTTTTGAGTAACTACGTTACTTATTATGCTTAGAGTATTGAAGTTTGATCTTTAAAAAACACATATATATTTTCATTTTTTAGTATATACTTTAATATAACTCCAATAATATGTAATTTCACTCTTTACGAATGTATCCACCATCTTACAAAGATGTAAATAAAACGAGAAACATGCATTTACGCACGTTTTCGACAGATCTCCATACAATATAATTCATTAGATTAAAAAATGTATATATATCAAACTATTTGAACAAAGAGTTTCTGAAGCCAATACACATATTAAATATTCTTTCTTGAAATGTATAATTTATAAAATTCAGTAATATGAAATTATACATGCAGAGAAGATTATTTTTACAATTTTAAATTTAGAAAAGGATTTGTTCAAATTCTTAATTTTTATCTGATTTTTGTTAACAATACCTATGAATATACACGTGGGTACAAAATACAAGGAAACCTCAGATTATTCAGTTATTGTTGTCTCGATTTAAAGTTAAATTCAGACATTTTTATCCCTCCATTTTTCTTTTCATTTGAAGCCTAGCGCAAAACTTCCATCTTTACAGAAGTACAAATTACTGTCGTAAAATATCACCCTTACTTCTCTCCTTACACACATTTTCTATGACTTAGGGAAATAAAGAGAGGGAAAAAAATTCTATAACATTCTAATCTTATTTTGTTAGCCTAAACATAAAATTGTAAATAAGCTTAAAAACTTCATTTGTTTCCCCGCAGATTTTTTTACTGTAAGACTTGAATTATCCTTACAATCGTGTTGATTTGATTTTTTTTTCTAACGTAGGAAAATGAATGAGATTATCATAATTTGACATCAAATGTCAAAATCATATGAAATGCTTTTTGTCATTTTTGTGTTTCGTAAATAATTTCCATTAAGTAAAAAAAAAAAAAAAAAAAAAAAAAAAAAGAGTTAGGTATATAAAAATTGGGATAATGAGTTTATTATGTGTGGAAGCAACAAGGAAATTCTCTGAAGTTACTGAAAAAGGATTCTTATGTGCGATTTTTTTACGTTTCTTTAAGAGTCTCCAACCTCGCTGCTTTATTAAAAATATTAGTTTCCTTTTAACAAATTTTGCTTTAATATTTATTTATTTTTTATTCACTTTGCATTCTACTTAAATATAAGAATAAAAGGAACTCGTTTCTGGTACAATTACAATTTTGAAAAGGAATCTACTGTGCAAATTCTTAACTTTTATTTGATTTCTTTAACAGTATCTACGAATATACGTAGGTATAAAATACGAATGAACATCAAATTTATCAGTTATTGATATCAAGAAAAAAGAAAGGATTTAAAGATAATTTTGGATGCTTTTATTGTTCTATATATATACAGTGAAACCTCCCTGTACGACCACCTCCATTAAGAGCACCTCCCTGAACGACCATTTTTTCATGGAACGAAATTTATTCCCATAGGCTCAATACTAATTTTACCTCCATTCATAGACCATCCCAGTTGAACTCCCTCCATGAGCGACCCATTTCTTTGAAGAAAATGAAACAAATTCCGTTTTTTCCTGGTCGCTTGAAGAAGGTTTTACTAAAAAAAATAATTCCGGAGAGCGCATTATTCATCAAACTTCTAAACTAAGTTTAGAATTTTTTTTTTATTCCGGTAACTTCTAACCCTTTTGTGCCTATTTTAGGAAATGAATTAAAAAACTCTGATGACAAATTAAGGATAACGGTCAATAAACTCCCCTTCCCTATTCTGTCAGGAAACTCTCAAAGAAATAGATAAATTAATGAAATCGTCATTATTTTCCCGACCAAAAACAAATTGCATTTATTTACTGAACTTCGAAAGGATTTGGAAATAAAAGTTATAAAAGATAAAACCGTAAAATCAAAGCAAACGTCAATGTATTAATTTTTTAAACTCTATAGTAATTAACTTTTGGTTTTTTACTTAAATTTTCATATTTTTTCCTAATGTGAACAATAAATTTTAGTAACATTTATGGTTATCTTTTTTTCAATAATTAAAATCTAGATTTAAATATGGCCTCCATTAAGAGACCACCTTTCGGAGCGACCTGTTATTATTGGAACGAAATTGGGTTGCTTTAGGGAGGTTTTACTGTATATATATATTTTAATCCTAGTATAAAACCCCCATCTTTATAGAAGTGCGAATAACTAACGCGACAAATCGCTTTAATTTCCAGCTACCTCCTTCCCTTCCCCTCACCCCCCCCCCCCCCCACACACACACACGCACTTTCTATGACTAAAAAGACAAAAACAAACAACAACAACAAAAAAATAAAACAGGGATAGACAGATATATGATAGTTAAAAAAAAAAAAAAAAAAGCTTTCAAAATGGGTTTTGCACACAAGGAATGTGATAGTAAAAAAAAAAAAAACTTTAAAAATGGATTTCGGTTAGCCGAGAGTTCCGGCTAAAAAAAGTTTCGGATAAAAGATGTTATACTGTATATCCAAACATAACTTTTGAACAGACAATGGTCAAATTTTCATACTTTTTTTTTTTTTTTTTTAATTCCCTTGGTCTGCTGATGGTCCCATTTAAATATCATTAGTATCCAAAAATGATATGTTTGTCTGTCTGATTTCATGTCATTTTTAATGTATGTGACAAATCGACACGAAATTTCAATCTGATGCTAAGGCATTATTATGACACTCCACTATTTTATATTATGAAAATAATTGTCCATAGTTAATTTATAGGGATACCTCAGATAGTTTAATTAATCAAACTCTACTGCTCGTTAAAATGAGCCAATATGACAACAATGATATTTAGAATGAATGTGGATTACATTCCCGCATAATATAATACATATGTTACGGCTAAAGCCAGAATGAAGGGTAAACCTAGGTTTAACCGGTTAAAGTGCCGATTACCCAGGCCTTGCGGATAAAACCCGAAGAGCTCCCAACCCCAAGAGCTTTAACCGGTTAAAGCTAAATCTAAGAAATCTTGGTCGGTTAAAGCCCGAAATTATCAAATACAGTTATAAAAACAACTATAACTATTATTTGCTGTGGGATGTCCATTACTTGAACAGAGACTGTACATTACTGGAATTTTGGGCGTTTTGATATATTTCTGTTATTTACAATTAAATTTTGATCCATGTTGAGAAATGAGACTATGAGAATAATTAAATATTGTTTATAAAATAATATAATATTGAAAAATACAGAATATATTAATTATAAGTATTAATTAAAAAACAAATTTAAAGAAATTCCTTAAGAGTATCCATTACTGGCACATCAACCCCATATGTTATTATTAATTTATAAGATTAAACCATTTAATAAAATTATTATTAAAATAAGTAGTAATAATATCCAATTTAAAGCAGTAAATACTGTTTAATAAGATTTGTTAAGGTGCATCAGTTTTTTTAAATGTATGGTTAAAGTGTTGTATTTGTGGTAATATGGAAAAGAATAAGGATAATCTTACGAAAAATACAAATAAAATGGGAAAATTAAATCACTCTTTAAACGTTATTTATGAACTAATTTTTAAATTCTTGTGTAAACTTTCGTGTAAATTCTGTTTTTAATGTACTGATCATTTCTTTTCAGTTTCTGCATTCAAATTATTAAATTACTCAAATTTTTTCATTCAGTTTCTGCAAGAAAGGTACAAACAAAATGCTTCTGATTACAAGGTTTTAATATGTTTCTACAAAGATGTTTTATAATAATTTCGGGCTTTAACCGACCACGATTGGTTAGACCTAGCTTTAACCGTTTAAAGATGGAAGTGTTGGGAACTCTTCGGGCTTTATCCGCAAGGCCTGGGTAATTCGCACTTTAACCGGTTAAACCTAGGTTTATCCTTCATTCTTGCTTTAGCCATAACATATACATACATAAATTAGGTCGGGTAACTCGATTTCACCCGAACCCAAACTGACTGAACCTGATCCACAGTTTATGTCGGGTTGAGGTATCATTAATTGTTCTGCAATGTGGCTTGAAACGCTTTCGACAAAACATTCAGACTGAATGTGCCCCATATTCATATTCAAACTTTTATTTATAAAGACACTCAACAACGCAGATTAAATTAAATGTGGTTACCACAAAAATATTCTATTGTGTCAAACCACTCTCGCTAAAATACGTCAACTGATGTTCAAAAGTAAATACACTTTCAGAAATTGTACGTCAAACGTGGCAAATGATGTGCGTTCGTATTATAACTAGTTTATAAATACTCAGATCTTGGTACAATAGCTGTTGCACTCTTATGCAAAAATGCATGAATACAAAATTTATTACGATTATATATATTAAGTTCAGTAATACGGAATTAATAGGACTCCATCTTAAATAGAACGTAATCACCATGGCAACCTAGAATCATTACCTATCATGAGACATCATTATATTACTTGTGAAAGGATTTAATAAAATGAAGAAAACTTTTATTAATATATTTTTTAAAGTTTTAATTCGATTTTCATAAAATTTGAAATAACTCGACAAAATTCTGGAACGATTATATATATTAAATTTCAAACCATTGGGTTGGGTAGTTTTTGCACTGTTATATGCGGACAGAAGGACGGGCCAGACGAGGACTATAGGTGCAAAGTATTTTTATAATTACGAACGCATCTAAAAATAGGCAATGGTGATATCACGAGATTTTTACACAATTGCAAGCAAGTCGTTTATTAAGAAACAGTCACTCGTCACATTGATTTGTTTTATTTCAAAATTACTTGTAATATCTAATTCGCAGGTAATTTTCGTTATTTTAAGCACATCTAAAAGTGACAAAATATTCATTTTATTTAAACACACAGTGCATGCTCATAGAGGAAATCAACATGCTCATAAACAATTATGTGTTTCCTTATGTTGACGTAGTCAAGAAGAAACTAGTTTCTTATAATATAAACACGTGTAAACAATCTGACGTTTTCCTTTATGATTTGGTATATAATTCTTTCAAGGCCTTAGTGACTGCAGACAGACATACTGGAAGAATAAATACTTTTTCCTTCGCTGACAATGTGGAATAACACACGCATTATACATAGTTTACATCAAGTTATTTCAGGTTTAGATTATTTTCTGAATAAATAGATGCTCTGGAAATTTCTGCAAGATATATTTAGATTTATATATAAAATACTATAAATTAAAGATATATTTGGAACGTAGATTATTTTTTGTATACGATGAATAAATTAAATGAAGGTTTTAATGTGAATTTTTTTGTAATTAAGTAAGCTGATATAACATACATATGCATTTATGTGCTTTGAAGTCAAATTATGATAATTATAAAGCTTGAAGTACAGATTTTTTTTTTCCATATTTTGTATCAATTACATTACAACGTGCAGCATGTGGTATTAAAAGATAATTATGCAGCAATTACAAACATTATTGCGTATTACTTTTAACGATAAATATACTAGCATTAATCTCGGTAGAAAAAGTACAACTTTTAGGATAACTCACTTTTGTTTACACAAGATCTCATGAAAAATTAATAAACGGTCAAGTGCGAGTATTACTCTCGCTCTGAGGGTTCCGTACAATAAATATGTTAATTATCAACTGTATTATAAAAAAAAATCTTTGCTAAAAGAATAATAAGACTTTGTAAAAAACTCTACAACGTAGGGTTGGGTATAGCTGTAGGGGAGAGTAGTAATGAATGGGCCATGGGTATGAATGGGCCATTAACAAAATATGAAAAAGTATTTGCATAAAATTATTTCAGATGCCACCAATAGATAGAGCTATTTGTTCTACCAAACTCATCAAGTTTTTCATTGTTTGGAAGAAGCAATTTTCCCACTAGAGTAGGATGGTCAAGAATCTGAGTGAAAAGTAATTTTTTTCCCTTTTCAGTAAAATAAATAAGCTAAAAAGTATCTATTATTTCATTGCAAATATGTGTATTAGCATGTCTTTGCATATCTGTAAACTAATTTTAGGATGTATTTAGATGATATTTGAATTTAATGTACTAAAAAAACCTGAATATATTTCAGAAGTATAGATGGGGTTGAATGGGCCACTATATCATGGTCATGAATGGGCCACCTTTGCCCTGATCATGAAAATATGGTTTATCTTTCTTTTTTTCTGATTTTCTCTTTAATATCAAACATAATTGGCTGTCATGGATTTAGTTTAAATTACTGTCTAGTTAGAATAGTTTTATAGTGATGCCCAAAAAATAATTTAAACATTTCACCCTAAGAAATATTAGTTATTTATTAGAAACATAAGTTAAATTGTATAATGATTAAGGTGAACTGCCCAGTTTTTGAGCACACCTACCAGTATTTTCCCATTTGATATAAAATTAAAATAATTGTTTATATTCTGAATCTAATGGGTAGAATAAATAATACCAGAAATTTACACTAAAAAATTTTACCACTTGAAATTTAATTTTAATTAAAAAAAGTTTTTCCTTTTAATGAGCCGTGTTTTTAAGCCATAAGACATAAATTTTGTTAAATCATAATATGCGTTACCTATTATTTTATGTTCTTTCTTTCTTATAATCTCATTATGTTGTCATTTTTTTGCTACAGTTATCTGATTTAGTAATATCACTTTCGATGTTTATAAATCTTGATAAGCATTGTGTATTACTTATTATTTCAGCATGCTTTTGATCACATCATGTAAAGTGCCATTCATTTTGTCATATTTGGTGAATAAAAGATTGATTCCGCATTTTTTCATTGAATTCATTTAGTGGCCCATTCATTACCTTCAATGGACCATTCATCCCCATGGGTGGGGATGAATGGGCCTAATTTTTACATTTTTATTTTCTATTATCGTTCCTTATAGACATTTTCTAATCCAATTTTTATGACTTTTTTATATAACCAAATAAGTAAAGTAACTGAAGAGCCAATCCTGAGCCAAAAGAAATTATTAGAAAAAATTATGGCCCATTCATTACCACTCTCCCCTTATATACTAGAAAAGTATGAATGGGTATATCCTAAAAGTTCAAAGAGATATGAAGCATCAATAATATCAAATATTCCTATTCTGTATAACTCTTTTTTTTATCATATCCTAATCTGTTTATGATGAACTTAATTGGGTACTATATTAGAAAAGTATGAATGGGTATACCCTAAAAGTTCAAAGAGATATGAAGCATCAATAATATCAAATATTCCTATTCTGTATAACTCTTTTTTTTTTATCATATCCTAATCTGTTTATGATGAACTTAATTGGGTACTAACAATAAAAGTGCATTAGATTAATCTTAACACAATTATTCTAATTGGTAAATAAATCATATTAGATGTAAATTTCCAACTGGGCGAAAAATGTCCGGACAGGATTCAAACCAGAGATCTCCTGGTTCGAATCCTGGTCCGGACATTTTTCGCCCAGTTGGAAATTTACGTCTAATAAAAGTGCATATTTAAACATTATATGGCATTTCATAAAATTAAATTCAGCGTAGTAATAATCTTTTCTTTTTACAGTGTATTCAAAACAAAACACTTGTTCAAAGTTTAAACGTGGCATTGTGCTAAGCGCTCTTCGAAAGGAGATCGCAAATTTGCAAAGTCACCTTGGTCCGTGCCGCGCTTTTCCAGATTGGTTTTTATTTAATTTTTAAAGATACGGGAGGCTTCTTGAGAGATCCACCCAATGCAAACTACTCGCGAATACCATAGTATTTATGTGATTAATTCTAATTAAATTAGTCTGTTTTTAACAATTTGACGTTTATTGCCTTTATACTGCTACTGGGCATTACATTACACAAATGTATCATTAAAAGTTGTTATCTAGGCTTTAAAAGCCGATGGTACATAGGGTACGCTGCCCCTGCCATTATGCATGTCCAAACCGTCCGTGTCTTTAAGGGTTAGTATCTTCTTTAAGGGTTAGTATATAGGCTGATTATCGACGATATTTTTAAAAATCATTATAAATAATGCTTTTATTCTTCTGCTACGAAAGGTACCATCAGCGTTCCTCGACACTTTTGCTGAATTCCTTCAAATCGAAATTTGTGTGTAACGGAAAAATATGCTTTTCTCAAAAACTATGTGACCTAGGATAATCGCTATAATTTTTCCTGCACGGTATAAATTAACGTCTACTACCTCTAATTTTTTCATAATTTTAGTTTGAGTATATTGGGAAATAGAGGGGGGGGGGGGACATATTTTTTCACTATATTTCCGACGATATCTCTGCAACTATAATACCTAAAATTAAAAGAAATATACTTTTGAGATCAGCATTAAAAAAGCTTTCACACAATATACAAAGAAAAGATTGTTTATTTCAAGTACCTTAATTAGCCCCTAAATATTTTTCCTAAATATATTTGTGAATGTTTAATAATCTGTAAATATGTGGGTCAATAGTCTTTATTACTTCCCCCAATTTGAACTTCCCACGCTCCATAGTTTACGAGTAAATTGGCTGTGACAGGCGAATAGACAGACACAGGAGTGATCTTATAATGTTTCCGTTTTTACTTTTTAAGTACGGAACCCTAAAAATGATAATATAATCCTTTCTCATCAAAGACAGTGGTTATATAATTTCACTTTACTTTAATCTTTCATTACATACTTTGATATTGAAAGCACTCTTTAATTATTTTTACTTTTCTGATAGAAAAATGTGGCATATTCAGTTAGAATACATTGTCGTAGTTAATGGAAGTAACTAAATGCTTCATTCGTTTGCAATTAGAGGAATTCACGTGGTTTTAACAGTAATGCAGGCTTTAAATTAAGATAATGACATACACCAATTTATTAATATGAAAAGACTAAGTCATGATAGATGCTAAAAGTGCTGTATTTAACTATTCTGTAGCATAATTCATTAAACTCTATTCCTTATCTAAATTGCATCCTTGAATAACATTCCTTACTCAGATTTTTACCCAGAATAATAAAATTGAATATAGATACATAATTAAAACTTGCATAATGTAAGTAGTGCACAAATCCACACTACTAATGTAGAATTTTATTAAATGTAAAAAAAAAAAAGTTTTTTTTTTAAAATAAATTCTTTAGATATTATTATTGTATGTTTTTATTATGCACAAAATAAGTCAATTTTATTGCATTTAAATTCTGTAAAAAAAAAAAAAAAAAAAAAAAAAAAAAAAAAAAAACATGTAATTTATTTGCAATAAAAATATTTTGAATTTTGTGTATTTTTTACTACTGATTTTAAATTTCGTGCATAAGAATAGCATTTTTCAACGCCGATTTTGCATTTCAAAAAATAATTTCATCATATTTTACCACAACATTGTTAAATTTTGTTCATATCCATTATAAAGTAAAATATTATTTCAATAACAAAACAAGCACAAAAACTTTTATGAGAGCTGTAAAATAGTATTCTTTTTTTAAACAAAGTGGTCCATGTTAACTAAGTATAGTAAAACTACAAAAGTGAGCGGAATAATACAAAATAAAGCAAACATTGCAGCATTATATGGCATACTTTGAAAACAGAATTGAAGGTAGTGCAAGAAGGTTTATGAAGCTATTAAAAACCTAAACAATAAACCCACACAAACGACATTACTATTTTTATTTTACATATACATCAAGAAATTGCGCATTGTTCCTCTTTATTAGTTAAAGTTCTTTTGTGAAACGTGATAATATCATATATATATATATATATACTTTTTATCTTATCCTGCTGTTAACGGACTCACGGACCGCTTCTTTGCTCAATTTTAACTAATAAACTTCAAATTTTCATTTTAACTATAGATGAAAGTGAACCTAGATTTTGTTTGGTCCCTACTACTTATCTTCTGTATAGGTAAATTTTACGTGTACAAGTACATAGTAACTGTTTTTATACGTATATGATCTATGTATGTACCGGGTGTCCCAAAAAGGACTGACTGACTTTAAAATTCAATAACTTGCAAACAGTGACAGATATTTAAAAAATTCTTGCAGGAGGGCTATGCATAAGGTCAAAAGTTTTATTACAGTGATTTTCGATTTTAGTTCGAATTACAAACAATAGATGGCGCTGTAAGCAATAGTCGCTAAATACAGGCTCGATTTCTGGTCCTTTCTCTTGTTCCATGCTGAAAAAGGAGATGGTAATGTATTATCCGGGCCACGAAGTACCAAAAATCAAGCCTGAATTCAGCGTCTATTGATCGCAGCGCCATCTATTGTTTGTAATTCGAACTAAAATTGAAAATCACTGTAAAAAAACTTTTGACCTTATGCATAACCCTCCTGCAAGAATTTTTTAAATATCTGTCACCGTTTGCAAGTTATTGAATTTTAAAATCAGTCAGTCCTTTTTGGGACACCCGGTATGTACGTGTGTATATTGTTCGCATATAATTTTATGGTATCGAACCGTTAGTAGTATAATAACTGTTCTGTACAGAAATTTTAGTACTGAGTTACTCAAGCCTTTTATATATCTTTCGATCCGGCGATCTCGGAGAACAATTTCTACCACGCAGTTAAGGGTTATATACTATTAAGGCTTAGGAACTCTTGAAATTTCATTTTATGCTTTATTTCTTTCATTACACAACGTTATTTTGTTCACATATAACTTCACAATAGTAAAACTACGTCAGAGTTAGCCAAATTTGTATTTGCAATGCAATTACAATTTAATTGTATGTAATTAATTATAGTTAAAATTACATGCCGTAAAAAAATCTTACATCACTGTAGTCGAAACCGCCCCCAACCCATTAATTGACGAAATTTCTGAGTTTGAATATGTATAACTATAATCAATTACATGCAATTAACTTGTAATTATTTTGCGGATGATTGAGATTACAAATTTGCCCAACTCTGGACTACGTTATCAGTTAAACGAGTACTGATCATGAAAATGTTTCTAAACAGTTATAAGACCGACACATTTTTTCAGTTTTTGAGGAATATTAAAAAAAATAAAAATATGCAAGTTAATTATAAGCAACGTAAAAATAAGCAAGTTAACTCTTGTGAATTTCGGAATAACTAACGAAAATGTCTTGCAGTCATTGGAAATATAATAAATTTTAAATTGAAAATATTTTTTAAACTGAAATTTTCATATATCTTCATTGGGAAAATATTTATTGGGTACTAAATAGTTCACACAATGCACAAAAATATTATTTAACAGAATAAAAAGAGATATAATAATCGAATATTGAACCTATTTTATTGCAGTGTGATATTGTGTTTAAACTTTCATATGTGCAGTTATGAATTAGATCCAAAGTAGGATCTTTATTGATCTAAAAAAAGATCTGAAAATAATGGAGTGCAATTTTACAGATATTCTCACAAAAGTTATAAAAATAAAATTTTGTTAAAAAATTCTGGAATAAAACTTGATTAAAATTGAATGATATAAAAAAATCCCACCACCCTTCACTCGCAAGGGGTTAAATTTGTAGACTAAGACTTGGACGTGAGGTGAATCTTAGATAATTAAATCATTTTATAATCAACACATAGCAAAATTCTCTCCTCTAATTTTCTTTTCCTTTTCTGTATCACACATTTTGCTACAAACTTGTTTTAAAATATGCAATATCTGTCGTAGATAGTCAAGAAAAGGCTTGCTTCAAGATATAATATTTATATGAGGTCTTACAAGCCATTTCTTCCCCATTTACAAAATATTTTCTTAATACGACACTGATTATTACCAAAATACTAAAACATAAAACCTCATCTTTCGGTTTTTTATACACATACAAATGCATATACCTTAACGTACAACTGAAACACATACACACATATCTGCATGAGTGTGTATAAAACTTTTTACATGCAAAATAAAAACAATTATACCAAAGACGACGGTAATTTAAACTTTTCAGTTTTAATATCAGTTATTACTTTTTGCATTTATAAGGTTTTGCGCGAAGTGTTTTTATAAAAATCTTTAAAAACTTTAAAATCAGTTTCCACGGATGAAATACAGTCTCTCTTGAAATTTATACAACTGTAATATTTTTCCTTCTTTATATTTCATCAATAACATTTTTGTTTAGATTCTATGGAGGCCAAGAAACACTCCACAGGCCGATAAGACGCATATATACTCTGACTTAAAAATAATTTTTTATCACTAGAAAACTTCAAAGATTTATTTCAAGCAAAGATGCATCTTTTGAAAACGATCTCACAGTAGGATGATGCTACTTTAAATAACTGATTAGAAAATAGTTTATTCTGTAAAATAAATGCGTGTTCGTAAATAGTTTTTGAGGCGATATTTTCGGCATCGAATAGTTTTATAGATAAAATGTTTCAAGATATTTTGTTTAAAGTCGATTTTTTGTCTTGCAAGTTTGTAAGGATCTTAGATATTTTAATATTATTTTTCTTTAAATGAAGCAGATGGAAATTTTATTGTTATTTAGTAACTATAGATACATATATATGAGCTATATTGATGTTTACGTTGAAATAAATAAATTGAATGTTTAAGAAAATTTAATTGGGATTTAATAACTATAGATACTTTATACGAGCTATATTTATTTTACGTTGAAACAAATAAATTGAATGTTTAAGATATAAAACAATTTCAATGTAAAATTTAATAATGCTGCTGAAAAACCTTTCCTAATAAATAATTCTAAAGGCAACACACATCAGTGTCGTATTTTTGTCTTGCAGTATAAAATGTTTCAAGATATTTTGTTTAAAATCCATTTTTTGTCTTGCAGTTTCGCAGAGAGTTTGTAAGGATCTTAGATATTTTAAGGTATTTATTTTTTAAAACAAATCAGATGGAAATTTAATGGAGCTGTATTGATGTTTACATTTAACACTAGAACTACCGATGTTAAGTATATACCAGGGTTGCTGGCTTTTAGCCAGGCCAAAAAAAGCCGGCCGGCTTTTTTTTGTTTTAACCGCTTAAAAAAAGCCGGCTTTAATTGAAAAAAGCCGGCTTTTATTTTTCAAAAAGTTGGTTTATAGATAATTCATATAAAATTTGGATTAATTTATTTTTAATACTTATAAATATTTTCTACTAAAAAAATATAAACTTCTATTAAATTTTGTCAAATAAATAAGACCTTATAACTGCTAGAATGCAACTGTGAAGGTATAATGTCTTAAAAAAAATTGTGAATATTCAGAAGAATACATTAAATTGGGCTCTAGAATATTGGTTTGGAATTCTTTATCATGACTCTACACATACCACACATTTTAAAGATTATATGAAAGAATAAGAAAATGTCACACATTAAAATACAAACATTCTTACATATACTGATATTTACTTTTAAACAGGGTTCGTAAATATCACGATATTTTCGAAAATATCAAAAATATCCGATATTTTCAAAACAGTCAACTTACTGCTGATAATAAATATCTTTAAGCATAATATAAATTAGAAGAAGCTACAAAATATTGCACTTAATGTGAAAACTTAATCAAACAGTGTTCTAAAAATGTATTTCTCTTTTCCTTTTCTTTCCCCCCTGCTAAGAACAAAATTGAAGATCAACTAATTGACAACAGATCAGGCCTTTATCCTGACTTTTCTCACAGGGTCCTGTTTTTGTGAAATTGTGAAGTTTTTTTTTTTATTTTTGTGAAAATTCTAGTCATAATTTTGTGAATTTTAAATTATCGATGTCTTCATGTTCTACCATTGATATATAAAAAGTTAAGTAATATACTTTTTGGTGAGTTAAACTGCTTACTTACAGGCCAGATTTTATTTTTAAATGACTAAATTTGTGAAAAGTTCAATTTGAAGGTGAAAAAATTCTGCGAAAGGTCTATTTTATGTAAGAGACAAATAATTTTGTGAAGGGTCCTGTTTTGGGATAAAATGTTTTGTGAAGGGTCCTGTTTGGGGATAAAAAAAAATTGTGAAGGGTCCTGTTTTAAGATAAATTATTTTGTGAAGGGTCCTTTAAAGGACCTAAAATTTTCCTAAACACATCCCTGCAGATACAATTTGCTTTATGCACTTATATAAACTATAGGATTTGTATCATATCAAGTTTCAAGAAAGTTTTATATTTTATAAAGCAAAATATTAAATACAAAATAGTTTTTTTTTTTTTTTTAAATTGAAGAATTTTAACATAAATCTCAGCTTGTCTTATTTTTTTATTCCCTAACCTGTTGTACAATTTAGACTCAACTAAACCAAAATCAGAAAAGATTCTTTTCTACAGAAACTGTAATATAAACGATTATTTAAAATACAGTTTATCTTCAAATGGCTGTTCTGAATTAATGTCTGACATAACTATTAGTTATACATTTAAAAATAAAAGTTTCAAATTTGAAGCTTGAAAAAGATATTTTTCTTCTTTGCCTAAAAAAAAGTCACTGCCAGAGACAAAAGTTGTTTATCTAGTATCTACAGAATGACGCAGCCAATAGCAGTTGAAAATTTCATTTACACTTGTTTTGACTGAAGAAAATATCAGGATTATCTTGCACTGTGATATTTTGAAAATAAATATCAAATATACAAACTATAAAAAAAATTGATATTTTAAAAATAAATATCAAGAATTTGAAAATATCAAAAATCTTGATATTTTAAAAATAAATATCAGATATATATCAACGAACCCTGCTTTTAAAATTGATTAAAACTAAATAGCTTATATGTACCTATATAATAACTGAAATTATCTTGTATAATACTCGAGCAATAATAAGAAATCGATATATAAAAAATACTTATAAAAATGATATACATGTAAAAAGTTTTTCTGCTACTAAGCTGTTATGTAACTTATTCCAGATATGTCCATACGGACAGATTAAAATCTTAGAATGAACGATGTTGAAAGAGAAATTAGGAAGGCTATAACGTTTGAGGAAATTTTAGTACATGTAAGTGCATAAAATAAAGAGAACAATTAAAAAAAAAAATCTCCAAATAACACTTGAATTAGAATTTTGAAAAGCTAGTTGCTATTTAAAATAGTGCATATTCATGCATAAATTAATGCATATGTTATTCATAATACTGTTTTAATAGAGAGTTTGTTTTTATTACATGACTTTATGCGTGATTTTAAATAAATGTTTATGAGAAATAAAATAAGACTTGTATTGTTAATATCCCTTAAAATTAGTTAATAAAATATGTAACTAAGCAACCATTGTCCTTTTTAATTATATAAAGCAGTAAAAATAAAAAAAGATTGTTAAGGTCAGTGTAAACCAGACTAAGCAATTGGTATGACCTTTTATTCCAATATTAATGTCCTCATTATTGAAAAATTGGGTTATATTGATTTCTACCTCAATTAAATGTCTTTAAAACTAATTAAACACATAAAAATGTGTCATTTATAATTAAAATGCTTCACTGTATAAAAGCCAAATTTGGCCAAAAAAAGCCGGTTAAAACCAGGGTTGCCGGCTTTTAGCCAGGCCAAAAAAAGCCGGCTTTTATTATTAAAAGTTAGTTTTCAGGTATTCGTATTAAATTTAGATTAATTATTTTGTTATACACACATAAATATTTTCTACTAAAAGAATTATACATTTCTATTAAAGTTTGTCAAATAAATAAGTCTTGACTGCTAGAATGCAATAAACAGTGAAGGCATTATATCTTTAAAAAAATTATAAATATTGAAAAGAATATAAGTTAGACTTTAAACTGCTGCTTTAAAATTCTATATTACACAGCCCCGGATATACTATACATTTTAAAGATTATATTTCATTAAACAATCACAAAATGCAGCACATCAAAATGGAAACATTCTTAATTCTTACGAGTCCATATGGAGAGATTACATTGTAATCGTAAAAAGAGAAAATAGAAAAGCGTATAATATTTAAGGAGAGTTTGATACATAACTGTATAAAAATAAATCTAGCAATTATGCAAATTAAATAAATAAATAAATAAAATACATTCTGTAAGTAAAATTGAAATAAAATTTTGAAAAGTTTGTTGCTATTTGAAAGAGTGCATATTCATGCATATGCTGTTTATAATTTTGTTTTTAATAGTGAGAAATTGTATTTTTATTATATGATTATGTTTTATGTACGATTTTAAATAATGAGAAATAAAATAAGACTTGTATATTAATAGCTCTTAAAATTTGTTAAGTAATAAAGCATGTAACTTAGTAATCATTGTCCTCTTTAATTTTATAAAGCAGTAAAAATGAAAAAGAAAAGGGGGGGGGGGGGTAAAGGTCAGTGTAAACCAGATAAAGCAGTTGGTATGGCTCTTTTAAAATTTATCTGACATATTTCCAATTCTCACTTCAAATCACTAAGCAGATCCATCTATTTTTTTTTTCAATATTATGTCTTCCTTATTGAGAAATTTGGGTTACTTATTGTATTCTAAATTAACTAAATGTCATTAAAACTAATTAAAAACACTTTAAAATGTGTAGTCTATAATTAAGATGCTTCACTGTATAAAAGCCAGTTTTGTCCAAAAAAGGCCAATTTTGGCCAAAAAAAAGCCGGTTAAAACCAATAAAAGCCACCGGCGTGGCTTTTTTTAATTTTAGCCGGCTTTTTTGCAACCCTGGTATATACCCAGTTTTACCGAACCCGTCAAATTGACGGATTTTTTATCATGGCTTTCATTGTAACTTTTGACTTAGCTAATGTAAATAAAAGAATATAATTTAACAAAAACAACATTTAATATGATAATTCATTAATTATTAATAAAAAAAAACAAAGAAAAACAGTTTCTATTTGAATTTATAGTATAGCACATTTGATAAGCCACGCATTCTAGTATAAGCCTCGCCTTCTGGTATAAGCCACGCTTCTGGTATTCCGACGGATTGTACCGTTCCTCTATTAGTGAGTGACATAGGCTTTCGGAATTTCAAGCTGTTCATGACTTAATGGAATGCAATTAGCCTTCCTACAATACTATTTTCCGAGATTGGTCTTTTTTATAGATTACACTTTGCACAGATTGCGCTTTTCATCAAGAACTTTATCACGTTTGCGTAAAATTGATATTGATTGCGTCCTGATAACATTTACCCGTCAGACCGTTCAGTTCTAAACTGAATCGAAATCTGAGAAAATAGATCCCGTTATAACGGCTGCCGATCACTTTGGATCATTCAACTTTGAAATTGCCAATGCAGGGCTGCACAAGCGACTATTCTATTCGCAGCACTATTTTAAGAAAATAAATTCTGTAGTATATTTCTCTTGCAAATGTTGTCAAAAGATATATCAAAGATTTTTGTTTTGAAACGGTGATGGGGGGGGGGGGGATGTAGAATTAAAAATGGTCGCCTGTGACAGCCCTGCCAAAGTCTTCATTTTGACTGGTCTTGGTATAAATAGGTATAGGTCATACTGATTATGGAAATTAAAGTGGGTGAGTGGAAATTGAATAGGAATATTTAACTATGCTTATATTTCATTAAAAGCCGTATCATAAAATTGTAGACCAATACATAAATTATATCAAAATTTTAAGCATAAAATTTGAAAACTGTCAAAATGACGGTCTTGGTTGTTCTAGTGTTAAAAAAATAAATTGGATGTTTACGAAGTAAAACAATCTCAATGTAAAGTTTAATAATGCTTCTGAAAAACTTTTCCGAATAAATAATTAACAAAACAACATACACCAGTGTCGCATTTGTTTGGGATCACACAATTAAAAGAGTAACTGTAAAGTCAAAATTAATTAAACTTCATCATAAAATGTTATTTGAAATGTCTGCAACATTTGGAAGTAGTAAAAGAGTTTACTGAATATGCAAATAGAAAAATCATTTTAATATTTTACATGTCATTTTTTAGTTTTCTTCCAGGAAAAAAGTTATATGGCATTAATATGATATCTAACAAAACATTTTTCCCCATTTTTAAACCATTTATACTGCTTTATTGTGGCAATGTTTGTCAAAATATTGAAAAATGAAAATTCTTCTTGGCCAATTTAATTCATACAAGTAGACATGCATATTAACATGCACTTAGTTAGACACACATGTATATGTGTGTGCGAATCGTTTATGTGTAAAATAAAAATTATTATATGAAAAACAAAGTTTGTTAAAAGTTTTTAGCTTTAAATCAGTCATTTATTTCTTGCAGCTATAAGGTTCCGCTCGATGTACTTTTGTAAAAATCTTAAAGAACTTTAAAATCAGTTTTCTACGGATGGATTACATTAAATTTCTTTTGAAGTTTATACAACTATATTTGCTTTTCTTTATTCTTCATCAATATTATTTTTGTTTAGGTTCTTTAGAGTCTAAGAAACACTCCACAAAACGATAAGACGTATATCCACTCACGTAAAAATATTTTTTTTTTAATCTCCAGAAAAACTTCAGAAATTTATTTCAAGTAAAGGAGCATCTTTTGAAAATGATCTCACAATACCACACTGTTACTTTAAATAACTGATTAGAAAAAAGATTATTCTGTGAAAGAAATATGCATTCATAAATAGTTTTTGAAGCATTGAGTTTTTTTTTTAAGATAAAAAGCAAATATTATGTTTAAAATCTATTCTGTTTATTTTTATTTATCTGATAGATTCTTACATGCATATAAGGACGTCGGATATTTTAGTGTATTTGTTTTCTGTTTGAAAATTTAAGCCTGACGTATCTTTGCGTGAGTTCTGACGATGCTCACTTAATTATATACAAACAGCGCTATGCCTCACCACAGCAAAAAACTAGTCGTTGGGGACCACCATAATACTTATCCATCATGGATATACATAATATAAAATATGAAAATAAAACATGTGATACATGCTAAGCATTGTATCATGTTACTTTATTCATAATTTAATTTACTTAGACTCCCTTAAATATAATTAATATAATCTCTTAAGCTAATATTACTTTTTATTGCATTAAAATATCTCAATTTGTTGATTTTCTGAAGCAAGTAAACTCTATAGGTTTACAATGGAAGTCTATGGGAATTTGGCGAAATATTAGCGATACCGCCAATTTGGCTTCACTTTTGGCGACTAATTTTGGTCTCCAAATATGGCGATATATCGCCAAGTTGGCGACAGACTTGGCGGCATTTGGCGACAGAACAGGGCCCCCCCTATGGTAACCCCCTTATAGGTATGGAGATGCATTAAATGCTTGACATTTACGATAAGCCATTATTGGCATTTAATCTTATAGTTTGGCGATAGTTTTTTGGTCGACGGGATAATCGAGTAGTACCGAATTGCGTAAAAGAAACATCCTTATAACTCGAAAAATTATAATCATATTAACTAACAGTTTACTGCGTCAGATTAAGCGTCTTTTTTCCAATTAAAATATATCTTTGAATTGAAATTTGAATGAAATACAGGTCATAAAAAATCGAAGAGTGTGAAAAATAGGATTACAAATATCTCGGCAACTAAGTATCCGATCGAGTTCATTCACGATGCAAGATTTATGTTTTTCTATTGTATTTTCTATTCACTCCTTCAAATAAACTATTTCGAAAATTTTTGTATATCTTTTATCAGAACGAATATTTCGAGAGTCCGAAAAAAAAAATAGTTCCGGATAATCGAGACTACTGACAATAGGCTTTTTCCCATTGTTACTTTCTAAGTACACACCGAATTTCAAGTCTCTATCTCAATTTGTTCGGGAGATACTGTTACGCAAGACGGACGGCAATTATTTTTTTCTAAAAATGTTTTTCGGAATCTGCAGTGTCTGAAACGTGTAAATCCGTCAAAAAAAATTTTCGATTTTTAAAACGATTACAAGACTTACCCTATACTACGAATGATGGGTAAGTAAAGGGAATAATTAATTCTCTTACCTCTCTTATAGATATCCGTGTTATCCGTATTGTACTCCGGTTAGCCAGGGACTTGCGAATTATTGTGCAGATGTAAAATTATTCATTGTGTATCCATTGTCGTTCCGCATTGGGTATAATCACCTTACATTATTGAGAGTGTGCACGGGATGTTGAACATCATGAATCTACTCTTTTTTGATAGGAAAGAAAAGAGAGAAATTTAATTAGACATATTAAAGAAAGGAGCCTAACATTTCGACTACTCTCGCAGTTGAGAGCCACTAGGAAAGTGAGTTATAAAACACAATTTTCATCGCGAGGTTTACATCGTTAATTTTTAACAAGTATATCTTTTTTCGGCACTTTGATGCAATCATCCAATTAAGAATAATTGGGTATCTATATTGAATTAAAGTCATAAGGAATGTTCAATAAAAAAGTGCTCTGTGTAAAAGTCAATTAAATTGTTTATAAGTTCAAAATGCAAGCCAGAAGAACATAAGTGAGAGCATATGGCTTGATCATTACATATTTCACATGATACGGAAAAGAAGGAAGAACCACAGTCTTTATGTTTTTTCATCTATCAGCTGCTAAGTGTTCTTTCCCTTTGAACATTTAATTATGTTATCTGTAGCAAAGGAGGAAAAAAAGGTAATCTTGTTAGGGGATTATATGATTGAGATATCTTCCATCATTTTCACTATCGAAATATGCACATATAATAATTGTGTAATGATATTAATAAAAATTGTGTATTTTCATACGTATCTAAATGTAGAATTTTTTATAATTTTGTAAAAAATAAATAAATCAAAAATAATTGCAATGTGGCATTTAAAATTGTTTATAAAAGTTAAATAGATTCTTAAAATCGCCATAAAGAAAGATATGCATAAGTCAGTCCAATGACGTGCCCCTGCTTTCAAGCTGGTAGCACGTCTTCGTATCGCCTGACTTAGATAGAAAAAGATTAGATATAAAAAGGCCTTCGGCATTTCTTGTTCTTATATTGCCTCTATATGTAGGGATTTTTTTATTAAAAAGTTTTATAATGTTTGAATAAGGGGGAAAAAATCGCAATGTGGCAATTAAAATTGTTTGAAAAAGGATAAACATTTCTTAATAATACCATAAAAAAGAAAAAAGAAAGATCTGCTCCTGCTTTTACTGTCGTGGCCCGACTCTATTGCGCCTGTCTGGCAAAGTTATTTCAAAAGTTCCTTGGGCATTTCTTATTTTATATAGTTATAAGTTTTTTTTTGTTTCTTTATTGATATATCACACTAGTTTTTTAACATTTATTAAAAAATTGCTCGTTTATACAAGACCTTACCGAATAGACTTTCTTTAAATTCATAATTATCAAGGCAGTATATATATACAGTGAAAGACGTTTAACACGAAACTGGGGGAGGGGGGGAACAGAAAATTTTTATCGTGTTAAAAAAATTTCACGTTAAAAGATTCTTTAAAAAAGAACAAAACTCAGAGACATTTTCGACCTCGTCAAATTTTATTTCGATTCCCTGTTAAACTACTAGTAAGTTGCATACATTATAATAAAAAGCAAGTAAACAAAATATTGTTTTGGAGGGAAAAAATCAGATCTTTTCTTGAAGTGTCTTTTTCAACATTCTGAGATCTAGCTTGTTTAAACCAAATAAGCAAAGATGTCTCTAAACCTTCGAGCTTAGCAGTTTTCATACGTTTTATATTAGGCTTAAACACCCTGCGCTGAAACATTAACATAATGGGATCCCTGTTTTTTTTTTTATTATTGTTGATAATGTAAAACTGGCAATGCAAAACTGTTTGCAGATTTCTGTTTCATTAACTGCATTAAGCATCTTCATTTGAAGCGAAATAGCTGTTTGTTTTCGCACCGATTTCTCAGCAATTGTGCTCATGAAACATAAGCTAATTTACAAAAAACACGAAATTAACTGATTTTCACCTAAAATTCAGTGGTTTTAACACAAAGTTCACCAATTTCAACTCAAACTTACTAGCTCGAAAGCGAAATTTTCTTTCGTGTTGAACGATTTTTGTTTCGTGTTAAAAGAATACAAATGCATTAAATTGTATCGTATACTGTCCGGACCGCTATATCATTTCGTGTTACCCGATTTTTCAAGTTAAGTGTTTTTGTGTTAAACGTATTTCACTGTATATATGTGTGTGCATGTATGTAATTTGTAATATATCAGCTAAATAACCTGAGAGCGTAAAATTTCTCTCTTATACACGTATTTCTATTTTAATTTTTCAAATGCCGTCACGGTAATTTACCCTTACAGAACCAAAAGGTTGCTAAGAGTAAATATTAGTATGTAAGTGTTTATTTTAGTTTGTTTAGACGTAAAATAAATAAAAATCATAAGAAAAAACGTCACAATGAGTAGTTTTTTTGGAATTTTATGTTAAATATTTTTCTCAATGGGCTATAAAGGTAACAGAAATTATAGTTAGGCTTTTTATGCAGTGTCTTGTATTTATTGGTTTATTATAACAAAATGTTAACTAAAATAATATTATATTACTATACAAAATTAATTAATTATGATATTCTGCGAAGCAATTTCTTTTGGTTGTGAAGCAAACTTGGACATTGCACATACAGTCGAACCTCGTTAACGCGAACACGCTTAACGTGAATTACTTTTAACATGAACAGTTCCCACTGTCCCCATCAAAATGAATACGGATTCTAGTGTTTTTTCTCCTTTTAAGATGAACTCGTTTAATGTGAAATTTCGCTTAATGTGAACAATTCTCGATGTCCCCATCAGAGATTTTGACTCTTAATTTGAATAGAAATTAATGTTTCTTTTCTTTTTTTTTTTCGTTTTACATAAATTAAAATAGAAATAAATCAAAGTTTTCTCCCATTAGATCCCATGTGAAATGCACATTTGTCCCTGAATCCACTGAGTCCACTGCATTTAAGCTTATTGTAAATAAACTTTTTATCTCTAGTACAAATAATGATTAAAAATGAGCTTTGTATAAAACCTTCACAATAAAAGGTATTATGTATTATTAAAAAATGATTTAATAGTTGATAAAAACAAATATTTATTAAATATTAAACTCATCTTGATGCTTAAATATATCTTGCTTCTTCCTTTGCAAATAGCTAATGAAAAAAGGTGGTTCACTGCATGTTCTTGTGTAACACTGGAAATGACATTTACTGATAAATTCTGACTGTTATATTTTATGAGAAAACCCTGTTGTCCCGTTAGCTCCCATGTCCCATTAGCCCCTAGTCTCACCTATATGTATTTTTCTCAATATTTTTTATCTGGATTTTTTGTTACTGATAGCATGAACTATGGATAACATGAACTAAAATTTAATTCCCCTTGAGGTTCATGTTAACGAGGTTTGACTGTAGTACATACATTATGCGTCCAATTTTTTATGTGGCGTTTAGCACAATTTGCACATCTTTTACGAAGTGCATTCGGCATACGTTTTATTTTGACATTCTGTATAAAAAATGCTGATAAGGTTACAATTAAGTACGACAATCACAAATTTTAAGATGAGAAAAATGTTTCCCTTAGTCGTGAAAGGGTTTAGACAGTATGTGTTAGAAATTTAACGGATGTTATTGCGTAGAAGTTAAAAAATTACTACATTCATACTAATGATATCTTAAATGCAAATGTTGTTATTCAAGGTTTTATTTTAAAAAAAGGTTGCAATAACTCATTTCAAGGAAAAAATACAGAATTTATTATAACAATAATTTAATGTTTCCACAACTTTAAAAGGAAAAATGAAAAGATAATTACATACATAAGAATATTTTTATCTTTTAAGGAAAAAAATATGCAGGGAACAGAATCAGATTTATCCATATATTGACAATAATCATTCGAGTGGACTAGCATCACGTAATGCTGATAATAATTCTGATCCAGGAGTAATCAAATAGTTCAACAAAAGCCAATTTTCTTATTTTATTTGAATATTTTGTGCATATTGAAAAGCATAAATGTTCCCTCCTTAATGCCAAGCGTAAAAATAACATTGGATGTACCCACATGCTCTATTGTTTTTTGTTTTATCGCACATATCTTATAATGCTACGCACAAAAGTTACATTATATGTTACAACACGCGCTGTTATTTTCGCTTTTATCTCAAATATCATTTCTGCGAAAAGTTACACAATTTCGATCATTACTCCATCAAATGGAACAAAAGCCGCACTTTCAAATAAATCTTGTTTGAAAATTGTAATTTAAATTAGCAAGTATTAAGGATTTTTTTAAATAATTTAAAAACATAAAATTTTTTAATCTATCAACGCATAGCATAAAACTGATCATTTATTTGCAACAGTAATCTTAAATAACATTTTCAGAAAAATTATTAAATATAGGTAAAATATTCAAAACAATTCAGAGCTTTGAGGATTACCACAGTTGGTAATTTAAAGCCCACATTTTCCTATAATACTTCAAAATATATTTGAATACCAAATAAATCGTTTATCGTACATAGGAAATCAGATTGTTGTATAATTTTGAGGTTTTAAATTTATAAATAATTAGTGCGTTACTGCTTATTGAGTTCCCATTTAATTCACCCCTTATGGTTAATTCATAAGCTTTGAATGAGATAATATTCTTTTTAAGTTACTTTGACATATATTTAAATTACAGTTATTATGTGCTGTGCTTTGAATTTCTGAACCTTCAAGTATGACTAGAATAAGTCGATTCAGATAGATAAGTTTATTTAGTTATGAGCGTCATTTACATGTGATATCTGTTGCCTATATAATTACGGTTTCGGAGGTCTGTTAAGGAAAGCTATTAGATTCGATTCTTAATTTCTTATGTTCAATTTTTTTACAGCAGCAAATCATTCTGTAACATATCATCTGATTTTGTTACTGTATTGAACATTTTAAAGGCTTTTTTGCCTCCTGGCACTGTTTTTCAGAGAAATTAACCATGGCTTAGTAAAGAATTCAGGCATTTTTGTCCAGGGGTGACTTTTTGAACTCTGGATTCGAATTTGCTGTTCCAGACCATTAATAAATGGGAATTCGAAATATTCTAGACGGGGGAATGTCCGCCGCAGGCTACTTTCTGAATTCATGACAGGCTTAATGGAAGAAACATTGAAATAAGTTTTAGCATTGGCAGTATTTAAACTTATAGCCTTTTTATTTAAATAAACGTAGGAGTTCACCAAACTTTTCTCATTGATATTCTTAAAATTTTATAAGTTATTATTATAAGTTAATATTATTCCATAACATTTTGCGACCCGTGGATGTTCTTTTCGACTGAAGATTAAACACTCACTTATCGGTTTGTTTTCCATTTTCCATTTATGGTTTCTATATTCCATTTATGTTCAAAATGAGGTTTCCTGGTAGGTGTTATTTATTAATATGTTTCCTAAATATATATAATATTGTTAATGCTAAACATTTGGCTTCCCAATCGTTATATATTAAAAATATATAAGATACCATTAATAAAAAATAATATTTCAATAAGAATTTTCAACAATTCAGAGTGAAAGTATATCAAAATATATCATAATAGACTTGCATTACATGCGCATTTGTAGTATAATAGTTTGAATGGTTACGTAGAACTTACGGTAATTTGGGCCTAAAGATTCTGTCTTTGTTCAACAATATTTCCATTTTTCCAATGTTTACTGAATTTCAATTACTTATTTTTTTTAAATGTTTAAAAAAATTATAAAAGAAAAAACTTAATTTATATATATATATATATATATATATATATATATATATATATATATATATATATTAATTCGAACATTTCATGCGAAATTTTATTACATGCCATCTTTAAGTAAGAGATTCTGCCACTTTTGTTACGCAAAGTTGCAAGTTATTTTTTCAATCAACGGCCAATATCTCCACACCGTATTAAACTTGTTCATAGATGCTACCCTTTGCTTCTACTACTGTAGGAGTTGTCTTAAATCAATGAAAACACTCAGCTAATTATTAATCAAATGCCGCAGCACTCTGAACTGACAAATAAAGTTCTGTGATTTCTTTAAATCCTTACGTATAATCTTATTTAACAATTTTTTTTTATGTATAAGCAGCTTCATTGCAATATTCGGGATTTCATCATGGAACGTTTAGTCTACCTGAAAAAATTTTAACGCCGCATCACGTAATCATGTCCCATTTCTCCATGTTTCATTTTGCTTTAAGGTTTCATTAATTTCAATTTATTCATTTATTCATTTATTTATTTCTGTACCATTTTTTTTCTGATCTGTTGCCGTTGTATGGGTAATTTTTTTTTCATTAATACTTTTAAAAAGAAACAACTGCATAAAATGACGTTTTAAAATTAGAAAACAATAACTATCACTAATTTTTTCAAAATAATCACAAATAGCACAACTCACAGCGAGTCACTGATTTTACAAAATATATACCCTTCTACAAAAATATCGACAATTTCGAGAAAGCTGTTTAGCTGAATCACAAGTCCATGAAAAAAGCTATTATTTCGGTCTTTATTTAGTCGTATTGCTTGAAAAAAAAATAATATAATTGTGAAGTTCCCTTCAGTTTGTGAAGTAGTTGTAGAAGGTGCGTTTTATGTGATTTATAGGAATTTATCCGAAAAAATGATAATTGCACCTATTTTAGTCATTATATTTTATGAGATTGTAATAATTCACGTTAGGAAAGCATTGTACACCATACAGCAAAAAATATACAATTTAAGGTAATTTGTATGGACAAGATCAGCAGTGTTTTTAGTTCTTTGTTTTATTTGGCAGCAACTATAAGGAAAAAAATGTAGAATTAACGCTTTTGTTCTCAGTGTTTTTTCACTCTTGCAATTTCTTTTCAGATGTCAACGCTAGATTAACCTTTAACTGATGTCATCGGTCTTTCAGACCGCGGCTTTTTTCAATTTTTATAGTTTAACTTGCAATTTTCGGTTTAACTACAAACACTACCGAAATTTTGTTCCTTTTGGAACTTTAGTACTATCACCAGAGAATTTTGAATTGGTGAATTTTAATTATAATAGTTCTTTACAAAACGTTTAGCACAAAAACACCATCCTATGAGTTAATTGTGCCTTTTAATATTCATCTTTTGATGTAGCGGTCTCATACACCGCTTCACGCTAGTTATGTCACAATTTCTGTGACATCAGTTAAAGGTTAAACGTATATAAATAAATAATAAACATATAAATAGATGATAATGAATGGGTATAATAAATGAATATAAATAAATGCACATAAATAAATGAACAACTGCCGCATTGCTAAATTTTATTCCCACGCCAGATATTTAAAGAAGGGCATTTCATAAATTTTATACATGGATATGGGACATATTGAATATAAGATTTCTAAAAGAACTAGTCTTTAAAACACCAAAAAATAGCAAGGGATACCTGCATTAAGCATGAAAAGTTACTTAAATTACTAAAATTATTTATAAATATTTGGTATTAAGCACAATTCTGTAATCTTTCAATCCAGTCAGAAATATAATTTCGGTCTTTATTTAGTCGTATTGCTTGAAAAAATAAATAATATAATTGTGAAGTTTCCTGCAGTTTGCGAAGTAGTTGTACAAGGTGCGTTTTATATGATCTATACTGGAATTTATCCGAAAAAATAATTGCTCCTATTAGTCATTATATTTTATGAGATTGTAATAATTCACGTTTGGAAAACATTGTCCACCATACAGCAAAAAATATACAATTTAAGGTAATTTGTATGGACAAGATCAGCAGTGTTTTTATTTCTTTATTTTATATGGCAGCAGCTTCAAGGAAAAAAAATGTAGAATTAATGCTTTTGTTCTTAATGTTTTTTCACTCTTGCAATTTCTTTTCAGATGTCAACATGAGATTAAACGTATATAAATAAATAATAAATATATAAATAGATGATAATGAATGGGTATAATAAATGAATGTAAATAAATGAACAACTGCCGCATTGCTAAATTTTATTCACACGCTAGATATTTAACGAAGAGCATTTCATAAATTTTATACATGGATATGGGGTATATTGAATATAAGATTACTAAAAGAACCATTCTTTAAAACACCAAAAAATAGCAAGGGATACCTGCATTAAGCATAAAAAAGTTACTTAAATTGCTAAAATTTATTATAAATGTTTGGTATTAAGCCCAGTTCTGTAATCTTTCAATCCAGTCAGAAATATAATTTCGGTCTTTATTTAGTCGTATTGCTTGAAAATATAAATAATATATTGTGAAGTTTCCTGCAGTTTGCGAAGTAGTTATACAAAGTGCGTTTTATGTGATCTATAGAGGAGTTTATCCGAAAAAATTATAATTGCATCTATTTTAGTGATTATATTTTATGAGATTGCAATAAGTCACGTTAGGAAAGCATTGTGCAGCATACAGCATAAAAATATATAATTTAAGATAATTTCTATGGAGAAGATCAGCAGTGTTTTTGTTGCTTTATTTTATTCGGCAGCAGCTTCAAGAGAAAAAAATGTATAATTAAGGCTTTTGTTCTTAGTGTTTTCGCACTCTGGCAATTTCTTTTCAAATGTTAACGGAAGATAAAACGTATATAAATAAATAATAAATAGATAAATAGATGATACAATGAATGGGTATAATAAATGAAAGTGAATAAATGAACAACTGCCGTATTGCTAAATTTTATTTCTATGCCAGATATTGAATAAAGAATATTTCATAAGTTAAAATACATGGATATGGGGCCATATTAAACATACCTTTACTAAAAGAACTATTTTTTAAAACACTAAAAAGTAGCAAGAGATCTCTTCATTAAGCATAAAAAATTATCTAAATTGTTAAATTTATTTGAAAATGTATGGTATTAAGCCCAGTTCTGTAATCTTTATATAACTTAAATATTTTTCAAAAGTTGGATCGGTAAAACGGCGCATTTTTGCTCATTTTTAGGTGCGTTCGTAAACATATAAATACGTAGCACCTATAGTCATCGTCTGGTCCTCTGGTCTATCTGTCTGTCCGTCTGTCCGCTTAACAACACAAAAACTACCTAAACGAATGGTTTGAAATTTAATATATATAATCGTTTCAGAATTTTGTCGAGTCATTTCAAATTTTATGAAAATTGAATCAAAACTTTGAAAGATATTAATAAAACTTTTCTTCATCCTATTAAATCCTGTCATACGTAATTAATTCAATGATATCCCATGATAGGTAATGATTCTAGGTTGCCATGGTGATTACGTCCTATTTAGGATGTAGTCAAATTATTTCCGTACTACTGAATTTGATACATATAACGCAATAATTTTTGTATTCATGCATTTTTGCACAAGAGTGCAACAGCTATTGCACCAAGATCTGAATACTTATAAAGTTCATACAATAATAAAATAGAAAAACAAAAGTACAGTAGAATCGCGATTATCCGAATTAATTGGGACCGACGCTCTTTCGCAAAATCGAAATTTTCGGATAATCGAGAATGCTTCAATTTTAAGATTAAGGAGAAATATGTACAATCTTTCTTATTTTGGTAACAAGTGCTTAATAATAAATAAGTAATAGCAAAATAGAAATAAAAATAAATTACCTGAATTTTAATTTTGAAATTAAGTACCTTTTACATATAACGCAAGAGTTTGAAAAAATGTTTTGTTTGTCGTAGTTTCGATTGCCGTTGCTTTGAAGCTCTATGACGGAGTTTTTTAATATTATTAGTTCACCAGTATCACAGATTTTCTGCTGCCCCAGCCTTGCCAAACTTTTTGAAAAACTTTCAAACGCTTCAAAATAGATAATTTGTTCATTTTCTTCGTTCCACTCCGCAGCTTACGAGAGCTCAAGTTAAATTCAAAGGAACTATAAGAAAGGTAATCTAAAACATTTATATGTACTCGTAGTTCGGAAAGGACTGCTTGAACACAAAGAATATGATAGTTAAAAAATAAAAAAAACATTTTAAAATGGATTTTGCACACAAGGAATGTGGTGGTAAAAAAAAGGGATTTCTGTTAACCGAGAGTTTCGGATAAAAAAAGGTTCTATGTATTACTTTCATAAATTCTTTCCAAAACGTTTGTTCGTTTGATATTTTCCTCCTCAGGAGTGATTTCGTGTTGAGGGTTCCGCTAACTTAGGAAGCGTAAATCTTCATCTTTGTAAGATTTTAAAATTTTTAACGAAAATTTACCCAAACGAACATTGAGTTACGGCACCACTATCTTCTGTAGCCCGTACCCAGGTTAATACGCGCGCTCCAGTTCGTTTTGCCAAAATGAACGCCGAATATATGTGTGATTTTGTATTTCTTACGAAAATCTTTTCTAACGAACGTAGTATTGGGGGTCCCATTGCGTGCGGTAGCGTACTCCCTCGATTTTGTATGATGTTGCATTTGCCATAGATCACATACGGGGATTCGCAAAATAATTCGAAAGCAATACTGTCTATGTGCGCGAATTTCTTAATGGTAGTTTTTAATTGTATAATTCATTTTCCAGTTGAATTAGCTTTATTTTACTAAAATATGTTAACAGTCTTAAAACAATTTCAGATTAAGGGCTACGCAAAAAACTGGTTCCATTGTCCTATGAATTGTAATTACTGTAAATGCATTTTTAGTTATATTATGCATTTTTTTAAAATCTGAATTAAATTTTATCTTAATACGTGGCGCCTATAAAAATCTTAAAATAATATACCGGGTTGTACTATAAAATATAAGATTACATAAGTACATTTCCGTCTATTGGTGGAAATTACTGAAGGTGAATATTCACCAGTGTTACAAGCTTTCTAATTGGACTGAAAGATGCAGTATATATACAAATCTGTTGAACATATACATAGCTGCATAAAATGGTACGAGTACCTCTCAGAATATGAACGGTAATTTATGAAATTGGGGTTTTAAATGCGGTATGGGTTTTCTAAATTATATTCTTAATCAGTCTTCTTTCGAGTTATTAAATAATGAATTTCCATTACAGTATTGTTGAAGTGTTTGGAAGTGTTTCATAATCTATGCTTGACACATGAGTTTTCTTTCTTGTTTTATTTTCCAAATAATGAATAAGTAAATTTCACATATTGTTTAAATATAAAAAATTGCAAATGGCAACCAAAAATAATAAAAATTGATAATATATTTGAATTATCTAATACTTAAAACATTTTGGTTTTCAATGAAATTGTTGTTATTAATCCAAATCTTTATTTTTATAACATAAAAAAAAAAATTATGAAAATGGAGCGTTTTTGCACTGCAAACTAAAAATAAATTCACTTAAAGGGCTACGCAAAGAACTGGTTACATTCAAGTCTGAGGATGGTAATGCTTTTTTAGTTATGTCATGCATTTTTTTTCATCTGAATTAAATTTTAACTTAATACGTGGTGTTAAAAAATCTGTATATAACATACAGGGTTGTACACTATTTGGTAGAAACTGCTGAAGGTGAGTTTTTGTTATAAGCATTCTAACTTGACTGAAAGATGCAATATGTATACAGATATCAGTAGATAACACGCAGAGCTGCACAAAAGAATTCGATTACATTTCCGAATATGGACGGTAATTTCTAAAATTCGGTTTTCAAATGCGTTATGCGGTTTCTAAATTTTATACTTGAGATGTCTTCTTTTACTTTATTCTTTAATAAAGTAAAAGAAGACATCTTAATGTTTAATTACAGTATTTTCGAAGTGTTTAGAAGTGATTCATAATCTACGCTTGACGCTATAGGTGCAGATTCCCAAAATTTTTAAGGAACCAGTGGCTCTACACCAGGATTGCCGGCTTTAATTGAAAAAAGCCGGCTTTTATTTTTCAAAAAGGTAGTTTATAGATAATTCATATAAAACTTGTATTAATTTATTTTTAATACACTTATAAATATTTTCTACTAAAAAAATATAAACTTCTATTAAATTTTGCCAAATAAACAAGTCCTTATAACTGCTAGAATGCAACTGTGAAGGCATTATGTCAGAAAAAAATTATAAATATTCAGAAGAATACATTAGACTCTATAATATTGGTTTGGAATTCTTTATTATAGCTCTACACACACCACACATTTTAAAGATTACATGAAAGAATAAGAAATGTCACACATCAAAATAGAAACATTCTTACATACTGATATTTACTTTTAAAATTGATTAAAACTAAATAGCATATATGTATTTAATAACTGGAATTATGTTATATAATACTTGAGAACACCCAGTGATGAGCAATTGATATTCTGATAACTTATAAAAATGATATATGTAAAAAGTTTTTCTGCTACTAAGCTGTTGTGTAACTTATTTCAGATAATGTCCATACGGACAGGTTAAAATCGTAGAATGAACAATGTTAAAAGAGAAATTAGGAAGGGCATGATATTTAAAGAAATTTTAGTACATTTAAGTGCATAAAATAAAGAGAACAATTAAAAAAAATTCTCCAAATAAAAATTGTTGAATTAAAATTTTAAAAAGGTAGTTGGTACTTAAAATAGTGCATATTTATGCATAAATTAATGCATATGTTATTCATAATACTGTTTTAATAGAGAGAAATTATGTTTTTATTAAATGACTTTATGTGTGAATTTAAATAAATGTTTATGAGAAATAAAATAAGACTTGTATATTAATATCTGTTAAAATTAGTTAATAAAATATATAACTAAGCAAACATTGTCCTTTTTTAATTATATAAAGCAGTAAAAATGAAAAAAAAAAAGGTAAAAAAAAAATGTTAAGGTCAGTGTAAACCAAAGAAAGCAATTGGTATGGCCTTTTATTCCAATATTAATGTCTTCATTATTGAAAAATTGGGTTATCTTGATTTCTACCTCAATTAAACGTCTTTAAAACTAATTAAAAAACACATAAAAATGTGTCATTTATAATTAAAATGCTTCACTGTATACAAGCCAAATTTAGACAAAAAAGGCCAATTTTGGCCAAAAAAAGCCGGTTAAAACCAATAAAAGCCACTGGCGTGGCTTTTTTTAATTTTAGCCGGCTTTTTTGCAACCCTGTTCTACACCCATAAATTCCAGTCGCCACATTGTGAAAAAATTGCACAAAAGCAATAACGTTTATATGGGAAAAAACTCAGAAATTCAAAGTGAAAAATAATTAGTTTGATGTATACACATGTTCAACAAAACATAGACTAAATATATCAAATTTCACTCTCACTCCCCACTAGTACTGACAGATGTCTTGCGTAAATTCGAGCTCCAAATACTCTGGACACCAGTATTTTAAAGAAATTTTCTTAGTCTTATTGATGGGAAGAAATATGCATTTTACAATCAACATTATAGGCATCTAATTACAGGGTTAGAAAAAACCCGGGTTTTTTCGAAAAAACCCAGCCCACTGGGCCCACTAGTCTAAAACCCGGGTTTTTTCGGGTTTTTCTGATAAAACCCGGGTTTTTTCGGGCTTTATTGAGTTTTTTTGGAGAGCACTTTAAGCTTCTCATTTTCATATACATAATACCTGAATTCTCCATTTATCAGTGAAACTTGGGCATAATTTGCATTAATTAAGTATGAATTAACAAAAAGTATATAAAAAGAAAAAAAAATAAAATTAATTTAAAAGGTACATCTGTATCTCATGGGACTAGTTTGCTGAACTAAGCATATATTAAGTGAACCACAAATGGATTTCTTTATATAATTCTTACCTTAAGTTAAACATGTTAAATTTATATAGTTTCTTTCATTCACTTCAAATCAGAAATCAGTTGAAGACTTTTTTTTTCTTTTGAAAGAAATGGGATTCGCAATAATATATTTGAAAATTTTTGCAAAATTTGCTACATATATACTGCAACAGTATTAAATGTTAAATTAGATTGTCATAGAAGTCAGTAACATTTGTAAATTTATATCACAAATGGCGATACACTTATTACTAGCTTTGCTGCTTTATCAACTCTAAAATGATTACGTAACTTGCTCCAAACCAGACCAAATGTGGAAAAGTATTATTCGATTGAAGCAGAGGTAACTGGTACTGAATGTAAAGAAAAGAAAAACTCACAAAATCCAGGAGGAAACTTATCTGTTTCACTCTCTTTTGCCATAATCTGAACCATTTTTGTGTGGAAAACTCCTATATAACACTTTCATTGAACACTGAAGCAGGATAATAAATGGGATGATTAATCTTAAAAGCTATAACAATGCAAACAATCAGGATGGGGTTCAAGTGCAATCTTTTTGCATGCATTAAGATTTAAAGCATTTGAATACATTTTAGATTACAGGCATGAAAATCTTCCTTCTTTTTTCTTTTTTGGTCATTTTATCTCTGCTTAGAAATTCCTTTAAATCTGGTTCTTTTGAAATATATTTAAATTGGCCTTTATCTTTCCATTCTCAAACCTTAGATTAAATAATGGTACAGTTGTGAAAGCACAAGAAAATTTGAAAAAACCCACAATGGGTTTTTTCAATGCCCGGAAAAACCTGGGCGTGTTTTTCGGGCTGGGCCTACTTGGGTAAACCCTGTCTAACAGCCACTGACTATTAACTCAATTTTCCAGTTTTCGCCCATTCTCATTCCTTAGATTAAATAATGTTACAGTTGTGAAAACATGAGAAAATTTGAAAAAACCCACAATGGGTTTTTTCAAGTGGTCCTGCTCGAAAAAACCCTCATATTAAATAATGTTATAGTTGTGAAAACATGAGAAAATTTGAAAAAACCCACAATGTTTTTTTTTCAAGTGGTCACTAGGGCAAACCCTGTCTAACAGCCACTGACTGCTAATCCAATTTTCCAGTTTTCACCCATTCTCATGCCTTATATTAAATAATGTTACAGTTGTGAAAACATGAGAAAATTTGAAAAAACCCACAATGGGTTTTTTCAAGTACGCATGCATGAAAAAACCCGCAGATTAAATAATGTTAGTTGTGAAAACATGAGAAAATTTGAAAAAACCCACAATGGGTTTTTTCAAGTGGGCCCGCCCGAAAAAACCCGGGCGGGTTTTTTCGGGCGGGCCCACTTGGGCAAACCCTGTCTGATTAGCTCTCATTACCCCTTTTATTAGTCATCTCTCCAATACCCCTTTTAAGCATATATTTTAGTTAGCTGAATGGAATAATTTAAATCTTAGTGATCGTTTCGCTTCTGGGAAATTGGTATACCTAAAGGAAACATCTCAATCATTAATCTTCGTTAATAATAATAAAAAAATAAACTCAATCTACTTGCGCTGTGTGTTATTGCTGTACCAATCTTCCTTTGAAGCTGCCAACTAAAAAATGTTTAAATTAACAATTAATAAAATTAAACAGACACATGAATCATTGACTTACACTTATTTCGTTTTATACACAAACAATAACATTTATTTAGATAAAAAAAAAACACAAATATACAACACAAACACATATAATTTACTGAATGATTTCCATTGGAAACAATTGAATTCATATAATATTTTCAGTAATTTTCATTTTAAACCAGTAAACGATATTCTGTCTTTAATTTACAGACAAGGGTAGGCAAGGGCATATTTCAATTTAAAATGCTATAATTCACCAATTTAACAGGCAGAAGAGAATCAAATAAAAATGTACCTTTTTTGACAGGAATCATAATTTGTTGGGGACACCAGCATTCAGCACTATATGTAGACAGATCCGTATTTGACGAGTATCCATATCACGAGGGTACACTGGCTTCCATTCGGATTTCATTTTACCAAGAACTACAGCACGCTGATGTGAGAACTCATGGAGAGCACCTTCTTTTTTTTGAAACACTCTTAGCAAAACATTTTTTTAGACTGCCTTCTTTTTTTCCTCTCGTTGTATTCCTCTTACATTTTATTTTTTTTATTTATTCGTCCCTTTTATTATTTACTCTTCTCAGCATCCAATAGGATCTGATCTGTTGTTTTCCCTTCTGCCGTTTTGTGATTTAAATGGTCGTTTCTGAAAATTATATGCCTGCCTCTATGTCTGTACCACCCATTCGTTGTCTTCCAGCTGTGTGTCCTGGAGGGAAAGCCTCTAGCCCAGTATCGTAAATCGAATGTCCGAACATTGTCGTAAAACTGTCCGTTCGTAAAATTTATTTGTTATAGTTCTGCTTATTTGTAAATGGTGATTGTAAAAATGTGTCCGATAATGATTTTTACTACTGGGAGGTCTCCTGAACGCTGGGGTTTTCTCTTTTATTTTATTTTAAATCAATGGTTTTGATGATGTGTATTTTAATCACATCACTTATCTAATGGCAGAATTATTTGCGATTAAAGATGGCGGAATAAAGTATAAGAAATAAGTGGTGTCAAGAGAATTTGGAGTCCTGATTTACGCGTGACACCTGGCAACAATACTGACGAGTGAGAGTCACCTCTCGAGTGCAAAGGTTTAATTTAATCACAAAATTCTTTTAATTTGGGTATAATAATTAAGTGGGTATAAATTAATTTGGGTATAAATTAAGTGTAATATAAATTTTAAACTATGTACAGTTCAGAATATAAAGTTGGGCAAGATACAGGTTAACAAAGTATGCATAAGCTAAGCAATCACGGTAGTGGAGAATATTAGGAAAACAATATTTCTTATCATTTTGTCCTACAAGAGTACATATAAAAAAAAATGAGAATGTGCGATTATTATTTTGCACTATAAAAATCAAAATATAATTCAAAGAATTCTTTTTGAAGAACACACAAGTCTTTCGTCAAAGAATTGCGAAAAACAGGAATTTCGACAGAGGACCGACCAAAAAATGCGAATTTTGTCAAAGAATTCAGAAAAAAAAAAAATAGACGCAAATTTCGTCAAATGATCACGCAAAAAACCCACTGATTTCATCAAAGGACCGCGGAAAAAACGCTAATTTTGTCAAAGGATCGCAAAAACAACTCGAATTTCGTCTAAAGGTTGCAGAAAAGAACGTGAATTTTGGCAAAGAATCGTAAAAAATCTCCCACAAATATCGTCAAATGATCGCGGAAAAAAATAAGCGATATTCCCGATTTTTCTCCGACCGGTTGACGAAATTCATTTCTTTCGATTTTGGTATTTGCGATTTTTCTCGGGACGGAATGATGGAATTTGCCTCTTTTTTATTTCCTTTGACCGATTGACAAAATTCACGTTTTTTTTTTTTTTTCTATCTACCGATTGACAAAAATGTTTTTTTTCTATCGACCGATTGATGAAAATCATCTTTTTCTTCTATCGACCGATTGATGAAAATCATCTTTTTCTTCTATCGACCGATTGACGAAAATCACGATTTATTTCACGACAGATTGACGATATTTGCAGTTTTATTTCGTGAATGATTGATGAAATTCATGGTTTTATTTGGTTAGCGATCGACGAAATTTGCTGGAATTTTCCAGGAGGAGTTTTACAATGTTCATGACAGATCGAGGAAATTCCGGATTTCTTTTCATAACCGATTGACAAATTGATTTTGCGGAAATCTGCTAAGTAAATAAATAATAATTTGAGGTCTGCTAATTCGTAGAAGAATCACATGCCGATATCTAGTGCCCAACTGTAAGAACATGTCTGAACAATCTCAGAGCTAAAATCATAATGAGTGGGGTCCAAACGTATTCTTTTCTCGGCTCGAATTTTTCTGCGTCGCAAGCTTAACTATGTTACCACTGCTGTTGAATTAATTTGCGGCGCAGATCAAACGCTCTATTTTTCCCGATCCCGCGAACATCGCAGTTTTTTTAGAAGAAAACCATATTCCGCGGAAATGTAGTGTCCATAGTTAATCATATTTTTTTCATTATGGACAATAAGAAAAAAAGAAAAGAGGTAAATATCCCGAGTTATGGAGGAGACATAATGCCGCGATTGATAAGAGAAAAAAAAAAAAAATCCGAAAATCATTCGGTGAAAAAGAGGCATCCCTATAAGAAGCATGGCGGCTCAGACGCCGAAAGTTTGTCCCTATACCTGACGCACGATTTTCCTTTCTTGTTTTACTTTTCAAAGATTAATAAGTATAATTTCACATAATTGTAAATATAAAAAATTGTGTCTGGCATCCAAAAATATTTTTATAAAATATTTGAATTCTCCAATACTTAGAACAAACTTTCCAGTTTTCATTAAAATTATTGTTGTTGATCCAAACCTTTATTCTTATAAGAAAAAAATATTTTTGAAAATGTTGCATTTTTGCACCATCAGCAATGAATGCGTTAATGTAACAGCTTTGTAAAACATTTATTAAAGTTTTGTAAAATGCATTAATATTTCACCCTTAAGCATTTTAGCAGCTAAAGCTGTTGTTTTTTTCCCCCATCACGCCTTCTCCTGCTGATTTCTATTATGGTGTCTAACTGTTTCTTTTCCTCTAGTAAGTTCAAAAATGAATTTTATTTTCCAGTCCTTCCATAAAAAAGGAAGGAAAGGCTTTTGTTTCCCCCTTTCTAAATGTTTGCACGCTTCAAAGCTTTTTCCACATAAGTTGGAACTACTTACTTCAAGGAACTTCGTATTACTGTTTTATTGTAAACTGATATCTTCATCACTGAAGAAATATTTTTCATTTTATCACAGAAAACTGTCTGGAAGATTTACTTCACTCGGGCGCAAAACTCGGAGAAGAATGAAAAATCTTTCAGAAACACGTACTGCATATAAATAACTGATAACACGAAGAAAGGTTGTTTTTTTTTCTCTCTTTTTTTAAGTAAGGGTTAAATGGTCATGTTTATTATATATCTCAAAATATTACCTCGGTCTTTTAAACGAAGGCAAGCCTTTCGTGTACAGTGCTTAACAAAGGTTTTCACTTTCAAATTCATAAGGCGCGCACTCAGTGTACGTACATTATAAATTTAATTTGAGGATTCAGTTCTTTTTTTTTCTCGGTTCATTTTGTAGTTAGAAATTACTGTAAAAATGTAGAAAAAGCAATTGTTAAATAGCAACGTATTTTGTACAAAGTATATAAAAATAAAATGGCAGAAAACTTGTTTTCATAATATTATTACTAACATTATTTTATTTTTTTACATACTTGTTTTACATATTTTAGGTTTAAAACATAAAACTTTTGTCGTACAACAAGTGATTATGTTTTCTGCATCGTAGTATTGCATCCTTTTTTATTTTAACATTTAATTTAATACAAAATTTTCAGTTGTGAATCCCTTTTGAGATTAAATTGTTCACATCATTTCATTTTAAATAAATTACACGTTCAATAACTAATTCCTTGCACTAAAATAAACGAAAAAATAACGTATAAATATCACAAAAAATGAAATCATTAGCTTGTTTAGAAATAAGGAAAATTAGAATGATTAGTTGACATTTAAGCCATTTACATGAATCCGTTCGTAAACAAATAGAACCTACTTTTCCTTTAAATAATTCTAAATTTCAGGTTAACTACCTTCTTTACTCGTCGTAGCCTAGATAAAGTCTTCCAAATTTAAACGACTTGTCTGACCAACGTATTTGGTTAGACAGAAAACAATTCAAAATGGGTTTTTTTCATCGCTGTACCACGGAAACGTTGCTTATTTAAGAGACAAAAGAAAACGTAGAAAAACAAACTATGAAATTAATTAATATCTTCCGAACACGTATAGGCCTTAAAGTTCAGAAAAAGGGCATAAAATCCACAATTTTAAGATAATTTTATGATTATTAAACTTTAATAAGATGTAAGTCTGCAGACCATTTGTTATAGTCGTGAGGATTTGGGGATATATTATGGCATCTAAGAAAAGAATCCCAAGACTGGTACTTGAATGTATTTGATATTCTGATAGAAGTTAAATAAGCTTACGGATCTTGAAGACGTGATTGGGTGCTTTTTTACAGTTATAATTTATTACTAAACAGGCAAAAACGTCAGTTATGCTTAAGAAAAGAAAAATCACGCGTTTAATGCCATTCGCAATACAAAAAGTTTTTTTTTAAATTATTATTATAAAAATAAAAAATTAAACGGTTTTCGATTACAGAATTTGTACAACGAAATTGTATACCGCAGATTAAAATATGGCATATCTCGAACAAAATTCAGTGATTTAATAGCTAATTTACTATTCAAAGAAGAGGTTTGGCGTGCAAAAAATCCTAGATTTTTGTCGATATGGCATTGGTATAAATTGTGACTATACATAAATATTATTTCTGTTATTGTGCTTAAATTTTTTAACTTAAACGAAAATACGGAGAAATAGACTCTCAAGAAGAAGAAAAAAAGATAAAACTGATTGAAAAACCTGAAAGGAAAACTCGTAACTTCATTTTAACACTTTATCTACTGACGGTACTTATATAAGTACCACTAAAATAATTTGTTATAAAATTAATTTAGTACATCGATTAGTTGTAATACAGTTCAGAATGAGTTATAGATACATTAATTTATCATGTTCCAAAAGCATTATTGGTTACACAAAACAAAAATATTTTTTAAAGGATAATTTCTTTTGCCTTTGCATCTTTTCAACTTCCTTGGCGTTGGCAGGGGGGGGGGGGGGGGGTTTTCAATTCGGAAATATTTCCATATTTCTATTACAAGAACATTATATTTTTTACATTTCCTAATTCTACAAAATACTAAGAAAAATATTTAAAATGAAAGATTTGAGTGGGTTTATAAATATTGAATAAAATCCGTATAATTTCAAATTTAATTAATCCTTCTAAATCCTTCACTCCTTCTAAAATTTATTAAATGATAATGTAAATCTTCTAATGTAGTTTGAACAATTCACGAAAAATGCTTTAGAAGATAAAATTTCCATGAATTCACAAATCAGTACATAAAGGGTTAAATACGTATGATTATTTTGTGCCTTGTGCTCACAATGAATAGTTACTGTACTCGAAATTAAAGATCAATATATTTTTGATGAAGATATAGACATCGAAATGAACTTTAAAATGACTTTCAAAGTTCCGCAAGTTGGCAGGCGAGAAGGCTGCTTACTGCTTAGTCACCCAGCTTCCGAATTCTCCTCGCTGACGGTAAGTCTATGGGCATTCGCAAATTTAAAATATCTTCTCATGTAATTAATGTTTTTATTTTTTTTTTTCTTTGTACTCTTCTTTAAAAGCATTTATTTTTCTCTTAGTTCTCAAAATATTTCTAAAGTCTATGCTTAATTTTATATTTTATGTGTTAAAAGCTGATGAACTGTATGAGTAAGAATTTAACACTTCATATAAAATTAATTATATATTTTAGAAATATTTTGAGAGCTAAGAAAAAAAGAAACATCCTTTAAAAAGAGAACACAGTAAAAAAGAGTTAAAAATATTAATTTTCCGGTGAGATATTTTAAGTATACGAATGCATCAAATGACCATAAGCTTAACATTAGTGAGAGGAAATAGGAAGCCAAGTGCTGTGTCACTTAGCTGCCCGTTTGTCCTCCTTTTATTATTATTTTCTATAACTCAATAAGAATAGGTATTTAAACTAATATTATATAAAACATTTAATTTAATCGCAGCAGTTGCACCGTTAGAAACACAGTGGCGATTCCCTAAGAAAGGCAGTAGATTTTAACTTCTCCCTTATTTGCAAGCGGGAGAAAGCATGATGGTTAGTCTAAAAACCTTCTAAATGTCTTAATGTTCACCAGATGGTCATTTTCTAAATAAATATGATTTAGGCATGGAGGATTCGAAGCATCATGCATAGTTAAAATAAGGTTATGGAATTTCTTTTCAGATTTTTCAATCAGTTTTATCTTAATATTTCATGAGAATCTAATTCTCACAATTTTCGCTGTAAAGATGCAAATTTTATCGCAATAACAGACATGTTCATTTATGCATAGCCATAATTTATACAAATGCTCTGTCAATAGAAATCTACAATTGTTTAACACGCCTCAACAATGGAGTGATTTTAGAATGCTTCGTAGAAAAAATGAAGTAGATATTTGTTTCAAGTTTTGTTCGAGAGACGCTATATTTTAATCACGGATATACGACTTTCATTGAAAGATTCTTTAACCGGAAACCCTCGAAATGGATACTTACTCAATTTATTTATTTTTTTTGCCAAGTCACAATAAACATGTGATATATATTTTTTCTTAAATTCTAATTTTGATGATTTTTTCCCTATTGTTCTCTACTATTTCAGTACTGAGTAACTATAGCTATAGCGTTCAGATCTTATAAGTTCAATAAGCATATTGAAAAATTGCGGATTTTTGCCCATTTCCTGAACTTAAGAGGGCACAAGACCTTTGAGATTATTGAAAACAATAAAAAAAAATCGCCATTTTCAAGTATACAATTAGGATTTTCTTTTTCCCTCCTGCCTAATTTATATATTCTTAACCATATTACACAGAAAAATAAATGCTGTGTATACAAAAGTGGTATTTAATTTTAACTTTTAAAATTCATATCACTATTACGTGAATAAAAATCATTAGGTGCTGCGTGCATGTTTAAACTGGAAATTATTCATATAGAAAAATGTTTACGTCCAAAATTGAATCGTAACACAGTTATCTCTAACTTAAAACCAAAATATAGACAAAAAACAGTGTTTAAAATTTATTTTTAACACACAATTAAAAAAAAAAATCGAAATTTCTTTCTAAAAAATCGTAACTTTCTAGTGCAAAAAACAAAAAAACAAAAAGGACAAACAATGTATGTCAATTATTTTGGTTTTAGCATGCAAGCTATGGAGAAACAAATATGTGGTTAAAATTTAAAAACTGTAGCTAGTTGAAAATAACAGTGCGCGCGCACTCAAAATTTACTAATCTGAGAAAACTCATCTTAAATGTTCAATATCCGAATACCGTCCATTGTACTAGCTGTCTATATAAATGGTTATAAATTAAGAAATAATGCAGAATTTTGAATGCGGTTTTCAGCAAATTGTTCAGAAACGTTTAATGATTGAGAATAAATTAAAAACAAAAAATTGATTTTTTTTAAAGTTTTAAGGTCCCTGTATCTCTTAAAGGACTATGCACGGTCGGAAAATATTACCAATGTCCTTACCTTTTGTATCATTCGTTTTGTCTCTAAAATTCACAGTATCTTTTGGTATGAAGATGAAAGAAACAGATTATGAATTTTTTTGACACACCCTAATACACACTACATAGAAAATGACAAACGTAACATTTAAACTTCTGTCCATATTTATCTAGTACGTTATACTAACGGGAAGATTATATTCTGCTCTATACAATGCGGGAATGAAATTATAAACTCCTTCATTTCTATGCATCCGGTGTCCAGTATATTTTCAAAAGTAATTTTTGCAGTAATTAATTTGTGAAATTATATTTTAAATACAAAAAAATTGCTATTCGAAAAAGGGAGAGCGAGGCTGATAGCAAAGGGTTAACTCTTCCAGAATCGAGAATTAATGCAATCACTGGGTTCCGAAAGATATCGCAAAACAGTTTTCTAAAAATTACAATGAATAGCGAGTCGAAGTAAATAAACTATTCTAAAAGGGATTTATCATTAGAAAAAAAGTTTTATAAATAATATTATTAACATCTTTAGTCCATTTGTCACATCCCTTTATGTAATTCGGAAAATATCGAAAAAAATTTTCCTAAAAATTACAAGGAATAGCAAGCCGAAGTAAATAAACTATTCTTAAAGGGATTTATCATTAGAAAAAAACGTTTTATAAATAATATTACTTTAGAACTATAACATCTTTAGTCCATTTGTCACATTTCTTTTTGACATCCGGAATATATATATATATATATATAAAAAATCCTAAAAATTACAATGAATAGCAAGCCGAAGTAAATAAACTATTCTTAAAGGGATTTATCATTAGTAAAAAAGTTTTATAAATAATATTATTTAAGAACTAAAACTTCTTTGGTCCATTTGTCACATCTAGTTTACTTAAAATTAATTACTTCATTAATTGTTACATAATATTATTAATCGAATAAGGAACTATTAAAAATTTGGGGACTATTTAACTGATAATCACCCAGTAACATCTAAAGTCTTTCCCGTTTATACCTTATATATTTTTCAGTATTTCAACTTTGTTTTTTGTTTTTTAATTGTATTTAAAATCTTATTTTTCCAATATTTTCAATTTGATAGTATTTAAATTCCGTTTCTTAGAAAATTAAGAAACCTGTGTGTTTCATTAATAATAATAAAAAAATTACTTTTGGAATATTGCATCTTTCTAAATTAAACCATTTCTACAAAATAACTTCTGATACTTCTGCCTAAATATAACACAGGGAAGTACGTGTAGACAATGAGTATATTCTTTTTACATCTGCCGAACATTAAATATTTGTTTGTAACATAATAACAAGGTTATGTCAATTTCAAGTACGTGTTCTGAAGCATTAGCCGTCAATATGCGACTTTATTTTCCTAATATGCTTGAAATATTAAGTAAATGGGCCGAATCTATTAAATAATTTTTTCATCGTTAAAATATCTGCAGAATCTTTCGTACGAGTTCTTTGTTTCTGAAAGCTTTTTCGAAAATTGTGATTTAAGTTGATTTATTTATCGCTTTCAATGAAAAATGAAATGCAAACAGTGACTTAATCCATTGTGATTATTTCTATGGAGCTCAGCTCCTTGCTCGCTAACGCCCCATGAATTGCAACGCAATTCACATTGGGACAGCCACGCGATCCCAGCTCGCTTCACTCGTTCCCACACAATTTGTATCAACTCAAGCCACAATGAATATTATCATAAATTATTTTAATATAAGAAATTTATAAGTATTTTTAATGTATAAAAAAATAATAGAAAACTTCGTTTCAAATGCAAATAAATAATGCACTATTCAGCCTATAATATTGTTCAGCACGGCTTAAATTCATTTAAAACTCTGAAAGACACTATGTATTAGGGTGGGCCGAAAAAAACTTTTTTTTTTTCGATTTTCGATGATGGGTAGTGCGGAAAACTTGCCACTGGTGGAGCTAAGTTTACTCAAAAAATTTGAGATTTGTCGGACAAGTCCTTCATTTGCCGCAAATGGCTTGAAGTTTTGCTCAAATTATGCTGATTTTTGAGCTTTTTTAGAAAAACAGTTTTTTTCGGCCGATCCTACTATGTATGACGCTAACGAAATGTAAACAAACAGTTTTCTTCTGTGTCTAAAAGACAATCTTGATCACAAATCTGATTCACTGAATGCACGTATCATCGTAAAATGAACCAATAGCGTTGCTGTTCACACATCGGTCAAACAATCTGTCTTTAAAAAGAGATTCTCTCTGAATTTTGTTTTGCTGAATGAATCGGATCATGTTACCGTAAATTAACTACTGGAAATCGTTGCTGTGGTTGTTGCCAAATGGCAAGCTATAAATTCAGCTTCATTTTCGCGCCACTTAAGAGAAATATATATATAGGTTTTTGAAGGCTAATTCTATAAGGAATGATTTTATTAACTTGACTTTTGAATTCTGTTTTTGTTGCTCCTAAAAAGGGAAACTACATCGTTACGTACAAATTTTTCAAATTATTGAATTGGGATTTTTTATTTAACATTTTTTTCACTAAAATTATAATTTTGTGAAACGTTATACTATATCAGGTGTGCTATTTGTATATAAAAAAAACCACCCATCTTAAATTTGTATACGAAAAACTTCTTTTTTTCCCCTCTTTACTCAATTAATAAATAAACGTTCAATCATAATCCTTGAGATATAAAATCATGTTTTTACTTCATAGATATACGCGAAAAAGAATTCGTAAATGTATGTCCAACATATTAATTTTATAGACTCTTATTGAGTTCCTTTATTTCAGACAGGAATTTTTTTTCTCCAAAAATTTTTCGAACATTAAAATATCTTTTTGATATTTAATTATCAACTATTAAAAATCCCATAATCGTCTTGATTTTTTTTTATAAACATTGCATAAAACTATAAAATCCTACTGAAAACATTTACTTCTTTAAAAAAATATATATGCTTTAGTATTCTTTTTAATCAAGGACTTTGTTTTAAAATACAACACTTTTTAATTGGGATTTTAATGTTAGGCTAAAGGGATATGTTTTTTATCACTATTAAGAACATCTTTATTTTAAAAAAATCAACTCGGAAATTGTACGTCAAACGTGGCAAATGAGGTGCAATCGTACGATAATTATTTTTTTATATAAACATTCAAATCTTGGTGCAACAGCTATTGCACTCTTATGCAAAAATGCATGAATATAAAATTCATTAAGTTTATATATGTTAATTTCAATAATACGGAAATAATATGATTTCTTCTTAAATAAGACGTAAACTCCATGGAAACCTAGAATCATGGGATAGCATTCAATTAATTATATATGATAGGATTTAATGGAATAATCACCATGTCAACCTAGAATCATTATCATGGGATATCATTGAATTAATTATGTATGATACGACTTAATAGAATGAAGGAAACTGATATTAATATCTTTTTAAGTTTTGATTCGATTTAAAAAAAATTGAAATGACTCGAGAAAATTCTGAAACGATTATATGCATTAAATTCCAAACCTTTCAGTTGTGTAGTTTTTGCGTTGTTATATGCGGACTGACAGAAGGACAGACCAGACGATGACTATAGATGCTATGTATTTATTTAATTACGAACGCAACTAAAAAAAGACCCGTAATTTATTTACTGCTGATTTAAAATAAAAGTAATTAAAATATATAGTAGTTAACTTTGCAGAAAATGAGTATGCATTTTGAATTTATTCTAAAAATCTTTTTACAACTATCTTTTTACAACCCCAGAAATATTATGCGGCAGCAATTTCTTATGAATATATCTAGATATAATAGTCACGATTTCTTTTTGTATTCGCTTGATCTGTAATAACTATGATTAAGATAATAATCCGAGTGGTTTGAATATTAATATTTTCGAGGTCTTTTTGCATTCGAATCTATTGTTAATGTAGAAGTTATGGTGTCTGAAGAAACAATGCACTTCCTTTGGATTATGCAATCCATTTGTTTAACGAGAAGATGGCATCTCATTACGCAGGTTATTTTATTTCATATTTTCGGTCCTTATGCAATCAAAGTCGTGGTTTTTAGTAGACCACTACCTGGCTAACCCGTACATTTCGTAATATTTCTATTTAGTCATTTTATGGTAATAAATCTTTTTCTTAAAGTAATTCGTGAGGTTTACACATACATCAATCACACGTGAAAAAATTAAATACTTTCAAATCATTCTACATGTAATATACACAAACCGTATACTTTTAAGAAAGTACATGAATACAATAATCTGAAAGTAACGATATTAATCAGTTCTATCTCATACAATTACTAAACAAATAACAAATAAGGTTTTGATTTTCGGCATGTCTTTGTAAATGGTCAAAATTAACAAATAATCATCCACATGATTTATAATTTTATTATTCGGTTGCAAAAACCCTTTTTCTGTTACGACTACATAGCAATTTACTATAAAAACGCGATTTTGTTCTAATAATTATTTTTGTCAAAGCAATTTTTCATTTCCGTTATTAAATACACCTATGCAGAATATGGTTCTTTTTACATTTCTCCTAATATTTTTCGCTTAATAAAGATATTCTTATTGTTCTTTTTATTCATTATTTTCAACAACATGCGTGAATTTTTATGTATAACTTTACTCTTCTAGCATTTAAAAAACACAAAAACTAATTTACAAAATAAATAAATAAATAGATAAATAAATCCTTTATGAATAAAATTATGAAACATCCTAAAGACTATTCAAATTATCAAATGTATCTTTAAATTAAGGAGATCTATAACCCCTTTTCCCCACAATGTATAAAATGTAAGGATTTTCATTTTCTTTAGAAAATGATACTATGCTTATTAAAAATCCATATATGAAATTTCTTTATTCAATGATGGAAGTACGGCCGAATTGTTCAATTCTTAATTAGTTGCAAACCTTTAAAGACTTTGGCTTTGGTGTTTATCCACTCAGAGTTAGTGTTTTTATATTTTTTTACATATTGTTGTAATATTTAACATACGTAGGCAGAGGTATTTTTGAATAAGCCGTTGGGAAATTCTATATTATTCAATCAGCAAGAAATGCACCATATAATGAGTAATCATTTTTTTATGCAATATAAATTAAAAAACAATCTTTGCCTTAGCTCTTTCTTTAGCTTCATTATAACATATTTGTATACATTTAAATAATGGAAATATATTAAAAGTGTGTAAATTTCCTGAAACATTTATAAAATGCATACTATAGAAGATATTTCTGCGAAAAGACGAATTTTTTGAGGAATTTAGTATAGGAATGTAGAACATACTATGTGTTCATGAAATGTACATATACATAATGTACATATGTATAACATGAAAAAGAAATGGTTGCTTTATGATGCAAAATGAAAATTTGGGTCTTTTTTTCCTTCCATTAATAAGAACGAAATGAATTAAAATATTTATTATGAATCAAGCCTTTTTGTAAAATCATTACTATTATTAATTTTGCAATTATTATTCATAACAAAACTTAAAATCTAAAAAAAAATATTGTATTATAATTTAAATGCATTTTAAAATTTTAAAAATGGATATTTTTAAACCAGCAATTTGACCTTAACTAAAAACCCAACACGAGATTAATTTGCTACTTCTATTGTCGTTGTTTCATAAACTTGACAGATTTGACTTTTGTTGCCCATGGAATCAGAGACACTCACTCGTGAAAAAGATGGTGTAAGTAAGTTTACCTTATAAAATTGTGTGTTTCTAAATTACAAGAATAAAGTATTTCATTAGTTTGATACTGAAAGATTTTCCTCATATTTCTCTTTCTTTCTTTCTTTTTTTTTTTTTTTTTTGGTACATCATACGAACCTTAATTATAAAGCAAATACATGCCCGTGCGTAATTCTCACATCATTTTGACAAACAAATATCTGAACAACAAATTTCGCTTTTACTGCAAATTGATTTAAACTCTAAACATCATACGCAATTTAAATTTTTACACCGTCGCGTCGTAAAGGAAACAATATTTTTTTTCAAATGTAATTTCTTTAAAAACGCTAATCTCTGAGTTTTTATGACTTTTAAGAATGAATTTTTATGTCTATAGTGCAGCTCGATTACGAAAGATTAACCCGTTTGCATTTAAAATAATATAAAAAGTTCAGATTTTGTTTCCCTCAAATGTTCCAATGTAACAAAATTAAAACTTCAGCAATAAATTAATAAAATAATAGATACCAACGCAAATTTAACAGAGAGCACACAAAATTAACTACGTGCTTAACCACTGAAATTATCAGAATACAAAAGTGTGCTGGAAGTGTCGATCTTTGTCGATTTCTTCAACAATTAATTCTTTGCAATCTTCTACTCGTAATAAATTTGGAAACTGTATTTGAATACATAATTCACATTTTTTACGCATCAACTATGTTCTTTAATCCCGCAAGCCTGTGTTAAATCCCGTAGTTTATTAAAAGTGTTAAGCTATTTTAAAAATCAAAACACAATCTATTTTTTCTATTTCCACGAATATCAGAAACGCATAATCAATATATGTATTAAAAAAATTATGAAATGCTGCTGAAAAGCTTAAACGGGGCATTCTCACAATCTTTTGACTTTCATGTCCCTGAATAATAATTTTTATTTTAATACACTTTTTTGTGTTTTTTTAATTTCATATACTGGGGAACATCCCATTGCATGATTGCACAACAATATTAACGAGATAAATAAGTTTTGGACGATGTTGAGGGGCCCAAATACCTGGAAAACTCCTATACTGTCCCGTGTTCCTGACGCTGATTTTGAAGTTAGGAGCTGTCTAGATAGAAATGTTTCAATAAAAATAATTCGATGTAATTATTTTCTGAAACTGAAACTATTGTTTTATATAAATATGTAGCTAAAAATTAACATGCACACATTTGTAGGGTTGTTATTATTTTTTAAACTCTGTCCCTAGGTTTTAGATTCCTTACCATCCCTCTTCTAAAATTATACAGAAAATCATTTCAGATGCAGCCACAGAATTTTTTTCAAGTTTTTTCTCATTCAGAAGTATGCTAGATAAATAATGTCTAAAATTTTTTGGCAGGAAATTTACTGTAGAATTTAAATCAGCATTTAAATATCGATTTCAAGCATCGTGGCTTTATTGGTAGCCTCACCGTCCCCAAGGTTTATTCCTGCACTTTTCGAGGTAAATTTTTAAATAATAATAATTTAATCCAACGTTAACAACTGTTTCTAAAAATCAATGAACATTGTGGCTATCACTTAGTATTAACATGATTTTCCTAAAAATAGTTGGTAATTTTCCTTACCGTTCCATCCTTACCGTCCGTTTTTTTACCATTTCGTCCCTTTTTTACAATACCATAACCTTTTTTTTACCTTACCGTCCCTTCTTTAACACCCCTTTAAGACAATGTTATACAAAAATTCTGTATTAAAAGTACTACATTTGTATTATTTCTTATTTGAATGCCCTGTGGGTACTATGCAAATTCATTATAAGTAAAAATTTAGAAGAAAATAAAAAGTTATAGGGGTAAAATGGTAAGGAAAATTGAACTCGCAAGTTTAACTTAAACCTCAGTTAACAAAAAAAAAAAAAAAAAAAAAAAAAAAAATTTCGCTGCTGACCATTTTTTCTTTATTTTGAATCATTAATGCTTTTGTCTATCAGATTAAAATGTTATTTTAGCAAGTTTAATTTTGTCAGATTTTTCCCTCCGAAACTCAAAAGATTGTGAGAATGCCCCATATATAATTTATCCGGAATTAAAATTATTTACAGAAAAGAAGACTAAATGCATAACAGAAAGAGTTTTAGTCGCTTGATTTTCATCTTATCATTAGTTTATTTACCAAAACTTTTTACAATTCTATTCTGGACAGTTTACAACTAATTAACTATTTGTTCAGCTTTTATTGGCTTCATTTCTTTTTTTTTTTTAACTTACAAAACTAAAGAGCTTTAAATGCGCCATTGAGAAGAAGCAGATGTAATTTACTGCAAAACACAGAAATACATCAGTAGCGGAAAAAAAAAACTTTCGTATTATAAGGTTATTAAAAAAAATACAAACTCTGGAAAGTTTCTTAAAGCTTTAAAATAGCTTTAATGATCGCTTTTAAAGATACTGGTATATTTTTTAATCTGTAACTAGATTTCAACTTCTAAATGTATATAAAGCATTTTTGACTTTTGTATTTCTACGCTCAATTTATTTTTTAATTGGTTCTTTTTTCACTATTTTTTACATTTTTTACAGAGATTTACAGATATATATATTTTTTACATTAACACTGTAAAAAACGCTGAACTGTTTCGATCGTTAGCATAAAAATCCACGCCCTTTATAACGCACAACCTGACGTTTCCCGGGGTTTAAATATGTGTGATGAGAAAAATCAATTTTAAAATTAAACACCGTACGGATTATGCTCTCTTTTTTTAATATGTTGAAAGCTTGAGAAATTTTGATTCTTAAAAAAAAAAAAAAATGAAAATGAAATGTAAATTCATGAAAAGCCCTTCATGATATCATTTTCTCTTGTAAAAGCCATGCATTAACCATATATTCGTTTGACATTTGAGGTCATACGTGAATTAACCTATCTTACTCACAACTAAAAAGAAATGGCGCTTCTGTTATATTTCGAGAAATAAATAAAAATCATGCACTCGTGACATCATAATTTACTTTTACATTTTAACTTAATAATAAGTCTACTATAATTTGTGACTCTTGCTATAGCCAGTATACTCGTCAGGACGCATTGCCGTTATCCATAGAGTAAAGAGAAATAATAAAAATGAAGTATGGTGTCTGGGGGTTATGCCGAAACCGTAACCCTAAAATCCGATTCATTCGACCCAGGCCCAAACACAACCACGTTCTTTGACGCGCTTGTCAATTCAAACCTGTATTTCTTTGCTTTTGCTTTTACCGTTGCAAATTTTTATTAATAAATCGCGTGTTGACGTTGAGCCTAGGTATGATCAAAATTTCGATTAAAAATGAGAATATGGGCTGTTATAGGTTGAAATATCTACTCCCTGTTCCACGTGCTTCTCCTGTTTGGGCCGAATGAGGGCATTTAAATTCGAGCGATAACCGCTTTCATATTGCAAACCGTTTTTAAGGCATGCTGCATCTCCATCTATCTCTTTCCTCCATGGCCATTACCATTATCTGTCTACACGTGAAGTTTTCGCTACGGTACTCCATTGTGAAATTCGGTAATTTTTGAAATTCAATATTTGAAAAACAGCATAATCATTAGATTTTAAATTTATATCAAGAAAAATAATTTTTTTTAAACCTTTCTAATGCAGTTTGTCCAACAATTTTTCGACAAATACTTTTCGAGCTATTAATTTTTTCCATAACTTCAAATGTTTTACATTCGAAGATTAATCTGTGGCAACGATTGGCGAAAAAGCCAGTCTCCAGCAACACATAGCTTTTTATTAAAGAGGATAACTGGTAAGAACCAGCTGGGAAGACCTGGGAAGACCGAGCTCGGTTAAGATTGAAGACTTTCGCGGACTGTGATTGAATCATGTACCTCGGCTATAGAAAAGTTCTAGGAAATTCTTTCAGATTGTAAATCCATTTTTTTCGCCAAATATCGCCAAAATTTGGCGAAAAGTCGCAAACTTGGCGAGATTCTTTCATTGTGCACCAGGCTTGTATTTTGGAATTTGTAATCTTGATAATGTATTTTCCCGCCCAAATTTCGCCAATTTTGCCAACATTTCACCAAATATCTCCAAATTTGGCGAAATGTTGCCAACTTTGCGACTTCGTTTACTGCCAACTGTTCAAAAAACTGTTTCAACCTTCATTCCCATTGACATGCATTGACCCGTGGTGACCTCAAAATGAACCACTAATTGAATTTTCTAGAACATGTTCCCTAGCCCATCGGTCTTCTCCTACTCCGAAACGTTAGAATACTAAATTTACTCAAAATCGCTTAATCAAATGGACTCTGATTGATTGAAATCATGTGTCTCGATACCAATTGGGTGTTTCTAGAAAATGCATTTTGATTCTGTAAGCCATTTTCCCGCCAAATGTTGCCAAAATATTGCCAAGTATCACAAAATGTGGCGACATATATTTATTTGGCGCCAAGCATGTGTTTTGGCATTGGTAATCTTAAAAGTCCATTTCCCCGCACAAATTTCGTTAATGTCGCCAATATTTCGCCAAATTTGGCAAAATGTTGCCAACTTTGCGACTTCGTTTACTACCAACTTAATAACTGTTTAAACCTTCATACCCATTGAAAACCATTGGTCCGCAGTAACCCCAAAATGACCCACTAATCGAATTTTTTCGAACATGTGACATAGCCTAACGGTATTCTCGTACCCCAAAACGGTAGGACACAGAATTTAGTCAAAATCATTTAAGCCTTTTTTTTTTTTGATAAAATTTACACCCTCACACGATCTGTTTGCATTATAATATATGATATGAAGGAGATAGCATTCTCTACAATTAACACTTTGCATGCAACGATAAGAATTATCATAATTCTAAAAACGCCTAATGTAAAATTAAATCGATATTTTACCCAAATTAAGAATTATTGAAGCAGAAGTAGCATTTTTGCCCTTTCTTCCCTTTTTCTTCTTTTTTCTTTCTTCTTCGGTTTTGGGTTCTGTTCATTTATTTTTTATAAAGTCTAAACAAATAGGCATGAAGGAATTCGAATAGCATGCAGAAAAGTATATTTTGAACATTTTCATTCTATTACTGTCGCTATTTCGTTGCAAGCTCAAATTAAAAAGTAGATTAATGCGATACTGGACTTCATATTCAAACAAAAAAGCGTCCGCAAAAGGATTTTTTTTAATACATAAATTTAGATTTCCCCAGCTCTGTGTATAAAAGATGCTAATTCGATTATTTCTATTTCATAAACACGCAATTTTGACGGTTAATTTCTAATCAATTGTGAAATAAAAACTTTATATGATACTAGGGGACTCTGCCCCCTGCAAGCTATGTTCGCCAACCCCCGTTCAGAGACTGCAGAATCTAAGAGCATGCTAATCTGATCGCTTTTAAAAAGATTAGAGAAGATTGAATTATACTGAAAGAACCTGTAGCGATCTCCCTGTAAACGGGTTTCCATTCAATTCCCTTTGATTGCAAAAATTTAAGGCAGAATCAGTTGCTGTTAAGACATTCAATGGTTGTTTTCGTGTTTGATTCACAATCTGTTGCATGTTAAATCTAAAATCTGTCGCCAAACTATAAGATTAAATGCCAATAATGGTTGATCGTAAATGTCGCATTCATTGACTTTAAGGAAGTTACACGTGTTTACGTCATCAAGTGATTTTTATTTCGACGTTTTATTTGTATTTTTATTAATGTTATACTAATTTATTTGTTCTTTCGTTATTTAAAGTAAAAAATTATGTCAATTTGTACAATTTGGCGAGGGTTTGGCGATTTATATAATTTGGCGAAATTGGTCGACGGGAGAAGTGATACCATTAAAACATTGCTTTGAAGCTGAAATTAAATGTCGTGATTTGTTGTATTGTCATATACGCACCGGGTTTGGCGTGCATTTTTTTTTTTTTTTTTTTTTTACGACAATTTGGCGAAAACCTCGTTTTCGAATACCAGTTACATATGTATTTTTAACTTATTTTCTATTATTTTTAAAATGAAATAAAAGTAAATAAAAAAAAGTTTAATTAATAGCTATAGAACAAAACAATTTATAAAATTTTTTGTAAATAAAAAGAAAATAAATTCAAATAAACATTTATTAATAAATAAGCAACAATAGCCGGGTTACCATGTCAGGCAAAATAACGCCATTTTGGCACCAATTAGGTACAGCGTTGCGTATATGACATCTGTGCCTAATATTTTTCTTTTTGTTTCGTTAAAAAAAAAAAAAAAAAAAAAAAAAAGTGAAAGCCATTTATTTTTAATGTTTCAATTTTAAATGAAAGTTTTGTATTAAATAAAATGATAATGAAATACAAATTGAATTATGAATAAAAGTAGCATGATACATTTCTTAGCATACATTTAAATGAGGCCAAACTGGTCGCCAAATTAGTTTAAAAATAATAAACTTTTCTAAAATATGAAAAAAATTATCTGTTATTATTAAAATTTGAGTTGCCATCATTAGAGAAAAGTATATAAAATTAGAAAAAAATTAATATTTCGAAAACTAATTCGAATTTAAAAATTCTAATACCAGTTTTGAGATCTGCGGATCAATTCGGATATTTGGTGTTAATTTCACCACAAAGTATTCCGTATTTTAAGAGAAATCGCCGTGAAACATAATCAGTTGTTTAATCAGTCGTTTCATAGAATCGTTTCATAAATTCATTACATTTCAGTCGTTTCATAAATTAGTTTCATTAGGATTTTATATATACTAGTTGAGTACCTAGCAACCCGTTGTGTTGCTTTTAAATTGCATGAAATCGTTCGATCCTTTTGCGAAAAATGGAATCTATCTTTATTGTAAATTTAGAAAGCAATTAAAGTACAGTAGTGTTCCTCTTAACCGGAACTCCGCTTTAACTGGCCTCCATTTTTTCCCAACATCAGGCAAAATTCAGAAAGGAAAATTTCTGTCCTCATTTCTTTATGGTTAATTAACTAAAATTTACATAATGTAGAATAATTTCAACTTCTTATAAAGGTATGTGACACGATTTTCAACAATTTAATTTGTATTAAATATTGTTCATTATTTGTTATTAGTGATCATTTTTATTTCAATCCAGTTAATTACAACTGGTATTCATTTCACAAAATAAAGGAAATATGATTTTTTTTTAAAACTACACAAATTAAAAAACTAAATGCGTACTACCATTTAATTAATTAAATATGTAGTTATTTATTTAAATTTTTTTGCTTCTCCGCTTTAACCGGTTTTTCTCTTAACCCAGTTGAGTTTATTGTATTTATTGTTGTATGTCTGTTTAATATTTATATACGTGAACATAAGTTTGTATTTCGTGAAGTTTTCTTGAAAAATACTATTCAATCATTTATTTTCCCTATTTATTCAAATAAACGTTAATTTCAATTTAAAAATAATGTCAAACAATGATATTTAATAACCCTTGTCATTTTCTGTTTTTCTTTTTTTATTTTAATTAATTTAAAAGGAGGAATTTAATTTCCATCATTACATAAATGTCATTAAGATATATATATATATCTCGAAAACTAATCAAATTTTAAAATGATACGACAAATTTTGACATCCTTGGACCCATGTAGATAACTGGCGTCAATTTGATCTCCTAACATTTTATATTCCAGGAGAGACAGCTGTGAAATACAAACGCACATTCACTTTTTAATATAATAGATTGATGAAGTTTTAATTTCACTATGAAATATTAGTCAGGGACAAATGCTGAACTATTTATACTGTTTTACGTGCAAATGGTTTATTTCGTAATGGAGCCTGCACGCAATGGAGATAGATTAAAAAACGTTATGCTTGAAAATTATTTCAAAAGCCATGATAAATAAATCAATTAAAATAAAGTTTTCAAGCAAATTGCATTTGAAAGCAGATTTTTTTCCCACATAACGGTGTAAAAATTAAAAATGTGTGATGTTTTGAAGTTAAAGAAATTGCAGTAAAAAAATTGCAAAACCGAAATTTAAATGTCAAGCATCGCCATTCTCAAAATGACGTCAGCGTTACGTACGGACATATTTTCCGTTATAAAATAGATAGATTTTCAAACGTGAAGTCCCCTTTGTCAGCTACAACTTTGCATGTGTAAATTTATTCTTTTGGCTTGAGATTCTAATTTCAGTACCGCTGACTACAAATTCCAGAAACTGCTGTTTTTTAGATGTATTCGTGGTAACATATATTTTTATCTAAAAAAAGGATTGTTTTCTTTTTAAAATGGCGCTTACTGAAGCATTATGCCAAGTGTCGCAAATTCGATATCAGCCGAAGGAAAATATATAAAAATGTAACATAGCTTTATGAGAGAAAATGCATGTTTTTTAAAGCGTGACGTCATTTTCTGTTGAGACTTAAAGTCATTTTTAATTGTAATGATAAAATGGCATCAATAAGGATAAATAAACCCCAACATTTCTTTTAGGTAGCTTTCTTTACAAAAAGCTACCTATTGCAGCCGTTCGGAGGAAAGCGATTTCAAAAAATTTTGGTATATTTTCATCGATCATGACCCCCAGACCCCGAAACCACGCTCCGTTCAAAATTGATATATATATATATATATATCGATGAACCGATTTGGATGTAATTCGGTGTGTACATAGTACATACCAATGTCTCGACCGAGTTCGTTGGCCAGCTTCATCCGCCATTTTGTTTCAAAATGGCGGCCATTTAAAATATTTTAAAAATTTTTAAATTTGAAATGTGGTACCAAAAAATTAAAAATGGAAAAATATTTTTTTCTTATGTATTTGACCTTTATACAAAGACTCCGTAGCAGTTTTTGTTTCGTCTATATCTTAAAAAATGGCTGAGTTATAGCATTTTGAATTTCAAGCGAAGCTGATATTTTGAAACGTCCTGAATTTTGTCAGGCGATAAAAGGCGTATTTATGAACCGATTTGGATGTAACTTCGTTTATACATAGTACAGACCAATGTCTCGACTGAGTTCGTTGGCCAGCTTCATCCGCCATTTAAAATTTTAAGAAAAATTTAATTGGAAATGTGGTACCAAAAAATTGAAAATTGAAAAAATATTTTTTTTTTTTATGTGTTTGACCTTGATAAAAAGATTCGGGAGCAGTTTTTGTTTCGTTTATATCTTAAAAAATGGCTGAGTTATAGCAATTTGAATTTCTAGCGTGGCTGACATTTTGAAACGCCCTGATTTTTGCCACGTGATAATAGACGTATTTATGAACCGATTTGGAGTACCTTGGTGTGTACATAGTACATACAAATAACTCAACCGAGTTCGTTGGCCAGCTTCATCCGCCATCTTGTATCAAAATGGCGGCCATTTAAAAAAAATTTAAAAAAATTTAAATTTAAAATGAGATGCCAAAAAATTGGAAAATGAAAAAGATTTTTTCGTATGTTGACCTTAATACAAATATTCCGGAACAGGTTTTGTTTCGTCTATATCTAAAAAAATGGCTGAGCTATAACATTTTGAATTTCTATTGTGGCTGACATTTTAAAACGACCTGATTTTTGTCTTTCGATAACAGGCGTATTTATGAACCGATTTGGATATTACTTGGTCTGTACATAGTGCATACCAATGTCTCGACCGAGTTCGTTGGCCAGCTTCATTCGCCATCTTGTTTCAAAAGGGTTGCGATTTTTTTTTAAATGTATTTTAAAATTTAAAATGAGGTATTAAAAATTGGAAAAGGAAAAAGATTTTTTTATGTGTTTGGCCTTGATACAAAGATTCGGAGCAGTTTTTGTTTCTGAAAATTTGTTCTTTTGTTTATATCTTAAAAAGTGGTTGAATTATAGGACTTTGAATTTCTATCATGGCTAACACTTTGAAACGATCTTGTATTTGTCACGCGATACCACACGTATTCGCCTATTTCGATGGAAGAAGGCATGTGGATAGTATACATCAATATCTCGACCAAGTTCGCTGGCCAGCTTCATCAGCCATCTTGTTTCAAAATGGCGGCCATTAAATTTAAAATATATATATATTTAAAGTGAGGTGCAAAAAAATTAGAAATTGAAAAAGGTTTCTTTCTTAAGTATTTGACCTTGATATAAGGATTCAGGAGCATTTTTTGTTTGCCTTTATCTTAAAAAATTGCTCAGATATAGTAGTTTCAATTCCTAATGTGGGTGACATTTTGAAAAATCTGATTTTTTGCCTGCGACAGCACTCGTATATATCAACCGTTTCCGATGTGAGTGAGCATGTGCACAGCAATTACTAAGGTCTCGACCAAGTTCACTGGTTAGCCTCATCCACCATGTTGTCTTAAAATGGCAGGCACTTTAAGAAATCGCCGAATTTGTCAGCCAAATATAAGTTACTTTAATTAAAAGCAGCTTGGATAAAGCTGACTAATTTCGCGAAATTCTCATTCATAATGATTTAGCATTGATAAAAATTAGTATTGAATCTCCTACATTCGGTTTCCACTTAATTGAGCTTCGAGTGTTTGAATAATATAAGTTGGCTTTTTTAAAATAAGGAATATGAAAGCTACCTCTTCCTCCCGGCATTGGCCGGAAGGACTTTTTTTTCTGCAACAGTGGAAATAATACGATTGCTACTATTTTGATGGAATTTCAAAAAACTTTTCAAATTAAATTTAAAATATAAAAGTGGGAATATTTAGAAAAATAGCTAGTGCGAGTTCATTTACAAATGAACAGCTTTAATTAAAAAAAGAATAATTACCAAAATTGGTTCAGTAGAAAGCTCAGGGAAGATGTCTAAAAAAGCTGTCATTTGTTTTCAATATATAGATTATTTTTTCCGTCTTACTTTAACAGTTGCCTAGCAACTCTATTTCAAAACTTATCTATTTCATACTAATTACTTTTAAAAGCCCATATTTTTCCCAATTCGGCTCTAAAAATTTTAAATGTTCGATTACATATATATATGTTAAATTCGTCCTTTTTTATATATTATTCTTTTACTTATTGTTTGATGAAGCTTTAATTTCATTGTAGAAAATTAGCCGTAGATAAATTCTGAACTCTTTTCTATGTGCAAATTGTTTATTAATATTTCGTAATGGAGCCCGCCGGTGCGCGATCGAGATAAATTTAAAAAATCACGCTTCAAAATTATTTTATAAACCATAATAAATCCGTCCATTAAGATGCCGTTTTGGTACAAATTGGATTTAAAAGTAGATTTTTTCCCTATACGACAATGTAAAAAATTATAATGTGCGATGTTCAGAAGATTAAAAAATTGCAGAAGGGAAAATTGGAAAACCGAAATTTCATCGTGAAGCGTTGCTATTTGCAAAATTGACCTTTGTAATATAAATGGAGTACTTCTGTTGCCACAATTACAAAATTGGTACAAAAAACTATAAAAAAAATAATATCTCAAAAATAAATTGAGATACAGATTTCAAAGAAATTGCATGTAAAAGTACATTTTTTTCCTCATACGATGGTATAAAAACTAAAAATCTGCGATGTGCAGAAGTTTAAAAATTTTCAGTAGCGAAAATTGCAAAACGAAAATTCATTTCAAATTTGAAAGTGTTGCCATTCGCAGAATGACGTATGCGTTACGCACAGATATGTTTGTCCTTTATAATATAGATAGGGTAGATTATATCAATAATAATTTTTGCGCCTTACAAAGTTCCGTTTTTTTTATGTTTTCATGAATATTCATAAAATTTCTTAAATTGTTCTTTATGAATGGTAGCATATAACTAGCCGTGGATTTTATATATTGTTTGTTAACTTTAAAACTTTTCAAAATTGTAACAATTTTGAAGAAATTTTTTAACCATTTGGAAAAGGTTGTTGTTTCCGGTCGAGGATGGGCCAAATGATGCTCGCATTTTATTTTTTTTTAACGAAATTCAACGATGTTCTTTACTTTTAGAAGAATTTTTATTTGAGTAGGTGATAGAAAGGCATAAAATCGTTAAAAATTGGAAAAGTTACAAAATGGGTAGGCGCAAATTATCAGATATGAAAAATTCCAAAGCCAAAGAGCGACGCCGAAATGAAAATCGTCTTGCAAATCAAAAATCGAGGTCTTCAACTCATTATGTAGGCCATGAAATCGAGATCTTGAACCGATTAATGTAGCCCATGAAAATCGATTACAGAAAAAAAGACGAACGCGAAAAAGGAAACAATCTAATGTTTTATCGATTGATAGTAAAAGGCCATGTCTCGAGGGGCTCCAATCCACTAGCCACGGCGTTTTACAATCGGTCGATTCTAACCGGGAAAAATTGAGCTCAACGTAGGTAATTTGTCGCAATCTGTGGATGGTTCGGTGGAACTGCTTTCGATTTGTAAACTGTTTTTCTTCTCGAAACGGGACTTGGAGAGTTTATCAATGAAGGTTTTGGTCGTCTGAAGTTTGATCTTTGTGATCTGTTGTTGAAGAGGTTCGACGGAATTTGGTGGTGGTCGAAATAAATTCCAAATGGTCGTTGTAATCTATTAAATTACATTTTTTTTTATTTATTTATACATCATCTATGTTTATATATTTTTTTAAATCTTATCTCGTATTATTATGAGCGAAAATAAAATATCTCTACCAACTTTTGTCATAACTGTATAAGGAAATTTTAAAGAAAAAATTGTGGCACGAAACAAAAACTGATTCACCTGTAGTCTTTTAAAATTGAACGATATTTTAATTAATATTTTAATTAATTATTATTTTGTACTTTATTTTCAATTTCATACTATAAAAACTACTACTATATTAATACGCGCAAATATCTTTGAAATTGATTAAGTAATTAAAAAAAAAAAAGAAAAAAAAATCATCGTCAACTGCTGGCTTAATTGCAATCTATAAGTGATTATAATTTCTTTTTTTAAAGCGTTTTTTTTTTATGCATAAATGACTCAAATAGTTATCTGCTTTAATTTTTCTGTATTAATCGATATTAATAAATAATTTATTAATTCTTTTCGACTTTTGAAACAGTTTTAAATAACAATGTTTATCTTTCGAAATATTCTTTGTATCATTTGAATATACAACATGGCTTCTGTCAGGTTCTGAGAAATATCTACTCTTAGAACTATGGTTATATATTTTTTTCTTGTTTTTATATTGTCTGTGTACTGGGAATTTTAAAGTAAATTTTTTTTTCTTATCTGAAACTTAATCCGGTCTAGTGAGTTATACAGAATATTTAAAGGAATGTAGTTTATAAATAGAGAGGGGTTTTTCTGCTGTTCAAATGCATACCTGAAATAAGGCGGACAAAAGGATTTCACCAGAGAGCAAAATAGCGGGCCTTGGGGTCAGAAGGGAAACACTGTTTATGTTTTTGGGAGAGTGGTGATATAGCTGAGGGAAATCAGTGAAGGCATAGAGTTAATAGTGTGTAGCCGCTTTTTCGCAGAGCACGGTTGATGCCTGGAACTCAAGGTGCGAGTTCGTTGCAGAGTAGCTCGTGGATAGAGCTTGATTAGGAGTGAAGCTCCTAGAGTATAGAGTTAATGTGTTGGGAGAATTAATAGTGTTCTCCGATAAATTTAATTTAACTAGAGTAAGGTGAGAGGAATATAAGATAGTTTAACAGTACACAGCAAGTATTTACTGTATTTAATTTAATGTTGAACCGGATCACCTATATCCGAGTTCTTAAGTGTAAATAGTGTTTTGTGATTTGTAAATAGTGTGTAAATAAACTGTTAATTAATTTTAATTGGAAGAGTTGGTTTTCTTTTCAACAATCCTCTCATAGCGTGACCGATATCACGTAATCATATCGATGGTGGCAGCATATAAACAGTAAAGGATTTCTTCAAAGTTGTGTGAACTTCGAGGAAACCTGACAGCTTCTCTTGTGAACAAATATTTTTTTAATAAAAATAAATGAAAATGACTACAAGAGAATCCTTTTTACTTTATTCCCTTGATATTTATTTATTACATGCCAGTTGTATTTTAGTGGGTGTCTCCCAGACTTTTCATTGCTTCACGGTTAGTACTATGGTTATCCCATTTACTCTAGCTACTTTTCTGATTTCGTCGATGCATCTTACCTAACGTCGTCTTATTGGTCATTTTACATCTCTGGGATACCAATATGAGGGTGTTTGTACTCCATCTATTGTCTTGTCTTTTCGCAATGTGACTAGTGCATATATATATAATAGATAGATATACATAGGTCGGGAATTAACTTCATTACGAAATAATTCGAAACTTGAAATATGATGTATACATTTTAAATAAATTTTGACGTGTTGCACTATTTTCATTGAATGTAAATGATTCTTTCCAAGGCTTTTCAGTAATAGATTATGAGTTGATAAAGAAATTTGTTTTAATGTTTGATAAACATTTAAAAAACATTTTTTTTTTTTTTTACAAGCTTGAATTAGGTAATGATTGATGACACTATACTCGGTGTAACGTCCTTAGTATCCATGCCATATTGCTATGTGTATTTTTAAAACACTGGAAACCGACCAGGTCATCCATGTCCGTTTAAGCTCAGCAAGAAAAATCGTTTTTCTTTATTGTTTCCTCTTTCATTAGATACTTAATTTTTTTTCCTCCACCTCTTGAGCTATAAATTAAATAGTGGGATTTCTGATCTAAAATATTTAAAACGTTAATTTTATACCCGTCATAGTTGACGGGATCTGACGTAATAAATCAATAAAAGCTTTAGGTGTTATATGACCCTAAATTTAGCCAGTTATCGTTACATATCTGCGGATGAATGAATAAGAACGGTTGCTGTATTTAAAGAACTGCACACTTTCTAACTGTCACGTCTAATGAGAAAATCGGCGATAAATATAACTTAGTAGATAAGTCACGTAGATGTAACACTATAAATTTAATGACTATGTTTAGATAGACCTTCATTCTATTCTTGTCACATACCTTATTTGCCGAAAGGTTGATTTAAGAACAGGTAGATTATGATTTTTTTTTTTTTTTTTTTTTCCCAGACTATGAATTATTACAAATTCTAAGGGAATGAAATATTATTTAGGCAAGTTGCGTTTTCGAAGGTTCAAAGAAAAAAAAATAAATCAATCAATAAAAATAAAATAATGAATATGAAATTTCCTATTATCAATAAACAACGAAATTGTAAATGATAATCTTCTGACATTAAATCTTACATCTATAGATTTGTTTCTGTTATTAATTTATTTTTTTATACAGTATTCTTAAATTTTATGCTTTGCTTTTATTTGTAATCTAAATTACTTGGACTAACACCTATAATTTAAATTTAAAAAATCGATAACTTATGAAAACAATGAATTTAAGCATAAAAATATGTAAAACATAATATTTTAATCATCTCGATGTAGAATATTAAAAAGTAATTAAACAAATATATACAAACCTGTTGCTTCTGAACAGAAGCACAGGACTGAAGTGAGAACTTTTATAAAAATCGTCTTAGTTTATACTAGATTGAACTAGTATATACATACTCCATTCTGCCCTCCGATGGAATCGAAACTATCTTAAGCCATACTTTCAGTTTCGAAACACTCAGCTATTCTATGGGAAAAAAAAAAAAAAAATCGTTTAAAAATATTCAAATTGAAATGAGAAATTCAAAAATAACCTGCCCATAGGATTAACATTACGGAGCATGTGTTTTCAAGTGCGTGAGGAATCCCCTTAAGGAAAAAATAATTAGGGGAAAAGTTATTCATAGTTTTTCTTTCATATTGTGCAAAACTAATTAATGCAGTTATTCCGTCCTATCGAATCCAGTGCAAAAACTTTTGTGATGAAATCAAACCGAACAGAGCTGTACTTGCTACTATTAAAAAAAAAATAAATAAATAAATAAAAGTAAGCCAAATGAAATTTGAATTTTAGTTAAAATACCAGAAATAATTTTTTGTTAACAAACAATGTAGTTAACTTAATTAAATTTAATTAAGCTTAAATTAACTTTTTTACGTATAGCATTTCATGAACCTTATGTAATTATCCGCATAAACAGATTTTAATCCTCTTTAATTTAGGAATTTTGTTCATAAAACCAAATATCAAATAATTAAATCATTAATACTTATGTATGAAAATATAAACAGAACATGAACTTCATTTTGCATTCTTAAACTAAAATTTTAGTGCCGATTATAAAAAGTTAATTCAATTGAAAAGTTTCTTTTTAGGGGGAAATCGTTAATTAATTAATTTATTTATTCATTTTTGCTATAAGCTTAAATGTTTTATCATAAATCATTTTTCAGTTTTTCAGTGAAACATGGTTCATTTAATAGTGAATAAATAAAATTGTAATCCAAATAAGTAATAGTTAATAAAACACACACACACTACAATATATAATAAAAAACACATAAATAACGCCTGCATGTGTGTTTATGTGTTTTATTATATATCGTAGATCGATGTAATAGTAAAATCTATTCATCGTTGTCCGGTCATCCAAGGCTGTTGTAGGCTAGTGACCCCAACATGGTTTATTAGTGAAAAATTGCAGACTCAGGTATCGGCCGGAGTAGCTCAGTGGTTAGAGCGACAGACTGGAATGCTGTGCTCCCGGGTTCGAATCCTGGCTCTGTCTATTTTTTCACTCCAGTTGGGTTTGTGGTTTTTATTGTTGTATGTCTGTTTAATATTTATAAGTACTAGTTAGTTTCAACGTATTACCAAATGATAAGGGCTATATATATGTTAATGAATGTTTATTTTATTACTTTTTAAAATCTAAATAGTAATTAAAAGGGAAAAAAATCTTATGTTAAAGAAAATATGACGTGAATTTTGAATAAAAAAATCAGAATTCGTTTTAAATTTTGGATAAAGGTATTTAAAATTTAATGTGAAAGGCATACTTAATACCATATAAAGAACTTTCTAACATACACTACACACCATCAACATAATAAATAAATGATTTTTAAAGTGTGAATTGATATTTAAAACTTACATTCTTCGAGAAATTCAAGTGAAAAAATGAAAATTTTGAATTTATTAATAATTAATATGTATATTTTTCCACAATTCAAAAATGGCATTTCATTTCAAAAGTAATCCGTAGATAAATAAGAATTACGTTGCCGTAACGCAACTAATTAAAACTACTAGTTTTCACTCATTACTATTTTATTCTTATTATTATTCTTAATTTAAATTGTAATGATACCACATTGACTCTTAAATACACACAGTAAAAGACAAATAATAATCGTATAATTTCTAATTAGAAATTTGAAAATAGAAACTTTGAATAAATGTTGAAATAAAATAGAAAAATGTATATAAAAAATGTTTTGATAAAATTAAATATTTGATTAATTAAATTCTAAAAGGTTTAAAAAAATAATCATTTAATTTAAAATTTGAATAAATAATGACAATTTTCTGTAAATTACAGTAATAATATTAATAAAATCTAGGAATAAAAATTGCAATTTCGCTTTTGAAGAAGTATATAACAAAATATATAAACAAAATATAAAAAATGCACATAAATTAAAACTGAGAATAAAAATAAATATTTCATTACCTGAAAAAATCACCAACCTTTGAAAAAAAAAAAAAAAATAATAATAATAATGATTAAGTTAAAATGTAAAAAGGATTATCTTCAGTTATTAAATATAAAATAATTTTGTACGCAGAAAAAAGTACATTCCAATAAGATATGAATAGATTATACAACCTTGCAACGGTAAATAATGAATATTAAGTCCTCCTGTCAAATAATAAAACACCACAATTTACCTTTAACGACAAGAAGATTCAAACTGTGTGCTGGAGGAAGTGTTCTTTATCTCCCTTTGAATAAATACATAAATAAAATAAATAAATAAAATATTTAATTATTCAAAAGTCAAAAGTAAAAAAGTATATATACAGTAAAACCTCCCTAAAGCGGCCACGTTCCGTTCCAATAAAAATTGGTCGCTCTTAGAGGTGGTCGCTTAATGGAGGTTCTGTTTAAATCTAGATTTTAATTGTTGAAAAAAGGTAACAATTAATGTTACTAAAATTTATTTTTCACATTAGTAAAAAAATAAAAATTTAAGTATCAAAACAAACGTTAATTACATAAGTTAATTACTACAGAGTTTAAAAAATAAATACATTGACAGTGCGTTGATTTTACGGTTTTATCTTTTATAACTTATATTTCTAAGTCCTTTCGAAGTTCAGTAAATAAATGCAATTTTTTTTGTCCTGGACGAGAACAAATAATGACGATCTCATTATTTTCTCTATTTCTTTGAGAGTTTTCTGACAGAATAGGGCAGGGGAGTTTTTTGACTATCATTCTTAATTTGTCATCAGAGTTAAATTCATAGCCTAAAAAAAGAAAAAAAGGGTTTAAATACTTAAAATTTACCGGAATAATAATAATAAAAAAAATCTAAACCTAGTTTAGAAGTTTGATGAATAATGCGCTCTCTGAAATTATTTTTCTAATAAAACCTTCTTCAAGCGACCAGGAAATAACGGAATTTGTTTAATTTTCTTCAAAGAAGTTGGTCGTTCATGGAGGGAGTTCAACTGGGATGGTCTCTGAATGGAGGTAAAATTAGTATTGAGCCTATGAGAATCAATTTCGTTCCATGAATAATTGGTCGTTCAGGGAGGTGGTCACTTAATGGAGGTGGCCGCACAGGGAGATTTCACTGTATATAAATAATAAATAAACAATTTAATTAAAATTTCGAAAGGATTATCACAAATTTTTAGTTACAAAAGTAACATTATGAACATGCACACGTACAAAAGAGAAGGAAACACGTCATTGACAAATAAATGAATTATCAATCTCCCGTAATTAAACAAAATAACCTCTTGGCTAAAATTTAAATCTATACAATCTCGTAATAATATACAACCGCAGCAATATTTCCTGGGCAATTACAATGAATTCAGCTCCTTCACGTGTCTTCCGTTCCGTCTGACCTTGCCCGACACGAAGACTTGACCTATATGACTGGGGAAGTCTCCTTGTTTCTATTATGTGTATTCTCTGCAGATAACTGCCCTGCGGCCAACATCTGACCGTACAGCAAGTGTTTCATCGCGCACTTGACACAGTTATTAATGTGTAACACTTACTGGTATGACCGGCATTAAGTAATCGTACTTGAACCTTATTTTTATGTTGTCATTCTTTATAACGCAGGCGGAGTTGTTTTTTGTTATATTATAACCCGGATAAAATAAACAATAAATCATCGGATGAGTTTGGTAATTATGAGTTTATGTAATTCCTGGAGGTATTCATTACAGGATATAGGACAGTGGTAATACGATCTTTATTTGATACATTCACTTTTAAAGACTTCGTAGCCGCTTTATAAGAATCTTGCGTTTATGTTTTAACCCTTTATGCCCCGGTGGTACATTAAAGTACCATTAAAATAATTTTGTTATAAAATTCATTCAATGCATCGAATAGTAGTAATACAGTTTAGAATGAGTTATAGATGCTTTACTTTATCTTGTTCCAAAAGCATTATTGGTTGCATAAAACAAAAATATTTTTAAAAGGATGATTTCTTTTGCCTTTGCATCTTTTCAACTTTTTTGAGTTGGAAGATTAGGGAAGAGGGGGCGGGGGTTCAGTTCGCAAATATTTCTACATTTCTATTGTAAGAACATTATATTTGTATATTTCCTAATTCTACAAAATGCTAAAAAAATATTTTAAATGAAAGATTTGATTGGAGTTATAAATATTGCACAAAATCCCTATAAATTCAAATTCAATTAGTTAATTTTGATTGGCAAAATTCTTCTAAAATTTATAAAGTGATTGTGTAAGTCTTCCAATGTAGTTTCAAAAATTCACTAAAAATGCCGTAAAAGATGAAATTTTCGTGATTTAATAATTTGGGACATAAAGGGTTAAAGGATATAGAGCAGTTGTAATACGATCTTTATTTGATACATTCACTTTTAAAGACTTCGTAGGCGCTTTATAAGCACCCTGCTCTTATGTTTTAAGGTATTTATTCAAGTAAAGGAAATAAAATTTTTATTTAAATTATTTGCTTGTAAGAAATTTGAAGGAACTTATTATTAAAGAATACATTTTTCTGAGAGAAATGTGTTTAAAATACAAAAAATGACAAAGAATACTTAAATATACTTTGTTAATTATTTTTTAATTCTTCTTTACTTATTATTATTATTATTTTAATTAAAAAACGTATCTTTCTATTCCAAAAAAGTAACTAACGCTGTGATCGCCGCTGTAAATGATTTTTTTTTGTTACCGAGGGTCTTTCTCGTTAAATTTAAGAAAATGATTGCATACAAAAACATGAAAATTGGTAGTAATATAGAGAAATGTTCTATAAACACTGTGATGCAGACAGTTTTTAAATTGAATACATATTTTAAGAGATATTTAACGTTAAAGCTGGTCAAAATTGTTTCATTAAAATGTTTTATAACAACAAAAAATATACATAGGAATTTAATAAATTTTTTAAGGATACACATTAGGGTCAATATCTGAAAACCGGACAATTCCATTCCAAAATTTGTATGTTTTAAAATTAATGTACCAACTTCCACATACAATTATATACTATGATACATGTTTTGTCATTTAAATGCTATAGTGTTTTGAGATCAAGGATGAATAGTTTATAAGTAGGATAAACTTTTATGAAAGAAAGTGTCTGTTAACATCATAATCAGTGTCTAATAATTGGCACTGAGATGCGGGGACGGAGGTGATTTTTTTTGTCTTAACAGCTGCACCGCCATTTTGTTAAATCATTTTGCACACATGTAAATTATTAAATATTCCATGTGACATCTGTATGTTACATAAATAAAGTTGAATTTTTTTTTTTTTTTTTTTTTTTTTTTTTTTTTTGTAACTAAAAAGTTAAATAAGGGGAAATAAATGATTCTATAAAAAAATACTCATTCTTATTCAGAACAAAAACTAAATATTTCTAAATATGAAACAAAGAAAACAACAACGTACCTTCATCCATGGTGACTAATTGAAGTTTAGTTGCTGTTTCAATGGAAATAATTCTGCCAGCGCCACCTAGTATCTGTTAACCTAAATGTGTGTTTAGAAGGACTGAGATGATGCTCAACCTCAGGGACAAATATATTTACTACAATACTTTACTATACAATCTATACTAATAAAGGATAATTACATTTTCCCATACTGTATGTATATAGTTATAAATATATAATAGTAAAAGTTAATAATATTTATAGAAATTTTTACACCGCACATTTAATAATCAATAATCTCTAAGTAATGTTGAAAACTTCTGAAAGAATAAACGAGATTTTTGGAATATAGATAGCTTCGGTCCGGCCGAATTTTCGACAGCATTTTCGCCGAAAACAAATTCCGGCAAAGCTCTGATTTTGAGCCGAAAACGAAACAGAATTTTCGGTCGATCTCTAATAATAATCATAAAAAATGACCCATCAGAATTAAATATTTTTTAGGAATATTTGATGATTTTGAAATTTCATGAAAAGTTTGTGAAATTTCTTGGGACATTTTTTTTTTTTTTTTTTGTAACGGAAACAAATTTTTAAAACTAATTCGCATACATGCTGCCCTATCAAGGAAATGTTAACAATTTAATATATCCTAGTTATTATAGCTCCAAGAAGTTCAAGAACAGTCTCGTAACTAATCAACTTATTTTCTCTGTACAAGATTTTAAAATAATCTTATTTTGGATAAATAATATTTATAAAGATTTGTTTTCATTTTCTACACAGCTTAAGGAATAATTTCAATTAATCTTACTTTTGTAGTGACATAATATTTAGAGGATTTTTTTTTTTTTCTTTTTGGTGTGTGAGGTGGGGGAGTAGATGAAATTTTATGTGAATGAGATATGTTTCCAAATGAAATACTCACGCATTTTTCTCCTGATAAGGGATTAATGCTAATCATCTGTATCTAGTTATGCCCATTCTGCTATTTATAGGATGCGTTAAATTAATAATCGACAAAGAAAGATAATCTATGTTTTTGTTTCTTATTATGAAAAAATATTATGAAGGTACTCGTTGCTCCAAAGCAAATTTCAATTCATGTTTTTCGTCTAAAAGCAAAGATTCATGCATTCATAAGGTGGTTTCCTTCTGGATAATGATTGCCTGGTTTAGTATAATGTATTTAGCAGTTTATAAAATTTCTATATTTTAATTCAATTTCGGAAAAAGTCTTAATCTGTTTGAAACTTGAATTGAAATTCGACCTAAAATTCTTTCCAAAGACTTTTTGTTAATTCTGCATAAAAGTTATTCCCCATCGCCATGTCTTTATTTCTTATTTATTTTAACATACTCTTGCAATAATGTAAAACATTGAAAATTTTCAGCTATAATGTATTGGTGGAAGTTTGAGTTAAATATGTCTTATTTAGAAACCGATCTTACAAATTTTGTTTTTTAATAAGTTTTCTTCTTTTATATCGATAAAAATCGACGCATCAGCAATAATATTTTGAAAAAAAATTTGATGAGAAGTTTGTGTAATATGTTGAGACTATTTCTTTCTTTTTCTTTCTTTCTTTCTTTTTTTTTTTTTTTTTTTTTTTTTTTGTAATGGAGACAAACTTTAAAAACTAATCCAAATTCATGTACCTCTGGGAAGGAAATGTTGACAATTTAATATATCCTGGTTATTATAGCCCTAAGGAGTTCCCGAAAAGTTTCGTAATAAAATCGATTTACATTTCCTGTACAAGATTTTAAAATAATCTTATTTTAGATAAATAATATTTATGGAGGTTTCTTTTTATTTTCCCCACAACTTAAGGAATAATTTCCATTAATCTTACTTTTGTAGTGGCATGATACTTGGGGGAATTTTTTGGGAGTGGGACGTGGGTGGTGGTGGTGGTGTGTGTGTGTGTGTGTGTGTGTGTGGGGGGGGGGGTAGATGGAATTTTTTATTTTTATGTGCATGAGGTACGTTTTCAAACGAAATACTCACACATTACTTCACTGAGATGGGATTAATGCTAATAATCTGTAGCTAGTTATGTCCATATGTTTCTGTTTCTTGTTATGAAAAAATATTATGTAGATACTCGTTGGTCCAACGCAAATTTCATGTTCTTCGTGTCCTGAAAGCAAAAGATTCATGCATTCATAAGGTGATCTCCTTCTGGATATTGATTGCCTGGTTTAGTATAATGTATTTAGCAGTTTATAATATTTCCATATTTTAATTCAATTTGGGAAAAGTCTTTATCTGTTGGAAACTTGAATTGAAATTCGACCTAAAATTCATTCCAAAGACTTTTTGTTAAATTTGTATAAAAAGTTATTCCCCATCGCAATGTTATTTATATCTTATTTATTTTATGATGTAATATAGTTGTAACTCTTGCAATATTGTGAAACACTGAAAAATTTCATTTCAGCTAGTGTATTGGTGGAAGTTTTAGTTAAATATGCCTTATTTAGAAACCGATCTTGGAAATTTCATTTCTTAATAAAGTTTTCTTCTTTTATATCGATAAAAAATGACGCATCAGAAATAATATTTTTTAGTAAAATTTGATGAAAAGTTTGCGAAATTTGTTGAGACTATTTTTATTTATTTATTTATTCATTTATTTATTTATTTTTTGTAATGGAGACAATTTTTTAAAACTAATTCTAATCGACGTACCTCTGCGAAGGAAATGTTGGCAATTTAATATATCCTAGTTATTATAGCCCTAAGGAGTTCGGGAAAAGTTTCGTAACTAAATTGACTTCTTTTCCTGTTATAAAATTTAAAAATAATCTAATTTTTGATAAATAATATTTATGGAGATTTGTTTTTATTTTCCACACAACTTAAGAGATAATTTCTATTAATCTTACTTTTGTAGTGACAGAATATGTAAGGGAAACAAAAAGCAATTACAGAACATGTAGAAGAAAAAATTAAATAAGATTAAAAAAAATATATTTTTTTCTCCAATTGAATGTCAAACATACAGGGTGTTTCTACGATCATGGGGCAAAGTGTAAGGGAGGGTAAAGTGCACATAGAGAGGCAATTTTGGCATCGCAATGTGGGGTCGGAAATGAAAAGTATGGCGAAAAAAAAGAAATGCGGAGAAAATGAAAACGAGCGTTTTATTGACATAACAATTACAGCAAGTGCTCAAATGTGCCACTGGCTGCATCTAGCAAGTGTTTGGCGTACCTTTTCGCTTATTCCAAATGCTTCACGAACATTTGCAGCAACGACTGAAAAACTTGCAATGAGGTCCTCATCAGAGTCTCTTATGAATATATTACTATATACTTGGAAGAACCTCTTTTCTCAGACATCAAATAATTTCAAATCAATAATAAGGTAAGGAATTATTTCTCTTACCTGGTGCCCACGATCAGATCCACCGGAAACTCCCGAGGTGAAGCACGTTTATATTTCTTCGTCGCTAGGTTTGATGAGAAACATATTAAAGCTTTATTTATAAAAGAAAAAGATGGGAATTAATGTAGGTTTTAATATTGGTATGTGATTGCATATTGCTGTTGGAGGCTATGATGACACAGTAGATGCACACACATATTATTTATTGTATCTTTATCATTATGTTAAAAAAAAAAAAAAACATTTAATATTATCCTGGCGTGAATTACAAACGACACGCCATGAAGGAGATTTTAACAGCAACTACACTGACACACAGAAACAAGCGAGAGAAAAAGATGTACATCTACATAAAAACCGCAGTCAAAGTAAATTCCCGCTGAATGGGCATTATTACACTTACATTTCCTTCACGTGCGAGGAAAGTTTAATTCAGAGTTCAGAGATAGTTTAGAAGTATTTTTCATTTTATAAGAGTTTTGTTTCGGAGGTTCGTACTGTCCAAAAGAGTCATCTAGTGCCTCATAGATGAGACATCTGGAACCTTCGAAAGGATACTCCAATCGCTTGCTAGACTCTGCCAGGTATTAATAGATGCTGTTGGTGGCACATTTGAGCACTTATTAAAATTTTTAGGTCAATAAAACACTTGATTTCCTTTCCTCTGCATTTCTTGTTTTTCGCCAAAACTTTTCATTTCCGACCCCACATTGCTGTAGCAAAATTGTTTCTTTATGTAGACTTTACCCTCCCTTAAAATGTGTCCCATAATCATAGAAGCACTTTGTATAGTAACTCAAATACAAATAAAAAAAATTCTTAATCATACCTCCGCCGATCGATGTAGTTTCAAAAAATTTCTAAATATAATTTGTGAATAAAATATTTCATTTTAATAAAATTTTGTTAAACATATTAATGAGAATTTTAGTCTGCCTAGTTTATAAAATATTGAACAAAAATTGCAAGTGGAGCATGGAAGATTTTTATTATTCTTTATACAAATAAAATTCAATAATTGAATTTTCATAACTAAATTATTTTCCTTTTATTATATTCGAACCGAAAATATAAAAGAAGAATGTAGGATATCTTAAGAATATTAAATATTATTTTTGTTGGGTTTGTAATATCGTAACTTTAAAACTTATTTTAAAATAATTTAAATTAAATTTATTATTTTTTTTCGTTAAAATGTCATAAATATAATAAATTAAAAACAGGGCTCCTCAAAATCATCATGAAAGGTTGGAATTAAGTTTACTACACAGACGAAATTCCAATCAACAGATGACCCGTCGACACTGTGCATTAATCCCTTCAAGAGCGGTGGTTCATTTTTGAATCACCTAATTTTAATCGCTAAATGACACATTGGCACCAGAATATTCGAATGGCAAATGTCCGTTTATTAAATACGTGGGCAAAAGCTTTTGCTTATTTAGAAATTAATTTGTTTCTAAATTCTGGTGTTACTCAATTCAGCATTTTGCGAATAGAAGTACCTTGCCCCTGAAAGAGTTAAAATTTCACACATGTGACACTTGTTTATCTTTCGAAATTGATTCTGGCATACGTCAAGATATTGCGTTTCTTTAGAAATACCCCTATATTCTTGGATCAGAAATAAGAGTCTATAACACTCGTGATAAATATAAACTTTGTTTTATGCACTATTTTCTGTAGTTTCTGAATTTTACGCATAGATCGCCTTTGCAATTTCGGAATATTATTATTGTATTACATAAGAACGATTTTATCGTTCGCTATTATGTATTAGTATGTATGCTTACTGATTTAGTCTTTCACTTTGAATTCTTTTTTTTCTTCTTTTTTTTCCATGCTATGTTGTGTACCCATTACTAAAAGCTGTAAATCCAAATAAAGTAAATTGAAACACTAAGTTAATGTACATCGCCTAAATTCAAAATATTTAACTGCATAACTTACTTGATAAATTAACTTCTTTGTCACTATTGTATCTATTACTAGAATAATTTTCTTACAGCTACTTTGTTTCACGCTTTAAATTTTATTTTATTTTTTTAATTGTTAGATTTCTTATAAAATGAAGGTCAAAATAGCAAATATCATTGATACCAAATATGTATGTCAGATATCAACGATTAAATTAACCCCTTGAGGGGCAAGCAATTACGTTTGTGAAATGCTGAATACCCACCGGAATCTTTGAAAAATTCGATTTCAAAATAAGTAAAAGCAATTTTAGGGCTTTTTTCCACCAAAGTTAGAAAAGTAAAATTTAATAAAGTTTTCCTGGTGTAAAACTTCATTAAACGTAGGTGGTAGGGGAAGACGGGGTACAATGAAACATTACTTGTAAAATCAATCAATTTTGTCATAGAGAGTTGCAGTTTATATATATGTTATACAACTATATGTTCCAATTACTGATGTGATTTGGATACATTCACACTTCTACAACAATAGCAATAGAAGATTATTGCTTTTACACCATTGAAAGTAACTTTCTTTACTAAAAGTAATTTTGTTTCTTTTTCCTTTTGTTATATGTAATAATTATTTTTTCTATACATTGTTATCTTTGGGTTCTTGTCTTCATACCTCCAAAACCAAACTAAAAAAAAAATAAATATTAGAAGTTAGAAAATAAATTTTTATTTAGTAACCACAGTGCGGGGTACAATGAAACACTTGCAGACGGGGTACAATGAAACATGTTTTATTGCAGTAATAAAAGTAGTAAATAGAATATATTAGAAGTAAGAGTAGGAAAACACACAAAAAAAAGAGTTTTGTTCTAACCAGGTTAGTAAAAAATGCTCTTGTTAAGCAATTAAAAAATAGAAAGAGAAAAAAAGATAAGAAGGGATTGTTTTGAAAACAAACTCTGCCTGTTACAGACTCTGATGATGATCCAGATTTTTTTTTTTCCAGGCCCAGCTAGTCATCGAGGTACTAAGAATGAGATATCCACACACAACATGTATGGCACAAGCAGTATCCGTATAAATGGAAACATAAGGAAATATATACCGTTGGAGAAATCATACATTTAAATGAAGTCAAATGTGAAGTACTTGATATAAAAAGACTCCAACCTAGTTTTATTAATTTTTTTTTTTTTTTAGAAACTTACATTTAAAAAAAAATCATTGTGTTGATATTGAAACTACCACCGCATATTCCTCCAGGAGCAACTGAAATATAAGCAGAAATGCTAATTTTTGAAACTGGCTTGAGCCAATCTAATATAAAATGAAAGGTATTTCTTAAACTAATAGAATTTTCTTATTTTTCATCTTAGACTGTAATATTTTTATCAAGTTTCTTATTAATCAAGTTTTGTTTATTTATTTATCGCATTTTTCATAAAATAAACTATACTGGGTGAAAATTGCTTCCATCATTTCGAGTGTTTCATTGTACCCCAGTATGTGTTTCATTGTACCCCGGCATACGGGGTACAATGAAACACTGTAAGACATTTATTTTTTGTTATTTTTCAAGCATAAAGATATTGTTTAGAAGGTAATAAAAATTTATTTAGATGGGGAAAATACAAGGTTAAAAATATGCATTAATTATATTTTTGTGCATGCAAAATTGTGGATAGGAAAAAAAATTTAGTAAATTTTGTTTCATTGTACCCCGTCTTCCCCTATAGAATATATACCGGTGCCCCTCAAGGGGTTATACAAAAAGAGTGCATGAACTTTATAATGCATTTATTATTACTTTTATCATTAGTTTTTTTGTTTGTTTCCTTCTGCAAAATATATTTTATCCGTATTCGTGGATATTCAGTATATAAGAATATCTACTGTGGAATTATTTATTTATTTAAATTGTTTTATTTAAGCTTCATGCCCATGTGCTTATCAGGAGCAATACATTCACTGATGAGGAGATTGAAAAAAAAAATATATTAAGTAATCTTCTGTAATTGGGTCCACTGCCAATTGATGTATTTTAGCTAATACATACGATTTGGTGAATAGAAGTAGTTTTCATGAAAAGATTTTAATGATACATTAAATCATATCGTTACTTATATCTTTTTTTACTCACACTAACGCTAACCTTGGCCGTAGACTCGATTCCGGAAGATTAGAAAATATATCTTTATTATCCTTTGCAGGTCTTTGTTAATGTGTTATAATAGGGCTGCGTACTTATTGACGTATTTTAGTGAGTATGTTTTGGCGAAACATAGTACTTTTGGAAGCCACTTATGATAATCACATATCCTTTTAAACCATATTTGTTGGCAGTATCTTCCCTTTTTGACCCCTGGCTTGCAGTTCCGATTAAAAATCAGCGACTTTCTTCTAAATGCCGATCTAGAAGTATTTAGTAATTAGTGCTATCAATTTTTATGAAAGTGTAAAACACTACTACTACTAATAATAATAATGAAAAATATAAATATAAAAGTTAATTAACATTTATGATAAAAATAATGTCATTGTAACTTGCACTTAAATCAGATAAATGTTTACCTAAACGAGACATTCTTCATGTTAAATGTGAGAGAAGAATCTAAAAAGAGAGTGCAGTGGAAACATTTTGTTCTCTAACTTTAAAATAAACACTACTTTGTATTTAATAAATTAGGAATTTATTATTAGGTATTTTTATTAATTATATTTTAAACGTCCAAAGCATTTTCTTCGTTAAATGTAATAAAGTTTAAACTTCCATAAGCATTGATTTGTTTCTTCTTTCATTACAAACAGCGAAATTTCATCGAATAATTAAACTACACAGTGATAATAAAACAAAATGTTGCTAACCAACGTATATTTTATTCCAAGATTTTAAACACAGATGTAAAAATTAAAATCACGAAAAGAAAAATGAAACTCTACGTTTCGGTTTTTCTTTAAAACCATAACAGGAGTAAATTTTCTTAAATGCAAGACAGCAAAAATTATTTAGAAAGTTCTTTGCCTTTTTGTATTCAATAAAATTTACTCCCAGTTATGGATGAATAAAAACCGAAAAGTCAAGTATAATTTTGATTTTTGTGATTTTGATTTTTACATCTGTGTTTAAAATATCAAAATAAAATATACGTTGGTTAGCTACTTTTAGTTTTATTATCACATGTGTATACAAAGTAAAGTACTTCTTTATTATAAGCTACACAGATTCAAGAGTCCTATCGCATAGGCTTTGAAATATATTGTCGGAAGAAGTGAGTACGCGAATCATATTTCATTGATTTAAAAAAAAAAAAAAATGCTGAAGAATCTTTCTTTTATTTTCGGATTGTTCATTTTTTATTTTTTATTTATTTATTTATTTTTGAAAGGTTATTATTTGAGCCAACAAATAAACAAACAAATAATCTAAAATATAATATCTCTGCGTATATCTTTGCAATGTTAAGAAAAAATTATTCTTCAAATATTTCGACATATTATTTTCTCTAGAGAATATGTTACCAGAATACGAATGCTGTTTACAGGCGCGTTTCATTTCAGCGGCTCATTGCTTAGCAGAATAACAAATAAAACACTGTTAAAAGGGGGAAGAAAATGTCGAATGAAAATAAAAGCGCATTACAGGTTTAAAGTGAAACAGCTTTCCTTCTGGGAATGGGCTATTATTACACGATAACACTGAAATATCCTATTGAGATAAAAAATTAAAAACATATAATTGTAGGATTTGTAGCAGGGAGGCGAAGGAATAATAAGCAGCTCAACTAAAATAATTATCAATTTACTAAAAAAGGTGTTTAAAATTTATTTACTATTCCATTACAAATAAACTGGTCTTGAAAACCTAAAACCATTGATATTAACGACATGTGTAAACAAATATATTTCATTAATCCCGAGATCTTTCGATCACACACGTGATCATTTTCAAGGGCCATGCTGCTATTAGATAAGTAGTTCAATTTAAACTTTTTTAATAGTTAATGTAATTTCTTAGTTAAACAATGATTTTATGAAGATATTTACAAATGATAACATTTCAATAAAAAGGTAAATAATTTAAATATTTATCCAGAAGCTACTAGTGGGAAAATTAAGGGACAGCGCCCCAATGGTATAATAAAATCAACGGCCCACAGTGCCGTGCTCCAAGAAAATAGAGTTTAGCTTGGACTAATTTGTGTCCTAGTCGGGATAATTCGATTCCGGTTTAGCCTGCTGTGATTCCGGTACCACATAACTGCATTTATTTATTTATGTATTACATCATGTGTATCTGGATTGTAATAAATAATGCAATATTAAATATGGAATTTGTTTACCTACAAAAACAGTACCGGTTGCAGTGAGCTCCAAGAAAATAGTGTTTAACTTGCACTAATTTGTATCCTGGTCGGTATATTTCTATTCCGGTTTAGCTTCAGATCTTTTCTGCTGTGATTTCAGTACCACATAAATGTATTTATTTATTTATTACATCATGTGTATCTGGATTGTAATAAATGATGCTATATTAAATACGGAATTTGTTTACCTACAAAAACAGTACGGGTTGCAGCGAGCTCCAAGAAAACAGCGTTTAGCTTGCACTAATTTGTATCCTGGTCGGGATATTTCTATTCCGGTTCTACTTCAGATCTTTTCTGCTGTGATTTCGGTACCACATAAATGCATTTATTTATTTATTACAACATGTGTATCTCGATTGTAATAAATAATGCAATATTAAATACGGAATTTGTTTACCTACAAAAACAGTACGGGTTGCAGTGAGCTCCAAGAAAATAGTGTTTAACTTGCACTAATTTGTATCCTGGTTGGGATATTTCTATTCCGGTTTAGCTTCAGAACTTTTCTGCTGTGATTTCGGTGCCACATAAATGTATTTATTTATTATATCATGTGTATCTGGATTGTAATAAATGATGCAATATTAAATGCGGAATTTGTTTACCTGCAAAAACAGTATGGGTTGCAGCGAGCTCCAAGAAAACAGCGTTTAGCTTGCACTAATTTGTATCCTAGTCGGGATATTTCTATTCCGGTCCTGCTTCACATCTTTTCTGCTGTGATTTGGGTACCACATAAATGTATTTATTTATTTATTACATCATGTGTATCTGGATTGTAATAAATGATGCAATATTAAATGCGGAATTTTTTTACCTACAAAAACAGCACACGTATTTGTAAATAACGGCTAATGTGGTGTTGTTGATTTCAAAAATAAAAACATAAGCTGAATGTTGTTTCCTCTCTCAGCAAGCTTGCCTGGATGTCAACTAATAAATGATAAGTTGCCCAGATCCAAGGAGAAAAACATTCGTTGTACCCGTTTTGAAATATAATATATAAATAAATAAGTATCTACTACATGCATTGCAAAAACTATTAATATTTCGTATGCATTTCCCCGAAAAACTTCATCGACTTTAGAAAATGCTGACCACGCTATCTCTCTTTTATTTCTCATTTCTGACAAGCTTATATTTTTGTAGAGGCCTGCATTATTTAAGCAAAAAAAATAAACCAGTAAATAACATAAAACATAATACGTATATGTGCTTTATATATATTTCGAATACTTAAAAAAAAGTTATTCTTGAAATATTTTGACACATCTTTTTTTTTTTTATCTTATACAAAGTTATGATACCAGAATACAAATGTTGTTTACAAGAGTGTTTCAGCGACGCACTGTTAGTATACACAGAATACAAAATAGAACATTGTTCAAAAAGAGTTAAATAAAAATAAAGTCGCCTTATAGTCCTGAGTGAAACGGCTTTCCTATGGGAATAGAATATTGTTGTTCGTTAACAGTTAGAATCCGCTACGGAATAAGAATGCTGCTATTGACCTTAGACGTTGAATTGGAAAGTTATCATCCTTATCGGGTAATAGTGCTATTAAAGTAGATTTGTAATAAAATACGATTACGGAAGTTGTGAAGTTTTACTTTATGCATTAGTATGTGACAATGAAATACAGTTATTTCTCATGAAAGAATGGCATTTAAAAGAACAATATTTTGCCTTTATTTTTTCATATTTTGCATTTGTTATAATTTATCTACTTCTTCAGTATTTCAAACAAGTCACGACTTAAAGATAAAAACCCACAAAAAAGTACTACTCTTTATTAGTTATATTAATATTCCATTCCTATTACAGTTTGCTTTATCTATTATTTCAGTATTTTTAACATGTCCCGCCATAGAGTTTAAACTAAGAGTAGATAAAACTATAAGACATTCCAAAAATTGTTTGTTAGTTAAATTTACTTTTTGTCTATGTTTCAATTATTTTTCCCTTATTAAAGATTCTAAAAAGTCACAACAAGCAGCAGAAAGACAACTGAATATCTAAATGCAGTTTTTTGTTATATATATTAAAAGTACTAACATTGCAAAATATTTAAAACAAAATTAGACTTTATATACCAGGCTATATACCAGGTTCATTACAACCGGACCCCACTGTATATATTTTTGAAGAATTCTGGCGTGCGTTCTGGTAATTTTAATCTCAGGTGGAGAAGCGGGGTTAGGTGTGCCATAGACTGTAGGATAAAAATATCAAACGATTGCATAATTCAAATATAATAGTAAATGTATTAGGTTTTTTTATATATTAGATTTTTCCTAATTGATGTCGAAATTAGAAAGAAGGCTACAAAATTATCATTTTATCAAAATCAAATTTGTCAAGAAATGACATGAAAATGGAAAATGAAATTTCACTATTAACATATTTTCGTTTTTTCCCCTTTAATATTTTCTTTATCAATATTATAAAATTTTAGTGTGTTACAGACGCAGAATGAATGAATAATAATAATAATAATAATAAATAAGTGTCTCTTCGATAATCTAGAAGGATGACCGCAGTGTTCATATTGAAGGTTAAAAATTATCATTTTACTCAAAGTCCAATTTGTCAACAATTCACATGAAAATGAAAAATGAAATTTCGCTATTAGCATATTTTCATTTTTTTCTTTGGAATTTTCTTTGTCAATATTGCAAAATTTCAGTGTGTTACGGAGGCGTAATAAATAATAATAATAATAATAATAATAATAATAATAATATGTGTTTCTGGGATGATTTAGCAGGATGACTGTAGTGCATTATTCATTTTTCTTTTCTTTTTTTTTCTTTTTTTTTTTTTTTTTTATCTAATCTTTCTACATTTTTAGATAAATACTCTTATATCTCTTTGAAAATGAAGTTTTCACGATTTACTTTCTGAAAGTTTCTTTAAAAGCGTGTAATTAGAAAGAATGGTGCGTTACATTATGATAATTATAATACAAGCAAACAGTGTAAACTTATTGAGAAGATAATTCTTTAAAAGCGTGTAATAGAAAGAATGGTGCGTTACATTATGATAATTATAATACAAGCAAACAGTGTAAACTTATTGAGAAAAGATAATTATATTGAGAAGATAATTATAATAGGAATGCTATTAATTAAATTCAAATTAAGCTTAATAATCAAGACATAGTATTGTATTATCGCGTCTTCGTAGATGCGTTCTTTTTTCATAAAATGTAACATCATTTTGCATTTCTTTTCCTTACTTTAATAAAGGGTGTATTTCAAATTAATATTTTTATACATTTTACCAAATCAAAATAATTGTTAAAGTTACATGATAGCAAAATTTTGCCACAATATCCCACTTATATTTTATACTAAAACAATACTGAAATTCACATGTAGTTGGTAATTCATTTCATAGTTCATTGTTGCGCGAATCGTAAATACTTACAAGTTCTCTTCAAACATCATTATTTTCTCTTGTCTATGAGCGTTTTAGAAAAAGTAGAAATGAGAAGAAACTTAAATTTGTCACAATGTCTAGGAATAGTGGTACTTTAACGTTTTTATTGCAATAAGCACTTAAGAGAATGATAATTCTTTTTTAAAAGTTCCATCTTTCTTTAGTTACATTTTGGAGCTTGTTATTTTCTTTATATTTTTCTCTAATTGGCTAAAAGACAAGAAACATAGATTTCTTTTTTATTACAAATCAAAACGTAAGTTGCCGTATGTAATTTCATATATGTTCATTTCGTTTTATAGAAGCGTAGTACTTTTTAAATGTCGAAAAATGAAAATGATTCACATTTTTTTTCCATTTTATATCTTAAAAAATATACATTAATAATAAAAAGAGACACAATTTTAAAGGCAGTAATATATGGGTGAATATCGCAAAATGTGAGATTTTGAAAACAAAAATTTTGAAAATTTAAATCGTTTCAAAGCTTCTGATTTTTTTTTTTAAATGTTGGTTGAACGGCTGAATAATGGAATTTATATGTAAAATTGTTAAAGTTTGAAGAGCTTAAGTTCATTTTTATGTAATTATAATTATGTGTCATTTTCTTGGTATGTGCCAGGATAATGACAATTTCATTCTAAAACATTTTTCACATTCTTGTTTTTTTTATTTTTAGATCTAACATATTAATTTTGTTTAAAGGAACACGTTTCCACTGTAGAACCTGAAATTTGGTATAATGTTGAGTTTTATTTGTAATTTATAGAAGCCAGGAAAATGACATATTAAAAGTCTACACAATTTTTACAAAGCTTTTAAACACATTATTTTCAAAGACATATCTAAAAGATCTTGCTGATAGCAATGATTTTACTACTTCTGACTTGAACAATGTCAAGAACAAGAAGAATTACTATGCAGCGCCATCTTTATACCTCATAAAGAACTAAAATGAGCAGGCCAGGACAGTGACATTCATTTTCAGCGACAATTATATTTTAATTTTGGAAAATTATTTGTAAAATACAGAACTTGTTAACTTCCACATATATGTGTTATATAAGGTATAATTATTAATTAGAAATTCAAAAAACTAGAAAAAGATATTTGTAAATGATAGCAGGGAGCCTTTTACTTTGCACACATCACAGTGTGACATGCCAGGAAAATGACAATCTGAAAGTTTAAGTCTTTTAATTGCTTTATTTTTGTGTTATTATGAATGTAATAAGTCTTGAAAATACTTCTAAGAAATTTTTTTATTAGAATGTAAAAAGAAAATTGCATTATATAACATTAAGTAGAAATTTTATTGCGCGGACTGTGATTTCCGTATTTTGTGATATTGACCCATATACATGTTTCTTCTTTCATTTCATATTTTTATTGTTTTATTTCAACGAGCAGTCTTTTACAATACCAAATCTGTTTTCATTTTATTATTATAAGAACAAGAGTTATGGCCAACTTAATAAACACAGGGATGCAAGTGCTGCGCATTTTGCGCATATCTGCGCAGAAATACAATTGCTGCGCATGTCTGCGCCGAAATAGCATTTTTCCTTAAATTTGCGCCAAACCTGCGCCAAAACGTAGTTAAGTACCAAAATGAAATTTAGCACGATTTCGTCGATCCGAGAAACAAAAACAAATTCCATTTTTAACTTTTTCCAGGTGGTAAATTTCCCCCTAGAAATACATTAAAATCCGGGCCTTTATGTGATTTTTTTTTCTTCCTCTCTTCGGCAAAAAGTTGGCGGCGGATTTGCTTGGCGTACTCTCGGTATGGGAGAGTCGGTCGCACCCGCAGACTTCCCGATTTTTCTCCCGCTAAAATCTCGGAACTTCACTCCGGATGAGAGAAAGAAATCTGAAAGTTGCCAATTAAGCGATCGCCGCCAAAAAACGGCACCCTCTTGACGGTGAAAAAAGAAACGTGTTGGAATTGTCTTCTGCCGGAAAGAACAATGGGATTCTCTCTACGTATCCGACGTCACACCTCTTGGCGGAGCATGTGTGGAATCCTACTAATCTTAGTCGAACAATGAGATTCTATCTGTGATTTAAAAACCAAAACCGAAGCTGCGATGTCTCTACATGGCAAGCAATCAGGTAAGTCTAATTATTTTTACAGCAAATTTAATAGTTTTATGATGTGATTTATTAGAAAACTTAAAAAAAAATGTTCAGAGCAAGCTTAATATAATAATTTATTCAATATAATATGTAAAATAGGAGTTTGGTTAGGCTGAGAATAATAAGGCAAAATAAGAATTTTACAGTATTTTCAGAAAAATAATTCACTTTAACAATAAAAAAGAAAACACCGTTCGATTTCTTTTCCTCTGCATGAAAATTCTTGCAGATTTTTATTATTTAGTCGCCGTACGCGTTGGTGTTCTGTTTTTGAGATATTCTTTTCATACTTCAGATGTTCTTTTTATTCATTTAACATAACTGTTTTCTATATTATTTTATAATTTACTGTTCGCAAAGCGTATGTACATCGTGAGCGTCCATAAATAGTTAATACGGCGATTGTTATAAAGCGGCGTGATCATAATACATACGGGACCCTGAACCCTTCGCGCCCATATGGATGGTGATCTTTCGGGGTAAAAAAAAAAAGCCTTGCTACGTTTATATATATATATTAAAAATCTGCATGAGGGTCGTCCGCGTATTCGCGATTTTACAACTTTTTCATTTTTCTGCGCCGTTTTCATTCGAAAATTTGATGCAGTTTAATCTCTAAATTTGTTAAAATGAAAGCATAATTTTGTAAAAATGTTAAATATTTGACAAAAACAACGTTCATTTGTAGTGTTGGTGGCGACGGAAGGGGGGGGGGGTTGCGCTTTCTTCCGAGGATCCACTATTTTTCGCTTTTTTCCGATTTTTTGTCGTTTGTTTCTCGCAGGGGTGATTTGTTCCAAAAATTTAAAAATCGGTCCGAAAATTCGACATAAAAAAAATACTAATTTCAAAAAATGGCCGCCGAAAAAAAAATTCGTCAATCGTTCGCAAAAATAGTCAATTTCGAAAAGGATCGCAGTAAAAAAGCAAATTTCGTTAAAGTATCGCAAAAGAAACGTAAATTTCTTCAAAGGGCTGCGAAACAATGCAAATTTCGTCAAAGAATCGCGGAAAAACTCCGAATTTCTTCAAAAGATCGCTGAAAAACCGCGAATTTCGTCAAAAGATTGCGGGAAAACGCGAATTCTGTCAAAGGATCATGAGTGTAAAATGCGAATTTCATCAAAAGGTCACAGAAAAACGTGAATTTCGTCAAAGGATCGCGGAAAAACTCCGAATTTCTTCAAAAGATCGTAAAAAAACTGCGAATTTCGTCAAAAGTTTGCGGGAAAACGCGAATTCTGTCAAAGGATCATGAGGGTAAAATACGAATTTCGTCAAAAGGTCACAGAAAAATGTGAATTTCGTCAAAGGATCGCGGAAAAAACGCGAATTTCTTCAAAAGATCTCGGAAAAACCGCGAATTTCGTCAAAAGATTGCGGGAAAACGCAAATTCTGTCAAAGGATCATGAGTGTAAATTGCGAATTTCGTCAAAAGGTCACAGAAAAACGTGAATTTCGTCAAAGGATCTCGGAAAAACTCCGAATTTCTTCAAAAGATCGAGGAAAAACCGCGAATTTCGTCAAAAGTTTGCGGGAAAACGCGAATTCTGTCAAAGGATCATGAGGGTAAAGTGCGAATTTCGTCAAAAGGTCACAGAAAAACGTGAATTTCTTCAAAAGATCGCGGAAAAACTCCGAAATTTTTCAAAAGATCGCGGAAAAACCGAGAATTTCGTCAAAAGTTTGCGGGAAAACGTGAATCCTGTCAAAGGATCGTGAGGATAAAATCCGAATTTCGTCAAAAGATCACAGAAAACGCGAATTTCGTCAAAGGATCGCGAAAAAAACGCGAATTTCGTCAAAGGATAGCTAAAAAACGCGAATTTAGTCAAAGGAGCGCGAAAAAATTTGGTGCAACATTATTTTTCACCAGATTTTCTTTTGCTGAATAGCAGGTTAAACATTAGCTAGCCATGTTTATTAAGTGATGGTTTGAGTGAAAGCATGTTAAAATTTGAATTGGACAACTAGCTAAGATTGCTGTGTAAAACATTGCACATCAGAATTATGAACTAAAAATAAAAATTTTCATTTCAGAATTATAGTATTTGTATAAATTATTAATTTGATTCTCTCTCCCCCCCCCCCCCCAAATAAAGCAGCATTTAAACAAAAATATTGTCTATTTTAATGCAAATAAAATAATCGTATTAATTCAATTGTCTTATAGGTGCGCTATTTTAAATAATTTCTCATTTTCCCATTTCATGTGCCTTTTCTTATTTTATCTTTTTGCAATCTCATGCCTGTCCTCTTAAAGAATCTATCTGAAAATGCAGTAAAATTGTTTTGAACAAATTTTCGGGATATGATGATCGCTGGTTATTCAGTAGCAATCTAATACAACTCAAAATCTATCAAATTAATAGAAAAATAAAAGAAATACCATTAGATTCTTAGACTTTTGGATTAAATATTAATTTTTTCTGAAATTTCCACCTTCTCCTCCCATTGATCAAACCATAAACTTTTTTATTTCTAAAGATATTTCTGACCTGTCATCCTGCAATACCCCTCCCTGAAATTCCTTACCCCCCCCCCCCCCACCCCAATACAAGGCTATAGTCAGGGGGATTTGGTGGTTCACCCTGCCCTAGAAATTTTGACTGACTTTATTGCTTATATAACTTTAACTTTTAAATTTAGAGTTTCTTTGGAGGGGAAGGCTGTAAACCCCAAACATGGTGGTTGCACTGGACTGCTGAATATTGTTTATGTATGAGTTTATGTATTGAGTCTTCAAAGGTAGATTTGGTTGCTTACCCCCCCCCCTCCAACCACCGCCCCTTACATCTATCATTGCTTAGAGTAGTATTTTCCATTTATCTGACAGCATGCTTATTGTTTTTTTTTTCTTTCCAGAAAGATGCACTCACTTTAATCCAGATATTTTAAAGCAGCGAGATTGCAACAATGATCTAATATCTGATTGGTGTACATCTGGTTTCAAACCAGAAGAAGGGTATGCACTATATGTGACATGATAATAAAGTGCAACCAACATGGTGTGAGTGCTATTAAACGCCGTGCTGAATTAAAAAAACATGTAGAAAACTGTAATAAAATTAGAGATAGTTCTGGGCAAATAAAAAAAAACTGTCCAGAAAAGATTGGATTTAATGCAAAAGAACTGCCAGCAGCTCACTGAGCAAGATAAGGTTGCTGTAGCAGAGACACTGTTTACTTTAGCAGTTGCAAAATGCAACATTCCATTTTCCTTCAGTAACACTGCTAGTGAAATATTTCCTAAAATGTTTCCAGATTCAAAACTTGCAAGTGAATTTTCAGTTTCCAGGACTAAGCTATCATATATTATTTCAGATGGGATTGGACCATTTCTTAAAGAAAAGTTGATTGAAGAAGTTAATAAATGTGGTTCTTTTTATTCCATTCAAGTAGATGAGACCCCTGTGCATGAAAAAAGAGTACAACAATTTGATGTTCTAATACGTTTTTACAGCGAAGTGCACAAAAAAGTATTAAATAAACATCTAGAATCATTCCATTTAGGGCATGCAACTAGTGATATTTTTTTTGACAGTATTAAGAAGTCACTACATGAATTATCTTCACAAAAAATGGTTAGTTTCTACAGTGATGGGCCTAATACAATGAAATTATTGAAGAAAAAATTGCTGGCATTGAACAACAATTTAGTGGATGCAAGCGAGTGCTCACTGCACAAAATCCATAATGCTTTTTCCGAAGGATTGAATGCTTTTGGCACTGATATTGAAAGTATATTCTAATTGATATTTATCACTTTTTCAAGAATTCAGCTGTACAGAGCTGTGATTTCATAGAGTTGCAGAAACAAATGGATTTGCCAGAACACATTTTCATTAGGCATGTGTCAAGTCGTTGGCTTACAATTGAAACTTCGCTGGAAAGGTTTATTGAGCAATTTTCATCTCTAAAGAAATTTTTTGGATTATCACCACCAGGACGGCAATCAATTCGCCACCAGAAGATTCAGAAAGTTATGAATGATAAAAGCTTATTTGCACAAGCTTTGTTTTTGCAAAATGTTTGCCCACTTTTCACCAACTTTTTAAGGGTATTTCAGAGTAAAGATCCTTTGATTCCAGTGCTTTATGATGAAATGGTGAATTTGGTTAAAGCTATCATGGGTAGATTTCTTCAAACAAAAAGTTTCATGGACAAAACTGGTTTTGATCTTAAAAACTTTGATGTGAGTAAAGGTTGTCACTGAAAAAGGCCAGAAGTTGGTTCAGATACTGAAAAGGAATTAAAGCTTTTAGACGAACAGGGAAGAAAAGAAATCATTAGGGGTGTACGATCCTTTTATATTTCCTCGGTGAAATATCTTTTAAGAGTTTTACCCCTTGAGAATAAATTTTTAGAACGTCTAAAATGTATTCATCCTGCGTTTGTAAAAGAAGATTCCTCGGTTTCATGTATAAAAAAAATTGCTAAAGAGTTGCCCAATGTAATTCCGATATCATCAATTTCTTCTTTGGTCGATGAATGGATTATACTCCTAAGTGAAAATATTTCTAGTGAAGGATCATCAACTGAAGGCTCAGACATTCAATGTTTCTGGAACTCAGTATTTTCGGTGACAAAACCAGATGGCAGTGCTAAATTCCAGCACATTCAAACTCTTATAAAAGCATTATTGTCTATACCTCATGGTAACTCTGATTGCGAAAGAGGTTTCAGTGTAAATAATCGACTATTGAGCAACCGAAGTAATCTATCTCTTCACACAATCAATGGATTGAGAAATGTGAAATCTCATCCTGAGGACTATGATAGTGTCACTCATGTTGATTTATCGAATGATCTATTACGATCAGTTAAAAATGCTTACAAGAATTATAATCGTCGTTTAGAGTCAGAGAGACAGGAAAAAGTATTAGATGAACAGAAAAAAGAAAAAGAAAATAATGAAATTAAACTGAAAGAAGAAGAAAAAGAGCTTAACTGCAGACTGGAAGCTTCCCAAAAGATGCTTGAGAATGCAGAAAATTTGATCAAAAATGGACTGAAAAGAAAGAATTTTCCCGATATAGAATCTGGGCAAGTTTTATTAAATGAATCCTCAAGCAAGATTAAATGTATTCTTGAAGATTTAGAAAAAAATAGACAGGATCAAGGGGATCTCTCCAAGAAGAAGGAAGTTTGATGCTTTCCAACTTACTTGGAAAGCAATTGGGGGGGGGGGGGGGGTATTTTTCTTTCATCATTTTCTTTTTGGTTTTAAAATTTCTCATTTTGTCTATATTTTATTGTGAATTCAACATTGGTTTTAAGTGTGCTAAATTTGTGCCTTCATGAAATAGTTTCAGTAAAAATATTCAGTTGATATTTTGGTCCAAATTTTTATTTTAATGTAAAATTTAATATTTCATAATTATATTTATCAAAATTATTTTCACTGAGCTAAAATCTCATTTTTTTAATGATATAAATTGTTGCTTTATTGGTTTTAATGCTCAATATTTTTAAATATCTGAATTAAAAACTTGGCTCTAAATAAATGAAAGGTAAAAAAGGGTGAAACATCCATATGATTACTTTTTCGTGTAATAAAAAGTTTGTCACAAACTTGTATATTGATCCATCCATTCATTCATTTAAAAGTAGCAAGTTATTTGAGAATTGTAAAGGGGAGGGAACTTTATATTGACTTATGTCATGAAATTCTTATTTGTAATTATGTATGAAGGAAGATTATTCACTGCATTGTATTTTAAATAAATTTAAATCTTACTGAGCAAGTTGTCCTTCCATTTTTGTTAGTTTGTTTAATTTTGAAAGTAGAAATCTGAATAATAGTGGATAATACATTCTAAAAAGGATTGGTCTGCAGTATGTTTCTAATTCAGGTTAGTTATGTTTTATTCATATACGTTTCTTTGATTAGTTAAAATTGCTCTAAAATAATATTTTTTAAACCCACGTAAACATTTTTTTCTTCTTGCTGCTAATTTTTCATTATTATTCTAATCAGTACCCAACTGTCGTTTAGAATGTTCAGAGTTAGCAAAAAGTGTGAAGAAATTTTATCCGAGTAATTATTCTCTCAGATGTCAAAATATTCTCAAGATAGCAATCATTTTAATTTTTAGAAGTTTGTTAGCATTAGAGTTTAGATCTGCTCCAAAAACAGCTGTAAATGCTAGAAAATTAGATTTTTACTGCTCCAAAAATCGATTTTACTGCTCCAAAATCGGATGTTTGCTGCTCCAAAAATGGATTTTACTGCTCCAAAATCAGGTTTTTGCTGCTCCAAAAATGGATTTTACTGCTCCAAAATCAGATTTTTGCTGCTCCAAAGCTGCTCCAAAATCGCTTTAGTGCACTTTCATCCCTGTAAACAGGAAATTACCTATAATAAAACACTCATACTACAATATATATTAAAACAGACATACACACATAAATAACGCCTGAATCCAACAGTTAAAGGTATATATAAATATCATACAAACAATAAATATAATAAACCCAACTGGAGTGAAAAATTAGCCAGAGCCAGGAATCGAACCCGGGGCCATAGTATACAAGACTGCTGCTCTAACCACTGAGCTACTCCGGCCGATGCCTGAGTCTGCAATTTCTCACTAATAAACCATGTTGGGGAAGTCACCAGCCATCTTATACGACAGCCTTGGATGACCGGACAACGATGAATAGATTTTGCTATTACATCGATCTACGATAATTATAATAAAACACTCATACTACAATATATATTAAAACACACATACCCACATAAATAACGCCTGCATTCAACAGTTAAAGGTATATATAAATATTATACAGACATACAAACAATAAATACAATAAACCCAACTGGAGTGAAAAATTAGCCAGAGCCAGGAATCGAACCCAGGACCACAGTATACAAGACTGCTGCTCTAACCACTCAGTGGTTAGAGCAGCAGTCTTGTATAATGTGGTCCCGGGTTTGGGTTTATTGTATTTATTGTTTGTATGTCTGTATAATATTTATATATACCTTTAGGAAATTACCTGTTGAGTTATTGAGTTAACTACGGGAAGTGGGAGAAGGAAGGCCATGAGTAATGTAAACAACGTTTCTATGCATGGTTTTCTTACGTTATTTATATAAAAACACTAATAAACCTAAATCGATACTTTTAGATTAATTTTATAGAAGAGAAACAATACAGATAAGAAATCTTTCAATGCGATTTATGGAAAATCAATTTTTTCGTTATTGCTGTGTTCGATAAAATGTTTTAAACATATCTCAGTGAAATTTTCTCAAAATGCTTACCTCATTACTCACTATGTTCTGAACTATAAACCAAGCTCTATGCGATAATGTAATTATACTATAGGTGCTCGAATTTAAAAAAAAAAAAAAGTAATTTTTGTATTAAAAAAATGTATTTTTTGACATATTTTGAAATATTTTAGCTAATTTTAGATATATTGTAAAATTCCTAGTTCAGTGCACAGGTAAGTGCAATTGAAGAATGCAGTGCAAAGATTGTAGTGTACAGAAAATTTAAATACATTTAGTTGAATTGAGTGTACGCTATCTGGCGTAAGCATGAAATTTTGCTAAAAAAAGTGGCAGAAAACCCTAATTTAAAAAAAAAAAAATCATGAAAATATTGTTAAGATTTTATATTTTTTTTCATCTTTCTGTGTTACAATTGAACTAAAAAAATTTTTGTTTATTCAGTATTGTATATTAAAAAAAAAAAAGTGCTCCGAACGTGGGCAGATATCTTAAACTAAAATGGGTAATATTTAAAAAAACATAAGTTTTTAACAATTAATAGTTCCATTTATGTTAATTTACGATTATACAATTAAATAATAAAACTTTGTATAAATAACCATAAAAATATAAAAACACGCAGGACGCGTTTCCGGCTGGAAATTTTAACAGCCCGTGATCAGCCGAATAAACACGTGTCCGCAAGATGACAAGGCCACAAAATTTAGTCTGCCATAGGTGGTAAGTAATTTTTAAAGTGTTTAAGGTATTTTTGTGGCCATGTTTCCTTACGGACACGTGTTTACGTAGGCTGATTACGCAAGGCTGTTACAATTTCCATCCCAAAACGCGTCCTGTGTGTTTTTAATTTTTTACGGTAATTTATGCAAAGTTTGAATATATAAATGTGGTTTATCGCTAGTTTTTCGGTTCTGTTTCATCTATTGCGACTTATACGCTGAGAAATTATTTTAGAAATCTGAAAAAAGGTAGTTTAAATATATATATATATATATATTCTTATTGCCATATCTTTAAAAAATGAGAGCTAAAATTATATATATTTTTAAAAACTTCACTTACTTGCGCTTTCTACTCAGCGTAAAAAAGGATTGAATTTTCATAATGGAGGTCGGAATACTGCGCCTAATTAATGTATTGTCACCAGTGTTGAATTCAGACATTTTTCTCCGGGAGGGATTTCTGTGGCTCCGGGGGGGACATTATAGAGTTCCGGGGGGGAAATTGCACTTTTTGACCATCGAAAACACAAAATCTCAAATCTTCCCGGGGGGGACATCTCATTGCTCCGGGGGGGACATTCCCCCCCGGGCCACCCCCTGAAATCAACACTGATTGTCACTGAAATTTGTGGGAAAAACATGCACAAATATGTACGCGTGATTTTCAAGATGAACATTGCATGCTTATATAACAGAGTGCTTTTAAAAAACTATTTTTAGTTTTATTTTTTATATAACACAAGGTTACGTCAATCTTAAATACTTCTATATTTTATTCAAAACAACATCCCGTGCCCGACCCTCTTTTGTATGCGCATTTACACAAAAGGAGGAGCAGAACAAATAGAGACGAGTGGAACAAACAAGAAACTAGAACAAACATAAATTTGTACGACTAAATAAATTTGTCAAAATGTCTGGGAATAATGGTACTCAAGCTTATTTATTGCAATAAACACTTAACGAAAGGATCTCATTCCCCCTATTTAAAGCCCTATTTTCTTTTAGTTTCGTTTTGTAGTTTGTTATTTGATTTTTATCTCGTGTTATCATAAAAACATTGTTATTCGTCGTTTAATAATTTTCGTAACAATTTATATCAGTAAATCATTTACCTGGAACTTGTTTCGAAATACTTCTGATAGATTTTGTAATCTGTTATCAACATGAACGATGTTGTTGTTTAGTAAAACTTATCTTCTAAACATGTTTAAGAGAATTCTCAAAAACCCTCCCCCCCTCCCCCCTAGATTAGGGTGGCTCTTTTTACAACATTTCATTTAACCTCGTTTAATAAAATTAATTATTATTTTATTAATATATAATTAATACATAATTAAGTATAATTAAGTATAATTGTAATATTATTATAATAAAATTAATAATAAAATGAATAAAATATTTACTGTCTTGGATTTCCGTTCGGATCAAATATTGCCATGCAATTTTAACACATATCCTGTGCTACAATTGATGTACTTTTAGGTAGAGGGACGTATTTCCAATGACAATATATTGATCATGTAAATGTCACTCATTGTTTCAGAAATAAATTATGTTCTTAGATTGAACCGTGACATGGTGATAAATGCGCCATATTGCAGTTCCTCGCAGGTATGAATGGATGTGGGTTCGATCTTCAGGAAGGGATTGATTTTTGTTTCTTGACAGAAATCTGGTTTTAACATTGTATATCCATTTTATGCTTTAACCCTTTCAGGGGCAAGACATTTCTGCTCAAAATATATTCAAATAATTAATTCACACCGCAATTTACGAACAAATTTATTTGAAAATAATCAAAAGCTTTTCTTCACGTATGCTATGAAATCGAAATTGCACTAAAAAAATACCAGTGCAATTTGTTAGTTTGGGCAAAAAAATTAAGCGCTTGCAGACTACAAACGGCGCCCCTGAAGGGGTTAAAAAGCAAACTGATAAAAATATCACTCGCGATTTAATTTATTTCTTTTATAAGAGTGTTTATTTCAATCATATATATCAACACATATATCACACATCGTTCAACATCTTTTTTTCTTTTCAGTTCATTATAATAAAAGCTTATCTTTAAAAATTTTTAGTGAGAAATGAGTAAATATTCATTTTTCATTTGAGAACTTTTTCAATTTTCAGTTTGAGTTTAAGATTATAACTGAAATAAAATAGATAGTTTAAATGTTGTAAAATATGTTATTAAATATAAGAGAACAATTATTATGGACTACCACTCAATCAGATTAGTAAAGTATTGAAGATTTTTTTCTTTCTTTTTATGATATTTCAGTAAAAGATATATGCCTATTATGCAGCGATAATATTTTTTACTTTCGTTAAATACAAAACTGCATCCACAAAAATAACATATATCGATATTTACTAATGATGCAACGGATAATGGTTTGGCCGAATAACCGAATACCAATTAGTCTGCCTAGTCATGGCCGATTATTCGGCCGCTGAATAATGAACTCATTTTTGTCTAAAATCAAATATAGTATGCATTATACGCACAATTCTTACATATTTCACAATTAAAATGTATTATTTTCTTTAAAAAAAATATTTATATGCAAATTTAATTTTTTAAAGCATTATTTTATTCTGAATAAATATTCGGCTATGTTCGGCCTAAAAATTGCCTCAATAATATAATTCTCACCCTACCCCCTTCCCCCCAAAGAAAAAAAAAATCTTATCAAAAGTTCCTCCTCAGGTACTGTACAGTTACATTTTAGTAGATATTATGTATGTTGTTGTTACATTTTAAAATAATGACAAAATTTTAAAGTACTAGAAAATATAAATTTTAACTTTCAGATGACAGAAAATAAAAACTAAGAAATCTTAATATCTTAAAAAAAAAATCACTGATAGAAGAATATCCTCTAAAATGGTGGAAATAAATCACTGTAGACTTTATAAAGCTGACAATTAACAAAAAAGTCATGTTTTTTTTTTCTTTCTTTTTCTTTTCTTTTCTTTTCTTTTTCTTTTTTTTTTTTTTTTTTTTGCTATGTCGGTATTAAGAAAAGAAGTGTATAATGAATGTTTTCATATTTAGAGTAAGGAAATTTCTGTTAGGAAAATAAATTTCAAAATATTGACTATGCAGTATCTTAGGTACTATATTGTTACAATTTAATAGATAATATGTATGTTGTTGCTGGTACGTTTTAAAATAATCACAAAATTTTAAAAGTACTAGGCAACATAAATTTCAAGTTTCACATGAAAGAAAATCTAAATTAAATAGTGATGTAAAACATACATACATACTATACTAATTAAAAGAATTTAGTACTTACATTTCTTTCATTATCTCTCTATTCTAAAAAAAAGTAACTACCGCTGTCACCGCCGCCGCCGGTTTTGAATTTTTTGTGACCGGAGGTCTTTCTTCGTTAATATTAAGAAAAATAATGCATACAAAAATATGAAAATCGGTAGTATTATACAGAAATGTTTGATAAACACGCTGATGCAGACAGTTTTCAAATCGAAGAATTATTTTAAGAGATATTTAATGCTAAAGTTGGACAAAATCGTTCCACTAAAAAAGTTTTATAGGAGCAAAAACTGTTCACGGGAATTTAATCATTTTTAGATCATTTTATACGTTTGAAGTTCCCGGTGTGCAGATTGTATTTCGTTTTTTAATTTGACTCATTTTTTGAGGTTTTATTTCTATTTTAAATTCAAATTTTCAGCATTTCTAGAGATATTTTTTACAGATTTTAGAAAGTGATATTAATTTAAACTGTTGCCAACTGTATAATCAGCGGAAACAATAATGTTTGCTTCGGAAAATAAAAAAATATTTATACGTGTAAATAAATTAAAAATTTATTTACACGTAATAAGTAAATACACGTAAATAAACGTAAAAACACGTAAAAACACGTAAATAAATTAAAAATTTATTTACACGTGACTATTATAAACAGATAAAAAAAACATTTGGAATTAGAATTAAATAATTATGTACAAAAAGCAGGAACTTATTACAAATTACGTCATAAAAACTATAATTACACGTGAATTTTAAGAGAGAAAGGAATTTGTAAAATAATAAATTTATTAACATGCGTTAGAAGTCTTAAATAGGAGAAATTACGTCATATTTACGTCACATTACAGTTATTACATAAAATGAACACAAAATAATATTGCAAAACGGTTTAAATTTAGAAATTGCGCTAGACATTTATTTGATATTTTGAGAGAATACGTTTCAACTATTTTTGCTAGGAAAGCGCAAATAATATTTCATGTCTAACAAAAGTATTTTCACGTGATTATTTAAAAGAGAAAGAATAGCTTGGTCAAAATTACGTCAGATTAAAAACGATTAATTTAAAATGTCTCATTTAAAAGAACTTTCTTTTCGCTTTGTTAAAAAATACCAGGAGACAAAGACTCTGTTTACTTAATTCCTTTTATATTAGCTTATTTTGAAATGTTGTTACACATGTCTACGTCATCAAGCTATTTTTATTTCGACGTTTTATTTGTATTTTTATTAATGTTGTACTAATTTATTTGTTCTTTCGTTATTTAAAATAAAAATTATGTCAATTTGTATAATTTGGCGATTTATATAATTTGGCGAAATTGGTCGACGGGATAATCAAGTAGTACCGCAGCGGATTTGGCGTTAAAATTCCCCAATCAAAGAGAAATGAATAGAAATCCGTTTATAGGGAGATCGCCACTGCTTTTTAAATTATAATTCAATCTTTCGAAATCTTTTTAAAGCCGATCAAATTAGCATGCATTTAGAGCCTGCGGAATCTGGACGGGGGTTGGCGAGCGTAGCTAGGGGCCGAGACCCCTAGTTTAATAAGAAATAGTAACACACTTAAAAAAAAATTGCTTAAAATATATTTAATTTTTAAGCACATTTTGCTTAAAAAAAAAAAAAAAAAAAAAAAAAAAAAACCTTAAGAATTGCAGCATATACGACTTAAATAATTTTGTTATACATGCAATAACACCTATATCTAATCTACAGTATGGATTTATGTTCTTTATAGGTCTAATTAAAAATATCATTGAAAGAAAGATTTTTTAATGTAACAAGGGATAAATATTAAACTTCCCATTATGTTTTTAAAAAACAGAATTTACTTAGTGCGGCTCTATTAGGAAAATTTTAAATAGATTAATTTTAAATTTAACAGATTACGTTAGCTTATTACAGATACTTTTTGTACATATAAATACAGCATAAAAGCTTTAACATGATTCCTAAATGACCCTCTTATATAAAAATGGGTAGATAAAACCCATTCAGGATATGAAAGTTAGAGAAAAGGGAAGTGTTTGTTAATTTCAAATAAAATTTTCATTATACATGATGAATATAAATTGTCAAATAATTTTTTTTTATTGTGTATAAATAAAAACAATTTTTACAGTATTATTCGGCCGATCGGCAGATAGGCCGAATGGGCGATTATTCGGCTACGGCCGAATTATCGTTGCATCTCTAATATTTACCACTATTGACTAAATGTTGTAAATACAATGGAATGATAATATTAATAAAGATTAAATGAAATGTTACACGTACATCTGAAGCATACAGGTACATGATGCAACTTGTACATTTGGGTGTGTCGAAATTAAACTTCCTCAATTTCTGAATACAGTGAGGGCCATAAAATGAATAATGAGGACCATAAAATGCGAGTTTAACCCTTTTAACAGTCGAGTGTTGGAAAATAGTCAGCCAAGCTTTATATACATGATTCTATTTTTATATTCGGTTCGCAGCACTATATTTTAAAAGTACATTTTTTAGTAAATTTCTCTTGCACAAGTGGTTAAAGTGTTTGTTAAAATGTTTCTTAAGAAAATTGGTGCCAACCAAATAAATTCATGTGAGAGAGGCATGTGCCTGGGAGGAGTGCGTCAACTGTCAAGGGTTAAAGCTTACAGTGCCCGTATTTGTAAAGCCTACCAAAGAAACTAAAAAAATATTTCCTTCATTCTTCAAAAAATTAAAACAAGTCTTAAAAATGTGTTTTTACCTATGAAAAGAAAATCTAAGATACAGACAAAAAAAAATCTTGGACACGCGCCCCTTTGTAAAGGCCATTCTCGTTTTGTTAAACGACATATGTGCCATATGATATGAAATTCGGGTACATACTTATTGTCCGGGACAAATCAGTTACAACTGCGCCAAGCATGGCGCCAATACTAATTACAATATTTTCATTTAGCGCGGACACCTTATTTAATATTCACTGCTTTATTTTCGCTGGGTCGATGGCGTGAGTTTGGAATTTATTAAAAAAAAAAAAAATTTGTTCTGTTTCTTTTTAAATAATAATTTTTGTTCTGTTTCTTTTTAAGATAAGGCAACAGGAAAGAAAAATAAATTAAGCATTCTTTAAATTATCTTTTTAGGCTTTCTAAATTGATTTCTCAATGCATAATCGTATTGTAAATAATGTGAAACTGTTACTTGATTTGGAAATATATTACGCTCTTTATTTTGTATTTATATTTTCTACTGTTTAGTGTTTAAAGAGTTTCGTTGTTGCAGTTTTGAAGCCAGTGGCCTTTTTTAACAAGCGTGGTTTCGTGAATCTTTTAATTCATTGTTGTTGTAACTCAGATACAATTCTAACCATAAAAAATATTTGGCGATTTATCACCTGTGGTCCGCTAGTGGTAAAATGCTTTAAAATGAATTTATTAATTTATAATTATGTTTATAAAACATTAGAATATTGTACTGTCATTAAAAACACACCAGTGAAAATAACTTTTATAATTCTAGCATCAAGAAGTCATTGAAAACATTTGTTTTTTAATTCCATCTTTACATTATTAATGAACCAAGTTGAGTTAAATAAAAGGGTGTAATAGAGAGTGTTTCATTCCTATCTGAGCCCGGGCTTTTGTTCATTACTTTGTTCATAACTATATGTCCTTTCGGCGTTGTCCCGCCCCGTGATGAATGACCCTTAAATGAACCTCAAATTTGTATGATTTTATATCTTTAACTCCATTTTGTCTGAATTTATATTTTTAAATGAAAAAATATTGAATTGAAAATATATGTTGTTCGATATTTTATTTTCTCCATAATTTAATTTTTGGAATCTATGCGTACCGAAAGCGAGCGAAACCGCGGCGACGCATATAAGGTTTTTATTGATTTCGTCGACATTTCACACATTTTATTTTGTAAGAAAATGTTTCTACCTTCCGAATGTTTGAAAAATTTTGTAGGTGATGTAAATCTGGTCTATTGAGATACCGTAAAAAGATTGTGTTAAAACACGGACGTTTAGTTATTTTTAATGTAGGAAAAATATCGTCCTCGTGAGGCGCGAAACGACCTGCATTCGCCAGTGTATTTTAAAGGGTTCATATTTTTAAAAACCAATTACACCATCGATTCTAAGAAGGTTTCAGTTTTAAGAACATATTTTTTGTTTATCGGTACCTCTAACATTGCGCCCTGGAGTGGCGTTGAAATAAGGGGTAAAACATTTTCGGAAAAATGCTCCTGTTTGAAATATTTTTTTCAAAGGGTTATCTGCGACATTTTTTTTTAATTGTTTGCGCATTTGAGACGTAAGACTACGACTTTTGGAATATGTTTTTCAATTTTAACTGTACCGAGGGGTTTGATCGATTTGGATTAAAACGAAACATTCAAAAAATAGAAGTTAAATCGGAAAACGTTACTTCGCTAGCTTCCGACGCTTAAAGGTTTGTGCGCGTGGGCAAGCGCTGCCCTTGACTGGAGATCAAATAGATGACTCTTTGATGAGAGTGGGTTGCGATGTTTAATAAGTCAAGCAATTATTAGAAATTTAAAATTCTGAGACTCAGGTGCATTAGGAGAGGCCTTGTACTATCTTCACAAAAATTTTCAGTCTCGTACGTGCCGTAGATTTCGCTAGCCATCGCAGACACACACACACACAGACAGAGCGAAACTTTTTTTTATTAGTATAAATGAAGATATCGTAAACGAAAATTTCAAATTTCTTTGTGTAAATTGTAACGATATCACGAGAAATGATAGAAGTGTCCACAATTCAAAAAGATGGAGCAATGAATCTGATACTACACAATTTCTAAATGTATTAAACACAATTTCACTGCCCGTTAATGCTGTTTATTTCCAGAAATTTTCGGGATGTCATTTGATAGTGTTGACGTTAAAAAACTCATGGTAAGAGTATTAATAATTTCTTTAAAAAATCTTCATTGCGAATAAAAATACGGATTCACGTGGGAGTGAGACTCAATGTACTTCTCACTGAGCAAATGGATTATGACGCTTTTTACGTAGATTTCATCAGAAATACTGCCTATTACATTCTCCGCTATGTTGGAATTTCTGAAAATTTTTTGCAGATCTACGCCGATCATGACCCCTAAAACACAAAACCACCCCCAGTTCAAAACTTTTATCTATCTATGTATCTATCTCAACCTTTTTTAAGGACACGATAACTTCCATAATTCTACACAAATGTCGTCCAAGCTGATACATAAAATCAAAGGGTAGAAATCTCTGTCAAGTACGTTATTGTACAAAATCGAACGAACGGGGTGAAAATGGGGAGAGTTTTGGTGAAAACAGAAAAAAACTTATAACTTCTTAATTATGGTTCATATTGAATCAGTTTAAAGTTATTATCACTTCTAGGAAAACGGCAAAAAATTTATGTATTGACAGATTTTTAGTATAATTAAAAATGACCTCAAGGGGGAAAAAAATAGGGATTTTAAGAAGAAAAAAAATTCACCACTTCGTCAATTCACAAAATATCAAATCCACTTAAATTTATTATAAATCTTCTTAATATTATCTACAACTTTTACCCTGACAAGTTTTTGATATAACCAACTGTTACAGAAAAAAAGAATTAAAAAAAATAAAAATATAAATAATAATGAAAAAAGGGAGTGAGTTTTGTAGAAGAAAAAAAAATCATATATCCGTTAATCCGCCACTGAAACGATAAAAAGTATCATTGGCGTGATAAAAATTTTTGACAACCCTCAGACATGTAGGGTTGCATTATTAAACGCGATCAATAAAAAGAATGCCAGCATTTAAAATATAGTGTGTGGTGCATTTAATGAAACAATCATCACAGATTTTAAATTTATTATATAAATCTTCTTAATATTATCGATAACTTTTGAAGTAACAAGTTTTTGATAAGACGAACTCTGCTAATGGATAATATTACTAAAAATATTCTCAAGGGATTAAAAAAAAATAGGGGTTGAAAAAAAATTATCCTATTAACATGATTCTGATAAAACCAACTTTTATAGAAAAATTAAATTAAAAACTTGTCAAAAGCGGCGAGATAAAAAGGATTTATCTCTAATCTTGATTTAGTTTTTGTTGGTGAAATTAGTACTCAACTTCGAAATCAACCTGTGCCTGTAGGCCGATGCGGCAGGGATTTTCAATACAATTGATTTCCAATACAATTTGTTTTGACGTGCATTATCCCCATATGAAGTTAAATTTAAAAATTTAATTCTGTTTCACCCACTATATCGCCAATTACATAAGATGCAAAATTTCGGAGAATACTTTTCACGAAATATTGACGTTTTCATCCTAATAATACACATCAAAATACCAATTTGTTTTAAAGTCTCATACCCATGATCCTACATATTGTGAACATTTGACACATGTTATCTGTTGTAAAAAAAACTTACGCCAGACATTTTCAACACTTGAGTTTATCAGATACTACCTTTAAATAAACTCTGCAGGCACATTTTGATTTCCGCTATCTCTATTCAAAGATATGCACCGGAATCTACCAGTTGAGTACTGATAAAACTCTGTAATCTTTTTATGTGATTAATTTTGGTAACAATAACTTATTATTTTTCAAGTGACCGAAATTTATTGTATACTGAAAGGTTAGTGAGATTTCAAATCCGATAACGTGTACTTTGATATTTTAACTGTTTGAAGACTATACTATAGTCACGTACATATACAGCGTTACTGGCAAACTGTTAAATTACTTCTTTTGAGTAATTTAAGTTCTTTCTAAATTTCTAGTTACTTCTTTTGAATTTCCCTTAATGGGGGAAAGGAAAGCAAAATTCTTTAAATAAAATTTTATTTTATATTTGAGGTGAAGTTAAAACAAATTTAATTTTAAAAAGTCAGAAAAATAATATTTAAAAAAAAAAAAAATAAAAACAACATACGTAGAGCTAGTGAGTAACAAAAACAAGTGTCAAGGACAAAAAGTAAATAAGGAATAAGCTGAAAAACTAAAGAGTGAAAGTAAGGGCAAAGTGAAAGTGAATTTATGATTGAAAAATTTATTTTATTCTATATGTCAGAAGTGCCAGCAGCTAATTTCGTACATGCCAGAGATAGACAAGGATTACATGCTTAAATTAAAATTTATATGTAGTAAGGATTTCTATAATCTAGAATTTCCTGACCGAATCAGCAGAACATTTACAATACCAGTGACAGCTTTAGTGCTGCCGATGTGCATTAATTTTTTTCGCTTGAAAACGCTAATCTTTTAAAATATTTCTATACAATTTTTTATTCCCTCGTATTAATGTAAGCAACTTCCAAGTATTTTTATTCTGGTGCCAAAGAACATATTCTGTTTTCCAATTAATTTAATATATTTTTAGGTATAGTTGATAGTATCCGTCTTTTTGTAACCACCGCAATCTATTTAAAACATCAAATTTTTTTAGAATAGAGAGACTTTTTCATTTCACTTCCCTACACTATTCAGAAATACAGGGAGTCTTATAAATCCGTTCACATTTATAAAATTAATTTAAAAAAATTGCAACTTGTCGTTTCGAGGTGCGATTTTCCTCAAACAAGCCAAATTATCGAATAATTTGAGGCAAAAAAAAAGGAGCTCAAATTTTCTTTAAACTATTTTTTACGGGCAGAATTACATCAATTTGCCAAGTTTTGTGATACAAACAGGTCAGCGATAAGACAATCTGTTATATTTTTCTGTTTTAAAATAAAAGAGGGCTAATACGACTGTTTGGGGCTGTGCATATATAATGTTATCACTTTAGGGGGAGGAGGGGGGGGGGCTGGCACATGATATCGTAAGATATCTCTAGGGGGAGGGAAAATTTATATTTTGATATCGATACCAATTTTAATCCAACCAAAATTTCCTCTGTTTATTAGTAACTTGTCCTTTACATCAAATTAACCTATCTATTTTAATGAAAATAAAACGTTATTACTAAAATCATTAAATGACTGTAAATTATTTAATTTCTAAAGTATGGAATACCCAACGTTTGGCATTACTCTTCTTCTGTCATATGTGTATCGATATATAATCCGTTGTTCGAGAAACCTGGTGCGAAGTATGTGTGAAAAAATACTTATTGTGTTTACTAGTACAGAAAAGAGAGAGAATTTTGTCCATCTGTTTTGTTGATAAGAAGTCCTATTTGACCCCTCCCCCTTTCCCCGTGCGGGGAGCAAGAGCAAGAAGACATTATTACTGTTGAATGTATTTTGTAGCAAAAAACTATCATTAAATACTTTTAAATAGTAGCTGTTTCTTTCAAGTGTTATGTGATATAAATTAATTTCATATAAAACAGTGGTATTTTATTGACTTCTCTTCATTTGAATGGATAAAGTAAGTGAATAATAAATATATAACCCTATCTTTATATCAGTGAAAACAAAAGAAACAAAATTGCAAAAATGTAAAGAATTTTTAGACATTGATTACGATATCATTAGGGAAGGGGAGGGGAGAGGTTCGAGGGGTGATAACGCGTGTTATCGTAAGGGGAGAGGAGGGGGTCAAAAATTACCAAAAAGTTGATAACGTTATATATGTACAGCCCCTTTCAACTTTTTTTTCTTTTCCCATGGGGACTTCAACTTTCTGAAGTCTTACGGTGTAAAAAGTATTCGATACGAGAATTTCGCTCACCCGCAGGAAAAGGGACACAAATAGCAAACAATCATTTTGCGAGGGAAATTTCCAATAGTGTTGTTATCCGACAAATCGCTTTGTTACGCTTAATGCCCGTTCGTGACCACAGAAAGTTTGTAAATTGTAAGGGCAGGTAAATTTACTCAACCCTCCAAACCTCAACTACGTCTTCATTCTTAAAGGTTTTAAGCTTTTATGCACGTTTTTATTGTTGCACAGAGAGCTAAGTGCTATAATTTTATGTTACGGTAAAAACATGCGAATCTTCTTTTACCTCTACTGTGAAATTTACTTTTGTCAAGATGTGTCACTTTTCTTGCTGGTGAGTGATATGTTTATTTTTGGTGAATTTTTGAAATTTGAAGTTACTTATAGATCGGGAGGCGACAGCACAGACAGTCACTTCATGGAGTTCACGGCTGAAATTCCAGAATTAGTTAAAACTCGATTCGCATATTAAAACGCAATTGGTCTGCCAAGTCATATCTTGGTGAAATACACCTGAAAACCCGATTTTAGCGGTTGACTCGTAGGTTTACCATTGTGTTTTCCTGCTCTCAGTCCTCCATGTTTTCATACCTCTGGGTGAAAGAAAACACAAAGTAAATGTACGAGTCAACTGCTAAAATCAGGTTTTCAGGTGTTTTCCACCAAGATATGAGTTGGAAGACCGATTGCGTTTTAATATGCGAATCGAGTTTTATTTAATTTTATAATTTCAGCCGTGAACTCAATGAGGTGACTGTCTATACTGCCGCTCCCGGTCTATTAAAGATAGTGTTGTCAGCCATGTCCAGTGTAACAAAAAGCGGCATCGGGAGTTGAAAAAAATTGCGGGACAACGGTTTCCAAATCGGGACATAAAAATACAGTAAACCCTTATGAAAACGCAACCTGTCTATAACAGAATCCCGCCTTAAATGTAAAAATATCACTGTCCTGCCAGAAGAATACCATACAAGTATACATGCTATGACAAAAAGCTGTTTTGAACGTAATTTTTCTCCGATCCGTTGGGGTTCCTTCTCAACAGGTTTTACTATAATTAATAAACACAACAGCTTTATACAGTAAAACTCGTGAAAGCGAAATCACCGGGACAACGAAATTGATACTTTTTAAAACAGAATTCCATTATTAAAGGCCCATTTTCACAGGGTTTACTGAACAAAGTACAGCAAAACCTGTGAAACAGAATTGCCATAACCAACAGAGATCCTTTTAGATCCTAGGCTGGTATATTTGAAAAGTTTTTTTTTCGATGGGACTCTACAAAATTTCCGTTATAGACAAGTTTTGTCTTCATAGGTTTTGCTCTATTAAGTTTTAATCGATGCTGATTAGCGAATAGCAGGTTACGGAAAGAAATTTAAAAGAATTTGTGCATCATAAAAAATCGGGACTTTTGGAGTTCCGTGCTGTGCTTACACGGTACATGTCTCGGAGCTCATGAAAATTGGAATATCCTTCGCAAATCGGGACGGCTGGCATCACAGCTTAGTGCTTACGGATTTTTTTTCATATTTTCCGACAAAAAAAAAAAAAAAAAAAAGGAAAAAAACTAGAGAACAGGAATTCTGCTTTTTCAGAATTTAGTGTCGCCCCCGGTATTTCCATTACTTCAGTTTCTTCTGGTGGACTGCTGGTTTCTATTATTATGAAACAGCCATTATAAATGAAGCGTTAGGTGAAGATGAAAGAGCAGCCGTAAAAAGTTAGAACTCTGATTTTCTGGTCAGAATGGAAAAAAAAATGGCCAAATTTTTTTTTTTTTTTTTTTTTGTTTATAATGGCTGTTTCATAATAATAGAAGCCACCAGTCCACCAGAAGGAAATAATTCGGTTAAGCGGGACTCGGATAATCGGGACTCTACTGCAAAACATATTTCAATTTTATGACTTAAAGCACACGCTTTTATTTTATGTAAAATGACGTCATTTGCATTAATATAGATTCTTAAAATTAAATATAGTTTATAATAGCTCCATGTTTTATCATAAATCATTCATTTATATTTTTCTCAAAATAGCACGTATTTTAATTAATTTTTTTTCAATTTTTATGAGAAAATGGCAACAAAAAGATATAATTGCTATTTTTTAACAATTTTTTCTTTACTTTCTACAGAAATGGCGTACTTGAGTTGCCAAAATGAAACAAATGTCGCTAAAAATTACAAAAAAATTAATATTTCAAAAACAAATGGAGATGCAGTTTTCAAACAAATTGCATTAAAAAGTACTTTTTTTTCCAATACGACGGTATAAACATGGAAAATGTACGATGCTTAGAAGTTTTAAAAAATGCTGTTGAGCATTTAATCGCACAATAATATATCTGCTTTGTTTATTGCTAGCGTCTGTAAGGTAACGTTATTTTTTGGAGACAAAATAAGCTGGGAGAAAGAAATAGCATACCGTCGGGGACTAAAATAAGAGAGATTACTCTTACATGGCTTTCTGGTGCAATCGCACTTCGATACGACAATCTGCAAGTTTGTTATGAATCTTTTGTCCGGGTTTATGAGACATTCTGTCTATAAATGAAACTATAGTTACATTACTTCGTGCTTTCAAACATATACCTGTTATTTCAATATTCTGAGCCTTTTAATTGATTGAAAAAAAAAAAAAAAACAGATTTGAGAAAATTTCGTGCAGAACAATCCCTGGTGTTTAAACATTTCTTAGAATTTGCGCGGTTGTCGATCAACCGAAATAAACACTGGTCGACAAAAAGGAAAATCGTGAAGAAAAAAATCGAGATTACACATAATTATTTCGAAGGATGTCGTATGTGGGAAAATATTTGGAGAAGAATAGAGTTTAACGTGAAAAAAAAAAGCTATCAAGGAACTAGACTTAAAAATCTAACTCAGGAGAACTGGTGTTCATTATTAAACTTTTTTATTTCACGCTAGGACAACACAGCACAGGACACAAAAACAGTCACAGGAACATTAAGAAAATTTCAAAATTAACTCGGAGCTCGCTCGTCCCTTTGACAGATCGGCCCCAAAAGCGACCGCATTCAGTCGTTACAAAAAACCATCTCCTCAGTTCTTTAGTCCGTCTCTTAAGTGGTGACCACGTGGGAGTCTCATTCATCTCATTAAAAAAGTTTATTTCTACAAGTGCCAGTCAGCCTTTTTTACCGAGAATTATTTACATCATTAAAATAGTTTTTATAGACCATCTGGGGTTTACTACTTCGATGATGCGACTAGCAGACCCAATTAAAGATGCTGCGTAATATTTAAGTGGCCATCTGGTTTAACAGATGGATGTATTTGGCGTTACAACAGCTACGCAAAATCAATGTTTTGGTCTATGACTTTCTGAATCAAGCATCACCTGATAGGTGGATATGTTCTGTCCTAAAAAAAATTTTGAATTAGCCCATCTATCCGCTTGTATTTCGCAGGTGACAGCTGTAATCATACGATCTTTATTGTAAATGTTAGTTCTTTTAATAACTCTAGGAGAAAAAAAAAGCGCACGAAATATAAGCACATTTTTTTTCTTCTGGAAAACAACGCTTAAAAGAAACAGTCAGAATTTGAATAAGATTAATTAACATTCGGATTCAAGATAAAATGAACATAAATTAATTTATTATTACTCGAAGATATTTGTTACTACTATTTGATCTAATTTCTTATGTTCTACTTTCCTGGAAATCTGGTTCCACTACATAACAATCATTTCAATTTTAAAATGAAGAAACGCATTTCTAGGAGTATGAAACAGCTCTCTAACATTTAAAATGAGATACATTGTATTAATTTTATGTTACATCTAAGGGAAATAGAAATATCTGTTGCTCTGAAATAATACACAAAACAACATAACCTATTTAAAATTAAGAAAGCTTAGGTATAATTTCTTTTTAAACTAAAGAACCAAGTCACATCAATTATTACTAAAATTGTTTCATTATTACTCAAATTACTTCATTGCAACCAGCCTATCTAATTGTGGTATTTTCCGTGAATTTTGCAGTATGTGCTACTTTAGTTCTGATCTCATTGAATAAATGATAATTAAAACCGTTAAATAAAAATTAAATTTAAAAAATCAAAAAACCCGACAGCGTAAAAATCGAACTAATTAATTATTTCTCATCAATGTGAAACTATTTTTTATATTATTTACCCATTTTTTTTATTATTTACTTGTATTGATGACTTTTAAGTTTTATTTAATTCTTAGTTCCTATCTATAAACACTGTTTTGACGAGGCCTATAGATGCCTATGAAGGTTAGAGTTGTAGAAAAGCTAGAGATCCTACCTACACAACTTCCAGGTCGTGTAATATTCAAACGGAGCTTCTGACTGTAAAATAATCAATGAAACACCGTCTTCATTTTGAAAGAACTATCCAATGATATGCCAATCAATATGGTGCGTAAAAAATGTTTTCGTCTCTACCGCCATTTTGTATTTTACGGCCGTCATTTTGAATTTATAAAAACAAAACCTAGCCTATAACCATCGGGCGGTTAAGACGAATCGATAGAGACCCCATTCATTAAAATCCATCCAGCCTTTGGGATGTTTCAAGGGTATAAAGAAATCCACATACCCAGATACGCGTGAAACACATAACCCTTCTCGGCAGTCGGGTAAAAAGCATTCATTTTTAGAATTTTATTTTTCATGTGGTATATTGTTTTTATTTGATTTAGAACTCGTTGTTTATTATAAATTTAATATAGTCAAAAATTTTTTAAAGGGAAATTAAAATAATTTAAATCATAGCAGCAATCTGAAAAGAAAAACACAAAATATTTTGTTGTTTGGAAACAGTACAGAAAATAAACAGCTAATATATATATATATATATATATATATATATTAAATAGTTTAAAGTTCACATATTCATCATTAAAATAAATCTATCATATTATTTCATCGTGTGCTGCGCATCCGATTATGGCATTTTGCCTGAATTCCGTTGGTTCTGGGCTACTGCATATGCTCTCATAGGATATATATCAGCAGACACGTTTAAAGAAATATTTATTTATATTGCATTTTTTTCCATTGGCCGTTTGTTATTCCAACTATTATCAAAATCCGAATTTGTAAAACATGAAACATATCAACATTTCATGAAACATTTAAGTGATATTATATTTTTGCAAACTGAAATACACATAAAAAAGATAGATAAAGATATACCACAGCGTATGTCTTCATTTTTAAATTGAGGTTAAAAGTTTTCTGGAATGAAAAATTTTGTTTTCCACTTTTCTAAGGCTGATATATAATAATAAAATTTACGACATACGAAGTTCCAGTTTGTAATTTTATAAACCTAAATATATTTAGAGTACTCAATTTTTATAAAAATGTACATTTAAAAAATAGTAATAATAAAATTAAAATTAAAGAACTTTGCGTAAATCTGTACCGATAGACCGAGGAGCATTTCATTATTATTATAATGATATTATAAGAGTTCACAAGCTCAAACTTACTGCCTTATGAAAAAGTTATTAAATAATTTTCATCACTAAAAGCATTAATTTTCACCTTTTCTATGACAAACTCTCTTACAAAGAACTGAGTAATTATTTAATTTTTATACACACGTAATATATACACTGAGTGGCCAAGATATTATGCCCCTCCTCACTGCAAATTATATCCTTGTGATCAGTTTTAAGATCCATCTAGTGGAGCGTACAGATGTTATTTGCAATGATGTTTTGTATTGAACTACAGTGTGCTGTGCTGTGTTGTAGCTCTTCCGTTGCTACAAAAAAATGTGTGTCAGCTACCTGGCACCTCTATAGTTCACGAGCAATTTTCGCCCACAATTTCAATTTTCTCTTAGATGCAATTCTTCGAAGACGCTAGACGTTCTTGGACGAGAAAAGCCAAGTAAGTTATCGATTTTTGATACACTGGAATCAGCCCTCTAAGCTACAAACGGACCATCCTTCTAAACTGTTATCAGTGTCGGCATCGTTTCTCGTGGCCACGGGGTATTTTTGGTTTTTAATGACTTTAAAATGTATGCAGCCTTTGGCGCCAACAATGATGTCTCATTCAAAGTCGCTCAAATCTCTTTTTTTTTACCCATGAATAGGCAAAGTGCAAAGTTGTCTGGAGCTTCTAATCAAGAGTAAACATTTAATCAGAAAATTCACATATTTCATCAATATACATTCTGCACGGACGTATCTAAGTTTCAGTGAGAAGTGGTCATTATATTTTTGCCACTCAGTGCAGTTGAATAAATATCGTCAAAGTTGATGTTTTGAACAATCTCGGTCGTGGAAATCAGGAAGAGTAGGAATTCTTAGCAACTGAGTGTAAAATAAATACTTAATGTTATCTGATTTTCCAAAATGCAAATTAAAGTATTTTAATGTTTTAAAAATATACGTTGATGAAACCGGTATCGTCATATAATAAGAAAAGTAATTCAAAATATCGTTTTCAATTGAAGAAAAGCAAAAGATTTAAGAACAGCTTTAAACAAGTAGTCGTTTTTTAATCACCGAATGATTTCAAAGGAAAAGAAATACATCAAATTACGCCTTCAACAGAAAAAAAAGAGAACGTTATTAACAATGTATCAGTTTTTAGGGTTTCGTTCAACTGACGAAACCCTATTCGTCTCACTCCTTTGTCTGTCTGTCTGTCCGTCACAGAGCCCGTTCTCAGAAACTATACATGTTAGAGACTTGGAAATTTTGGATACTTATAGCTGAACACCTCATATCAAACAACAAATCATAAAATTTTGAAAAAAGTCGGTAATTAACCGAATTACGAGCTAATTAACTTCTAAAATTAACCAATCAACCTTTTGAACGCAGCTACGAACGCACCTTCTCCAAATCAGCGAACTTTCTCCTAAGGGTTGCCAGTAAAATCAGCGGATGCACGGTTACCACGGAGGAAATTAAGCAATAAATGAAGCGGACGTTTAAAAAGCGAAATCGCATCTCCCAAAGTATTGGTCCTACAAATTCATAAAAGGTATAGAAAGACGCGGAAAAAATTCTACTTTGGTATAAAGTTCAAATATCTGCGTTGGGTATAACGCAAAAAATCCACTAAAAATCGATCGATAAAAATTTAATTTCTGTATTTGAAAAGACAATGAAAAGAGATTTCATTTCAGCGGAAAGCAGGTGTTGTCATCTTTCAGACATATCGGCGCTGGAAAAATTTAAGCAGAGGATATTTTAATACGAAATTTAAACCTTTTTAAATATTAAATTTTTAGATTAATTTTTTTTACATCCTGACGTAAAAATTTTCGCTGATTTCATGTATACCCAGTTTAAACTCCTAGCTTAATTACACACTGAGATATTAATTATTATTTCATTAATTGGATCATTGCTTTAAAACTTTTCTTTCAACGGTTTTTTTTATCTCAGACATGACGACGCACTTGTGGTTTTTATTTTAATACGAAATTTAAACTTTTTAAATATAAAATTTTTTGATAAAATTTTTTGACATCCGGACGGGAAATCTTTCGCAGATTTCATACATACCCAGTTCAAAGAGCTAGCTTAATTAGAAGCTGAGATATTAATTATTATTTAATTAATCTGTTTCATTTCTATATAATGCATAGATTAAAATGGAGGCACGTGCTTTTTTAACCACTTTTGAAAGGAATATTAAACGAAACCCTTTGTGCGATCTATGATCATCACACTTACCCACTTGTTTAAATCCCGTTATGAGCTTGGAGGAAATGACATTACTGATACGAAATCTTCCTCTTTTGATGTGGTTAATGGGGTTTCATCGATAAACGCACAGGATCTTGTTTTAAAAAATATGCTTTATTCCCAGAAAATTTCGGAACGAGCTTTCGTTAATCACCTCCCTTGTCAAAGAATGTACTACAATTTTTTATAAGTTACAACTATTTTTCTATCGGAAGCGCATGCTGCACTCTGCTCTGTTTTATACGAAATTACCGTTTTGAGCCTAGGCTAGTATACCAAAGTTACCTGCAAATCACCAGTTGTGTCTACTCTGCTACTTTCTTTTCAGTTTTGCTTATTTATTTATATTATAAATATTATTTTACATTAGTGATGAAAACAAATGCTTACAAAAATTTAACGTATTCATAGGATAAGAAAATACATACAATTCTTCGAAATGTCTTCGAAAGTCGGTAATTTAATTTAAAGTTATCAAACAAAACTTTGCTTAATAGCACTATATTTCTTCTTGCAAGTAGAGCAAAGTGTGAAGTTCCCATATAGCACATGTGCCTCCCCAGGACATCCCCAGGAAGATTTACAATAAAACACCATCATCCCCGGGGCATCCCTGAGGATGCAGAAAATTGTCACCAGGAGGTCCTCAGGAACAGAAAATGTCCGCCTTGCAGCATCCTGGAGAGCTCCCCAGGACATCCTTTAGGGACCTCCCCGGGAGGTTCTGGGGAAGATTTTAGGAAGTGATACTGGAGGACTTTGGGAAGCTTTAAGGTCACTTAATATTCCACAAAAAAATTTTGAAGCTATGGTTTAAAGTAATTAATGTAAAACAATTTAATTATTTTTTCAGAAATAAATACGATCTTTTTAAAACTATTTATCAGATAGATTCACGTGTAACAGGTAATTACAATTATCAAGCACGCACACGGAATTACATGAATACAGCTTTTAGGAACAAATTTCTTACCTTCATTCTGCCTTCCGGGGTTTGATCCAGGGTACTTACGAACACCAGACGCGCGCTCTATCCATTATGCTACAGGGCCGTTGAACAAGAGATGTTTCTAAGGTATTCAGTATTTTTCTCCTCTTTTGAAACTCAAAACTAGAAAATATCCATATTTTATGTGCTTCGTATAAGCCGGAATTATCTAACTTTTATTGCAAATTTAAATGCATAGCCTTTTTAATATATTCAATGTAAATTTAAATTTATAAGTAAAAAAAGGGCTTATCAATAATTATTTAAGATAACATAAATGTCTTTCAATTTTCAAATTCCTACATGAAATTATATTTTTAAATGACAATAATATTGTTTTAGCTTATCATATTTAAAATCCATTGAAATCATTCTGTACTTAGAAAATTCATTCTGTACTATTTTTCATACAATTAATGTTGCTAAATATTTCTGAGGATATCTTGCAACATAATTTAATTTTATTTAATAAAAATAATATTTCCAGAGATTTAAAATGCAAAATACGGATACTTTGATTTAAAATATGAATTATTTTTATGATAACCAAACAATAAAATTCCAATTGAGAGAATCCTTTCAGAGCAAATATTTCTCTCTCTCTCTCTTTTACTTACAGAAACTTTAGCCGGCTTTTTTTACGCTTGGTAAAAAGCCCTCTTATTAAATAAATTAATGAAAAAATATGTAGATTTTACTCTGTTTCTTTTTTAAGAGGGGCGGGAGGGGTAAACATTATTTAAACCATCTTTTTGGAATTTCTACACAGATTTTTCAACGTATAACCGCAAATCATGAAACTATTAACTGTTAAAAGCATATTTTAAAAATTATATTTCAAAATTAACATTTCTGTTTATAATTTATTTTCGACTTTTTACTATTTAAAATAGTTCATTGTTGCAGTTTCACAGCGATTTGGCACATTTTGGCTAGCATTTATAGACGCTTCATTAAATCCATTGTTTATCATACTCCCATCTGTCGCGGGCGAATTGAAAAAGGCTTTAAAATCAATTTATTATTTTATAATAACGTTATAAAAACATTAAAATGCTGTATTGTCATCAAAAACACATTTTTGTACAAACTTGTAAAATTGTGTCATATCAGGATCTGGGATGAAAATAGATTGCAATATTCCATCATTACAATGAAAAAACAGGCTGAATTACATAAAAATAGAAACTATTACATATCTTTATTTTATAAGCGAATTATTTTGTATAAATCCCAAACTAAATAAATAATTTTTTTCTTTTTTTAGAAACCTTTGAATTAAAAAATCCTCTTTAAAAAATTCTGACAAATGTGGACAAACGCTTTTGCTTAATTATTTCAAAAATGGGTTTTGTTCAAATTCTTGGAATAACTTTTTTTTTTTTCCTTTCAAAAACTTTCTTTCGCAGGTATTATGTACTTTCAGCAAGCATGCACTCATATTCTCAGCTGACAAAATTGATTGGGGGCGGATCCGCTCTATTCAGAGTCAACTGGTGATCCAGTTATAATATTCTCCCTGACACCTTAGCTAGGGATTATCTCAGAGAAAAGATACTTGAAGAGATATGAGAAGTCTGTGGGACATATGCATGCTAAAAGAATGGAGTTAGTTCCATGGCTAAAAGAGAAAAGAAGTTCCGGGAAAAATAATCTTTTATTGATATACGAAACTAAAAATTTGCTAAATATGAAATATGTTTCTTAAATGGAAGTTTTAACCCTCTCTCTATATATATAACGCAAAATACACCTCAGTTTAAAATTCTACAGAAATATTTGTTATTTAGGAAATAGAGAGAAATATTTATCTATATTTTCTGAATCTATAATGTTATTTATATTTCTGAAGTTCTTTAAATGGAGACTTCACTTTTATTATTGAGGGGAAAAAATAATATTATGTATGGTAATTTAAAAAAGATAATAGAAAAATAATTAATTGATAAGTCAAACTTATATTTAAAAAATAAATTAAAGATAAAATAAAACAAAATATGGTTAAACCTCCAGAACTGATACTTAAAATTGACACTTCTATTTAGTTAATATTTTCTCATTCCCAACACCTGTATAAAGTATACCAGATGAGTTTAGCTTAGCGGTACTGCCCAGGCCCGGGATAATAATCTGAATTAAACCTTAATTTAGCATGAATTTATATCTTTTAACCGATTTTGTAAGAATGTATTTTTTTGTAACAGAAAATCTTTGCAAAAGAAACTTGTATCGGGGGGTGGGGGTGGGGGTGGGAGGTGCCGCACAATATTTATATATTTTTTAATGAAATATGCCATTTTAACGTGAAATGTATTCACTTTAAGTTGGTGTTATATGCTGAGATAAAAATTTTCTCATCGCGACAGTTTTTTTTTTTTTTTTTTTTTTTTTTTTTTTAATGCAGGGTTTGATAAGTATGTTAGCTAATTTTAAAAAAATGAAAAATCTTAACCTCTGGTGCATCAGGACTCGATTTACACTATTTTTACAAAAATAATTTTAGACGGCTGCTAAAAAACAAACACACGGTAAGGATATATTATTTTCTTTGTATAGATACCTTTACCTCTAAATGCCGGGAAAATATATGGTCCAGAACTGTCTTCCATTTATAGGTTTTAGTGTATTTATTTAGAAACTTATTATTTGGTTAATTTAAACAATTTAAATTAATTACTTAATTAATAAAAATTAATAACAATAAAAAAGAAAAATGCATTATGTTATTTATTGAAAATTAATAAAAGAATGATAAATGGGCAAAATTTGCTTTAAAAGACATACAGTAATTATTATTTAAAATATGAATTAACTGAAATATTGAATTAAACATTTTAATTTAACTAAAATGATTAAAAGTTGTTGCAATAATTAAAAATAATTACAATTTATTGACAATTATCTAATTTGCTAAAAAATAATAAATCGAATATTTAATAATATGAAACAAACTCATTAAAAATCGATCCCGATCAAATTGAATTCACTTTATTTTAATAAAAAGCAATTGAGTATACAAAAATAAGTTTAATAAAAAGCAATTGTACTCCAGAATCACTCATGAGATGGCGCCAGCACTGAGACTTCCTAAATACTTCCCCAGGAATGACTTCCCAGGTACTTCCCCAAGAACGACTTCCTAGGTACTTCCCCAGGAATGCTTTCCCAGGTACTTCCCCAGGAATAGCTTCCCAGGTACTTCCCCAGGACTGACGTCCTCGGACGTTGCTCCGTAGGACGTCACTGGGAGCTCACTCCTGAGGAGATCTTAAAAGTCTATTCCTCAGGAAGTCCTCATTTTGTCATTTTAGTATCAGGAGGAATTTGGGATGACTTGGAGCTCCTGGGGAAGTTTTCGGGAGCTTTCGTGCTATATGGGTTATGAAACTTTTGAAAGAGAATTTCATATGCTAAAAGGTGTAAATTAAAAAATACTTTAAAAGTAGTAAAAATACGTTTACTTTTATTTCGACCGTTTACATGTTTCGACTCACCCCGAATCATTTTCAAAACAAATAAATAAAACTATTGCAAAATTTCCACGTAATCTTTCATATTATGCACGTTATTTTACTTGGATATTTAATTTATTTTTATTTTCATATAATATAACATATAAAATAAAATAACGTGCATAATAGTAAAGATTACGTGGAAATTTTGGATTATATGTAATAGATTACAATATGTTATATTATATGAAAATAAAAATAAATTAAATATCCAAGATAAATAACGTGCATAATATGAAAGATTACGAGGAAATTTGAATGATGGCGTTTCATAGACAGTGCAATTTTCGAATAGTTTTATTTATTTGTTTTGAAAATGACTTCGGGTAAGTCGAAACATGTAAACAGTCGAAATAAACGTATTTTTACTGGTTTTAAAGTTTTAATTTACCCCTTTTAGCATTTGAAATTAGTATATTATTACAAGGGGTTAATTTGCTATATATTTATAGAAAGGCCTTTTTAAAAATGAAAATAGTTCGGAAAATAAGTAAGTACAGTAGAACCTCGATTATCGGAAGTAATTGGGATCGATCCTCTTTCGGAAAATCGAAATTTTCGAATAATCGAGAATGCTTCAATTTTAAGATTACCGAGAAATATATGCGCTGTTTCTTATCATGGTAACAAGTGCTTAATAAAAATAAAGCAATAGCAAAATAGAAACAATAATAAATTATCTGAGCTTTAATTTTGAAATTAAGTACCTTTTACGTATTTTACAAGGGTTTGAAACAATATTTTGTTTGTCGCAGTTTCGATTGCCTTTGCTTTGAAGCTCTATCACAAAGTTTTTAAATATTATTAGTTCGCCAGTATCACAGTCTTTCTGCTGCTCTAGCCAAACAAACCTTTTGCAAAACATTCAAAAGCTTGAGAATCGCTAATTTGTTCATTTTCTTAATTCGTTCCGCTACGCAGATCAAGTTAAATTCAACGGAATTCTAAGAAAGGGGATAGAAAATATTTATATGTACTCGTGGTTCGGAAAGGGCCGCTTGCACACGAGGAATATGATAGTAAAAAAAAAAAAAAAAATTCAAAATGGATTTTGCACTCAAGGAATGTGATAGTTAAAAAACAGTTTTAAAATGGATTTCGGTTAACCGAGAGTTTCGGTTAAAAGAGTTTCGGATAAAAGAGGTTCTATTGTATTAGTTAATGCACAGAGCCACCAAATGTCCAAAACTGGCCTGTTTATATTATATCCTAAAAAAGTTCTTAATGCTTTTTATATTCCATGAACTTCTTATATTTTGAGATTTCAGATTTGAGTTCCGATTAATTACATAAAAAAATAAACTCTCTTTTAAGTCGTCTGATTATTCCAGACGCTATAAATTCTCTTATAAATTGCAGCATAGACGTTATGCATAGATACTATTGCAGTTTCCACATAATGAGAAATCAGTTTAAACAACTTTTATGTCTAATCGTTCGCTAATGCTTGCAACATCTTTTTCCTGACGTAAATTCTCTGTGAATATAAATCTAGGGTTTAGTGTCTGATAAGCTAACAGATAATGAAAGCGGAAAAAAATCCATACACATTAAGCCTTCGGACTCGTAAAGATTTAAGTAAATCCAAGATAAAACCTTCCTCCAAATGTTCTATTCTATCGTTTTCTGGTTTGTTCTTGCAAGGTGAAAAATGGGTGTAAAGGTTAAGGTAAGCGATGGGGCAATAAAAATTGGCAGTTTAGGGAGTAAAAATGACCACATGGTAAAAGGAATTACGTAAGCAGTAAACGGGGGATAAAAGAAAATGACCATTAAACGTGTTCTGGAAGAGTTAAATTTTCTTGTTAACCAGCATTAGTTTATATTTTTCATGTGCTAAATGTATGAACAGCTTAAATAATGATTTCAAAAGAAATCTTTTGACAATAGATATTTTTCGCTAACTTGTTTTTGCATTCCTAGATATATATATTTTTAAGGTTTGAAAATTTTTTAATATTTTTGCTTGTTTATTGTTAGAAAATTTCAACAAGTTTCTGAAATAAACTACGGAATAGTTCATACTAAAAGTAATTATTGAACTAAGGAAAAATTATTATAAAATAAATCTTACACAATAAACTATCATGTTTGAGCTATTGATAATTGATGAGAATTTAAAATATATTAAATGCTCAGTAATTGTATTAGCAAACAACGTAGCGAATAACCACACATTGCAAGATAAATGTTTTATGGATCTCTTTTCTGATTTAATTTTTTAAATTGAGTAACTTACAAGCAAATATCAGCTTTGAAAAATCTCATTTAAACATTACATTTAAAAAAAAAAAAAAAATTAATTGCTTAAAAGGCATAGAGCCAACAGGGTGAAAATGTGTCCAAGCCTGGAATCGAATTCCAGCATTGGACACTTTTTAACTCTGTTGGCTCTACGCCTTTTAAGCAATTAAAAAAAAAAAGAAATTTAAGGCGTGTGAAATTTTCTATAAAAAATTTCCAAAAATTATATATTTATAGATTCGTCACATTTAAAGTCTGAAATATTGTTTGTTTTGGATTTTCTTAACAAATATAATATTCCACTTTCCAATTTATTGTAGTTGCGAAAACGATAATATTTTGTATGAATAACTTATATGACGCAAAAAAGAATTAAAAAAATGTTTCAATCGTATTATTGCATTTACCAACGCACTCATAAATTCGATGACGCAACAAAAGAATTTAAAAAAATGTTTCAATCGTATTATTGTATTTACCAACGTACTCATAAATCCAAAAATTTACATGTTACTTAACTGAAAATTCCATATATATTATTAAACAAATGCCAATTAAATTCTAAGTAATTTTAGTTGAATCAAACAGATGTAAAGAAATAGATACTCAGTTTTCCAAAGCTTTTAATTCTATTTGAAAGGAAAAAAATTGCTACGGTCCGTTAGCGGAGGCTAAACAAAACTGAACATTCTAGATTAGTTTCCTGATGCCTGCCATTCAAAAATCACCAATGTGCGTGTAGATATTTCGTCGAAAAGACGATTAACCGAAACAAGACATGTAAAGTGCTGTATTACATTATTCATATATCTAAATTACTTAAATGATTAATTTCTAAAATTCTAGATTATACATACACACGTATATTTCAATATTGTTAACATCATATATGCATCATATATGATGTCACATATACATCATATATGATAATATCTAATACATCATATATAACATCATATTCCGAATACAATAATCGTATATAAAAAAATACTCATTTTAAAATCTAAAAAACGAACGGGAAAATGTCAAAGTATTATCTGAAATTTTAAAAAAACCTTACGAAATACTATGCATATAAACAGATGTGAAAACGTATAATATGCATCTAAAGATGTGAAGAACTCATAAATATATATATGAGGCATAAATGTGCATAAATGAAATATGTTATTCTTAATAAAATCAATAGCTTCGTTGACAGCGTCATGGTAGAATTACCATTTCAGTGTAAAAGTCGATAACTTTATTCCCAAATATTTTCAATCTTGATATATGCATATGAGTATCATCACAGACATAATACATATACTAGCTCATGTAATTTTTCCCGAACAATCAATATCGCGGCAGTGATGAATTATGGACTACACATTCTAGATATTGGATTTTCTTTCAAAATTTTATGTATTTTGTAAAATTACCGTTTCGTGACGCCGAATCTAAGCAAATGTATATAAAGCAAGTTATAACTTCATAAAATATCGATATCCATATTGCATTCAGTCACCTACATAATGAATTATTCCGAAATGTAAGCGGAACATCTGTTCATTTCTTTTTACTTTATTTCTTTTTCTTTCTTTTTTTTTTTTTTTAAGGTTGAAAGGTATATTGTATAGCATTATTGATCTTATTATGTGCTTATGTCAATAAAATTGTATTTATTATTATTTTTATTTAACGAGTATTTGATGCGTGTGCTACAGTAATTTACCGCATAAAACAGTATTCGTTATTATTTTAGTCATCAACATTAAGTCAATAACAATACGTTTTCAGAACTTTCTGAAATAATTAAATACAGACTAAAAATACAAAAAAGAAATAAATTGCATGTTTTGAAACTTAAAAAAATCCCCAGAAACTAGAATCAATGTAGAAAAGAAATCAATGTAGTTAATGCATTTTTTACATTTAAAATAATATTTGTATGCATATTCGTACGTTGCATAAATCCAAAAATATTAAATGACTTCCCTGATGAATATACTTTAGTTATTATGGGCATTATATTTTTTTCTTTAAATTAGAAATTTGAATAAAATCATGGAACAAGATGCTTCTTTTATCAAGTGTACTTGTCGTGAAACAGTATTCGCATTAAAAAAAAAAAAAAAAAAAAAAAAAAAAAGTGTAAGTAAAATACTTAAAAATGCTCTCCATCAGTGAAGAAGATTTATCCAGTAAAAAAAAAAAGAAAGAAAAAATCCTTTTCTTCATCATGAACTAAATTACATGATATACAGGAGTTTCAGTGTTATCACACACTTTCATCATGTAAATGCTATAGTTATAGTTCGGGTGAATGAAACACTTGCTCTGCAGTTCACTACCATATCTAACAAATCAGAGTAAGGGTTGTGGCCTGGTATCGTCCGGATAGCTCAATAGGCAGAGCATTGACACGACAAGCCAAGTTATCTAGGTTCTGTTCCTGGTCTCGATATTTTTCGCTCTTTTGGCATATATCTCAACTATGCTACTCTCCTTGCAGAAGCTACTAGATGTATAACACATGTAAAAATGTCTTTTGAATTTCAAGGAGTGCACTGGAATGATCCCCAATATTACATCATTTTTCTTGAATCATGAAACGAAACTATCGAAGATACACATATTATTACAGAACAAAGATGTACAATTCGTTAATTAAAAAAAAGGCTTTTTTTTAAATGTTAGCGAAAAAATATAATTTTTCTGGTATATCAATTTACTTAATTTTTTCTTCAAGTTAAGGCCCAACAGTGGTTGAGAGGTTCTGCACTATAATCTGACTGGAAAGAGCTAGTGGATTCGAGACCTTGTCGCGCACGTCTACCTAATCGTTCCGAGATTTTTGTGGTTTTCTTCGAATTAATTTTGTGTATATGCTGAATAGAATCTCTATTTAAGAACTCCCCTCCACTTCGTAGGAAGCACATTGCCCCACCTTCGCCTATAGCACTCGCGCAGGTAATGGGCCGTAAAAACATTACCAGCAACTTTTATCCAAATCGATAACCATTTTTAATTATCGCAAGCAATCTGTAATTTCTTATTACTTTACTTCAAGAATAATTAATCTCTTTAAACACCCTTATAATCTAATCTTCTACCTTTTTAGAGCAAACACTTTGAGAAATACTACACCCTTATTATTGCTTAAGAATTTCTAGTTTTCATTTTAACTTCGCATCCAGATAATTATTTCTTGGAATGCCTTCATTAAAGAATAATTGAGAGAATTATTTTTTTCACGTGAACCCACCACGACGAAATTTATAAATGAATCAAAACATAATAATTTCAATACAATGTATCATTTTTTTTTCATTTATGGATTATCTCTAATTTGTATAATTGTAAGAAAGTTAAGCTAAATTAATTACCGAATAATTACTCTGTAATTAAATAAAATTAATTACAGCGACAAAGGAGGACACAACAAATCCTGCTTTAAATATATATATATTAAACAACGTCTAGTAAAAATCTGCTTTGTTTTGTTTTGTTTTGTTTTGTTAACTACTACATGTAAAATTATTATCATTGTTTCGAAGAAAGTATTTTGTGTTGCTTTTATAAAAGTACTGCTACGGAATAGAAGAGTTTGTGGAAATTAAACGTATGCAGATTTCTTCTTAAATAATTTCTTTAAAACATTTATAAAATTATAATTTGCTGGGCCTGACTAATTCAGCGGCATGCAGGGCAGCTGTCTTAGACCCCCACTTTTGAAGGGCTCCCTATGGCCATAATCAGGATTTTTTTAACGTGCCAAAAGGGACCAAATTTCTTATATTTGCAAAGATTTAGGAAGAAAGTGCGGCCCTCCCCGTCACCAAGAGTGACTGAAGGACCTGTAAAGTCTCACACGAGCCCTTATAATCCTACTTAAAAAAGTGTATTTTGTCATCTCTTAAAGTTGTGACTATCTTTCTTGTGATATCCTGGATACAGACGTAAATGATACCTGGTTCGAAATTCATGCATACATACAATAGTTATGAAGTTTAGTAGTCATTTCAGCATGATTCAGGAACAATTTGTATAAATATATTGAAGTGCGGCCCCCAGAATGATGCTTGCTCCGGTGTCCTAAATAGTCTAAGTCGGGCCATGATAATGTAATCTAGGTAATCTTTGGTACGAAAAACTAGTCTAAGTCGTAACTCTAATAGTCTAAGTCGGTACGTGATAATAATGTAATCTAGATAATCTTTGGTACGAAAAACTAGTCTAAGTCGGGCTCTGATAATGTAATCTAGGTAATCTTTGGTAAGAAAAACTAATCGTGCGTACCATGTTTAGAATAATGTGTGATAAAAAATATGGAAGTTGAAACAGCTTTTTATTTGATAATGATTTAAAAACTTTACTTACATTTTAAAATATTTTAAGTTACATTATTTAACTCTAATTATATTAATTTTCTGGAACCAAAGCACATATCGTCTCTTTTATGTTAACACATAAATACTATTCACTATAATACGAATCAGCAGCTTATGCAGACTAAATTTTGTATAGATTATTTAATTTATATTTAATCTACATAACTTTATTATTTGACAATTAAATAACTTTTTTACAAAAGCTATAAAACTTTAATAATAGTAAAATATAACAACCTTAATTTGTTTTTATAGAATTTAATAGGTAGCAGTTTCAACGAAGTTTTTAATATTACTTAAGGCAGTCATCGAAGTATTTTCTGTTGAAAGGTAATTGCAAGTTTGTTCAAACTTTCAATCATGAAAGTATTCGAAAAAAAAAATTAAATAATAATTTTTTCTCTCGTCACTTAATTCAACTGTATTTTGATTTTTACTTGATAGGTTTTTTCGGTATCAATCTATGTACTACTTTTAAATTAACAGTCGTTCGTGAATAGGTAAATAGATTTTCAAATGTATATTTTTGTGGTATATTTTTTAAGCAAAACCTCGTTGTACGCGATGATCTTTTTCATTAGATACTTTAGGAGATTTTTAAAAAGTTCAATTTATCCGATTTTTTTTATTTAACCGGTCTCATACAATCCGGGAACTCCCCTATTTTTATTATTTTTTTTTATTCTTTTAATACATATATAGGGGAGATGGGGACACATGTGAACATGGGGCAGATGTGAACATCACACTTTTCAATAGTTATTATAAGTTTTTTTATGCGAAAAAAATTACTAAAGATGATAGCACCTGTAGACATATGGTAAAATTTTTTTGAAGTTCTTTGACATTTTGTTTGTCCTCTGTAGCCAAAACACTGTTTATAGATCTCAAAAGCAAAATCTTTGTTCCAACTTCATAAGCGAATAACTTTATTTATTTCTTCATTTATTTGAATTTGAGTGTTTTAACGTATACTATGGATACTAATAAATATTTTTGATACAGTTCTTTTTCTTCTAAAATTGAGAAATGTTAATGATTTATCAATTTAACTCTACCGGCCCATGTGGGATACTTGTGAACAGACTAGTTGGGGGCAAATATGAACACTTCATAAGTGCCCCAATAATCATTCTATGATTCTGTTTCTTTCAGTTAACTTCATGAGAAATAATGTCAGTTCCATTTTCTATAATTTACCTGAAATAGAAGATATTTTCCTCTCACAAAGATGATTTAGTATTGAAACTTCCACAAACACATCTTTCGGCAAGTACATAAAATGCAACAAACTCGTTTACATTCAACTGTACTTTAAATAAATTTAATGTTTTCTAAAATGCAATAAGTGTTATGTATTATTTTACTAAACGGTTTACAACAATATTTTTATGCATTTTTAATACAAAAGTATTACCTTAAACAACTTGGCAAATTTTTCTATTACATTTTTTCTAAACTTGTAATGATGCCTTACTTCCATCTCTAAAACAATTATGTGTATGATGCTTTGAATGGAGATAGATATCAGTAATATTTTAAGAAAGTAAAATTTTTAAACTGATAACAACTGTAAAATCCCGATTGCAACCTCCCCCCCCCCCCCCTCTTTTTAAAGCAATTTTTTTTTTTTTTTTTTTGGGGGGGGGGGGGGTTATAGTCGAGATTTTTTCTTTAATCATTAAAAAAACCTTCTTTATCTATAATTTACAAGTAAATAAGGTAAATACAGGAGTGAGAATCTTTCGTATTTGGGCAGATTTCCGATAAATAGTATCTAAATGCCCCTTCCCTAAAATTTCCCTCAAACAAAAACCCCTAAGCAAAATTTAAAAGTTTTAATTTCTTTTTTAAAATTATTTCTTTATTTTTATTTCATTTTATTGCAACAATACTTAATGAATCACCTAACCTCCCCCCCCCCCCCCCCAAAGCTACTTATTTTCATTTTATAATCTTTTGATTTAACGTATCACCCAGAAACTAGAGAAATATATAAGTAAACTATCTCTTTTCTTTATGGTGAATTTAAAAGCTAATATAACTAATGATTATGATGGCAAATGAATAACAGAATGAAAAGCATATCAAAGGATATTTATTCCTTGTGTTCACATGCTTCCCGCGTGTGTTCACAACTACCCCACTGATGGGGCACATGTGAACAATTTTTTGAATTTATAAAACTACTAGGGGGCTCTGCCCCCTGCAAGCTACGCTTGCCAACCCCCGTTCAGGCACCGCAAAATCTAAAAACACGCTAATCTGATGGGTTTTAAAAATATTAGAGAAGATTGAATTATACGGGAAAAAGCTGTGCAGATCTCCCTGTAAACGGGTTTCCATTCAGTTCCCTTTGATTGCAAAAATTTAAGGCCGAATCAGTTGCTGTTAGACATCCAATGGTTGTTTTCGTTTTTGATTAAAGAGGATCAATTAAACATTTGAAAAGAAGCTAAAATAAAATGAATTAAGTATACAGAGTAGAGGTCTGCACGGGCCTGGGTTTGGCCCGTACCCGGCACGGCACGCGGAATGGAGGAGAATTTTGAAACGTGCCGGGCCGGCAGAATTAGGACAATTTTTTCAACGGGCCGGGCCGGCAAAAAAATTGAAGAGGCCTGCAAGGCCGGGCCGGGTCTATAAAAAAATGAATCGGGCCTATCGGCCCGATATAAGAATTTGAGAGTAGCAGATAAAATACGAGACCATTTCCAATGAATAAGACTTTTTCGAGAAGTATAAATGTGCGTTATGAGCCGATGCGAGAAAACGACATCAATACAGAAATGTAACATGGGTATCGTAGAGATCGGCATCGTACAGTTACATGATGCCTGATCCCGGGTTTAATTTTTTCGGCAGACTTGTACCGAGACGGAACTGGTCTTAATCGTTCTCAGGATGTGTAGGACAGGCATTATGTTTTGTAAAAGTATTAATAGCGATAATGAACTTCTGTTAACAGTATCTTTGGAAATGTACCTTAAGGTGGTTCTTATATTTACTGCTCAACAATGCGAAACTTTTAGACACTTTTTCTGACTCATTTTTAACTATAAAGGCATAAAATTGACAGGAGTGTATTGAAGGCATTTGGGATCGAATACCGTTTCCATTTCTCATAAATTACGTACAGAGATAACAGAGACTCTTGTCACGTGACTGTACGTTTTTCTCCTTTCCTGTGCTATCTCTTCCGGAAATTTGATTCAAAACGCTAACTTTGGCAGTATTTTCTGAAAGATATATTATTTTTATCTAAGAAAAAAATGGCATTTACATTGTTTCTGAATAAGAATACCTACCAATCTCATGCGTTTCCGAAAAGAAATGAATTCATAAATGTATCAAAATGTAGCTCCTTTGTATTTGAGAAAAGCCTTAAAAATGACAAATATTTTCACAAATCTACTTTTTATTATAAGCTTCAAAAGTTATCATGTTTTTTAACCCTTTATTCTAAACTACAATAATCTTTTAATAAACCCTTATTTAAATTTTGAAACGTCTGTAGAGACGTTGACTAAAACACTGTAAGTAATCGTTAATGTTTACTATTGTGTGTTTTCTATTTTGCGAACACATAGTAATTTAAAATATACTGTAAAATGTTCCCATAAATATGCATGTAGTTATTCATTAAAAGAATCTTAATTGTATGTCGAGAAAAAACGGAATTTTTTGTAGAAATTTAGTCAGGTCGGGCCTGTTTTCACTGATTTTTGTACGGGCCGGGCCGAGAACGGTAAAAATGTAAACGGTCCGGGCCGAGCTCGGGCCGAACTTTCAATTTTACCCCGGGCCGGGCCAAAATAGCTTTATTTCGGGCCGGTCCGGGCCCGGGCCTGGGAATTCCGGCCCGTGCAGACCTCTAATACAGAGTCTTTGTCTCCCGTTGTTTTAAAACAATCTCTATAAAAATAGCCTAAGTCATGTGATTATCATCAACAGTTCCAGGCGGACCACTTCGCTTTTTATACTCTAGGTGCCATTTTGGTACTTTAAAGTTAGCCAGCACAGGTGCTAAATCGCCAAATAGTGTTCTATCGCCATCATTTTATATTATAGTAGTTCAAGTCATCAACTGCCATAAACAAATACGGTCTGATACCTTCGCCTTTCATATGAAAGTTTTGCACAGATGTCATATACGCCCCATATTGGCGCGATTCTTTTCCGACGCCAATTTGGGGAAAGCTTCAACATCCGGCTTCCCATATCAAGCAAAATTACGATACTTTGGCGCCAGTTAAGTACCCGTTGCGAATATGACATTGGCGTCAGAAAAAAAATCGTGCCAATATGAGACGTATATGACATCTGTGCCAAAATTTTCCATTTTGATTAAAAATTCATTTTTTTTTCGAATAAAACTACATAAAAGTTGCCATGGTCGCAAAGAATTCTTGGTACTATTACGCTAGCCGTGTGCAAATCTCGCCAATAGCTTTTTTTCAACTCGCCAGTTAGCATTTTTTTTTATTTTTCGAGTGTAAATTAATACATTGATTTGAAGTTGAAATTAAATGTCATGGCATTATTTAATATTTAGCCAGATGTCATATACAGGTTTGGCGGGATCTTTTTTTACGAAAATTTGGCGAAAATCTCGTTTTCGAATACCAGTTACATATGTATTTTTGGTACTACTTAGTTATCTCGTCGACCAAAAATCTATCGCCAAACTATAAGATTAAATGCCAATAATGGTCGATCGCAAATGACACATTCACTTGACTTTAAGCAAGTTACACGTGTTTACGTCATCAAGTGATTTTTATTTCGACGTTTTATTTGTATATTTAATAATGTTATACTAATTTAGTTGTTCTTTCTTTCTTTATAAGAAATTTTATGTCAATTTTTATAATCTGGCGAGGGGTTTGACGATTTATATAATTTGGCGAAATTGGTTGACGGAATAACTAAGTAGTACCGTATTTTTTAATTATTTTTCATTATTTTCAAAAGGAAATAACAAAAAAAAAATAATTGATAACTATAGAACAAAATAATTCATATAATAAAAAAAAAGAAATAAAGTAAATAAACATTTATTATTAAATAAACAGCAATAGCCGGATTACCATGTCAATCAAAATAAAGCCATTTTGGGCCCAATTAGGTACCCCGGGGCATATATGACACCTGTGCCTAATATTTTTCTTTTCGTTTTGTTTTTTAAAAAAGAAAGAAGTGAATGCCATCGATTTTAAATGTTTCAGTGGTACACCATTGTTGCCAAGCGCAATAGTTGGCGCAAAATCAAAATCATGTGAATTTAAACATTTGAAAAATATAAGAAAAGATATTGTCGATAGTAAAGTGAGCACTTGAAAAATATAACATTTGAAAATTAAAGACTTTTCGAACTATTTTGTTAAACCACAACTATATACTTATAATAAGCGAACAAATAACTGTTATACAAAAAATTAATAAAATAAAACTCGTATTAAACTATTGGCATAAAATTAAAAATCCTTTTCACAATCAGGGTTGAAATAATTGGCGCATTAGCGTACATTCTGGCATGGTGTCTGTATAACGGAAAAGTACCGTTTCGGTTTTAAATGAAAGTTTTGTATTTTAAATAAAATGAATGATATGATTATATTTTAAATGAAATTAATGAAATATAAAAAAAAATGCGACGGGGAAAATGTTTGGCGATTTATCACCTGCGTCTCGCTAATATAAAAATACCGAATTCTTGATTTCTCTATCAGAATCTTTCGATTTGGCGAAAGATTGTTCAAGTAAATTTAATCAAATCGAACTATGCATATTTGATAGCAGTCAAATTGACTGCTCTTAGCACTTCTAGTATTAACAGTTTCTGGACTATTAAAATGTTTAAATGTTTCATTTGGTTTGTTTCAACAATTGATTAAATGCAAAATAAACATTGTAAATTGTCATTGAAGGTTTTCTTCATCCAAAGTTTGGCTTACTTAATAATTCCTATTAATTCATTTAAATCATTTACAAACATTAAGATATATTTATACAACAATTATGTTAAACTCTTTTTTTTATTTTTATAAATTTAATTTTCAATATTATTTTGCAGATTTCTAATTAAACCACTAAATGTTCCCATTTCCACAAAGCTCAGAAGTTTGCATATAAATAGAATTTTTAATTCTTATTTTATTGTATGATTTTACTTCTATTTTGTTTTGATTTTACTTAGCATTTGCCGTTGACTTTTATAGAATAAAATTGCTTAAGTATTAAGCAAGCTTGCTTAATTTAAGGTCGTTCTACATCATCAGCATTCCATCTCTTTATTCTGTCATTTCCTGCTAATAATAGCAATTCGAAAACTGCATTAACCATCCTTAAAATTACATTTGATGTTAGTTATCATTATGTTAATGGATATTTTCCAGGAAAGTCTCAAATGGCATGCTACCCCCGTTTACTAAATTTGTAATAGTGGAAATGAAGACACATTGACATTAATGAAATTGGGCCTCAATTTAAGAATGCAACATATCATAATTTGAGGTAAGATTTTTCTTAAAGTGTCGTATCTGAGATCTTTAAATGAGACTTTAATCATCGATATTTTATTTAATCAGAAATAAATATTTATTATTATTATTACCTTATAGTTCATATATCGTGGTATTTTCTGTTACAGTAAGTATAATGATATAATTCGCTCTATTGTTAGAAAATTATTTTTAGGTATTCTTTGAAAAAATACGTACGTATCTCACACTCACCAGAGCAAGGTTGAAGTGAAAATTTCTCTTACAATCAACCCCCTCGTAGAAATCAAGAACCATTGACATTATTAAAACTTTTACTCAATTTAAGTGGTGACACGCTGTAATTTGATGCAAGATTTTTCGAAAACTCCAAATTTTAAAATGTGATGTTTATAATACACATTTTAAGGGACAATTAAATCTTTTGCACAATTTTGCAGTTTATTATCGGGCTTTTTTCATTAGAATAACTATAAGTACAGTAAACTCTGTCTAAGGCGGAATCGGTCGGGACTGAGAAAAATTTCCGTGGTAGACAATATTCCGGCTTATGCAAAAAAGCTCCCCCCCCCCCCCCCCCAAAAAAAAAAAAAAAAAAAAAATCCTGAAAGATGACGATCATTTATTGATTCTCCTGACTAGAAAATCGGTTGAAAACTGAAATTCTGAAAGATCCTTTGTCTTTTTAAAGATAAATGAGAAACTTTATTCAATTTCTTAGTACTGCTGTAATACATTCATACTGGAAGTTTATACACACCAAAAAAAAAAAAAACTTCGAGAATGAGAAAGAACGCTATAATTTTGAATTTGAGTACAATCTTAAAGTATAATATATTGTACTTTCGAAAATACGTAATCATTTTCATAAATGTTCATTTTACCAGAAATATTAACTTTTAGGTGCAATTTTGCATATGAAAAAATGGCATAAGCATAAATTCCTTAAAATTTAAAGTTTCTGTTCTTTTGAATTAACTTTTTTAAAAGCTTACGGAATTTTAGCTAACATGCTCGACATTGAGTTATTTGACTTATCAGTTTTAAAGTTTAATAAACAAAACGCTTTTCTTTTTTAAATTATCCTTTTTCCGCCTTATGCAAAATTTTGGTTTCGGTGGGACCTTAAAATCTTTTCCGTTTCCGCGTCAGACAGATTCCGCCTTATGCAGCATGAATGAATGTAATTTTCTATGGGTTCGCCGGGACTTGAAAAAATTTCCGCGGTAGACAGATTTCCGGCTTATACAGAGTCCGCCTTAGACAGAATTTACTGTATACTGTTTATGGCTATACTAGAAAACATATATTCAGCTACTTTTTGAAAACATATTAGTGCACAGGTGCACACCTCTTCAAACAATCACAATGTTGAAATGAAATCTTCTCTAGCAATCGAGTCAACTCGCAACAACTAATGTCATATTAAACTTGCGTACAAGCACTATTTTTCATTACTGGCGTAGTTTATTGTTTAGTTTTGTGAAGACTATCTTAATTTATGTACAGGAGATGCTTATTGATATCATATTATGTCGAGATCTTTGGTTTAAAGTAGATTTTAAAGCGATTAAAGTCCAATATGTATATAAGGTACTTCCACCAAAAAAGGTCATGCTTTTATTAAGGCCGTCAATCCATATCTTGTAGGCAATCAGCAGTAGGCCGACAAATGCTGTTATATACCTGAGAGTTTATGTGTGCTTGACATGTGCGAAGAGTTTGAACCATAACCGATACCGCCTTTATGTTTAATTTCGGACCGCTGAATCTTTTCCACAGGTCGATGTTAAAACACTAAGTGAACTTTCATATAAAATCAGTGTATATTATTGATTTAATTTTAAAATCTTTGAATTTTGTGCGAGATAATTTAATGATCTTTCAGAAAGTATATTGAAATATTAGGTATTTGAATTCTGTTTGTGTTTGAAAGTAAAATATGTAAAAAACAAAAACTCCTAATAACCTAAAAACCTAAACCCCTAAACCCTGGCAGTATACGCCACAGTCTTATTAAGGAACACTTCGTTTTCATGGGGCCAAATTCATCCAATACCGAAGCTAATTAAACATTTTCTTTGTCAACGTTTGTAGAAAACTATGGAATCTATGAAAGCGGTGGTAAAGAATGCTCAGTAGAGTGAAGAACAAGTACAAATGGAATCAGGTGTTCGAAAAAACATGCCTGTAAATAGAGCATATATGACAAGGAGAAGTCTTATTTTTTTCTATTTTGGTGTAAAACCTATAAAATGTCTTGTAATTAAAATTAAATCATGTATTTAGAAAATTATGACTTTAATCTGAAATTATGACTTTTCTGAAAGGTTACAGCTAGAGGTCTGCACGGGCAGTAATTTCCAAGCCCGGGCCCGGCCCGAACGAAAGCTATCTTGGCCCGACCCAGTGTAAAATTTGGAAGTTCGTTCAGAGATAAAAGCAATATATCTTTCTGAAAATACAAAATACTGTCAAAGTTAGCGTTTTGAATCAAATTTCCGGAAGCGATAGCACAGGAAAGGAGAAAAACGTACAGTCACGTGACAGGAATCTCTGTTATCTCTGTAAGTAATTTATCAAATGTGGAAAAAGCTATTCGTTTCCAAATGCCTTCAATAGGCAGGCCTGTCAATTTTATGCCTTTATAGTTAAAAATTTTGTCAGAAAATGTGTCTGATAGCTTCGCATTGCTGAGCAGTGAATATGAGAACCACCTTAAGGTATATTTCCAAAGATACTGTTAAGAGAAGTTCATTATCACTATTAATACTACAAAACACAATGACTGTTCTACACATCCTGAGATCGATTAAGACCAGTTCCGTCCCGGCACGAGTCTGCTGAAAAAAAAAATTAAACTCGGATCAGGCATCATGTAACTGTACGATGCCGATCTCTACGATGGACATGTTACATTTCTGTTTTGATGTTGTTAAACTCGCATCGGGTCGTAACGCACATTTATACTTCTCGAGAAAATCATATTCATTGAAAACGGCTCGCATTTTATCTGCTTCGCTTAAATTCTTATATCGGGTCGATAGTCCCGATTAATTTTTTTGCCGGCCAGGCCCGTTTATTTTGTCTGTCGGCCCGGCCCGCGGGCCGTGCGGGTACGGGCCTCGGGCCAAGCCCGGGCCCGTGCAGACCTCTAGTTACAGCAGAGTGGGGGAAATCCACTCCCAACACTGTGTATTTTTCTTGGATCTTTTGACGCAACTCGCGTTTTTCGCGATCTTTTAACGAAATTTGCGGTTATTTCGCGATCTTTCGATAGAAATTTGCGGTTATTTCTCCTTCCTTGTGACGAAATTCGCAGTTGTTTTGCCATCACTTGATGAAAGTCGCGGTTGTTTTGCGATCGTTTGGCGAAATTTGCTGTCCTTTCGTGATCTTTTGACGAAATTTGCAGTTTTTTGCAATCTTTTAATGAAATTTGCGATTCTTTTGTGATCTTTTGACGAAATTTGCGATTATTTCGTGATCTTTTGACGAAATTTGCAAATTGTTTGCGATCTTTTGCCGAAATGCGCGGTTATTTCGCCCACTTTGCAAAAATGCGCGGTTGTTTCGCAATCTTTTGACAAAATTTGTGTTTATTTCGCGATCTTTCGAGTAAATTTACGTTCATTTCGCGATCTTTTGACGAAATTCGCGTTTTTTTTCGCTTTTCTTTGACGAAATAGAAGGTTATTCGCCCTGTTTTGACGAAAATCGCTGTTATTTCGCCATGTTTTGACGAAAATCGCGGCTGTTTTGCGATCTTTTGACGAAATTCGAGGTTGTTTTGTGATCTTTTGACGAAATTCGAGGTTGTTTTGTGATCTTTTGACGAAATTTGCGATTGTTTCGCGATCTTTTTGCGAAATGTGCATTTATTTTGCGATCTTTTGACAAAATTTGCGTTCATTTCACGATCTTTTGACGAAACCTGCGGTTATTTCGCGATCTTTTGAAGAAACCTGCGGTTCTTTCGCGATCTTCTGAGGAAATGTGCGGTTATTTTGCGATCTTGTGACGAAATTCGCGTTTTTTCCGTAATTCTTCGCGAAAATTCGCGGTATTTTTATGTCCGAATTTTCAGATGACCGATTTTTTTTTTTTTTTTTTTTTTTTTTTTTCGGAACCGAATGTCTTAAACTTTTGGAAAATTCGGAACATAATCACCCCTGATATACGGTACATATTATTCTGAGATCGATTTTGTGAAGGTCGCAATACGGATATTTTTATTTGTACTGAAATTGTTCTATCTCAGGGAATTATGGAAATCGTTGTTAAAATCGAAATCAATTGTATATGTTTCTGAAAAATTTCCCCAGGGAGTTAAAATTTCCCCCGATCCTAGATCGCCGGATCGGACATATTCTGCACACCTGTGAAATATCTATGTTCTATGTAATCCAAGAACATTTAAAATGTTAATTATTGTGTGACACCATTTATTCTATCTGAAACCTTATCTTTGTCTTATTTTGTACAGGTACCTTATATATTATGCCGGGTGTACCGTAAGTTAATTCACATTTCAAAAATTAATAAATGTTGCACTTGAGAATAAACTATATTCCACTTTGACGTTGGCAGGATTACCTTGATAAACTCTGAAAACAGCAGTTCGATATGGCAGATTTTTCTATTTGTATATATTTTTAAGTGTGAACTGATTTATGGGTACCCGGTAGATCTGAAAATTTTTATAATATCATCCTTTTCAATATTGTAAAAATCGATTTGTAGTTAATGAATTAATAACATTATTTGAGTTTTTTCTACGAAAATACAATAATTATCTCTACTCATGATCTCCGAAGAAAAAAAAAATTTTTTTTTTTCATTTTTAAAAAATAAGACAAAATATTTACTAACACATGAAAGAAACTGGGCAGTATACACAAGAGAAAAAGCTATACGAAAATTAATTAGAGATAATAATTTATTAAATGAATTATATTAAGTTGACCTTCAGTCACAAAATGTATTAAAACGCTAATGAATCACTTCGTCTAATTTCTTATCTTAAAATATAAGATGTATGCATTTTGTTTACGTAAGGAAAGAGAAATAAAGTACCATTACACACATATATTTTTTTATGTGGCTTGCTTTCGTCTTTCCATTATCAGAGAGGATTAACTTTGTTCTGCTACTTATCTGGCTTGAGACAATTATTTTCTGCACTAAAGATTTTTAGGTTACAAGTGGGATTTATTTTTCTAGTTATTATCACATACTTCACACGAGAAAGTTATTTCTTATTCCTGTTGTGTTGTCTGAACCTTATTTATAATTTTCATCAGACCTGGAATATTATATTTTAATGAATTTTCAAAATTTAAATAATTTCTTTTTATGAATAAAAGATAAATTTAATTATTTTTTTGAAATTTTACTCGATAAGTCGAGTTTGGTATGCTATGAACAAATATATGAAGAAAAAAAAATGTTAATGAAATTCGGCCTTTTCTTTTCTGTTTGAACAGGATTCCATTTTAACTGGTTCTACTGTGTAATAATGTTGATTTATACGCTTTTTCCTTCTCGATACTTCCACATAAAAGTGAATATATATCCTAAGTATAGAAATTTAACGACTTTTTTTCTTATTATGACTATCATGAGAACTTTTTTCAGTCTTTGGATTTACACAACATTTGAGTGAATAATTAGTTGCAGCATAAAAAAAATTGCTGTTCCATTTTATGCTTAGGTCATTACTAAAATAAATAATCTACAACAGCAGTTTTAGAGGTAAACAATTACTCCACCGGCGTTTCAATCTTACATTCAAACGGAAGAGACAAAAAAATTGAAGCCTGATATATTTTTTAACAAGTGAATCTATCAAAATAAACAAAATAAAATAGGTTTAATCTGTTTTCGTAGCAGATACCACGAAATTTCGCAGGATACGAAACAATTAAATAGCATCATGGATTATGGTAAGATGCAATATAATTTCTTTATTGCATTTTTATTTGTATCATTTCTGCAACAGCAGGTTTAGAGTTAAACTTTTTCTCCGCTGGCTTTTATATCTTACATACAAACGGAAGAGAAAAAAAATATGAAACCTTATATACTTTTTGATAAATAAATCTATCAAAATAATCAAAATTAAATAAGTTTAAACTATTTTAGTAACAGATACCACGGAATTTCTCAGGGTACAAAATATGGAAGTAGTATTATGGATTATGGTAAGATGCAATATGATTTCTTTATTTCATTTTTATTTGAATCTATATATTCTTAATTATAAAAAGACTATTTTCATTCCGTGATTGTAATAGATAACTAATGTTATCGATAATGATTATCCTGTCTAAAATTGATAAAATTAGGAAGCACCATTGTTTTTATGACTACTGATCAAAAAATTAGTTTTATTATAAATTAAGTATAATTCGCAATACAAAAGGCAAGATAAATTTCTAAATACATAATCAAAAGAATCATTAATATAACTAATTTTGAATTCTATAGTTAATGAACTTAGGTAAAGAGTGTAAAACATACGAACTTTTAACTATACTTAAAAACTTTTTTCAAAACATATGTAGTAAATTACTGAACAAATTGTATTTAAAACATGTAAAAATTGTAAGATAAAATTCTTTGTTCTCTGTCTTAAGTGAAACTTCAGCAAAGAATTTTTCCTTGAAATATTTTTCACATTTACTCTATGCATGAGTTTAGAGAGCATATCGAACATACTTTCAGCATAAAAGCGTGAATCCACGAAAATGTTTATCAAATACCCTGGAAATTCAGTCTGTTTTATTCTGTTCCAGTTTTGAAGGAAATAAGAATAAAAATACTACAGAAAAGCTACTTTAGAATGCAATTTCTTCTTTCTTAAAAGCATGCGTGCGTACCGAAAACATATCGTGATGGTTGCTTTCTTTTTCTTTACTGAATAATATCCTGTTGGAAGTATGAGAACAGTTTTCATAAATTTTGTATTACGAAATAGGATAACTCTGCTGATGCTTAAACAAAATTAAAAATATTCATTTTAATACATTAAAAAATAAATTAATTTATTTGATATTCTTTCAATTTTAAATTAACCATAAATTTTAGTTATGTTTATAATAACAATTACTTTTTTGTTTGATTTCGTTGAGAAATTACCGTTGTTTTAACGAACTTCAGAAAGGAAATATAACATTTCGTTGGATATTTCATGTTTAGCCGGAAGTTTCGAATTTCATAGGGGTTTTTTGTGAAAAAGTCAGTATTCGAGGTCGTATAGCGAAAATAAAATCTGAATCCGAAATGGCATGGATGAATATTTTTCTATAGGGGAGGGTAGTACATAGTGAGACGAAAATTATTATTACTTAACGAATGGCGACGATTTTTATTCTTTTGAAAACATTTTTGCTAAATCTTTAAGCTACACAAATACGCTACACATTAATGTATAAATGGTTTTAAAAAAGTCATTTATAAAAGTACAGAAGCAGCATAACGGAGTGTCGGAAATTGTCTCACTGTGTACCACTTGTGGTACACAGTGAGACAATGTATATATTTTCATAAATCATACATTTTTACACTCTATCAATAATTTTCTACAGTTTATGATTTATAATTAATATTTCTTGATTTTCAAAATATTAAAAATATGAGCCTCGTGTGGACAATGGCAAACCTTGGGCTACCTTCATAATTTTCAGCCTCTTTTCCTAATCATTGCCCCCCCCCACACACACACACACGTCTACACAGAAAGAAAGAGAGAAAAAAAAACCTTCTTTTATGAATATATAACTTTTTTAACATCAGAACCACATAGTAGGTACACAAATTGACACTTCTCACTGTGTACCACAACTGTGTTTCTCACTGTGTACTTTCGTTATCTTGTAACAAAATGGATGCCACATATTTTACATCAATTTCATCGCTTTATGTATCGCTTTAAGTTTATGTTGTTTTGTCGATATTATATAGTCTATTATTAGATATAGCTAGGTTTGGTTAAGTAAATATATGTCATATTGAAGGAAATAAACTCTAAAATAGATGTTTATGTAACTTTAACCACTATAAAATAAAGAATTATTTACTATTTTGTCGGAGGAGTTACTGAAGTGCCGAAACTACAGCCACATGTTGCATAAGATGAGGTCGTTATGTATGTGTGCCAGCTTGGAGTAAAAGTTACAACTATATGTCAAAGTGGCTGCTGTCTCACTGTGCACTACTCTCCCCTTCTTCCAGGATTTAACTTTCGTAAAAATTAGCCGATCGACACAAAGTCATACGCACTTACACCAACAAATATATAGATGCAATGTATATATATATATATATATATATATATATATACGAGTACAATAAATGTGAATAATAAAGAGTCATAGGTACATTTTCTGGTTTGCCATTATTTAGAAATTCTAAAGAAGACAAATCCCCACGAGTGGCCGAGAGGATCTGCTCTCGAAACTGGTAGACGGGAGGTGCTGGGTTCGATCGCTCCCGTCGGCCTAATCGTTCAGACTTTTCGTGGTTTTCTTAGAACCTTGGTTTTCCAAGCGTAAATACGGGTTAAGTTCCCTAAGAAATATTCCCACGGACGACCCCCCCCCCCCCCTTTAGGACTATATCCCTCGTGCTGATAATTGGCCGTCATAAATACAACCAACCAACCTTAAAAATACAAATCAACAAATTTAGAATTCATTTTTATGTGTCCAAGAAAAGTTTGGTGCACATCAATCCATATCTGTATGATTTGTTATTCTTAATAGGGGAAAGATATAGAATTGCCTCTGAAGTAAGTAACAATATATAGGAAAAATTCTAAGTTCTTTTAACAAAAAAAAATCAGTAAAACAAAGTATTCAACTCATTTATGCTAAAACATTCGAAAGTCAACATTCTTCCTCCGGATTTGAGACTATGGAAATAATCATCTGTTCGGGAAAACGTTAAAAATCGTCCGTTTGAAAGCATTGTGCTTTTGGAAAATTGGATTTATATTTTGTTACTGAGATGATAAAAACTTCCCCAATAAAATGAACAGTATATAAAATCTGCATTTAATTTCAGTTTTTATTATCAAATTTTTGAAATATATATTATTAACTAAATTACGCTATAGCTATATATATATATATACATATATATATATATATATATGTATATATATATATATACATATATATATATATATATATATATATATATATATATATATATATATATATATATATATATATATATATATATATATATATATATATATACGAGTACAATAAATATGAACAATAAAGAGTCATAGGTACATTTTCTGCTTTGTCATTATTTAGAAATTCTAAAGAATACAAAATCAACAAATTTAGAATTCATTTTTATGTGTCCAAAAAATGTTCGGCGCACATCAATCCGTATCTATATATGATTTGTTTTTCTTAAAAGGTAAATATATAGAATTGCTTCTGAAGTAAGTAACAATATATAGGAAAAATTCTAAAATCTTTTAACAAAAAAAAAAAAAAAAAAAGAAAAGAAAAGAAAGAAAGAAAAGAAAAAAAAAAGCAGTTAAACAAAGTATTTAGCTAATTTATGCTAAAACATTCGAAGGTCAACATTCTTCCTTTGGATTTGAGACTATGGAAATAATCATCTGTTCAGGAAAACGTTAAAAATCGTCCGGTTGAAAGCATTGTGCTTTTGGAAAATTTGATTTTTATTTTGTTACTGAGATGATAAAATTTTCCCCAATAGATATGAACAGTATATGAAATCTGCATTTAATTTCAGTTTTTATTATCAAATCTTTAAAATATATAGTATTAACTAAATTACGCTATAGCTATGTATATATGTACGAGTACAATAAATAGGAACAATAAAGAGTCACGGGTACATTTTCTGCTTTGCCATTATTTAGAAATTCTAAAGAATACAAAATGAAGAAATTTAGAATTCATTTTTATGTGTCCAAAAAAAGTTCGGCGCACATCAATCCGTATCTGTATGATTTGTTTTTCTTAAGAGGGGAAATATATATAATTGCTCCTGAAGTAAGTAACAATATATAGGAAACATTCTAAGTTCCTTTAACAAAAAACCATTAAAACAAAGTATTCAGCTCATTTATTCTAAAACATTCGAAGGTCAACATTCTTCCTTTGGATTTGAGACTATGGAAATAATCATCTGTTTGGGAAAACGTTAAAAATCGTTCGTTTGAAAGCATTGTGCTTTTGGAAAATTTGATTTTTATTTTGTTACTGAGATGATAAAAATTTCCCCCATAGATATGAACAGTATATATGAAATTTGCATTTAATTTCAGTTTTGATTATCAAATTTTTCAAATATAAAATATTAACTAAACAACGCTATAGCTATATATATACATATGAGTATAATAAATATGAACAATAAAGAGCCATAGGTACATTTTCTGGTTTGCCATTATTTAGAAATTCTAAAGAATACAAAATCAACAAATTTAGAATTCATTTGTGTGTGTCCAAAAAATGTTCGGCGCACATTTGTATCTGTATATGATTTGTTTTTCTTAATAGGGTAAGTGTATAGAATTGCTCTCAAGTAAGTAATAATATCTAGGAGAAATCCAAAGTTCTTTTAACAACAACAACAAAAAAATAAATAAATAAAAAAATAAAATAAAAGCAGTAAAACAAAGTATTTAGCTCATTTATGCTAAAAAGTTCGAGAGTCAACATTCTTCCTTTGGATTTGAGACTATGGAAATAATCATCTGTTCGGGAAAACGTTAAAAATCGTCTGTTTAAAAGCATTGTGCTTTTGGAAAATTTGATTTTTATTTTGTTACTGAGATGATAAAATTTTCCCCAATAGATATGAAAAGTATATGAAATCTGCATTTAATTTCAGTTTTTATTATCAAATTTTTGAAATATATAGTATTAACTAAATTACGCTATAGCTATATATATATATATATAAATATATATGTATATATATATATATATATATATATATATATATACGAGTACGATAAATATGAACAATAAAGAGTCATAGGTACATTTTCTGCTTTGCCATTATTTAGAAATTCTAAAGAATACAAAAGCAACAAATTTAGAATTCATTTTTATGTGTCCAAAAAATGTTCGGCGCACATCAATCCGTATCTGTATATGATTTGCTTTTCTTAATAAAGTAAATATATAGAGTTGCTTCTGAAGTAAGTAACAATATAGAGGAAATATTCTAAGTTCTTTTAAGAAAAAAAAAAGCAGTAAAACAAAGTATTTAGCTAATTTATGGTAAAACCTTCGAAGGTCAACATCCTTCCTTTGGATTTGAGACTATGGAAATAATCATCTGTTCGGGAGAACGTTAAAAATCGTCCGTTTGAAAGCATTGTGCTTTTGGAAAATTTGATTTTTATTTTGTTACTGATATAAAATTTTCCCTAATAGATATGAAGAGTATATGAAATCTGCATTTAATTTCAGTTTTTATTATCAAATTTTTGAAATATAGAGTATTAACTAAATTACGCTATAGCTATGTATATATGTAAGTGTACAAAAAATATGAACAATAAAGAGTCACGGGTACATTTTCTGCTTTGCCATTATTTAGAAATTCTAAAGAATACAAAATCAACAAATTTAGAATTCATTTTTATGTGTCCAACAAATGTTCGGCGCACATCAATCCGTATCTGTATATGATTTGCTTTTCTTAATAAAGTAAATATATAGAGTTGCTTCTGAAGTAAGTAACAATATAGAGGAAACATTCTAAGTTCTTTTAACAAAAAAGCAGTAAAACAAAGTATTTAGCTTATTTATGCTAAAACATTCGAAGGTCAACATTCTTTCTTTGGATTTGAGACTATGGAAATAATCATCTGTTCGGGAAAACGTTAAAAATCGTCCGTTTGAAAGCATTGTGCTTTTGGAATATTTGATTTATATTTTGTTACTGAGATGATAAAATTTTCCCCAATAGATATGAACAGTATATATGAAATCTGTATTTAATTTCAGTTTTGATTATCAAGTTTTTCAAATATAAAGTATGAACTAAATAACGCTACAGCTATATATATATATACGAGTATAATAAATATGAACAATAAAGAGTCATAGGTACATTTTCTGGTTTGCCATTATTTAGAAATTCTAAAGAATACAAAATCAACAAATTTAGAATTCATTTGAATGTGTCCAAAATATGTTCGGCGAACATCAATCCGTATCTGTATATGATTTGTTTTCCTTAATAGGGTAAATATATAGAATTGCTTCTGAAGTAAGTAACAATATATAGGAAAAATTCTAAGTTCTTTTAACAAAAAAAGAAGAAAAAAAGCAGTAAAACAAAGTATTTAGCTAATTTATGCTAAAACATTCGAAGGTCAACATTCATCCTTTGGATTTGAGACTATGGAAATAATCATCTGTTCGGGAAAACGTTAAAAAAGTCCGTTTGAAAGCATTGTGCTTTTGGAAAATTTGATTTTTATTTTGTTACTGAGATGATAAAATTTTCCCCAATAGATATGAACAGTATGTGAAATCTGCATTTAATTTCAGTTTTTATTATCAAGTTTTTGAAATATATAGTATTAACTAAATTACGCTATAGCTATGTATATATGTACGAGTACAATAAATATGAACAATAAAGAGTCACGGGTACATTTTCTGCTTTGCCATTATTTAGAAACTCTAAAGAATACAAAATCAACAAATTTAGAATTCATTTTTATGTGTCCAAAAAAAGTTCGGCGCACATCAATCCGTATCTGTATGATTTGTTTTTCTTAAGAGGGGAAATATATAGAATTGCTTCTGAAGTAAGTAACAATATATAGGAAACATAGTAAGTTCTTTTAACAAAAAACCAGTAAAACAAAGTATTTAGCTCATTTATGCTAAAACATTCGAATGTTAACATTCTTCCTTTGGATTTGAGACTATGGAAATAATCATCTGTTTGGGAAAACGTTAAAAATCGCCCGTTTGAAAGCATCGTGCTTTTGGAAAATTTGATTTTTATTTTGTTACTGAAATGATAAAATTTTCCCCAATAGCTATGAACAGCATTTGAAACCTGCATTTAATTTCAGTTTTGATTATCAAATTTTTGAAATATATAGTATTAACTAAATTACGCTATAGCTGATAATAGCATAAAAAGAAATAATGTTTCAAATGTTTAAATATTTGTGTGTAATTTATTTAATTAAACTTGTATTTAACTATCTTTTAACATCACGATTTTAGTGTTTTTCTCTCAATTAGTTTTGCTTTTGAGACATTAAGCGCGACAATAAAAAACAGAGCCCAAAGGAAAAAGAACCTTGTGAACACAAAGCGTTAAAAAAAAAAACAAAAAAACGATCGCATAGTCATTTTACCTACTGTGTCTTCATGAGAATACATTACAGGTCTTTTATCAGTAATCCAGAATTATTCTGAAAAGTTCAACATGTCAATTGTTTAGGACCTCCATCACATCATTTTGTTGTGAATAGCGAGAAACATAAGTTACAGCCTATCAAAAGCGCTGCATTTATGCCTTTAAATACATAAAAAGACTCTTTCAAATGCCTACGTAAAGAGTAGTTTTCTGGATTGGTTCATTATATAGAAAGGCTTTGAATCATAGTAACTGGATAGAAAAACCCCTATATTACTTTCACGTAAAATAACAACGTCAGTGCAATAATGAGTTCACGCTATATTTTTTTCTGAAATGAGCATTAGGATAACACTGAAGGTGGTAGCATATATGTCACGGAAAGTGCAGTACGAGTTTGCTTTCTCTGCTAGTGGGTGGATAAAATCGACGGCCGCTTGAACGGGATCGTTTAAGAAGATGTTTATTATATTTAAGATACTCTACATACTGAACAATAACAATGTTCAAATGGTCTCATTCAAGGAAAGAAAATTGGACTCAAATGTAGGAAATTTTATTTTTGAGCAGATTGTATTTGTGAGTGAATTTTGGTTCAGGGTTTGTATAAGGGTTATACACGAGATTAATCTTTCACCAAATGTTTCAACGGGCAATGATTTAATTAACTTTCCTGAAATTATATATGTAGCATATCAAAAGTACTCCAGTTTTAGATTTCCATTCACGAAAGGATTACAAACGTTTACATCTCTACATGGGGAGTAGTTTTGTGGATTGGATCAGATTTGGACCATTATTCAGAACAAAAGTTAAATCATAGTATTTAGATAAAATATATCATACATTACTTCCAAGAAATAACAAGTTTAATATGCAGTGTCAATGCAATAATGCGTCCAAATTATTTTCTGAATAGAGTACTGAGAAGAAACAGAGATATTTACAAATACGGGTATGATGAATCCAGTTTAAATTAGATTTCTTTGCCAATCTGTCTATAAAATCGACAGCTGGTTTAAATGGGTCTATAGTGTGCACTGTCTTTTTCCTAGTGAAACGGGAAAATATTATAGTGCGCACCAAGTTTTTTTTTTTTTATCCCAGGCAGAAAATCCCAGAATATGATAGTTTCTGCAGAAATTTTGACTGAATTTATTTTTCTTGATTCTTATTCTTTCACGGATATTTTGCCGCCTTATTAAGAAACGATAAAATTAAGTTTTCTTCAATGAGTACTTTCCTCTCATTAAAAGCTTTGCTTTAAAATATACTATCAACACCTGAAATCTATGCTGTATATTTGGTGATAGTACACAAAATACAGCACGGCCAATTTTAATTATTTCACTTAATTTGCTTGCGTAGAATTTTATTACAATATTTGTGTGTTCTGCCCAACAACTTACTGAAAGCTAATATACTTTTTTAGTTATCAGTAATGTTTTGTGTATATTGGATACCCCAATTTTGAGCTTAAAGTTTTAGAAAAAAGTTAGCATTATATGCGAGTAAATATGGTATAAAGCTTTTCATATTGCATTGTGACATCACACGGTGAATTTGTGTCCGTCGATGTGAAGTCATTGAAAGCCATTTCTGTGACGACACAGTGAACATTTTTTGAAGTCACGGTGTGGCCAATTTGTGGCATTTGTGACGATTACGCATCGGTTCAGGTGATCAGATTATAACCGAAACCGATCCGACCTTATTTTGTCGGTAGTTTTTCTTACAATAACGCATATAAGATGTATTCTTTTTTGAATGGCCTATATAACCGGTATTTTTCTTACAATAACCGGTAATAACCGATAATTTTTATAACCGGCATTAGTTTTACAGTAACCTGTATAAACCGGTTTTTATCCTCACTATAACATATATACTGTAAAAACAAAAAAGTTCAGAGTTATATCATTCAAGGACAGAAAAGTGGTCGCAGATATGAGCTAATTTTATTTTTGAACAGTTTGTGTGGGCGAGTGAATTTTGTATCATGGCTTTGTAGTAGGGATTTTATGTTTCATTTGGAATATTTTAATATATTTTTCAACGGGTAGTGGTTTACTTGACTTTACTGAAATTATGTATGTTTTAAATTTATGCAGTGTAAAATTAATTTTAAACATATTTAACAATGGTTTTTCTAATTTGGTTTGTAACATATTTTACATTAGAAAACAAACACTTATTTTACTTTGTAATGCAACAGGGCCAAACATAATTTTAAATAGGGACTGCCTGTATGAAATGTTCCCGAAAATCCATCCATATTTATACTGTATAAATGGTGATTTATTTAACATGAGCAGATCAAAGTACAACAGCCCTAAAATAAATTTTATTACATAATCTTTGTAAAAACGGAAGCAAAAATTCGCAGATTGCTAATGAAAATCTAGTTTGGGAAGCTTTTCTAATTATCCTTCTTATTCATATTACATAATTACTTTATTATAATTATAGTGGAACATTCTTGATTTGGAATGTTTTAAAAATATTTGCCAGTATTTTATGAGGAAATTTTTTGCACATTAGGATGTTCATGAAAGTTCATCGTTTTAACCTCTATTAAAACGAGGATTTATTTTATATGCGCTCTCAGAAATACTTTCTTCATATCACGGAAATTTTCTTGGCAGCAGTGTTACCAGGATTTTTCCGTTAATAGATCAATATCCGTTTCTTTTTTTTCTCCGTTACAGAAGGTAAAATATACGTCAATTGAAGATAAATTAAAAGTTGCTGCCCTTGGAATCGAACCAGCTACCTTAGTGTTATGAGACCAGTACGCTAACTGCTCGGCTACAGTTGTACAGCAGTGAAACTGTTTGAAGTAAATATGTTTGTCTCAGAAGGGTATGGTTTGATTAATTTCATTAAAAAGCTTTGAATTTTAAACTTAATTTCTGGAAGATTTCTACTTTAACGAGATTGTGGCTCGGGTTTTAATACTTTAGTAATTAAAATAGGATAAAAATATGAATTATAAATATTTTTAAGTAGATTGCTAGATGTAAAATATGAATATTATATTTTTGTGCGGGATTTTTATTTCTTATTATTATTATTCTTATTCTTCTTATTATTATTCTTATTATTGTTTATTATTATTTCATTTTATTTATTTATTTATTTTTTGTAAAATTGATTTTTTTTTCATTTAATATGTTTTTTAAATATCTACATTAAATGTGTTCATTTAAAATATATTTTAAATGCAAATATTTTTCTATAACTTAAAAAAATAAATTGTGAATCCTTTTAAATGAACAACAACAAAAAAAAAATTACTTGTCATTTATTTTTAAATCCGAAAATGTTCCTTCTCTTTGTTGTTGGTTTAGATTTTTTTTTTTTTTATGAGAAATGTTAATTTATAGAATTTTTGGTTTTTCTTTTTTAAAACGAATTCGGATTTTAGTATTAATAGAGCCAATGCGCATGCTCGCTAGGAATGAACGAATCCTTCGTTTTCAGACTTTTCGGAATAACTCACGGATACCACATGTTTTCTATGAGTACGGAAATTAATTGTAAAAAAAAAAAAAAAAAATGAGGAATAATTTAATATATATACTATACGAGTTTTTCTGACAGTGTGAGTAAATCATACTACAACATTCTAAAAATAAGTTTTATTATCTCATCCTTATAGGAGAGAAACATAAATTCTGAGACTTTCAAAGAAAATATAATTTGAGAAAACTTTTTTGTTTATTCTATTTGTTTTCAATAAAAGCTTAGATTTTTCGTGTTGTATTAATGCATCACAGAGCACAGAGTTTCAAAACAACTGCTTTGACCTAACTTCGTTGGACCGTATCCATTGACTACCAACATCAAACTTTCACGGCTCAAATATCACAGACATCCGTATCTTTTCTAGAGAAAGTTGTTGCGGAATTTCTAACTTCTTGAACGATTATTTATACTTAACAATAAAATGTTAACTATTTTCAATAATGCAATGATTTTGTATTTATTTCGTTAAAGGGTTTTAAAATAAAATAAAAATAATGGTGTTTTCAAGCAGCGGCGATGTCATACTACACAGAATATATAAAATTTTATTCATATTGTTCATAAAACAGTTTTAAATAAATACAGGGCTATTCCTAACTCCCTTCGGGGTTTCGATGCGCTGTAGTAAAAAAAAAAAAAAAAATAAAAAAAAATAAACTATAACGAATACAGCAAAAAAGAACATTTGAAAGAATACAGAAACAAATGAGGTTTTACTTTCAGCGCTATAGTAACAAAAAAAAAAAAAAAAAAGACGAATACAGGGGAAAAAAAGACGAATACAGGGGAAAAAAAGACGAATACAGGGGAAAAAAATACATTTGAAAGAATACAATTAGGGTTTTACTTACATAACTTACAAGCGTTCTATGTGTGAACCCTTGGTCACACGGCATACATCAATGAGATAGTTGAGTCCCTGCCACACTGTACTCAACATGGTACTATCAACGTTCATTTAACTTATTGTATCACACATGAAATGTCCTGTCACTTGGTCTCTGTGTTCGACATTTTGCACGAAATGCCCGTTGCACCAACACCACTGATTCAGATTTTGCAAATTCAAAGACACAAAACGCTTCCTGTTCGCCTGTAAACGCCAATTTTATTTACTAACTGCCCTGAGTGGCCTACTGGCAACTGCTGACAATAAAATTTGATTTTAAAAACAAGAAAACCAACGTTTAAAAATGCACAAATAATACGTGAAAAGCAGCAAACAGCTGTTTCAAATCTACTAGCGAGATTCTTCTTCAGTGCAAGATAGAGCAAGACACAGCGTGCTAGCGTATCGGTTATATAAGTATGTAAATCGGGTATGTAAAACCTGTCATTTTGCTCAATCTTGCTAGTAGATTCGAAACAGCTGTTTGCTGCTTTTTACGTATTATTTGTGAATTTTTAAACGTTGGTTTTCTGCTTTTTAATATTCCTGCACAAAGGCTTTAATTGCTATTTTAAAACTTGATTTGTTTCTGTATTCTTTCAAATGTTCTTTTTTGCTATATTCGTCATAGTTTTTTTTTTTTTTTTTTTACTACAGTGCTTCGTCCGGAGGGAATTATGAATAGCCCTGTATATGGCGCGTTAACTTCCACGTAGTGAAAAGCAAAAGTAAAAAGAAACAAATAGCAATCAGTCTTTATAAGAAGCCTTTCATCCATATTTAGAGAAAAGTAACGGATAAAAAATGAGTAGTTTTTGACATGAAATCTCACTTATGCTGCGGGCAGTGATTCATTATAAATCTGGTTTATCGATTTTCTGTGAATTGTTTCAAGTAGCTATATGATAGTTTGTTTTAATTTATATTGTTTCACTACGCCTTATAGTATTAAAAAATAATTTCCTGTTCCTGTTTGCAATCAGATGTACTGTATTGCATACCTGCCACGAAAGAAGATAAAGGGACACCTATAGGATACTTCATGTTATTTGATTTAAACTAATTTGTAAGAGAAACAGTGATACAGTAATTTAAGTGTTCGATAGTTTAATTGATAATTATTTATCAAGTAGCGATTAATATGCTGCTGAGAAGCATGCGAAGCGCCGTGCTAACATTATCGGGTTCAAATCTGTGAAGCTCTTAGTTATGACTAGATAAGTATTTCAAGACTCCTTTTACGCAAAACGGCAGTATGATTTACATTTTATTCAAAATGTTTTCCAATAAGTGTCTCTTTCCTAAAGGCCTGGCTAGAAATTTCCAAAGCCAAAATGCGCAGATAAGACGTATGTTGGTTTGTAGAATCTCTGTTATCCTTCATTGTGTTATAGACTGGCATTGCCGTCTAAATTCTCGAGGAAATTTTTCCTTCTTTGTCAAATAGTTAGCTCGATAACAAAATATGTTTAAAGATTTAATTTTATAGTTAAATAAAAAATTACAATTAAATATAAACTTTTTTACAGTATTTATTTAAACTGTAACTTTTTAAAGACGTTTTATGTGCCCAGGAGTTTAACTGACTTAAAATTTTATTAAGTTGTATAATATTGTTAAAAAATGTTAGTCTTGTACATGGTTCGTACGGTTCAAGGACTTTCAAGCACCTTACGAGAATTTTTGTAAAATAATATTTGCCTTATTTAATGAAAATAAATTCTGTTTCAGATATAGCGATCAGTAATTTACGAAATTTCTGGTACTAAAACACATAAAATCTCCTGAAACTCTTGATGCGTACGAACTCTGTTTTAGTTATCAAATTAATTATTTGACGTATCGAAATAAGCAAACTCAATAATATATAAGAACTACAAAGCTACTACCAGACTTTTTTTTATTGTTTAAAAAAAAAAAAAAATCATTTAAAATAATATAGCTCACCCGCAAGAAAAGTGACACATTTCGCAAAAATGCATTTTGCGTTTTATTCCACAAATAGGTCTGTCATTGGTGTCTCTTGCTACAGAAAAAGTTTCATAAGTGTAGTTATACGAAAAATCATTTTATTACGCTATTTGTCCATTCGTGACCACAGAAGACGGGTGGATTTTGTGGGGAGGTAAATTTATCCAACCCTTCAAACCTCATCATATGCCTTCATTCTTAGGGATTTTATACTTTTATGCACATTTTTACTCCTGCATGCAGAGCTAAGTGCTGTAATTTCATGTCGCAAAAAAATAATGCAAAATTTCTTTTGCCTCTCCTCTGAAATTTACTTTTGTCGAGATGTGCCACTTTTCTTGCGGTTGAGCGATATGTATTACTTCTATGTCATATTTATTTCTACTTCATTTATTGAGTAAAAATAAATGTGTTTATTTAAGTAAAACAAATACGTTTATTTAAATTTAAAAACAAATATGTTTATTTAAATTGAAAAACGAGAAGAATGGAAGTCATAGAAATTTTTTTCGAAAATAATGCAAAATTTCTTTTGCCTCTCCTGTGAAATTTACTTTTGTCGAGATGTGTCACTTTTCTTGCGGTTGAGCGATATGTATTACTTCTATGTCATATTTATTTCTACTTCATTTATTGAGTAAAAAAAAATGTCTGTATTTAAGTAAAACAAATATGTTTATTTAAATTTAAAAACAAATATGTTTATTTAAATTGAAAAACGAGAAGAAAGGAAGGCGTAGAAATCTTTTTTTGACATAGTAAATATTTGTGCAAGATATATTTTTAAAATGACATAAAATACAGTGTTAGTTATTGTTCTATTTTCTATGCATTACGTAGAAATGCTTTAAAATTATGAATAAGGCATATTTAAAATTTGTTACATTTTTGTATTGTACAGTTTCTTAGAAATTGTCTTTACTTTCTGCTAATCTTTTGTTTTAAATTCCGATGTTTAAGCCTGAAAAGCTTATATGTTTTCATCAAAGTTTTAGAGTTATTTAGAGTTAGCTTAACCCATTAACCACCGAAACTATATCATAGGAATCTTCAACTCTTTTCCTGAAATACGTTTGCCACCAGAAATTTATAAAGATAATCTTCGCTTTATATTATGTCACGGTTTCTGTTATTTAAATAAGGCAAAATTTTTAATTCAAAAGTAGTGGAAGCTTCACAGTTAATTTCAGCATGCGGATTTATTTTTACCGTTGCAACGTCAACGCAACACCAGCGGGCAGTGGGTTAACTAGAAAAAATTTGAATTTGCTTTAAAATGATAAAGGAATTTACTCAAACTGTAGATGAAATGTCTCTAAATTAAAAATCCTATCATATAGAAATTGAAAATATAATTGAAGGCATACACACACATAACGTAACATTTTTATTCGATCCTCAAAATTACAACATTTAGATTTTTTAAATATATTAATTCGAAACACATTTCTAGGTGTTTACTGAAACATGATGCAAGTTCCCCTTACAAATATGCGAAGAATTCTAATACTTTTAATAAAATCATTATCTTTACTAGAACAATTAAACTTTTGATGTAAACGACATATACGCGCATACACAGTTTATGTTCAGTGCGCTGCTTCTAATATTTCCTCATTCTTATATCTTTCCAGAGTTACTTCGCTCTTAATTAGACACGCAATGTACTCATTCTCGTATGTTTAATATAATGAAAATGTTAAATTAAGATGAACAGAAGCGATGTGAATACTTGTTTGGGAGATATGATTCCCTTCTTTAATTGCTATAAATTGTTATTTAAGAATTTCATTTGAAACCTTTCTGAAGTGCATTTAAAGATATTTTTTAATTTACCATTTAACGTCTGAGATTTCAAATTTCTATTTCATGATTTCTTTCTATAGTGTAATTCGTGGAATGTAAGTTAGGGTGAAATATTTCGCTAGATTTCATTGAAATGTATCGCTTATTCTATTTTAAGGAAATTCAATACAGTAGAGCGCTGATTATCGAAACTCCAATTAACCGAACTTCCAATTATCCGAACAGCCTATTTTTCTCAAAAAATTTTTAAAACCGAACTTCCAATTATCCGAACAGCCTATTTCTCTCAAAATTATTTTAAGGGGTCAGGTACCTTTGAAAGAGCCCAAAAATATTTTTTTTATTTAATAGCTTATATTAAAATTTTATTCTTAAGGAATGTTTAAAAAGAAACCCCATGCAAAAATTCGCTTTAGAAGGGAAGTTATGACGAAAACAGTTTGAACTCTCTTTATGTTATCAAGGGGCAATTGGATCTTTAACGTCAGTTTTCTCAAAACGTTGATTTTGGTCACTGCGCGCATGATTTCTAAGAAATGACTGGATAGAATTACCTGAAATTTTTAATTAAAGTAACAAGCTTATAGATGCACAAAATGACCTACTATTATGTTCATCAAGTAACAAATTTAGAAATTATGACTATTTTTATACAAAAATAATTTCAAAATTTTGAGATTTTCGATTTTATATTTATTTTCTCAAAAACTAATCGCTATATTTTTTCCAGTGTAGGTCATTTTAAACACATGTTATATCTCTACTCAATAAAAAATTTTGGGCTTACTCTGACAATTCGTTAATGAGAAATCATGCGCGCAAGATATATAAGGTGAATTCGTTTATTAAAAAACATTAAATTGAAATAAAGTTTAAGAAAACTTTACATGCATCTAGACTTTTTTCCAGAGCATTAACTATTAGCCTATGACTCTTTTAATGTGTATTTAAAATTTCATATCCAAAAGTTAATCAGATGCGGAGTTATAGCTATCTATATCAGTGTCTCATTTGCATGCATTTTCTCAGCTTCAAAGGTACCTGACCCCTTAAACCCGAACTTCCAATTACCCAAACACCCTGTTTCTCTCATTTTTTCCCTTTCAGATTTAGCATGCAAAATCGAATCCTCGATTAGTGTATCGTTGGGTGCAGTAACAACAAAAGAGATATTGAAGAAAATGAAAACGAATGCTCTGAAAATGACCCAGGTCCATCATATAACGAAGCCTTTGAATGTTTGGAAACAGATATGAAATGACCCAAACGGCAGAAGAACGCTGATTCTATTCAACTAACGTATTTAAGAATAATTCAAGATATGGCAGCATTGAAAAGAACGTCTTCTTTGAAGCAAGCAACAATCGAAAGCTTTTTTGCTTAAATTATAATCTCTGGAGTTAAGAAGACGATAAAAAAAATTAAATTAAAAGATAAAAAAGTAAACAGAAAAATTGAAAAGATAAAAAAAAAAAAATAAAAATAAAAAATAAAACAATTTTTAAACACTCCAGCACTAACTGGAGCTGGCAGTCCTACACTTGGATAAAATGCGAAGGTTTTAGTACAGTCAGGAACAACCCTTAAATTGTCAGTCCATTTATTCGAACTTTTGCTTATCTGAACTAGGGTCGACCCAGGCTTGTTCGGATAACACAAGCCTGCAAAATTTGGGTTATGTCATATTGCTTAGCTCTTGATAATTGAAACTTACGTATTTTGTAGTGCTGAATCCGAAAATGGCTTTCATTTTTCACTATCACGTCAGGATGTTTTGCAAATTTTTTACTTTTTAACATTGAAAGTTACGATTTGCGAAAAATTCTGATGATTCTGATGAAAATTCTGGTTAAAAAGGAAGGTTATTTTCAGATTCAGTGCTAAAAAATACGTAAAAATCAATTATCAAAATTTAAAAAACACAACCATCACATCTATTTTATAGTATCGGAAATTTGCTATTTTATACCATTGAAATTTACGATTTGCAAAAAATCCTGTCTTGACGGTTAAAAATGAAGGTCATTTTCGAATGCAGCACTTAACTTTGATAAGTGATTTTTATATATTTTTTAAGAAACAGAAACATTTCCTGTATCTTTTAGTATCAGATATTCTCTATTTTTTTACTTTTTAGCACTGAAATTTACGATTTGTAAAAAATCCTTACGTGATGGTTAAAAATAAAGGTCATTTTCGGATTCAACGTTAAAAAATACATAAAAATCAATTATCAAAAGTTAAACAATAAAACCATTGCAGGCTTGTGTAATCGGCGCACTACTGTACATGTACATATTAATAAATTTTCATAATTGTCTTCTTCTTCAAGGTTGAAGTGGCATAGTTGAAGTTTATTTCAACCAGTCCAGGCCAAGACTCGAACCTTAGTACTTTGGCTTGCCGTAGCAATGCTCTTCCTTCTGAGCTACTTGGGCGACATTGAAAACAAGAATATCTCCGGTCTATATTTACTTATCTAGCTCGGTTCCACGCCATTTACGCAAAATGTTTGATAGCTTTAAAAATTTAATTAATCTTTTAAATTGGAGTTTTACGTTAAAAAAAAAAAAAAAAAAAAAAACTTTCTAATAAACTTTCTAGCAATACGGGGATGAATTTCTCATATTGCGGTTGTGTTTTTTTAGGCATGCAATATATATTTCATATAAATAGTCCGATATAAATAATCTGGATGAAATGATTAAAATTTCATTTCACATGCTCCGTACGTTTTGGAATAAGTAGAAAAAGTGCTGGTAAAAAAAAAAAAAAAAAAAAAAAAAAAAAAAAAAAAAAAAGATTCGTTTTCAAAAAATGAAAAGTTCTGAAAAAAAAAATGTAATAATGGTCCTTGAATTTTAAAATTTCTAATAAGGAAAATAAAAAGAAAAAGAAATTATCCGCTACTAAAAATTACATTTTCTATTCCAATCACTTATGTACTAGACATTAGTAGCTAGGAAGCTCGACTCAAAAGGACCAATCCCAGTGAACCTAGAGATGGGAAATATAGTTACTTTTGGTTAACAGGTTGCATCGTTCCACAATTGCACAGATAACAGGTTCCAACAACCTGTTATTATTTCAATGTATAACTAATAGCTGTCACTGATGTTTTAATTAGAGGACCTTTAAACAAATTGAATGGGGCATAAGTATAGACATAAGTAATTGGGACATAAGTATAGACACTGCTTTTTATTGAGGTGAATCCACACCATTAAAATCAGTCTATGATTAAAACTTTAATTTGGCTGGACCGAAAATTTACCTAGTAATGATACTTTGAATTTCATGCATTTTAAATTTTTGTGGCATTAAAAACACGGTTTTCCATTCATAGTGACTAAAATGTTGAAAATTCATACAATTCTAAGTATCATAACTCCGTAAATTTTAGCCATAAGAGAATAAATTTTCATTGCTTTATTTATTAGAACATGCAGAAACCTTTTCTAAATAAAACTTATAGGACCCCAGACATTGTGAAACAAACTTAATTCCTTGACTATTTAAAAAGCAGCTATGTTAACGTAAATTGATTTAATGAGGCATAACAAAATTTCAGACATTTTTGCAATTGGAACTATATCTCTAAAACTGATGGTTTAGAAATTATATTTTGGTAAAAAATAGTAAGAGACTATAAAGAAAAACTCAGTTTTAACAACATGATTTGTAAAAAAATAAAATTTGGTTCCTGACTTTTTTGCGGCCATATCTATCAACTCATATCCTTAGCGAACCCCGCAATAACATGAAAATAAAAAACACATTTTTCCATTTTTAGTAACTAGAACACTGAAAATTCCAAGTATCATCACTCAGTAAGTTTTGGACATAGAATAATAATTTTTTTCTGTTTTACATATTAGAATATGAAGAAACTTATAAGAACAAGATACAGTAAACTCTGTCTAAGGCGGAATCTATCAGGACCAAGAAAATTTTCCGCAGTAGACAATATTCGCCTTAGACAAATTTTACTCTATGTCTGTGGATTCGGAGAAGCTTGAAAATCTTTCCGAGTTAGACAGATTTCCGTCTTACACAGAGTCTGCCTTACAGAGAGCTTAATGTATTGTAAAAAGTTTTTACTTCATTAACTATTTAAAAAGAAGCTATTTTAACAAAAAATGATTTTTATTTGATGCAAAGTAAAATTTGAAACATTTTTGCGATTGGAACTGTACCTCTAAATCTAACGGTTTTAAAATTAGCTTTTGCTAAATGATAAAAAAAGATACGCTGTATAAAAAATAAACACTGTTTTAACAAAAATCGATTTTTATATGATGCAAAATAAAATTCGAAACATTTTTTCGATTGGAACTATACCTCTAAATCTAACGGTTTAGAAATTAGCTTTTGCTAAATGATAAAAAAAGATATGTTCTATAAAAAATAAACACTGTTTTAACAACATGATTTGTAAAAAAAAATGAAATTTGATCCCCAACTTCAACGCATATCCAAAGCGAATAATATGACAAGAAAATATTATTTTGTATACTTTTAATCAAAAACAATTTATCCAATCAAATTTTCGTTGCTTTTTTCAAATTAATTACAAACTGTATTAAAATTAAGTGTCCGCACAAATAATACGATGTTATGTAATGTTATTGTGTTTCTTTTATTTTAGAGTAAAATAAAATTGCAGAAATAAAAATCGAGCTCTTATTTTCTAAAAATGCCGTAATGAGACTGTAATAAATAAGTAAATAAATAAAAATACATGGCAAAAAAAAAAAAAAAACCTAGCGTCAGAATAAAAAAAAAGACTCTCAAAGTCCATGAGCAATCTCTATTAAACATTCAAATTCAAAGAAACCAACATCCTGTCAAAAATGGCTACTGCACTAACCGTGCCAAAAATGCAATGATTCGAAATTATTCTTATCTCTTATCCTCCGATATTCTATATTAAAAAACATGTTTTACATTTCATTTAAAAAAAACCACATCACTAAAATTATTCTATGAATCTGCATAACAAAATGCAATGGTTTAAGTTAAATCACTGCGAAGTGTTAAAAACATTCTTGCCTTCGTACTGAATGAAATCAGTTGAGTCACCAGTAATAATTATGCAAAAAAAAACTGTGAAGCTTAAATGGTTTCTAAAAATTATTTAACAGTCATAGAAAAAGGTACGTTATTTTTCAGCGAATGGCAGATGATTCGCAGGGAACTGAACTGTGATTGGTTGATTTCGATATTGCTTCCCAGCTTTTATGCTTTACTGATTCTGACTCATTTGCCCGCAAAACATGCTTCTAAAGACATGACTTGCTAAAGACATGAAAAAAAGATTTTTGATTAATTTCGATTGTTATTGACTCTGTATTTTCTTTTTTTTGACGCCCAGAGCCCGATCAAGTTGAAGTTGGACCCAGGGCCTGTTAAAAAGTTGTCCCCCCCTACCTCCCCACTCCCGGCGACACTTTCAGAAAAAAAAGTAGGTTTATTTGATGAGTTGACAAAGTTGTTTGGGTGAAAGTTTCAAGTTTACAAAAAAATTTAACTTACAAAAATAATCAAGAAAACGAATTACCGTCCACTTTCTCAAATAAGCACTTGTATAATTCACAAACATCTATGATCCACAGTTTATGTTGCAGAATAAATGAGGACGTCTTTTTCAAAACTCGCCTTATCCAAAATCATGAAAGTTGTGTTTTCCCCAACAGTCTAGTAATCATTTTAAACTGAATTCGGACATTGTAAAATCCTCGTTTATATTGAAACCAATAGACACAGTATGCAGTTTTTAACATTTTCTTCAAATTTGATTTTCTGGATACGACAAGTTTTGAAAATTATAGGTACTCTCAAGTTGAATAGGACTTTCAGAGAAAAAATAAATATGGAGGTTTTTATTACAGTAAAACTTTGTTTTTACGCCAGGGACCAAAATATAAAATGCAAACAGTGGAAAAACTTAAATTGTGAGAAAATACATACAAATTTGTGGGCCCAGGGCCGAGGACCCGGAGGCCCGTGCATTAATCAGGCCCTGTTGACGCCTCATAATAAGCGTTTAAAATAGCACTTTTTTTTTTAATTTGAAAGTACATTTTTAAGCTGTTTTTTTTTGTTAATATAGAAAACAAATTTAGGAAACTTTATTTTTATTATAATTTTAATATTAAGAACTATATTTTCAGCCTTTTCTTTTAATACTTTGAGGGTAATGCGTTCCAAATTTAACAGGGTCTTTACGTTAATCTGTTACTAAATAATAAAACATGAGACTATAACATTGTTATTTATCCTGATAAGTTAAATAATGCCAAACTCTAGAACAAACGTAAAGTCTTCAGGAAGTTTTATGGTTAGCCAACACTGATTGGTTGTTCGCGAGCCGAGCTTCTTAGCTGCTAGGCTCCAGTCATCCACGTTTAGCACCTTTTCTTCACTGTTAAACGAAATTTCGTCATTCGGTGGTGGAAAACAATCACTGATTACTTTTCGCAACCGAGGTTTTTCATAATTAGATCAGTCGCAATAAAATAGTCAATAAATAAATCAGTCGCAAAATAAATAAATAAATAAATAAAAATAAAATAAAAAATCGTTAATTTTGTATATCGTTATGGGGAAAAAATTGCAAATTCCATCATTTACATGGGGGAAAAATCGCGTATTTCGTTAATCTGTTATTGAAAATTTGCAAATTTTGTAAATCGGTAGCGCAAAAACATCGCGAAATTCGTTGATCGGTCATTGATAAAAATTTTAAATTTCATCGAACATACACACGCAAAAGAAAGAAAAAAATCCGAATTGTGTCAATTTGCCGCAAAAAACAATCACGAATTTCGTCAGTTAAACACTGGAAAAGAAGGAACTTCGTCAATCGGTTCTACAACAAAATAGCAAATTTCCTCTAATTCATTGCGATTTTGATAACATAGAAAAATTCAAATTCCGCAATCTGTCTTTGGAAAATATTACATTAAAAAAAATTATAGAAATTAAAATAATATTTAATCCTTTTAAAATGATATTCGTATCTTACATTGTTTTACAAAGATAAAGAAACCTTAAGAAATATACTTGTAGCAAAACTCCTGTTATTACAGTTATAATTTAACTAATAAAAAACCTTTAAATCTTTCATTTCTTTTACTCAGTTATTGACTCGGATTTCTTCTATGTAAAAAATTAATTTTGGTTTTCGATCACCAAGTTCATGCTTTAAATTATGAAATATATTTTTTAATAACATATGAAAATAGAAAATTATTAAACTTTTAGGTAAAATACTTCTGTTCTTTGCATGTTTCATTTTTTTTTCTTCAGAAATTCAAAGTTAAAATTAAAGTCATACGTAATGTAACCTTCTAATTAGGCTCTCGAAATTACAGCATTTAACTTTTTAATTTTTAAAATGGAAACATCTTGTTAATAGTTTATTCAAACGCGGACATTAATTCTGCTTAAGAATAACTGGATAATTTTAATGTTTTGAAGAACACCTTTTATCTTTTACAGAACTATTAAATTCTTGTTGTAAACATCATACACGGCATCTGTTCGTTGCATATCTCCTCATACTTCTATCTTTCTAGAGTTGCTTCTCTTAATTAGACACGCAATGCACTCATTTACGAACATTTGATAAAGTGAAAATGATAAATTAACATAAACAGAATAGATGCGAATAGTTATTTCAGATAGATAATTCCGTTACTCAGCTGCTATAAAATTTTACTTAGGAATTAGAAAATTTTCTGAAATACATTTTAGTGTTTTATTTCAATCACAATAATGTATTTAAGGTTTCAAATTTCTAAGTCGTGTTTTGTTTCTCTTGTGTTATTCACGAATTTCGAGACAAGTTAAAATATTTCGCTACTATTATTACTTTTTATTAAATTCAAAACGTTTGAAGAAATTTCTTAATTCCTATCTTTTCAATGCATTTACCTAAAAGTTTAGATGGGTGCATTGATTAAAATTCCTATAAAAAAGCATAAATAAATGTACTAACATTACATGCTGGTGCATACATACACTATATGGCCAAAGGTGACCGGTCACTTGCGATTTTAGACGCTTTGTTAAATATCTAGAAAAATACATGAGGAATTAACCTGAAACTGCAGGGATGTAAACAGTATAGTATAGGTATATTTCCGCGAAGATTTTTTTCCCGAAACCTCATATGGGACCGCCAACAAATTGAAAAAGAACGAATATCTTTTGGATAACCCTGTAAACACAAATGTAGCAAAAGCGTTCAAACTCGAGATTGCTAATAAGTGGCTTATTGTAATATACTGTGTTCATTTTTATGCGGATAGCACGTATACTCGTAGATTAATTAAGGTTTTTATAAAAATAGTGCCAAATTTAGCCAAGTTTTTTGCTTATAATTTGCAGAGTTCTTAATATAAAAAAAAGTTATTTTCACAAAATATGACAAACAACATTGTACACAATACTCTGCAATCAGAATAAAAAAAAATAATGAAAATTGGATGAACAATGAGCACGTATACTAAAAAATGTTTCACTGTGCATGCAATCAAAATATAACATGCATAATGTATTAACTAAGTATATAGAGCAATTTTTGTGAAAGTCTCAAAATTATAGCATGGAAATTCTCAAAATTACCGTCGATAGAATATGATCGAAATCCGTTGTTCCAAAAACGAAGCAAAAGGATGAAGGGTTATATCCAAATAGAGTAGTTCATGCAATATTGTGTACGCTATATTGGCGCTAATTACATATATTTGATAAAACCCCTCATCTTTTTGCTTCTTTTTGGGAACAACGGATTTCGAACTTATTCTATCGACGATAATTTTCAGAATTTTCAAGCTATAATTTTGAGACTTTCACAAAGTTGCTCTATATACCGGGTGTCCCAAAAAGGACTGACTGATTTTAAAATTCAATAACTTGTAAACGGTGACAGATATTTAAAAAATTTTTGCAGGAGGGTTATGCATAAGGTCAAAAGTTTTTTTACAGTGATTTTCAATTTTAGTTCGAATTACAAACAATAGATGGCGCTGCGATCGATAGACGCTAAATTCAGACTCGATGTTTGGTACTTCGTGGCCTGGATAATACATTTCCATCTCCTTTTTCCGCATAGAACAAGAAAAAGGACCAAAAATTGAGCCTGTATTTAGCGACTATTGCTTACAGCGCCATCTATTGTTTGTAATTCGAACTAAAATCGAAAATCACTGTAATAAAACTTTTGACCTTATGCATAAATCTCCTGCAAAAATTTTTTAAATATCTGTCTCCGTTTGCAAGTTATTGAATTTTAAAATCAGTCAGTCCTTTTTGGGACACCCGGTACTTAGCTAATACATTATGCATATTATATTTTGATTGCATGCGCAGTGAAACATTTTTTAGTATACGTGATAATTTTTCATCCAATTTTTATGATTTTTCAATTCTGATTGCAGGGTATTATATACAATGTTGTTTGTCATATTTTCTGAAGTGATTTTTTTTTTTTTTTTTTTTTTTTTTTTTTTTTTTTTTTTAAGAACTCTGCAAATTATAAGCAAAAAACTTGGCGAAATTCGGGACTGTTTTTATAAAAATATTAATTTCTCTACGAGTATACATGCTATCCTCATAAAAATGAACACAGTTTATTACAATAAGCCAATCATAATTTCCCGTTTGAAAGCTTTTGCTAGATTAGTTTTTGCAGGGATATCCAAAAGGTATTCATTAATTTTTAATTTGTTGACGGTCCCCTATGGGGTTTCGGGAAAAAATCTCCGCGGAAATATATGACTTATACTATATTGTTTACACACTTGAAGTTTCAGGTTCATTCCTCCTGTATTTTTCTAGATATTTAACAAAACGTCTAAAATTGCAAGTTACCGGTCACTTTTGGCCATATAGTGTATAATATAAATTAATTTAAAATAAGATGAGAAATAGCTTAGAACTACATTAAAAACCATTAAAAATCCAAAAGGTTTTCAGCCAATACACGGCCGTCTTCAGTGGTTATTTAAATGTGGATATATATGTAATATAAGGATGATATAAGGATAAGGCCGTAGTTAATGAAAAAAGGAGTTTAATGGTTCTACGTTATAGTTTTACATATTAAATCGAAATTATATTTACAAGTACGGGAGGGTAGGGGTTTTTTCTGCGGCATACGCACTCACAGAATCGTCGGAGATTCCATATCGGCCTCTGCTCTCGTCTAGAGCGAGAAAGATACGTGTAACATCAGCCGCGTCAGAATGAAATCTGCCTCTTGGTTGTTACTTGTTTTCATGCGAACAGAATGCAAAGCTGCATATCAACAAATTCAATAACATCTGCTGTTCTGCGGTTACAAGTTCTCATGGAAAAATGCTGATCATATCCTGTTGCTAGGAATAGAGTTTTATGGGAATCTAAAACCACAACTCACACTCGGCCATCTTGTCCGCTTGTCGACCTCGACAGCGCGTTAAATAAGCAACAAGATATGTCAAAAAACAAAAAAAAACTATCTAAAAATAATTAAAATCCAAAGGAAAAAAAACTGTCATTAAATAATTAAGAAAATTGAACTAAATAAAAAAAATAAATAATTCTAAATTTCATGATTAATGCTGAGCTGCCGTGGGATATCTCAAAAAAAAAAAAAAAAAAAAAGAATAAAAAAAACTCAGGATAACATAGTGTATAATATAAATTCATTTAAAATAAGATGAGAAATAGCTCAGAACTACATTAAAAACCATTAAAAATCCAAAACGTTTTCAGCCAATACACGGCCGTCTTCAGTGGTTATTTAAATGTGGATATATACATATATATATATATATATATATATATATATATATATATATATATATATATATACCGGGTGTCCCAAAAAGGAGTGACTGATTTTAAAATTCAATAACTTCCAAACGGTGACAGATATTAAAAAAATTCTTGCAGGAGGGTTATGCATAAAGTCAAAAGTTCTTTTACAGTCATTTTCGATTTTAGTTCGAATTACAAACAATAGATGGCGCTGCGATCAATAGAGGCTAAATTCAGGCTCGATTTTTGGTACTTCGTGGCTCGGATAATACATTTCCATCTCCTTTTTCTGCATGGAACAACAGAAAAGACCAAAAATCGAGCCTGTATTTAGCGACTATTGCTTGCAGCGCCATCTATTGATTGTAATTCGAACTAAAATCGAAAATCTCTGTAATAAAACTTTTGACTTTATGCATAACCCTCCTGCAAGAATTTTTTTAATATCTGTCACCGTTTGGAAGTTATTGAATTTTAAAATCAGTCAGTCCTTTTTGGGACACCCGGTATATATATATATATATATAATTTTTTTTTCGCTTATTCCAGAATCGTCTAGAAGAGATCATTGTAATTTAAGGGTGGTACGGTAGATAAGATACCAGATAAAGGTATTCAATAATTGAGGTTGAATATTCAGTTATGTACAGTATAACTTCAAAAATCCGGCATCATCGGGACCGAGAGTATGCCGGATTTCTGAAAATTCCGGATTTTTGAAAGAATATCAAAAGTAGTAACTTGGAATGTCAAAAGTAGTACTATATTCTTAATGGCGTTTAGCCATAATTTAATTCATTATTAAGTGATAATTATGTAAGAAAAAGGGAAAATTAAATATTAAAACTTACTTTTGATATTTTCTGTGTTACAGAAAAAAATCTAATAAACAGTGAAATTATTTCTTCTCTTGTAATTCCGAAAACATTGATATCAACTTTGTGTGCTTCAAATTTTTTTGGCAGTTCTGAAGGTTTTATATATATATATATACAAATGAAGAATGTCTATTTCGGAAATACAGTCCTGTTTCTCTAAAGCATATTATTATTTCTCCAGTGAAATTTATGCATTTTTCTAGTGACACCTTTACTTCTACCGGTTGTTCATCCTTGTCTTCTAAGCTGCTACTAGCATTATCAGCAGTTCTATTTAGCATAGCGTCAGTGTTAAATTGGTTAAATTGGCGCTCTCCGTTAAATTGGTCGTTGTTAATGCATTTTCGTCAATCGGAACCAATCATCTATATCCCTCTTTAGACACTTAATACATTTTCAGATTTTGCGTGTCGGATCAGCTCGTGAATTGCGGCTTTTTCACGGGAAATGTGAAAGCCTGAAAATTCAACCTCATGATGTCACCGTTGCCGAAAATACTTTCCGGTCATATATTACTCCATGCATTCCCCAAAGTTGTCCTCAAAATTGTTCCCGTTGCTAAGGAACGGTGCTGATACCAAAAAATTTGTTCAGAAAATAATCGCCTCTGACAAATGAAAAAGAAAGGCAAATATTCTTTATATCTATTATTACTTTCTATCTTGAAGTTTTTAATTCATAAAGAATTGCCATTTTTCTTCTCCCATAATTTGAAAGTGAAAAAGAAAAAGGAAGCGAAAAGATGGTTTTGATGCTGGATTTTTGAATTTGCCGGATTTCTGAATTTTTGAAGTCATACTGTATTGATTTTGGCTCTTTTGCTTTGACTGAAGTGGTATATTTCAAGTAAGTTTTGTTAGAATTTGCGACTGAATTGTTCTTTTCATAGTATGTTTATCTAGACAGGTAATCTGATGAGATTTTTACTTAGAAACAATTCAAAAGCAGAAAAGTTTTTATCGGGTTTCAAAAAAATAAATTCTCGAAAAAGTCTGATGTCTGTATAATTATTATACAATATATCTAATTGACGTTTCCAAGATACTTCTAAAATTTGTTTGAATACACAGATGATTTTTCGGTACTTACTTAATACAGGAAAGGAACCGCCAAGTGACCGTGATAGAGCGCCCAGTCAACTGGCTAATTATGAGGCACATTTTTAAGTTATTATGACGTATGTTATCAAGAAATAGTCATGCATAAGGTACCGTATTTTATGAAAGAAACGCTGCGGCGTTTACGAGTTAGAAAGTGAATTTTTTGTGAAGTGCGGTGTTTACGATTTTTTCTTTTTGTTGTGCTCGTAAAATTGGTATAAAGTAAAAATTCCTTAAGACTGTTCTCAAGATCCCAAGTCCCCTGCTCAACAACGCGAAACTTTCTGACTTTGCCGAAAATGAAAACTGTGACATATCCGATGATGATACCGTACTATACAGGTGGACGGACAAAAAAAATTAACAATTCTTCCACTTAGATATTGACGATTCAGATTTTGAGGGGTATCGAATAGAAACTGAAAAAAGACTAGAGTGGATGCTACGTAAAAAGCGTGCAAAGTTGCGCCGACCACTTAAAAAAATGTGAAACGCCTAAGGAGAGGGGTCGCGTCCCGCACTCTGGATGGTTTTAATACCAATTGTCATCTCCTTAATTTAAAAAATACATAAAAATATTTAAAACCTGATTTAAATATTTTAAATAAAATTTTAGAATCTTAAAATATAAAAAAACGAGGCATCTTACACTGTTCAGAAAGCTTTGATTAAAGTTAGGTCAATGAGACACTGTCGACAAAAGTAGAGTTCCCATATGTGCGGCGATTACGATATTTTACAGCTTATTCAGACCAATTTTGAGGAGTGCGGCATTTCTTCCATAAAATACGGTATATTTATATATGACATGTATATAAGACGTACATTGCGCTTGTAAGACATATATAGGAAGTATAAGATGCAAATTTCATGAGATTTTCACATTTATGTGATATGTATAACTTATATATGATGTATATATGGTGTGTAAAGGAGCTTGTCTGTGTGCTTGGCGAAATCGTAATTGTGACCATGGTAGTAATCGTAATTGCGGGAGCTGTTGTAACAAGGAAGTGCAGAGTTTTCTTTAATTTGATGCATTTGCTTGGACATGTCATGTTTGCGTATGTAAAATAATCAAATTCCCTCAAAAACGAACGCGTTATGGCTTTAGTAATAAAAAAAATAAAAAAAATAATAAAAACATATATTGTAAAAACAATCTGTAACATATACGTTCTCCTTAACGTATGTAAATTATAATAGTACCAGTTAAAAATATAATTGTTATAAAACTAACGTTATTATCTTATCACTTATTAATAATAATAGTGTTCATTTTTCAGTACAGTGTGACAAAGCTTACTGATATGTTATGAAGTGGAACATTAACAGCGAACTGCTAACGCTTAAAATAATAATTGATTTTATTGCAGCATGACATATCTAAGTAAACTTTCTTTTCAGTATTGACAAAGAATGAATTTCTTGATATAGAATAAAAAATACTACTTCATTCTATCTTTTTAAAAATAAAAGTTGTTTTTCAATCATATTTAACATGATTCTTTTATTCACTTCTCATAATTATATGATTTAGACTTTTTCAAAATTACAAGTAAATCGAAACACATTTTCAAGAGATCACTTAAAACATCAACGATAATTCTTCTTTAAAATACGCGAATAATTTTACTGTTTTGAATAAATCTTTATTTTCGAGGGCAATTAATTTCTTGATGTAAATAACGTATTTGTCAGATTTTCAATGTATTATATGTCATATTTGTGTATACTGCTATATTTCTAGAGTTACTTCCCCCTGAATTAGACACGCAATGCACTCATTTTCGTATATTTGATAAAGTGAAAATGATAAATTAAGATAAAGAGGGAAATATGTGAATAGCGGTTTTAGAAAGATAATTTTGTTACTCAGCTGCTATAAACTGTCTCTTAAGAATTTAATTAAAAAAATTTCTGAAATACATTTTAATATTTTTTTATATTACAGTTATTCGTAAAAGGTTTCAAATTTATATGTCATGTTTTCTTTCTCGTATATTATTCATGAATTTCAATATAATATGAAATATTTCGCTAGATTTCGATAAAATGATTTACTAGTTTATTTTAAACCGAACTGAAAAAAAAAAATTAAATGCATTCACATAAAACATTTAATGGATGTTTTCTTGACCCTGGTCCACGAGGTGCTATAAAGCATGGGTCCCGCTAAGGAGGTCAGCTCTAATAGACTAATAATGGGCTCGAAGTAGCTAGGAGTCCTTCGGTAGTTTCATCGCCCCGAGCACCTCCCCATCCCCTTCCCACTTTTCGGTGTCTTTAATTTGTGTAATTTCCCTTTTAAATTTGTTCGGTTTCAATTTTTTTTTTCATTCTGGCTTCCGCTAGAATGCCTTATAATCGGGACGTAGCTGGGAACCTACGAATTTTGCTTCCGCAAAAGAGTCGGACTAAGTGGAAGAATAAAGGGCTGCGGACGAAGAGAGGCCGCTCGCCGCGGCGGTAAAACATAAAATTTTGATTATTTTTTTGACAGGAATAGTATTTATCTCATTTAAAAAATAAACCTTGTTAACATTTGTGGATGGACGGACACTTATGTCAGTTTTTTTTTTTTTTTTTTTTTTTTTTGTCAGTACATGTCATTTTGTTTTGGTATAAATATTCGAACGGCGAAAAAATTTAAATTATTTTTTGAAGTAAACTATATATTTTTTCCTCTGAAAATGAGGCTCAAAAACTGTAGATTCATAAACGAAATAGTTGTAGAAAAACCCAATGTTTGAGATAGGGAAAATTTCTTATTATAATATATAAGATGAAATTTTCTTGATTTTTTTTCCATAAAAGATTTCAAAATTATACACCCTTAATTTGCCGTTTCAGAAAATGAATTTTAAATTAAAGCCATACGTATCATGGCTTTCCAATTCGATACTTGCAATTACAGAAATTCGACTTTTTAAATATTTAAACGAAACAAATTTTTAAGAGTTTACTCAAACACGAGCGTTAATTCTTCTTGCAAATAATTTTAATGCTTTGAATAAAATATTTATCCTTTTAAGAACAATTAAATTCTTGATGTAAAGAAAGTTCACAGCATAGGATCAAAGGGTTGTATCTCGCTTTTCCTCATTTTTTTTCTTTTCATACACTTCGCTATCAACAATACGCGCAACTTAGCCATTTTCGATATTTGACAAAGTGAAAATGATAAAATCCTGATGAACAGAAGAGATGCGAATATTTTTTGACAAAGTTTGTATTCATATGTATGTATCATGCATGCCTGGAAACGGTATTCTTATTTTTGTCTCAGATTCTTGAAAATTTCAAATCATCAGTTACAAAGTATATCATTATTCTTCCTAAAAAAGGTCCGCAACATTTGTAATTTTACCGTAACTTATATCTTCATAGTAATAGAGATACTTACAAAAGAAAAACTCTTAATAATACACATATTATTAGATTATTTCCTATTGAGTTATTTATTAGTTTTAATTTGTTACTTAAGAATTTAATTTGGAAACATTTACAAATATAATTTTGTGCTTGATTTAAATTATTATTATTCGTGTAAGGTTACAATTTTTTTATGGTCCATTTTCCTTCTTTATTAATGAATTTTATATTTAATAATCAGGTCGGAATTTTTAATGGATGTAATTTTATTTGTATCAGTTTCATAAACAGGAAGTTCTTGATTCTTAATATTGTGAAACACTCGCATAAATTATACTCATAGTTTTATAGATTTTGATTAAAATGTTGTGTTTTCCAAATTATACAAAATACGAGCTGCTAGAATCAGCGCATGACTATGTTTGCTTCGATATAGCTTGGGTTTGCTAGTATTCAGATTCCCCAAAAATTTAAATAATCATATACAAAGTATATTATTATTCTACCTTAAAAATGATTTGTAACGTATATAATTCTGTTGTAACTTATGTTTTCATAGTGTTAAAGCTACTTATAACGAAAACACTTGTAACAATGCAAATATCACTAGTTATCTTACTACCTAATGATATCCTGCATAGATCATATCTTTTTACCTAGTTGTTAACACCTGATATCATAAATTTACTGTTATTTTTCGCGTGAACTTTCATGCTTCAAATCATAAATCATTTTCTTGTAAAAAATAAAAACAAGATCATTCAATTTTTACTTGGAATGTAACTGAAATAAATACACTTCTCTTTACTTTGATTTTAAATTTCAACCATAATTAACAAGCCATTCTTATTCGAAGCTCATAATTACAACACTTCTACTTTTTAAATAATGAAATGAAAAACACACTGATAAGACAATACTCAAACACAAGCGATAATCCACCTTACGATAATGTGAATAATTTTAATGTTTTTAATAAAATATTTTTATCTTTTCGAGATCAATTAAACCCTTGAAGTAAACGGCGTACACACTACACAGCATATGTTTGGTGCGTTGTATCTCATATTTCCTTATTATATTATCGTTATAGAGTTACTTCGGTTTTAATTAGACACGCAATGCATTTATTTTCGTATATTTAATAAAGTGAAATGATAAATTGAGATGAAGATTGGAAAATGTGAATACTTGCTTCAGAGATAAAATTCCTTTACTTAGAAGCTGTAAATTGTTAGTTAAGAATTTAATTGGAAAACTTTTTCATATTCAGGCTGCCTAAATAATTTTGTATTACCTGAAACAACTGGTGAACCGAACTATAGATACAGCCAGACTTGTATTAAACCAAAAACTTTCCGCGCACATAAATATTGGGTCAAAAATTTTCTGCAAAATAATTTAATGTTTAATAAAATTACGTGTTATATTATTTTGATCATATGAATTGAAAACCGTAGTTTAAAATGAATTCTCTTCAATTATTTTGTCAATGCATTTAGAAATAGCCCAACCCTTAATATTGTGATCTCTTTGCACAAATAACACTATGAAATTATTCGATTTAATCACTGCCGAGCTTAATCACTGCAGCTGCCGATAGAAAACCGATCGGTGACAAGTTTGTCTGCGGAAAATAGAAATAAAATGGTCTGTGATGGCACAACAATGTTTTGAGTCTTTAAACTTTGAATTGTAGACAAACAATACATAAATCGTACCTAAAATTTGGGAATATTTTAAATTTTCGGTAATAAAAAAAAGCTACAAAAACAAAATGTGTTTTCCTTTTCTTAACTTTTTCCCGCAAAATTCCGAATTTTTCAGAAAATTTTCCGCGCACGGCGTTCGCGCGTACGTCTATATTATACAACTGTGGCTACAGCCATGGATGTAGTGTAGTGTCAAGATATAGCAAAAAGGTTATGCGATTCATGATGAGGTGATTTCCAGCGCCCCTTAGCGGTAAACTGCGGAGTTAGCTTTGCTATCTCAAAACGGTATGAAGCATGAGAAAAAAGACAATTATAAAGTTGTAGAATATCATAGATTTAGTATGTAATCAAGTCTTAAATGTAAAAATAACTTTAATGAAAACCCTTAAATTTATTATTTTTATAGCTAACCACTAGCTTATATACACCACGAATTGCATGCAGAAATAGCTTCCTCGCTTTAGTATGTAATCAAATCTTAAATATAAAAATAACTTTAGGGAAAGCCGTTAATTTAATATTCTTATAGTCAATCACCAGCTTATATACACCACAAATGACATGCAGAAATGTTGTAATTTAAAATAGATGCAAATTTACTACTGAAACTAATAGGTATTACCAAGTTACGGGTTGGGTTGATTTTTGAGGGCCAATTATGTACTCGGGGGATATAGGCCCAGGGGGGGATGCCCTTTGTGGGGGTCTTTCTAAGGGAACCTAACCCGTATTTACGCATGGAAATCCATGGCTCGAAGAAAACCACGAAAATTCCAAACGATTTGGCTGACGAGCACGATTGGGTTCGAACCCAGCACCTCCCGTCTACCAGCTTCGAGAGCAGAACCTCTCGGCCACTGGTGGGGCCATTACCAAGTTACAGTTTATTTTAATAAAATTATCAAGTTATGTACGTTCAATATGTCCAACATCGGGACACTTTCAGAATACATAACTCATTGCTGCTGATGATAGATACATTGAATTTTTTAAACTTTTTATTAAAATAAACTATGCTTTTATTATGTATGTGTTAGTTTTATGAATAAAGTTGATCCAACTTACAATGCTTCACTTCTGCGTGCAATTAGCGGGGTATTTAAGCTGATGAATTGATAGAAAAATAATAAATTGAAGGGCTTCCATTAAAATTATTTTTGCATGTCAGACACCATTTTACACTAAATCGAAAATGCCCTACAACTTTATAACTGAAGTTTTTTCCGTATGTCGTGCCGTGTTCAAAATTGGAACGCTAACTCCGTAGCTCTCCACTAGGTAGCGCTGCAAGAAACCTCCTGGTGAAGTGCATATCCGTTTTACCGTACCTAGGCATCACATTCATGGCTGTAACTAACAGAGTTCAGAATTTATTTAAGGTGAGGACGGAATTATAAAAACACCAAGTAGACTTCCGTATATTGTATAACTTACTATTTTTACATGTCAGACACCATTTTATACTAAATCGAAAATGCTCTACGACTTTGTAACTGAAGTTTTTCCCGCATGTCGTGCCGTGTTCAAAATTGGAACACTAACTCCGCAGTTCTCCACTAAGTAACGCTGCAAGAAACCTTTTGGTGAAGTGCATATCCGTTTTACCGTACCTAGGCATCACATCCATGACTGTAACTAACAGCGTTCAGAATTTATTTAAGGCGAAATGGAATTTTGAAAACACCAAGTAGACTTCCTTATATTGTATAAATTATTATTATTAGTTTAATGCTTTACATTTCTATGCTATGGTCTCTTTTTCTTGTTTTAGTCCTTATTCTTCAAATACATGTTAGAGTGAAATATTTTGGTACATATATTTTTAAGCAATTTTAAAATTTTCTCTATGTTATTTTTACATGGCAGACACCATTTTATACTAACTCAAATACACTCTACAACTTTGTAACTGACATTTTTCCTGTTTATCGTGCCGTGTTCAAAATTGAAACGCTATTTCCGCAGTTCTCCACTAGGTAGCGCTGCAGGAAACCTCCTGGTGAAGCTCATAACCGTTTTACCGTATCTATCCCATTCATGGCTGTAACTAACAGAGTTCACAATTTATTTAATGCGAAACGGAATTGTAAAAATACAAAATACACTTCCCTGTATTATATAACTTACTATTATGTGTTTATACAGTGAAACCTCACTGTGCGACAAACGACCATTTTCTCATGGAACGAAATTTATTCCCATAGGCTCAATACTAAATTTACCTCTATTTAGAGACCACCCCAGTTGAACTTCCTCCATGAGCGACCCATTTCTTTGAAGAAAATGAAACAAATTCCGTTTTTTCCTGGTCGCTTGAAGACGATTTTATTAAAATAATAATTCCGGAGAGCGAATTATTACATCAAACTTCTAAAATAAGTTTAGAATTTTTATTTATTCCGTAACTTTTAAGTGTTTAAACCCCTTTGTGCCTTTTTAGTCAGTGAATTTAACTCTGATGACAAATTAAGGATGACGGTCAATAAATCCCCTGCCCTATTCTGTCAGAAAACTCTCAAAGAAATAGATACATTAATGAAATCATCATAATTTGTTCCCGTCCAAAAAAAATTGCATTTATTTACTGAACTTTGAAAGGACTTTGAAATAAAAGTTATAGGAGATAAAACCGTAAAATGAAAGCAAACGTCAATGAATTCATTTTTTACACTCTGCGCTAATTAACTTCAGTAATTAACTTTTGCTTTGATTCTTAAATTTTCCTATTTTTTCCTAATGTGAAAAATAAATTCTAACATTAATTGTTACCTTTTTTCAACCATTAAAATCTAGATTTAAACATGACCTCCATTAAGAGACCACCTCTCGGAGAGACCAATTTTTATTGGAACGGAACGTGGTCGCTTTAGGGAGGTTTTACTGTATATATGTAAGTTTTTTCAGTATTTTTTTTATGATGTTCTTGCAACACTGTAAATGGATTCGTCTGTAGTGTGCATTTCAATAAATAAATAACTAAATTATTGGTTTAATGTTTTATATTTCTGTGGTATGGTCTCTTTTCCTTGTCTTATTGATCAAATGTATGTTATTGTAAAATATTTGGTACATGTAATTTTATTTTTAAGCAATTTAAAAAATTTCTCGATTTGGATTTCTCAAAATAATATCTCGAAACGTATTTAATTAGCTTATCGATTATCGTGCATTATTTTTTATTGAAATAACATATTTTCTAATTATTTCCAACTAAAATTGACATGAATTATTCTTATTTATATACATATGGGCATGTGATGTTTGTTATTGTTAAACTCAAGGCCGAAACTAGCTTTTTTGCACCAGGGGCAAACATGGATTTTGCGCCTCCCCCCCCCCTCTTCCGCAAAGTATATTTACCAAGAGAATGTTACTAATTTTTTAATAGACGACTTATTTTAAAATTTAAAATATGTAATCATAAAATACGCAATACTGAACTATGTAATCTACAATGGCGGATCCAAGAGGGAGGTTACGGTTGTCATGAACCCCCCCTCTGAACACCAACAAAAATATTCTAAAAATCATTTTAAAGATGAAATATACAGTAGAGTTCGGATTATCCGAGTCCCGTTTAACCGAGTTTCCGCATTAACCAAGTTATTTTCTTCTGATGGACTGATGGTTTCCATTATTGCGAAACAACCGTTATAAATGAAGTGTAAGATGAAGATAAAAGTGCAACCGTAAAAAAGTGAGAACTCTGATTTTCTGGTCAAAAAATGGCCATATTTCTTTCTTTCTTTTATTATGGCCATTTTTTTTTCCCATTCTGACCAGAAAGTCTGAGTTCTAACTTTTTACGACTGCTCTTTCATCTTCACCTAACACTTCATTTATAATGGCTGCTTCATAATAATGGAAGCATTCAGTCCATCAGAAGAAAATGATCCATTCCAAAGGTATAATCCTTCATTTGACGCTCCTTCGTTCTGGCGCCCGGGGCACATGCCCCCTCCGCCCCCCCCCTTAGTTTCGGCCTGGTTAAACTTCTAAAAAGGTCGCAAAAATTAAACTGTCTATGAGGCGCAGTCTGACACATTTTCTTTTAAAAAGACATCCTTAAGTCACGAATCAATGCATAATTAATTCACTTAAAGGAAAACCCATATTTTTATCATATTTATTTAAAGTTGTGCCTGTAACCTTTAACACTTCCATTCATTTTCTAGAATTGTTGACACAGATTACTGCTCACTTAAGGAATTACTTATGAACTGCGGTAGACAAGCTTAAGATGGAGAACACAATCCTTTGCCTGTAATGCATATAAAAAAAGAATTTTTGCAATGTTTAAAAAAAAAAAAAAAAGCAATTTAACAAATTACAACGACCATTTGGAAAATGCCTTTTTCAAAGACTAAAATTTAAGACATAAAAAATCGCACGGAGTTGATCATACATTACGTACGCCATGAATCAAACATTAACATTCCTAGACCCATCATGAACAAATTTTAAAAGAAATTTCAGTTTTACAATTTTCGGTACTGTAAAATTTAAAACTTCTACGGAGCTGGTCATACATTACGTAGGACATAAATTAAACATTAATATTCCTGGACCAATTTTAAATAAAATTTCATTCTTAAACTTCTAAACATCCCACAGTATTACTTTTTATATCGTCGTATAGAGAAAAAAATGCATTTTTAATTGCAATTTGTTTGAAAGCTGTATCTCAATTTGTTTCTCAGTTTTTTTTTGTAGTTTTTATTACTTTTTTGTCATAGTGACAACAGAAGTATACATCTCTGTTGAAATTAAAGGGAAAATACAGATTACTGTATAGACCAATCAGAAAATGAATAAAATGCGGGATTCAACTAATAAAACGCTTCAAATATGTTTTTCATTTCCTACTCTGACCGAGGACAATAACCATTTTTCCAAATGGTTAAAAAAATTAAATATTTTTGAGACAAAACAGAGATAAGTAACCTATATATTGCCTATAGAAAATAATATATATAGTATAGATATTATTCAAACTATTTAGCATATATAGTATATAGTAACCTATAAAGTACAGTTTCATTAAAAATTATTCTAAAGAATACACTTGAAATAACATCCCTGTTATTTTCTTTATTTTTTAAATAAAGTTTTACAAACGTAAAACTTTCATTAATTTGACATAGTTGTTGACACAGATTATTGTTATGTTAAGGAAGGAATCTCATGAAACCCCAGGCAACCACTGCATAATTAAAAACATCAATAACTTTCCTATAACATGTAGGGTGGAGCGTTTTCCGTTCTTCTTTCTATATTTATATAATCTATATTTATAAACTTATTTTAGTCTTAATTACGCAAGAAATGTACCCATTTTTTGAACTCATTAAAATTAAAATGATAAAGTTAGATTGAATAGGAAAAATACAAATTATCAGTTATTTGAAAGGAATAATTCTGTTACCTAGCTGTTCTAAATTCTTGCTTAAAAAATTAATACAAAACTTTCTGAAAACAGTATTTTATTTAACATATTATCTAGAATTCTTATAAGGTTTCAAATGTGTGTTTCGAGTTTTCTTTCTCTTGATACATTTTAGTTTAGAGTGAAATATTTTTGTAGATATAATTTAATTTCTAAGCAGTTTCATAACCAGAATTTTTCTTTATTCGGATTTCTTTTAAATGCATTGGAATAAAATTATCTTTTATTATATTTCTTTCGAACCGAATATTTTTGCTCCAAATAATTCCAAAAAGGAAAATTTTAGAGCATTTGGATGCATTGTGCCAGCGTATAATAACTTATTTTGAAGGTCTTGACATGATTTTATCTGTCAAAATGCTCAGAAGGCACCAACAATTACATCCAGTTTGAGACAAGTCGTAACGTACAGAGATTTGTAAATGGCCATTTTAGGGAACATACTCATGTTATTAACATTAGTATTTAAAAATTGTTCATAAACTTTAATGGGAAGTTCTACTTCTGTGAGTCAAAATTTTCGATTTTTGTTTCAGTTTTTTGGATCTCTCAACTGTGTAGATTGTTGTCTAAAACGGTTTCATGATATTTCAATTCCTTACAGTATTATTTGCTCATTGAATATAACGTCTCTCGTTGAAAACAACTATATTGTAAAATTTTAAATTTATTTTTCTCGAAATTCAGTTCTTCAAACTGAGCGACCATTTTTCTCAAGAACTATTGGAAAGGATTTTGATGAGCAAGATTTTAATTTAAGTTTCTCTAAATGGGTCAAAATTCTTATTTTTAATAATTTTTCAATCGCATCCAGTAGATTAGATTTTCATTGAATTTTTTTTTTTTTTTATGAATGTAAGATATTTAATTACATTGCAGTGTTATGAATTAAATCATGTTTTCTAAATATTTTACCTATGCAATATTTCACTATAATTATTAACTGTAATGTACGGTAAAAATAGTATACAAATAACGGTTAAAATATTATTGAAGCAAATTCCTTATATCTTAGAGTAGTGAGATAAAATATCGAGAAAAGTGTCAGCCTTACCGTTATTAGTATGGGTTTTAATTTAATATTATTCCAATCTGTTTTAACAGGTTATACTCAATAGTTGAAAAATAGAACTATAAATGAAAACGAAATAACATATTCCGAAGTAGGTGAAGCATCAATAATTGCCGTATCTATATATTTTAAGTAATAAACTTTATTAAAGTCCATGGATTTTCTCCGGATATTCAAGCAAAGTTTGTAATAATAAAGAAATAAATCAGATAGAATAAATGTCTTAATAGAAAAGCTTAAAAAAAAGCGAACATTTGTTTAAGATTTTTGATATAAACTCGACTTAGAACGTCATCCTTAAAAAAAAGGGGGGAGGGGGGACTTTTAAGACTTTTTTTACTTTTTTCAAAACCTCACATTTTATTTCATACTTTAACTGTGATCTACACACAATAATTACTTGACGGCGAAAAGGAAGGGTAAATTAAAGTTTTCATCTGGTGTTTTAGTACGTGTAGAGTACACAGCAATGTCCAGGTGACTGCAACACTACAACAATATTTTCTGTAAAGTATCGCAAGCATACGCCGAAGGTCATGTATTGACTTATTTGACAACTGTAACGCTACTCAATAATCAATGTATGTTACACTATTTCGCAGTCTTGATAGTTCACTGTACTCAAGCAATATGCTCTAAAACATATGTAATGCGTAATCACAGGAATATATATAGTATACTGAAACTTAATTTCCAAAATTGGTCATCGCTATTCATCGACATTTAACTCTTGGTGTATTTGCATCAAATGATTTTAGATTTAAATAATATTGAAATATTAAAACAACACTTTTTAATATTTAGGAAGATTATGACACTTTATATATTGTTAATAATCATTAAAAAAATTCAAAATTTCTTTAACCAATAAATCTCATTATTAAACAGTTTTCCATTAAATATCTAATATTTTGTTTTATATTCAATAAGTAAAAATTATAGCTAAATTTTTTCTACGTTACTCACAGCTAAATATTTTGAATTTATTGCGTTTATTCATTTTAATGGTTCATTGTTTCTGTTTTTAAACAAATGTCTAAAGCTGATTATTCCAAAATATTATTTTGGTAATCGTTTTTGTTATGATGCATTATCATCGATACTTTTTATGTAAGATTACAGTATATATATATATGTTGTATGTATCTATCTCTATAGTGACAGATAAAAAAAAATTATGTTTAGAATACATTAAATGATTTTATTCTTTTTATTCAAAACTCAATAAAATCGAAAAATAACCACAAAACTTATGTACCAAATTGAATCCCCGAGTATGTGATATTTTCTATACATTTACTTTTCCATTTTAGTGAGTAGAGATCAAAAGTGACATAAAACATACTACAGTACAACCGACTGCATGCACAATAACGTATGCATAGATAATATTTCTTCAGAATTTGATATGAATTGCTATGCAGGTTCGAAACTATTAATCTTTGTTTTTATATCAATGCCGTTAATATTATAAACATTTAATTGCTTACCTTTGGTTTACCTTTCAGTGCTGCACATTTTTAAATATACTAAAAACATTCTTACTTTTATTCTTCTATTCTTCTTTTTAATAGAGTACAAGTTTGTGATATCCAAAAAAATACTTCTTGAGCAAAAATCAGATCGAGTTTAATTTTTATATTACATTTTATTTTATTCATTAACTTAGAATAGACAAAATAGGAACGCTAATTAATATATATGACTATATACAAAAGGTTATGTACAGATTCATAAATTATAACAATGCTGGTATCACCATAGACTCTTATAAGACAGCAAGGATGCACGACCAACTAACTCCGAAATGCAAAATATTAGTTAAAAAAATTTTTCTTTTAGATTGAAAAAAAAAAAAACATAGTACGTAAATTATAGGTCGAGTTCTCTTTTCTTATTTTCAATCGCCGATTTATATACGGTATAAACGGCAACTTTTAATTTATAATAAACCCCTCCACCGTTCTATCCATCAAAGAGGCGAAACAGTTCTAAGGCTAATGTCAGACGGACGTCTTTTTGCACGCTTTTTTCCTTACGTATTATCCCAAAACAATGCCGCTAGCATTGTGTAGGGATAATACGTAAGGAAAAAGCATGCAGAAAGACGTTCGTCTGACATTAGCCTAAAGATCTTCACCTTCCAATTAACAATTTGATACTGTCTGAGATGCCAATCTTAGGGTGACATCTGTCTTTCTCTCTCGCATTAGCCAGTTAGTCGTCGTTAGTTTTCCATCTCACATGATTTGGCGCCTACGAATCATCTAAAATTATATCATTCTCTGAAGAATATGTCGAAAAAAAATATTTATTAAAACTTTTTGCGATCACTTCTTAAACATTAAAAAACAGAAAAATTAAGAACGTTTTCATCCAAATTTTAATATAAATAAAATGTAAGTTAACCGACCGCTTTTCCATTATTTCTACTTTTTATTTTTAAAATGAAAACATGGTATATTTATTTTGTGTAATCAGACTGCTTTTTACTGGAGTAATGCGCACATTCATCTCTGATTTAAAAATATTCAGAATAAAATAGTAAGCGTTCCACAGATGTTTATTTTTATTTTCATTTTTATCTTTTTGTTTCAAGAAATCTATTTCCTCATGATAGCCTGAAATATTTTCTCTTCCGCAACTGATATGTTAAAAACAACACATTTAATAAACCCATGCCCATAAATATTTATGTATTTTCCATTCCACCTAAGTTTATGTTTCCCTCTTCTTTTATTTCTAGACATATGATTGATATATTTTATCGCCAGTTACGATACTTCTCGTCAGCTATATTTTCTTTTCTATTCAAGAAAATATTTACCAGTAGGTTATTTCAAATGGTGGCTATTTACATCAACATATTGCAGAAAAACTTTAAATGCATAAAGGGTGTTTCAAAATTTCAAGTTGTTTATAAAGAAACTTTCCCTGTAATATTCTCCATTTACTAACTCTGCTTGGCGAATTTGTTTTTTTGATACAATCCTATGTTCTTTAATATCAATGATTGATATTATTCTCATTGACGCTAATCAAAAGTCGAACAAAATTACTTTAATAAACGGAATTTTGAGGATCACTTAATTTAAAAATTCATAATAAAATATACTTAAGTTGACAAAATATCTTTACAATTGATTTGAAATGTGCAATTGTTCTAATTTGACATTTTCAAACTTATCCCATTATTCACAGAGTCAGTCTTTTTTCTACCGAGTTTGAACGCATGAAGAATGACTTTTGTGAATAAAACTGAAATTTTAATCAAATTGATGGCGGCTAACTTCCGCTCATTTGAGTTTTTTAACTTAAATTTTTCATGAGTCAGAAAAGCAAATTAACAAAATATGACGCTTTGAGTTCGATAAATTTGATTCAATTCATACCCAGCCCAAACAATACGGTATTTTGAGTGACCTGTAAGCAGGGGCGTAGATACAAATATTTTTTCGGGGGGGGGGGGGGGGGGCATAATTCAAAATTTTCCCAACTTGTAATACAAAAATTTCCCAACTTGTAACAAATTGCTCTATTTTTCCACTAAAATGATATGTGCAATGTGTGTTTAATGATAATGATATTTATAAGTAAAAAAAAAAAAAAAAAAAAAAAAAAAAAAAAAAAAAATTCTGTCCAAAGAAAAATACTAAAACTAAAAACATAAAAATTATAATTATTGGTTCATTTAATGAAAGCTTTTGTCTTCTATCTATACGAGTCATAATTGGACTTCATAAGAAAATAGCCACATGATATTTTGAGATTTTTGAGAATGGAACAAATTTTTGGAGGAAATAGATTAGATAGACACTGTTGATGTACAAAAGTAGGGAAATTCAGGTCTGGTAGATGTATATTTTCGCAGCACTGAAAAACACAATGACAAATTGAGTCTGGCTTCTTTTTGTATTTCTTTTGAAAATTTAACTAGTTTAGTATTACAGAACTCAGAAAGGCAGTCAGCAAAACAATAAAAAAAATATTATTTTTTTTACTTTTTAAATTTAAAAAAAGAAAAAGTTCTTCAAAAATTTAGAATTTCCCAACTCTAAGCTCAAATTTCCCAAGTTCACATACATTGAAGGTGAAGGCTCTCTCTCTCTCTCTCTCTCTCCCCCCCCCCCCCCCCCCCACATCGCGACGCCTCTGCCTGTAAGAACCGTTTTCAAGAAAATAAAACTACAATTAATATTATTTTTATATAAATCTGATACACGAAACTAGTCGGATGTGCCAATCCCAAAACTTTCTTCTATCTCATACATCTTAATACTATATCAAAAAACAGTTATAAATGTTAGTACTTCAATATTATTAGTTTAATAATAGTATATCAACTTTAATTTTCATCTTAAATTTCTGCTTCAGTCAATTAATCGGAGTAAAAACGAGTTAATCTTGATCATGATAATTATTAAAATTAATAGTTTTCGTTATTCTGTTGTACAACAGCTGTTTGCGGATACTCGACTCAGCAGGATGCGAAGGTACCGTCTCTGCACGAGCCGATATGATAAATCAAAAAATATATACAAAAATCGCAATTATCCCCTTCCGGCGGAATATTTCGAAATTCAAAGAGCACCAGCTTGCTATAGCCAAGAACATAAATATGAAATTTGGTTCAATTCTATGCCTAACTTCATACACTTTTCAATGGTACAATAATTAAGATGGCACAAAAATCACTATTACAGCGCCGCCTTCTGGAGGAATATTTTGAAATTCAAGGAGGAACTGCTTGTCATAGCTAAAACATATACAAAAAATTTGGTTTAATTTTATGTATAACTTCATACACTTTTAATGGTACAATAATGAAAATAGCACAAAAATCCCTATTATAGCGCGTCCTTTCAGCGGAATTTTTCCAAATTCAAGGAGGATTGTTATAGCCTGCTTGTTATCCCTTTAAGCTCCGGTGTATTTGTAAACAAAGCTAGTCATGCCTGTAAAAGTAAAACATGGACTGCAACCGCTACCTGTTGATAAAAATGATACTTTACTCTATTTGCAAATCAGAATGATCGAGATTTTATTATAAACGACTCGGAAGCAAACAATTAAATGAATGTCTAACCCGCACGATCGTGCGAGTTGGGTCTTAAAGGGTTATAGCCAAAAACGTACACAAAAAATTTGGTTCAATTCAATGCATAATTGCATACACTTTTTGGTGATAAAATAAGGAAAATGGAACAAAAATCGCTATTACAGTGCTCCTTTCCGGCGGAATTTTTCCATATTTAGGGAGAACTTCTTCGCCATAGCCAAAAGCATACGCAAAAAATTTGTTTTAATTTTATGCATAACTTCATACCCTTTTCGATGGTATGGGCATGTACCACACATGGGCAGACAGACATTTTGTATACACATGTTTTTTGGGATCCCTGACCCCTAAAACGTGTAAATCCGTTGAAAACCGGAAATGGAAAAAATTCGATTACAGTACTTTCTTCTATTGAACATGTAAAAAAAAGTGAAATTGTGTTTTAGTGTTCGCCCCATACCGAAGTTGCAATAATCATAATTCCGAAACTTGAAATAAGCGAAGGAAAAGCGGGAATTTTAGTAAATTTGATACTGCACTTAATTCCAACGACTAATCCGACAAAAATATTTCGGATATTTAAAACATGAATTATCACATTGCTAACTAAGTGTAGAACCAACAGAGTGAAAAATGTCCAAGCTGGGAATCGCACGCTGAACCTTTGGAATAACCTCCAAATGCTCTACTATTTAAGCTACGAGGACGATACTCAGCTTATCATCTTTCACCCAATTTAATTAAAATTATAAAAATATTTCTGTTTGTTATGTCATACCTCCAATAATAATAATAAAAAAAATCATCGTTTGAACAGGTGATTACCATTTTTGATACGTTTAAGCAAGCGCGAGTTTTGTCAAAATTAACAACATTAGGTTATCATTATCCAAAAGATATCGAAAAATGAAATGTTTTTAATAAACAAACACAACTTTACACTATTTCTCTCTTTTTAAAATTATTTTGACATATCACTAATTAAAGTATAGAATATGTCTTCATTCGAGATCAATTCCTAATATACTTTTAAAAATATATGTTGCTCCCAAAACTGGCTATCAGAAAGTAAAAAAAAAATAAAGAGGGAGAGAAGCAAAAGGAACAAATAATGAAGTGTTTTAAGTAATAATATAATTAATTTAGTCGTTAAAGTTGGCAATGCATATTAAGAACGCATGTTTTATCCCAATTACTATTATTGAAAATAGTAGGAATTTGATACTAAAAACTGCGAAATAAATCAGAGGACTCAGTGGTTTAAATTAGATTAAACGACATTTCGGATTTGAAGAGAATAAAACAAGATTTGGCTTTGGAGAAAATTTGATAAAAGAAGAATTGATAGCATTTCTGGTGTCGGTTGAAACAAAAAGAAAAAAAAACACACTTTAGTAATTTTGTATTATCTATTTTTAAAGTATAGGTAGCAACAGGATTTTTATTTTAAAAGGAAAGTGGCATTATTTATTTTCTTGATGCTCCTTTCATTATGTTATAATATTAAATATATTCAAATGCAATATTTAAAATGTGTGAGAAAGCGTAAAATTTTCGCAGATAATTTTTAAAACAATGACAATACACCAATCCATCTTTTACCTAATCAATCTGCCAAAATTTATCAGTCAATTTAAATACATTACATGTAAATCTACAAGGTGCAAATTCCATTCAGCTTGGCAATAATAAAAAATACTTATATACACTTTTGAATATTAACAGACTCCTTTAAATTTAATAAATTGTATTTTAATGTTCTATAAATATATCAGTTTTTCAACAAATTCAATATTCAATGAAGAAACAACAAATTTACTGCCACAGTTTAAAATATATAAACGATTAATTTTCTAAGTGGCGCTCAGGCCAACTGCTAATAATGTGCTGCAAATTGCAGAACACTTTTAGGGTTTTAATTCAAATCTTTCCTAGATATTCTGAATTCCACAATTTTACTAAAGATTTTTTTAGCTAAGAATAAACATATTTTTTTCCGTAATAGCTAAAAGTGTTAAATAAAATGTAAAAATGTTTTACATGCAAACTACATATACAGTGGCGGTCAAAAGTTTCCGGCCAGTTGGTTTTTTTGATTTGTTTGACAGAACGTTTTAGCAAAGGAGAAGTTCAATTGCTCCAAAAGTTAGGAATAAGCAAATTACCTCTGACCACGTGATCATTTTGATTGGTTACTTAAGATACTTGATGCAAAGGGGAGGAATTCAAAATTCGCGCGTGCAAAAGTTTCCGGCCATTCATCATTCATTAGTTTTTGTTATCGCTAAAGTGGTTTTTTGGCCATGTTTGTTAATTAATAAAGGTGAATAATGTATTTGAGATTCAAAAATGAAAAGTTTAACAATTTTTTGTTCCTAAATGTGTGATTTGTTGGTCGCTAAAGGGACAATCCTTTCGTGAGATTGTGCCAAAGTTGTCGATCGGAAAATTCGCTGTAAACGATATTTAAAAAATATATAAAGATGGTCATGGCCTTCGGAACTTGCCACGGTCCGAGGGACACCGGAAAAAGACTATTGTTGCGGACAGCATTATCATGAGAAAAGCAGTTGATGACCCGCATAAAAATGCCGCTGCAATTCCCCGTGATTTAGGGTGTTAAAATATTGCTGAAATAAGTCGGTCTACCGTGTCAAGACGCTTATGTGACGTAGAATTTTATGGAACAGTCGGTGTCAAAAAACTTTCCATAAGTAAAAAAAATCAGAGCCCCCGATTGGCATTTGCCAAGGAATATAAAATCCCGTCAACTGAAAACTGGAAAAAAGTACTATTTTCTGATGAATCGACATTCAATCTTTTTGGGAGTGATAACAGACACAATAACCGACGACCTAAAAACAAAAGAAAAGGTTCGAGATATATTATTTCTACAATGAAGCTCGGCGGAGGACACGTTATGCTGTGGGGAGCATTTTGCAGGAAAATGCGCCTGTCTGTTATTTGAAATCCGCAGCAAGATGAATAGTGCAATGCATAAGAATATCTTGCAAGATCGTTTGCTGCCTTATTGGAGGAAAAATTGTGGTCGCAACTATTTGTTTCATCATGATAACGACCAAAAGCATACATGCAAGCTCGTCAAGCAGTGGCTTTCGCACAAAAAATCTTCGCTTTTGAAATGGACAGCCCAATCATCCTATCTGAATACAATAGAAAATCGTTGAAACTAACTTGTAAACATGTGTGGAATTATAAATATTCTAATTTAGCAGCATTTTCACAAAAATTGCAAGAACCGTGGACAAAATTTAACACTGATGATCTACAACTGTTTATGAATCGATGCCACGTTTCTGAGCCGCAGTACTTATTGCTAAATGTATGAATACAAAATACTAATTGTAAATGTTGTTGAACACCGTTATTTTCTTTTACAACACCATCTTTTTCCAAACTTGCCAAGGTGGCCGGAAACTTTTGAGAACATGCATTTTCTTTTGCAATTAATTTTGTCAATTAAATTTATTAATATTTAATTTTTATTCCATAAATAAGTTGTTAACTGTTATGTCAATAAAGTGTATAAGTTTCACTTTGAGATTCCTCTTCATATGGGTATACTTACAAATTAACTAAAAATTTTATGATGGCCGGAAACTTTTGATCGCCACTGTATACATGTTTCGGATCACAGAAGCCTTTATAAAGTCAAATGACACTATTCTACTGTTGGACGATCTATAATGCAGTAATTTAAAATACAGAATTATTCTAAATGATGAATAAAAAACTTCCTCTTTTCATTGGTATAAAGATTGTTCATTTTGGATTTGTACTTTAATAAATACAATTTTTTGAAAATGGGTCCAAACTTCTTCTTTTCATTGGTATAAAAATTGTTCATTTTGGATTTGTACTTTAATAAATACAATTTTTTTAAAATGGGTCCATCATTTAGAATGTTATTCCCATTCTCCCTCAAATTACTCGCTTTATTAAATTTTAATTTACTTTGATATTTTTTGCATGCGCTTTAACCATGGAGTAACTCAACCCATAATTTTTTTAGGTTAACTGGTGCTATATCATCAAAATTTGGAAAATTTGAATTTTTATGCGTTAAAATTTTGATGGTTTCTCTTATAACGGATGGAAAGTTATTTTACTTTCAGTAAAATTTATTTAGCTTTCTTTTCAATGAAGACAAAATGCTTTTTCCTTCTAATATAAACCAGTCATCCATTATAAGAGAAACCATCGAAATAACACGTAAAAATTCAATATGTAATGATACAGCCGTATTTCACTGACCAAAATTATGGGCTGGATTACTCCATGGTTACGGTTACTGCACAAAGTACAAATAAAATACAATAACACGAATAATAGGTTAGAGAATGTTGAAAATGTGAATGATGTCGCTTCAAATCATTGCATTTAGAGATAGTGCAACTGTAGAATATTCCCATATGGTTTGATAAAGGCTTCTGTGAAACCAAGACAATGTAGGCAGTTTGTATATAAAACTTTTTTCTGTTTTATTTAACCCCTTTTAGCAATTAATGAAATATATTTTTTCAGAGTGTACAGATATTTTATATATTTCGAGTATACAGATTAAAGATGCGGTGAATTGATTCCACCTGAGTGCAATTCACTGACTTAAAAATTGACATAATAATTACGATTAAACATATGGGGACATGAGTTTCAAATCTCGCCTTATCCAGAAAATACAATTGTGCGAAATCGCGAAAAACCTCTAACAGCGACCATTGGTTTTAATTGTAAACCAAGATTTTACAATGCCAGAAATACAGGTTAAGAATTATTTTTATGCAGATTGTTGTGTTTTTTTCGGTGTAGGTTTACCAAAAGAACAGATTGATAGAGAAAACAAGATTTTTTAAATTTTGGATAAGGCGAGTTTCGAAACTCATGTCCTCATAATGCAGACAAACAAAAAAAAAAAAAAAAAAAAAAATTAGTTTTCTAGCGCAGCAAATTGCACAAAAACGTAAATGCCATTAATATGAAATTATTGACTATGTTTACAAAACCACATATCCCTGTCAGTAACGTCATTAAGCTTTTGTTTGAAGAATTCTATGTTAGCCTTAGATTATTTTTCTTTTATGACAACTGTCTATCTTCATCAATGATAATTTTCAGATTGTTAAAAACTGTTAACCTGTGGGCATTCAAAATCTTCAACCTAAACGAAAAGTAATTTAACTACTTAATGATATTTAACTTATGGTGCATGAAATTGAAGTTGATTGGTCACTTAAATAGCTCATCAGCGTGAAACGGCTTATGCTTAAAAGATCTGATACATTTGTTAAGATTATTTTCACGGCAGTATTTTGAAAGAATTTCACCATATTTCACCATAGCTGTCCAATGTAATAATTTTCATTAAATTTTCTTTAGCGTGTTATTTGGTAAAAAAATAAAATTATGAAGTTTAATTTCCGTTCTTTAGTTAGTAAGAATTCTAAAATATTCGAAAATGTTACAGGGTCAGAACTAAAATTTCTCCTTTTACTTCTGGCTGTTGTTATTCATATTTCAAACAAGTCTTAAAGAATGATTAAAAATTAATAAGTAAATTTAAAATAAATAAGTGTAGTAATAGACATTTTCTGCTTATTTCAGAATTATTATTAAATATAATGAAGCATTCATATACATTAAAAACATTGATATTTGACAAACCTGAAAATCAGTTTTGATGTATGACTTCATTAATACAATAAATTATATGATAGTTTTTTTTTTATCAAAAAAAAATTATATACTTTTTATAATTGCTCAAGGGTGTAAAATAGAAACTTTAAAAATAGCAAAAAAGTTTTATTAGTCTGCGTACACATTTGTGCCCCATCGAAGGGAAATCCGCTCACCCTCAAGAAAAGCGACACATCTCGCAAAAATTCATTTTGCGTTTTATTACACTAATAGGTCTGTTAGTAGGTGTTTCTTGCTACACAACAAGTTTTATAAGTGTAGTTATACGAAAAACAACTTTTTTTACGCTATATGTCCATTTGTGACTACAGAAGAAGGGTGGATTGTGTGGGAGGTAAAATTACCCAAACCTCATCCTACGTCTTCATTTTGAAGGGTTTTATGCTTTTATGCAAGTTTTCATTCCTTCATGCAGAACTAAGGGCTATAATTTCATGTTACAGTAAAACCACTCAAATTTTCTTTTACCTCTCCTGTGAAATTTACTTTTGTCGAGATGTGTCACTTTTCTTGCAGGTGAGCGATACATAAAAAAAGGCTATTTATAATTATAATTATAGAGTATAATTTGTTATATAAACAATTTATCATTTGATGTGCTTTAATTTTTTTTTTTTTTTTTTTTTGTAGTTATTTTGTATCTTTATATTCTAAGTATATAAAAAAATCTGAACACAGCGAGATGATATATTTCATTAATTGTTAAAGGCTGTTAAATAAAACAGAAAAGAAGTTTTATATACAATCTGCCTACGTGTCTTGGTTTTACAGAAGCCTTTATCAAACTACTCAGGAATATTCTACAATTGCGAAGACGACTTATAATGCAATAATTTGAAACGCAATAATTCAAGTTTTCAAAATTATCTCCCAGATTATTCGTGTTAATTTAAATTGTTTTTGCTTCGTGCCATAATAGTAATCATCGAGTAACTCAACCAATAACTTTAGTAACTGAAATCATTCGGCATTATTATACATTGATTTTTTAGGTGTTACAATTTTGATGGTTTATCTTATAAATAGATGTATATAGGATTATATTAATATTATAAACTCTATTACGTTAATATATATATATATATATATATATATATATATATATTTTACATTTAATCCTCTTTTTGAATTTTCTTAAACTCCTTTTTAATCCATTTTTATAAATTATTTGTTTACAAATATATTAAATAATATAAACCACTTCGTGTAAAAAAAAAAAAAAAAAAAAGCTGCATCATAAATGACATTTGCGCAGTAATCAGTCAACTGACACTAAAATAACTTCCTATAAAAAATTCTCTTAGTAATTTTTTTTTTACTTTCTTGTACGTTAAGATGAAATTGAAGCTGATTTGTCTGAGATTACAACAAATATCCACTTGAAAGCTGGTAAAAGGGAGAAGCCGGGGAAGCAGGAAAATGATGAATGACTCCGTCAAAAATCTGGATAAAGATAACTTGTTACAAAAATAATGAAAATGGATCACGGTTGAATGGGGGTAGATGGGTTCTTCAATGAAATATATGAACATATGTTGGAAGACATGGAAAAGGAGTAGTAGTTTATCATTGATTTGACATGAACTTAAATGGGAATATATGAACTGTAATTAAAACTGATGTTTGTTTAAAGTAAACGTAGAAGATTTTCTAAATTTTAAATACACATCAGAATGTCTTGAATAGCTATGTGTTACATTCTTTTTTTTTTCTGTTTTAAGGTTTCATCTTTTATAATTATTTAGTAAATTTAGATACATCGTGTATACCAGCAGTTAGCAATATTTAGCAATTGGAAAGTACGATAATTTACATTTATACCAAAATTATTTACTTCTTATTAAATTTCTTTTGTTCACGTTTTTTTAATGTACAAAAAAAAAAAAAAAAAATGTTATGTATATCTAGGTTGTAAATATTACACTGATAAAAAAGAAATTTTTTCTTGGAAAATTTTAACAGATTTAAGTAACCATACCCTTGGGAATGCAGGAAATATTCCAAAAACGTGAAGTTGATTTCCGTTTCAGAGATATCTGTGTTTAAATATATCTCATTATGTTATTTTATTGCCTTTAAAAGTACTTTGTTTCTACAGTCTAATGACCCTGAAAGTGAACAAATATCTGCTACTTATAATACATCTAAGCGCCAATAAGATGTGTTTCATCCATATGGAAATGCAGCACAGCAGCGCCACCTGTTGGGCGATTTACACCAAAACATAATCAGCATCAATTCATATGAAGGACTATTTTAACTTTGTGTACTTTCTGCAAGGGAAGGAGAAAGCAGAAATAGATATATATAGATAGAATAGTACAGGGTTCATACACATTTCTTTAAACAAAAATCAAGGACTTTTAAATACTTTCAAGGACCAATATAAAAAATGTAAAGACGTATAAATTAAATAAACTAATAAATTATAATATGCATTTTTAAATAAAGGGTTTCTTTTTTGCAAATACATGTTTTAAATATTCAAATGGTCGGGTTCAAAGGGTGGGATTTTAACGTGTGACTGTAGAAATTTAGAAAAAATTAAAATAACAAATGCAGCAGACGAAAAAACTAGTCGGATGGGCCAATCAAAAACTTTCTTCTCATACTTGTTAATACTACAAAATTCAGTATCAGAGTGACAACATTAAATGGCAATCTATGCCCATCGTGCATTAGTTCTTGAGATAGGACTATTGTTAAAATAGTCTAAATGCTGCAAAATGCAGCATAGCTGTGGCATCGATTGTGTAGTTGACACCAAAATCTTATTAGGAAACACTTGTATCAACGTCTAACTGAAGCTGAAGTTTGATGAAAATTTGTGCATTTTTTCTTGAGATAAAGCTATTGGTGAAATCAGGAAAAATTCAGCAAACCAGCGTCACCTGTTTGGCGATTTACACCAAAACATAATCAGCCCCTATATTTATCAAGGTATACCTGAATCTGAAGTTTGATGGCTTTCATTCAAGGACACTATGTATAATTTCTTAGGAAATAACACAGCTACAAATTACAAGTGTATAGTTCAAAATATGGTAAACAATTTTAAAAAGCTAAATTGTCATATGTCATTAAAACTTCATTTCTTGCACTCCCACATTGACTTTTCCCCCAGATAATATGGGAGCAATTAGCAACGAGCATGGTGAATGATTTCATCAACGAATTTCTGCTATGGAGTCTCGTTATCGACCGCAATGGGATGCAGCAATGCTTGCCGATTACTGTTGGATCATCAAGAGAGAAGATACTGAACATGAATATAAACGCAAAAAATAGGTACTAATGTACTGAAATCAATGCACTCAAATTGCGTTCAGCTGCGTAAAATATGTGAAAAATGTGTATAAACAGTATACATGTATACTGCTGTTAAATTTAACATTTAAGTATTATTATGCATTATTGTACTATCTCCTAAATTGTGATACATCGTAATAACCTATCAGTACATAAAAAAAATAAGAACCAACTAAAAATTTCTAATATCATTTTTATTTACTCAAGGGTGTATATAATTAAAATATTAGTTTTAAATTTAAGAAAAAAATAATAAGTCAAATTTTGTTTATCGGTGTTATTTTATAAAAGGGTATCATACTGTTCAATGCAAATTCTGAATTTTTTTTACTCAATATATTTTTATATATATACTCAAATATATTTTTTAGATATTAAAAAACAGCCTTATATATGAAAATGGCGCAAAAATTTTCTGCTTTTTAACATATTTTTAATATATTATAAAAAAGAGTATAATATACTGAAGACGATAAGCAAAAATTACACGCAAAAATAAGTTGTGATGGTACAATAATATATGCATCTTCTCATTTTCTTTTATAACAAGTATTCATTACTTATTAGTGTGCAAAAAGTAAAAAAAAAAAAAGTTAAAGTGGTAAGACAGGGCTGTCGAACGCGACGCCCGCGAGTGCAATGGCGCCCTTTACAGGTTTTGATGCCACTCTTTCGAATGATTCCTGTTACTAGGAGTTTTTAAAACAAAAATGCATTTTAAAATAGGCTTCTTTAAAATCAAAGAATATCCACATGATTTTTTTTTTTAATTTTCCGGCTCTTTTCTCTACAAAATATTTTGATAGATCTCTCTCTCAGAAAAATGTAATTCTATCTTTACTATGATTTATGCTTTCTCTGCTTTGTCAATTACTTTACAATTCGAGCTCTGTATAGTTAGGGTCGTTCTGGCTCACATTGTGAAGTATCTGTGCCTATTGGAATACGTCTGCGTATCATTACTCTCCACCAGGGTTGCCAGTATGGCTTCCTTTTTTTATTCAGAATATCCGAATCCATACAAGAAATTCCAAATAGTAATGTTTTAAATTATTTAATGACAGCTACTTTAGATAACTTAAAGTACAAAATCTTCAATTGGAATTTCTGAATAAAAATGAGGCCGCACTCTCAACCCTGCCCCTACTATATTGAGGTAATACAAAGTTCTATGTATCCCGATATGTGAATAATGGCACATTTTAATGTCGGCCACTAGATGAGGTGCTCCCTTGCTTACTGAAAAATTGGACAATCCTGTGGTAAGCCACTCTTCAAATATAACTATACACGTGAGTACTCAAAAGGAAATTCTACAAACATCAAATGTAGAAAATAGGTACTATCCTAACAGCACAACCAGTCTATGTGAACTCACCTTGGCGTCACAAATGATCCCAAGCGTCACAGTCACTACAACGAACTGAAATGTGATATCTTTTATTCATCTCATTCTTACTCTTAATTGGTCATTCCGACTGCTGTTTTATGACGAGTAAACAAGTGACTTTACAATGAAGTCACATAATGACTCTCATGTGACCGTCATTTTGAGACTCCATGGTAAAGTCATCATGACAGCTATTTTCTGACGAGTTCTCAAGTGACAGAAAATGAAATTATCTGGTGACTTTTCACAAAGGAGCGCGATGGTGACTTCACAGTAGTCTCGCTCACCTGAAAGTCACCACGTGACTTCACCGTGACGTTATATGGTAACTCATTATAATGCATTGCTCACGATTACTTCAAAACTGAGTCTTCAAATGCACAAGGTGACCTCATTGTAATTTTATCTGGTGATTCATCAAAAAGCAACAGTCACAGTGACTTCTCAGTGAAGTCGTAGTATGACGATTATTTGAGGATAATAATGTGACGGATGAAACATCAAACATTTCGTTTCACCGTAGTGACTGCGACACTTGTGACCATGTACGGTGTGAAGGAGATGTCACATCGACTAGCTGTGCTGTAGGGATAGTTCATATTTGAATTATATTATTTCCTTTTGAGTATTCGCGCCTCGAAAATTAGCATTTTATGATGGTTACTTAAGTTTTGCACACGAGTGTACATGTCATTTCTTCGAGTATTATTTTGTCTTAACAATTACTTTTGTTAGTATCTACATATAGTAATGATAGTGTATGTCTATGCATTTCTTATTATGACTTCATTTATGTTTTGTCATGTAGTAATAATAATAATAATAAAAGTTTGCTTAATTCTCTATGCCCCGTTGGGGTTTATTTCCTTTTGAGTATTCCCTTTACAGGTTTTGATGCCACTCTTTCGAATGATTCCTGTTACTAGGAGTTTTTAAAACAAAAATGCATTTTAAAATAGGCTTCTTTAAAATCAAAGAATATCCACATGATTTTTTTTTTTAATTTTCCGGCTCTTTTCTCTACAAAATATTTTGTCTTAACAATTACTTTTGTTAGTATCTACATATAGTAATGATAGTGTATGTCTATGCATTTCTTATTATGACTTCATTTATGTTTTGTCATGTAGTAATAATAATAATAATAAAAGTTTGCTTAATTCTCTATGCCCCGTTGGGGTTTATTTCCTTTTGAGTATTCGCGCCTCGAAAATTAACATTTTATGATGGTTGCTTAAGTTTTGCACACCAGTGTACATGTCTTTTCTTCGAGTATTATTTTGTCTTAACAATTACTTTTGTTAGTATCTACATATAGTAATGATAGTATATGTCTATGCATTTCTTATTATGACTTCATTTATGTTTTGTCATGTAATAATAATAATAATAATAAAAGTTTGCTTAATTCTCTATACCCCGTTGGGGATTATTTCCTTTTGAGTATTCGCGCCTCGAAAATTAGCATTTTATAATGGTTGCTTAAGTTTTGCACACCAGTGTACATGTCTTTTCTTCGAGTATTATTTTGTCTTAACAATTACTTTTGTTAGTATCTACATATAGAAATGATAGTATATGTCTATGCATTTCTTATTATGACTTCATTTATGTTTTGTCATGTAATAATAATAATAATAATAATAATAATAAAAGTTTGCTTAATTCTCTATGCCCCGTTGGGGATTCCTTTATTTGAAACATATATTTCACTCTTTAAATTTAAAATACAGGTTCCTTTTCAGAACAAATCATGTGCAATAAAACGCAAAAATATTAGAAATTTGTAATATCTGTTAAATACGATCTGTAATAGGATATTTTCCAAACGTCTCTAAAAACTCTTCCTTAGCCCATTGCCATATGAGTATGAATTCAATAGTACGCAATATAACTACATTTTTTAGATTTCACAAAACAAGATATTCTTTAAACTTCCGTAAATCAATTTGGATAGCTACGATTAACATTATTAACATAAATGTAATTTTGTTCTCAAAATTGAAATAAAATCAGACCCGAAAAGGTTAAGTCTAAGCAGCTGTAAAGATTATTACTATTAAACGAAATTAAGAAGTGGAACAGTACAACTTTTAATGTATTTAAAAGTAACATCGTACACTAATAAGTTTAATTAATTGAAATCTGTCTTTCGTTTTAAATTGTTAGAAAGAATTCAATAAAAGCTTACTGATTAAAAGATAACTTTTCGGTGACAAATTTAGGAAAACAGATTGTGGGAAATTTAAAATCATCTTATTGCGATTTGTAGTTTCATGAACAAAACAATTTCTTTTCCGATTTACTTCTTCTGACAATATAGAACTTTTAAATTAAAACACAGATAAATCAAAGTTAAATGTGAATCTGACAGAGGATTAAAACATTAATCATCCTAAAGTTTTAAGTTTAAACTGTCAGTATTTTAAAACATTTCGTCTTTCTATTTCTAGATTTATTTTCTAACGTACAATTAATGTAACAGTTTCGTGATTCAATAAATGTTCAAAGAATATCTGTTATGTAATGAAGAAATTGAAAATTCTATATTGTCAGGCTTTTAGAAATATTAAAATCTGCTTGAAATCATTTTGTATTTTGTTGCGCATTTCTGCAACATTTTTTTAACATGTAAAGTGAGAAAAAGTGTTATTTTTTTTTAATACAATTATTGTATGTGGTACAACAATATTACTAAAAATTGTACCTATGATTAACATCTTATTATATAAATCTCTAATTTAAACACAAGAACTTTTGAATTGTTTTTATGCATTTAAACATCATATTTTAATTATAAAAACGAAATTTCAGAATTAGAATTAAACTATGTGTGATAAGATAAAAATAACTTCTAAAAAGCATAAAAATAAAGAAATGCGTAAGAATTTTGACCTTCTTCAGTCGCAAAGAACACATGCTACCACTTTGAAAGTAGGAGGAGGACTGAAAAGAAATATATATATACATATATATTTAAGGTTCAATCCTACCATATAATATGCACATATTTAAATTAATGGATATTTCGTATTGCTACTTATATTTATGTTTAATTTTACATTTGCACGTATTTTAATCTCAATTATATTTGCATGCATTGCATGTTTTAATTATTATATATGTTTTCATTTTGTATTTTTTTCATTCATATATCTATATATATACACTGCTCAAAACAATTAAAGGATATTTGAAGTTTTATATAAAATAAAGATATAAACGAAATTTTTTTTGCCGAAAATAGAAGAAGAGAATCACAAATGCAAATTTTTCTGGTTTTCAAACTGTGGAGTATGCAAATTTTGAGTTCGACGTCAAAAACGTCGCTTCAGCGGCAGCGAATGAAATTTGACTTTCAACTGGATAAAATATAATGAAGACAAGGATGATCGGCATTCAGTGATTGCTTTGTTTCGATGAGTACGATGTCTCAGCGAAGTCATTTGACAGATTCAGAAGCTTTGAGAATTGTTGGTAGGTTAGAAGGGGGCCAAACTCAAGCCGAAGTAGCGCAAGCCATTGGAGTGTCACAAAGTGTCATTTCCAGGATCTGGAACCGTTTTTTGGAGAGTGGATGTGCAGGCCGAAGACCAGGGCAAGGTCGTAGACGGGCAACAATGCCCAATGAAGATCGGTATTTAGCGTTAACAGCTCGGAGACACCGAACCATGAACGCTACTCTTCTCCAACAACACCTTCGCTCGGCTACAGGCACCACGATTTCAACTCAGACTGTCCGAAACCGGGTCCACGCTGTAGGTCTATATGCTCTCCGACCGATGGTATGTGTTAGATTAACATCAAGGCATCGTCGCGACCGCAGGGAGTGGGCAACCGAGCATGTCAACTGGAGGAGAAATGAGTGGAGCAATATTCTGTTTTCTGACGAGTCCCGTTTTTCTGTGCATCCGGATAATAGGCGTATTTTCATCTGGAGGGACCGTCGCAGTAGGAATAATCCTGCGTTCGTGCACGAAAGTGTCAGATTTGGCGGTGGAGGAGTGTTGGTGTATGGTGGCATCTCCATTGACGGGCGCACTGACCTCTACATCATTCGAGATGGAGCTCTGACTGGTCGCCGATATAGGGATGAGATCCTCAGACCTATTGTAGCCCCTTACGCTGCAGCAATCGGATATAACTTCATTTTAATGGACGATAACTGCAGGCCACATCGTGCAAACCTGGTGGAGGATTTCCTTTTCGAGGAAGGAATCGTTCGAATGGAATGGCCAGCGTGTTCTCCAGACATGAATCCAATCGAGCACGTTTGAGACGCTCTAGGAAGACGAGTTTCTGGCCACCAACAACCCCCACAAACTCTCCAAGAACTGGGAAGAGGTCTTCAGGAAGAGTGGGGCAGAATACCCCAACTCGTTATTAATAGCCTCATTGAGTCCATGCCTCAAAGGTGTTCAACGTTGCTGGCCGCCCGTGGAAACCATACCCCCTACTGAAAATGATTTTCTTTGAAGAAAACACCTTTTCTTATTCTTTTTTTCTCATATGCACAAATTGTGTTTTTTTCCCTTTAGTACACAAATGCGCAATAAAATGCATTTTTTTCTGCCAAACATGTGTAATTTATTCTCATATAACCTACTATGTCTGTCGACCATGTATCAATCAGCTAAACAGTTTACCAGATACAAAATCCACCTAAAACTGCAATATCCTTTAATTGTTTTGAGCAGTGTATTTCTCTTACGTAGCGCTAAAAAAGGGCTGTATTTGTAGCTTGCTATTTGGCAACAGTCAAAGCGACAATTCTCAGTGGTTAAGTTAAGGTCACATGTCCCAACCCACTCAGCAAATCAAAATCCAGTCAGAATCTGTCTTTTAACGCAAACTGTTTGAGCAATACATGAATGATAATTGCTATTGGTCCGTTTTATGGTGCCGTTAGGAATTCAGCGAATCAGCTTTTTGATCCAAGGTTGTATTTAGACACAGGCGAAAACGTTTTGTTTACAGCTCGATAGCGTGATGCGTAGCATATTTTATAACGTCTTATTATAGTTTTAAATTAATTTAAGCCGTGATTTTCAATACTATAGGCAAAATGAAAAGAGAAGGACATCATCTGACACTAACATGCCATTTAAATTTGAACGGCGTCAATTTCCTGTTCGCTTAGCTTTCTCAATGATGATCAACAAGTCACAGAGCCAAACTTTGATTAAATGCATTTTATTTATATTTTCAACAAAATTTTCAATTACTTTTTTATGGATTAAAATATTTGTAAATTTTATATGTTGCTTGCTCGGATCGCATAGCGGCGCAATTAAAAATATTTTTAATTGTGTTTTCACTAATGTTTCAAATTAATTCTGTTTTCAAGGTACATTTTTATTTATATTTTCAACAAAGTTTTAAATTACTTTTTCGGGTTCCGTACTTAAAAAGTGAAAACAGAACCATTATAAGATCACTCCTGTGTCTGTCTGTCACAGCCCTTTTACTCGTAAACTATGCAACGTGGAAAGTTGAAATTGGGGGACGTAATAAACACTATTCACCCACATATTTACAGATTGATAAAATTCATAAATATATTTATTAAAAATGTAGAGGGGCTAATTAAGTTACTTGAAAAAAGAATTCTTTTTATACCGTGTGGGATATCGTGTCAAAGCTTTCGTAACACTGAAATCAAAAATATATTTCATTTAATTTTAGGTATTGTATTTTCAAAGTTATGGTGGAAAATGTAGTGCAAAAATATGTTCCCCCCCATCTAATTCCGAATCTATTGAAACTAAAATCATGAAAAAATTAGAGGTAGTAGATATTAATTTAAGCCTTGCAAGAAAATTATAGCGATTACCGTAGGTCACATAGTTTTTGAGAAAATCGCATTTTGGGTAATGCCCTTCTGCTTTCCTATTGGCTTTTTCTCCAACTTGTTCTTTTCCTTTCCATTTTCTTTCAGTTTTCCGCTTACTTTCAAAATAGTAGCACGTGTTCTTTTCGCCTGAAAAAGTTCTTTCTAAAGGCCTTGCTCTTTATATGGTGCTTTGAAAAAGTTCAATTTACCTTTTTACATTTCAATTTCTTACACACGCTTTTTCAATATTTTAAAGCAAGCAATGTACTATGTTTGAGGCAACTTTGCTATTGGTAAGGATATTCTTATGCACAACAGAATATATGTATATATATGAAGACGTGAGCTTCAAAACTCGCCTTATCTAAAATTTAAAAAATCGTGTTTTCTCTATCAATCTATTCTTTTGGTAAACTTGCACCGAAAAAACACAACAATCTGGGGGGGGGGAAAAAAAACTAGATTTATCCTGTATTTCTGTCATTGTAAAATCTTGATTTGCTATGAAAAGCAATGGAAGCAGTCAGAGGTTTTTGTCGATTTCCCAAATTTTGATTTTCCAGATAACTTGAAAGTCACGTCCTATACGATATAAAATTGAATTAACTACATTGAAACATTATAAAAATTAATGCAATGTACAATTAAAAAAAATCTTGGTGGCCGATAAAAATAAGTAAAACACTACGCGTTAAAAAAAAAACTATATCTATCTTAATGATACGTAAACAAGACGTACTACCACTTTAAAAGCAGGAGCATGACGTCTTGCTGTTACTTTCAGAGTGGTAACACGTATTGTTTACTCCTGAAAGAAGAAAGAAATCTTTCTTTTGAAATGCGTAGTGCATTACTTATTTTTTTGGCTTGCCATGAAGTATTTTTAAATTATAACTATATTTTGAAAGGTTGAACCTTCAATTTAAAAAGACTGTATAAAGAAAAGAGACTTTACTAAAGGAAAGCATTGCGCAATAAGTTGTTTACTAAATTTATTGTAAGTTATGCGATTAATAACACAGGCCTGCGATGAAAAAAATACAAAAGAATTGATAGCTGAACTTAATGTATTTTTTGGTGCTAAATGAAAAAAAAAAAAAAAAAAAAAATAAGGAAAAAATTGTATCACGACACGTTTTCTTGAAAAATTCAATTTTACTTGGATTTTTATGAAAATATCATCGGACATACTCCCCGTTCCTCATGGACTTCATGCTCAAAGTACCAATGTTTCATTTGCGAGTGGGACAGACGTGATAAGACTCAACGTTGGGTCAAAAGAAAATAACTGGAAAGACAAAATCATTAAACAGGCCCCAAGAATGTGATTTGTAACAGCTTAGTTGAGCCAAAAATTGTATTGTTCCAAAAGATTGCGATTGTTTCAAATACCTGTGCAAAAAGTTTCCAGGTTTACCCGAAGGAAAGCTGCAAGAGAAAATTTTCGTTGGTCCAGATATCCGCAAGCTTGTGAAGGATAAAGAATTTGAGAGTAGAAGGACAACAAAAGAAACAGAAGCTTCAGTTGCCTTCAAAGATTTCGTCAGTAAATTTCTCTGCAATTACGAGTATTCTGACTATAAACCAATTGTAATGAATATGCTGGAAAATTTTCAAGCGTTGGGTTGCTCCATGAGTGTCAAAATACATTGCTTTCACTCACATGCGGACTTTACCCCGAAAATTTAGGATAAGTCAGCGAAGAACAGGGTGAAAAGTTTCATCAAGATATCAAATATATGGAGCGCAAATATCAAGGAATACGGCTACAAGAACTTTTGAGACGACTACTGTTGGATAGATACACGAGATAGGCCTGATATTGAACATAAAAGACGAACGTCAAAAAGAAGTTTCAAAGAAAAAAGTACGTACTTAATTTTTTTTTTTTTTTTTTTTTTTTTTTGCTCAGTATAAAATATGTTTGAAACTGTCATGTACACATGCGTAATATTTGCTTCTCTTGGTTAATCGTATATTTCATGTACGTTACCTTAATAAAAACAAATTAAAATAGAATGTTGATGATTTTTTTTCTAGAAACTGCACCATAATTTGACGTAAATATTTTAAACTCAAGGGAACTTTTTGTTTTTTTCTCGACCAGAAGCGGCTCATGACGTCTGACAAAAGTGATTTTCATACATGTAAAATATAATCGATTACTGAAAAATCAATTAGCCTCCCCTAGAATCTATTATTTTACATAGATTTAAATGGATAAAAACCACTGTTGCCAGCTAGCACATGCAAAATTGTTCGAGAGAATTCCTTTTCAAATAAGATTTTAGCAAATATATCGATATCGATTTTACAAAAAATCCTGACGTGATGGGAAAAAATGGAGGTCATTTTCGAAATCAGCATACCAAATAACATAAAAAATCAGCGAAAACTTCTCTTGTATTTTTCAAAAACTTCAATTTCGCAGGCCTGTGTAATTGATTATTCCTTAAATGATAAAACGTCCAAAGATTACTATAATAAGTTAAAAGTAATACAGATTTCAATTTAAGTAAAATTTTAATAATAAAGTAGTAATTTGAGTAAATAAATACCTTTATTAAAAGAAGTTGCAGTAAAAAGTTTTTAATAAAAGGTAATAATACATAATTCATTTTTGTGGGAAATATGATAAATATAAATAAAAACAGTTTCTCAAGAATTTTAAAGAATTTTATTATGAATTGCATTTTTACAAGAACAATTTCTTTTTCGTTTTACTTCAAATGAGAATAAAGAATTTTAAAGGAAGTACAAATAAATGAAAGTTAAATGTGTAACTGACAGAGGATTAAAGCATCATTCATTCCAGACTTTTAAATTAAAGCTTCCAGCATTTTAAATCATCTCACCTTTCAATTTCTAGATTTACTTTGTAAAATACGAAATCCTGCACCAGTGAATTAATCTAACGTTATTGTGATCAAATAAATGTTCGCAGAATATCCACTGCTTAATGGAAACTTTAGATATTTCTTATTCTTACGCTTTCAGGAAAATTATGTTCTTCCTGAAATCATTTCATATGATATTATTTATTTCATTGATAAAAAAAACTGTGACGTCTAATATTAAAAATGCATATATTCTACTGTATGACTTGATTTTAAGCGTTTGAGTGATTCTACACTGTAAAAAAAAAATTCCGCAACGTTCCTGGGAAAAAATGGGCAGCTGAGTTGCCCATTATTTCCAGGAAACATTTCTTTAAAATGACTGGAACTTTACTGTATATGTTAAAAACATTCTACAGAAATGCCAGTAAGTTTCCTGCGAAATACCAGGAATATTTCTGTTGACAGCAAAACATTACTGACATTTCACAGCATGCGGGATCCGCAGACGATTTTTACATTTCCTGTTGACAATTTTCGCTTTATTATCATTATTTATTGGAATGAAAAAATATTTTGAAATTGACATCAAAATTATTATTTATATTCAAGGCTGGAGTAGCACAGTTCAAGTTTATTCCAACAGAGCGAAAAATGTTCAGACCAGGGATCGAACCTGGATAGTTGGCGTGCTGTGCCAATGCCTTACCTGTTAGGCTATTAGGACCGATACCTGGCTGACATAATTCACTCTTATTAGTTGGACTTGGCTGCGAACTGCAGCGCTAGTTATTATTTATAATTTACACGAAAAAATAAATTTCCAGTTAAAATTCAATAAAGTAAATATATATATATGATATATTGTTTCTGAACTTTGCTTAAAATATAAAAATATATAAATGTAAATAATAATTAGAAAAAAAAATCTAGACGTAAAATATTTTGGATTTTCGTCAGTAATTATGTTAGTTTACAAGTTAGATAAAATACATATAAATTTTCATGAAAAAAAAAAAAAAATCCTAAACGTAATTGTATATTTTTTCCTAAAATAAAAAAAAAATTCAAATTTGCAGCAATTCAAAGTGTCAAATATATATCAAATTTAAATCAAATTGTAAAGTGTTAAAATATAAAATTAATAAAAAAAAAAAAAAAAAAAAAAAAAAAGTCGAGAGGTAGCATCGAACTCGGGCCGTACGGGTGGCGGACGAACCTTCTGCGTCCACACTACGAAAGACACATTGAGAGTTGCAAACTAATGGGTATTTGAAACGTATGCTAAACCTCGGCATCTAATTTCTGAAAATCTAAGGCCCATTTGAAGAAATTCTTTCACAAGAACAATTAGAGATAAGAACTCTAAAACATACTTTAAATTAATCAAAATCGGTGAGAATCATATTTGATGGTCCCCTGGTTAATGGAGATCAAATAATAGGTGTATTTTTTTTACACGGTCTGCTCCTTAAACATTCCACAGTCTTGGCAATAGAGACGTAAAGGATTATGTCGTCTATTGATTTATTTGCATTCCATATTAATTTTTTACATTCATTTAAGGAATTCGTTTTCGACACTCGCGCGCGAGCAACGGATTATAGCAAAAAAATAATAAATGGCGGCCGCAACGTTTTGCTGTTTCCAAATTTTGTTCCGGAACGTTTCAGATAAGAAAACCAGAATTTCACAGGAAAGAGCTAAATTATTCTGAAACCTGAGAAAAGGCGAAACGCTCCTGGATTTTACATGTAACGTTACCATTTTTTTTTTACAGTGTACGCAAATAGACCATAACGATGAAACTAGAGGATATTTAAATTTTTTCAACAGAAAAATTTAATGCATTTTTTTAAGATGCAGTTTAGACATGGTTTTGTTATATTAGCTCAAAATTGAAGCATTAATTAAAACATATATTTAAAATAAATTTTTAAACCTATAAAATGTCATTCCCTCACATGCATTTACTATAACCAAAAAATATAAAATATATCGTTTCTTACTGAAATATTTATATTTATTTTGTCTGATTTCTGTCTTTCAATATAAACACATAAAGTATTATTTCTATGTATTACATTATTTTTTTCGTCTGCATATCCAATTTTTATTAGGCAAAAATGTTTGCCACTCATATTTCAGATCATTCCTTCACTCATTAATAATTCTGCATATTTAAGATAGGTGGTACTACTGTAGGCTGAAACATTGTTCATTTGCTGAGCACATGAACCTTACCTGTCTTTAAAATAATTTTCAACCATCCTGGAGATATACTTCAGTGTGTAATGAATAATTTAATAGACAGACTGGGCAAATGTTAAGTTGATGTTATCATGCCCTCATTTAAATTTATAAAAATAATTTATTTTCTAAAAATGTATTAATTGGTGATTTAGTTTACCCTAAAGGGCCAGTTTGAGAACATGCATTGTTTTTGTAAAATTTGCTTTATGCGCAAAATTTTAAAAGTTAATAATAAAGAAAAGTCAGGAAAGAAATCAAAACGAATTTCAAATATGTAAAATTCGATATGAACCAGAAATTTCTTTAAAAAAGAGTTAATGGACGGGGATGTAGGGTCCTAGGCTATTAGAGAAACAATCAGATGTCCAAGGTAAACAGATAAGTTAAGAAGCTTTAAATAGAAATTCCGTATATATATATATATATATATATATATATATATATATATATATTATTTTTCTTTTTTTTCTTTTTTTAAATAAAACTTGAGTGAAATTTCCGGTGCTGCTAGTGTTAAAAGTCTAATAATTGTAAAATTTCTTAATATTTAGCCTGATAGCTATTTTTTGGTTAATAAGTATCTTTTCTTGTACCTTGTTACAAGAAATTAGAAACTTCTGACATGATTTATTTTTTCTTCATCATGATGATGAAAATGGCCTATTTCCATAGAATCACCCATTTGACTTCTCTAATTTACAATATTTTGGTATAATCATTAATTGTGAAGCTTACTATAGCAAAGATGGTAATTATTTAACGTTTTTCGATTAATGACGCAAATATGTATGGAACAAGTTCCACATTTATCTCCATAAATGAGTAGAAAAAGCAACTATAGTTTGCAGCATATAACTGCTCCTGAATCTATAGTTAAATCAAATAAATAATCAAACAAATGTTGAAAGAAAATGTTCACTGCGTAATGGAACTTTTATATATTTCTTATTCTTAGGCTTTCAGGAAAATTATGTTCTTCTGGAATCATTTCATATGATATTATTTCTTTCATTCGTAAAAAACTGTGTGAACACTAATATTAAAAATGCATATATTCTGCCGTATGACATAATTTTAATTATTTGACTTTTCTAATTTACAATATATTAGTATAATCATTAATTCTGAAGCTTACTGTAGCAAAAATGGCAATTAGTTAACGTTTTTGTATTAATGACATATAAGGAAAAATACATAGAGCATGTTCCTCATTTTTCTGCATAAAATATATAGAAAAAGCAACTATAGTTTCGAAATCATATAACTACTCCTGAATCTATATTTGTTTGCTCACACTATGAAGTTAACCAGAAGGTCTTGTTTCGCAGATTTTCATCTTCAGTTTATAACATTTCTGCCATAATCTAGACGCTTGGAAAAGCTTTTGTAAGAGCATTTCTTGTATGTTTATTGAATAGCTACTTTGAAGATAAAAGTAACGATAAATTAATATGAAAATTTTACTACCTTTTAAATCTTCATTCTTTGCTGTTATTTATGATTTCTTAAAAGATTTATTATTGTTAGAAATTATTTTTGCTGAACACGAATGAGTTTTATCGAAAGGAAAATACACCGAACGGAAGTATAATGGACGAATGACTCAAAAATTAATCATTCCTCGACTTATAGTTTAAAGCAAAATATTTTGATAATGTTTGTGCATTGCAATACTATTATCTAAAGTGCGAGATTCATGAGGCAGTTAATGTTCAAGATCCAATATATATTCAAAGAGGTTGTAAACAGCTTATGTTAAAATGAGAATGTATAAATTCAGTATTTATAGATTTTTAGAAAAATTAAATTATCAGTGAATTCATTTTGTATCATTTTTCTTAAATAAAAGAATTTTCAATTGTGATATATGTCAGTCGTGAGTATAGATGTATTTTTATACGTGCCATCACGCTTGAATATTTCTTTCTTTTTTTAAACCATATTTTGTTGAAATTTTTATTGTTAAATATAGTAAATATTACTTTGAAAAACATAACGCACTTAACATTCTTTCATGAAAGAGTCATTCACGATTCTTTCTAAAATTGGAAGTGTAATTTGTATAAAAATAATTATGTAGTATAGGGTGAATATATTATATATTTTCTTAAAGCTTGCGCATACATAGAAAAATTCACGGGTGAAGTACGTTTAACAAAACAACGACAACAACAACAACAACAACAAAAAAAAAACTATGTCACACGCTTGACGATAGGGACTGTAACTGATTAATAACTGTTAATACCTGTTGGATTAAAAACCGCTCACGAATTTTTACGCGACTTTTAATTTATATATATATGAATATGTTCTTATTACTGTTTTGATATTCCCTTCTTCTATTTTTTTTTTTTATAATACAACAGACTTACATATTACAAAGATTATTTAGAGATTAAACAAATTATCCCTTTCTGCCTATAAAGTTTAAAGTGCCACTCTATTAAGACATTCTGTCATGCAATACCAGATTTTTTACCTGAAACGCGAAATCACTGGAATAATCAGCTGATGTAACAATCTTGCGATCAAATAAATGATCTAAGCTTCTTAAATATTTGATAAGTAAATGAAAAGAGATTCCTTATTTTCAGAATTTCTTAAAAAGAAAGCTCTTTTGTAAATTATTCCCACCGACTTGTTTCTTAGTTAATTAAATGAGCTTTTCATATTAAAAACTCACGAATCTTAACATTATGCTGTAGTATAATGGACCTTTTGTTACATGGCAACAAATATCATTAAGAGAGTAAATATTATTTTTGAAAAGTATAATTTATTTAATATTTGTTTGATGAATGGCAGTGTGTAATGCTTGAAAACATTGTAAAACAGTTTTGCCTTAAAGTTTAAAAAATATGAAACAATGGACATATAATTGCAAAATTGGTCACGGATGACATAACTTTTGATTTATATATATGAATATATTCTTATTACTGTTTTGATATTTCCTTCTTGTCTTAATTTTATCATATAACAATGAATTTAAAATTCAAATGACACTTACAACCGAGATTATATAGAGATTTAAAAAAAATATCACTTTCTGCCTTTAAAGTTTAAAGTACAATTCTATTAAAACATTCAGTCATGCAGTTCTAGGATTGTTACATGAAACGCCAAATCATGAAAGAATCAGTTGGTGTAACAATGTTGTGATCAAATAAACGATCTAAGTTTCTTAAGTATTTGATCGGTAAGTGGAAAGAGATTTCCTTATTCTCAGAATTTCTTGTAAAGAAAGTCCTTTTGTAAATTATTCCCTCCAACTATGTTTCTTTGTTTCTTTCTAAAATTGGAAGTGTAATTTGTCTAAAAATAATTATGTAATATAGGGAAAGTATACTATATATTTTCTTAAAGTTTACGCATGCATACAAAAATTCACGGGTGATTAAAAACTGATCACAGATTCTTACGTGACTTTTGTTCTTGTTACTGTTTTGTTATTTCCTTCTTTTATTCTTTTTATCATACATTAATACATTTAAAATTAAAATCAGACTTAAGCTCCATATAGACGCGTCCAGCCTACTCACGCTCTCTTTGATGTGGTTAGGCTGTGCTTTACATCTTTAATGTCTTTACAAGGAAAATGCTGGACGTCCTGCAAAAGGGGGAGTTTTTCCTTGAGGTTGATCTAATCTCCTTAACTCCTGACCCATTGTTGAACGTCACCGTCCTTTTGCAAATAAACGACAGAAGAGTGAAAAAGAATATCGTTCCTGGAAAACTGTTGAATGATGGCAAAACAAGCATTTGAAAGGAGCCTTACATATAACTGAGATTATACAGAGATTTAAAAAAATATCCCTTTCTGTCTTTACAGTTTAAAGTTTCACTCTATAAAGATATCTCGTCATGCAATACTAGATTTATTAAATGAAACGCGCCAAATCACTAAACAATCAGTTGGTGTAACAATGCTGTGCTCAAATAAACGATTTAAGCTTCTTAAATATTTGATCACTAAATAAAGAGAGATTCGTTATTCTCAAAATTTCAGGAAAAGAAAGTTCTTTTGTAAATGATTCTCTCTATGTTTCTTTGTTAATTACATCAGCTTTAGATATTAAAAACTCACGAATTCTGACATGAAACATTATGCTGTAGTATAATGGACCTTTTTTTCATGGCAATAAATATCATTAAGAGAGTAAATATTACTTTTGAAAAATATAGTCTATTTAATATTGTTTGATGAATGGCAACGTGAAATGCTTGAAAACCTTGTAAAGCGGCTTTGCCCTAAAGTTTTCAAAAATATTGAACAATGGACATATTTATATTTGCAAAACACTGCAATCCTTTAAATATATAGTTTATTAGAAAATATATATTTAAATGTATGTTTTGTTGCAAAATTAATTCTTTGTTTAGTTTCCATTATCTGAAACGATCAATTCAAATCCGAAGTAAATAAATGAAACGTAACTTTGAGGGGCAAAAGATTTAAAGATTAATTATTTTCTATCTTCTACAGATTTTAAACCTCTCTCTACACATTTTCAAGTCTTTTATTTAAAATATGTGATCAGGAGACAATTAATAAATGTTCCGTTTTCGTGATCCGATATCTGTCAAAAGAACGGCAAGTTGCAAATATTTCATAATCAATGAAAAGTTAGAAAGTCGGCATTCATTAACTTTCAAATATATTTTGCAGAATTAACTTCTGTAGAAAATGATTTCGTATTGTTGCGTGTCTTTGGGATTTTTGAATTATGAATATTAAGATGATAAATATTCTAACATCTGACTTGAAATTTAGGTTGGGTGCTTTTTTTTTACAATATTCCATTTCCATTACTTAATAATGAAGAACGTCAGTTTAGAGTAAAATGTAACGCATTTCACGTTCTTTCACTGTTGACTACTGTATTAAATGCTCAAAATCTTCTATAAGGCAGATTAACATAGGCCTTTCCATTAAATCTTTGAAATATTACAATCATTCCATCATTATGGAGAAAGTTTTGCGTTCTTTGTGAAATTTGTTTTCTAGCATTAAAACCTTTTCACCGTCCGAGGGTTTTCCTATATTTTTATGAGAATGCTTGTAAATTCCTATATATATATATATTTATTAATCGCAATTTGATGCTATAATATCACTTCTTTCTATATATGGTTCAAAATAAAACTCTGTTTAAAATATTTTTGTCTACAGCCATTTTAACATGATTTGTATAAACGGAAAAATCCGGGCCAGCCGGTTAAAGGGTTGACTCAAGAGACGTAAAGAACATATTTTATCGTCGTGGATGGTGAGCGTATTCTTCTACTAAATTGTTTTTGAAAATGAATATCTTGTCTTTTACTTTATTGATAATGGAATCATCTGAACAGATGTTCGTCATTTTATATGACTGAAATAATAACTACTTGCCATTTATTCTACTCTTATATATAATATTTACACTCCTATACGGATATAATATTCATATACGTTTATCATAAGGACACTAGAGAATAGAATAGAATAAAAACAACATCAACATGTTTTCTTTTGATTTGAACTTCAAAACAGTTTTCTCTCGAAACCTCGGAAATATGAAACGAAGCGCATATTAACCCTTCACTGCACGACGTGCCACATCTGGCACATACCTAAAAACACTGTAATTCTTATTATGTGCCATGAATTTGGCCAATATGATCTCCATTTCTTGATCAAGAACAGTCCAAAGAATCACCCTTATTTTGTCCATGTCAGATGGCTGCATTTGGCAAAAAATTAGAATTTGTTCTTTGGAAGCAAACAAAATTTCGATCAAGCTATTAAGATAAAATTTACTTTCATTATTTTTAGTGAATACTTAAAAATATTAATATAAAAAATTTTGCAGAGTTTTAAGCAGATAAAATTAATTAATTTAAGCTAATTTAGTTGTAATATATACCAATACAATATTTTAAAACCGTAATTGTGTATATAGGGTGCACGCCATAAAATATCAAATTTCAGCTGAAAATTTGAAATTTGATTTTTTTACTATTTTTCCCATTATTAAACCGATATATAGATTTCAAATATTTTTTTTTCATAAAAATAGAAAAAATCGTGCAGTGAAGGGTTATGGTAAGAAACAAATGTTCAAAAAGGCAAAATATGTCTACCGTTTGATAGCCGATTGGGAAGCCTGTAATAAATTTAGACTATTTATAATATTTGCATTTATTTTTTTTATGTTTTATCGAAAAAAAAATAAATATTTATTAAATCGCAACAATCAATAACAAAGTTTTAAAAATGCACGATAAAAACCATTTTGTAAAATTATTTTTGACACGTTTTTGTACACGTGTTGCATATTTTTCAGTCGTCATTTCTTCTTCATAATGTTTATTTAGTTATCTTTCGATTATACCTGATGTTTGAAAAATTAAAAAAAGAGATTCAAAATCCATAAAAATATTAATATTTTTTCCTTATAACATGAATAACACCAACAAAAAAATATTTGTTTAATTTCCTAGTTTGGTTTGTAGAAAATTCAATTTCCTTTAAGTTTTATAGAAATACATAAATATTTGTTAAATTGTAAAAATTAATAACAAATTTTTAAAAATGCGCGGCAGATTTAATTTTGCAAAATTAGTTTTGACACGTTTTTGTATTGCGTGTTGCATATTTTTCAGTCGTCATTTCTTCTTCATAATGTTTATTTAGTTATCTCTCGAGTATACCTGATGTTTGAAAAATTAAAATAAGAAATTCATAATCCAGAAAAATATTCATATTTTTTGTAATAGCATAAATAACACCAACAACAAAAATATATTTATTTGATTTTCAGGTATGGTTTCTAGAAAATTTTATTTCCTTTATGTTTATAAAAATAAATAAATATTTGTTAAATTGTGAATATCAATAATAAAGTTTTGCATGACAAACATAATTTTGTAAAATTATTTTTCACACGTTTTTGTATTGCGTGTTGCATATTTTTCAATCGTAATTTTTATTTATAATGTTTATGTAGTTATCCTTCGATTATATCTGATGTTTGAGAAATTAAAATAAGAAATTCAAAATCCAGAAAATATTCATATAGTATATTTTTTTTGTTATAGCATGAATAATACCATAAAAAGATATTTATTTGTTGGATTTTCAGGTATGGTTTGCAGAAAATTTAAATTACTTTATGTTTTACAGAAATAAATAAATATTTGTTGAATTGTAAAAATCAATAGCAAAGTTTTAAAAATGCGCGCAAACTTAATTTTGCAATATTAGTTTTGACACTTTTTTGTAGTTTGGGTTCCATTTTTTTTTTCAGTCGTCATTTCTTCTTCATAATGTTTACTTAGTTACCTTTCGATTATACATGATATCTGAAAACTTAAAATAAAAAATTCAAAATCCAGAAAAATATTAATATTTTTTGTTATAGCAGGAATAACACCAACAAAAAAATATACATTTGTTTGATTTTTAGTTATGATTTCTAGAAAATTCAGCTTACTTTATTGAAATAAAGAAAAATGCTAACCCGTTAAGTTTGTCAAATGTTATCCAAGCAAATCCACTGAAAAACTCTGATTCGAGATAATTGTCTTGTACTTCTCAGGTATCGCCGATGATCTCCGAGTCTTAACATTTATGGCTCCTACGACTATAATTTTAGAAATTTTCCTAGCGAAATAATTGTATGTCATTTTTAAAGACTTCAATATTATAGAATTAAAAGTTAACGCAAATATATTTTTTAACCTTTTAAACACTTCTGATCGTTTCAATAAGAAATTTCGAAGCATTAGAATATTTATTCTGTGCTTTTATTGCCAATTCAATAGAAAATTAGCTCCTTTTATAGCTTTTTTCTTTTAACGAAAAACGATTAATTTAAATCCAGGGTACAAATAAATCGAGTTTATGATTAATTGATAAAACCTTTGAAGAATTCTCTTTTTTTGCAACTAAATATAAAGTATATACTAATTTAAAACATTCTGGCACATATTTCGAAACCTACGATAAGATGATACTATAAATAAGAATGGTTCTTTCTTCTATTCATTTTATTACACAATAATGAACTTAAAATGGAAATCTGACTAAAATATAACGGATAAGGAATTCAAACATTATTCCTTTTTGCCTTTAAGTATAAAGTACCACACATTTAATACATCCTGCCATGCACTTCTAGTTTTATTACCTGAAACGCGAAATGTCAATAAAACCTGTTGATGTAAAAGTGCTGTAGTCAAATTAATGCTCTATTATTCATAAATATCTGATTAGTGAATAAAAAGAAATTCCCTATTCTCAGAATTTCAAGAAAAAGTTATTTTTGTAAATTATTTCCTGTCACATGTTTCTTTCTTAATTAAAGGAACTTTGAATACTAAAAAGTATCGTTTTCTGTTATGAAACGCTTATACTATAGTATAATGGACCCTTTGTTTCGTCAAATTCGTATATCCCTAACAGAATCAATGTTACTTTGGAAAAATATAATATATTTAATGTTATTTTATGAATGACAGACAGAGAGGTTGAATGCCTTGCAAAACAGTTTTGCTGTAAACTATCGAAAATATGAAGCAATGGATATGTTAATGGAAATTAAAGGAGCTTTTAAATATGCAATGTGTTCCAAAATTAGAACAACAGATTCAGAGGGGTTATAGTATGATGAAAAACTGCCATAGAACATGCATGGTGTCGCAAACCCTTACGTAGTCACAAATACAAGGTGTTTCATTTTAACTGAACTCGGATTGACGGTAATAATTGCAATGAAAATGCATCGATATGTACCTTCTTTTGTTTGTAATGTGATAATATCAATAAAACATCTGGAAAAACATGTTACTTAAACAATAGATGATACCGTATGAACTGATAATCACAGTCCAAAATGTGCGACGTCAAGTGCATACTACTGGCGCGTATAATGCAAGTTTCAACCACTTTTGTGTCACATTTACAACAAAGGTGAGAATGTCTGTTAAATGTTTTATTAAAGTTATTATCGTCAACACAAATTGAGCTAGGATGAAACACCCTATATATTTTTTATTAAATACGTGGTTTGCGACCTCATGTTCTACAGTAATTTTTCATCCTCCTATCACTCCTCTGAACTTGTCGGTCGAATTTTTGAACACCCTAAATATTCAGTGTTTTAAAATTTATTTTGTTGGAAAATTAACTCTTTGTTTGGTTTCGTTTATCTGAAACGAAGAATTTAAACCCGTAGTATAAATAAATGGATCTTAACTATGAGCGGTAAGATTACACGGAAAAAACTGTTTTGTTGAAATGACTAAATTTTGGTTCATATAGCTCCATCCAAATATTTTGGTTGGAATGATTAAATTTTTGTTAGATTAACCAAATTATTTTGTTAATTCAACAAATCGTTTGGTTAGTCCACACAAAATTTGGTCATTCCAACCAAAATATTTGGATGGAGCTATATGAACGAAAATTTAGTCATTTCAACAAAACAGTTTTTCCCGTGTGTTTAAAGATTAACTATTTTCTCTCTAACTTCTATCGATTTTAAACCTTTATGTACACACATTTAAGTCTGTTATTTAAAATATGTGATCAGGAGTCAATTATTAAATGTTCCGTTTTCGTGATCGTATATGTAACAAAAGAAGGGCAAGTTGCAAATATTTTACAACCAATCAAAAGTTAGAATGCCTACATTCGTTAACTTTCAAATATATTTAGTAAAATTAATTTCTATAGAAAATGATTTCGTCTTGTTCCGTGTCTTTGTTAAATACGAGATTTTTGAACTAAGGCTATTACGATCATAAATATTCAAGAATGTGACATGAAATTTACGTTGTGCGCCTTTTTTCTCAATATTACATTTCCTTTCCTTAATAATGAAGAAAGTCAGTTTAGGATAAAGTATAACGCATTTCACGTTCTTTCATTAATGACAACTGTATTAAATGTCGTAAAAATCTTCTATAAGGCAGATTAACATAGGCTTTTCCATTAAACTTTTGAAATATTAGAATCATTATATTATTAATGAGAAAGTTTGGCGTTGTTTGTTAAATTCGCTTTCCAGCATTAATTGACTCAACAGACATAATGAACATATTTTCTCGTCGTGGATGATGAGCGCATTCTTCTACTAAATTGTTTTCTAAAATGAATATCTTGTCTTTTACTTTATTGAGAATGGAATAATTTGAACAGATGTTAGGAATTTTATATGACTGAAATAATAACTACTTACCATTTATTCTACTCTTATATATAATAGTTACACTCCTGTACAGATATAATGTTCAAATACGTTTATCTTAAGGACACCAGAGAATCGAGTAGAATGAAAACAACATGAACATATTTTCTTTTAATTTGAACTTGAAAACAGTTTTAGTTGAGTGCTTTTTTTCACAGTATTCCATTTCCTTTCCATAGTAATAAAGAAAGCCAGTTTAGAGTAAAGTATAACGCATTTCACGTTCTTTCATTAATGACAAATGTCTTAAAAATCTTCTATAAGGCAGATTAACAAAGGCTTTTCCATTAAATCTTTGAAAAATTAGAATAATTCTATTATTAATAAGAAAGTTTTGCGTTCTTTGTGAAATTCGCTTTCTAGCATTAATTGACTCAACAGACATAATGAACATATTTTCTCATCGTGCATGGTGAGCGTATTCTTCTACTAAATTATTTCCCAAAATGATTATCTTGCCTTTTACTTTATTGAGAATAGAATCATTTGAACAGATGTTCGGCATTTTATTTGACTGAAATAATAACCACTTGCCATTTATTCTAGTCTTATACGTAGTATTTATTCTCCTATACAGATATAATATCCACATATACCTTACCTCTTAATGGCAGTAGATTCTTGAATGGAATGGAACCACATCAACATATTTTCTTACATTATGAACTTTAAAAGAGATTTCTCATGAAGCATCGGAAATTATTTCCGGTCGGAAATATGAAACAAAAGGCATATTAAGGAGTTTGGAAAGTTCTCAAATGAAAAAAAAAAATAAGTAATGTTTCATCGTGGATCAGGAAACTTGTAATTAATTCAGACTATTATTTCTTTTATTATGAACTTCAAAATAGTTTTCTTTTGAAACATCGGAAATATGAAACAAGAGGCATGTATAGGAGATCAGAAAGTTTTGAAATGAAAAAAATATATATATATTGTTTGATCGTGCATCAGGAAACGTGTAATCAGTTCAGACTGTTATTTCTTTTATTATGAACTTTAGACTAGTTTGCTCATGAAGCATCGGAAATATGAAAAAAAGTGCATGTTAAGAGGATCAGAAAATTTTGAAATGAAAAAAAAAGTAATCTTTGATCGTGGATCAGGAAACCTGTAATTAATTCAGACTGTTATTTTTTTATTTTGAACTTCAAATTAGTTTTCTTATGAAACATCGGAAATATGAAGCAAAAGGCATATTAAGGAGATCGGAAAGTTCTGAAATGAAAAAAAAAAGTAATGTTTCATCGTGGATCAGGAAACTTGTAAATAATCCAGACTATTATTTCTGTTATTATGAACTTCAAAACAGTTTTCTCTTGAAACATCGGAAATATGAAACAAGAGGCATGTATAGGAGATCAGAAAATTTTGAAATGAAAAAAAATATATATTGTTTGATCGTCGATCAGGAAACCTGTAATCAATTCAGAAATCTAGAATGAATTTAATAGAAATATCATGTAATATAAATATACTGTATAGATGAATATAATGTACGTATATCTTGTATACCTCATATTATATCAATGTCTATGGTATATAATATTATATTAGTATGCGTATATAAATGCTGCTGCCACCGCCTTTAATATAACGACTATGTATATTAACAATGCACTTAAAATGAAGAAAACAAAATATAAGGGTTACTGTAGTTAATATTTTTGGCACCAATATTGGCGCAATGAATATGACCTAGCCCCGATAATACGCAAGTATCAAATTGTTCTAAAGTTATAGTGGCAAAACCGCTGAAAAACACTGTTTCCAGATAATTGAGTAAAAGTTTTGTCCTTCGCAATACCAACGATCCGCGCGGCTCAACAATTAGGGCTTGTACGACCGTGATTTTATGAATTTGCCTATATTGACCAACTGTAAGACATTTTTAAAGAAAGTAAGACATTATATATATATCCATTAATTAAACATAACCTATCACCATCAAAAACCGTAATATTATGAATTAAAGCTGTAAGTATAAAAAAAGTGCCAAATAATCAAGAAAATACAGATAAAATTATAACTAGAAAATTAAATAACATTAAATAAATCTTTGCAATGATAGGAATGAAAAAATTAATGGAATCCTAAAATAGGTATCAGATAACTACATGGTAGAAATCATATTGATATATATATATATATATATATGTGTACATATATATTTTACCTTTCAAATCTTTCTGGTACCTTTAATAGCAAAAATTTCGAAACTTTAAAATATTTCTTCTGTGCTTTTATTGCTATTTTAATAGAAAATTTGTTCGTCTTTCAGTTTTATTTAACTGAAAATGATTAATTTAAATCCGGAGTACAAATAAATCAGGCTTAAGATTAATTGGCAAGGGATTTAATGATTTATCTTTCCTGCTACTAAATATAAAGTTTCTACTGATTTAAAACGTTTTGTCACATATTTACAAGACCACTCTTATAAATGTAAAGTCACGAACTAGTTAATAAATATTTCGTTTTCTTAATCAAGGAAGTTTAAGTTCTAAATCTTTCACAAACTATCAAAATAGCAAAAATAGCATTCATTAATTTTCAGATATATCTCATTGAATTAATTTCGGTATAAAATGATTTCGTGTATCTTCTTGTATATGTCAAGTAAGTGATTTTTGAACTATGGATATTAAGATTACATACAAGGTGTCCTAGAATTCATGAGCCAAACTAAAAGAGAAGGTAAAGTACACATAAAGAACCAATTTTGGTTTAGCAAGTAGGGTCGGAAAAGAAAAGTTTTGGCGAAAAATAAGAATTGCGTAGGAAAAGAAAACAAGCTTTTTATTAACATAACAATTACAGTAAATGCTCAAATGTGCCACCACCAAAATTAATACATACCCGGCAGCAACTAGCAAGTGATTGGCATACCCCTTGGAAGGTTCCAGATGTCTCATCTATGAGACACCAGTTGACTCTAATGAGGGCCTCATTGCAAGACTTTCAGTCGTTCGTGAAACACTTTAGACCGGGAGACGGCAGCATAGACAATCACCTCATCGAGTTCACGGCTGAAATTCCAGAATTAGTTAAAACTCGATTCGCATATTAAAACGCAATCATTCTGCCAAGTCATATTTTGGTGGAAAACACCTGAAAACCCGATTTTAGCGGTTGACTTGCATGTTTACTATTGTGCTTTCCTGCACGCAAAAGTATGAAAAAGTATGAAACATGGAGGACCGAAATCGCCCACTCGTGGACAGCCTACCGTGAGGTATAGGGACAATAAGTCCACGAGGGGAAAAAGGGGCTGCCAGGCAGCGCAAGCAGGGTGGCGCACATTTATTACAACATAAAAAGCATGTTACAAATACTGCACTGGGATCAGGAAAACACAATGGTAAACCTACGAGTTCACCGCTAAAATCGGGTTTTTAGGTGTTTTCCACCATGATATGACTTGGCAGACCGATTGCGATTCAATATGCTAATCGAGTTTTAACTAATTCCGAAATTTCAGCCGTGAACTCGATGAGGTGATTGTCTGTGCTGCCGGCTCACGGTCTCCTTGGAATCTATAAAAAGGTACGCTAAACACTAGCTAAACTCTGCCAGTGGTTCATTTGAGCACTTACTGTAATTGTTATGTCAATAAAACGCTCGTTTTCATTTCCTCTGCTTTTCTTGTTTTTCGCCAAAACTTTTCATTTCCGACCCCGCATTACTATACCAAAATTGCTTCTTTATGTGTACTTTACATATCCTTACAGTTTGGCCCATGAATACGGGGACGTCTTGTATATATTCCCTCATGTGACATGATTTTTAAATCGTGTGACTGTTTTTCACAGTACAATAGAACAATTTTTATTCGAAATTCTTTTAACCGAAACTCTCGGTTAACCAAAATCCATTTTAAAAGCTTTTTTATTTATTTATTTATTTATTTATTTATTTTTTAATAACTATCACATTCTTTGTGTGCAAAATCCATTGTGAAAGCTTTTTTTTAACCTATCATCATATTCCTTCCTTGTGTACAAGCGGTCCTTTCCGAACTACCAGTACATATAAGTATTTTTGATCCCATTTCTTAGAGTTCCTTTGAATTTAACTTGAGCTCCTGTAAGCTGCGGAGTAAAACGAAGATAACGAACAAATTAGCAATTCTAAAGCTTTTGAATGTTTTACAAAAGGTTTGGCATGGCTCGAGCAGCAAAAAACTGTGATACTGGTGAACCAATAAAATTAAAAACTCCGTGATAGAGTTTCAAAGGAAAGGCAATCGAAACTGCGACAAACAAAACATTTTTTCAAACTCTTTTGGTATATGTCAACGGTACTTAATTTGAAAATTAAAATTCAGGTAATTTATTCTTGTTCCTATTTTGCTATTACTTTATTTTTATTAAACAGTTGTTACCATAAAAAGAAATATTGCATATATTTCTCCTTTATCTTAAAATTGAAGCATTCTCGAGTATCCAAAAATTTCGATTTTCCGAAAGGTGGTCGGTCCCAATTACTTCGGATAATCGAGGTTCTACTGCACTGTTTTGTATTGTCTTAATAATAAAGATTCTCAGTTCAGAATAAAGTGTACACCTTAAAAGTTCTTTCATTAATAAGTGCTAGATAAAACGACTTAAACATTTTCTGTTTGACAGATAACCGTCGCGCTTTTCTATTAAATCTTTGAAATGCAAGAACCAGGTGATATTAATGAGAAAATTTTGCGATCCTCGCAAAATTTGTTCTTTTGCGTTCATTGTCTCAGCAGACATAATGACAATCTTTTCTCGTTTCTCGTCAGGATTACCGAGCCTATTCTTTTACTAAACTGTTTTAGAAAATGAGTAACTTGACTTAAACTTTATTACGAATGGAATCTTTTGAATAAATGTTCTCCGTTCCATATGACTAAAATAATAACCATTTGTCGTTTACGCTACCTTTACATATAACAGTCATACAGTCATATGCATATAATGTTCATATTTTCTTTTTCCTAATGACACCAGGGAATCGAGTGGAATGAGAAACACATCAATATATTCTCTTATGTTCTGATAAAATATATTTTTTATTACTTTTACCTGAAAGTGGATACGTAGATCGTTTTAGATATTGTACAAACAACTCAATGTTGATTTAAACATTCCTGAATCAATAACTGGACTTCATTTGAGTAACTGTGGAAAAGAAAAGGCTTCCGCTTTGACAAAGAAGATACTATCGCTGCGCTTGTGTAAATGAAGTGAAATGAAGTGACCTGGTTTTTTTTAATGAAAATATGACGTCATTTTTGCTTTTTCATTCTTTTACTGTTTTCATTAATCCCTTTTTATCTCAATAACTCGAAAAATAACTTATAATAATTATAAGAAGTGCGATTTTAACACATTAAGCGTCACGTCTGTCATCGATAAATGACACTGAACTTTCTGTTCGGACAGCCTCAGTCACCGGTGACCGACACTAAACATTTCGTGCAGACCGCGACAGTCGTCGGTGACTGACAACCTAAAATACGATACAAAACTAAAAAAATTGCATTCTAAATAAATTTTAAGTTATTTCAGGATCATATCATGAAAGTACCTAAATATTTTTTACTAAAAAAAATTAATGGCTTTCATTAAAACACAGTAAACTTAACAAGTTGGAAATTGTACGTCAAACTGGGCATATGAGGTGCATTCGTATTACAACTAGTTTTATAAATATTCAGATCTTGGTGCAATAGCTGTTGCACCTGTATGCAAAAATACATGTATACAAAATTTATTACGATTATATATATTAAATTGAGTAATACAGAAATAATATGACTGAGTCTTAAATGTGATGTAATCACCATGGCAACCTAGAATCATGACCTATCATCTTGGGATATAACCGAATTGATTACGTGTGACAAGATTTAATAGAATGATAAAAACTTTTATTAATATCTTTTTAAGTTTTGGTTCGATTTTCACAAAACTTGAAATGACTCGACAAAATTCAACAACGATTATATATATTAAATTTCAAACCATTCGGTTGGATAGTTCTTGCGCTGTTACATGCGGACAGGTAGACAGATGAACGGACTCGACGACGATTATAGGTGCTACGTATTTATATAATTACGAACGCACCTATAAACGGTTGTCCTTCGCATATATCACAAAATGTGGCAACTTCCTTATGTAATTTTCTAGCCATTTCTCTACCAAATTGTGCCGCTTTTTCTCCGTAGCATAGTTTAGAATATCTTCGTATTTTAGACTTTTCCAGCTTTTTTTTCGGAGCTTATATTGCAGGCCAAAACGAAAGATAGACAAAATAGGCTTGGCGCTTAGCAGGTTAAATACACACATGAAAAATAGAGAGAATTTTGGATTATTACATGACAAAAAATGTAATGCTTCAATTAATTATTCGTGTTTTTCTGGTACGGTATATTCTTTTTTATGAAATTCGCTGATAAACTTTGTATAACAATTTCTAGATTGCACTGTTTATTTTTAATTCCTTTAAACACAATGCTATTTCAGCAGCTATCACGTTCGTATATTATTTCAAAAAGCATTTCAGTAGCATGATATCTTGAAAATTATGTAAATAATTTGGATTAATATCAATGCAATAGTAGGACGATGATAAATGCTTTGAGAATATACATATATATTTAATTAATAGTCTGATTATGTATGTTGTATGGTTGTTTACTTGCAGAATTGCACGTTTAAATATGAAGTTTTCTTTCAAATAAAATATTACAATTTTTCCATATTTTATATACAAGTCAGACTAAAGTATAAAGTTTTAAGTCATTAAAAATCGTGAATCTAAATTTCTATTTCAATATGTTAAGGGGTCTGAGGACTCTTAAAATTGAAAAAAAAAAAAAAAAAAAAAAAAAAAAAAAAAAAAAAAAAACAGACCATTTTCAACATTTAATATCTTAATATGTATGTGATTTTAAAACACATTTTTTATTGGGATTAAAGATGTGAGTATGTACTTTCATTTCATGTCCTTCTATATATAAAAAAAAGTTTTGATTTGGAAATGGACCAATGAAAATCTGCGTAGATATTCCGGGTAGACCGCATCCAATTTGAATGCTTAAGCATGGCCGTTGATCGTTAATATTAAAAAAACTGTTGTATACAAAAATATGAAAATCGGCGGTATTATAGAGAAATGTTTGATAAACACGCTGATGCAGACAGTTTTCAAATCGAAGAATTATTTTAAGAGATATTTAATGCTAAAGTTGGACAAAATCGTTCCATTAAAAAAGTTTTATTGGAGCAAAAACTATACATGAGAATTTAATCATTTTTAGATCATTTTATGCGTTATAAGTTCCTGGTGTGCAGATTGCATTTATTTTTCTTATTTGACTCATTTTTTGAGGTTTTATTTCAATTTTAAATTCAAATTTTCAGCATTTCGAGAGATATTTTTTACAAATTTTAGAAAATGTTATTAATTTTAAACTGTTGCCAGTTGTATGAACAGCGCAAACAATAATGTTTACTTCAAATTAAAAATTTATTTACACGTGACTATTACAAACAGAAAAAAACTTTAAAATTAGAATTAAATAATTACATGTTAAAAGCAGGAAAATTACGTCATAAGAACCATAGGCACAGATGTCATATACGCGCATATTGGCGCAATTTTTTTCCGACGCCAATTTGGCGAAACATTAATAGCATAAACAGCAACATCCGGGTTACCATATCAAGCAAAATAACGACACTTTAGCACCAGCTAAGTACCCGTTACGTATATGAAATCGCAACGGGTAATCAATCGGCACAGTATATGACATCTGTGCCGAACCATATTTACACTTGAATTTTAAAAGAGAAACAAAATCTTAAAATTAAAAAAATCATTATTATGCGTTAAAACTTGTAATTTGAGGAAATTATGTCATATTTAAAATGGCAAAAAATATTGCAAAACAATTTAAACTGAAAAATATATTTGCGCGAGATATTTTGAGATAATCTTTTCAACTATTATCGTGAATTCGAAGACAGCGCAAATAATACTTCCTTCTAACAACAAAAGTATTTTTACGTGAATATTAATAAGAGAAATAAAACTTTGATGTAAATTACGTCAGATTTGAAACGATACATTTAAAATGAATTATTTAAAAGAACTATCTTATAGCACTGTTAAAAAATACCGGGAGACAATGACACTCTTTACTTAATTCATTTTACATTAGCTTATTTTCAAATGTTTAACTAATTTTTTAAATTAAATACGAAAACAGCCATTGTATCTCTTAATAGCAGCAGATTTGGCCTTAAAAATCTCCAATCCAAGGAAAACGAATGGAAACCCGTTTACCGAGAGATCGCTACTGTTTTTTTTAATTTTAATTTGATATTTTTAAAGCGACCAAATTAGAGTGCTTTTTGGATTTTGGTGTGCCTGAACGGGGGTTGGCGAGCGTAGCTCGTAGGGGGCAGAGCCCCCTAGTATTTTAAAATTGTAAGATGCAGAATTAGCATTTATAGGGGGCTCCAAACTGTCAGACATTTGGCGATTAGAAAATTGGTATACCAGCTTATGCGCAGGATTACAAAATAAGTTTTGCAACTAGAATAAAAATTTTGGTGCCTACTTATACTTCAGATTACAATAATTACCTTGAACCCAAAAAATTTTGTATTTAAAGCATTTTTTTATTTTTAATATAAAGTTGTATTTAGCTAATGCAAAATTTTGTAAATTTCAACAGTATAATCACTTTAAAAAATACTTTTTTAAACAATAAAAATAAAATTTTAGTTTCAGTTTATACAGACTAAAATCAAACATATGTTTTGAAAATTTTATGAAAAAATATTCAGAAGTTTTTGAGATATCGTGCGCGTTATACCCAATAACGTCATTTGGAGTAAAATTACTTCAAAATTTCGAAAATGCCGCTCCAGCTATTGAGCAGGTATAATTTTAAAAGCCATGACTTCTGTTCTAATGGGAATTTCAAGAACCAATCATATCAAAATGCTCAGAAAGGTTTGGAGTTTAACATCTAAAAAAATTAAAATTTCGAAAATTTTGAAGCTTTAAGAGTCCTGAGGCCCCTTAAAAGGGCCAAAAGGGATTTATAAAAAATAAATAAATCTACGAGCAATATTGAAATTTTGACAACTAAAGAATCAATGACACCATTACCCAGACTCGTTCCTGTTGCATTTTCTACAATGCACAAAAGCACTAATGCGATCTTGCAGTTCACAAATATTTTCGGGAAGATATTTTGTTGTCAATGACTTTTTAACATACTTGCATAATTAAAAAAAATCGGATGGTGTATAGTGGCAAATTTTTCCGAAATACTGCCAACAATATGATTTATTTTTTCTTTTCACAGTTTTCTTTGAAAGCAAGTTAATTGGCAGAACAGCGATATGCGTTATCCAATATCTTATAAATATCTGAGATGTTTCTCATAACAGAGGTGCAGAAAATATTTTTACTCCCAACATTACCCCCCAATTCATATTAAAATTTCCCAAAAGTTTTACGATATGTAGTTATAGGCTTACATAAATTCTGTATTACCGTAGGTAAAGAAAATTCTGTATTATCGTAAGTAACGAATTTTATTTTTTTTTAGCCCCCGGTACGGTATGCTATTTCTTTCTCCCAGCTTATTTTGTCTCCAAAAAATAACGTTACCTTACAGACGCTAGCCGTAAAACAAAGGATTACGATTAAATACTCTTTACCAATTTTTTAAACTTCTCAGCATCGCACATTTTCAACTTTTATACCGTCGTATTGGAAAAAAAAGTTCTTTTAAATGCAATTTGTTTGAAAACTGTATCTCCATTTATTTTTGAGATATTCATTTTTTTGTAGATTTTAGCGACATTTGTTTCATTTTGGCAACTCAAGTACTCCATTTCTGTAGAAAGTAAAGAAAAAATAGTTGAAAAATTGCAATTATATCTTTTTGTTGCCACTTTCTCATAAAAACTGAAAAAAAAGTAATTAAAATACGTGCTATTTTGAAAAAATATTAATGAATTTCTTTCTTTGTGCTGCATTTATGTATTATTCTGAGATAGTGACGTCCTACCCATACGTTTTTGTAGATGTTTATGATTGGATCGTAAAAAAATGGCCATATTTTTTTTTTTTTTCAAAAAAAATTATGGCCATTTTTTTTCCCCATTCTGACCAGAAAATCAGAGGTTTAACTTTTTACGACTGCTCTTTCATCTTCACCTAACACTTCATTTATAATGGCTGTTTCATAATAATACAGGCCATCAGTCCATCAAAAGAAAATAAAATAATGGAAATGTCGGGGGCTACACTAAATTCTGAAAAAGCAAAATTCATGTTCTCTAGTTTTTTTTTTTTTTTTTTTTTTTTTTTTTTTTTTTTTTTACAAATTTCTCAACTTATGCGTGAGTATATACGATATATATTATTCTGAGATCGATTTTGTGAAGGTCGCCATACGGATCTTTCTATTTCTAGTGAAAATTTTTCTATCTCACGGAATTAAGTAATTCATTGTTAAAGTCGAAATCAAACTTATATTTTTCCGCAAAATTTCCCCAGATCCTAGGTCTCTGGATGGGACATATTCTGCACCCCTGTCTTATAAAACTTGAGTTCAGCGGTATCATATTGTTTATTTCACAAATGAATCAGCAGTTTTTCTTAGAAAAGGCATAGGAAATTATTAAATGTATTCATGCTGCAGAGCTAAAATTACAATTTCCTTCTCGCTATTATCTTTTCTCAAAGAAATTGTGGAATATTAAACTTTTTCCAGAGGCACTGGTACGGAATTATTTAATTTTCCATAATGTGGGGAACATTTTTTATTCTTTTCTAACATACATACGTACATACAGTCACAAATTGCTAAAACAACCTTTCTAAAACACAGTTCATCATATAACACCAAAATTTTGCAAAAAAGAGGTTTTTTTTTTTTTTTTTGCTTTGCAGTAAAGACAGTTAATTTTCTAAATATTCCGCATTACGCAAGTATGAGCGAAAACAAACGATTTTATATTTACTATACGCAATAACGGTGAGCTATCCATATTTTCAGGACATTCATCTATCATTATGCGCAGCTGTGAGAATAAAGAAAGAGTGAGCAGATTACTTCCGCGTTTAGAAACCTTGAAATCATGCTGAAATGAAACTGAATGGAAGCGACGTTGGCAGATTAACGAAGTGCGCGCACAATAAACATCTGTAAGTTATCTTTACGAAAAAAAACGTCCATGTAATTGTTACAGTCGTGGAAAAAAAATAAGTTAACACCCCCCTACTAACTATGCAATTAATTATAATAGAAGAAAGTTATGGTACCAAACAATTGGAAATAATATTTACTTTTTAGCGATGTACGTAAAATTTGCTTAGTGGGCCTTCTACAAATCAAAAACAGACCAAACTTTTTTTTTCAATAGAAACACCCGGTTTTGACAATATATTTTAAATATTCGGTTCAAACTATGCCTAAGAAAGAAATTTCAAGTCATTTGGATGATCGGTTTTTGAATTATAAACATTCAAATTTTTGAGCGTCTAATTTGTATTTTTAAAAATTTTATAATCTGATTTATGAAATTAATATTCGAAAACGATTTGAATTGCAACCTACAATTTTTTTGATAGATTTATATTTATTATATCCTGCTTTAAGTAAATTCATAATTTAATTTTTTTCCTCCAAGTAATTTTCGAATTATGCTTAAAAAACGGCCAACTGAGGGTTTAAGGGGTCGTCTATGATGTGCAGAAAAGCATAATTTGAAGAAAAAAAATGTATTTTACTCATTTTATTGAAACATTTGGGCTGGCAATAGTTTAAACATATTAAGCAGGTAAAATGGTCAAATTGGGGAGAAATAATACATAAATAGAACTGACATAGTCATTCTGCAGCATTTTAACAACCGATTACCGAAATAAATACAGCCCCTAAAATACATTGTACTAAATACTAAAGTATATTGGGTTGAGGAAAAGGTAATTTCGTTTTTTGGCTTTAAAGTCACTTATCTCGAGTAATACTTATTCCATCAAGCCATACTATAGACCGTTTGAAAGTTAATATTCCATAGCACACTCTAGATTAGGGATGCACAACCTGTGGCCCGCGATGGGTTAACGTGTGGCCCGCGAATTTCGTCAATTTATGACTGGAGAAGATTGCAATTTTTGTCTATAGATCGCAGGAAAAATCGTGAATTTCGTCAATTTGTCGCGGGAAAAATTGAAAATTTTGACAGTCAGATAAGAATCGCGAATTTCGTTGATTGGTTGCCGGAAAATACCGAATTTTGTCGATCAGGCGAAGAAAAATCGCAAATTTCGTTGTTCAAGCACGAAAAAAATCGCGAATTTTGTCGATGAGGTGAGGGAAAAAAATGCAAATTTTGCCGTTCGGGCACCGAAAAATCGCGAGTTTTGTCGATCGAGCTCGGAAAAATAGCGAACTTCGTTGGTCGGGCACGGTAAAAATCACGAATTTTGTCGATGCGGCGCGAAAAAATAGCAAATTTTGTTGATCAGGCATGAAAAAATTAATTATGTTGGCGATACGCGCAAAATTTACGAATTCTGTTGATGATGCGTGGAAAAATTGCAAATTTTGTTGATCGGCAGCGGAAAATTTGCGAATTTCGTCAATTAGCTTCGGGAAAAAGTTGCAAATTTCGTCAGTCAGTTAATAATCATGAATTTCGACTATCGGGTGCGGAAAAATCGCGAGTTTTGTTGATTAGGAGCGGAAAAATCGCAAATTTCGTTTATCAGGCGCGAAAAAATCGCAAATTTCGTTGATCAGGCCCGAAAAAATTTCAAATTTCGTCGATCAGGATCCGAAAATCGCAAATGTTGATTAGGCATGAAAAAATCTTCAATTTTGTTGATGGTGCGCGGAAAATTTTCAAATTCTGTTGATAATGCGTGGAAAATTTGCAAATTTTGTTGATAGGCTGCGGAAAAATCGCGAATTTCGTCAATTTGACGCGAGAAAAAATTGCAAATTTCGTCAGTCAGTTAAGAATCACGAATTTCGTCGATCAAGTGCGGGGCAATCGCGAATTTTATAGATTAGGAGCGGAAAAATCTCAAATTTCGTTGATCACGCGCGGAAAAATCACAAATTTTGTCGATCAGGCGCGGATAAATCTCAAATTTTGTCGATCAGGTGCGGAAAAATCGCAAATTTCGTCGATCAGGCGCGGAAAAATCGTAAATTTCGTCGATCAAGCGCGGAAAAATTGCTGCTTCTGTCGATCAGGCGCGAAAAAAAATCCCAAATTTCGTTGATCGGGCGCGGAAAAACTCAAATTTCGTTGATCGGCTGCTCCTATCCCTTCATTCCAAAGTTAAAATTTTTTTCGGCACTAGCCACTTTAATACATATGTTTGTTTTTTAGCATTTTTAATAAAACAAAATTTACTCCCCGAATAGTCAAGAAATATTATCATCCTTCTAAATAATCCTTGTTATATCTCTGTTATGCATACAAACGTAAACTGTTGATATATCCTTGCCAACTGCATTGGATATGTTGACTGGGTAGGGAACTTAGAGGGGTAACCCCCCCCCCCTCTGAAACTAAATCTTTTATCTGATTATAGGCCGCAAATCACCTACCCGAAATAGAATTCTCTCCGTATTACTGATGTGGCCCTCGACAACCCAGAAATTTTTGTAAGTGGCCCTTCTCCCAAAAAGGTTGTGCACCCCTACTCTAGATATAAAGGTAACGTCATCTGTTTACTCAGTCAACAGTTATTGCGCTTTGAAAATGGAGATTCCAGAAGGTCATTTTCGCCACATTTTGCTTTTTTACTTCCGGAGAGGGAAAAATGCAGTGCAGGCTCATCGAAAATTATGTGGTGTTTATGGTGATGAGTGCTTAAGTGAACGCCAGTGTCAGAATTAGTTTGCTCGTTTTCGTTCCGGAAATTTCGATGTTAAAGATGAACATCGCCCTGGCCGGCCTATCGTTGTAAAAGTCGATGAAATTCTTTAAAAAATCAAGATAAACCGACATATGACATTTCGCAACATAGCTACCGAACTAAACATCGGACAAGAAACAGTTTTGAACCGTTTACGTAAGACGGGATACCAAAAGAAGCTCGATACTTGGGTTACACATGAACTGACAGTGAAAAATTTAATGGACCGAGTTTCCACTTGTGAATCGCTGCTGAAACGAAACGAAATCAAGCCATTTTTCAAAGACATGATTACGGGGGATGAAAAGGGTATCACGTACGACAATAATGTGCGCAAAAGATCGTGGTCGAAGCCCGCAGAAGCTTCACAAACAGTGGCAAAACCCGGATTGGCGCCAAGGAAGGTGATGCTGAGTATTTGGTGGGATTAGAAAGGGATTATTCATCATGAGCTGCTTGAACTTGGCCAAACCATTAATTCGACTCTCTACTGTTAACAGGTAATGCGATTGAAGCAGGCGATTAAAAAAAAAACGGCCAGAATTGATCAATAGGAAAGGCGTTGTCATCCATCACGACAACGCTAAACCACACACACTGCAAATAGAGGTGTCTTAAATTTAGACACATATGTGACTGAAAAAGAATTTCAGTCACTTAAGTGTCTTAATCTGAAAATTCAGACACAATAGATGTCTTAATTTAAGATACATAAGTGTCTTAGTATGATCATGGTATATACGAACCGAGAAATATGTTGGAATTATCTACGAAGTGTCTTATTTAAAACAGTAGTTGAACATTTCTTTTTTGTACTTTTCTGAACAGCCAATCAGAGCATTGATTTCCGCGCATGTCATCTATGGCTCCTTCATGATATAGAAAGAATCACATTTTAAGCGTCGCCATTGCTTGGATTAAAAGAAATGCGTAATTATGGAGTATTTATCGAATGAAAGCGTAAGTCATATTTAATTTTAACTTTTTATTTCAGTAGGTTTGTATCTTATGAATATAAATTAAATAGTTTTTAAAGATTGATCTCTTTTTTTGTAGTTTAATGTTAGTTTTTTGATTTCACAAGCTGTCGTCTGTTATACCTTCTTAATATAACGGTATCGAATACTATAATTGTTTTGATAATTAAATTGCAATGCTTTAATTCAGCGCGCTTGTCTCCTGTGAATAAACGAATGAGTGATAACTTGTTTAATCTTCCTTTTCGATCCTGTGATCAAAAATATCCTAATTTGTCGTTGCCCAAAAGCAAAACGTGCAACATAAACAGATTTGAAAAGCTGAATGATTCATAGTTCCATTAAAGGGAGATAAAAACATTAAATTGAAGCTGTTTGAAACTGTATTTATTCTATGTTCTGTTTCTTCTGATTTTTACTGTTTATTGATTATAAACTCTTGCAGTTTATGTATCAGTACTTATTGTATTTTTTTGTAATTATTATTTTGGAGCTAAATATGATATTCATTTATGATTATGATATTCGGAAAAGTTTTCAGATTGAAAAAAAGCATTAATACTGTGAAAATTTTCTTTACATGTCACCGTTTTTAATCACAGTACTGAAACTTTTTAAAGAATTATTGATGCTTTAATTTATTATTGAAAATCGGAAATTTTGATAGTCAAAGTTTCATATTTAACATTTACCAAATTTCTAAAAACATAATAGGTATTTCTTATACTATCATTCCGTAAGATTTTTTAAACATAGAACAAATGCAGAAACATTTTATTCATTAACTGCAATTTCTGTTCTTGTTTAACGGTATATTTATAAAGTATTCATTAATATTTTTTGAGTTTTTTTAAATTGCTACCTATATTATTTTTTTATTTATATGTAAGCCTTTTTCTGCTATGTTTTGTTCATGATTTTAAATTTTCAAACCTAAGAAATATCAGAAACAATTATGAAATTTCCCTTTATTGCAATCGCATATGCAACGTTTCTGATGCAAACAATTATTAGTACGAAAAAAATTAAACATGATAATTTAGGCATAAAATAAAAAGTTGTTTATGCTTGATATAAAGTTTATAGATAAAACTGAAATAATATATATTTTTAAAAGTTCATATTTACTTATATATTATATATTTTTAAGCGATTAATAACTACTTTTTTTATATTCAAAGTATTTTCAAACAACTAAAAACAGTACATATTCTGTCATTTCTTTTCCTTTTCTTCTGTTTTCTAGGTTAATTTTTTCTTATCAAATCTGTAAAATTTATGTAACTCATATTCATAAGATACAAAGTTTACAGGAATAAAAAAATAAATATGACTTATATCCTGTTGTTCCATAACAGCTAAGGAATATGTTTAAAAGAAAAGCTTTTACATATTCCACAGAATGTATAAAATCAGACACCAAAGTTCATTTTTAATTAAACAATGCCAAATCACCGCATATGCAAAAAATATATATTACACATGTTCACTACTTATAGTGACTAAACTTGTTTATTTATATGTACTACTTGAAATGTATATTTGAGGCAAGTTTTGAAACTAGCAGTAATTATTTTCTGAATGTTATTAAATTAGAGTATTTATTTATTATTTTGTATTTATAGTTAAATAGATCTTGTGATTATCTGATCTGTGTAAAACAATGCCTATTTGCCAATATAAATTTTTAAAAGATCTAGTTTTTAAATTGCATGAATTTTCTTTTTTTTTGAGGGGGGGGGAGGGTTCTTTGCAATTTTCGAACATCTGATATTATAAATATCTTTATTTTTATCCACTGAGTATAATGAATATTTGAACTTTTAGAGTAAGTCAAGATTACAAATATATATATATATATATACATATTTATCCATGTACCGTAAAAACCGTCAATAGGGAACACTTTGGGGCTGGGGAATTTGTCAGATAATCGGAGATGTTTCCTTTTGTGAGGTAAAAATATACAAATATGCATACATTGTGTATTAAAAAAAGTATTAGACGTCCACTTTTCGGAAATGTTCATTAACCTTCACAACGGACACTTCCAAATACCGGACACTCCTATTTAGTAAAAGATAATGCAGAGTTGCATTTTTTTGCAAAAGGACCTGATTAAAACATGGGCATGCTGGACAGTGTCCCGTCCCCCTACGATTTTCGGACTCAAAAATTTGATGTGCAATTTATGTATAGCTTATATTTTAAATCCATTTCGAAATTGTACTGATCAACATTTTGAATTTTTAAAGTAAAATAACGTTAAAAACTAAACAAATAAAAGAAATCTAATATTTAGATGAATATCTGTTTGTTTTTAATCTTGTTCTACTCCTGAAATTCAAAATTTTTAATATAATCAGTACAATGTCGTAAAAGATTTAAATTATGAGCTTTACAAAAATTGCATACCAAATTTGGAAGCTCCAAAATCAGGCTGTGTGGGGTGGGGGGGGACAAGACCACAGCTAAATATTTTTTTAGGATTCACCGTGGTCAAATATGGCTACGTATAATGCTGACAAAAATTGGTTGCGATTAAGACGTTTGAAGTGTCTGAAATTCAGACGCAAAAAGTGTCTGAAAAAATTAAGACATTTTAAAATGTCTGAAAATTGAACACACCGTTTCAGACACTTAAGTGTCTGAATTTCAGACATTTCAATTTAGAGTGCACATCTTTAGTGACTCAGCAGAAATTGAGTGAGTTTGGCTGGGAAGTTTTGATGCACCCACTTTGTAGCCCGAACCTTGCCCCGTCCGACTACCCCTTGTTTCAGTCTTTGCAGAACTCTCTTAATGTTGTAAAGCTGACTTCAAAAGAGTCTTGTGAAAATCACTTGCTTCAGTTTTTCGCCCAGAAATCTCAGAAGTTCTACAGTAATGAAATTATGGTTCTACCAGAAAAATGGCAAAATCATCGATCAAAACGGCACATATCTCAATGATTAGTGTTTAAAATTTATATGAATAAATTCGCTTTGTAAAACATGAAAAAAAAACGAAATTACTTTTTCCTCAACCCTATACTTCTTTTGAAATAATTAATTTCTCTGAAACTAATCCTTCGAATTTCATGAATATTTGTTTTTTAGGATAATTGAAGGGTGTAGAATTTATTTATGGTGTCAAACTTGTGTATTGTTATTGAAAAAACAAAGTTTGAGTTCGTTTAGATATGCAGATGCCCCCCTCCCCCCCAAAAAAAAACAACAGACTTTTGTACATCATTTAAAAGTAGAATTTATTTCCAATCGCTTGGTACCAGTAATCTTCTTCTACAATAATTTGATGCAGAGTTAGTAGGGGTGTTACTCCCCCCCCCCCTGTACTTGAATCTTTAATCCTAAAATTTAACAAGCTACTAACCATCGGTGGTCATCATAATTTAAACATATTAAAATGCCTAATGAGAATATGCTACTTACATTATACTACATGTCAATATATGTTATTTTTAAAATCTATGAATAAAATATTTAATGTATCTATGTTCTGAGCATTTTTTAAGCTATTTTTTAATAATAGTTTAATCTAAGTTTTAGAAGTATTGCGGCTCGAAACCACAAAGAAAAGCAAATACAGTAAACTCTGTCTAAGGCGGAATCGATCGGAACCAAGAAAACTTTCCGCAGTAGACAATATTCCGCCTTAGACAAATTTCACTCTATGTCCATGGATTCGCAGGGACTTTAAAATCTTTCCGAGTTAGACAGATTTCCGTCTTACACAGAGTCCGCCTTACAGAGAGTTTACTGTAATAGACCATACATTGATTACATTTTGGTAAATTAAAGAGTTTATGGTAAAACGAAATTTAACCCAATACGCAGAACATTCTGTAGGAAATTCTATCCCATATATATGTATTTTCTGCCTACGAGTAATTTGTATGACAATCATGAAGTTAATAAACTAAAATCTAAGCCATAGTTTAATTTTTTATGAGTTATGTCATAGCGCATCTATTATCATGCCAATTTTTGGAAAATTCATAGTTGTTATTCCACGAAAACAGCTATAAAAGAAAAGGTATTTATTCTGAAATTATAAGTTTAGTTTATTGTCTTCATAATAGTTTCGATAACTAGCGGTTTGAATTTCAGGGTGATATTTCAATAACATTTTGAGAAATCATGTTCTGCATATCGAATTTTCGCTGAGAAGTATATTTTCCATAAAACGCTTGTAAAGTTCACATGTATGTTTCACTAAAATTATTTACAGTTATGTGCATCTGAAGTATACTGCATTTATAATTTATGGTCTTTTCTTTAGCATTCTTTTATTTCTACAAGCTCATTAAACGAACCATATTCTTTGATTATAAATGAGCTCAATTGTTTTTTAATAAATTTATATATAATCCAATGTTGTATTATTTTACTGCTAAATAAATTAAAAAATTGTATATTTCAGAAAAATAGGATATTCAAAGAAACTTATGAAAAGTTATGTATATAGGTACTCTAATATTTACTTAACATAAAACAGTTATTATTTACATTTGATAGTGCAAAAAATTCTTGCAAACAAGAAAAATAGGATATTTAAAGAACCTTATGAAAACTATTTATAAAGGTACTCTTATATTTACTTAACATAAAACAATTATTATTTACATTTTATAGTACAGAAAATTCTTGAAACAACAAAAATTCTCTGTACTTCCGGTTATTTAAATGGAACTTTCGGTTTCAGTCACAGCTGATAAGTCGTTCTAAAATCACTGTAACTCAGATCTTTTGTATTACAATAAAAATAAGCACAGATTTAGAACGATAAATAATTGGACTTTAATAAAATGTAAATAAAAAAGTAATGTAAATTTAAGTCGAAAATCGCATTTTAGACGTAGTCATATACCTAGTCATCCAGATAATTTTGAAACACGCTTTATACTATAAATACTTAATTAGTTTCCTTCGATTACAAAATCAGAATATTCATTTCCTGGATATGCCGAAAACTTAAAAAATGTTTCTGAATTTGTATTCCATTCTCTTCCTCTGTGAAAATGCAAAGAAAAAATATTTTCCTATTTCCCTTTTAAATCATATTCTGACGATGATAGATTGTTTCCCCATTGACGTTGCATATGGTTATTTCCCATGAGCAACAAAAAGGTAACGCAAGCCTTTTAAATCCTCTCCTGTAATTTATTCAGCTTGCCGTTTAATTTTAAATCTTTTCTGAAATATATAACACGAAACAATTTGTAACGATGTACAAACGTTTAAATTTCGAAATTTAATTTATATTTCCAAGCAACGATATATTTCAATTTTTTTCATTTGAAATTCAATTTTAAAATTTCCAAAGATCTTGCACTTGAAATCATTTAATTAAACATATTTTCTTTTACATGTATTATAATATTGAAGGATAGATGCAACATTTCTACGAAAAAATGAAGAAACTATATTAAAAGTCTTTGAATCATTGAGTTATATTTTCGTATGGGTCCGACGGATTACACTAAAAACCAATAAACAAATTAAACCTTTATGTATTAACCTTTTCAGACGCAGAGTAAACCTGCTCGTAAAATGGTGAAATGATAGATTGACTCAAAAAATTACAAACGAATTTCTTAGTAAGTAAAAACTTGTTTTCCTAAATGTTCATTATAAAAGTAAAATTTTATTAAAATATACTTGTTGCGGCTTGGCAGTTTGAAATTTAAATTAAGTAATCACGCTGTGTGACCCCCGCCCTTAAAACAATTAATCACGCGTATAACTCATAATGGTAGGCAGGACTTGCAGCATTCGTAAATTTTCTCACTTTGCTATCTATATTATAAAGGACAAACATAACTATGCGGTAATTGTGACGTCATACAGTGGACGACCAAATTTAATTTAATTTACTTTTATTGCAATTTTTTAAATTTCTAAAAATCGCAGATTTTCAATTTTTACACCGTCGAATAGACAAAAAATGTACTTTCCAATGCAATTTGTTTGAAAAATATATCGCAATTTGTTTGAAAACTGTATCACAATTTACTCAATTTTTATTGTTTTTAAAATAATTTTCAAGCATGATTTTTATTTAAATCTATTTCTGTCACTTGCAGACTAACGATTGCAAAAGATAAATATGTTTGCGATTAGATTAATATAAATAAAATAGTTCAGCATTTGTTTCCGTCTTATATTCCAAAATGAAATTTAAACTTTATCAATCCATAAATGAAAAAAATATATACATACAACACAAATTTAAAACATGTAAACAACCACGCTTAAACCACTGAAATTATCGGAATAAAAAAAGACAAGCTATCTTTGGCGATTTCTTCGACGGTTAAATCCTGGCACGAGGCCAATACGTAAGAATGGCTTTTAATAAATTTCAAAATGTTGTTTCAGTACATAAGTGCTAACATATAAAGATGATTGTTGGTATTGTTAGTGAAAATTCTAAAAATATATATATTTAATGTAAAAAATCTATTAGAGTTTTCAATTAAAAAAAACATATACATGGTTTTCACCTGTATTCTAAAACCTGGGACGCCCGGATTGGAACTCCTTGTTTTTTTTTAAACGATAATCTTTATTGTACACTTCTATTGCAGATGCTAAAGGAACCTACCGCGAAGATTTTTTATTTGAATTAGTGGTAGGAAATGTCAAAAAACTTAGGAACGCCCTGCGAAAATTTTGTCATGTTAGTTAATAACGAGTGTGGCTCGTGCTAAATAAAATATACCTTGAGATTCTATCATGAGTGTGATTCGAGAGTTGGATAGGGTTAACTAATAATTCTAAGTACAGAAATAACAACTAATATAAATAAATAAATCCACGAGGGGATAAGTATTTCATACAGGTTGAAACATTAAAAAAAAAAAAAAAAAAAAAACTGTGTTACTTTATTCCTTGACTCAGTTATAGACGACCCGGAAGGTTGGCAGTGGTTTAAAAGCTTTACCAAGTACCGTCACACAATCCCTACAAAGTTCTCAACAAGTACAAAGGACCCTCAATCAACGTTTGATTCAATGAAGATTGGTATCAAGAAAATCTTAATTATCTGATAATTCTAAGATAATGCTTAAGTTTTAATTGTTGATATAATTTCTAAGATTTTATTATTTATGAGATAGTTCTATAAGTTAGAGAGTTTTAAAGTAATTTTCTTCGTATTAATTTATATAATCTTTATTGTACACTTCTATTGCAGATGCTAAAGGAACCTACCGCGAATATTTTTTATTTGAATTAGTGGTAGGAAATGTCGAAAAACTTAGAAAAGCCCTGCGAAAATTTTGTCATGTTAATTAATAACGAGTGTGGCTCGTGCTAAATAAAATATACCTTGAGATTCTATCACGAGCGTGATTCGAGAGTTGGATAGGGTTAAATAATAATTCTAAGTACAGAAATAACAACTAATATAAATAAATAAATCCACAAGGAGATAAGTATTTCATACAGGTTGAAACATTTAAAAAAAACTATGTTACTTTATTCCTTGACTCAGTTATAGACGACCCGGAAGGTTGGCAGTGGTTTAAAAGCTTTACCAAGTACCGTCACACAATCCCTACAAAGTTCTCAACAAGTACAAAGGACCCTCAATCAACGTTTGATTCAATGAAGATTGGTATCAAGAAAATCTTAATTATCTGATAATTCTAAGATAATGCTTAAGTTTTAATTGTCGATATAATTTCTAAGATTTTATTATTTATGAGATAGTTCTATAAGTTAGAGAGTTTTAAAGTAATTTTCTTCGTATTAATTTATATAATCTTTATTGTACACTTCTATTGCAGATGCTAAAGGAACCTACCGCGAATATTTTTTATTTGAATTAGTGGTAGGAAATGTCAAAAAACTTAGAAAAGCCCTGCGAAAATTTTGTCATGTTAATTAATAAGGAGTGTGGCTCGTGCTAAATAAAATATACCTTGAGATTCTATCACGAGCGTGATTCGAGAGTTGGATAGGGTTAAATAATAATTCTAAGTACAGAAATAACAACTAATATAAATAAATAAATCCACAAGGAGATAAGTATTTCATACAGGTTGAAACATTTAAAAAAAACTATGTTACTTTATTCCTTGACTCAGTTATAGACGACCCGGAAGGTTGGCAGTGGTTTAAAAGCTTTACCAAGTACCGTCACACAATCCCTACAAAGTTCTCAACATGTACAAAGGACCCTCAATCAACGTTTGATTCAATGAAGATTGGTATCAAGAAAATCTTAATTATCTGATAATTCTAAGATAATGCTTAAGTTTTAATTGTTGATATAATTTCTAAGATTTTATTATTTATGAGATAGTTCTATAAGTTAGAGAGTTTTAAAGTAATTTTCTTCGTATTAATTTATATAATCTTTATTGTACACTTCTATTGCAGATGCTAAAGGAATCTACCGCGAATATTTTTTATTTGAATTAGTGGTAGGAAATGTCAAAAAACTTAGAAAAGCCCTGCGAAAATTTTGTCATGTTAATTACTAACGAGTGTGGCTCGTGCTAAATAAAATATACCTTGAGATTCTATCACGAGCGTGATTCGAGAGTTGGATAGGGTTAAATAATAATTCTAAGTACAGAAATAACAACTAATATAAATAAATAAATCCACAAGGAGATAAGTATTTCATACAGGTTGAAACATTTAAAAAAAACTATGTTACTTTATTCCTTGACTCAGTTATAGACGACCCGGAAGGTTGGTAGTGGTTTAAAAGCTTTACCAAGTACCGTCACACAATCCCTACAAAGTTCTCAACAAGTACAAAGGACCCTCAATCAACGTTTGATTCAATGAAGATTGGTATCAAGAAAATCTTAATTATCTGATAATTCTAAGATAATGCTTAAGTTTTAATTGTTGATATAGTTTCTAAGATTTTGTTATTTATGATATAGTTCTATAAGTTAGAGAGGTTTAAAGTAATTTTCTTGGTATTACTGATTCATTTTATTGTTTTCCGCATTACATTTAAAGGTACCCAATCTCTTACAGAAAAATATTTATAAGCATGTTTATTAATATACGCTTTTTTACAAAAAAATTTACTCACTCTTCTAGACTAGGATTTTCTGCATATGTACCTACATAAATGCTGTATTCAGAATAAAAGTAAATCAAATCCATAAAAATTTTAAGATATACTATTAAGAGGTAAAGTTAATGCGTTCTATGGCAGTTTATTCAGAATCATAGGAGACTAGCACTATTTGTTGCTCACATTTTCAACATAGCTCTTGGCTTGTTACAGCTCCCAACATATTATTATCTTTTGGGAAACAATTCGCTCCAAACTCCGTCGAATGAAAAGAAAAGTAATGTTTCATATGTCAGGGCATGATTGAGTAAAAAAAAAAAAAAAAAAAAAAAGAAAAGAAAAGAAAAAAAAAAAAATCTTAAATGTGTATGCAGTAGCAAATCTGCTTTGCTCATAAACATTTTTGCGACATGAAATTTATTTAACCAGCATAAATAAACTCTAAACGTTTATTTTCATCAATTTTAAATTTGATTTGTGACAAAAAATAAATTAATCAGTATTATTTATTTTATACAAATTAAGAAGCGCTTACAAGATTTTTGATTTGCAATCGATACGTCTACATATATATTCCATTTATATTGCACAATGGATTGGCCCGTCAGTGAAGCGAAAACTATGTAGTATATTCCAAACCATGGATGAAGGAAATGAATGTTGCAGTGGAACTCATCATAAGTTTAATGAAGGCCGCCAATTATTAAAATAAGACATGGCTATCTATCTAATGGGCTAACTATTTTATCTGACTTCTTTGTTCATCCTACTAATCAAGGAAGTACAGAGGTAAACTGCTGTGAACGCTTGATGACAACCGAAGAGGCGTAATATCTTGTGGAAATCAAGTCTACAATGACCCGTAATTCTAAATAATGACTTGTTTCAAACAACTCGGAAAACATGCATCATCAATTTCAGGCTAACATAAAACAAGCTTTTTTTCTTATGAGAATCATGATTTTAACTATGCAACAAAAACGGGAATGAATAATGACTTCTTGGAATATGATTAATTTTTATTTGTTTAAAGAAGATTCAAGATTATTGTTAAGATTAAGGGGGTAGGATACCTTTCAACATGTCGAAAAAGGAAAAAATATCACTATGTTCCAAGCTTCAAAACTTGTGTAATAAGTGAAAAATAAAAATCAAACTTCATTTAAATATAAAGCTCATAATTAGATTTATATTTAAATATATATGTATATATATACTTGTAAATTCATAAATAAATATTGAAATGATAAGTTTAAAAATATATGATAATAAGAGAAAAATTTTGCGCGCATGATAAAATCTGAAAATATGCATATAAAGAGGAAATTTTGGTGAAAATAAATACATAATAGTGTTACCTTTATACTAAAACCAGAATATTTGTAAAAAATATTGACTAAATTAAAAAATTAACAAAAAATTAAAAATTTTTCAATTTTTAAAAAATATTTTTTAAGTAAAAAACAAAAAATAAAATAAAATCTTACCCTTTTCTGGTTTTAAGTTGTAGATAATACAGAAATGAATATGTGGCGAAAAGTTTTTTTGATTGCCATGCATAGTTTTTTAGTAACACTGCGCGCAGTATCAAAATTCATCGTTTTGAATAAACGCAATGCAAAGTTTAATTATCCTATGTACTCTTAATATGTAGTCTTAATAAAACAGCCATAATTAGTAAACTAATGGGAATTTGTTAATGCGGTATTTTGCATATTGTTCAGAAATGATTACGGAATTAAAATACGAAGTAAAATAAATCGAAAATTTTGAAAGTTTAAAGGTATCCCACCCCCTTAAATGATGTATTGATGCATTGATATTTAATTTCAAGATTAGTGTTAAGATTAAATGATGTACTGATGTATTGATTTTTAATTCCAAAGTTATTGCTGAAAATTTAAGACAAAAGTTGCTATTATCATGGCGCCAAACTGCTAGTTGATAGCTAGGGGTTGAAATTTTAGAATGTTCCAGGTAGTCTGGATGTCTGGAAATTAATTTATCCCTTACACCCCAACGACTCTTTAAAACACTAATAAAAGCTTGATATGAAGTTCGACAAACACATCTATTTGCAATAAAGCAATTTTGGATTATTTATTTATTTTTTATTTTCCCAAAGGATTTTTGTTGTACAAATAAATATATTTTTAAATGAATAATTTACTTTCCAGTTATAAATGTTCGGATTTCAAGATGATGAAAGATATGGAGTGGAGTGTTTAAGACTTGAGAAATTTCTTTTTTTATGTATGAGATCAATATATTGGCACATTTTACAGTTTTATAAAATAATTAGAACAATATTTTATAAAAATGGTTTGAGCAGAGTTGTAAATATTTCAAAAATTCCTATATTTATATAATGACCGATTTATTTATTTTTTCGTAATTTCAATTTTTTACAAATCTATTTTCTAATTACACAATTACTCTAAAGTACATGTTTAAAAAAATCGAAGAAAATGCGTCGCATGTTGAAATTTTCATAGCTTCAAAATTTGGACTTAGAACACTGTAATAAAACTCTAATTATTTTTAATCTAAGAAAACATAATCTAACGACGAACGTAAATATGCAATAATCTCCTCTGAGCTACCGAAGATTAGAAAAAGCGTGCCTTTGTCTTTAGAAACCTGAGAAACCAATATATATTCGAAATTTAAAGAAGCAATTATAAAACAAAGTGTCTTTCCTGCCACTGATTTTTGAAAACGTTTCCCAGGAGTTTTTTAGTGTATTAGACAGTTTTCGGCAACCAGAATACCGATTTTTAGGAACCTATCCAATTGTTAATTAAATATTTTTAGCTGTTTAATTAAATTTATACATGGGGGAATAACAAAAATTCTTTATTTTAATATTAATACTGTTAATTTATCATTTTTACCTGCAAAAAAATTTTGTTGAACATGAAAATGTTCATTTTAAAATTTGCAGCATCCAAAAACACTATATTCCGGGTTTGGTAAACTTATTAATACACTATGAAAACTACTCGGAAATGGTTTCGAAAATCAGTGGTAGCAAAAGAAAGTACGTTTTTATAAATGATTCTTTAAATTTTGAAAATACATTGGTTTCGGAAGTTTCAAAAGATAAAGAACGCTGTTCGAGATCATGGGTAGGGACAGGTTATTTCATATTTTTGTTCGTAGTTATATTATACTTTCCTTGATTAAGAAACATTTGTCTTTTTTTACAGTGAAGGTTAAGTTTCACGTAATGACATTTTTAGCGTTAGCGCGTAAAAGAATCAACGCAAGTATTAAAAGTACATCCTTGTTCTTTTTTAAATCAATATTTCTCACATATGATGAAAAAGAAATTATCGTTTTCGATAATATCAACTAATTTAATTTTGAATATACAATTTATGACTTACACGTTTTCGTTCGTTATAGTTATACTTCCTAGATTAAGATTTTTTCTTTTTTTTTTCTACAATGATAATTTTTTTTTACTTGAAATCATGTCTGTTCAGCATATTTTCACATAAAACATGTGTATCATATCCATTTACAATGTATTCAGTTCTACATTAAAATTAAGCTATTATAAACATAGAAATCAGATCTAAACAAACGATACTGTTGCCGTTCAGATTCAAATTCCAGCAAATCTACAAGCAAAGGAATGACTCTTTGAACGCTTCATTAAAAAAAAATACAGATTAACGATACTGGTCTTAAAATATTTATAGTAGTATATTAAAACCTTTAAATATTTTAACTTTGTTTAAAACCTTCAAAAACTATCTAAATTTAAAGTTCTGAATTTAAGGGCCGAATCATCATCATCATCAACATCAACAACAACAAGTTCTAAATTAAAAATAGCGGATAACTATCGCCATGTGGTGGAGAAAAGATATAATTTTCGCTCTAAAAAGGTCCGTGCAAGCACATTGGATTACATGTATTTTTAATTTATTCAGAATGATTATTCTTTTGCACAAATTCAGATTCTAAGTTTCATATAATGACATTATTAGACATAGCGCGTAATATAATCAACCTAAGTACGTTAAAAGTACATCCTTTTTTTATTACTAATTATCACATGTGATCCAAAAAAATTTTCGTTTTCGATGATTTGAACTAATTTACTTTTGAATAAGCAATTTATGACTTACATATTTTCGTTCGTGGTTGTACTATACTTTCCTAGATTAAGAAAAAATTGTCTTTTTTACGGTGAAGGTTAAGTTTCATGTAATGTCACTTTTAGACGTAGCGCGTAAAAGAATCAAAGTAAGTACGTTAAAAGTACATCCTTGTTTTTTTTTTTAATAAATAATTTTCATATGCGATCAAAAAGAAATTTTCGTTTTCGATAATATCAACTAACTTAATTTTGAATAAAAAATTTGCGACTTACATATTTTATTCATGGTTATTTTATTCTCTACTAGATTAAGAAATATTTGTCTTTCTTTCTAGCGAAAGCTATGTTTCATGTAATGAGAGTTTTAGCGTTAGCGTGCAAAAGAATCAACGCAAAAACGTTAAAAAAACATCGTTATTTCGTTCAGTTTTAGTCAATAATTCTTATGTGTGATCAAAAAGAAATTTTTATTTTCGATGATATCAACTAATTTAATTTTCAATAAAAATTTCTGACTTTCATATTTTCGTTCGTGGTTATATTATATTTTCATAGGTTAAAAAAATCTGTCTTTTTTTACAGTGAAGACTAAGTTTCATATAATGACAGTTTTAGACTCAGCGCGTAAAAGAATCAACGTAAGTACGTTAAAAGTGACCATTGTGTTGCTTTTTTAAATCAACAATTCTCGCATGTGATCAAAAATAAATTTTCGTTTTCTATAATACCAACTAATTTAAATATGAATAAAAAATTTGTGACTTACATATTTTCGTTCGAGATGATTATATTATGCTCTCCGAAATTAAGAAACATTTGTCTTTTTTTATAGTGACGGCTAAGTTTCATGTAACGAGAGTTTTAGCGTTAGCACGGTAATGAATAAACGTAAGTACGTTCATAGGCGTAACCAGCCTTCTGACCGGGGGGTTGCCCAGACTTCTTAACCTGAACATGTTGGATACAAACAATATCTTATATGGTAACAGCTGCTGAAGCTGAAACGGTACCTCATAAAACCGGTCGAGTTTCGTTTTAGACAGGTTTTCATCTTAGAAGGTATAGTTGTGTGGTATTTCTTTTAAAAAGGGCTCGAACGCGATTTTTGTTTGCATGAGGAGGGATGAGAAGGGATTCAAAGCATCAAAACTAGATCTAATTGTTTAAAAAAAAAAAAAAAAATGTAAATCTCCTTGCAGCAGTGACATAAGACATTGACTAAGAGTGGTCACAAGTGTAAAATATTTTGGTACCCTAACTTCTTATAAAGATTAAAAAAAGAGCTTTAATCATACTGGAAACTTCTATAGGTACAGGGGAACACTGCATGAGATCTAAAATTATCTCAGTCAAAGTCTTGTAGATGAAATTTTGCGGGATGATAAATCTCAGATAATACATGCAACCAGTACATACGCACGAAAGTTTTTCAGACTGTGACTCCATGACTTCTTAGGGATCACCGGAGGGACCCGAGAAATTTTGGAGGAAAGTCTATACAAATAATTATTTTATTATTATAAATAATTATAATATTCATTAATATCGTAATTTCCTGCCTTATAATCCGTAGATCAAACAATCATGTTTCGATCCAGAAATTTTATTTCATTATTGAAGTTAAATATTTATTACGATTTCTGGGTTCGAACGTAATTGTTTGGTCCGCGGATTATACACCGGGAATTGCGGCATTTCATGTTTTTACCACAAAGTGCGTCAAATATATTAAGTAGGTCATGATACTAAATTTTATCAAGATAAAACTTATACTATCATGATGCGACTGTAATATTAAAGATAGGTACTTGTCTGTCTATGTATCTCTGTATGCGCGAGCGCTGAACTCTGTAAAAACAATGCAGCCCGCACAGCCGTAAGATTTGGCAGGACCTGTATGCCTGAAATCATGCTTATCGAAGAGAATTTCGCCCCACCAGTGGCCGAGAGGTTCTGCTCTCGAAGCTGGTAGACGGGAGGTGCTGGGTTCGATCCCAATCGCGCCCGTCGGCCTAATCGTTCGGAGTTTTCGTGGTTTTCTTCGAGCCGTGGATCTTCCATGCGTTAATACGGATTAGGTTCCCTTAGAAAAACCCCCACGGAGGGCACTCCCCCCGGGCCTATATCCCTCGTGTAGATAATTGGCCGTCAAAAATCAACCCAACCCAACCCGAAGAGAATTTCTGGAATTATTCAATTAATGTTTTATGCAATTTTTTTCGCATTTTGCGGCATTTTTTTTTTCAAATTAGTAAAAAAGAATCCGATTTCTGTATTTTATCCAGTATAAACTTTATATTCTTTTCAATAAAGTGTTTTCGAGATTCTTACAGCGATTTTTCAATTTTTAACAATTTTTTAATGTTTATTTTTAGAGATTTTTTTTTCATTTCGTGGGTTTTTCTTTTTCTTTTTTTTTACTTTTTTTTTTTACATTCCTAAACGAAATCGATCCGGTTTAAATCTTTTATCCAATCAGTTAATTTCGTTCCCTGTAGTTTTTTTTTTTTTTAATCTTTTCCGAATTTTTAATGCGATTTTTAGCGGTGGTTTTCGTGCTTTGAAGCGATTTTTTTACTTTTTTTGAAACAGAAAATACTCTCTGGCAATTTTTGCAAATGCCGTGATTAAATTCGAATTAGGAGAATCTCAAATAAGTTCTTATAAGGAAGCTGAAAATTTAATTTGGCTCGAAATACAAAACGCAATTCAAGATTCGCTTCTTTCGAGACAGAAGAGGTCGTAGCTTGCTCGGGAGTACGTTGCCGAAGAAAGTCCTCACCTCAATCCTAGAATTGCTCAATTCTACGTTCGTTAAAAATAAATAAATAAACCCAACCAACGAAACTCCACTAGTCATGAACTTTTCTTTGAGGGATAGGGTTTGAAATAACGAGCGGGATCGCGCGATTTGCGCACATAAAAGGAAAGTCCCGCATAATAAAAAATGCTGTGCAGTATTTCCCCCCTCCAAATACCCCCTTTCACAGACCAGTGATTCTTCAGTGAGTATTTAAAAAAAATTTTGAATTCCGCGAGTCTTTTATTTCTTTTATGGAGTTTTCAAAGTCAATTCGTGAATCGGCCCCGGAAAATTTTGAGAATTTCTTCAAACGATCGTGGGGAAATATCGGGAATTTCGATAAAAGAGTGCAGAAAATAATCGCGAATTTCGTCAAAAGATTGCGCGAAAAATTACGAATTTCGATAAACGATTGACGAAAATTTTTGCAAATTTCGTCAAAATGTAGCGGAAAAGAGTAGAGAATTTTGTTAATTGGTAACGGAAAGATGGCGAGAATTTTCCCGACCGGCCGTGTAAAACTATCGCGAATTTCGACAAATGACCACTGTAAAAAAATCAGTTTCGTCAATCGGCCGCAACAGAAAATAAATTTCATCAAACGATCGCGGTAAAAGCGAGAATTTCGTCAAAGAATCGCAGAAAGAAAAAACGAATTTCGTCAAAAGATCGTAGAAAGAGAACGCGAATTTCAATAAAAGATCGTGCTAAAGAAATGCCAATTTCGTCAAAATATTGCGGTAAAAAATGCGAATTTTGTCAAAGGATCGCGGTAAAAAAATACGAATTTTATCAAAGGTTAGTGGTGAAAAGTGCGGATTTCGACAAAAAATCGCGTAGAAAGACGTGAATTTCGTCAAACGATTTCGGGAAAAAATTGTAAATATCATGAAATGATCGCAGAATAAAATCGCGAATTTGGTCAAAATTTACTGCACTGGACTAAAAGATTGAAACCGGGTTCCCTTTTCTTACTTTCAAAAGAACGCCGCGAAACGAGAAGAAACTTTAAAAATCATATAAATAATTTCAGAGGAAAAAAAATTACTATATTGACTTGAAAGACTGCAACCATATTCCTTTTACGAATATCAAAAAATGGCCGCGAAACTCGAAATTGAAAACAACCAACCAACCTCCAGATTAATTTGAATTTTCTGTGCTATTATTTTTCATTTTTAAAGGTGGCAGGGTCTGTACACTCCCTCCTATTTCCCCCGGCTAATCGCATTTTAGAGTATCGTTTCACATTTGTATTTCCTTTCAAATTTTTTTTGCTTCTTTCTACATTTTAAACTACGAAAGCAAAGAGACAAATAGTTTTTTATCCCCGTCAAGAATTTGCGTTAAGGCTGTTCTCAAATCCAAAAGGGCAACTTTATGACATAAGTTTTAATTTATTTTTGTTCGGAAATGCATGAATCTAGCTGATGTTATTGTTCAGAAATTATGTCGTCGAGCTGTTTTTTCGTTTTTTTTGCAAACGCAATAGATCTTTCAGAAAATAGTGTCAAAGTGGGCGTTTTGAACCTAATTTCCGCGCGAAAGGAGAAAGAGCAATCAAGAAAGGGCAAAAAACGTGCTTTTCACGTGATTCAAATCGCTTCTAACTCAATGCATAATTGATTGATCAAAAAATGGAAAACACAGTTCGATTCCAAATCGAACCCTGGTCATGCTTTCCAATTTTATATCTTTCTGTTTAAAAATGAATTTGTAAATGTGTCAGAACGTTTTGCGCTTGTTGAGCAGAGCAGTTGAGAACAAACAGCCTTAATTTCTCATGAAATTGCAGAAACTTGAAATAGAAAGAACGGTGTTACAAAAAAATCTCCCCCAAACAAAAAACGCCAAAGTGGGATTATAAAGTCACCTTTTCGACTTACTATGACTAATACAGATTCTTGTAAATATTCTAGTTTTAAAAAAGATAAACAACATAATTTTCTTAAAAAAAGAAAGAAAAAAAACCTGGGTTTCTTTTTTATCACATTTTAAAACTTAGGCTGTTAGTTTTCTGAACGAAGCTAATTTGCTAAACTAACTAAACTCTGCTTTCACTTCTTTTTTTCTTTTGTAGATTTCGATTTTTTTTTAATAATGGTGCTTGAGTTTGCGCAAGCGGGGGGGGGGAGGGGGGGAGGGTGCCCGGGCACCCAGGGCACCCCCCCTGGTTACGCCTATGACGTTAAAAGTACATGTTTGTTCTTTTTTTAAATCAATAATTCTCACATATGAGGAAAAATAAACTTTCGTTTTCGATAATATCAAACAATTTAATTTTGAATAAAAATTTATGACCTACATATTTTTGTTCGTGGCTGTAGTATATTTTACTAGATTAAAAGACTTTTTTTTTTTTTACAGTGAAGGCTAAGTTTCATGTAACGACAGTTTTAGCATTAGCTCGTAAATGAATAAACGCAAGTACGTTAAAAGTAAATGTTTGTTCTTTTTTGAAATACATAATTCTCACATTTGATCAAAAAGAAATTTTCGTTTTCCATAATATACACCAATTTAATTTTGAATAAAAATTTAATGATCTACATACTTTATTTTAAATTTAAAAAAAAATATATTTTTAGACAATACAACATTAATGACGTTCCATGAAAGTCATAAATTTCGGCACCTTTTGAGTAAAAATGAAAAAAATTTTCAAGATGCGAAGTTAAACGAAGCATTACTGTATCGGATCGTAAATTCAACATAATGTCTTCAGCTGATTAACATTGTCAAAGCATTTTTTAAAAATACTATCATAAACTGCTTTTTAATAGAGAAAGTGAGAGACAATTAAGCTTTTAACAGCTGAATTCTCATTAGAAAGATAAGCTTGTTTATGAAAGCTAAGAAATGCGCGAAGATAAGTATCCCCGCAAATTGCTGAGTTAAGAGCACCTGTTGTAAATAAATAAGTAATTATAAAGCGAGCTAATTTTAAATCTTTCACATTAAAAAAGCCCATTAATTTAAAATATATCATCGTAAAAAAAAAAAAAAAAAATCCCTGTCAATTCTCTAAATTTCCAAATTATAACAAACTTTGAAAAAAAAAAAAAAATGAAAATGAATGAAGTTGAAAACTCATTATAAATTTAGAAAAAGTATGAAATATGTGTAAAACCTATAAACAATCATTGAAGAATAAAAAACAAAAAAGTTTCCTCTTTTTTTTTTTTTTTTTTTTTTTTTGCTTTCAGAAAGAGAGAAGGTGATTTCACGAAAATATCTATTTTATCTTCGAAGAGGTAAAATTCTGTCAATCTAAAAGTTAAGTTTAGTCAAGTTGATTTTACTCATAAATTGCGCAAAAAATAATAAGTTTTTTTTCCGTAAGTTAGTTTCAAGAATAAATCTCATTATCCTTCTATCGAAACAAAAAAAAAAAAAAAAGAGACTTTCAAAAAACTTAAAACTAAAACTAAAAACTGAAAAAAAAAAAAAAAAAAAAAAAAAAACCGAATAAAACAGTTATTTTTACTTCTGTTCTTTTAAAATTATTTTTTAACATAACACTGAAACAAAAATTTTTTTAATTCAATTTCTAAAAACTAGCAAACTATACATTAGTATAATTTGCTCGTTATGATTTTGTTAAAATAATATTATATACATTCTATTAAATTTTTATAAATATCTGCAGATTTCTGATTCTTTCCATCTTTGAAGCAAGGAACGTTTTATGTATTACTAATTGTGCAGACGGTGAATCTCAAAAGAGATTCTAATTTTGAAGTTTTCTTCATAATTAGCGAAGAAATTTAAGCTTCTGAATTAGCTTCTGAAAATTTAGCCATCTAAAGAATTTTCAATATTAATATCTATCTAATAACAATAATAATGAAAACACATTTTATTCCAGTGATTTTTCCGCGATTATTTAATAGTTTTAATTTTCCTTTATTTCCTTATATATAATGAGCACACTGAAATTATTAATGATTTTAATTACAAGCAATTTAGTTTATATACACTGAAGACAGTATTAATCTTGTAACGCATTTGTTCTGAATAAAATTGAATTAGGTAGAGAAGCAATAAATGTTTTACTTACTATTATATATGTAGTCGGGAAATCTTAAAAATGACTCTAATTTTCAAGTTTATATTTCGAATTAGCTAATAAATCCGCATCGAAAATCACTATATAAAGAATTCGGCTCGCTATTATCTCTATATAAAAAAAAACGCATTGGGGCAATTCCGGTACGACTCATCCAAACAACGGATGGAAATGATGAATTACTTTCAATGTTGTAGAGAAAAGAGAAATGTTGAAAAATATTCAAACACGTGAATTTTTGGACGTATATTTTTTTTAATTTGCAGATTAAATTTCAGTAAAAACATTTTCTGCACGTGTACTTTGTTTTATCTAATGTATAAAAATTCGTATTTATTGTGACGTCACGAGAATAGCGATTATTGGATTTATTTTATCTTTACACATTATAATTTTACTAATACCACTTTTCTTCTTTACAATTAAATAGAAAAAAAATATATTTTTTAAATTCATGGTAGTTAAGCATAAAAGTGGGTATATAAAGTAAGTTTGAAAAGTTTGCACGGTGAAAAGGACCTTGTGCTTAGCTTGAAATGCATTTTTACATCGATAAAACTAAAATGATGGTGCCAACATGACGTAATTTTCACTGAGTTTTTAATGGTATATTATAAAATTAGAAATGGTTCCTTTATTAATTACTTTCTCTTGATTGCATACCTTGATTACATATTAGAAATTGCATTATTAAAAAAAACTAAATTATATGTAAGCGATGAATTGACGTTTAAATACAGAATCCAGAAAAGCAGTGGATTTCAGTTATGTTTTAATGTCTTATTAGTTCTCTTATTAAATAAAATAACAATTACGTCATTGAACGGTGACATCACAATATTAAATGCGAAACAAGCAATGAAAAAAATGTTGTTGTGCGTAGTTATGTATACAATACATCAGTTTCAACTGACATCATATACAATAGATCAGTCTCAACTGACATCACAAACATTTATGCACCAGCCGATGGTTGAGGAAAACACTGTTAACTTAATAAATATTGAAAGTTATTTTTTAACTTAACGTTTCAGGTTAGTTTTCCTTATTATCGATGAATAGTATATAAATATTTTTATCAATTATTTCGAATTTTAAGTACAGTCCACAATTTTTACCTTCCGTCATAGGACGGGAATTTATATTAGTTATCTATTAAAGTATAAGAATATACTGTTTAAACAGTTATTTTTCTTTCTAAATATTTTGTAGTTTGTTTTCTTTTTCCTTTAGTTTTTTTACGATTAAACTTGCAAGAAAACATTTTATGTATCACTGATAGTTTAACTGATGCGTAATAAGTTATACGCTATTTTTTATGCCTATTCCTTCACGCTAAAATTTAATTAGCTATAGAAATGTTTCTGAAAACGCTATATCCAAATAAGCATTGCTCTTTATTGTTATTGTTATTATTACTCTTACTACTACTATTATATTATTATTATTATTTCTGGATCAAATAGGAAAAAAAACACGATTCTCTTCTAATTAAAGAAATATCAAACACTCTTTATTCACTCTTTCTGACAAGTTTTTAATTTAATTTATTTTTTTTCCTATATTTCATTAATGTATAAAGAGAAATTTGCAACAGGTTTAATTGTTCCATATAATTAAAGTACGCTAAACTTTGAGTGTCTATTTATGTACCAAAATTCATTTAGCCAAGGAACAGTATCTAAAAATCACTTTCAAAGTAACATTTTGCTCTTTAATGTTATTATTAGTTAGAGTTGAAATAAATTAATTCGGTAAAAAGTTCGTTGTTTTAATTGCCCTTTCTTTTCGTCTATTTTCTTTTCTTCTTCTGTATTTTTCTACTAGAATAAGTGAAACAAAAAAATTAGTCAGTTTGTTCCATATAATTAAAGTACGCGAAACTTTAAATGCCTATTTATGCACCAAAATTCATTTAGCCAAAGAAAAGTATCTAAAAATCACTTTTAAAATAACATTTTGCTCTTTAATGTTATTATTAGTTAGAGTTGAAGTAAATTAATTGGGTGAAAATTTCGTTGTTTTAATTGCCCTTTCTTTTCGTCTATTTTCTTTTCTTCTTCTGTATTTTTCTACTAGAATAATTGAAAAATATCAAATTAGTCAGTTTATTCCATATAATTAAAGTATACTCAACTTTAAGTGCCTATTTATGCACCAAAATTCATTTAGCCAAGGAAAAGTATGTAAGAATGACTAGTAGCATTTTGCTCTTTTTTTATTATAATTATTTAGCGTTGAAATAAATTAATTGTATAAAAAATTTCGTTGTTTAATTGCCCTTTTTTTTCGCCTAGTTTCTTTTTTACCCGACTGTCAAGAAGAGTTGTGTGTTTCACGCGTATCTGAGTATGTGGATTTCTTTATACCCTCGAAACATCCCAACGTCTGGATGGATTTTAAAGAATGAGGTCTCTATCGATTCGTCTTAACCGTCCGATGGTTATAGGTTAGGTTTTCTTTTTATAAATTTAAAATGGCGGCCGTAAAATACAAAATGGCGGTAGAGACGAAATTTTTTTTTACGCACCCTATTGTGTGGCATATCATTGGATAGGTCTTTCAAAATGAAGACGGTGTTTCATTGACTATTTTACAGTCAGATGCTCCGTTTAAATATTACATCACATGGAAATTGTGTAGGAAGGATCTCTAGCTTTACTGCAACTCTAACCATCATGGACATCTATAGGCCTCATCAAAACAGTGTTTATAGATAGTAACTAACAATTAAACACGACATAAAAGTCATCAATAGAAATAAATAAAAAAAATAGGTAAGTAATATAAAAAATAGCTTCGCATTGACGAGAAATAATTAATTAGTTCGTTTTTTACGCAATCGGTATTTTTGATTTTTTAAATTTAATATATTTTTTCTGTATATTTCAACTAGAATAAATGAAAAATGTCAAATTAGTCAGTTTATACCTTTTAATTTTAGTTTGATGAAACGAACCAGAATTACATAAATAGAAAATTTCAAAAATTTAAATAACTAGAAATATATGATAATTTAAAATTTGTCTTGTATTGTAATTTATTTCTTATTTTCTCTCCTTTCAGGTACTACATCGGATCAACTGTAAGAACGTGTGAATGTCCCCCAGGTTATGATGGCGCACGCTGTGAATCAACAAAACTCAATGTTCCAAAACAAAGTGAGTGTCAAAAATTATATCTATAACTCTAATAATTATTAAGATGCTACTTGCCGCAGAATGATATAAATTTAAAAGCAACGTTAAAAACGCCAGAATAAGCAAACAATCAGCAGACTAGTTTCGGTAAGAGTTTAGCGTACCGTTCTCAGTGAAAAGACTAACGGAAACTTGCTCACTTATATAGAGGAGAAGCGGATTCTACTGAAAAGTTCATTAACCAATGGGAAAACAGGAAAATGCGGTGTTGCTGGTACCCGCATTTTCCTGCTTCCCCATTGGTTAATGAACTTTTCAGTTGAATCCGCTTCTCCTCTATATAAGTGAGCAAGTTTTCGTTAGTCTTTGCACTGAGGACGGTTCGCTAACGCTACCGAAACTAGTCTGCTGATTGTTTGCTTATTCTGGCGTTTTTAATGTTGCTTTTAAATTTATATAACTCTGATATTCTATAATTTTTGAACTTTTTAGTTTTATGTGCTAAGCTGAAATGATATAACAAAATGCAACGATGCAACACAGGAATGCAAATAAAACTTTCTGAAAGACTTAGGACTTATTTAAAAACAAATTCCTTTCGCAAAATTTTCTTAAATACCGATTGAGCCAAAACTTCATTAAAACTTTAAAAAACTCATAAAAAGGGAAGACATTATGATAAAAGAGTGCGGTTTGCAAGAAACGGCTCACAAAGTAATCGGGATTTTTTAGCAGCAAAAAAATATTTAGTTAAAAAATCACTTGTAGAGTGCGTTGACGACCCGAAACACAATGAACAGGACATCAGTAGTGTCGTAGAATGTTCTAGAAGTCATATTGAACATTGGAGTATAAATGGAGTATATTGTTGTCCTTTTCATTGTATTTCGGGTTGTCAGCTCCTCTAGATGTGATTTTTTAACTTTATTTTTTTTGCTGTTAAAAAAAAAAAATCCAACTAACTTGTGAGCCAGCCCTATATTTCAAATCGCACTCCTTTATCATAATGTCTTCCTTTTTTATGAGTTTTTAAAGTTGTAACGAATTTTTGGCTCGCCCGGTATAAGAACATACAAAGCTCATTCTCACTTTTATAAAAAATATATCCAAAATATCATTTTTATTTAAAAATAGAAAATAAAACTTTGTGCAACAATATTAAAAAGCAGAAAACCAACGTTTTAAAATGCACAAATAATACATGAAAAGCATCAAACAGATGTTTCGAATCTACTAGCGAGATTCTTCTTCAGTGCAAGATAGGGAAAAGAAACAGCGTGGTATAAAAAGCAAGGATGAGCTAATAAGGAAGGCTGAGCTAAGCTATTGTCTCAGCCTTGCTTTTTCTGCTTTTTCTAGCACGCTGTTCCTTTTCCCTACTCTTGCACTGAAGAAGAATCTCGCTAGTAAATTCGAAACAGCTGTTTGCTGCTTTTCATGTATTATTTGTGCATTTTAAAACGTTGGTTTTCTGCTTTTTAATAACTTTTTTGTTATACTTTTTATTTTGCATTGTATGTTTCATTAAAGTTGGCAGATCAAAGTCTTGCGTCCTCGTATTTACTTCAGCTCGTTTTTATGACAGTGTAAAACGCTAGATTCCAAATTTTCTTTTTCCCTGTTATTTCCCTTTACAGCATTTAAATTCGCCTTCCAAATGAACAAAAAATCTTTGCCATATTTAGCTAAAAATAAAAATTATAATATTGTGTATCAATTATAATTTTAACCTATTTATTCATTTATTTGTAACTCAATAATTGTATAAAACATCATAAAACTGTTTTTTTTTTTTTTAATCACTTTTAAAATGCATTTCATATATTCTTTATCGATGTAATGATATTGAACAACTGTGCCAATTCCTGATTTTAAAGAACCATCATTTATGTATTGCCTTAACAAGCGAAGTCAATACGATGATAATATTACTCTGTTTTTAAAGTAAGAAGCATAGTTTTATTAACAATCAGCATAAGAATTAAATTACAACTATTTTTTTGCATATTTTTGCTATAGATTTTTAATTTTGCAATACGTATGCTTGCCCTTTGAATTATTTTACTTTCCCATTTATCTTCTTTCTGCATTTATTTTTATATTATTTGAATATGTTTTATTATATTATAACTAGAGGGCGCTAAAACAGCTTTTGTAACGTTTTTGCAATTTTTGTTAGTCAATAACAAATCTAAATGTTAAAAAAATCACTTTAAATGATGAGAAATGGTTTAAAAATCAAAAATACTAAATACAAATTTAAACATGTTAACAATACAATTAATGTACGATATTACAATTTTTATTTGAGATTATTAAATTCAGGATGGAATTCTTCCGACTTTTCGTAAATTTTTGAGAAAAATTCCATTTTTACGGTTCCGTACTTAAAAAGTGAAAACGGAACTATTATAAGATCACTCCTGTGTCTGTTTGTCTGTCTGTCTGCCTGCCTCTCAGAGCCCTTTCACTCGCAAACTATGCAACGTGGAAAGTTCAAATTGGGGGAAGTAATATAGACTGTTGACCCACATATTTACAGATTAATAAATATTCATAAATATATTTAGGAAAAACGTAGAGGGGCAAATTAAGTTACTTGAAAAAAAATCTTTTCTTTGTGTATCGTGTGGGGTATCGTGTAAAAGCTGTTGTAACGCTGAAATCAAAAATATATTTCATTTAATTTTAGGTATTATATTTTCAAAGTTATGGTGAAAAATGTAGTGCAAAAATATGTCCCCCCCCCCCATCTATTTTCCGAATCTATTGAAACTAAAATTATGAGAAAATTAGAGGTAGTAGACATTAATTTAATCCTTGCGGGAAAATTATAGCGATTACCCTAGGTCAATTAGTTTTTGAGAAAATCGCATTTTTCCGTTACACTCAAATTTCAATTTACGGGCTTCAGCAAAAGTGTTGAGTAGAGATGGAGGTACCTATCATAGCAGAAGTATAAAAGCATTGTTGATCATAAATTTCGAAAAAAATCGTCTGTAATTAGCCGATATATTAACCCTTAAAGACACAGACAGTTTGGACTTTAAAAATGACAGGGACGGCGCACTCTGTCGGCTTTTAAAGCCTAGATAACAAATTTTAAGGATATATTTATGTAATGCAATGCCCAGTAGCAGTATAAAAGCAATAAACGTCAAATTGTTAAAAACAGACTAATTTAATGAGAATTAATCACATAAATACTATGGAATTCGCGACTAGTTTCCGTTGAGTGGCTCTCTCAATACACCTACTATGCCTTTAAAGGTTATTTAAAAACCTATATGGAATAACAAATATACGGAATAGCTATATTTGCTATTATTTAGGTTCCATATAACTTTGAACTTTCATGGTATATCCATTTATATACTTTTTTAGTATATAGGGTGCAAAGGAAAGTCCCTTTAACCACAACACTACAGCTATGCAAGTGAGGTAACGGTATAGTAAAGCGACTACTCCCGATTTAATGAAAACGACAGCAGCGTCCCCTAGGGACAAAATTTGTAAGATAGCCTCTGCAAATTGAAAACGAAAAGAAATAGAGCAAAATTTCCTGTTAGAAAGTTTTACAGCATCAATTAATTAATAGAATACGACATCTGGTTTACATTGATAAGATAAATCTTCGCCTGTTTACCCAAAAATGTCCGAAATCGATGCACTCCATTTTGTGTAAACGTTTGAATGGAATAGTCAGAAGTATGAAGAAATACGCACAATTTATGCTATAAATACGTACTTATCTCAATACATTTTGATAACATCACACACACACAAAAAAAAAAAGACAATCTGTCTCACAGTGATAAAAAGTTAATATTCAATATGTTCGAAAAGTTCGCCATTGCTCACATACACGTTTGCATTCGTGAGAGTAATTCTGCATGCATATTTCTCAGCTTGGAACGTCTATAGCAAGCCTCCCCAATACGACAACATAGATTTAACCCTTTCAAGGGCAGTGGATAGACGGTCTAGTCACCTAATTTTAATTACAAAACTGACAAATGGCACCAAGAATATTTTAATAAAATTTTGCTTTTGTAATGAAAGTGCAAATTAGCGGGTTTCTGTTTTCTGAGAATTTCCTTTGAATATTCTGGTGTTAGTCAATTATTACGAACAGAATTCTTCTGGTCCTGAAAGGATTATTTTAAAATTTTAAATGCATTGGAAATTAAATCTTTGCAAACATTACAGCACAATACAAAGTCACAATCTGCAATTGTGCACTGCTAAATTTCCGGAATGTGAATGGGCAAAGTAGAATCGTCGCTAATCGATCTCGGACATTTTTGGGTATGCAGGTGACGATTTATCTTATCCGTGTGAAGTAAATGTCGTTTCGTACTAATTGATTCTCTAAAACTTTCTAATTGGAAAATTTGCTCTACCTCTTTTCGTTTTCCATTTGCAATGGCTATCTTCCAAATTTCGCCACTAGGGGTGCTGCTGCCGTTTGCTTTATGTCGGGCGTAGTCACTTTACTGTACCATTACCTCACTCGTGTAGCTGTAGCTCTGTCCGTTCTCAAGTATTTTCAGGTTAAAGGGACTTTCCTTTGCACCCTGTATATTATACAGCTATACCCTTACCCAACCCTACATAGTAAGTTTTTACAAAGTCTTATTATTCTTTTAGCAACGGTATTTTTTAATAATACACTTACTAATTGATATATTATTGTACGGAACCCTCTGTGCGCGAGTAATACTCGCACTTGACTCTTTATTAACTGTAAAGAAAAAAGAAAAAAAATCTGATTTTTGCCTTTTTTGCTTTCTGAGAAATAAAAAAATGCGCCAAACGAGACATATCTCGCCTGCATTCTATTTTTTAAATTTTGCTAAGCTGAGAAGCATTGACAATCTCTGTGATTCACTGACGGAATTCGCATTTTCTTCGCGATTCTTTCACGGAATTCGCGTTTTTTTTTCTGATATTTTTTTTAAGAATTAGTATTTTTTTCTGCGATCTTTTGACGAAATTCGCGTTTTTTCTGCGATCTTGTACCTATTCGCTTTTTTTATGCGATGCTTTCACGAAATTCGTTTTTTTCCAACGCTCTTTTATGAAATTCAACTTTTTTCGGAGTCTTTTGACGAAATTCACGTTTTTGTGATCTTTTCATTAAATTCGTGTTTTTGTCCTCGATCTTTTGTAAAAATTCTCATTTTTTCTGCGATATTTTGACGAAATTCGGATGTTTTCCACCTTCTGTTGACAAAATTCGCATTTTTCCCCCGACCTTTTGAAGAAATTCTCATTTTTTTTTTTTTTTTACCGCGATCCTTTGACAAAATTCACGTGTTTTCCGCTGCCCTTATACGAAATTCGTGTTTATACAGTTACCATTTGTCGAAATTTGCATTATTTTTGCGATTCTTTGACGAAATTGATTTCTTTCGGCGACAATTTGCCAAAATTCGCGACTTTTTTGTGTCCAAATTTTTAGACTGTTCATTTTTTAATTTTTTTGGAAAATTGGGAACAAAATCGCCCCTGCAAGAAACGAAAAAAAAAAAAAAATCGGGAAAAAAAGTGGAAAATGACAAAAAAGTGTAAAATCGCGGATCCGTGGAAGAATTTTATTCCTATTTTATGCAAATATGGTTTCGCGCACGTTTTTTTTTTTTTTTAGTTTTTTACAAAATTTGAGTTTACGCGTATTTTCAGACATTTTTTTAATCTTTAACCTCTCTCATGCGTATAAATTATAATTACAAGTACATTTATAAAATAAAAAAGGAGAAAAACAAATGTAGCGCCTTCCGGTTTCGAACCCGAGCGCGCGAAACGAAGCGCAAACGCCGTACCAACCGAGCTACGACCGACGAAGTCATCTCTTCACAAAGTAAGAATTTAAGTGGTGTTATAACAGAACAATTTCCCCCTCCCTCCTGTTTCTCTAGAACAATAGAGCTTTGTATAAAATCCGTTGAACCTAAGACTAAGGGGCCTCTGCCCTACAACATATATTAAAATAATCAAAATCTGTAATTTTGGTTTTCCTTTAGTTTCTAAAAAAGTACTGAAACTATTTTGGTGAAATATAATAGGGAGCAATTCTAGCTTACCTGTTTCAATTAAAACAAAAATCATATGGATCGATTGCGTAATTTCGGAGTAATCGGTGAACATACATAAAAAATAATAAAAAGACGAGTTTTTGTAGTTCTGTTGTACATCGGTTGCTCATGCAGCGATGGACACTTCTTGTCAAGCGATTCGCAAACAACTAACGTTCAACAGAATGAGGAAAAATACTGATTTTTTGGGTTTTTTAATAAAGTACTTTACCAACTTCTATAAAATTTAAATCGGGCTAATTCGAGAATATCATATTTCCATTAAAAAAAATCACAGGATTCGGTCGTGTAGTTTCGGAGTAATCTGTGAACATACATAAAAAACTTATGCGTCGAATTGAGAATCTCCTCCTTTAAAAATTACTTGATAAGGAAAAACCAGTAATTTCACGCAGAGTAATAAAACTGTAAATCTCATAGTAATGTATTTGAATATTTTTGAGGCTCTGTTTTAGACACTAAAGTGAAAATACACCTCAAACAACATATGCAAATAACATAAGCAAATGCATAATATGATTGGAAATTTCCATAAAGAAATAACCGTCCAATAACACAATGTATTATAATACATCCTTGAAGTAACAGTTTGAAAGATTACATGTCTTTATATCCTTATAGTTATTCTTTTTGCTTTATGATTTATGAAACAGTATTATAAATTCAAATTTTATTTGATAAAAAAAAATGTTTTTTTTTTTTTTTTTTTTTCTCAGTGTCGTTTTTATATAAGGAAATTTTTCTTCTTGTCATTTAATGGTTATTAAAATTGATTGCCATTTTACATTTATCTCTGTAAAATCTTCGTTTCGTTTATTATAGTAACATTCCAACTATATATGAACGAGAAACAAATGAAAAAAAAAAATCGATGATCAAACTCTTTCTTTGCCAATATTAAATTTCCACAAATCATTTTCGTTGAAAGCTAGGCATTCTTAGTTTTTTTTCCTTCATGTAGCCGGAAAAAATATTTTGCTTTATATCATTTTCCTCTTCTGTAAAATGCTTCAATTAAGGAAAGAAATGCTTTTTAAAGGATAAGGGGGAAACAGCTAATAAGAAATTTTCAAAAAGTTTCTGAAATTGAGTCTAAAATAGTTCTTTTTTCTCCGAAAGCCAAATTGAACGTTATTCTGTATTTTTAATCAATTATCGAATTGTAAAAATATAAAACTCTTGCAAGATAACTTCTTTTTTTTTTTTTTTTTTTTTTTTTTTTTTTGAAAATTCAATTTTAATTTAATATATAGATTGTTTTCATTTTAATTAGTAATTATTTATTGATGATTAATATTAAATTTATACACAACTTAACTGTTTTTATTATATCTTGACTTTATGAGTGGTAATTAACCACATACACTCATTTCTTTTTCTAGCTGTAACTGTAGTATAATTGCTGTATTCATCTATAATTTTTGTTACACATCGGTCACGTTGAGGCTTTGAGTACAATCCTTTTTTTTATTATTATTAGTGAATAATTTTCTTATAATTTTCCATATGTATTTTATGATTTTCTTATTTAATATTTTTTCTCTATCGTATCTTCCTTTTTTACTTTGATTCAATGTTTTATATCGGCAGTGATAGACTAACTCGGCTGTATGCCTATCTATTATGTGAAATAAGCTATACGTAAATGCTCTTGTCAACTGATGAGTGAACACTTACGTTCACGCTATGTTTTTCATTTGTCATCATATGATTTCTGTATTCCATATTTGTCCCAATTTATAATTGAATTCTTTTTCCAGTTTATAATTGAATTCTTTTTCCAATTTATAATTGAATCCTTTATTTATTAATTGGTATTATCTTCATAATATTTTTAGGATTTTTAATATATTGAGAGTTCCTTGTAGATTTTATTTATTATATAAATTATAAGTTATAAGTTTTCTATATGTATATAGATATGTACTCTAACAAATAATGTAAAATATTATTCCGTGCCATCGTTAAATAAAATATTAGGTAATTTTTGTTATGCAAACTTACAAGTTATTTTTCACTTTAAAAGATATATGCATAATAATAATGATAATAATAATAATAATAATAATAATGATAAAAATATAATAACGATAACAAAAAATCTATTTTACTTTCAGTTGAATGTCTTGGACCATCCTGTAATAAAACATGCACAGAAGAATCAAAAGATGGCGTCATAAATTGCATAGAAGATGAAAGTAAGTCATGTTATTTTTAGTGCGTTATTTTATCTATTAATTAATCATAAAATACTCAAAATTTCTCTATGATATTTTCATTAAGTCCAGTATCTGTTTCTCCAATACATCTACCCTGTATATAAAATCCTAATGAAACGAATTTATGAAACGGATATTATGAAAGGACTGAATTGAAACGAATTTATGTAACGATTCTATGAAACGACTGATTAAACAACTGATTATGTTTCACGACGATTTATCCTAAAATATGGAATACTTTGCGATGAAATTAACACGAAAAATCCGAATTGATCCACAGATCTCAAAACTGGTATTAGAATTTTTAAATTCGAATTAGTTTTCGAAATATTAATTTTTTTTTCTAATTTTAAATAATTTTCTCTAATGATGGCAACTAAAATTTTAATCATAACACATATTTTTTTCATATTTCAGAAAAGATTATTATTTTAAACTTATTTGGCGACAAGTATGGCCTCCCTTAAATGTATGCCAAGAAATGTATAATGTTACTTTTATTCATAATTTAATTTACTTGAACAATCTTTCGCCAAATCGAAAGATTCTGATATAGAAATCAAGAACTTGGTATTTTTATGTTAGCGAGACGAAGGTGATAAATCGCCAAATGTGCAATAATCGCCAAAAATGGCATTATTTTAATTGACATGGTAACCCGGCTATTGTTGTTTATTTAATAAAAAGTGTTTATTTACTGTCATTTCTTTTTTAAATTATATAAATTATTTTGTTCTATAGTTATCAATTATTTTTTTTTTGTTATTTCCTTTTGAAAATAGTAATAGAAAATAATTAGTAAATACGGTACTACTTAGTTATTCCGTCGATCAATTTCGCCAAATTATATAAATCGCCAAACTACTCGCCAAATTATACAAATTGACATAATTTTTATTTTAAATAACGAAAGAACAAATAAATTAGTATAACATTAATAAATATAGAAATAAAACGCCGAAATAAAAATCACTTTATGAAGTAAGCACGTGGAACTTGCTTAAAGTCAAGTGAATGTGACATTTACGATCAACCGTTATTGGCATTTAATCTTATAGGTTGGCGATAGATTTTTGGTCGACGGGATAACTATGTAGTACCACAAATACATATGTAACTGGTATTCGAAAACGAGGTTTTCGCCAAATTTTCGTAAAAAAAAAAAAAAAAAAAAAAAAAAAAAAAAAAAAAAAATCACGCCAAACCTGCGGTGCGTGTATGACATCTGGCCAAATATTAAATATTGCAAATTACAAACCATAACATTTAATTTCAACTTCAAATCAATGTTTTAATTTACCACTCGAAAAATAAAAAAAATGCTGACTGGCAAGTTGAAAAAAAGCTATTGGCGAGATTTGCACCCGGCTAGCGTAACAGTACCAAAAATTCTTCGCGACCACGGCAGCTTTTATGTAATTTTATTCGAAAAAAAAAAAAAAAAAAAAAAGATTTTTTAATCAAAATGAAAAATTTTTTGCACCGATGTTATATATGACCCCATATTGGCGCGATTTTTTTCTGACACCAATGTTATATACGCAACGGGTACTTAATTGGTGCCAAAGTATCGTTATTTTGCTTGATATGATAAGCCGGATGTTGTTGTTTATGCTGTTGATACTTTCCCCAAATTGGCGTCAGGAAAAAAATCACGCCAATATGAGACGTAAATGACATATGTGTCAAACTTTCATATGAAAGGCGAAGGGATCAGACCGTATTTGTTTATGGCAGTTGATGACTTGAACTATTATAATATAGATGAAATGATGGCGATAGAATGATATTTGACGACTTATCACCTGTGCCGGTCTAACATTAAAGTACCAAAATGGCACCTAGAGTATAAAAAGCGAAGTGGTACACCTGGAACTGTTGATGATAGTCACATGACTTAGGTTATTGTTATAGAGATTGTTTTAAAATACCGGGAGACAAAGACTCTGTATACTTAATTCATTTTACTTTTGCTTCTTTTCAAATGTTTAACTGATCCTCTTTAATCAAAAACTAAAACAACCATTGGTTGTCTTAACAGCAACAGATTCGGCCTTACATTTTTTCAATCAAAGGGAATTGGATGGAAACCCGTTTACAGGGAGATCTGCACAGCTTTCTTTTTTCAGTATAATTCAGTCTTCTCTAATACTTATAAAACCCAACAGATTAGCGGGTTTTTAGATTCTGCGGTGTCTGAACGGGGGTTGCGAGCGTAGTTTGCAGGGGGCAAAGCCCCCTAGTTATATATATTTTTAATTAATTATGTCTATTTCAAGGTTACCAATATGATTAAACACCTTGTTTGTTTATATTCTTTAGATTTTAGATCATTCTTTCTTGCGATTCATTTATAGATGACCGCGTTTGTAAACATTTACGCACTTTTGTGACTGAAATTATCATAATATCCTTAAGAGCCTACACCAGTCACTCGAAAAGACCCCGAACGATAATGTTAATCATGTGGGGAAGTTATTTTCAAATATCTCGCTTGAATTTTGATATTTTCGAATGATTTTTTTTTTTTTTTTTTTTTTTTTTTTCTTTTTTGCATAGGATAGCTGAGGATGATCTACAACCGGGCTAGTTTTTACGTTTTTGATTTTGGTTTCATATATATATTTTTAAAATTACTTTTAATTTCGAAACCTGTTTGAACCGGTTCTGAAATCGAAACTATTCTAATATTTAAAAAAACAAACTATAACCAAAATCGGAAAAGTAAAAACTAGCCCGGTTGTAGATCGTCCTCAGCTATCCTATGCAAAAATAAAATAAAATAAAATTAAATTAAATAAATAAAAAAAAACATTCGAAAATATCAAAATTCAAGCGAGATATTTGAAAATAACTTCCCCATAGGATTAACATTTATCATCCGGGTCTTTTTGAGTGACTAGTGTAGGCTCTTAACACTTTACAGCTTTTAATTTTCATTATGTATCTTTTCATTATGTAGTATTAATGCAGTCTCTAAGACCGCACTGATTGGACTAATCATTTTTAGATAATTTTATACATTAGAAGTTCCCGGTGTGTTGACTGCATTTATTTTTTTAATCTGACTCATTTTTTGAGGTTTTATTTCTATTTTAAATTCAAATTTTCCATATTTCCAAGGATATTTTTTACAACTTTTAGAAAAGGGTATTATTTTAAATTGTTGCCAAATTTAAAAACAGCGCAAAGAATAATATTGTGTTCAAATTAAAAATTTATTTACACGTGAGTATTATAAACAACAACAAAAAAACCCCTTTCAAATAAGAATTATATGATTACGTATTAAAAGCAGGAAAATATTGATAATTACGTCATGAAAACTATATTTACACGCTAATTTTAAAAGAGAAAGAAAATTGTAAAATAATTAATATGCGGTAAAAGATGTAAATGGAGGAAATTACGTAATATTTAAAATTGTCAAACAGTTCAAATTTAAAAATATACTTGTGCGATACATTTATTTCATATTTTGAGATAGTCTTTTAAAACTAACCTATACATATATTACGCTATCGTACGTGGCACAGAAATCGAGATTATTTGTTAATTGTTTAATAGCAACGGCCGAATGAAACACATCTCATTGGCTATTGAACAGGATTTAATGCATTTCCATTCCTATAAGGGGGGGTTATCATAGGGAGAACCCTGTTCTGTTGCCAAATGCCGCCAAGTCTGTCGCCAACTTGGCGATATATCGACATATTTGGATACCAAAATGAGTCGCCAAAAGTGACGCCAACAATATCTCTAATATTTCGTCGAATTTCCATAGATTTCCACTGTAAACCAATAGTGTTTACTTGCTTACCGAAAATCAACAAATTGAGATGTTTTGAACTAATGAAACAATGCAGATGTTATTGAAGTGCCTACAAGTGCCGCATTACTCTTGTGTTGAGAATTCTGAGACAGATATAATAACAAGAATATAGAATAATAAAGAATAATGAGACAGGTTCAAATAATATTTCCTTTCTAACAACAAAAGTATTTTCACGTGAATATTAAAAAGAGAAAGATTACTTTGGTGAAAATTACGCCAGATTCAAAACGATACATTTAAAATGTCTTATTTAAAAAAAAAAAAAAAAAAAAAAAACTTTCTTATAGAGTTGTTAAAAAATACCGGGAGACAAAGACTCTGTTTACTTATGTAATTTTATATTAGCTTATTTTCACATGTTTCACTGATCTGATTTAATCAAAGACGAACACAACCCGTTAACAGGGAGATAGCCACTGTTTTTTTTTATTATTATAATTCATTCTTCAGAATTTTTTTTGAAGCCTATCAAATTAGCGTGCTTTTAGAGTTTGCGGTGTCTGAACGGGGGTTGGCCCAGTGCCAGTAGGGGGCAGAGCCCCCTAGTTATACTAAAAAAATGTGAAAAAATTTGGATGCTAACACATTTAGCATTTATTTTTCAACAACATTTAATTTCAGTTGCGATACTTGTATCTGAATTCTATTTATGAAATTTTACGACTTCAAAGCGATTAAAACGTAACGCACTATATGAACATTAATCCTGTGTAATTCATTGTTAAATATATTCTTCTTCTATTTGCACGTAAAAAAAGTTACTATTCACACTGAAATATTTACTATTTTGATTTATTTAAGACTAAAGATATGCAACGGCAAGCATGTTTTATTTTTTCAAAAAATTCTGTAAGAATATAAATTAATTTTTACATAAAACAATAGATATAAATAAGAAAGTTAAAATTTATTAATATTTTTACCGTTTTTGAAATTAGTAAACTTTTGGAAAGTTACAAGAGATTAATTCGTTTCAATATTTTTTGACCAAATTTAATATACAGTTGAGGAAAAAAAAGTAACCTCCCCCTACTAACTCCTCAACAAATTTGTTGAAGAGTAGAAGAAAGTTACAAGTACCGAACGATTGGAAATAAAGTCTACTTTTAAATGATGTATATAGAATTTGCTTAGGGGGCCATCTACATATTAAAACGAGCCCAAACTTCATTTTTTTCAATGGCAATACCCAATTTTAACAAGATATTTCAAATCTTATGTTCAAAATATACCTAGACACCAAATTTCAAGTCATTTGAATGATAAGTTTTTGAATTATTAGCATTCAAAATTTTGTGCTTCTAATCTTAAATTACATTTTCATATTTTTATTAAAATCTCCTGAAACTATACTACTAATGCGCTATTTTTTTGTGTAGCAATAATACTAAAATACCCAAACATAAATACGTTGAATTTGCAATTTTTATAATTTCCTGACATGAATTATGAATTATGAAATTAATATTCAAAAAAATTATGAATTGCAACCTACAATTTTTTTGATGGATTGAGATCTATTAGGTCCTGCTTTATGAAAATCCAAAAATTTCGCATTTTTCTTCCAAGCAGTTTTCAAATTATCCTTAAAAAACGGCAAAATGATTGTTTAAGGGGCCACGTATGACAGCAGTAACTGTCTATTTTGAAATTTCTTATGCTGTCCTGTAATCTAGGAGACTTAAATGACTTTTTGAGTGGCGCTTAAGATGCCTTGATCAAGAAGGGGGCTCTCTCGGCCAACAATCGAGTAGCGAACTTCATTTTGGATACAGCCCCTAAAATACGCTCGTTTTAAAATAATTAATTTCTCGGAAACTTATCGTACGAATTGCATAAAAATTTGTTTTTACGCTAATTGAAGGGTGTAGAGTTAGTTCATTTATGCTGTCAGAATAGTGTGCTGCTATTAAAAAAAAAAAAGTTATTGTTCGTTTTAATATGTAGATGGCCCCCTAAGCTAAATTTATATATGTCGTAGGCTAATTGAGAAATCCGGCTCTTTGCAAAGAGCCGGGCTAATTGGAGAATCCATCTCCATTTTTCCAATTAGCCTGATATTTTTCAGGCTTATTGCAAAGAGCCTAGAAAGCGTTAGGCTAATTGAAAAAGGACCACTTATTATCCGATCAGGGTGATATTTTTAGGTCACAGGTTATCAAAGCCTGAGAGCTTATGTGCCCGCCAATTCTGTATGTACGTGTGTACGTACGTACGTAACACGATAACTCTTGATAGAAATATCCGATTTGCTTCAAATTTCTTTTTCTAGGTTCATTCTGATAAGGTGCTTCCCTGATTAGTTTTTGGGGTTCATTGGTTAAGGATAAAGGGGGAAAAGGTGGGCTAGTCCCCCCCCCCCCTTAATTTATATAAATGGGTTTTTCATGGAGAAATATTCGATTTGCCCCAAATTTGGTATACCGGTTTATTGTGTTAAGGAGCTTCCCTGATTAGATTTGGAAGCTCATTATTTAAGTATAAAGGGGGGCTACCCCCCTTAATTTAGATAAATCGGTTTTTCATGATGAATTATTCGATTTGCTCCAAATTTGGTATACCGTTTTATTAAGTTAAGGAGCTGCCTTGATTAGATTTGGAAGTTCATTAGTTACATATAAAGGGAGGAAAGGGGGGCTATCCCCCCGTAATTTAGATAAATGGGTTTTTCATGCAGAAATATGCGATTTGCAATAAATTTGGTATACCGGTTAATTATGTTAAGCAGCTTTCCTGATTACATTTGGAAGATCATTATTATGTATAAAGGGGGGAAAGGGGGGCAATTGCCTCTCCCCTTAATTTAGATAAATGCTTTTTTCATGTAGAATTAATCGATTAGCTCAAATTTGGTATACTGGTTTATTATGTTAAGGAGATGGCTTGATTAGATTTGGAGGTTCATTAGTTAAATATAAAGGGAGGAAAGGGGGGGCTAGCCCTCCCCCTTAATTTAGGTAAATGGGTTTTTAATGCAAAATTATTCGATTTGCTCAAAATTTGGTATACCGGTTTATTATGTTAAGGAGCTTCCCTGATTAGATTTGGAAGTTCATTAGTTAAGTATAAAGGGAGGAAAGGGGGGCTAGACCCCCGCCCCCTTAATTTAGATAAATGGGTTTTTCATGCAGAATTATTCGATTTGCTCCAAATTTCGTATACCGGTTTATTATGTTAAGGAGCTGCCTTGATTAGATTTGGAAATTTATTGGTTAAGTATAAAGCAGGGACAGGGGCTAGTGTCCCCTTAATTTAGATAACTGGGTTTTTCATACAGAATTATTCGATTTGCTTCAAATTTGATATACCACTTTATTACGATATGGCTTCCTTCATTTGATTTGGAGGTTCATTGGTTAAGTATAAAAGGGGGAAAGGGGGCAATTGCCCCTCCCCTTAATTTAGATAAATGAGTTTTCATGCAGAATTATCTGATTTCGTTTAATTTTTTTTCAACCGGATCGGAACTTGAAGGTTTCATTTGAAGTCAACCCGAAAACCGACGACAACAAGGTTTCGGATTGAGTTCAATTAGAACTTTCTGGCTCGGATCGGGTTGCCGGTAGACGGAGATTATTTTGTCTGGCTTGCATCGGGTTATAGTTCTTTGGAATTTTTTTGTCGGTTAAGATTTGTTTCGGGACGGGTTTCAGGTTGACTTCGAATGGAATTTTTAGGTTCTGGTAGCGTTGCGTGGTCCACGGAAACTAATTTGTCTTAAATATATATAGAAAACTACATGTAAGAGAAACGACACATTCACCTTAAGTTACTACTAAAATTAGTGCTAAAAATACAATCCATGGTATAATACAATCCATGGTATATCATTGTATTTTTAGCACCTATTTTAGTAATAAAAACTGAGAATAATTTTAATGTATTCATGTTTTAACTAATTTGTCTTGTTAGGATCCGGTTATGGATCATTGGAATATTTTTGTCGGTTATCAGATTTGGTTCGGGATTTCTGGTTTTTTTCAAATGGAACTCTCAGGTTCGGGTCGGGTTGCATGTCGACTGAAATTATTTTGTCTTGCTCGGATCGGGGTAATTTATTTTTCGGGTTTGGGTAGGGTTATGTGTTAATAAACCTAATAAAAAGAAAATTGCCCAGTTAAACTGATGGCATTGAGCACACAGGCTATTCACACCAACTGTATATTATACTCTTATTTCAAAGAATAATGCCCCTCGAAAAATAAATGAAGGTATTAGTCCCCGTTGCCCCCCCTTTCTACTTAACCAAAGAACCTCCAAATCTAATCAGGAAAGCTACTTAACATAATAAACTGGTATACCAAATTTGAAGCAAATCAGATAATTCTGCCTGAAAAAACCATTTCACTAAATTAAGGGGGTGGTATTAGCTCCCCCATTTCTCCCTTTTTGCTGAACCAATGAACTTTCAAATCTAATCAGAAAAGCTCCTTATAAGAATGAACCTAGAAAAAAAATTGAACTAAATTAGATAATTCTGCATGAAAACACATTTATCTAAATTAAGGGGAGGGGCAATTGCCCCCTTTCCCCCCTTTTATACTTAACCAATGAACCTCCAAATCAAATGAAGGAAGCCATATCGTAATAAACTGGTATATCAAATTTGAAGCAAATCGAACAATTCTATATGAAAAACCCATTTATCTAAATTAAGTGGACACTAGCCCATGTCCCTCCTTTATACTTAACCAATAAATCTCCAAATCTAATCAAGGCAGCTCCTTAACATAATAAACCGGTATACGAAATTTTGAGCAAACCGAATAACTCTGCATGAAAAACCCATTTATCTAAATTAAAGGGGGGTCTAGCCCCCCCCTTTCCTCCCTTTATACTTAACTAATGAACCTCCAAATCTAATCAAGCCATCTCCTTAACATAATAAACCAGTATACCAAATTTGAGCTAATCGAATAATTCTACATGGAAAACGCATTTATCTAAATTAAGGGGAGAGGCAATTGCCCCCCTTTCCCCCCTTTATACATAATAATGATCTTCCAAATGTAATCAGGGAAGCTGCTTAACATAATTAACCGGTATACCAAATTTATAGCAAATCGCATATTTCTGCATGAAAAACCCATTTATCTAAATTACGGGGGGATAGCCCCCCTTTCCCCCTTTATACTTAAATAATGAGCTTCCAAATCTAATCAAGGAAGCTCCTTAACACAATAAACCGGTATATCAAATTTGGAGCAAATCGGATATTTCTGCATGAAAAACCCATTTATATAAATTAAGGGGGGTAGCCCCCCTTTTCCCCTTTTATCCTTAACCAATGAACCCCAAAAAATAATCAGGGAAGTCCCTTATCAGAATGAACCTGGAAAAAAAATTGAAACAAATCGGATATTTCTATCAAGAGTTATCGCGTTACGTACATACGTATGTACCTACGTACACACGTGCATACAGAATCGGCGGGCACATAAGCTCTCAGGCTTTGATAGCCTGTGAGCTAAAGATATCACCCTGATCGGATAATAAGTGGTCATTTTTTAATTAGCCTAACGCTTTCTAGGCTCTTTGCAATAAGCCTGAAAAATATCAGGCTAATTGGAAAAAGGGAGATGGATTCTCCAATTAGCCCGGCTCTTTGCAAACAGCCTAGGCTGTTTGCAAAGAGCCGGATTTCTCAATTAGCCTACGACATATACATCATTTAAAAGTAGACTTTATTACCAATCGTGTGGTACCAGTATCTTTCTTCTACAATAATTTTTTGCAGAGTTAGTAACTGGTGTTTACTTTCAGGTAGCTTTCATTACAAAAAGCTACCTATTGCAGCCGTTCGGAGGAAAACGATTCCGAAAAAGTTTGGTATATTTTCACCCATCATGACCCCCAGACCCCGAAACCACCCTCCGTTCAAAATTGATATATATATATATAGTTAAAAAATTCCAATAGTTATTTCAAGCTCACGAAATTTTCTCCAAATCGGCTCATAAATACGAGAGTTACAGTATGACAAAGACTAATGTCTCGACCGAGTTCGTTGGCCAGCTTCATCCGCCATCTTGTTTCAAAAGGGCGGCCATTTAAATTTTTTTTTAATTTAAAATTTAAAATGAGGCATAAAAAAATTAGACATTGAAAAAGATTTTTTTTCTTATGTGTTTAGGCTTGATACAACAATTCTGGAGCATTTTTAGTTTCGTCTATATCTTAAAAAATGGCTGAGTTATAGCACTTTGAATTTCTAGAATTGCTGGCATTTTGAAACGATCTGATTTTTGTCACGCGATAATACACGTATTTATGAACCGATTTGGATGTGACAAGGAATATGCATAGTACATAGCAATGTCTCGACCGAGTTCGTTGGCCAGCCTCATCCACCATCTTGTTTAAAAATGGCGGCCATTTAAAAATTTAAAAAAATTAAAATTTAAAAGTGAAGTACAAAATAAATAGAAATTGAAAAAGATTTTTCCTTATGTGTTTGATCTTGATACAAAGATTCCGGAGCATTTTATGTTTCGTCTATGTCTTAAAAAATGGCTGAGTTATAGCATTTTGAATTTCTAGCATGGCTGAAATTTTGAAACGATCTGATTTTTGTCACGCGATAACACGCGTATTTATGAACCGATTAGGATGTGCAAAGGCATGTGCATAGTACATAGCAATCTCTCGGCCGAGTTCGTTTGCTAATTTCATCGGCCATCTTGTTTTAAAAAGGCGGCCATTTAAAAATTTAAAAAAAAATTAATTAAAAATGAAGTACAAAAAAATTAGAAATTGAAAATGATTTTTTTCTTATGTGTTTCAGCTTGTTACAAAGATTCCGGATTATTTTTTGTTTTGCCTTTATCTAAAAAAAAGGCCGAGATATAGCAGTTTGAATTTCGAATGTATGTGACATTTTTAAAAATCTGATTTTTTGCCTGCAACTGCACTCGCATATATGAACCGATTTAGATATGAGTGAGCATGAGCACAGGAATTACTAAGGTCTCGACCAAGTTCATTGGTGAGCTTTGTTGCACCCATTATGTTGTTTTAAAATGGCGGGCTATCACCGATAATTCGGGTTAATATAATTATTAATATAATTCGGGATATCACCGAATTTGGCGACAAATATAAATCACTTTAATAAAACCAGCTTTGATAACGCTGACTAATTTCGCGAAATTGTCATTCATATTCAATATTGACAAAAATTAGTATTTAATCTTCTATAATCGGGTTCCACTAATTTGAGCTCCGTGTGTTTGAATAATATAAGCTGGCTTTAAAAAAATAAGGAATATGAAAGCTACCTCTTCCTCCCGGCACTGGCCGGAAGGACTTTTTTTTCCACGACTGTACTTGTACAGTTTCTTAATAAAAGTTCAATAGACACTACTGAATCAACATTTTCGATAATACTCAATAAATCATTCATTGTTCAAAAGAAATTAAATAAAATTCCTCTTAGCATGATAAGTTTAATAAAACTTATATGGCAAAATCTATTTTATAACATCTGTAAAATAGGTTATTTTAAATTTATAATGGAATTCTTATTGTAACATTATTATAAGAGCAAAATCGCACCTTAAAATGCGAATCAATCCCTCCACGTAATTTTTATGGTCAATTAACTAACCTTTTTTAGAAATTGTTTAAATATAAATAAGCATATAAATTGTTATATATTCAAAGACATATTTATATTCCCAAAATATTCTTGAATATTACGAAAATAGTCTTTTGAATGCAAATAAATTGAAATTGCTGAGATTTGCTTGTTGTAAAAAGAAAATTACAGCTTCTAAACTAATATCACAGTTTGTCCGGAAATCCGGTACATTTGCTGGCGGTTTTGAAACTGAACATTTAGGTATGTTCGCGGGAAAAGCCAATCAAAGAGCTAAATGACCCCTGAAATCAGCTTTATGGGTGTTACCGGCAATTCAGCACTTCCCAAGAGGGTATTAAATGAAGTGTTTTAACAAAGCATTTGCGTTTCAGTATACTGTTATTGCTTCACTTTAACTCGTTATATATCATGCCATTTATTTAATTAAGCAAAAATAGCAAATCTGCGAAGTTTCCTTTCTGTTTAAACATAATTTTATAAGTTAGATTATTTGAACAAAAATGAGTACAAAGGATAACAGTACGTATTAAACATTAGAAATATTATGAATCCTGTTTAAAAATAGAAACAATGAGGATGTATACGAAATTAAACGTTAATTAAAATAAACTAAACGTGTATTAAAATAAATTAAATGTGTTGATTGTTGTAAAATGTTTTGAGAAAGGATTTGCGTTTCAGCATACCCTTATTGCGACAATTTAAATCACCATATCTCATATCATTTATTGAATTAAGCAAATCACCGTATCTCATGTCATTTATTTAATTAAGCAAAAATAGCAAATCTGCGAAGTTTCCTTTCTCTTTAAACGCAATCTAATAAGTTAGATTATTTGAATAAAAATGACTAATAAAGATAACTGTAAGTGTTAAACATTAGAATTGTTAGAAATACTGTTTAAAAATAGAAGCATGGGGATAGGTATGATATTAAACGTTAATTAAAATAAATTAAAGGTGATGATTGTTATAAAATGTTTTAACAAAAGATTTGTGTTTCAGTATACACTTATTTCGCCACTTACCTCGGCGTATTTCATATCATGTATTTAATTAAGCACAATTGGGAAATTTGTGAAGTTTACTTTCCCTTTAAACGTTTAAAAATATATTATAAATTAAGTTGTTTTTCTTCTCCCTTTAAACGCAATCTTGTAAGTTATATTATTTGAATAAAAATGGATCACACTAAATGTTAAACATTAGAACTGTTGAATTGAGTGCTATTTAAAAATAGAAGCAATGGCGACAAAATTAAAAGATAATTAAAATAAATTAAAGGTTATGATTGTTGTAAGATGTATTAACAAAGGATTTGCTTTTCAGCGTACACGGGAAAAGCCAATCACAGAGCTAAATGGCCCCTGAAATCAGCTTTATGGGTGTTACCAACAATTCAGCACTTCCCAAGAGGGTATTAAATGAAAGTGTTTTAACAAAGCATTTGCGTTTCAGTATACTGTTATTGCTTCACTTTAACTCTTCATATCTCATGTCACTTATTTAATTAAGCAAAAATAGAAAATCTGCGAAGTTTCCATTCAATTTAAAAGAAATCTTGTAAGTTAGATTATTTGAATAAAAATGACTACTTAGGATAACATTAAGTGTTAGAATTATGAATACTGTTTAAAATAGAGGCAATGGTGATAGGTATGAAATTAAAAGTTAATAAAAGTAAATTAAAGGTGATGATGATTGTTGTGAAACATTTTAACAATGGATTTGCGTATCAGTATACCCTTATTTCGTCACTTTAAAATAACGTATTTCATGTCATGTATTTAATTAAGCAAAATTAGAAAATCTGTTAAGTTTACTGTCCCTTTAAATATTCAAAAAAGAATGATATAAATTAAGCTATTTGAATAAAAGTGTCTGCTAAGGATAATATTAAGTATTAAACATTAGAATTGTGGAGATTTCGCAAGCAACACCTGCATTAGACTGAGTGTCCCCGTATTTTCCGCTTCGAGATTAAAAAGGAAACGAGCCTTAACGAAGCTGTGTGAAGTGGAAATGCGGAAGAAGTAAAGAGAACGAAATGAGTTTTTTACGACGCAGGGTTTTGTTAAAAAAGAACAGAACATATTACGGTGGAATAAGATTGAATATTTACACGACGTAAGAAAATCTGAGAAATATTCAACGACGTCCTGAATTATAGACTTTAAGCTAATTAAAGAACGAGAAGAGTGTTTATATCTGTATTTTTTGTTTGTGTATTCGTCTCAATAAATGTCAGTGTTCGTCCTAAAAGTGAGTTGTGAGTTATGTATGGAGTCTCACCCCCATAGAATTATTATGAATACTGTTTAACCCCTTGAGGGGCGGTGGTATTTCTATGAAACTACTTAATTTTAATTCCCAAATGCTACAATGGCACCAGAATTTTGGTAAAAAAATTTTCGGTCTATTATATATGCGAAATATAGCTTTTTCTTATTTACAAATAAATTTGTTTTCAAATTCTGGTGTCAATCATTAATTTCAACACTTTAGCTATGAAATTGCTTTGCCCCCTGAAAGGGTGAAAGATAGAAGTAATGATGATAGGTAACATTAATTAAAATAAATTAAATAAATGACTGTTGTGATAGCTTTTAAGAAAAGATTTGCGTTTCAGTATACTGTTATTGCTTCACTTTAACTCGCCATATCTCATGTCATTTATTTAATTAAACAAAAATAGCAAACCTTCGAAGTTTCCTTTCTGTTTAAACATAATTTTATAATTCAGATTATTTGAATGAAAATGAGTACAAAGAATAACAGTAAGTGTTAAACATTAGAATTAATAGGAATACTGTTTAAGAAGAGAGACAATGAGGATATTTAAGAAATTAAACGTTAATTAAAATAAATTAAACGTGATTAAAATACATTAAATCTGTTGATTTTTGTAAAATGTTTTAACAAAGGATTTGCGCTTCAGCATATCCTTATTGCAACACTTTAACTCGCCTTATCTCATATAATTTATTTAATTAAGCAAAAATAGCAAATCTGCGAATTTTCCTTTCTCTCTAAACGTAATTTTATAAGCTATATTATTTGAATAAAAATGTGTACAAAGGATAACAGTAAGTGTTAAACATTAGAATTATTAGGAATACTGTTTAAAAATAGAGGCAATAGGGATAGGTACGAAATTAAACGTTAATTAAAATAAATTAAAGGTGATGATTGTTATGAAATGTTTTAACAAAGGATTTGAGTTTCAGTATACTCTTATTTCGTCACTACCTCGACGTATTTCCTGTCGTGTATTTAATTAAGCAAAAATAGCAAATCTGTGAAGTTTACTTTCTCTTTAAACGTTTAAAAAGATGTTATAAATTAGGCTATTTTCCTTTTCTCTTTAAACACAATTTTATAAGTTAGATTATTTTAATAAAAAATACTACGGATAACACTAAGTATTAAACATTAGAACTATTGATTTGAATGCTGTTTAAAAAGTAGAAGCAATGGTGATATGTACGAAATTAAACGATAATAAAAAAAAAATTAAAGGTGAGGATTGTTGTAAAATATTTTAACAAAGGATTTGCGTTTCAGCATATTATTATTGCGACACTTTAACTCAACAAATTTCTTGTCATTTATTTAATTAAGCAAAAATAGCAAATCTGCAAAGTATCCTTTCTCTTTAAAAGGCTATTTACTCCAAGCAATAGAGACCGCATAAGGGCTCTACATAGCAAAATTCATAGTAGTTCTGGAAAAAGGCTTACTATATGTTTTTTGGGTCGCTGAATCTGAATTTTTAACTTTCTACCCCCCCCCCCCAAATGCCCCCCCCCCCCCAAAAAAAAGGGTTTTTATTTAAAAAATCAATTTTTTTAATTGTTTTAGTGAAAAAGTGTCTAGGAATTCAGAAAGTAGACCAAAATTTGTAACAAATAAGATACATGACATTACGACGTAGGATGAATGGGGAGGGGGGATCTGCCTCGGAACATGCGCCACGGTGCTGCGTGGACTAAGTTGCGCAATTCCACTTAAACACTCGCATCGTTTACATTCGCCATCCCGTCTCCCCTCCGAACTTTCCCTATAAGGTTTGCTCTAAGTTTTCCATTTTCAAAATTCATTGTGCGTATTATTACACTAATAGGTCTGACTTCGGTGAATCTTGCTCCAGGAAAAGTATCATAGGTGTAATTATATGAAAAAATGATTAATTCCTCTATATATCCATTTACCATTGTAAAAAGGGTCGAAATGTGTGGGGAAATAAATTTACTTAATCTTCCAAATATCTTCTACATCTTCATTCTTAACGGTTTTACGCTTTTATGCACGTTTCCGTAGCTGCATGCTGAACTAAGTACTGTAAATTTACGTTACAGTAGAAACGTGTTAATCTTCTTATGTCTCTCCTGTGAAATATTGTATCACTTTTGGAGTTGTTTCACTTTTCATGCGGGTGAATGAAATTGGCGCATATCCTTATTCAGAAAGCTTAAAATTGATTAGTATTTCCAATTAAAAACAAATGATTTTTCAGAAAAGGCTGTCAAAGCTGGTGTTTTGAATCAATTTTTCCCACGCGACAGTCCAGGAATCGTGACATAGAAATTGCTCGTAAATTAAGATTAGAGAGAACTAGAAAAAAATGCATAATACTTCACTGTATCAACAGAAATTCATCATACATCTTAAAATCCCGTCTTAAATAACACTTCTACTCACTGGAAAGATTTTTCAGAAACTTCAGTTGCCCACGTAACGTATATAAAAAAATCTACATATCTAAAATTAATTATATTCGAATTTTCAATGTGCATTTTTTTTTTCACAAAGAAAGACGTCTCTCATTAAATGAATTTTAGAATGTTTTAAACACTCTTTAATCCTTAGTGGCTTAAAGAAATTTAAAATACATTTTTAAAATATATAAATAAAACTTTTAAATATATTTAATATAACAATTTATTTTAAATTTCATGAAAAATACTATTATGGCTTACGATGTTGAGAAAACAAAAACAAGTTTATGAAAATAGTAATTTTTTTTTTTTTTTTTTTAAAGATGCATACTATAAAATTTTCATTTCTTATTAACAAATAAAGCCAACAAATATTTGCGTTTATTATTTTGTAAACGCTGAGATATTGAAGAAAAGTAAATGTCTATATTTTTTTGGTGCCATAAATTACCGCTGTTTAAATGAAATATTTACAAACAAGATTCCTAGAAAAAATTTTTATTCTACTTTTAGTCTTTTTTCTTCTTTTGAATTGTATTGTAAAGATTTATCAAAAACTACTAACACAAAATTTGAGATCTAATATTATAGTTCGAAAGAATATTTTGAATCGTTCGGAAAAATATTATTGTCCAAAAAGTGTTTTTCTGCACAAAGGTTTTTCTTCAATATTTTAGAAACAGAGGACAGCCATCAGTCTCTATGGACCGTTAAACTAGCTTATGGGATTGCCCTGTATTCTCAAAATGACACAGGGAATACTTAAAAAGTATAAGTTCGTCTGTAGTCAGTGAATTATCCAAAGTTTCATTCTTTTGAAATTTATAAGACGAAATGAATTTTTTTCATTGGTATGATCTGATGAAATCTGTCTGTACTTTTTCGTTTTTGCCTTTATAGTTTTAATTAAACATAACTAATTTTTTTAAGAACTAAATGCTATTGTATAATTTTAGAAGTTCGAGGTGAATAATATGTACATTGAAATAATTTTCTTCTTTAAATTTCATTGGAATAGACGAATTTTTTCATATTTGCTTTTTTTACTGTTCTTTAAAAAAATAATCTTCTCCGATTTTTAAGAAAATAGTTTTTTTTAAGTGCTATAAGGAAAACTATTTCCTAATATTACCGACAGCAATTAACATCTGCGCTATTAACATAGTGTTATTATTGTTTTAAAAATATATTTTATAAACTATTTTTAAAGTGTATTTTGGAAAAACAATACAACAATTGAACTTTTAAAAAATTTGTTTTACAATGCAATGTAGACCGAATACAGAGTGAAATAAAAGAATGAAACCAAATTTTTCGTATAGTTTAGAAATAAAACAAAGGTTTAATAAACTTTTAAAAAAAGCTTTAATACTAAATTCATTAAAATAATGAAACTCTTAGTACTTATTGCTCGAACTTTCAAACTGAAGAAATTTAAATTAGGGCGAATATAAATGCATGCACATTGGCATGTATCCACAAATCCTCGTGTTTAAAATTAAATATTTCTCTTTAAGTTAAGATTTTTATATTTTAGTTCAAGCTTTCTTCTTGTTTTTAGTGCTACACTAAAGCTCCATTCAACTATATCAATGCAATATAAAATACCTCATGTTACAGTTTAAAAGAAAAAAAACAATGTGTTCAAATAAGTAATCGTCTGCCTAAAAGTCTTCTCAAAAAAGGACCCAGTCAGTTGTTAGGAATATATAATAGTTTTTAGAATTACTTTGAATTTCAGAAATACTTAAAAAGTTAGTACATGTTCAGCGATTTCCTTAAAATTTCTAGGGAATTGCCTAAGTTTTCGTTGTTTTTCAAATTATATGAGATGCTATTGTAGCAAATAACTTTAATTTTCTTCATTTATGATGAAATATCTTCTCTTTGCATTTTTATTTTCTTGTATCTTTACAAGAAGAAAGATTCCTGAAAATTTTCGACTTCCAGTTTTCGACGGATTTACATATTTTAGGGGTCAGAGTTCTCGGAAAACATGCTTTTATAAAATGTCTGTCTGGGAGTCTTTGACTCTGTCTGTCTGTCTGTATGTGACACAAATTTTGCGTGCGCTCTATCGAAAGAATTAATTCACGGAATCCTTCTATATATATAAAAAAGTTTTGATTTGGAAATGGACCAATGGAAATCTGCGTAGATATTCCCGGCAGATCGTCATCCAATTTGAATGCTTAAGCATGGCCTTTCTTCGTTAATATTAAAAAAACTGTTGCATACAAAAATATGAAAATCGGTAATCATTTTTTGATCATTTTATGCGTCAGAATTTCCCGGTGTGCAAATTGCATTTAGTTTTTTAATTTGACTCATTTTGTGAGGATTTATTTTTATTTTAAATTCAAATTTTCAGCATTTCGAGAGATATTTCATACATATTTTAGAAAATTGTATTAATTTAAACTGTTGCCAACTGTATAAACAGCGCAAACAATAATGTTTGCTTCAAATTAAAAATTTATTTTACACTTGACTATTATAAACAGAAAATATTTAAAACAGGAACTCATTGAAAATTACGTCATAAAAACTATATTTTCACGTGAATTTTAAAAGAGAAAGAATATTGTAAAATAATAAATTCATTAACATGCGTTAGAATTCTTAAATAGGAGAATTGACGTCACATTTACGTCACTTACACTTATTACGTAAAATGAACAAAAAATAATATTGCAAAACAGTTTAAATTTAAAAATTGCGCGAGACATTTATTTGATATTTTAAGATAATCATAATATTTCATCTCTAATAAAAGTATTTTTACGTGAATATTAAAAAGAGAAAGAAAAGTTTTGTGAAAATTACGTCAGATTATAATTGCCAAATTCAAATTATAATTCATTCCGAAATCTTTTCAAAGCCGATCAAATTAGCGTGCTGTTAGAGTCTGCGGTGTCTGAACGGGAGTTGACGAGCGTAGCTCGTAGGGGGCAGAGCCCCCTATTTTAATAAAAATTTATATTCAGTGACTCCCTCGTATAAATTGATGCTGATTAGTTTTTGGCTTTTATCGCGAAACAAATGACTCTGCTATGCTGCATTTTTCACGATATCCGCAATAGCTCTATGTGAAGAACTAATGCACGAATTTTCATCTAACTTCAGACTCAGTTAGACGTTGGCACAAGTTGTTGCTAGTTGGCACAAGTTGTTGATTAGGTTTTGATGTTATTTACCCAATAGGTAACGCTGCTATACTGGATGTATTAAGATTTTTGAAATAGCTCTTTCTCAAGAACTAATGCACGAACTTCCATCTAACTTCAGATTCAGTTAGACATTGACACACGTTGTTGCTGATTAGATTTTGGTTTTTATCGCCCAACAAATGGCTCTGCTATACTGCATGTTTCATGATTTCTGAATAGCTTTATCTCAAGAACTAATGCACGAATTTTCATCAAATTTTAGATTCAGGTGTACCTTGGTAAATATTGGTACTGACTAGGTTTTGGCGTAAATCGTCCAACATGTGGGGCTGCTATACTGCATTTTGCAGGATTTACGCGATTTTAGCGATAGTCATCTCTGAAGAACTAGTGCACGGAATTTAATATGTTTAGAATCTTCATGATGGGTATAGATTGCCATTTCATTTTGGCACTGTGATAACAAATTTTAAAGTATTAACATATATGAGATATAAGAAAGTTTTGGGATTGGCCCATTCGACTAGTGCTTTTTTTCTTTGTTGTTACATTTTTTTCTTGTTAGGTAGAATAGCGTTCAATTTTTTTTCGACTCCCGACTGGGCAGGGTTTACTTAACCTTTCATCCCTTTGGGGTCGATAAAATGAGTACCAGGCTTGCTTGAGAAATAAACACTAAGAGTCTCGCGTTAGGTTGACCACCTGGCCGGGACGCATGCTGCATACCACCTCGGAGCAGGGCTTAATTTGCGCCGGAGCTCACCCAAGCCCGGCTCCGGTACTTCTCTGTTTTTAGTAAATATTTAAATATTGGTCGGAATTCACGGGAGCCCATAAATACAGAGTTCCGGAGCCCAGTGCAATAGCACTTCCGAAAAACCGAAACATAAATTACCTTTTCCTGTCCTTTCCAACTCCAAAATTTTACATTCTTTTTTACCAAAGCATTTATATGTGAAGTAATTGTCGCACACGTAGGAGATGGAGATAAAACGGACTCAATTTTTATATCAGTTTTTGGGCTTGGAGTGACTCCAGCTCAATCTGTATTACAATTAAAATTTTATTTATTCGTGGAAAAAAAAATAAACTTTTCTTCCTTTAAAATTACGTATTATATTCTATTTCAAATCATTTTAATGCTATTTTCATAAGAATGAAGAGAAAACAGAAATCGTATGTTTCTATTTCAAATTTATGTCGGCGACGACATGTTGATACGGCGTCGTTCAAGAGATTGAACAATGGATTTGCTTTCAGTTCGATTTTCTTTTATGACAGTAGAATAATTTTTTATTGGCTGGGTTTTTTTTTTTTTTTTTTAATTTAAATATCTAACCTGAAAAGAATTATTTTCTGTTTTAGCCAACGAGCATCATCTTGAGGTTTTATTTGTGTGAGGTTTTTTTGTCTTCTATTGCGTACGACTATAAAAATCAGTAGTGATTATTATATTTATTTTGCATCATGCTAAGCATACTACGCTAAGGCTTTGCTAAGCACATTTACGAAGTCACTTCAATTGGTAAGTAGATATAATTGCCTTGTATTGTTATTCTAATAGAAAGCAATCGAGCAGTGTTTCCCCTTTTTCTATAAAAGCATCGATTCTTTCCGATAAGGGTGTCAAATTTTTAATTTAATCTGATTTTCAGGGACTCACCACAAAAGATTGTTATGCGGATGTAATCGATTATAGTTTAAGGTATGCACCTTTCATAGGAAATTGTAAAACATTGTTCCATTCTTCAGCATATAAATATTAATTTCTGTAAATTTCCTTCATTTAAAAAAAAAAAAAAAAAATGCATAACTGCGAACTATCCCTTTTTTGTGTTAACACTATTTCTTAATCATAATCCTTACTCTATTTAATCGCAGAATTCTGCAATTTATTAACTTTAAAATTAGGCAAAGATTACTATTCAGAATGGGAGTAGATAACTAAAAAGGAGAATAGTTGATAGCTTATGCTGATCGATATATTTAAAATTTTTATTTTGCTAAAGAAAAAAAAAATGCTTTAAATTTTGTAAATAACGATTGGAGTGACAGGGGAGGGGAGGGGGAACGTTTGTTCTACCGATACCGCAGAATATTAGGTCTCCTGTGCTTTTTTTGTTAGAAATTAAGCCCTGCTTCGGACCTCAGGGTCAAGAAAACAGAGATGGACATTCTTGGCCCAGATCCTTCTTGGATTGTATAGCCACAGAGTTTAGTTTGTTTATTTAAAGAATAAATGACACAGTGTATGCTTAGAAGTGTAATTGAATAAGAAAGGGAAGTGATTTGCTTCTTGAAGTTTCAGTGGAGTGGGTAAAGTTTTTAAATTCTGTTTGTTTAAATCGCTCTTTTCAAAACTTTCTTGTCTGATTCTTAAACACATAAGAGTTTTTGGAAGAGCGATAATTCTTTTTTATGATACTGAAAGTAATTCCATGCACACGAGAGTATTAAGTATTACGTTGTTGTTGCCCTTTTATAAATATATTTTATGAAGTTTTTTCTTTGGTTGAAAAAATATTAAAATGACATATAAAATTCTTTATTTCCTTTTAAAGCCAGTGGAGAAAAAACATAAAATATATAACTTAAAACAAGCATTTGTAAAATTTAAAAATTAATAAGTTTTAAAGTTTAGTCAAGATGTTATAATTAAAATTAGAAACTCAAACTACTTATTTCTTTGCAACTACGAAGCTTTAAAACTAGGAAGTATATAAAAATTAATTTTTGTTTTGCGTATTAAAATTTCATCAGAATTTCTAATTTGTTAAATAATTATCCTTGAAGTTTTAAGACAATAAACCTTTTATTTTAGTTTAATGCTTTTTACCCGACTGCCAAGAAGGGTTATGTGTTTCACGCGTATCTGGGTATGTGGATTTCTTTATACCCTTGAAACATCCGAACGGCTGGATGGATTTTAATGGATGAGGTTTCTATCGATTCGTCTTAACCGTCCGATGGTTATAGGCTAGGTTTTGTTTTTATAAATTCAAAATGGCGGTAGAGACGAAAATTTTTTTATACGAACCATATTAAGTGGCATATCATAGGATATGTCTTTCATAATGAAGACGATATTTCATTGACTATTTTACAGTCAGAAGCTTCTTTTAAATATTACACAACCTGGAAGTTGTGTAGGTAGGATCTCTAGCTTTACTGCAACTCTAACCTTCATAGACATCTATAGGCCTCATCAAAACAGTGTTTATAGATAGGAACTAACAATTAAACACTTAAAAATTATCGATACGTAAATTAAAAAAAATAGGTAATTAATATAAAAAATAGTTTCACATTGAAGAGAAATAATTAATTAGTTCGCTTTTTACGCAGTCGGGTTTTTTGATTTTTTAAATTTAATTTTCACTTTTTCTTTTTTTTCTTGGTACTTTAAATTATCATGAAATAATAGCAACACATTATTGGAGATTTAATACTATAATTCTAAAGAAAGAGAAAAATTCTGATTAGTGTTTGTATGCAAATTGTCGTTGAATCTCAAAATCAGACGATAATTAGTCGTATCTATGTGCCGTTAAGTTTATTAATCAGTCAGTTTCCGAATTCTCTTCTTTAATGTGTGTATGGGTGCAGAATGCATTCGTATATTAAAAATGTCTCCTCAGGAAATTAATATTTTTGCTCCTTTTTCCATTTCTTTCTTCTTAAAAAAAATTCTATTTTTTTTCTTAGTTCTCAAAAAAATTTCTAAACCCTATGCTTAATTTATTTTTTTCTGCGTTAAAAGCTGATGATCTATGAGTAAGACTTTAACACTTCATGTAAAATGAAGTATATGTTTTAGAAATTTTTTGACAACTAAGAGAAAAAGAGAAAGCCTGAACAAGTAAAAATTAAATTTAAAAAATCAAAAAACCCGACTGCGTAAAAAGCGAACTACTTAATTATTTATCATCAATGTGAAACTATTTTTTATATAACTTATCTATTTTTTTATTTACTTATGTTGATGACTTTTAAGTTGTGTTTAATTGTTAGTATGCCTATCTATAAACATTGTTTTGATGAGTCTTTTAGATGTTTATGAAGGTTAGCGTTAAAGTAAAGCTAGAGATCCTACCAACACAAATTCTAGGTTGTTTAATATTTAAACGGAGCTTCTGACTGTAAAATAGCCAATGAAACATCATCTTCATTTTGAATGACCTATCCAATGATATACGACTCAATAGGGTGCGTAGAAATTTTTTTTCGTCTCTACCGCCATTTTTTATCTTACGGCCGCCATTTTAAATTTATAAAAACAAAACCTAGATTATAACCATCGGACGGTTAAGACGATTCGATAGAGACCTCATTCATTAAAATCCATCCAGCCGTTGAGATGTTTCGAGGGTATAAAGAAATCCGCATTCCCAGATACGCGTGAAACACGTAACTCTTCTTGGCAGTCGGGTAAAAAGAGAAAGCCTGGAAAAAAGAAGAAAAGTACACAGAAAAAAGAAGTTAAAAATATTAATTTCCAGATGAAATATTTTAGCTATACGAATGCATCACATACCCACAGACTTAACGTTAGTGAGGGCAATTTGGATGTTGACTGACTAAAAGCCAAAAAATAGCGCATGGGATTGCCTATGTTTTCTAATTGACCCAGTGACTACTTAAAAGAGGGAAAATCGACGACTTTCTTATATTCTCTGCTGAATTAACAAAGATTCCATTGTTTTAAAACTCACATGAGACAATATTGTACGGATAAAAATTTAAAGTTTTTCCCAGTGGTATAATATCCCAAAATCTATTACTTATGCAGTTTTTATTTACATTTTAAAATTTCTACTTTTCTTTAGTTAGGCTTCATTAGGTTTCAGTTTTTTTTTTCCAAAGATGATACATTGCCTTATTAGAAGTATAAAGTAAAGAATGAAAGGAGTATTTCATGCTTTAAGTTTTCAAATTATGTTTGGTTAAATTGTTCTTTAAATAATATTTGTCTGATTCTTTAAACAAATAATATTCTTCAAAAGCACAAAAAAGTAATACATCAGGAAGTAATTTCACAAACGAAGTACATATACAATGCTGTTGTTCTTTTATTTTATAAATGCATTCTGTTTATTCATTTATTTATTTATTTATTTATTTATTTTGTAATGCATCGTTAGCTAAAAAGTATTTAAAATGCATAAAACAATATTTTTCACTTTTCGAGTCATCGGAGCCAGAGCACAAAAAATAAATATTCTAAATCAAGTCTTTACGTTATTTGAAATTAAATAATTAAGTTTTAATCAAATTATTCCTTACATGTATCAAAGTCAAAATACTTAAATAAAATCATAGACGAAATGCAATGTCCCACCTCGATACAATCATAAATTACACAATATGAACTTTAAAATGCTCTCCGTTTTATTTGCAAGGCGACAAAGATAATAATATTATAGATTTTACAAGTTAAAAATGTACATTTTGTTTAAATTTCCTAGTACTTTCGGCCTGCAATCCAGCAGCCATCGACAGGGAACATTTCTATTAATTGCTGTTCTGTTCATTCAATTACGCCACTTCGTTTGAAATGGAAGAGTCTATAATTATTAGGGTAGCGGGAAGTAGAAGTAGCAGTGCCTTGGATTGAACTTATGTAGAGAAAAATATTTAACTGCTGTTCCATTTATTTTAAGTTTAATCCAAAACACTGCTACTTCTACCAATGCCCAGCTATGAATTTAAAATAAAAATGATGTATGTGAACAAAGTGGCATGTTAAAAAATGGAACAGGAGTTCAATAGTTTCTCTACATAAGTTCAATAAAAGACTTCTTCAACTTCCAGCTATCCTAATAATTATACACTCTCCCATTTCAAACTAAGTGACGTATTTGAATGAACTGAACAACAATTAATAAAAATATTCCTTGACTATGGCCATGGGATTGCAGACCGAAAGTACTAGGAAATTTAAGTAAAATGTTTATTTTTAACTTGTAACATCTATATTATTATTACCTTTGTCGACTTTTCAGTAAAACGGCGAGCTTTTAAAAGTTTATATTATGTATTTTGTCAAAATACTTATTCCTACAATTTTACAGTCGGTTATTGATGACGTTAAAATTAAGAAAAATTTAAAGCTTTCTATATTGAATTTTAATCTGTGTAATAAAACGTTTATCTTATGAAATTCAAGAAAATATATATATATTTTTTTAATTCAAACTTTCTTCTTCTTTTGAGTAGCTCTCTAAATTTTCATTAGCCACATGACATCGAAGAAATAATATCACTGTTGAAAAGAAAAGAAATAAAAACAGCATGTTTAAACAAATATTCTCCCTCTCAAAGTTCATTGAATCTCAAAAACATAGAAGACAATCGACGGTCTCTATGGGCAGTTAAACTAGCTTATGGGATTGCCCTATACTTTCAAATTGACCCAGAGAATACTTTAAAAGGGACGGTTTGTCCATTGATTTTCTTAAATTCTCTAGTGAATTACCCAAGATTTCATTATTTAAGAATTTATATGACAATACTGTAGGAAGGAATTTTAATTTTTGCTTTGGTAAGATGTGATCAAATCTATTTTCTCTGCACTTTATCTTTTTTATTTTTATTTTTTTAATATTTGTTGATTCTTTCTTTATGGTTCTTGTTAGTTATTTTCGACTTCAAAATGGGATATTTAAACTGATTTTAGAATTTTTCTTCAAAGTAGTAAGTATTAAATGTTTTTTTTTTGAGAAGTGTGGGGTGAAAAATAAAGAGATTTCTTTCTTAAACTTTCAGTGAAGTAGATGAAGTTTTTAAATTCTGTTTGTAAAATTGTCCTTTTGAGGACTGTGTCGGCTGACTCTTTAGAAAAATAAGATTTTCTTAAAAGGAAAATTAAACAGTTTTTAGTTAAATGGGAAATATTTTTATGTACAAAGCATTAATAAAATATTTTTAAACAATGTACTTTGTATAATATTTTCTGATTGTTTCTTGTGTAGCATTTCTAGATTCTACTAAAAACTTATTTCTTTCACGTATCTCTTATTTCCATAAAACAAATTCATCAAAGTCTTCGTCCGGTTCTATGTTCTGTATGGCAAAAACCATCGTGTTTTCGATAAGTAAGAAATTAAAACAGCGACTGTGTAATAAGTACGTATTGGTCAAAATCATAAAAATTTTCGAACGGTGTTTCTGTTAAGTACAATTTCAATTTCAAATCATTTTCTTGTTTGTTCAAATCATTCTCAGGCAGTCAATTTCGAATAATTCTCAATCAGTCAGTTTCAAATAATTTTCAATCTGTCAGTTTCAAATAATTTTCAATAAGTCAATTACAAATCATTTTCACGTCAGTTTTGCATTCAGTAAGTCATTATCAAGTAATTTTAATGTTAATTCAATCATTTTAAAAATATCTTCTTGCCATGCTTATCATTCCATTCCGAGCTTGCAGAATTAAAAAAATACATATAAATAAAAGCATGAAGTTTCATTTTAAAATGTCAGAGAACATAAAAAAAGATCATATTTAGGTTTACTGCCTCCGCAATTCAATACAGTTTATTTTATTTATTTTTATATTACTTGTTGAGGCAGTAGATTTTGCCCATTAAAATAATTTTTTTATGTTTGCCATGAAGAACAGCTTTCATTCTTTAAATATCTAATTATATTACATAATTACACGAAAATTTAATGTATATATAATATATTTATTTATAAATAATATCCTAAACATGTGCTATAATTTACGAATCTAGACTTGAGCTTTCCCTTAGCTCGAAAGGCTTGTGAATGGATATGTTTCAGAGTAAGTTTCTTTATTAGTAATAAAGGTAACTCAGTGCTTCTACGGCGGTTACAAAAGTAAAGCAATATCCCATTGACTTTAAAAGAGATATTTCATATTTAAGTATTTAATCATAAAATCTATTGCTTTGCAACAGCTACAGGGTGACTCGAGACCCCGTATTTCCGCCTCCCTCATTCCTTTTGACGTCCTTGAGCATCACCTATGTTTTTCAGTGTGCTTTCATGAATTGTTGAAAGTACATACTGCCATTCCAAACATACACCCGGCAAGGGAAGAAACTGATAATTTTTCAGCTTTCATAAGTCCTAAAATCATAATATTTCTCTGAAATTTTCTTATTTGAACAAAATTTCCATCTACGCGTCAGCGGAATATACGTGGGGCATTATTATTATTTCCTTTTAAAATCCTCTAAGCGTCCGAACCATCGTTGTTTTCCGTCACGTAATTTTTGAATTCCAAGGCGGATTTAATACAAATTTGATATTAACGTTCATTTTTTTCTTCCAGTGCGTAAGATAAATACATGTAAAAGATACTCAAATACAAGTCTTCATAGCAATACTTTCCCTAGCTATTATTTTACTAATCGTTAAACATACTGCCACACGCTTGGAGGGTAATATCAGCTGTCAAGCGAGGAACAAAACCATTGTCCTTCGATTTATCCTATGTACGTGAAGTTATGCTCTTACATGTGATTTGAAAATGTCAAGGGAGAGATATTACGTGACGATCGAAAAAGCAACGTCTTAATTATGCAATGTCAGAGCACAGCTGCCTTCATTTTATTGTCTGTTTTTGAAAAAAAAAAAAAAAAAAAAAAAAAGGTAAACTGAGGGTTTATGGTTCTATAATTTTTTTTCTAAATATGCAGGTTTCATTTCAAATGGGGATTGAAATTTGATGTTTAATAAAGAAGATTAAAGCTTAATTAAATATTTATTAACTAATAATTTAAACTTACCATTTCATATTTTAAAAGACATAGGTTTATTTATTTATTGTTCAAAATTCATTACAGATTTCTGCTTTATGCATTCTTATTAGTTTCGCTTATAATTTTGAATATTATCGTTATTATTTTTATATTCGTAATATTATCTTTATTTTCTAATGCATTTTTTTTCATTTACTTTGATTTTATTTAATGTAAATTAATATTTAAATTATATTTTGCTTTTATCAAATTTATAGATATATTTATATTTATTAAGTTCATATAAATAGTTTTATTAATTTTCGAGTCATAAATAATAAATTTATAAGCTATTTTATTTAATATAATAGTGTATAGCAGTAATTAATAAGATTGCCATTCGAAAATTTTGAGTACGAATTTAGGGCTAAATTTGGCTTTTCGGCTGTAATTTAATTTCTAGAATGTGAGCGGTATATTTAGCCTGTGAGGACAGCTGTAACTAATAATATTTGACTGTCAAGGCGAGCTTGGTTGTTGTGATTAATAGTTCAAACTAATTTACGTTTGACTATAGTACTTTATCAAGTTAAGTGCTAGTCTTATAGGCTGATAACGACAGTTAAATGGGTTTAGTTTTAAATCTTAATTTTAAATTGACTGATTTTTATTTACTTAACCCCCTTAACGGTCGCATTAAAAATTCAAATTGCTTATTTGCACCACTTTTTCAAAAAAGAAATATTCACCTTATTTAATGTCAGGTAAAATGATACAATAAAGCTCATTACTCTATTTTATGAAACTGGTGGGAATCGAACAATCTGAATAAAAGACACAGCCTTTCAATATCACGGGAGCGAGAATTAAGGGATTAAAGTACTTTAAAAGTTTATTGATACGCCTAATTTTCGATATATTAACTATTGTAAAAGATAAAAAGAGTTTAGAATGAGGCTGTAAATTGGTTGTTTTTAAATATTTTGAATACTAATTAATTAAATGATATGTTTTATTTAAATGACTATATTAAATTTGTAATATTTTCAACTTGTCATATTTAGATTTTTTTTCATTTTTATGAAACTTTACACATTGTCGAAATACTTGTTTTGTATCATACAATAATAATAAAATAAAATAAGTAATCTTATTATTTTTTTCAAATATTCCTCTGTAACATAAGTTAATACCGTTACTTTTTGAAAATGTCTGTACGCATTCATCGTTTAATTTATTTGATTCTTAGGATTAATTTTAATTTCATGATTGCAAGTGTTACAATTAGTTAGTATAATTCGATCTAATAATGTTTCAGTGTCAAAGCGCCGTTAGTTGCTGTTATTAATAGTTCAGACTAATTTTCACTTGACTAGGATAATTTATCAAGTTAAATACTAGTCTAATCAACTGGTAACGACACTCAAATGGATTAGGAGAAATTTAAGCTCTAAATCTTTAATTTGAAACTGACAGACATTTATTTCCTTTAAGTAATTTAGAAGTTATTTTACACTTTTAAATCCCAATCCATATATATGTATATTGTTTTAAGTTCAAACGTTTTATATTTTGTAATCGGACTGCACACGACAGTGGTGGAAGGGTGGTGGTGGTGGTGGGGGGGGGGGGGATAGATTTAAAAAAAGTCGTGCTTGATTTTTTTTAAATCAATAAAAAGTCAGTATATTGAAATACAATTTTGAAAAAATCACATTTGAAGGGAAATTTTGTTTCCAATTCGACGGTGTAAAAAATTGAAATTTCAAAATGTTTATAAGTTTAAAAGGTTCCATTAAGAGCAAAATTCATTGTTCAGTCGCTGCTACCATCAATATGACATCAGTGTTATCATGGATATGTTTTTGCTTTATAATATAGATTATATGCAAAATAATTATTGTAAATATGTACATTTCTATTTTCAGAAATAATGCGCTATGTAATCCCCTTGAAACTGATGAATCCTGAAGTTCACACATTATATTATGATCGAAAAAAGACGGAAAAAAAAAACGGTGCAAAAAAAGAAATTATGAAATGCTTATAAACAGATTAAGTAAAATAATGCTATAAAAAGGGATAAAATATCTTTATTAAGATTGACGATCGTTTCGTCGCACCAACGGCGACATTTTCAAAATCATTTATGATAGAAAATATTTTCACATAATTGAAAAACAATAAACATAGTAAACAATGTCACGAGACATGATGCATAATGAAAAACATTGCATTACTGTGTGCTACTGTGTGCATTACTGATGTTTACTATGTTTATTGTTTTTAAATTATGTGAAAATATTTTCTATTATAAATAATTTTGAAAATGTCGCCGTTGGTTCGACGAAACGATCGTCAATCTTAATAAAGATATTTTATCACTTTTTATTGATTCATTCACACTTTATAAGTGATTTTTATACATGTTTTTATAAATGCTTATAAGTTTAAAAAGTTACATCAAAAGCAAAATTCATCGGTCATGCGTTGCTACCATCAATATGACATCAGTGTTAACCATGAATAGATTTTTGCTTTATAATATAGATTATATGTAAAATAATTGTTGTAAGCATATACTTTTCTATTTTCAGAAAGAATGCGCTATGTAATCACCTTGAAACTGACGAGTCCTAAAGTTCACACATTTTATCATGATCGGAAAAAGACGGAAACCTTCAAAAGGGAAATGGAACATGCGGTAAGGTTTAATATTCTTTTTATACATGTTTTTCAATTAATTTTTCTATACATACTATTCGTGCTTCGTAACCACAGTAAATATTCTAATTATACGGTTTAATATTCGCCTGGAAGTAATCCGGATATACAGAAATGCGAATAACTGAGACAATCATAAAAAAGTTAATGATGCGCAAATTTTTTAATCTCTTCAAACTCGCAGGTAAAATAATATAGATTACGCGATAGTGCGAATAGATAGTACGAATACACATTCATTGATTTTACACAAACGAAAAGACACACGGTAAAAAAAAATACTGCCAGTTTTCCGGTAGGAATCGAAAGTTGCCCTTATCGTACCGGAATAATTTCCGACCCAGCTTGGAATAAAATCCGTAAAAATAAGGAAATAGTCAGTAAAACGGTATTTTACGGATTTTTTTCCGAGCTGTGTTGGAAATTATTCCAGTACGATAAGGGCAACTATTTTTCCGATTCCTACCGGAAAACTGGCATTAGTTTTTTACAGTGACTATAGATGACAGAAGGAGCCCTTTTTCTGAAACTGATACTTTAAGGGACTGGTAATTTAGATCCACAAATACGGATCTAAAATTACTATCACCCTTAAAATATAGGTTTAACTATTGATAACCTAAATTACGCAGTACACAGTAAAAAAAAAAAAAAAAAAAAAAAAAGTGACCAGTTTTCCTGTAGAAATCAGAAAAATAGTTGCCCTTATCGTACCGGAAAATTTTCCGACCCAGCTCGAGATAAAATCCGTAAAATCGGAGTAAAATCCATAAAATACCGTTTTATTGAATATTTCCTTTTTTAGGGTTTCGTTCATCTCACGAAACCCTATTCGTCTCGCTCCTCTGTCTGTCTGTACGTCACAGAGCCCGTTCTCAGAAACTATACATGTTAGAGACTTGAAATTTTGGGTATTTATAGCTGAACACCTCACATCAAACAACAAATCATAAAATTTTGAAAAAGTTGGTAATTAACCGAATTACGGGCTAATTAACTTTTAAAATTAACCAATCCACCTTTTTAATGCGAATGCAAACGGACTTTCTCGAAATCATCCGTGTTTCTCCTAAGGGTTGCCAGTAAAATCAGCCGAATGCACGGTTACCACGGAGGAAATTAAGCCGAAAAATGAAGTGGAGATTTTAAAGCGAAATCGTATATCAGAAAATATTGGTCCGAGAAATTTGTAAATGGAATAGACAGACGCAGAAAAAAATCTACTTTCATTTGGTATAAAGTTCACATTTCTGCGATGTGTATAAGTTAAAATATCCACTAAAAATCGATCGATAAAAATTTAATTTCTTTAATTGGAAAGACAAGGAAATAAAAAGATTTCAATTCGGCGGGAAAGCAGGTAGACATGACGACGCTGCGGTTTTCCATAATAGCATATTTTAATACGAAATTTTAACTTTGTAAATATTAAATTTTTTGATTAAATTTTTTGGCATCCCGATGTCAAATTTCTCGCTGATTTCATTGATACCCATATCTAAGTCCTATCTTAATTACAAGCTGAAATATTAATTATTATTTAATTAATCGGTTTATTCCTATCAAATGCGTCGATTAAAATGAAGAGACGCGCTTATTTAACCACGAATTAACTTAAATTAGGAAATCTAATAATTTGCCTGGACTTTTTGAACAGCGATATGAGATAAGTATAACTCATTCATCATCAGAAAGTTTACTTCATACCACTATTTTCTAATAGTAATTTCAGGAAATATTTTGAATTATTGGTTAAGACCGCCACTCAGTCTGTTTGAAACTTTAAGATAGTTTATAACACATAGAAAAAAGTGTAAAAAAGAATGGAGTGTGATATTTCGAGGAGGGGGGGGGGAGCTAGAATTATTTTTAAAATCTTAGCGTTTGTTACCGCATCAAATATTTTAAATTCTTGTTTAAGACCTCCACCATCCCGACCCATCTATCTACGGAAAGATTGCGTAAAGGAGTTTCGTTCAGATATGCTTTTGTTAAGAATAGAGTGCATTCCCTGGTGGTGGAATATGGAACTAACATAACGCGATTTTGTTAAAATTAGGAAATCTAACAAGTCGATCTGTTTGAAACTTTAAGATATTTTATAACACATAAGATAAAGTGTAAGAAAGAATGACACGCGAAATTCCGGGGAGTGGGGGGCGGGGGGGGGGAGGGCGCTAGATTTCTATTTAAAAAATTAGCGTTTCTAACCGCTTTAGGTGACTTTTTGAGGGAGTCCTGAGATATATGCTACTTATTTAATATAAAATTGTCTAAAGTTTAGTTACCACTATTTCCTAATAGTAATTTCAGCAAATATCTTAATTTCTTATTAAGACCGCCACCACCTCGAGTAACATATCTACTTATAGGTTGTTTAACGGAGTTTCCTTCCGATACAGTTTTGTTAAGAATAGAGTGCGCTCCCTGGTGGTGGAATGTGGAACTAACATTTTTGTTAAAAACTGGAATTATTTTTTAAATCTTAGTGTTTGTGACCGCAGCAAATATTTTAAATTCTTGTTTAAGACCGCCACCATCCCGACCCATCTATCTACTGAAAGATTGCGTAAAGGAGTTTCGTTCAGATATGCTTTTGTTAAGAATAGAGTGCATTCCCTGGTGGTGGAATGTGGAACTAACATAAAGCGATTTTGTTAAAATTAGGAAATCTAACAAGTGGATCTGTTTGAAACTTTAAGATATTTTATAACACATAAGATAAAGTGTAAGAAAGAATGACACGCGAAATTCCGGGGAGGGGGGGGGCGCTAGATTTCTATTTAAAAAAATAGCGTTTCTGACCGCTTTAGGCGACTTTTTGAGGGAGTCCTGAGATATATGCTACTTATTTAATATAAAATTGTCTAAAGTTTAGTTACCACTATTTCCTAATAGTAATTTCAGCAAATATCTTAATTTCTCATTAAGACCGCCACCACCTCGAGTAACATATCCACTTATAGGTTGTTTAACGGAGTTTCCTTCCGATACAGTTTTGTTGAGAATAGAGTGCGCTCCCTGGTGGTGGAATGTGGAACTAACATTTTTGTTAAAATTAGGAAATATAACAAGGCGATCTGTTTGAAATTTTACGATAGTTTATAACACATTAGAAAAAGTTTATACAAAATGGCGCGTGAAATTTCGGGAAGGTGGGGAGAGTTGGCGGGGCAAAATATTTCTTTTTTGTTTCATACCGTTTCAGGTGTTTTTTTTTTTTTTTTTTTTTTTTTTTTTTTTTGATGGAGTCCTCAGATACATGCTACTTATACTTATTAAATATAAATATGTGAAAAGTTAAATTACCACTATTTCCGAATAGTAATTTCAACAATTATTTTAAATTCTTGGTGAAGACCGCCACCCCCTCGAGTAACATATCTACTAATGGGTTGTGTAAAGGAGTTTCGTTCAGATACGCTTTTGTTAAGAATACAGTGCGCTCCCTGGTGGTGGAATGTGGAATTAACAGACCGCGATTTTATTTAAAGTAGGAAATCTGACAATTCAATCTGTTTTAAACTTAACTTTAAGATACTTTATAACACACGATAATAAATTATAAAGAAGAAGGGCGCGTCGCATTTCGAGGAGGGCGGGGGTTGAGGGAGGTGCGCGAACAAAATTAGGAAATATAACTGGACGATCTGTTTGAAACGTTAATATGGCTTATAAAACATAACATAAATTTTAAAATCAGGCCGCGTCAAAAAATCATGGTGACCATCTGCCCACTCCCCCCCCCCCACCAAGGTGGGCACTTTTCTAAATTTGGCAGATACCCGTCATGTGATATATCGTAGCATTTTTGGGGGGGGGGGGGGGGGCGAACAAAATTAGGAAATATAACAAGGCGAATATGTTTGAAACTTTAACATAGTTTAGGATGTGTTTGCCAAAATTTAGAAGGTATTCCATGGCGATAAATGTACTGGACGTTTTGAAAGAAAGTGTTTTGAAAGGAATATTAAACGAAACCCTTTGTGCGATGTATGATCACACTTACCCACTTGTTTACGGATTTTATTCCGCGCTGGGTCGGAAAATTTTCCGGTACGATAAGGGCAACTATTTTTCCGATTCCTACAGGAAAACTGGTCGGATTTTTTTTTACAGTGTAACAAATTGAGGACCTTTAATTAATTGAATGAAAGTTTGTCCGATGATCGTAGAAACACCCTATAGAAGGAAAGTAAAAATGTAAAAAAAAAAAAAAAATCAAATAGTTTATATCCTCCTTGATTCGGAATATAGGTGCAGATTCCCAAAAATTTTAAGGAGCCGGTGGCTACTAAACTCGAATAATACAGTGGCCACATTGTGAAAGAAATGCATAACAGCAATAATGTTTTCGTCAAAGAATCGCGGGGAAAATGCGAATTTCGCCAATCTTCACAGAAAAAGAGTCAACTTCGTCAAAGAACCACGAAAAAACCCCACTAATTTTATCAAACGATCGTAAAAAAAACAAAAAAACAACGCTAATTTTGTTGCAGATCGTCGTTGATCGCAGAAACGAAGCGAATTTCGTCAAAAGTTTGCGGGAAAGAACGCGAATTTCTCCTACAGATTGCAGAAAAATTTAACAAAGGGTTTAACAAATTTAACAAATTTTAACAAAGGATCGCAAAAAACCCTCAAATTTCGTGGAAGAATCGCGAAAAAAATCGCGAATTTCGTAAAAAGATCACTTTGAAAACCTGAATTTCGTCAGAAGATCGCGCAAAAAATTTCGTAAGAGGATCGAGAAAAAGAACGCTGTTTTTGTCAAAGAATCGCGGGAAAAAAACCACAAAATTCGTCAATGTATTGCAACTTAGACGCCGAAAATTAGTCGCCAAAGCAAAAAATTCAGTCGCCACGTGGCGACTGGCGACTGTGAGTCTGCACCGGTGAGTGTGAGTTCGGAAGTATCACATGTGATACTTCAGAACCGAGACGGATAAAATGTCTATTGTTAAAAAAATATAAAGCAATGAAATGTTGAAGATGTCCAACAAGAAATAATAGTTTTGCCAGAAATATAAGTACGTTCATATATTTATCCGAATATGAGCTTCGAAAATTCGAATTAAATATAAACTTTGACGCTTGTGTAAATATGAAATGCATTTTTATGAACGAATGCACAAAGTCACACTAAATAAGATATATTTTCCCTAAATATAATTTTTCTTTTCATGATATCTTTATACGAATATTTGGCAATCAGATGTCTAGAGTACATTACGCATAACTGTCGTTTTTCTGTATTCCTTTATAGAACTATTAAATTAATTTTAGAATATTAATTGTGATTGATTCACAACTCAACTGATTAATTAAATGTAAATTTAATATTATTATCATTTTATACATTTAATGCAGCATTCAGATTAATGGTTTGTATTGAACTATCCCTGAAGAGAAGCGAACGCTCTATAGTAATTCTTTACGCAGATAATCACTTATAAAGTAATAGATACAATACTATAAGCAACAATACTCATAAATAAATGTAATGTATAGTTGAAAAAAAAAGAAAAGAAAAGAGAAA